>OY755045.1:15091750-16465280 GCA_963576565.1 Aspidapion aeneum | reverse complement strand
AAGACCTAGTGTACTATCTTCCACTTTCAATAAAAAACATTGTAACAAGTAAAATTAAGGTTTACTCTCGGGTTTACTTAAAACCTATAACCATGTGGGAATTCATAAACCTTACTAATTCTAATTAGAGAGAGATCGATGAAAACAGTAAAAAAATCATTACCATCCCTAAAAGTTCACCCGATATCACCCTTACAACTCAGATCGAGTCTAATTTATTTTTCCATTGGCTGCAACATATTTTGTTTTATTTCCAATTGTTTCATGCTGTGTCTATATAGTTGGCAAAACTATTTTTTTTAAAGAGAGTGACACATTTTTTTGTTTGGAAACTAATTAGCTAATTACCGGGTGGTCCAAAAAAACCGGACCATTTTTTTTTCATTATAACTTTTGAACTATACCATCGATTTTAATGGGACAAACTGTACTTGGCAAAGAATTAATCAGAGTTTTGGATAAATAAATTGTTTTGTCCGCCGTTTCAAAATCCAAGATGGCGGACGAAATAAAATTGTACCCTTCAAAGATGCTCGTTTATTCTTGTGTTGCGAACATGTTTTAATCATTTTTTTATATGACTATTGTACCCTTCAAAGATGCCAGTTTATTCTTGTGTTGCGAACATGTCTTAATTATTCTTTTAAATTAATAAAAAAGCAGCATTCTTGCCACGCATAACAAGGTATGAATCAGCAAAATCGGTTCGGTGGTTCTAAAAAAATATATTTTTGTTTTTACCATTGTTTTGAATATTATATGATTGCCATGCCAATCATGTCTGCATTTATTTCCTTATAAATTCAATACTACTGAACCGATTTTGATGAAATAAAAAATATCCTGGTGAGAATTGATTGCTTTTTAAAGATCATGATTAAGCTTTATTAACATCTTAAAATTTACAATGGTGGACAGAATCATAATTGATTCTTCAAAATGGCGTGTTTAGTTTTATTTTCTGAAAATGTTTCAGTTTTTTTTTAATTTATAGAAAAGCACTACTTTTCCCCCGCAAAATAAGAATAAACACACCATTTTGAAAAATCGAGTATGATTCTGTCCGACATCTTAAATTCTAAGATGGCGGCAAATTTCGATTATAACCTTTAAAGAGCAATCAATTCTCAACATGATTTTTTTTATTTCACTAAAATTGGTTTAGTAATAACGAATTTATAAGGAAATGAATGCAGACAGACAGACAATGGCTGAAACAAAAATAGATTTTTTGAGAACCATTACACCGATTTTACTAGCTGGTACCTCGTTGTGTGGGGGAAAAGTAGTGCTTTTCTATAAATTAAAAAACAACTTGAACATTTGCGGAAACTTAAAATAAACACGTCATTTTGAAGAATCAAGTATGATTCTGTCCGCCATCTTAAATTTAAATGCAGACATGATTGGCAAGGCAATCATATAATATGCAAAACAATGGTTGAACCAAAAATATTTTTTTTAGAACCACTGAACCAATTTTGCTAATTCATACCTTGTTGTGCGGGGTAAGAATGCAGCTTTTTTATTAATTTAAAAGAATTCGCAACACGAGAATAAACGAGCATCTTTGAAGGGTACATTTTAATTTTGTCTGCCATCTTGGATTTTGAGATTGTGGACAAAACAATACATTCAGTCAAAACTCTGATTAATTCTCTACCAAGTGCAGTTTGTCCCATTAAAATCGATTGTATAGTTCAAAAGTTATAATGAAAAAAATTGTCCAGTTTGTTTTTGGCCCACCCGGTATAAGCACATAATATTTTAAGTTTTCTAAAGTTGTTTTGCTAACTTGATATACATTTAAATTTTTGTTGGAAGTCTATACCATTTTACTCAAAAAATGATTACTTTACTGCAATAAATTTTAAATTTTTATATTTTTGAATAAGATTATTATAGTCAGGTACAGTATTAATAATAATGAACTTTGATCAATCATACAGCAATTATATTTATTTTATTTAATATTAGTCATAAATATGTCACAGAACAATTTTAAATTTCAGCAAAAATTAATAAAATGACCAGCTTATGGAAAGGTTTTTTTTTCAAGGGGCTTTTTTTTTCTCTCATTTGATAACCGTGACTCTTTCGCCGACACTAAGGCCGCCATTTCGGAACGCCTAATTGCACGGGTCATCGGCCACCTTTGGAACCCCAGACCGGGTATTTTTTTTTATCCGGTCCTTTTGTCCCTTAGAATGGCCTACCGACTGAAGGAGTGTGTAACAAAGTCCGCCTTCACGAGATATCCGACCTCATCCGGCCTGGTTACCGGCGTGAATGAAGGGGTAGGACAATATTACATTTTACACTCCCCAGGAATCCTATAAACGTCTGCCGCACCCGACCTCGGCAACCGACGGGGATCGAACCCGCCACTGTAGCAAGCGAGATTCCTTAACTTCAACTGTTCAATGCGCGAACGCACTGAGCCACCACGGCTACCTTTCAAGGGGCTTTTAAAGAACATTTTTGCAGATTTTGTGGTTAAATTCCTACCAGGCTTGCCACAGAAACTAAACTGTTTTTATTTTCATGTGTTTTTCAAAAAAACCAGGACATTTTTTGAAAAATCCAGTAATTTTTTTAATTCAAAATAATTTGAAGAAAACCAAATGTGCTTCAGTAAAGTGTTTTTACATATTTTTAATTTAATTAAATTCTGATGTCCAATTTTTTTGTGGTTTTTTAAATAAACTTGACAGCAAACAAAACAAAAGCTTTCCCTGTGGAAGTAATGATATACTTTCCTTTAAGTAACTGCTTAACTCACTTAAGGGGCATTTACACAGGCCATCAATACCAAAAAATGCAGTAAAAAACCCTTCAGATATCCATCAAATATTATATTCAAAAAATATCTTATTCTCCCTGTCTCAATTACCTAAAAATATAAAATAACTCTCTTGGCCTAGATTTTAAAAAAACTAATTTTTGAATTTTTTGATAATTATGATTTTTTTGCAATTTTATATAAAAAAATAAAACTTTTACAAAACTTAATTCTTTTAGTTGCTTACAAAACTGGAAACTGAAATATCTAGGTGATAGATAACTATTTATAGCTTTAGGATTTGAAAATTGATCTCAGTAACATGTAGGTTGTATTAGGAATTTTTTTTTTCTCATTAGTCTTAAGATAAAAAAAATTATTTATTGTTGCAGTACAAAAAAATCTTTATAAATGTGAAAAGCAATCCTATGTATACAGTGTGTCCACGTAAGTTGGCGGCATATGGGAAACTTTTTTATTATTAGCTTTACGAAAAAAAGTTATTCTTCATAAAAAGTTCTGCATGGTCCAAAAGCTAAAATGCAACCATCAGATGTTAAATTTTTTCAGTCATATTACGAGGTTTGTCAAAAAATGTGATTTTTGCTCTAGAGTAAAGTACCTTTCTTTTTGACAATATCGAAAATTGTTATAAAGAAAAGATGTTTAGAATTAAAAATAGCTTTCAAATATTCAACATTGTTTATTTACATTATTATTATTTGCATCCTAGATTAATTATGCATTAATGTGCAAACTTAAATTTCTAACGTAATCGCAGAGAAAATGTAGAAAAAAATATTTTTTTAATGTAAATAAACAATGTTGAATATTTGAAAGCTATTTTTAATTCTAAACATCTTTTCTTTATAACAATTTTTGATATTGTCAAAAAGAAAGGTACTTTACTCTAGAGCAAAAATCACATTTTTTGACAAACCTCGTAATATGACTGAAAAAATTTAACATCTGATGGTTGCATTTTAGCTTTTGGACCATGCAGAACTTTTTATGAAGAATAACTTTTTTTCATGAAGCTAATAATAAAAAAGTTTCCCATATGCCGCCAACTTACGTGGACACACTGTATAACTTGTAATGCAGCACAACAAAAATAAAATTTAAATTTACTGCATTAACTGTAAATTTTGTGTTTAAAAAATTGTAACAAAGTTAGTATATATGTGTTTATACATGGGCGCACCCAGGGGGGGGCCCCGGGGCCCGGGCCCCCCCCAAGCCTTAGATTTTCAATATATTTTCTACATCTTTGATGATAAAACATGAAAAATACCTTAAAATTTGACATCAGGAGGCTTCGGGCCCCCCCCAACCCCAAGCAGTGGCGTAGTTGCGAAAAGACATGATGACCTTTTTTTTTTTTTTTGGTAGTATTTTGAGGGCGCGCTTTGTCGCTGTCGGGGCCCCCCCCCAAGACATATTCCTGGGTGCGCCACTGGTTTATAAATTCATAATAATTAATAAATAACCTCGTAAATAACAGAGAACCTCGCAGCAGAAGTACAGATAAATAAAGAATCTTGATCTTGAAGTCTTTAGTCAATAATTAGCGATGGACTCTCAGGTTATTTGTTCTCTTCCTTTAAATGTGAGAATCTAACACAGTGTTTAACCAAGAAACATAAAAAATTAATGCATTTTCATTGTTTTATTGCAGGTACGTTATCTTTGGTTAAAAGAACAATAAAAATGAATGATGATGTTTCTTGGTTAAATTTTCTCTGTTAGATTATTGCATATAAAGAAAGAGAAATGAAAACTTGGCGGTCCATCACTAATAATTGGCTTTTGTGTTTGTGAATTAGAGATCTGAATCACATAGTTTGTTGCTAAATAAAGTTGTTTTAACCAGCCCTTTACCTTGAAACATTGGAATAATTTTGTCTTTTCCTTCTTGTAGTTTCAAACAAAATCGAAATTATGAGCACTGCAAAAATAAAAACTAAAGGCACACGCTGACGACGTGTAAATAAACTGAATAACAAATTTCTAAATTTGTTTGGGTTGACCTTTTAACTATTAAATAAAAATTACCCAACAAGAAAATTTGAAAAATTTTATTTGTTGCACAGATTAGGTAAATTGTTGTTTTGGCAGGAAAATACAAAAATCAGCTGATTGTTCACTTGAGGCTGTTCACACTTCAGTAAAGCCTATGGGGTAGTTCACATATTACTAACTGTAAACCGAGGTAACTTATTATTTTCTCTATGGAGGTAACTTTGTGACTTGAGTATTACTTTGGGACATATTGTATTTTTTTCAACATTTGTACCTTAAACAAATATTCACGCAGTAAATATCACAATTTTAGTACGGAGTCTTGTTCATACGATAATAATAAAGAAAATAGTTAAGTTTGGCAAAATTACTTCTGACAACTGTAGTAATTTTTTTAACGCAACAGCTTTCTCGCATTTTTGAAAGCTATGCAAACTTTCTATTGTGCAGTTAAACCGGTCATAGGTACTTTAATTCAGGTAAGTATGTCTTATGTAGTTATATTTTGGCTATATTTTGATAATACAAGTTCGTCAAAAAAAGTACCGATACGAAAAAACCACTGAGTGAGTTGAGATTCCAAAAAACGTCATTTAGCGATTTTTAGTATAGGGAAACCCATAAGACCAAAATGGCAAAACTTTGAAAATTCATATTTTACAAACTATACAGTTTATCAAAAAAAGCACCGAGTTGCAGTATTCTGGCGTCATACAGATACGAAAAAACCACTGAGTGAGTTGAGATTCCAAAACACGTCATTTAGCGATTTTT
The DNA here is from genome assembly GCA_963576565.1 of Aspidapion aeneum. Classification (NCBI taxonomy): domain Eukaryota; kingdom Metazoa; phylum Arthropoda; class Insecta; order Coleoptera; family Brentidae; genus Aspidapion; species Aspidapion aeneum. Next base: position 16,459,702 of record OY755045.1, on the reverse strand, counting down.
AGTATAGGGAAACCCAAAAGACCAAAATGGCAAAATTTTGAAAATTCATATTTTACAAACTATACAGTTTATCAAAAAAGCACCGAGTTGCAGTATTGTGCCGTCATACAGATACGAAAAAACCACTAAGTGAGTTGAGATTCCAAGAAACGTTATTTAGCGATTTTTAGTATAGGGAAATCCATAAGACCAAAATGGCAAAACTTTAAAAATTCATATTTTACAAACTATACAGTTTATCAAAAAAAGCACCGAGTTACAGTATTGTGGCGTCATACAGATATGAAAAAACCACTGAGTGAGTTGAGATTCCAAAAAACGTCATTTAGCGATTTTTAGTATAGAGAAATCCATAAGACCAAAATGGCAAAACTTTGAAAATTCATATTTTACAAACTATACGGTTTATCAAAAAAAGCACCGAGTTGCAGTATTGTGGCGTCATACAGATACGAAAAAACCACTAAGTGAGTTGAGATTCCAAAAAACGTTATTTACCGATTTTTAGTATAGGGAAACCCATAAGACCAAAATGGCAAAACTTTGAAAATTCATATTTCACAAACTATACAGTTTATCAAAAAAAGCACCGAGTTGCAGTATTGTGGCGTCATACAGATATGAAAAAACCACTGAGTGAGTTAAGATTCCAAAAAATGTCGTTTAGCGATTTTTAGTATAGGGAATCCCATAAGACCAAAATGGCAAAACTTTGAAAATTCATATTTTACAAACTATACAGTTTATCAAAAAAAGCACCGAGTTGCAGGATTGTGGCGTCATAAAGATACCAAAAAACCACTGAGTAAGTTGAGATTCCAAAAAACGTCATTTAGCGATTTTTAGTATAGGGAAACCCATAAGACCAAAATGGCAAAATTTTGAAAATTCATATTTTACGAACTATACAGTTTATCAAAAAAAGCACCGAGTTGCAGTATTGTGGCGTCATACAGATACCAAAAAAACACTGAGTAAGTTTAGATTCCAAAAAACGTCATTTAGCGATTTTTAGTATAGGGAAACCCATAAGACCAAAATGGTAAAATTTTGAAAATTCATATTTACAAACTATACAATTTATCAAAAAAGCACCGAGTTGCAGTATTGTGGCGTCATACAGATACGAAGAAACCACTGAGTGAGTTGAGATTCCAGAAAACGTCATTTAACTATTTTTAGTATGTCATGTCATGTACTATAAGACCAATATGACAAAACTTTGAAAATCCATATTTTACAAACTATACAGTTGTTCAAAAAAAGCACCGAGCTGCAGTATTGTGGCGTCATACCGATACGAAAAAACCACTGAGTGAGTTGAGATTACAAAAAAACGTCATTTAGCGAGTTTTAGTATAGGGAAACCCACAATGCTCTCTATATATATAACTGGATAGGCCTGTACATATATGCAAAGTGAGGCAAAAATTTTGATATTTTTTGTAGGGAGAACACGCTGCGCAGGAGCTGCTACCTTTCCTTTTTCAATTTTACTCTCCGATGATATTCTGTGGTTTTGAAAGTTCGCGGGCGTTTGATTTTTAATTTATAACTGGATATATACTGCGATTAGGTACAAAGTTTTTTAAATAATCAAAGCTACTTACTTCAAAAAAGAAAACGGCTTTTCACTTCTATAAAACTCGTTTTTACAAGCAACACATCGTGTTCCCATTTTTTATTTTTGTTCAACAAAAACAATTTCAATAATATACTGACAGACACACACAAAAAATATATATTTACTAACAGGACTTAAAGCACTGGAAATTGTAGAGCGGTGAAAAACGAAGTTAAAAAAAATAAATGCGTGAGCATGTGTGTTGCGGGTTAGGTTTTGGGTGGTAAAAAGGGACAGGGAATCGTATTATTGCGATTTACGGCGAAAGTTGACGTTGGAGAAAAAAGTAACATACAGAAAAGTTATAGGCCATAAAAATGTCTAAAACTTGTGTAAATTTAATTTTTTACATAACCTCAAAATATTCGAGAAAGATTAAAAAAAACCGTATTTTTTTTTTTTTTGCAAAAATAATATTAGTTTAACAAATCTTGGTAGAGAGTAGAGCTTTTTGGGTGGTTTATATCCACAATATTTTACAAACAAAAAATTTTTGAAGTTTCTAAAATATTTGTTTTTCCGCTCAAAAACACGTTTTTTTTAATGAAATTTCTCCTTCATAAAATTATCGTATACAATTGTACAGAATCATACTTTATTCTACAAAGCAAATAAGAACCTTATAATTGAAAATGAATCACTTGGTATGTCTATCTCTAATTTTAATTAACAACACAACACTCTTATAGAGCATAGGCACTTATAGATTCAAGCGTGGCTTAGAACCAATCTACCTCCAAACAAGTGAAGCTGGAAAGAAGTGATTGGAAATAATTCAAAAATACTTATGCCTCGCTTTACTGAAGACCTAGTAATTCCTGATGTATTGAAATGAATATCTGGCTGCTGGGTAACCAATTGTGAGAGTCGATGCGGGTGCCGAAAACATGGATTGCGATGCACAGATTTATGTACAAAATGTCATGCAGTGGCGTATATACGGGGGGGCCTGGGGCCCGCCCCCCCCCCCCCGAAGCTTAGATTTTTTTGGATATTTTCCACATATTTCATGAATACAAAACATAAAATAGGATAAAATACCGCCTCATGAGGTCTCGGGCCCCCCCCCCAAAACTGTCTCGGGCCCACCCCGAAATTTTTTTCTATATACGCCACTGACGTCATGGTTCAGACGTTGAAAAAATTTCAAAAGATTTTAATGAATTTGATATCTCAAACGAACGGCGAGACCTTTGTCCAAATACAAAAACTCAGTTACCCGAGGAGTCAAGTTATATAGAAGAAAATTTTGAAGATATTGAAGCCCAGTGTGACCAAAATTTAGACCACGAAGAAGAAGAAGAAGCTGAGATTTTACCAAAAAGACCCAAGACTAGTTTAGTATTATTTAGTTATGTAAATTTTATTATTTATATAATACTGTTACACCATATCTAAAACGTTTATTTGACTAGCTATCAAAATATAATAAATACAAAAGTTTAATAATTTTTTATGTGGTGTAAAAATTTTAGGGTCGGAATATATAAATAAATTCTAACTGTCAAAACTTGACAGGTTGGTGGTTTTTTAAACTGAACACCCTATACACTAGGTACGATGAATTTCTGAAGGAGAAATATCATAAAAAAGTGGTTTTAATTAATTAATAGTTTTTTGTTCATTTTTTTGTTTGCAAAATATTATAGATATTTAGCACCAGAAGAGCTCTACCCTCACCTAGTTTTGTTAAAATGACATTATTTTTGCAAAGTTAAAAACCAGAAATACGGTTTTTTCATTTTTCTCGAACTTTTTGAGGTTATGTAAAAAATTTCTTGAACAAAAGTTTTAGATATCTTTATGACCTATGACTGTTATGTATGTCACTTTTTCTACGAAGTCAACATTTACCGGAAATCGCAATAATACGATTCCTTGCCCCTTTTTACCCCCAAACCTAACCCGGAATGCCTCTGCTCACGCATGTATTTTTTTTAACTTTGTTTTTCGCCGTTCTACCATCTTTAATGCTTCAGGTCCTGTTAATAATTTTTTTCTCTCAAAGTGCAATTTGACTGGCCTAAAATGACAATCTCCTTGAAGTATGAAGTTCACAAAATACCACCGGGTGACCACCGATAATTAGAACTAGAGAGAGAAAGGTTACACTACTTGTATGATCTCACTCTAAAAAAACTCTTAAAATTTTTGCCTCAGTGTCCCTTATACGTAATGTATAGCCGTGGCCATTCCATGCAGTTACTTCCCACCCCCACTTTCACAATTTATTACACTCTCGGTGACTCTATGAATGTATGACCTGCTTTAGTAGAAAATGTAAGTTTTAAAACTCGTATCTCTTGATAATATTGACAAATATGCAGTGGCGTATATAGAAAAAAGTTTCGAGGATGGGGGGTGGCGGACATTTTCGGGGGGGGGGGGGGGGGTGTGCAAGATCCCAGGAGTCCGTATTTTATGTTTGTGTTCATTAAATATGTGGAAAATATCTCAAAAAATCTTAGCTTCGGAGGGGGGGGCCACTTGCCGCCACTGCAAATATGTACCGTCTACTAAGGTGGATGGAGAATATAGTGCACTCTATTACTATTTATACCAATCTAAACTAGAAACGCAATTTTTTAAACAGTTTTCAAGTCCAATGCATGAGGTAGCAGAATTGGGTAGACTGTTTAAGATTTGCTCCTAGCCCACTGTGCGGTGTCGTAGGCTTCGTTGCACTAAATCAAGGAAGAATCCCCATGGGGGTGTATGTCATCTGTCAACGTCACCACGACTTTTCTTTTTTTTAGGTTAGGGTGTTCCTGGCCGCAAATATAAAAATCAACAAAAGTTTTTCACTTTTCCCGTAAAAATTTGTGAGTTTTGAAGTCGTCAAAATGTATAGCAATGACGAATATGAACAGGTAATTTTTAATTTAATCTATTTTTAATTCAAAAACGCTTTTTAATTTTATATTTTTGCTGTAAATGTTGCAAATATTGTAGGATGTTTTTGAACATGTGGAATGCCTAAAGGTTCATTTATAGATTTTTCTTAGGGTATTTAGAGAATGATTGGAACAGTGATAAGGTCTAGGCACAAGCGCGGTTGTGCACTTGTTACTCTTTTAAAAACCCTTATGGTTATTACCATTTCTCTATTATTGATCGAAATTAGATCTTACCAAACTTTTGAGCTTAATAGTTCTGCTTACCTTGGCTTATCCCTTTTTTGAAAGTGTTCAAATGAGGTGTGCCCCAGGATATGCTAATTTTAGAGAAAACTCACAGGAAAAATCTCTGAAAAAATATGAATCTGTACTCACTAGCATGTTTAGCTGGAACTAATCCCATCACACATTGAAATCCTAATTGAAAATTGTTTGAAAAATTCATAGTTTTTTAAATACTGTCATTTTGACAACTAATCGAGGCAGTTTGTATCAGTTTTTGACATTGTAGTTATCACTCTTTGACATGAAATGCTCTTAGAGACTTATGACTGAATTCACTGATCTTTTTGATTTTTTTAGCATTAGGGTCCTTATTTATTGTAATTTTTGCAATTAGGTAATCATAATTTTATGAATGAAAGAAATTTTTCATTAATTACTTACTTAATTTATTAAATTATCTATTTAAAAAAGTCAAAGAGATCTTGTTTTTCAAGTATGAAGAAAAACTCGAAGAAGGACAAATCTCAGGACACAGAGTCATTGGTCTCAGTCAGAAAATGTTACGCTATTAGCTAGACGGTTTTTGCTCAGGTTTTTGTCTAATTAAAAATATTTATTATTCTTTCTTAGCATCTATTGTTACGCATATTTATTAATAAGTTAGCAGTTCTGTTAAAAGTTTTATTCATGTTTTTAGGGTTATGAGGAGGACTACAACTACAGCACCCACACAGGAGACCCTAGTGTGGATGAGTTCAACCGTTCTCAATACAATATGCCAGAGAAAGTTAGAAAGTTCTTAATTTATTTTAGGTAGGACTTTATTATACTGAATCGAATTATTCCCTTAAACTAAATTGCATTTTTTATTATTCAAAAAATTTTAAAAAATAGGTAAGTAAGTATATATTTATTTATTTTTAAAAACATGTTTTATTATTTTTTTTTGAAATGGAAGATAAGTTAAATATTTCTAAGTTTATTGAGGCAAGGACATGTTGAAAAAACTGCTTCCATGTATACCTCTATTTTGATTTTCAGAAAGTTCTTACTACTTAAATATTTATTGCTGTGTTTTCCCCTCTGTTAATAAAATAAAATTTAAGAATTGTTTTAGAAACAAAAGTTTTGAATTTAAGATACATTCAATCGAGTAAAATATATTGGAATGTTTAAAAATTCTCAAAAAAAAAACTTTTTATTTTCACTCAAAATAAGTTATTTGAGCCAAAAAAGCCTAACTACCAAAGGAAGAGGCACTGAATATATTGTTTACTAGGATGCATCAGATTAGCTGAATTTGAGATATGTTAAAGGCCAAACCTTCCTAATATTTTTACCAAAAAAATTGGGGGGGTCATAGGATTCATTTTCCAGCTATACTTATTTAAATGCACGCCACTGAAATATAGAAAAATATGACCTTTTGTAGTTTTTTTGTAATAACTTATCACCAAATAAAAATAAAAAACTGATATTAGTCTTATTTTATTAACAAAAGAGGCCTTTTAGGAATTTTATCAAATTTTGACATATAGTTTGCATCACATACCTACAGAGTGGCTCAAAATAATTTTAAAAAAATACAGGAAAAATACCTGAGATTTATTAAATATAAAGAAAGGAAAAGAAAAATGCATGGTCAAAATTAACTTCACTTGCTTTCATGTGAGTGAGTGAGCTTACAGGGTTTTTCAAAATAAATAATAATTCAACACATGACATGTTTGCTAATTGTCTACGGAATAGTGTGTTTACCGGGATGCATTAAATGAGGTGATGATTTGTCATAACATCAAAGTTTGTCAGAGACAGTTTTTGACATATAAAAAAATGTTAAAAAAATCATATTATAATACCACAACAGGTGCAGGTGCATGGTAAATATTCTTTCCTTCCATGATCATTGTTATTAGCTAATCAGACTCCTGCTCTAGATTTCTTCTGCACAAACAAATCATTCACAACAAGGTTACATCAGATACTATACAGATAATTATGTGCACCTGTTGGGGTGTTTGCAGGCATGGTTTTGTTTATTTTCAATTTTATTATTTTTTTATTAGTGTATAATTCTAACTTTAACTTTTGTTTTTAATTACTTTTTCTGTAAAAAATGGATTTTTGAGTCTGCCAATGAATAAAATTTAAAAAAATAATAATAAAACAGCTGGCGAAACACAGTTTGCTACATTATCAAGCAGGAAAACTAGGTTGTATGGTTGGCTCAACATGCCTACTTGCTCCAATTTTTTTCAAATCAAGGGGTTTTTAGCTTAGTAGGGCAATTTTCTAATTTTGTTGTATGTTTTTGAATTTTTTTCTTTTACTTTACAGAAACAATGTAAATGAGGGCCTAGTCTTTGAATTGCAGGCCCTCTATGAAAGCTCTTGGCCCAGACTGACTGAAGATTTCTTTGAAAAGAGGCCATGGCCTGAAGAAAATGAAGTTGCTGCCTTGGTGGATTCTGACCCAGTAAGTCTCTTTAGCTTTATTATGAAGAGGAACAAAAATTATAAAAAAAAATTATTGTGCTTCGGTCGGGATTTGAACCTGAACCTTTGGTTTTGTATGCCAACGACCTACCAACTTAGCCACCGACATCATAATTATATATTTTTTTTTACTCCATATGATCAGTGTCACATTCTTCATTCCCACTAAACTGCATTTTTTTTAAATAATTTTTTGTTCTTTTATTACACCCCTGGTTTGGAATTGTTTTTTACGATTTTGAGTAAAACTTTGCATTATTGCACTTTGGCAAAAAAGTCTTTATGTAATATTGAGTGCCATATAGTATTATATTTTATTAGACTTTAATTTATAGGATGATGATCAACCAGGTAATTTTTTTTACTTTCTCTGATGTTGATGATTTTTACTAACAAAATTACCTAAAAAATCAAAAACCTCAGATTTTAAACTACCAGTTTTTTTTTTAATAAATTTTTGAAGATCATTAAAACTGCCAATGTTGCCTAGCCATGTACTAGAATAAATTAAGATATCTCAAGAACCATTTATACTAAATTAGTGATTTATAGCTTATTTCTTAAACAATATTTTAAATTAAAAAAAACTACAGAAAAAAGCTTTATAGTATCTTATATTTTTTTTTGCTAATTTTTTTAACAAGATCATCACAAAATTTTTATAGGGAGAAATAATTGATTTTTGTAAAATAAGGTTATCAATAATTTACAGTTTTCTTGATAAAAAAGATAAAACTGACATTTATGGAGAAAATTTAACAGGGTTAAGTTTACCTAGAGACCCTGTATGTATGACATATTTTTTATATCTTTAAAATATGTCATACATACAGGGTCTCTAAGTTTACCAATTTTATCTATTACTTTAGTTTAAAAAAAATTAAATCATTAAATAAATCAAAACTTCCTTTAGTTTTGTTTTAATTTCTTTAATTTTTGAAAAAAAAAAATATATATTAAGGCTAATGTGACAACTTCTCAAAAGAAGATTATATTTTTTTACTTTTTAATAGTTTTAAAAACATAAATCATTATTTTTCTACTCTGTACTTTGGTACCTATCCAATTTAGTGATGTTTTTAAAATATAAATTTTTTTATTTCTATTTTTTCCTGATAAAATGTTATCATTTTACACTTAATTTAAATAAGCTGTACTACTCTAGTGAAATTCGTTCTTGAGATATCTTTTTTTTTTTTAGTAGACAATATGTCAACAAAAAAATCTGAATCTTTGCATTTTTTTTATGTTTAGAACATCTATACCAAAATGAAATCCAAAACCTCATCTTTTTTGTTGGTCAGATATGAACTGAATATTATCCTAAATTTAGAACTGTTACCTATAAACTTAAGGAAATAATTTACCTGCTGGTGCATTGTTGATTGTATCACTCAAACTCTGCACATTTTGACTGAAACTTTGTTGGGCACTCGTTAAGGAATCCTTCACATCCGTTTTGAATTGGTTTTGCTTATTGTTCAACTCCTCTGCCACTTCTTTAAGTTTGAATTTTAATTCGTCCATCTTAATTTGTTTAGACGTTTTGAATAACACTTTCGTTTAAACCTAAAACAAATTTTTATGACCAAACTATGGTTTTGATTTGTCCCTTGCTTTAAATGTATGTAATAGAGAAGGATGAACCAATAGTCCAGGGCCATAGCGTAAAAATTTGTCCTAGAGCTTTTTAATGAAGGTTTTATAACCGAACCGAACCAACACTGCCTGACCTATTAACAGACCCAAAATTGTCTGTTAAAAAGTAATGTTTGAGTGTCAAAAAATTCTAAATAGTTTAAGCTACAGTAATAAAACTTGGTACACACATTGGCCTTCACAAACTAATTTTTTGACTGTCAAAAAAGTTTATGTATTTTGCCCCTGACAAAGATGTGGGCCCCTTACAGCCCCTAGGTGCCGGGGCAAAGTACAAAGTATGTAAAATTATGAATTGATCAATCGCAAATGTTTGTTGCAAATGTTTGATGCAAATTTGTAAATAGGACAGTTAAATTCAATTAGTGTTTTTATATTGTAAATTACAAAAATTTTTGCTCCTGCCTAGGGGCATTGAGTAAATAACGCATATAGAGGAGCCACCGGCGAGCTTTATCAGATTGAGGCGCAGATGGCGCTGAAATAAATTCGTCTGGTACGCAATATTCAGAGACAATTACTGTGATCTAATGGCATTTGTATGATTAGAAATCGCACATGTAACTAAATCGTACTAGCAGTCCCTGAATATTGTGTACCAGACGAATTTATTTCAGCGCCATCTGCCCCTCAATATGGTAAAGGTCGCCGGTGGCTCCTCTATCATTTACTCAATGCTAGGGGGCCTTGTTAACAGCTTTGAAATTTTTTTTATACATCACACTTGTGTCATGGAATCTTTGATGCTTGTGTGTAATTGTATGAGTTACCAATTCGACATAGTTGTGCAGGTGCTATAGTTTAGAAGATATCAGGCATAGTCTAAAAACACATTTTGCCCCCTTGCGCCCCCTAGGGGCGAAATATATAATTTTTTTTGAAAGCCAAAGTATAAGTACTTGAAAGTCGATGTGCGTGCCAAGGTTCATTACTCTAACTTAAACCGTTCAGAATTGATTGAGGTATTTTTGGGTGTGTTAACAGGTCAGGCAGTGTTGTGTGGGATCATTAGTAATCGATTAAAACAGGTGTTGTAAAATGTTTATCAAAAAGACCACAATGGCTCTGGACTACAAACCATGTTATGGATAATCCTTTGCAAAATTAAATGGTCTTCAGTTCAACCAGAGCTAGAGGTTTAGCAGACCATCTCATTGATTTTGATGTTGTTTGTTGATTTATCTCATAAAGAAGATGAAAAATACAAAACTTTTGTAATTAGTAGTTTTTTTTTTAATTCTTTTTTATTAAGAAAATAATATTTTTCCTACTATTTTTCCATCCTGAAATTTGGTAAGGAGATTGCTAAAAAAGGAACAAAATCTATGTTTTCTTGAAAAATATAAATTAAAAAATACAGGTTTTCCCAAAAATTTCAATTTTTTACAAAAAATATGACCTCATTCGAAAAGGGTTTTAAAACCTTTCAATTTAGCCTAATATCACCCTGATGTAAGTAGTTCCCGAGATATCTTAATTTCTACCAAATTGACAGTTTTTTTATTTTCAAAATTTAATTTAAAAAAAATGTGTAGGTACTTATTATGAAAAATTTTTAATTTTGGATTTTTTGTCCATTTATTGGTAGAATGAAAGTAACAAAAATTATTAAAATCGGTAAAGTTGATTTTATATGAAATTACCCTAATTTTCAATTTATTCATTCTTCTTTTGATTACCTAGTAATATAAGTTCCTCACTTAAATTATAAAAAATACAAAATCACATACATACATAAATACTATAGTAGGCTAGAAACCTTAAAACGAATTTTTAACAACAGTTTCTTAATTATTCAATTGAAAAGTGCTTTAAAATCACATAATAGCTAGTCAAAATCACATAATTATTAAAATTAACAGTTAAAATTATCAGTTATCGCAGCTATACCCAAATGTACCTAATTTATTTGTATGGCTAAAAAATTAGTTTTTTGAATAAAATAGATGTTGCGTAAAAAAATTGTGTTGTAAGATCAATACGAACAACATACTTATGTAAATCAGACTGGTCTGGGGTCTCTTACTTTTTGTACTCATATTGCACAATGTTTAAAACACTGTGAGGCACTGCACAGTGGTTTAAAGATAATATGTGCAGCAGTGTTTCAAGAAATTGCAACACTGCTCAATATTAAAACAAAATTTGTACACATACCTAATTGTGAGAACTCACAATTTTATTTACCTTTGAAATCTGATTTGGACTTATTTTTATGTATTCCGTATTTATTGATTTTGTTATTAACTTATTTATTCTATTGACGTTTTCCATAAAATATTAAGAGAAATATTAACAATTAGCCTGAATTTTACTTAAAACAGAAACATTAAATTGTCATCAAATATAAACCACTTTGTAATAAAATCTGATTCCGATAAGAATTATATTGATATATCAGGATATTTTTAGAAAGGGTGTGCTAAAAAAACTACTGATAAGAATATAGTCCGGTCAGAATAAAACGAGGCGCAAAAGAGATGGCTTCAATTAGCGCTATCTTTCTCTATCCAGTGGCGTGCTATAATTTTTTAATTCATCATTATTAAGTATTAATTTTATATTTTACTCCTCCTAAGCCTGTTTTGCTGGAAAACTCCATACCTTATTTTTCTTAAAAACTTCAAAACTTTTATACTTATTGTATTATATAGGTAGGTGCGTACGAATCTAGAAACCTAAAAAAATACCAATTGAGTTTTTAAAAATTGCAAAAATCCAAAACCATTTGTTATATCTACAAAATTGGAACTTCACACAGTTTTATTAAAAAAGTGTAAATGATACGGCACTGTTTTTTAGCTCACACATATGTGTGAGTGATTATACTATAGTAGTGTGAGCTATGGTGATCCTAATTTTTTCGAGAAAAAAAAGTTGTTCCAATTTCAAAATTTTTTATATATCTTTGCGTTTCAGATGATTTTGAAACTTTTTTGTTGCGCCGTCTGTCTGTCTGGCTGTCTGGCTGTCTGTCTGTATGTATGTCTGTCTGTCTGTCTGTCTGTCTGTCTGTCTGTCTGTCTGTCTGTCTGTATGTCTGTATGTCTGTCTGTAACGACCAACGCGCATAACTCAAAAACCGCTTGGCCGATTTTAATGAGATTTGGTACCTAGGCTGGGTATTTGGTTCGAGATGGTCCCATTTAAAAATGAACAAAATCCACCGAACACAAACCAAATAAAAGAGTGGGGGTAGATTTCAAAAATTAGAGTTTATGTGAAAATATGGCGTGTGTGATATCAAACGAAAGGTAATTGAGTCTGCAGTTAAACAAAATACATTTTAATTTATTTTAATAAAAGGGTGGGGGTATATTTTAAAAATTAGAGTTTAAGTGAAAATATGGCGTGTGTGATATCAAACGAAAGGTAATTGTGTCCAGAGTTTAACAAAATACATTTTAGTTTTTTGTTTTTTTTAAAAGTGGGGGTAGATTTCAAAAATTTGAGTTTAAGTCAAAACATGGCTTGTGTGGTATCAAACAAAAGGTAATTTAGTCTGGAGTTAATAAAATATATTTCAGTTTTCAGTTATATTAGCTCACACGTACACTATAGCTATAGTACCTAGTGTGAGCTTAGAGGCCCATATATTGGCAGAGTATTTTTTTAATTTTAACAAAGAAAGAGAGATGACGAACTGGTTTCCGAATCGGCGAATTTTGAATAAAGTGCCTCGGTAGCTCAGATGGAAGAGCGTTTGCCTGGTTAGCAAAAGGTCGCTGGTTCAAATCCAGCCTGAGGTAAATCTTTTTATTATCTTATTTTTCCCTTGCCCTTATGCCACTAAATGCTCGTTCTATAAAAATAAATCTACCTAAACACCCAAAACAACTAGGTCCTATGGATGGCTGCACATGCGTACTGGCAATTTTTATGGTATATTTATTTGTAGGTTTTCATGATCCTCTACAAAGAACTCTACTTCCGTCACATCTACGCCCGCATTCAAGGCGGGCCCACAATGGAACAACGTTTCAACTCTTTTTTCAACTACTGCGACTTGTTCAACTACATTCTCAGCGCCGAGGAACCAGTACCCCTGGAATTACCCGACTTGTGGCTGTGGGAGTTGATTGACGAGTTCGTGTATCAATTTCAATCATTTGCGCAGTACCGGGCCAGGTATGAATTTAATTTAGCTTTCGTTGGGTTTGTTTTTACAAGCTTTTATTTAGCTTCAGATGTTCTGTCTAAGTATCTAACTATCTATCAAATCTTGTGAAGCGTTTTTGACACACTTCCCATTATCCGATTTGGATGAAATTCGGTACACACATAGTGATCCCATGACAATACAACATTAAGAAAAAAATATCCTGCCACCCCTACCCCCACCCCTTCTATAGAAAAATGTGTTTTTGACACACTTCCCGTTATCCGATTTGGATAAAATTTAGTATACACATAGTGGTCCGATGATAATACAACAATAAGAAAAAAATATCCTCCCACCCCTACCCCCACCCCTTTCCATAGAAAAATTTGTTTTTGACACACATCCCGTTATCCGATTTGGATGAAATTTGGTATACATATAGTGATCCGATGACAATACAATATTAAGAAAAAAATATCCTCCCACCCCTACCCCCACCCCCTTTCATAGAAAAATGAGTTTTTGACACACTTCCCATTATCCGATTTGGATAAAATTTGGTATTCACATAGTGGTCCGATGACAATACAACATTAAAAAAAATATCCTACCACCCCTACCGCGACCCCCTTCCATAGAAAATGCGTTTTTGACACCCTTCCCATTATCCGATTTGGATGAAATTTGGTATACATATAGTGGTCCGATGACAATACAACATTGAAAAAAAAATCCTACCACTCCTACCCCCACCCCTATCTATAGAAAAATGCGTTTTTGACACACTTCCCATTATCCGGTTTGGATGAAATTTAGTATACATATAGTGGTCCGATGACAATATAACAATAATGCAAAAATGTCCTCCCACCCCTACCCCCCACACCCTTCCATAAAAAATGCGTTTTTGACACACTTCAAATTACTTTTATAAAATTTGGTATATGCATAAAGGTCCGATGGCAATACAGCCCAAACAAAGAATATATAAAACACTTCTGTTCTGTTATTGAACAAATATTTTCATTTAATAGAGTAGATAGCTGAGACTAAAAAGTAGAAAATAAATTGGTAAAATTTTTTTTAAGTCACAAGCTTTTATAAAATGCACTAAAAATTAAAAAATAATTTTCTAAAATTCTAATATTATCATAATAATAAAAGCGATGGCCGAAAATCAAAGCATAAGTTAATCTAAATTTGTGATCTAAACACTTAAATAATATTTAACAAGCAGATCATCAAAGATATGTTTACCTACCATACCTATGTCAGAGAAATGCTGGGGTATCTTGGATCGGGTTGGGTGGGTTTGGTACCTCTGCATTTTTCTGCTAGATTAATTCTTGCAAATAGTGATATTTAATTGATACGGATATCTTATCATGCTAACATCTTCAAAATTTCCATCAGTCGGCCATCGCTTTTATTATTATGATAATATTAGAATTTTTGAAAATAATTTTTTAATTTTTAGTGCATTTTATAAAAGCTTGTGAATTTTTTTACCAATTTATTTCATATTATGAAAACTCCAAACCAGAGGTGAAATTAAAGAACGAAAATGTATGTAAAAAAAGGTTCCTGTTTCCTGTGCTTGCTCCGGGATTTAAACCCGAACCTTTGGCTATGTACGCCAACGACCTCCCAATTAGGCAACCGAAACCGTGCGTATAAATTTTTAAAACTTCGTATCACGGTCAGTATCACAGTTTAGGAACGCCACACCCTGAGAACTAGGTGTTCACTCGACCAAGCTATTCGACTAATTTATAAAAATAAAATTAGATGTAAGTGTCAACGTCTGAAGGCATCAGATCACCTTTTTATGTTAAATTTCTAATCACAATAAACGATTTGCTAATAATAATTTTTACAAAAAAATTGTGTTGTTTTTTAATTTTTTCGCATTTCCTGCAAAATTTTTTCATACGAGGGTGGATCAAATATAAACAACCCTTTGTTTATAAACTAGTTATTTAGAAACATGACACAAAACAGAAATTTTTTATACTTTTCTACACATCCCCCTTCTCTGTTAATACACTTTTCCCAACGGCTTGATAGTTTCTTAATCCCGTTTTCATAAAAGGAAGCTGGGTGGGTATCTAAACAGTTGCGCACGAATGCCTCCACCTCTTCATTGGTCTGAAATTGCTCGCCTCCCAGTGAATCTTTGAGTGGGCCAAACATATGAAAATCGCAACGTGACAAATTTGGACTGTATGGAGGGTATTTCAACACAGTCCAGTGCATTTCATTGATATTGGCTTGTGTTAAAGCTGCCGTATCAGGTCTAGCGTTGTCATGCAGGAGCAACACGTCTTGGATGGGGTGTGCTCTCCTCTTTTGGCGATAATCAAGCTTTACCTGGTCGAGTAAGTTGCAGTAGTAAGCGGCGTTTATTGTTATTCGCTCGTGCAAAACGTCGACCAACAAAACTCCTCTCCAGTCCCAGAAAACGGTCGCTAAAACTTTGCCTGCAGAAATGATGGTACGCGGACGACGTGGGTGACTCACGTTGTCGACACGCTCACGACCGTCGTTAATTTCTTTGCATCAAGCTTTTACAGGTACCCACGAAAGCGGTTTATTTCCGAACTGTACTCGCAATCTGTGTCGAATTTCAGCAGGTTTCACGTTTTCGCGTGTAAGAAATTTAATGATTATTCTTTGCGCAACACTGTTGTGTACCTTCTTCTCGCTCATTGCCATTGCTCCTGGCCAAATGAGCATCGCGGCACTACCAGCCGCCTACATGCTGCTGAACATCCCTACTCCAAAATTATAACGGTCACGTTCATCTTGAATGACTTTTCCGTTAGCAAGTTTAAAAAGCTTGTTTATGTTTGATCCACCCTCGTACTAATGTTCATTTTTTACGTACACCATCCAAAAGTATACGCTTTCACGACCACTGTTTTTTCTTAAACTGCTTCCAGAGTTTGGGCACTTTCGAGTGAAAAAGAGGTTTCTATTTAAATTCAAAATTAATATTAAGTGTAAAAATAAATATTTTTACTTGGAAAAAACGATTTTTTATTGGAAAATTTTAGGTTAAGTAAAAAATAATATTTACAAAAGTTGTACTTCTGTTTTATTTAACTTTTTTCGATAGGAAGTCCAGTTTTGCTGAAAACAAATAAAAAATCCATTTTCCACCCCTAAAGGTTCACCTTAGTAACTCGTATCGTGGCTAGTTTCTTTTTCCCGTTGGCTGCGGTCTATTTCCTTCCACTTATAACACTTTTCACGCTAGTATTAATTTGTTCCTTTCCAACAATTATTTGCACGAAACGGAGTGAAATCTTTTTGATTTTGTATCATTTTTATTAAATTTTTTTTATAGCATAAAATTTTTAAAATCATAAAAAGTTTATTGCCTGTAAATATTGACCTGCTTCCATTTTCTCAGGTTACAGAAAATTGACAAACCAGATTTGGTTATTCTCAATCAAAACAACAAAGTGTGGAACGTCCTCTGCATCCTAAATGTTCTCCATTCCCTGGTAGACAAGAGCAACATCAAGCAACAACTGGAAGTTTACGCCAGTGGCGGCGATCCAGATTCGGTAGCTGGCGAGTTCGGGAGCCACAGTTTGTACAAGATGTTGGGCTATTTCAGTCTTGTTGGTGAGTGAATGATAACTAAATACCTGGTATCCCAGAACCGTAAACCAGTAGTTTCTGCCACATCTAATGGTTTGCAGTTAATTTTTTGTGCTTTATTTGATTCATACATGTTACAAATTACAGGAAAATCGATTATCATGATGAAAAAAGAGAGAAGAGAGTCCTTGAGAGCCCCGTCGTGCGGCTTTCGGACTATGAGTTTTTAAGCTTTGATCTTATCTGACTTGATGTTTTATGTAAGTGTAACTTGACCCTTAAAAGCATTTGAAATTTTACTTACAACTACGTTCGTTTCTATATTGAACAAGCATAGAAACAAGCAAAAATTTAAAATAAGAAAAGGTAGAAAATAAGGTAGTTTATTTGGGTGCGAATGTATCACCATAGATAAAGGATTTTTGCTTCGGTTCAGTGAGTTATTATTAGATAGGCAACTCCGGCTGTTTGACAGATCACTAACTCTGTGGCGCCCACTACTGAGCTTAGTGACGAACTAAAAGTTAAGGCGGGAAATTTAAATCGCCTTTTATAATAAATTTTCTTTAATTTTAGTTTTTTTTGAAATTTTCAATAAAGTGCAATAACATTTTTTAAATGAGTTTTTATTATAATAAAAAAGCTACAAATTAACGACTAACTATAGATGAAATAATACATAGTCTAATTGATTGGTAAAATAAAATATAATGAAAAACCAAACACTATCTAGTATATTTAAATTTGCTTTTAACATTTCTGGTGAGCGATGAGTGAATAAATAATAAAACAGTTCTTTGTGAAGAGAATCATTCTTAAATGTCTACTTTTTAACAGCTTGACGAAAATCTGACATGATAAAAGTACCTCCTCGCCTTGGTTGTAAGTTGTGTAGATGTTTCAAAGCAGTATATACATAGCTTATCAGTGGTCGCACATATCATCAAAAAGCTGAAAACAAAAAAAAAATCAACTTATAACCACATTAATCATAGGTACTAGATTATGGTAAGATAAAGATTTAAAATTAAGGAATAAATTTATTCAAAGTACATTCGCTGCTGGGTAATCCCTCGTTTACCAATCAATTAGGCACAAATTTAGTGTTAATTTTGTATGTGTCTCCCTTTTACTTAATATCAAAAGAAGCATAGACATAAAATTAACACTAAATTTGTGTTTAATTGATGGGCAAATAAGGCACCTACCAGGCATTGGAAACCTGTATTCAGAGTTCCGTAAAGTAAGCGATAAGAAGGTAAAAAGACACTACCAATACAAATTTTATCAAATACCAATCTAACCTCAAATGAGAAAATAAGAAAACTTACCTTAAAATTTCTCGGAAAACTATGCATCTTATACTCGTCTGAACTTTAGACATTTCACCCAGGAAAGCAACTAGAAATTCTCATTGTTTTATATTTGAAAATTGCAAAAGTTACAAATTTAACAAAATTTAATTTTAGTGCGCCACAGCAGCAAAGATTACCTACATAAGCCAAAAAGATAGATTTAAAATGAACTTGAAATAAAATGCGGTGGAAGAGGTTTTTCTACCTGAAAAATAGGGGGACGGAAAATCCAAACCACAGATAATTCTCAACAAAAAATAGAATAAGGAACAAACGCGCGACCGCAGCGCCTCTTTTGAGCTTAGTGAGAACTTTAACCTAACGACCTGTCAAATTGCATTGAGTTTCCTAGGCATGTGTATCACTACAGAGAATTCAGTCTCTCCTTATCGTTTTCATAGTAATTGCGAAAAATCTACGGCATATAATTCAGCACAACTTGCCCAGAAAGAAGTAGGCGGTGTTCACCGTTACAAAGCAGTTAAGAGAATAATGATCCGCTGTTCATTGCCAGTTTTACGTGTTACTATAGAATTAAATGATGTAAATATATCGACAAGTTTTAGTGAGGGTCACGATACTGCGATGTTGTTCAAATTTAAAATATACACTATTTTCGGAAAACGATAAAAAAAAATTTTTTGCCAATCACATTTATCTGCAAAACGATAATTTAAATTAGCTCCCTGATCCTCCTTTTGGGAAGTCAAAATCGGTGTTAAACTAATCTTGGCCAATTAAACGCAAACGATTCCGACTTCCTAAAACGAGAACATGGGAGCTTATTTAAGAAAAAAAAGTAAGGACCTCTTCTAGTTTCCCTCCATTAGAAACAAGAAACAATAAAATTCATGTGGAAAGTGGAAAACATAAAAAAAATTACCCCCAGCTTTTACTTATTTTATATTTTCAAACTATTCGTATGCGTCGCAACGATGCACGGTGGTCAGCTTGTTGGTTCTGAACGATCGAAATTATTTTATGGTTTTAGTTTTGACAAATTGATGCTGAAAGTTAGGAAATGTCAACTAGAGTTTAAAAAATTTGATTTATATATAGGTACTGTGCATTCTGGAGATGGTACAGTCGCCTCCAAAAAAAAATGTCACCCTAACATAGCTTTTTTATAAAAATTTAACTAAATTTATTAATTATCTTAATTAATCTTGCTATACTATATATCAATTTTTTACCGTGCACTGATATTTTTTATCGTAGTCTTTATATTCACTATTTTTACATACATAGTTTATAACGGATTGATTTTTATCCTGTGAAACCGGTGTTTTGTGTCAGATTTCAAATAAATTACGTCGGCCAATCCCATGCGCCAACGCTGAAACAATAAATCATAGCTAAAATACAGCGGCAAGAAGCGACAGCTGAATGTAGCACCTATACAACCCTTGATACATGATTGAAATAATGAAGTCACAAACGCAATGGATACGTACCGATCCAGACTTTTTCATTCCAATATATATGATACATATTTGAAAAATTATAATAAATCAATACACAACTTTTATAAAAAAAATTTAACAAGCAAATTAAAACTTTGCAAATGGTTTAAAAGTAAAAAATAAGAATACTAACCCATATTTTAAATATACGTGAAGAAATCACCATATAAACTCTGGTTTACCAACTTGGAGCACTTCTGAAAATCGCCTTTCCGCGCGGGATATGTGCGGATCATTATGCAGGCTATCAAACTGCCCATGACTGGTTGTCGTAACAAGTGACAACGAGTTACTTGATCGATTTTCTGCATTGGGGTCTACTAATAAGGTAATTGGGCACTTTTTAAGACTTAGTAGTTATGATAGAAAATAGTTTGATATTGAGGTTTCGATCGTCTAAATTAGACATAGCTGACCTTCGTGCAATGCAGTGTTGCCACCAGTGCGTAGCATTACCCTTCCAATCGCTTCGTTTTGTCGTGACCTAGTCAAATCCAACGAGTTGTGAGTTTGTTTTTTGTGCAGTGTGAATGATTTATTTTTATATTAAAAAGGTTTATAGACTGCAAAGTTGATTGTGTCCGTATATTACTTGATTCCAGGGCTTCTAAGACTTCACTCTCTCCTGGGCGACTACTATCAAGCCATCAAAGTACTGGAAAACATCGAAGTGCACAAGAAGTCCCAATACGCTCATATCCCGGCCTGTCAAATTTCCACTTCGTACTACGTTGGCTTTGCTTATATGATGATGAGGCGGTATTCGGATGCTATCAGGACCTTTTCAAGTAATTATTATTATTTTTTTTAATTTGTCACACACACTGTGTAAATAATAGTAAATATTAGTTTTGTAAATAAAGCACATTAAAGATTAAAAAGTTTGGCAACACCGCGCATTTCGCACGAATTCTTTCAAAAGGCACAGTAGGTTTTGACTCATCGTCTTTAATGTTGAAGGTGATAGTTGAATTAAATACCTATTTATGTGCAGTAGGTATCTTGGCATTTTTTTTTGTGTTTTTATTGTTTTGTGTTTAAACTGGTTTTAAAAACAAAAACAGTTCGTATAAAAGATCGACTTACCCCGAAGTGTTGATCAGCATTAGCGAACTGAGAGCTTCGGTTAGCTTCACCATAAATAATTAGCATGTCAACATGTTTTTTGATATTTGGTACAGGATCAGATTTATATACTATTTTATGGAGTTGTTCTACTTTTGGCCGATTCTGTTTCGTATTTATTTATTTATTTATTTTATTGTGTAGGTATTCTTCTGTACATCCAAAGAACCAAACAGCTGTTTGCTTCGAAAACTTATCAGCATGACCAAATCAACAAACAGACCGACCAAATGTACCATCTTTTGGCCATTTGTCTAGTTCTACATCCGCAATGCATCGACGAAAGTATTCAACAAACTTTAAGGTACTACTTAAAAAAACATGCCTAGCAGAGCACCAAACTTAAAAAAAGACAGGGAAGAGCTGACGTGTTCAAGGGTTTTTCCAAAAACATACTACCTTAAAAAAAAAGACCCTGTATGAAAATGAAGTTGTTGCAAGTTGTAATTTTAAAGTATTATATTATGATGAAAAAATAGAGAAGAGAGTTCTAGAGAGCCCCAATGTGTGGCTTTCGGATGATGAGTTTTGAAGCTTTGATCTTATCTGATTTATTTAAACACAGAAATTTGCCTACTACAACTTCAAAAAATTATCACTTTTTAATACTTTGATTTTTTAATGTAGGGAAAAGTTGTATCACGAGAAAATGTACAAAATGCAATATGGTGACCTCGAAGAGTTTGAAAACTGCTTTACCTACGCTTGCCCGAAATTCCTGTCACCCTGTCCACCGCCTCTAGAAGCTCTGCCAAACGACTACTCTAAGGAGGCCATTCAACATCAAACTCAAATGTTTATGGATGAGGTAAGCCTTATTCTAATGTAACATTTCTTATTTATATAAGTTTTGAGGCAACATATTATTAAAATCGAAAGGGTTTTTAATGTGTAACTGTACCACTCCACTCCTATAAAACCCTTATATGCCTTGAGATTTTATAAAGGGTTTCATGACCTCTTTTTAATGTCCTATATTTATGTAAGAAAAATTAAATAAATTGTATTTGTAAACATTCTATATGTTTAAGAATCCCCGGTTATTACCATAGAAAAAAAATAGAAAGTTTGTTAAACCTGCGCAGACTAGAGAAAATGGGAAGACATTGAAATCCACCATTTTTTCACAGATTGAGCCAGGGCTATTAAAATGGACGGGCCACGATCCTCCACTTTGTTGACGTCACATCCGGGGCTGATTTTTTTTTTTGATAGTCACGCAAGGCCAACACAAAAATAGAGGCCACGACCCTGAAAAAATCAGCTGTTCTCCCGGGGCTGAATTTTACATTGGGTCTTATGGGAGGTCAGAGGTTTTTTTATGGTATTTTCAAAATGGCACTACAGATTTCCGCAAAATTTCAGTGAAATATTCTCAGACACCATCCCGATATTCCACCAAAGGTTTGTAAGGAAGCAACATGATTAAAAGGTTAAAATCTTCAAGATTTAGCATTCCTTATTTTGAATTCAAATTACCCGCCATGTACCACATGCCAACTGTTATATTTGACATGTATTTGACTTTGTCATCTGTGATTATCACATTTGCTTCTGCTTTAAATTTAATTTTTGTGTGAGCTAATGAAGCGGCTATGAAAAATTAAGGATTACTATACATTAAAAAAAAATTGTTCTGCCAGAATAAAGTAAAAACAATCTCAAAAATTACTTTATTTTAAAAAAAATCAAATATTCATGAACCGTCATTCCAACTTCAATTTTTTAAAGACAATCAGCTGTGTCGTAACGTGACCATCAAAAAAAAATCAGCCCCGGATGTGACGTCAAGAAAGTGGAGGATCGTGGCCCGTCCGTTTTGATAGCCCTGGGGTCACGTTACGACACAGCTGATTGTCTTTAAAATATTGAAGTTGGAATGACGGTTCATGGATATTTGATTTTTTTTAAATAAAGCCGTTTTTGAGATTGTTTTTACTTTATTCTGGCAGAACAATTTTTTTAAATGTATAGTAAGCCCTAATTTTTCATAGCCGCTTCATTAGCTAACACAAAAGTTTAAAGCAGAAGCGAATGTGACAATCACATATGACAAAGTCAAATACATGTCAAATATAACAGTTGGCATGTGGTACATGGTGGGTAATTTGAATTCAAAATAAAGAACGCTAAATCTTGAAGATTTTAACCTTTTAATCATGTTGCTTCCTTACAAACCTTTGGTGGAATATCGGGATGGTGTCTGAGAATATTGCACTGAAATTTTGCGGAAATCTGTAATCTGCCATTTTGAATATATCATAAAAAAACGTCTGACCTCCCATAAGACCCAATGTAAAATTCAGCCCCGGAAGAACAGCTGATTTTTTCAGAGTCGTGGCCTCTATTTTTGTATTGACCTTGATTGAGCAAGGGCATCTTTGATAGGCACGATTTGTAACGCGGCGGCATTGAACTAAACTTGTGGTAAAACATCATATGGAACCACTGATCTCAATTAAAGATACTTGGCGACCTCTAGGGGTGGTGGCTTATACTACGGTTGTAGGGTCTCTGCGTTTTTAAGCCTGGCGACGCAGTTTTGGTGATTTAGTGACCCTATATGCTTAACCACTATAACGACCTCTAGGGGTAACCGCTTGTACTTAAAATTACGGCCAACGTTCCGTCGCCCCTATTGAAGATTGCGCAGTACTGGAAGCGCTATCTAGTTATTTTTATATCTATGGTTATTACTAGCAAAACCAAGGCCGACAAAAAAATACAGGCCACGACCCTAAAAAAATCAGCTGTTCTCCGGGGGCTGACTTTTACATTGGGTCTTATGGGAGGTCAGACGTTTTTTTATGATATTTTTAAAATGGCACTACAGATTTCCGCGAAAAAAAAATTGTTCTGCAAGAATATAGTAAAAACAATCTCAAAACTGGCTTTATTTAAAAAAAAATTAAATATTCATGAACCGTCATTCCAACTTTAATATTTTAAAGACAATCAGCTGTGTCTTGACGTGACCATCAAAAAAAAATCAGCCCCGGATGTGACGTCAACACAGGGCTATCAAAACGGACGAAACACGATCCTCCTTTGTTGACGTCACATCCGGGGCTGATTTTTGTTTGATGGTCACGTTACGACACAGCTGATTGTCTTTAAAATATTGAAGTTGGAATGACGGTTCATGAATATTTGATTTTTTTTTTAAATAAAGCCGTTTTTGAGTCTGTGTTTTTACTTTATTCTGGCAGAACAATTTTTTTTAAATATATAGGAATCCTTAATTTTTCATTGCCGCTTCATTAGCTCATACTAAAATTAAGTTTAAAGCAAAAGCGAATGTGACAATCACATATGACAAAGTCAAATACATGTCAAATATAACAGTTGGTTTATGGTACATGGCGGGTAATTTGAATTCACAATAAGGAATGCTAAATCTTAAAGATTTTAACCTTTTCATGATGTTGCATCCTTACAAACCTTTGGTGGAATATCGGGATGGTGTCTGAGAATATTTCACTGAAATTTTGCGGAAATCTGTAGTGCCATTTTGAAAATATCATAAAAAAACGTCTGACCTTTCATAAGAACCAATGTAAAATTCAGCCCCGGGAGAACAGCTATTTTTTCAGGCTCGTGGCCTCTATTTTTGTGTTGGCCTTGGACAACAAAGTGGAGGATCGTGGCCCGTCCGTTTTGATAGCCCTGACAAAAGAAATGCCTGTGTGGCATTCTTTATATGATCCAGTTGTGTGAAGCTAATAGGTAAAGGTAATAATGACTTTTTTTAGGTTAGACAGCAGAAGATGTTACCAACGATCAGAAGTTATCTGAAATTGTACACCACCTTACCTTTGAGCAAACTAGCTACATTTATGGCCCAGAATAAATAGTAAGTATGAAAAAAGTATTAATTATATTTTATTTAGGATTGTGAAGTAACTTCCATGTGTAATAGAAAAGGTCTCTCAGACGTCAAAGCAGATCTAACAATAAAATGTATGCATAAACCTGAGCAATCTAGTCTTGTTCAAAAATAACTTTTTTATTAATTTTCCAGAAAGCTTGCGTTTTTGTTTCTCTCATATTTTCCCAGGGGTAGCTTAAAGCTTAACCTCACGGGGGTCCAAGATCCAATGGACACCTAATAAGTGTTGACAGTTAACTGTTTCGTCCTTATGGGACTCCTCAGAACACTGCGTGGTCAATGTGACACCCTTGCGAAGTAAATTAGACGGTTTTGTCTCTAATCCTATGTATATAGTGAGAAACCTCTCGCAAAAAGCGCCATCTACCGAGATACGCGAGAAACTAGAACAAGAGCAGGCGAAAATTATACATATCGATCAATGAAAAGATTGACTGCCAAGAAAAAGAAACAATCCGTGACCTACGACAGCTCTTCTGTCTTTCAGGCCAGATTAACGCTGGTTAGCGATTTTACCCGCCATCAGACGCGAGCGTCAATCAGCGGAATTTTTAAGCCAAATAATTCTAACAAACGTAAACTTTAGTACCCGTGAATTTAAAAATTAAACAAGTTTTCGTGGCTAATCAGGTAAAAAGAAGTTTTTGTTTCTCTCATATTTTTCCGTGGGTAGCTTGAAAGCTTAACCTCACGGGGGTCCAAGATCTAATGGACACCTAATAAGTGTTGACGGTTAACTGTTTCGTCCTTATAGGACTTCTCAAAACACTGCGTGGTCAATGCGACACCCTTGCGAAGTAAATTAGACGGTTTTGTCTCTAATCCTATGTATATAGTGAGAAAACTCTCGCAAAAAGTGCCATCTACCGAGATACGAGAGAAACTAGAACAAGAGCAGGCGAAAATAAACGCGCACTCGTCTAAAGGCTATCTAATCCCCTTCCATACCTGTGCTGCGGCCGCATTTTTATAAGTAGCGCCATCTACCAAGACAATTTGTGACTAAATATTTTCTCTTTAGCACCAATAACGAAGTGTGGGACCTAGACAAGGAAGTGCAAGCCTTGTTGATTCATCTCTTATGCTTTAAGCACAAAATGAAGAACGTTGTTTGGTCCAAGGGCTCATCAGGGCTGGAAGGAAAATTCCAAAGTGGATCTGAGGTAAATTTTAGTGTATTTTTATCTTCAACGAGATATAGCCTTAAACTTTGGGTTCAGTTGTATGGAGCTGGCAGAAAATTAATGAGTTAATTGGTTTAAGTTTTAGTACTGTGGACTAATATTCTATTATCTTTATCTTAAAAATATCAATCAATGTCACCAAATGATAAAAACGCTTTTGATGGAGTTCTTGAGAGCCCGCATATACGGCTTTCGGACTATGGAGTGTAACTTTACAATTTTATTTTACTTACGAAAGTTGGTGTCAAAATTTGACATAAACAATGATACTTCAGATACCCAATAATAAATATAGAACACTTTGAGATTGAAAACTGACAGTTAATCCTTCAAAATTGACATAACAAAGTCGAATTTAAAACTTTCGTCGTTTATTTTCCATTAATAAAGAGAGGCACTACTTATTCCGGTTTCGATAGTAAACAAAGGCTGTCTGTTGAAAGATCACAGCTGATATGACAATGTGAAGGTGTCAAAATAGTGCCTGGCGTTATTATAGCCTGGCTTCATTTCAATAATTCTCTATTAACTAGTTACTCGAACATTATTATCATTTTTCATTCAGTTTCCAGTTTTAAGTAAATTAGAAAATATCCAAAAAAATAAAGTGTGCAAAATTTCAATATTTTCCAGTGGTTGACCATATTTTTTCCAGTAGTTAATCAGTTGATAAAAATATAGAATAAAACCTAAAATTTTAGAAAAAAAAAACTACAAATAAAAATCTTTAGTGTAATATATCTTCTTAGTTCCCAAACCTATTTTTTTTGCACTTAATTATTTGTTGGAAGTGAATTTAAATAATATATTCACCATGCTTATAGGAAACAACACATATTCGATCATTCCTTAACATAACCCAACTGTTTAATATCGTTAGACAATATTTTAAAGACACTTTATTGGTGAAACTGTGCCATCTAGACGTCAAAGAGTAAAAGTCTGTAAAAGTAACATAAGTTTCTGGCTACAGGGACCTTGCTTTTATCATTTATTTGGTCAATTACTGGGAGCTGGTCAATTACTAGGTAACCGACCCTATCTAAAAGTATTTATATTTTGCTAGTTGGACTTCTATATCGACAACGACATGATTCACATTGCCGACACCAAGGTGGCGCACCGATACGGCGATTTCTTCATCAGGAAAATCCTGAAATTTGAGGATCTCAACAGGAAACTCCACATGATTAAACTATAATTTTAAGGTACTGTTTTTATTATTTTGATTACTAGAAACCAGTTTGAAATAAAAAGATTGATAACTTTTTATAGCTTTCATACTTATTTATTCGCAAGATGTCATAAGACATCTAAATTTGATACGCAAAAAATGTTTTGCACTTACAACACGTACGTCCGAAATATATCTTTAAGATGTACGTGACTTACACACATGTTTTATACAGCGTGGCCAGCCTTCTATCTAGGGGTAGGATTTTTGTATGGGCCATAAGGATTGCATGGAAGAACAGAAAATCGTAAAACCAACGTTGTCGGTTTAGCGAAAATATCAGTATACGAGGTCTGGCTATTAAATAACGAGACTGGTTACGAAAAAGGGTTTTATTATAAATATTATTCTACATTCGAATGCTCCCCTTCAATATACTCCCCTCCCCTCGCCACACACCTTTCCATACGTTTTTTCTATTGATCGAAGCAGTGCTGGAAGTCTTCTTTGGTGAGGGCCTTTATGAGCTCTGCCGTTTTTTGCTTTACCGCTTCCATCAACTCAAATCGGGTCCTTCAAAGCAGATTTTATCTTCGGAAACAAAAAAAAGTCGCACGGTGCCAAATCTGGTGAGTACGGCGGGTGTTCGAGCACTGGAGTGCACTTACTTGCCAAATACTGTTTTACAGATAGTGCGTTATGGACAGGTGCGTTGTCCTGGTGCAAAATCCACGAGTTGATCGTCCACAACTCGGGCCGTTTTTTACGAACTCGTTCTCGCAGTATTGCCAAAACTGACAGATAGTAAGTCTGGCTGACAGTCTAAACCTCTGGAACCCATTCAACCATCACGATACCGTTATTGTCGAAAAAAAACCATCAACATTGGAGTTGAAACAGTCACAGGGCGACCTGGGCGCTGGTCATCTTCGGTGGTGTCTCGACCCTCACTAAAGCGCTTACACCACTCAAAAACACGCGAACGAGATAGAGAATTGTCCCCATAGGCCTCTTGCAGCAATTTATGGCACTCAGTCGGAGTTTTTTCAATTTAACGAGAAATTTGAGATTGATACGTTGCTCCTGTTTTTCGTCACACATGGTTTTCGGCACGAGAAAAAACACGTTCGTTTCAAACCGCTACTGCACAAATAATATAATAGTGACGGAAACGTGTTTTGGGACGTGCATAGACAAGATATCTAGATACCCAATGCACTATTCGTTTTCTACCCCACCCGTCTAGGGCGCCATCTAGGCGCGCAGTCTCGTTATTTAATAGCCAGACCTCGTAAGCCGCAACTATATTCGTGAAAGGTCAATTTAGTCAGTTTTATGTAGCATCATTAAACCGGGTGATACACAAACAGAATTTTAAAGGGTTATTCTGGTTATTGACTTTCGTTTCACATTCACTAAAGTCAATTTTATTTGAAAGATAACTTACCAATCTACAGGTAAGCTACCTATTATTTAATTTTAGTTTTGTTAATACATTTTTAGTCCAACCATAACAAGAGGTAATGGTGGACTACAGGTGGACTACAGTGACGCAGCGTGGGTAGGGGACGCAGAAGGGGGGCGGCAAGGATGGTATGAATCCTCAAAAGTAGGTCCACTGACCTGATTGAGTACTTTTCCTAGACAAATATCAAAATTATGAGCAGTAGTCCCTCTTATTAGAAGAATAATACTGTTGGACCCTTAGGGTCCATCTCACCGACTTTGTTTTCGTTACTTAGCATAAAGCGTTTCTTAATATAATCATAATATGACGTAATAAGGAACACTTAAGGCTAAGTAACGAAAAAAAGAAGTAGGTGCGATGGACTATAAATGCACGCAGGCGAAAATAGATACAACTTTTTTGGATAACTGAAAACCTACAGAAAAAAGTTTGGAACCGGAACCGCAGTTAGCGTTACAGTTAGTTAGGTAAACAGACACCTTAGGAATTTTTTATCTTTCTAGAGCCGTTGCACTTTTTGTTTGAAATACAAAAAGAACATTTTTAAACATAAATCGATATAAGATAATAAGTAAAGTTATGCATAACTGATAGTTTTAAGGTAAAATTGTTTAAATAATAATAGAAACCCTTTCTTTTTAACCAAAATCTAATGCCAACAAAAACTTCTGTATCATATTGGGTTAAAATCGTTTGAGTTCTTGATTTATCGTTTATTCAAAAGACAATTTATTTTATTCGCCGATTTCGGTGTTTTAGGTCCTAAAACTCACATTTAATTATTTAATAAAAGTAAAAAATTAAATTTTCACGTTTAATAGTCCACCTTTTGTAAAGTGGCTATGTTTCTGTATAAACCCAGCTTTAGTCAGTTTTTCGATATCACCTCTGCAAGCACCTCAACCCCTCAAAAGTACCCAACTTGAATTATCCTGTACTTTTTGAAAAAAATACTAAGATGCACAAAAAAATCACTAGTTTTTCTTTGTAAAGTTGTAAAATTTTACTCTCTCACCAAATATATCTTATTTTTCATAAAAATTACCTTTTTTATCTGCCTGCGGTGCTAAATTTCAAAGCACTTAATTTATTAAAACGAAAAGAAATCCTGTTTTCCTTAATCATTAGCTATTATATTTTTTTCTATGAGTAAACTTAATTAGTGCCTAGAAAGAACCAGTACTTAGTTTTTTAGGTATTAGGGACAAGTAAGCAATGTGAAACTGTCAGAATACTGCCTGGCACTATTATAGCCTGGCTTAATTCCAACAATTCTCTATTAAAAATGTTCTCACTAGCATTTAATTTCGTTCAGGGCCGGTTTCTCAATAGAGGGTTAACCCTGACTCGTGGGTTATCTTTGATAGCTGTCTTTTTTTGGCATGTGGTAAATATGTCAGTCATCTCTTTTAACCCAAAGATTATAGATAATAATGTTTTAACCCACGGGTCAGAGCTCACCCTCTACTACGAAATCGGCCGTCAGAAGCCGAAAGTACTTTGAAACACCAACCCTAGATGGCGACTGGGAATGACGCCTTTGCGTTTTTTAGGAGGCCATGAAAAATAACGTTTAGCTGTCTTTTGTTTTACCCATAAAATGTCAGTCGCCATTTTGCAATCCTCGCGTCTTTAAGTAATTACAAGCATAATTTTGCAAGAAATAAAGCAATAATGAGTTCAGTCGATATGAAAACTTTCGAAAAAGCCGTTGCTCAAAAAAAACAAAATATGAAGGCATTTTTGGCGCAGATCCAATGCGGAATTGACGACACAAAAACGAGTATCAAAGTAGTGAACACTTTTGAAGAAAAGGTTCTAGACGTCAGCCATCAGTTGGATGGTCTTTTAATGGAGCTGCAAATTTTGAAAAATAAATTGGAAAGTGGCGAGAAATTGAACATATAAATAGGTAGATTAATATTATAGTACTTTTCCTACTTTCATGTATGTTCAAGGGCAAATGTTAATATATAAATAATAAATAAATGTAACATAGATTTGTGGATATATCTCTCAAGTTTTTGCTCAAAGAATGATATAGTATATTACATAACAAGAGAAGAAACGAGACGCTATTTTTTCTACAAATCAAATTAAACTGCTTTTCCGCACACAGGTGAAATTTAACGTTTTCTAAGGTTCAGGTGAAAATTAACGTTTTCATAGGTGGTCGTAGGAAAACAATTTTTTTTATAATCTAGATCGTTCGGTATAAGTTGTTCGATAAGATACCGTGCTATCAACTACGGATCAGCCAATTTGGTTTTTTGTGGCTGAAACTGATATCGGCCGTTTCCAAAATAATGTGATTTCGGTCCATACTAAAATTATGTGGTATAGGCCGATACCAATATATCGGCCGATCCTAATATATCGGCCGATCCTAATATATCGGCCGATACCAATATATCGGTCAATACCAATATATCGACCGATACCAATATATCGGCCGATACCAATGTATCGGCCAATACCAATAGATCAGCTTTACATTTCTGTTTGACAGAAAGAAAAGTTTTAAGGACAATCTAGAAGTAAAAACCAGGTAAATTTTAAAATTTGCTTTATTACAACACTATGTGCTTGATTTTACAGGCATGCTTTTTATAAATATGATTTATTTATAATAAAAAAATAAATAACTAAGTAGTAAACATCTAGAGTTCAAAACCACTCAATATGTATGCATATAATGTATATTTTGCTCGATATGATCGAACTCTAAGGACAGCATCTGAAAAGCTTTAGATTTAAATAACAATTGCACCCAACTATAGTTACTCTATGAACTTACTGCTATTTTTTTTTCACTCAACCAACTGTTTATAGAACCATTATTTTACCGTAACTTTGTAAGAAGCCAATTGGGCACTTGCCCATGACGTAGCAAATAATTTTTTCTATATTCTAGATTGTTAGGCATAAACTGTTCGATAAGCTACCGTGCTATCAACTAAGGATCGGCCGATATGTTTTTT
Organism: Aspidapion aeneum; assembly: GCA_963576565.1. Lineage (NCBI taxonomy): Eukaryota > Metazoa > Arthropoda > Insecta > Coleoptera > Brentidae > Aspidapion > Aspidapion aeneum. The sequence goes on along the minus strand of OY755045.1, from coordinate 16,428,451 downwards.
TGTAGCCGAAACTAATATCGACCGTTATCAAAATAATGTGATATCGGCCGATCACATCCAGTATATTGGCCATTGATGTCTATTATGAATATTTTATTGTCAAAATTAGGTAGATAAAATTGACTGAATAAAGAATACAAACATAATAAAATTGTGTGCTTCAACCACAGACTTCAAAAAAATTTTTTATATAAAAAATACTCTGCCAATATATGGGCCCCTAAGCTCACACTAGGTACTATAGTTATAGTGTACGTGTGAGCTAATATAATTAAAAACTGAACTATATTTTATTCAACTCCAGACAAAATTACCTTTCGTTTGATACCACACAATCCATGTTTTAAATTAATCTCAAATTTTTGAAATCTACCCCCACCCTTTAAAAAAAAACACAAGCTAAAATGTATTTTGTTTAACTCCGGACTCAATTACCTTTCGTTTGATATCACACATGCCATATTTTCACGTAAGGTCTAATTTTTGAAATCTACCCCAACCCTTAGAAAAAAAACTAAAATGTATTTTGTTTAACTCCAGACTCAATTACCTTTCGTTTGATATCACACACGCCATATTTTCACGTAAACTCAAATTTTTGAAATCAACCCCCACCCTTTTATTTGGCTTGTGTTTGGTGGATTTTGTTAATTTTTAAATGGGACCATCTCGAACCAAGCCTAGGTACCAAATTTCATTGAAATCGGGCAAGCGGTTTTTGAGTTATGCGCGTTGGTCGTTACAGACAGACAGACAGACAGACGGCGCGACAAAAACGTTTCAAAATCCTCTGAAACGCAAAGATATATAAAAAATTTTGAAATCAGAGCAACTTTTTTTTCTCGAAAAAATTAGGATCACCATAGCTCACACTACTATAGTATAGTATATGTGTGAGCTAATAAATAATAAAGACTAGCTTTTGTAGTGTTAGGAATATTAGCAGAAAACAATTTATATATTATCTACTATTGTTACTCAGCTGGTAATAACACCATAACAATAAAATTTAACTATAAATTGTTTGATATTGCTAAAAATTACCTTGGCCGATACCGATAGAGGCCGATATCATATATTTTATATCGGTCAGGATGGTGGACACCGGAATCGGTCGATCCTTACCATCACCTTACGATAAAATGGAACTGTAGAATGAAAAATTTATTTACGTAAAAACATAATCGGATTCTAAATGGATATCCCAAGGGACGCGGAACATTTCACCGGGCAAATTGATGCAGTGGGTGGCTTTGAAATCTTTTATGTATTTGCTTGCCTAAAAAAAAAACAAAATATGTAGTTTTAAATCGATTTCCCTTCGGTTTTGGTTATTGTTTCTTTCCGCTTATTGCAGACAATTTGCCAGCTAAAGGTCCTAATCGTGCTGGCGCCATCTATGCCATTAACACTGGACCATCCGTTTAACGTGACTGCCGAACCACGGCCTTGTATTGATCATCAACTTTGCCTACTTCGTTGATGTGTAAACTCCGCCCAAGACAATTTTTTAAATAATTTGCTTTAGATCTCCCTTATCGAGTTGTTATATCTTTCTTGGTGTGCTTTCCTGCTTCGCCCCGCAGGCTTTTAGCAAGCCAGATAAAAGTAATTACATATAGGTATTTCGGAAACAGTTTCTAAAAAAAGCATAGAAAACATATGCTAACGTCATTTGATTAGCCGTGGTTGCTTTTATAAAACTACCTAATTTTACTAAATTTGTTTAAAAAAAGACACCGGTATTTGAAATTTTCTAAAAAAAAATATTTTTAGTTTTTGCCCAATATTTTGACAAGCCCTGTAGATATTTTTAATTTCGATACAGCATCTGACTGGGCTCGGAATAGTGCCACTCTTTTCCATATAACCAAAATTGTCTTGTCTTACCGGTTCCGAAATCCATCCCAAAGTAACCAGGGCCTTTATGGGACTTCGGAAAATGTAAGTCATACAATTTTGATAAAATGATTAAAAGCTGGCGCTATTCTGAGCCCAATTAAAAGCTATATTGAAATTAACAAGATCTACAGGGATTTCCAAAATTTCGAGCAAGAACAAATTTAATAAAATTTGGTAGTTTTGTATTAGCAACTACGGCCAATTTAATGACGTTAACGACTTTTTTCTAGCCCTTCTCTTTTTTTTTTAGAAATTATTATCTGGCACATCATGTACCATCCCAAGTAACATTTCTTTATTTATAGCAGAAGCTAAAAGGTTGCCAGCGCCTTTCCTTAAAACCATTAGTTTCAATGTTTGGTCGCTAGCACGTTCCCATTACCCTTATATACCCCTTAGACCTCCTAAATGGGACTCCCCAATTGGTGGTGGCAACCTATGTATTAAACTCATTATAAAACCATAAGAAATAAACGCTAGCTTCGCCCTCTAGCGGTTCCACCAGTATAGAACCTTTTAGAGCCTAAAGCTATTATGCCAGGTTCTAAAAGCAACTCAGAAACGTCCTCTATCCTGTTATAAAACTAGATTTGGTAATTTGGTATCCTGGCAATTCTGTTGAATACCATAATACCTTTAGAGTAAAGAATTTTTCCTATAAAAGCTTTAGCGATATTTTAGATTCACAATGGCTATATAAAATAATTTAGGTCATAAAATTGCCAAAATTGTCAGAGTCCCAAAATTATTGTATCACATAAAAATATACCTATATATGAGGAGTTTGTCGTTTTGTGGATCATCAAATTGCCTGCCCGACTTATTTTTCTGATAAAATCGTATCTGAAAAGCTCTCAAAACAAGCGCGCCAGCTCACAAATGCTTTTTAATAGTTTTTTGATAACTGAATAACAAATATTTAAAATAAAAAAAAATAATTTACACTATTCACCATTAAAAAAGTCTGTTTGGTTTACATAAATCAAAATTATTGTTAAAAAACACTGCTAAAACGACTAGATAAATATTTTCTGTTTACAATATTTTTAAAATAATTCTATATACGCCATTATCGTTTTATAGTGGTCACTTGGTTTTATTTGTTACTCTATCGCAACAAGGATTTTTGAGTGGGCTTATGAAACCAATAAAAAAGAGAAGGTAAACATAGTGAACATACCCTCACTTAAATTTTTTGTATTTGTTTTTTAAAGTGTTAAATTTAAATGTTTTTTATTGTGCAATTTGCACACAATCAGGAGGGCCAGTGCAATGATATCCGTTGTGCCTGCAGGTTGGAGGGAAACCTCTTATATTGGCCTTTAAACAGGCCTTATCTAGGCTTGGGTGCCCTACCCAGGAGGATAATAAATAATCAATCTTGCAATAGGTAGGTACCAATCTGTACTAGTACTAGTAAAAACTAAAATACGAAAGTATTTATTTACTTCTGTTAGAACCCTTAAGGAAACAAAGTTTTATATGACCGCCTATTTAAATAATATTTAATATGTAGCTATGGGTAACCATAAATACAAAAGAATTAAGTTTACCTTTAAGCCTTCCTTTTAAAACCTGTTTAAAATGCCTAAAAGTAATGGCAAAAACCAAAAGTCTAAAGTTTATATTTACCACTCTTAAAAACCTTAAGGAAACTAGGTTTTATATGGCCGCCTATATAATCATATTTACTATTAAACTACTGGTAACTACAAAAACAAAAGGATATAAGGTAACCTTTTAGCTCTATTATAAAACACTTTTGTTATGACCTAAAGTAATGAAAAAAACTAAAAGACCAAAGTTTATATTTATTTATTTTTAAAAACTTCAGGTAAAAGGGTTTTATAAGACCATCTTTATAAATCAGAAATCAATAAAACCAAAAGTATCTAAAAGGAATAGAAGAACACTTTTTGGTTGTATAACACCTCTTTAGGTAATTGGCAATATAAATTACCTTTTTGTAGCCAAATTGATCCTAAAAGTCATAATAGCACCCTCTAAATAACCTTGGAACCAAATTAATAAAACCTTGAGTGGTAATAATGTTACTTGGGATGTACAATTCGTCGCCGCCGATTTGCTGCGGAGAATTCGCCCCGGCCGATTCGTCGCGCCACGAGAATTTTGGTTAATTTTTATTTTAATGTTTGGTGTGTAGCAAACATTTTAAAAAAAATATTTTTTTATATAATAATTTTTCTAAAAAAATGTTTTATTTTTCTTTATATACTAGTTTTTGAAAAAATTGCGTTTTGAAAAAGCATTATTTAACAAAAATATATTTTGTTGGTTTTTTATAAATTAGTTTTTGCAAAAACTATTTTTAAAAAAGTATTATTTTCAAAAATAATTTAAATTGAAAAAAAAAATTGTTTTTTTAAAAGCTACTGATTGCAAAAGCATTTTTTTTTCGAAAAACTTTTTTAGGGAGCCATTTTTTTTGCAAAATGTTGCTGGTCCATACCCCGGTTAGAATATGTTTGCGACCAATTGACCACGGTTAGGTTTACCACAGATTTTGATCTCCCTACAAGAGAACAGAGGAGTTATGATTTAAGAAAAAATAAGTGATTATTATAAAAATTAAACAAACATTTTAGCGGCGAATTGTCCACGCTGCAAGTTGGCCGCAGCAAATTGTCCCCTACACGTAATCACAACCCCCAGAATAATTTAGGCCGTTCGAACTTACCAAAAAAAGCGCCATCTGTGATTTCTCGCGATCACTAAACTGGCTTCCGATTTTCATTGGATACGATTTAGAGTATTCCGAGATATAAGACTGTAGTAGGCCCAGACACATGTTTTCGTCTACTCCATGTTTTTGTAGAATTTGATCTACAAAAATTAAAAGAAAATAAACATAGGATCTAAATAATTAAATTATAATTGGAAATAAAGTATTATTTTTCTACCCCAGAGCAAAAGAATTATTAGAGTGTCTTTGTTACCCATAGTTGTGGTTATTCTTGTGCTTAATAAGATAACAGAGAGCAATTTATAAAAACTATTAAGTCTCCAATAAAACGCCTCTGCCTAATTGGCTCAATTATTCTTCACTTTTTTGCCTGTTTTAGTAATAAAACTTAAACGGTTTTGTTTTGGAAGTAAGATTTATATACACGAAAAATATTTGAAACTCAAAATATTCGTTTGAAAAGCGCCTTATGTATTGTATAATGTAAATTTGTTAGATTTGAGATTCTAAAATATTGTTACAAATTTAAGTTATTTAAATTTTATAGTTAGAATTTATTTAGGTTTAGTGTAGTATTAGGTTTGACGTATTTTATGGTTGTATTCTTAATCTAGGTTTTAGTTGCGTTATCTGTGACAAACTGGTATGTAACGGTCCGGTTCTAGAAAAGGGCGGAATGATTCCGAATCGAACAAGGATGGAAAATTCTCGAATTGTAGGCAGACCCTCATATATAGGGCCGGACGTCGTGCATCGGGCAGTCAGAGATAACCAATGGTAGTGATCGCTAGATGTTAACGCGAAGTTAATAGGCGTATTAAGGTAGTGAATTATTAGCAAGTTATTAGTAAGTTTAAGTGCGTGTTTTTGTACATAATTTGTCGGAATCAATTGACGTATCGTTTTCAACAATTGCGAGTTTTAATTGTTGTGGAGAACCCGTAACAATATGTATTATTCCTTACCTTGGGCATTTCCAGTATGAGCCAAATATTCTTTAAGTAACTGAACTTGTGCGTCTTCAAAAATCAAAGGATATCTGTGCTTAAGAATCCTCATGAGCAAGTGATTGCCTCTGTTTGATGATAAATCGTTTTCCCTAATAAACAAATATTCAAGATATAAACGACAAATAATATTATTAATGTGTTATTCAAATGTTTTCCAAATTCAATATTAGTTGAGTGGCTTATTGTGGATCACTTAATTTTAGGTCGCCTCAAATTTGAGTACGAGCGCCTGTGTAACTTCTTAAATGCAATATTGCGATTTTTTTGCAAACAAAAACTGTATATACAGTTTTTCTGTAAAACTAATTTAACAAAAGTTATAATCCAAAGTTTGTGAAAAAAGCCGCCATCTTGGATTTATGACGTTACACCGGCCTTCCTACTCAAATTGGAGGCAAACACTCTGTGACTTAAAATTGTGTGATCTATTACCAATCGATCTAGCGTAGTATAAAAAAAATTCACAACTATCCCACGGGATACCATGGGCCTTATAGGCCTCTTAAGAATATTTAACAAATTATTATAATTTTAATAGGACAATCTAAGTTAATAGACACGTATTTAGTAGATTATATTGCAGGATGACAGCTAATCTTTCAAAATTGGACATAACAAAGTCGAATTTAACAATATGTCGTTTATTTATCTTTCATTAAAGCCGGCAGTATTTTTTCCGGTTCTTATTATAAACAAACGCCTTATATTGTAAGATCAGCTCTCATATTTCAATGTAACTGTCAAAATACTGCCTGGCTTTTTTGTTCCAATAAGTCCCTATTATCACGATTATCTATACAATGGCTAATGAAGGACACAGAAAGTAATTCCCCATAAGGTGTTATGCTAACATAAATCAAAACTGTGTCAAAGTGAGTATATTGTCAGGATCGAAAATAATGTCCTATTACAAGTTACGTTTATAAGCAAGTGCACATTAACCCTAAACAATCTAAGGAAATAAACTTCTGTATATAGTCCAATTTGTATTAAAACGTGTAATAAACTATATACGGAATTAAAAGCAAGAAGCCATTGACCGGTCATCGACGATGTTTAAACAGGAAACAAAACACATCTCGATATCCTATCAATGGCAAACGGTTTTTAATAAAAGCACCTCCAAGAGTTTAGCAGTTAGTTGTAAGCTAAGAACGTAACGTCCCACACATACAAGTTAACAGTAAAGACAAGTAGTAGTTAGAATCGAAGATGTATTTAATGTAAGTATTAATTATTATTGTTAAATAAAACTATAAACCTTAAACTGTGTTACGTTACGTTGACTGGCTTATTGTGGATCACTTAATTTTAAGTCGCCTGAAATTTGAGTACGAGCGCCTGTGTAACGTCTTAAATGCAATATTGCGATTTTTTTGCAAACAAAACCCGTATGTACAGCGTTTCTGTAAAACTAATTTACCAAAAATTATAATCCAAAGTTTGTGAAAAAAGCCGCCATCTTGGATTTATGACGTCACACCGGCCTTCCTACTCAAATTGGAGGCAAACACTCTGTGACTTAAAATTGTGTGATCTATTACCAATCGATCTAGCGTAGTATAAAAAAAATCCACAACTATCCCACGGGATACCATGGGCCTTATAGGCCTCTTAAGAATATTCAACAAATTATTATAATTTTAATAGGACAATATAAGTTAATAGATACGTATTTAGTAGATTATATTGCAGGATGACAGCTAAACTTTCAAAATTGGACATAACAAAGTCGAATTTAACAATATGTCGTTTATTTATCTTTCATTAAAGCCGGCAGTATTTTTTCCGGTTCTTATTATAAACAAACGCCTTATACTGTAAGATCAGCTCTCATATTTCAATGTAACTGTCAAAATACTGCCTGGCTTTTTTATTCCAATAAGTCCCTATTATCACGATGGCTGATGAAGGACAGTGTTATGCTAACAAAAATCAAAATTGTGTCAAAGTGAGTATATTGTCGTGGATCGAAAATAATGTCCTATTACAAGCTAGTTTTATAAGCAAGTGCACATTAACCCTGAACAATCTAAGGAAATAAACTTGTGTATATAGTTCAATTTGTATTAAAACGTGTAATAAACTATATACGGAATTAAAAGCAATAAGCAATTGACCGGTCATCGACGATGTTTAAACAGGAAACAAACCACATCTCGATATCCTATCAATGGCAAACGGTTTTTAATAAAAGCACTCCAAGAGTTTAGCAGTTAGTTGTAAGCTAAGAACGTAACGTCCCACACATACAAGTTAACAGTGAAGACAAGTAGTAGTTAGAATCGAAGATGTATTTAATGTAAGTATTAATTATTATTGTTAAATAAAACTATAAACCTTAAACTGTGTTACGTCACGTTAAAACCCCCTCGTGACAATATCTTAACATTTTTAGAAAATTGACGTTTTAAAAGGGATAAAAAAGTGGGCTTGTGGACATCAGGGATACTAACTTCAAAGAAATAACTTCATCCTGACTCCTTCTGATCAAAGCTATGGGCCCAGGATATTTTGTTAATTGTTCGGCAATGTCTAAATTGACGTGTTCCCGGATCGCCATTTTGACAATCGACTCCAACCATTTTGGCATGTGGTTGATGGCAAGTGGTAGAAGGTCATCAAAAGTCGCGTCTAGCACCTATAAAAAACAAACTCAGTTAGATGGCGCTACATATAAAACTTATGTTAGCTCCCTCTACATGAAAACACTCAAAGGTGCGTTTACATATAATAACGTTGAGTACTTACAACTCCTTTAGCTTCGGGATAATTCATGGCCGCCCACGATGTCGAATATCCTCCGATACTCCACCCGAAGAATATGACGTTTTCTATTTTAAAGCCCAGTTTATAGATGGCGAACTGGACCACTGCGTCTATGGCGTTTTGTTCCTGCGGAGGGTACGGCATACCCTAAAAGATATACAGGATGTTTTAAAATTCAATAACAAAATTTTAATGTTAAATTCTTTGAGTGATTTTAAGACAAAACGTTTATATAAACATAGGTCTAAAAAAGCTTTGTTTTCGAGATACAGGGTGTTAATTTTTTTTTATAGCTCCTGCAGATTTGAAGATATTTAGCTCATATTTATCGTAAAACGTATATTTTACTTTATAGGCACACTATTAGGCCTGCCAAATAAGTTTTAATTAATGTTTATTTTTATATTCTCGCCATACCATACTGGAGCATTTTTTTATTTTATGGTAGCAGTCTTCGGTGCAACAGCGATTTTCTCTAAAACGGTTAAGGAAAATAATTGCAAGAATGAAAAAAGTTTTTAAAGGCTTACAATAAAAAAAATCCGGGGGAAAAGGTGACATGACCCCTGAAAAAGTATCACCATGTAGATTTTACCATTATTTGTCATGTGTAATAGTGTAGTGGCAGATCTTGTAGTGATAATGTTTTTTGTCTTAAACAAGTAATTGAGAAAAGAAGCGCCAAAAATATAGAGACTCATGTTACCTTTGTAGACCTACAAAAAGCATATGATACCGTTCCAGTAGAAAAATTATGGACAGTGTTAGAGCAAACTAATATCAATCATACATACATAAAAGCGATAAAAGAACTATACAAAGGGTCAAAATCTAAAATTAAAATTGGAAATCGACTTTCAAAAGAATTCCTGGTAACAAAAGGCTTAAGGCACGGCATGGGAATACAACTTAACGACCGATTTACCATATACACACTACAGTTTGCTGACGACCAAGTAATTGTGGCTAATGATAAAGAAGACATGGAGTATATGATGAGAAAATTAACAGAAGAATACCAAAAGTGGGGATTAACAGTGAACGTGGACAAGACACAGTACTTATGTATAGGAAACGAATCCAGTGAGCTAGTACTAGAAAATGGACAAACAATATCTCCATGCAATGAGTATGTATACTTGGGTGTCACATTTGATAAGACAGGTACAGACTGTAAAGAATTGGAAAAAAGAATAGTAAAAGCAAAAAAAGTTATTGGATGTCTTAACAGTATTTTATGGAGCAGAGAGATAAAAAAGAATGTAAAATTTAACATATATGAAACAATGGTCAAAAGCACGCTGTTGTATGGAATAGAGACTTGTCGTGTAACAGAAAAGTACAAAACAAAAATGGAAAGTGTCGAAATGGATGCAATAAGAAGATCAATGAGAATATCTAGAATAGATCACATAAGAAATGAGATCATAAAAAAAAGAATGGGAATCGAGGGAAGCATAACGGATGACATCACTAGAAGGCAACTGATATGGTACGGCCATGTACAACGGATGAACGACGAAAGATTACCAAAGCAGGTCCTTGAATGGCAACCAATAGGGCGCAGAAAAAGAGGGCGTCCTAAACTAGAATGGCAACAGTCAATCCAAAGATCAATGAGTCAAAAAAATCTGACTGAGGATGATTGTCAGGATCGAAGAAGGTGGAGAATAGGCGTCGGACAACGTAGAAAAACGTTCTAAACCGACATAGTAGTAGTAATAGTGTAGTGACGAAATATCTGAAAAACTGCACGAGCTATAGACAAAAAACTATAAAAAAACACCCTGTATCTCGAACACAAGGGGTTTGAGAACCTATACTGCCGTCATAAGCAAAAACACAGTAAGTACATTTGATAGCTCACAGTCTAAGGTAACACGATATTCAAAATATATTATCTGAGATTGTTTGACTGTGAAATATCAAATATCTTTACTGTGTTTTTGCTTATGACGGCAGTATATTTGCATGAAAATTTTGTCTCGAAACCACTTAAGAAAATAAACACTAAAATTATGTTATTAAATTTTGAAACACCCTATGTATATACAGAATATTATGGAAATAAAATATTATATTGAAATGGCCAAATATATATAATAGATATTTAAATATTTTTTTGTTTTCAAGATGTGTTAAAGATGTACAGGCCTCATACCTGTCTTAAAATTCTGATCTATCCTCACTTTTTGCAAAATGAAAATAACTGTTTTCGAACAAACGTAAATTTTAGTAAAAATCAAACAAGTTTTCGTGGCGAATCGGGTAAAAAAGGTTATTTCTCTCATATTTTTCCGTGGGTAGCTCGAAAGCTTAAACTCACGGGGGTCCAAGATCTTATGAACACCTAATAAGTGTTGACAGTTAACTGCTTCGTCCTTATAGGACTGCTCAGAACACTGCTTGGTCAATGATTGGAAACAATGATAGACTGGTTTGAGCAGAATTATTTATTATTAAATTTGGAAAAAACACACTATCTCAGATTTCATAACTATCAAAATCGTGATCTTGAGGATCTAGAAATAAATAAAAGTTAAAATTGCAAAAAAACCACATGCTCAATTCTTAGGAATGTCTGTTGATGAACTTTTGCAATGGAAAGAACAAACATTTAAAATTACAAAAAAGCTGGGATCCTGTTATTACCTTATTAGGAATCTAAGGTCTGTTCTGTCAGTCAAGCAACTCAAAACTATTTATCACGCCCAGATTGAGTCTCGAATAAGATACGGTATAATTTTATGGGGCTGTTCCACAGAGGCTAAGTCTGTTTTTATAAAACAAAAAATGATAATTAGAAGTATTTTAGGCGTAGGACAAATGGAATCATGTAGGCAGCTATTTATTAATTTAAAAATTCTCTCTTTCTATTCGCTGTACATATTCGAACTCTCAAAGTATATTTTTTTAAATCAACAAAAAATAGTCAAAGGTGAGGACATTTACAATTACAATACGAGATCTAAATCAAAAGCTAGGGTTCCATTTTACAAGTCTAATTTAGGAAAAAACCTGCCATTATCTATGGGCAATAAAGTTAATTCATGTTTGCCAGAACAAATCAGAGATGCACCTAATATTAACATATTTAAGAATAGATTAAAATTGTACTTATTAGAGCGACCATTTTACTCATTGGAAGAATATTTTAAACAAGATAAAGAATAGTGTTTAGTACTGTTTAGTTATTTTTATCACGTGTTGTTGTGTATATGTGTGATTTTAATTAATTTAATCATATTTTATTATTTACTGTGTTTTTATAATTTGAGTTTTATGTGTACATAAAACATTTAAAATTTAAAGTCACGTAATATTTTTAGAGTTGCGCTAAGAAGTTTATATATAAATATGTCTGTATTTATGTATTAAATAGTATTTTGATTTTAAATAATTCAATCAAATTTGTATTTATGTAGCAAATCGTTTGAAATTTTATGTATTTATACTCCTCTTATTTGATTTTAGACAAATAATCTATTTAGATTTGCGCTAAGAATTTTCATTTTAATATGTTGTATTGTATTGTATGACGTATTCCATACAGTTGTAAAATTGTCAAAGGAAATAAAAGCTGTATTTATTTATTTAATGTGACACCCTTGAGAAGTTAATCAGACCGTTTTGTCTTTTATCCTACTACGTCTATAGTGAGAAAACCCTCGCAAGAAGCGCCATCTACCAGGGTACGAGAGAAACTAGAACAAGAGCAGGCGAGTATAAACTGCTATATATATCGATCGATGAAAAGATTCGTGATGTACATTAGCACTTCGGCCTTTCAGGCCAGATCAACGCTGATTATGGTTTTTATCCACCTTCAGACATGAGCGTCAATCAACGGAATTTTTAAGCCAAATAATACTAACAAACGTAAATTTTAGTACACGTAAATTTAAAAATCAATCAACTTTACGTGGCCAATCGGGTAAAAAGTTTGTTTTTTTTTTCTCTCATATTTTTCCGTGGGTAGCTCGAAAGCTTAACCTCACGGGGGTCCAAGATCTAATGGAGACCTAATAAGTGTTGACAGTTAACTGTTTCGTCCTTATGGGACTCCTCAGAACACTCCTTGGTCAATCTGACACCCTTGCGAAGTTAATCAGACCGTTTTGTCTCTCATCCTACATCTTAATACGTCAGACGAACCGTAAGCGAGATATGCGCAAAAACGAATTTTCAAATCAAAAAATTTTGATATCTCAAGACGAACACGGAACAATATAAGATCAGTACTTCATAAGAACATTAAAAAACGAAGGATTCTGCAAAAATTCCGCAGATTGGCCCTTTTTTGAGCTAATTTCCATAGGCATGGAACTCACCGTACTTCCGGCAAACCCAGGGTGATTCCACCCCAACACCGAGTAACCAGCCTCGATTGGTGTGATAACGGTTCCGATTTCGTAAAATCCGGCGTTGCCTTCTGCGCAAATAACCAAAGTGTTGCCATTCGTCGCTGTAGTGTTTCTTCTGTCAATAAACATCGTGTCGACTTCGTTGCCATCTATCGCTTGCACTTTGAACCGCTCGCCTCGGTAGGATTCGATTAGCCTGGAACGACCTTGTAGCAGATTGGTTTCTAAAAATATTACAATATTTTAAAAATCCCGCCTGAATATATTTATTGTTTACAACGTTTAATTTCCTACTAACACGTAGAACTGGCAACATGATACAGAGATGAACCTCTCCCAAAGCTTCGTATTATACAAGGCCGTGGTTCGGAAGTAACAATAAGCGGATGGTCCCGTGCTAAAAGTTTCAGGCCCTGATAATTCAGGGCCGGTTTCTCAATAGAGTGGGTTAAAAAAGAGATGACTGATATATTTACCACATGCTAAAAAAGACAGCTATCAAAGATAACCCACGGGTCAGGGCTAACCCTCCATTGAGAAACCGGCCCTCAGTGAACCTGCGAACCTACTACCCGTTTATGAATACAAATTCACTGGAGGTAGAGGTTCTTGTTTGTGACGGAGGCAAATAAGAAGGGGTCCTATATTGTTCGGTCTCCATTTTGGCAAGAATTTGACTTTTGTTTTAGGTTTATATTTTTTGGTTACACGGGGTAAGCCCGTCCTTATATCTACTTATGTGTCGACTAATTTGCATTGTACCTTACTTTCTTTTACACACACAACTTCCGGTTGTCCTTTTCCCTATTACCCACAACTACTTGTTATACCATGCGCACGGTGGATAGAATATACCGGTGTTCGGATCTTATAAATATATGTCGAATTTTCATGTCACTGGTGGTCCAGCTGATTTTTAGAAACGAAAGTTACAATGAAAGTTAGAAACGAAAGTTACAATGAAAGACATGAACAACTAATATTTTTTGATTTTTTTGAAAACTAAGGCAATTTTCGTACTATTTTTTAGTATATTCTTATAAAATAATATTTTTCAGACATACCAGTCGTTATTTTTTTTAGCGCGCTTCATTTCTCTTTACACAAAAACTAAAATTCGAAGAAATGAATGTGTTCGTTTCAGCTTCAAAAATTATCCGCTGACATACCTCTTTGTTTACTAACCAATAGTCCTCGGTTCACCTTTGATATTAAACGATAACATTCAGTTTGACTTGTAGTTTAAGTTTTGTGTAATAAAAAATAAAGCGGGCTAAAAAAAAATAACGACAATACATCTAGAAAACTACATTTTATAAGGATGTACTAGAAAACAGTAGAAAAATGGCCTTAGTTTTCAAAAAATTCAAAAAATATTAGCTGTTCCGTTGTTCATAACAGATCTAACTTTTGTTTACAAAAATCAGCTGCATCCACCAGTGACGTGGAAAATTCGACATATATAATATATATATATATATATATATATATATATATATATATATATATATAAGATCCGAACACCGGTCTATGCTATCCACCGGGTACCATGCGAGCCTCCCAAAGGTCAAAGGAGTTTTTTGGAAAAAACAGTCACTCAATGCTACTACGGCTGGTCGTTGGCTCGATACAAAACCAGCTGTAAACTAGCTTTTCTGCTTTGCCAATTTGTGGCACACAAATGATAATTTACTAAATACTTATATGCGGCCGCACAAACTCAAAAAGTGACCCTCAACGGACTGCTTCTGGATGAATGGTGCTGTCTATACTGGATCTCTTTTTCTCCAGCCATACTTCTATTACTTACTTTACCATCCATTAATTAGCTTAAAAATATATTTCTCAAATCATCGACTACCAATATTAGCAATTAAAGTTTGCTTTAGTGTAAAAGAGCTGAATTACGAGATGTGACAATTAAATTTTAAGACTGGCCCCCGTACTAACAGGTTTTAAACCTCCACGCCTCGGACGGTCGGAGTTATTCACCTTGATGTGCGTTCTACTACCGCGCGCAATCTTGTCATCTTTCCTCTGCTAGTTTGGCATACCCAGTGGTTTGAAGCGGATCGTGCATAGCTCATTTGGCGGAATTACGACAAACGAAAAAATTGAGCAACGTAGTAATTTAAAGTAAAACTCAAAAAAATGGCTACTGAATGGTTTCCAATGCTAAAGGATGTCTACGGGGAGCAGTGTATGTCTCGTGCAATGATTTTTATGTGGCATAACAGCTTTTTCGAGGATCGTGAAGAAGTTAAAGATGATGAACGAGAAGGGCGCTCCAACACATCCAAAACAGCGATGCTCATTGTTTTTCTTTTCGATATCGGTAATCCAGGTCCAAGGAAAAAACTTCCAGATTTGTGGAAGAACAACGCGTGGCTGGTCTACCAGGATAATGAACCGGCCCACAATGCCCTATCCATTAAGCAGTTTTTAGCTAATCCCCATCGTTAACCACCCACCATATTCACCAGACTTGTCTTCTTGCCACTTCTACCTGTTTCCAAAAGTGAAGAAATCGTTTAAAGGAACCCGTTTAAAAATATTAGAACATGTCAAGGGAAAAACGGCAAGACTTCTTAACAGCCTCTCTTCTGATGATTTCCAAAATTGCTTCCAACATTGGAAAAAAACGCATGCAACGCTGCGTCGATAGAGAAGGGGACTATATTGATTATTGATGGGAAACATCATTAAGTTGTACTAGTATTTAAATAAAGTAGATTTTTTACCTCAGTCTTATAATTTTATTGTCACACCTCGTACATGTTGGTCGACAATGTAAGACAATATCAGATACTACTCCACAGTAGGACGTGTCAGAAAAATAAAGCTATTAAAGTTCATCATAAATAGTAATCATTACTTAAAAAACGGTGTACTGTGGACTATAAAATGTTTAAGAAAAACTCACCTAAAAGCATTTGTAACATTCCTATGGTTCCAGGGTAAATTAGCCTAATCCCAAAGGTGTGAATGGCAAGATATGCAATAATTCTAAATGGCAATGTTGTAAAGTACTGGAAATATGTGTTAAATAGGGCTGGCCTGTGAATGGTTACATGTTTTCTGACTTCCCTGAAAAAAAAACGAAAAAAAAACTCCAATGTTGCACCACAAAGTGCGAAAAATTTAAGACAATATCCTTTTATAATGTATGTATTGCATCTCAAACATTTTAAAAATTGATTGCATTAGTCTTGAACAAATTGCAAATAATTTTATTTCCGATTTTGTTTTATTTTAAAATACAAATGTTAAAATACCTAAGAAGCTTTTTGATGAGAAAATTCTGAAATCCTAACTTTTTCAAGGCATTTTGTGGTCTGAAGCCTGAAATTTTTAACTGATGCCAAGGCCAACGCCAACAAAAAACTCTGCCAATCTATGGGCACCTAAGCTCACAGTAGGTACTATAGTTATAGTGTACGTGTGAGCTAATATAACTAAAAACTGAAATATTTTTTTTATTGAACTCCAGACTCAATTACCGTTCGTTTGATACCACACAAGCCATGTTTTGACTTAAACTTTAATTTTTCAAATCTACCCCCACCTTTTTTTAAAAACTAAAATGTATTTTGTTTAACTCCAGACTCAATTACCTTTCGTTTGATATCACACACGCCATATTTCCACATAAACACTAATTTTTTTAATTTACCCCCACCCTTTTTTAAAAAGTAAAATGTATTTTATTTAACTCCAGACGCAATTACCTTTCGTTTGATATCACACACGCCATATTTTTATATAAACTCTAATTTTTGAAATATACCCCCACCCTTTTATTTGGCTTGTGTTTGGTGGATTTTGTTCATTTTTAAATGGGACCATCTCGACCCAAAACCCAGCGTAGGTACCAAATTTCATTAAAATCGGGCAAGCGGTTTTTGAGTTATGCGCGTTGGTCGTTACAGACAGACATACAGACAGACAGACAGACAGACAGACGGCGAAACAAAAAAGTTTCAAAATCATCTGAAACGCAAAGATATATAAAAATTTTTGAAATTGGAGCAACGTTTTTTTTCTCGAAAAAATTAGGATCACTATAGCTCACACTACTATAGTATAGTAGTAGTGTGAGCTAAAATACAGACCACGACCTTGAAAAAATCAGCTGTTCTCGGGGGGCTGACTTTTACATTGGGTCTTATAGGAGGTCAGACGTTTTTTTATGATATTTTTAAAATGACACTACAGATTTCCGCGAAATTTCAGTGAAATATTCTCAGACACCATCCCGACATTCCACTAAACTTTTGTAAGGATGCAAGATTTAGAATTCCTTATTTTGAATTTAAATTACCCGCCATGTACCGCATACTATATTTGACATGTATTTGACTGTCATCTGTGTTTGTCACATTCGCTTCTGCTTTAAATTTAATTTTAGTGTGAGCTAATGAAGCGGCTCTGAAAAATTAAGGATTACTATACAATTTAAAAAAATTATTCTGCAAGAATATGGTAAAAACAATCTCAAAACCGGCTTTATTTAAAAAAAATCAAATATTCATGAACCGTCATTCCAACTTCAATATTTTAAAGACAATCAGCTGTGTCGTGACGTGACCATCAAAAAAAAAATCAGCCCCCGATGTGACGTCAACAAAGTGGAGGATCGTGGCCCATCCGGTTGGATAGCTCTGCTGATGCTTACCCTTGTTCGTCTCTCAAACTGTACTCAACAGGCCAGGCGTGAAATTCAAAATCATATTTGATCAATTCTTTCTTCACTGATGCAACATTCCTTTCTGCTTCCTCCAAAACACCAATGAACTGCTGGTAAATTGGATTCTTTGCTCTGCTATATCCTGAAATAGGGCAAATTACACAACCCCACACTGATACCTTCCTAGCCCATTAGCACGCTCCATGCTATATCAACCTTGAAAAAAGAATTTGTAAATATCTCCGTTTCGAAAGCTCCTACAAGTTTTTGGTTATAATTATATTGTTATGTTATATTATATGTTCATGCGATGCTTCGTTAAAAAGTTAGCTTATTTAAAAAGTGTTGATTGTCAAAAAATTGTCATTTGCATTGATAAATTTTGAGCAAAATCTAATCAGAATATGTTAAAAAAAACAGAATCAAAAAAAAAAAACATATATTTCTCGACTAGCTTTTGCAGAGCACCAAACTTAAAAAATAAGACGGGGAGGAATAAAAATTATCTACAATATTTTAAGCTATTTAATTCCTCTATAGTTACCGCATCAGTACCAACGAACATTGGTACAATTTTTAATTGCTTACCTCTGATACAATATGAGACAATCAAAATAACCCCCACTCCTGTAAATAGTTTTGACAATTGAGTAATGCCTTGGGGTTCGAAGTAACCCCTTTGATATAAAATTCCAACAAGGAATGGTGATGTATAGACCCCTATTTTCCAAATTAGGCATAGCTAAAAAAGGATTTTCAAAGGTGAAAAAAAATAGTCAGAGTCGGGCAGTAGTTAACAGCAAAAGTACTTAACTACTTTTTCCGTAAAAGTAGTTGTACTCTGATTACTTTTTTTCTCTGCATAGTTATACTCTATTATCTTCATTCTGCATAAAATAATCGCAAAAAGTAATTCAATTCAAAGTAGTTAACTACTTACTTTTAGTAATTTAACTACGTTTGCGGAGTTTGATTACTTTTTAAAATATTTAACTACTAGTAGTCAACTACTTTCGCGGAATTTAACTATTTTTAAAAATATTTTAAATTCCTCAAAAGTAGTTAAATTACTAAAAGCAGGTAAAACCATGTACTTAGCTACTTTTTGCGATTATTTTATACAGAATAAAAACAAAAGTCAAATGCAGCGTTTCATTTGTAATAAAAAAAAGTAGTTACATTTTTAACTACTAATTACTAGTAGTCAGTAATTTACTACTTTTTTGATGAAGTAGTTAGTAGTTCTCCACTACTTTTTTCAAGTAATCTGCCCAACTCTGGTTGCAGTACGGTAGGGCCATAGAGATGCAAAAAACCATACCCTGAGTTAAAAATCAGAAGAACGTCATTTAGCGAATTTTAGGGTAGGGAATCCCATAAGACCAAAATGGTCAAACTTTGAAAATTCATATTTCAAAAACTATATAGTTTATGAACAAAAGCACCGAATTGCAAAATGGTGGGGCCATTGAGATGCAAAAAAACCACACCATGATTTAAGATTCGGAAAAACGTCATTTAGCGAATTTTAGGGTAGGGAATCCCATAAGACCAAAATAGTCAAACTTTGAAAATTCACATTTTAAAAACTATATAGTTTATCAACAAAACCACCGAGTTGCAGAATGATGGGGCCATTTAGATGCAAGAAAACCACACTCTGAGTTAAGATTCGGAAAAACGATATTGAGTGAATTTTAGGGTAGGGAATCCCATAAGACCAAAATAGTCAAACTTTGAAAATTCATATTTCAAAAACTATATAGTTTATGAACAATAGCACCGAGTTGCAAAATGATGGGGCAATTGAGATGCAAAAAAACGACACCCTGAGTTAAGATTCAGGAAAACGTCATTTAGCGAATTTTAGGGTAGGAAATCACATAAGACCAAAATGGTCAAACTTTGAACATTCATATTTTAAAAACTATATAGTTTATTAACAAAACCACCGAGTTGCAGAATGATGGGGCCATTCAGATGCAAAAAACCACACTCTGAGTTAAGATTCGGAAAAACATTATTTAGCGAATTTTAGGGTAGAGAATCCCATAAGACCAAAATGGTCAAAATTTGGAAACTCATATTTCAAAAACTATATAGTTTATGAACAAAAGCACCGAGTTGCAGAATAATGGGGCCATTTAGATGCAAAAAAGCCACACCCTGAGTTAAGATTCGGAAAAACGTCATTTAGCGAATTTTAGGGTAGGGAATCCCATGAGACCAAAATGGTCAAACTTTGAAAATTCATATTTCAAAAACTATAGAGTTTATCAACAAAAGCACCGAACTGCAAAATGGTGGGGCCATTGAGATGTAAAAAAAACCATACCATGAGTTAAGATTAGGAAAAACGTCATTTAGCGAATTTTAGGGTAGGGAATCCCATAAGACCAAAATGGTCAAAATTTGAAAATTCATATTTCAAAAACGATATAGGTTATGAACAAAAGCACTGAGTTGCAAAATGATGGGGCCATTGAGATGCAAAAAAACCACACCATGAGTTAAGATTTGGAAAAACGTCATTTGGTGAATTTTAGGGTAGGAAATCACATAAGACCAAAATAACCAAACTTTGAAAATTCATTTTTTAAAAACTATAAGTATAGTTTATCAACATAAGCACCGAGTTGAAGTATGGTAGGGTCATAGAGGTGCGAAAAAACCGCAACCTGATTTAAGATTCGGGAAAACGTCATTTAGCAAATTTTAGGACCAAAATGGCCAAACTTTGAAAATTCCCGTAAAAGTAATAATTGTACTCTGATTCTCTGATTACTTTTTTCTCCTAGTAGTTATACTCAATTATTTTTAAAATTAGTTAAAAACCAAGTAGTAACTACTTGGTTTTTAACTAATTTTAGTAATTTAACAACTTTTAGTAATTTAACTATGTTTGTGGAGTTTGCTTACCTCAAAAAATATTTAACTACTATTAGTTCTTACTACTTTTGCGGAATTCGAATAATTTTTAAAAATATTAAACTACTAGTAGTTAAAGTAATTAAATTCCACAAAAGTTACTAGTTACTAAATTCCACTAAAAGTAGTTGATACTAGTGGCGTATATAAGGGGGGGGGACCGAACCGAACCGAAGCTAAGATTTTTCAGATATTTCAAAAGTTCTCGGCCCCCCCTTCAAAACTGTTTCAGGCCCACCCTGAAACGTTTTTCTCCATATGCCACTGGTAAATAAGGGTACTTTCTGAAGTACTTGTTGCGATTATTTTATGCAGAATAACAATAAAAGTCAAATTCAGCGCTCCATTTAACTTTGCTACCTACATATCTCTTGTAATCAGAAAAGTAGTAATATTTTTAACTACTAACTACTAGTAGTTAGTAATTTAACTACTTTTTTAATGAAGTAGATATTCTCCACTACTTTTTTTAAGTAATCTGTCCAACTACAGGAATAACCTCTTAAAAAAAAGTAACAGTAGTTATTCTTGCTTGGATTTTGAGTTATATTTATTAGATTTAAAGAAAGTTTTTATAACTATTTATTAACAAAAACTTCAATTTCTCAAAGGATATAACTTTGTACTTACTGATTTTATGACTTGATCACTCCATTTTTCCATGGGCAATGGTTCATAAAATTTCTAAAAAAAAAATTAACTGGTAGGTACAGTCAGGGACTTTTTAAATTACAGCGCGAGAAAATAAAAAATATTCCTATTTCAAATGAGAAAAACCAGTTTGAACCAAACCAAACAAATTGCGAACCTTACCTTTGTCTCAATACCGAGGGGTGAATAGCTAACCCAAAATGCAGTGGCGCACCCAGGAATCTGTCTTGGGGGGGAAACCTCTTGGGGGGGGGAAGCCTCTTGGGGGGGGGGAAGCCTCATGATGTCGAATTTTAAGCAATTTTTTTGTATTTTTTTGGAAAATATGTAAAAAAATCTAAGCCTTGGGGTGCCCGGGCCCCGAGCCCCCCCCCCTGGGTGCGCCCATGCAAAATGTGTACACCAGTTGTGAAAATCCACAATCTTTGCTAAGATTGTGAGGAATTGTGTAAAGATTGTGAAGGACTGTGGTAAGACTGTGAAAGATTGTAAGGGATTGTGTAAAGATTGTGAGAAATGTGTACACTGATTGTGAGAGCTATTCACCCCTATGTGTACACTGATTGTGAAAAACCAATCTTTCCTAAGATCGTGAGGAATTGTGAAAAGATTGTGATGGTATGACTGTGGTAACATTGTGACAGATTGTGAGTGACTAGGAGGGATTGTGAGAAATGTACCGATTGTGAGAGCTATTCACTCCTCTAATTTTTAGTAGTTTTTAGTCATGGCTTTCCAGACCAGTCTAGTCAATTTTAAAATGACATTAAAAAAAGTGAAAAAAAAAATGGCCAATTTATCCAATATTAAGGTATCTTGAAAACTACTTACACCAGGATAGTTATAGGGCTTGTTGGAAAGGTCTTTAAACTTCCATTCAAATGAGATAATATCACATGATCAATTTTTTATAAAAAGTAAAATTGAAACTTGAAAAAAAAAATGTTTTTTAAAATTTTTCAAAAAAGCACTTTTATAAATATATTTTTTGCCTTAATGTTTTAGCAAAATTCTTACCAAATTTCAGGATGGTAAAATGATAAGTTCAGATTTAAAAAAAATGTTTACAATAAAAATACATGATAAATTTGTGGTAAAAGCATTATTGGCTTTGAGAAAAAATTGAGGCTTGTATGTCACAATGATTGAAAAAATTTTTTCTTTAAAATGTATGTTTTTGATATTATTTTTAGAAAATTATTTTTTTCCTACTTATTTTCTCTGATATTTATGTTTAACATTTTTTTTCCAACATGTACCCAACATTTGTCCACCTTAAAATTTGGTCAGAATCTTGCTGAAATATTAAGGAAAAAAAAATAAACTAAATATACACCTACTTTTCTAAAAAACTTAAAAAAACATTAATTTTTGAAAAATTTTATTTTTGTTTTATTATACCTTATTTAAAAGGTATTTTAAAAGGTATTTTAATGACCTTTCAAATCAGCTCTATATATATATATATAGTTTTTTTCATTTTCAAAATTTATTTGAAAAAACTACTAAGAAAACAAAATTTCAAATTTGGTATATTTTTCATTCTACTTTCTCTTTATGGGTGGAATGAAAAATTATCAAAATCAGTATGATGGTCTCCCAGGCCTCCATTTTTTTTGGTTGATTTGATATGAAATGACTGAATAATGATAGATAATTTCTAACCTCCACTGGTCCATGTCCATAAATTTTCACCAATCTGGGTGCAAAAATACAGTTCCAAACTGTCTTTAAAGTAGACATCTTATACACCTCCTACAATTCAAATTTTTTGCAAATCAATATTAAATACAGTGAAGTTCTCATATAGTAAACCCATTTATAAGGAACACTCACTTATGGCAAACCCCTTTCAAAATACCCAAAAATTTTTTACTTAGCAATACAATAGTCTATATGTCTTCTTATAGTACACCTCGGATATAGCTAACCAGTTTCCTTGCAATCTTCGAGCTCACTATATCCGGAGTTGACTGTATACAAGTTTTAAAATGTATACTAAACTTAGCACTAACAGATTGCAGCTCTGGGACACTTTATTAACAGTAATTTTTCAGATTTTTATGAATTTATTGATAGGCACAAGGGGTGATCAGCTGCAGTAGGTGGACAAAAAATGTCTACAGGACTCCACAGGAAACTACAATACACAACAGGACCAACAATTTATTTAAAAGTCCTGGAGGATGGTGTACAAATTTGGTTCAGCTGATCACCCCTTGCATTGGCATGTTTGGATTGAAATAAAACAAACATTTTAATGTTTGCCTAATTAACATTATAAGGTGAGTTCAGACTTGGTTTGACAAGTGCCCTGTGGTTTTTTTATATTTATATTGAAAAAAATTGAATACTCCAAAATATTTTTTTTTATGTGTGTGTAAAGTGTTCCGCTCCATAGGCTATCACAGCAAGGTTTATGATCCTAGATAGTTCTAAGATGAGAGTATTTTTAATTTTAAGCTAGTTTTATACCCTTTTTTACGACGCAAACAGCTACAAAGTTAGAAATATTACGTTTTCTTTAAACGCAATTTTTTATGATTCAACCAAGTTGATTTACTGGAATTTGGATTTGTTACACTGCAGCCACTTGAGAATAATATATTTGCACTAGTTTAAGGCATCTTTTGCGTTTTCTTTTTGCAAATTTCGCCTTTCTCTTTTCCTGTGTTTTTGCTAAAAATCAATGTAATCCAGCTGATTGTCCCTGACACTGACAGCTCGTTCTTAGGTCAAAGGGGCCGATCACAAAATCGGTGCAATGTCTTGCACTGTTTTGTCACGGGCAGACCAAAGGCCCATACTTATCGTTGATGAACAGTCCGATCTCTTGTTCGGTCCGTGCAAATCGAGTGCAGCGCAACAGTCCAGCACAACCAACCAAAGTTTTATCTTTCTTCGTAAAACAGTGAGGTTAGGTCAACGTCAGTAAAAAAAAATCTCGGGCTAAAGAGGCACAGATTAAGTAAATAAGTATTAAAGAGGTTTAATTACGTGAAAATTTTAAATACTTTAAGACCATAAAAAATAAAAGTTATAAAGATTAGCCCCTTGCCCGAGATTAACTAAACTACCACGCAGCAAAATTTTGTTAAGCAATAAAGCAGGATTTTTCTTAATAATTAATCTTTTTAATAATTAGCAATAAGTTTAAAAGTGATCATGATGTCGAGGATCAACAAAGCCTTGTTGCCCATGAAAGGGCATTATTTTTTGTTTAATGCAGGTGAGTATTGCAAGTCCTGTGTAAAGTTGGGTTCTACTACGTTATACCTCGCTCGTCAAAATGCACTATATAACGATTTTTTTGTATGGAAATGATTCTTTGGACTATTTTTAGTCGATTTAGATACGGGAAATTAAAAAAAAAGTATGGTTTTTTTTTTTTAATAATTTTTTAAAAAACGTTACATAGTGATTTTCTCTGACTTGTTTTGGTTGAAAAAAATCAATTTCTATCACTGCATCGTCAAATTTTCGACATAAATTTGTAAATTAGCTTAGGATTAATAATTTAACAATTTTAAATTAATTACATACCTAGATTTTCGTGTTTTTTCGCGGTTTTTTCACATAATTTGAAAATTTGTACACTTGACCTTCCCACAGATGTTTTGACTTCTATTCAATCTCGTTGGTTTTGACACATTGATAGAAATTTTTTGCTGGGCCAACTGTTTCCGGGTCATTCGGCCATATCAAATTTCCCAATTCGATTTGCTTACGCTGACTTACCCTCAGATGCACCGTAAGCACTTAAGCGCGATCATGGGTTTAATCGCGATTAAGTCCTTGTTGCTCACATACAAAACAACAAAGATTGAAAATGGATTAGCAAAGCCTTGTTACAAGGCATCTGAGGGTTAAAGCCCCAAATTATAGGAAATTATTTATTTAGAACTATTCACCAAGAATCGGCGCAGCCGATTCTTGCTTATTGCTTGTGCGGTACGGTTCGGTTCCGTTCAGTTCGGTTCGGTTGGATTCGGTTCGGTTC
The DNA here is from genome assembly GCA_963576565.1 of Aspidapion aeneum. Taxonomy (NCBI): domain Eukaryota; kingdom Metazoa; phylum Arthropoda; class Insecta; order Coleoptera; family Brentidae; genus Aspidapion; species Aspidapion aeneum. Next base: position 16,403,436 of record OY755045.1, on the reverse strand, counting down.
AGTTCGGTTCTGTTCGGTTCGGTTTGGCTCGGTTCGGCTCGGTTCGGTTCGGTTCGGTTCGGTTCCGTTCTGTTTGCTTTAGTTCGGTTCGTTTTGGTTCAGTTAAGTTGCGTTCGGTTTGGTTTTAGGTTAGGTTTGTTGGGTCTTAAAGTAATTCAGCAGGAGTCAGCGCAGCCGACTCCTGCTGAATTACTTTAAAACACAACAAACCTAATCTAAGATCGACCCAAACCGAACCAAACCGAACTGCTGAATTTCTGTAAATCATCATTATCATAATTGTTTCTGCATTTTTTTCATTATAAATGCTCAATAGTCGATTTTGGACGATTTTACGGAGTCAAAAATGCGCGACAAATTAAAATGTTGGAGCAAAATGTAAGGTCGAGCGTTAGATTTCAAAAATATGGTGTAACCATTTTTCTATGCGTAAATACATTTCTAAAAAACCATAACTTTTTATCGCCTCTTGCCAGACAGTTGGTCACCTTATTTTTGGCTAAATTACCATTTATTTAAAGCTCAGTCGATTGTGAGCCGTCCCTCTCTTTCTCGAAATACGTCAAATAAATTCTTTCTATAGCAATTTGTATGAGTTTTTACTAATTTTTAATTTTGAAATTTCTAAAAAAAATGCGAAATATCCGCATTTTTTTTTCTTGAAAACAGTATAAAACGACCTCAACTTATCATTAAAAAAAGAAACACCCATTTTCAAGCATCGAGGTATAACGTAGTAGACCCTAAAGTTGTGCAATATTTTTAATATAGACTTACCAAAATGGTCTAGTAGTAGTAGTTGGCCCTTTTTGTCATGCCACTGGTTTTTCCCTTAAGTCACATTAGACCCTCCTGTTCTCTTTACAAAGTGTGCCTCAACACAAATTTTTGAAGTGTAAACTTCTTTAGGAGCGTTTAGCAGTTTTTGTGGGTAGTGAATTGAACTGAGCAGTTTTTAAATAAATATATTTTTTTTTATTTCTTTAAAAGGGATATCTTAATGTCAAAAACTGTGTATAAGTACAATTGTATAGGTACTATAATTTTATGAAGGAGAAATTTCATTAAAAAAAAATGTGTTTTTGAGTGGAAAAACAAATATCTTAGAAACTTCAAAAATGGTTTTTTAAGTTTTTTTGAATATTTTGAGGTTATGTAAAAAATTAAATTTACAAAAGTTTTAGACATTTTTATGGCCCATAACTTTTCTGTGTGTAACTTGTCGTAAATCGCAATATTACGATTCCCTGTCCCTTTTTACCCGCCAAAACCTAACCCGCAACTCCCATGCTCATGCATTTATTTTTTTTTACTTCGTTTTTCACTGCACTACAATTTAAATATATTTTTTTTGTGTGTGTCTGTCAGTATATTATTGAAATTGTTTTTGTTGAACAAAAATAAAAAATGGGAACACAATGTGTTGCTTGTAAAAACGAGTTTTATAGGAGAGAAAAGCCGTTTTCGTTTTTGAAGTAAGTAGCTTTGATTATTTAAAAAACTTTGTTTGTATCTAATCACAGAACTTTCAAAACCACAGAATATCATCGGAGAGTAAAATTGAAAAAGGAAAGGTAGCATGCTCTCGCTACAAAAAATATCAATATTTTTGCCTCACTTTGTATATATGTAAAGGCCTATCCAGTTATATATACAGGGTGTCCCAGAACTAATGGTACATAGTTAAACTGTAGATTCTCTGGGTCAAAATATTACGATTTAGCCATACTTACCTTAGTCCAAAAGTTCGTACTAACCAAGATACAGGGTGTTAAACTTTATTTTTTCAATTCGATTTTCTTTAATAACTTTTTTAATAATTAATTTTTTTGCAAAAACTAACCAGCGTGTAAGTTTTTTTAAAATTGGCAAGCCGATTCCGTTGAAAAATTTGATGCTCAATTTACAGGGTGTATTTTTGTTGTGCCTTGGTATATACCAGTTTTTATGTAAAATAATGGTTTTCCCATCCTTTTTATGTAAAATTTTACATACTTTACTGTTTTAAAGTCGGTCAGAGCAACGGTTTTTGAGATTTTTGCATTTAAAGTTTTTATTGCATGTGAGTGATATGCCTAATTTATGTATGATACTTTCTTCAATTCTTTCTACTAATTAATAATTTTGCAAAAAAATTCGGTTTGGTTGTTTTTGGGTATGGACAACTTATTTTTGGTTAAAAAATAAATATTATACAGGGTGTTCTCTGGGTCGGTACCGTTACATTAAAATAGCTCTAACTTTTTTGTTCCTCGGTGTGTACAAGCTTCTATTAAAAACATTAATTTTTTAATTTTATTTAAGTAAAAAAGTTATAGCGTTTAGATATCGCTTAGAGCAACGGTCTCAAAGAAGTTTTTATTGTTTTTATAGATTTTTGATTAAATTCTTACCGGAACCAAATTCTTACGTACTTCATACATATTAGCTATAATCAATACTTGTTTATAGCATTCTAAGATTGGATGTTTTCTTAAGAAATATTAAGTTAAAAAATATACAGGGTGGTTCTTGAATTATCATAAGTGTGTTATCTTTGTTCGTTATTGCAACTGTGTAGGGCTTTGTTTTTAATGAGGAACAAAAACCTATTGGTCTTAGTTTTTTTAAAAATGGTAAGTACGTATACTTTATTAAAATGCAAGTATTTTTTTATTGTTTTGAAAGAAACTTTTAATTATCAATAAAATTAATATTTTATTATTTATTAAAAAAAATATAAAATTTCTTAAGCATGGCTCTTAAGTTAAAATTTTAAAATTGACAAATAGTAAATCAAACGTAAAACTGTTTATTATTGTATAGGCTAGATAAATACCTGAGAAAAACTATTTCAAAAAATTCAAAATGCTGGAGACACGTTCAGAAATGCAAATCTTTATTTAAAAATCAGACGTTCGTATAATAAGCGAATAAACAAATGTATTCAGGTTAACGGTGGCCATTTTGAACATTTATTGTAGATTTTTTTTGCTTTTCTATCTAAAAATTTGTTGTTGCAATAAAATATGTATAATTTTTAGAATTGGTTTTTATTTTTTTTTTGTTATTCATAATTATTAAATAATTAAAATAATATTCTGTTTAAAAACCTGCTTAAGTATACACCGAGGCACAAAAAAATACACTGATGACTTTAATGCAATAGTAGTGGTGCAAAGAACACCCTGTACATGGTACATCAAATTTTTCGACTGAATCGTCTTGCAAATTTCAGAAAAACCTACATGCTGGTTAGTTTTTGTAAAAATATTAATTAGGAGAATGAATTAAAGAAAGTATCATACATAAATTAGGCATATCACTCACATGCAATAAAAACTTTAAATGCAAAAATTTCAAAAACCGTTGCTCTGAGCGACTTTAAAACAGTATAGTCTTTTTACATAAAAAAGATGGGAAAACCATTATTTTACATAAAAACTGGTATACACTGAGGCACAAAAAAAAGTCACTGATTTTAATGCAATGCTAGTGGTCCAGGGAACACTCTGTACCCTGTACAAATTTTCAACGGAATCGTCATGTCAATTTCAAAAAAACTTACACGTTGGTTATATTTTGTAAAAATAATAATTAGTGAAAAAGTTATTAAAGAAAATCGAATTGAACAAATAAAGTTTAACGCCCTGTATCTCGGTTAGTACGAACTTTTGGACTAAGGTAAGTATGGCTAAATCGTAATATTTTGACCCAGGGAATATACAGTTTAACTATGTACCATTAGTTCTGGGACACCCTGTATATAGAGATCATTGTGGGTTTCCCTATACTAAAAATCGCTAAATGACGTTTTTTGGAATCTCACCTCACTCAATGGTTTTTTCATATCTGTATGACGCCACAATACTGCAAGTCGGTGCTTTTTTTGATAAACTGTATAGTTTGTAAAATATGAATTTTCAAAGTTTTGCCATTTTGGTCTTATGGGTTTCCCTATACTAAAAATCGCTAAATGACGTTTTTTGGAATCTCAACTCATTCAGTGGTTTTTTCGTATCTGTATGACGCCACAATACTGCAAGTCGGTGCTTTTTTTGATAAACTGTATAGTTTGTAAAATATGAATTTTCAAAACGTTGCCATTTTGGTCTTATGGGTTTCCCCCTGTATATAGAGATGATTGTGGGTTTCCCTATACTAAAAATTGCTAAATGACGTTTTTTGGAATCTCAAATCAATCAGTGGTTTTTTCGTATCTGTATGACGCCACAATACTGCAAGTCGGTGCTTTTTTTGATAAACTGTATAGTTTGTAAAATATGAATTTTCAAAACGTTGCCATTTTGGTCTGATTGGGTTTCCCTATACTTTTTTTTGAGCGGAAAAACAAATATCTTAGAAACTTCAAATTTTTTTTGTTTGTTAAATATTGTGAATGAACCAAGTTTTGTTAAACTGACATTATTTTTGCAAAAAAAAAAGTACAGTTTTTTAATCTTTCTCGAATTTTTATTTTTATGGCCTATAACTTTTCTGTATGTTACTTTTTTCTCCCTCGTCATCTTTCGACGTAAATCGCATTATTACGATTCCCTGTCCCTTTTTACCCCCCAAAACCTAACCCGCAACGCCCATGCTTATTTTTTTTACTTAATTTTTCACCGCTCTACAATTTCCAATGCTTTAAGTCCTGTAAGTAAATATATTTTTTTGTACCTTAAAATATGATTATTCTACTGGCCTATTTGTGATTTGTCATTAAAGTGTCTGTCAGTATATTATTGAAATTATTTTTGTTGAACAAAAATAAAAAATGGGAACACGATGTGTTGGTTGTAAAAACGAGTTTTAAAGGAGTGAAAAGCCGTTTTCTTTTTTGAACTAAGTAGCTTTGATTATTTAAAAAACTTTGTTTGTACCTAATCGCAGTATATATACAGTTATAAATTGGAATCAAACGCCCGCGAACTTTCAAAACCACAGAATATCATCGGAGAGTAAAATTGAAAAAAGAAAGGTAGCAGCTCCTGCGCAGCGTGCTCTCTCTACAAAAAATATCAATATTTTTGCCTCACTTTGCATATATGTAAAGGCCTATCCAGTTATATATATAGAGATCATTGGTTCTAAAGTAAATTCTTCTAAGCTACCAAAAACCCATATGCGCATTCAAAAATTAAATGTTCTATATCTCTTTTTGGAATCAATAAAGATCAAGGAATCTAAAAACATAATAAAATATCTGTCAAAATTTGGCATTTACAATGGAATTTTGCAACTTTGAAGTAAAAATTTAAAATGATCACAAAAATTTAAAACAAATAAAACTTGGTAGCATGCATATTATGGAAGGAAAGGCGGAAATGACATTTTATGATCAAACAAAAATTAAAAATGAATCCTTGATGCACAGAACACCAACCTTGATGAAATTTTTAAATATATTACAATGTGTATGTAAAATTATATATTCCTAAAAAAATTATCTATAATTTTATTTAAATTAAGAAAAGTTCGAGGTGCCTACATATGTAAATACATACTATTATTTATTTAGAAATTAAAAATTGCTCAAGTTCTAATTAGTTCAAGCCCTACAGAGTCCGATACTGTGTTTAATGATAGAAGCAAAACACTTGGTATGGATAGACATAAGACTCGCCCGAACATTTTACGACAATGAACCACTCCCCCGACCGTGGCAGGGAGGTGGTTCCCCACCTTAAAAATATTCTAAAGATCATTTTGCAAGCGGATCAAATTTCCTTTTTAATCATGTACCTTAGTACTTTCTAATAGGTCTACGAAAAAAGGGGAAACTGTTTATAATATGTTTTTTTATTTTTCTTGTGGCATTTTGTATCCTTAACACATTTTTTTTTCAAAAAACTATTTTTGTTCAAAAACCCATTGTATACAGTTAAATATTTAATAAGTTTGACTTGAAGTAAAAATAAATGTGTTTGTAGAAATCCGCAAATCAAACAAAAATTTTGAACATTTTGGACTTTTGGTCAGCCTCAATAACTATTACTTAGTTGTTTTTGGCCAAGTTAAAAGTTTGAAAATTATTAGAAAAATACTGTAAAAGATCACTTTTGAGGAGGGCAAAAAATTAAGTTTGAAGTTAATACTAATCAAAAATATTTTTTTACTCACATTGAGTATTATTTACTGAGTTACAAAAATGAATGTTCAAAATTTTTGTTTGATTTGAGGGTTTCTACAAACACATTTATTTTTATTTCAAGGCGGCTACTAAAAAGTTATGTCTTACTTGCTAAATATTTAACTGTATACAATGGGTTTTTGAACAAAAATACTTAAAAAAAACAAGGTGTTAAGGATACAAAATGCCACAAGAAAAATAACAAAAAACATATTTTAAACATTTTCCCCTTTAGAGGGTACTAAGGTGCATGGTTAAAACGGAAATCTTATCCGCTTGCAAAATAATCTTCAGAATATTTTTAGAAAAGTCGACCGTTTTCGAGTTATTAGCAAAAAACCATCAAAAAGCACGTATAAGGGGAGGAACCAACCCCCTGTCAGGGTTGGGGGGTGTGGTTTCCTTCGTAAAATGTTCGGGTGAGTCTTATGTATATCCATACCAAGTGTGTTGCTTTTATTATTAAAAGCAGCAAATCGCTTGAATCTTGGATGTAGGGCCTGAACTATACGGCTCTGTAACGAAATAGCGCGTATCAAAATAGCGCGTATCAAAACATCGCTTTTCAAAACAGCGCGTGTTCAGAATAGCGCGTGTTCAAAATAGCGCGTATCAAAATAGCGCGTGTTCAAAATAGCAAGTATCAAAATAGCGTGTATCAAAATAGCGCGTATCAAAATAGCGCGTGTTCATAATAGCGCATGTTCAAAATAGCGCGTGTTTAAAATAACGCGTGATCAAAATAGCGCGTATCAAAATAGCGCGTCCTAGGTATATTCACCTAAGCAGTATGAGCAAGGTCAGTTAAGTTATACTTACTTAACAGTTAAATAAACCGATGGCTTGCTATACTTAACACAACTCATATAGTTCGACTAAGGGGTCTCTTTCTAACATATTTTTTCAAATAAAAAAAACTTTCCAGGCTTCTTTTCCGGGATCCTAGAGGGTGTGTAACCAAACGGAACCGAACCGAACCCAAACATTTTTTTCAGTAACTCCGTGACCTTTTTCCACCAAAAAAAAATGTCCCCAAGTCACAGGTTAGAATAGAAACCTACCAAAATAAGGATCGGGAAGCTAATATAGAGAAATAATTTTGTGAAAAAATGTTTCGTTTTGTTGTGGTTCATTTCAGTTCGGTGCGGTGTGGTTTGGATCAGTTCGGTTCGGTTTGGTTACACCCTTTAGGATCCCGGGAAGAAAGTCAGGAAAGTTTTTTTTTAAATATGTTAGAAAGAGACCCCTTACTCGAACTATTTTATAACAGCGACGTTTGTAATGGCGATTTTTCAAAACGCGGTATTTTTAGACGCACTATTTTAAGACGCGCTATTATGAACACACGCTATTTTAAATACGCGCTATTTTGATACCCGCTATTTTGAACACGCGCTATTTTGATACGCGCTATTTTGAACACGCGCCATTTTGATACGCGCTGTTTTGACACGCGCTATTTTGAACACGCGCCATTATGATACACGCTATTTTGATCACGCCCTGTTATGATACGCGCTATTTTGAACACGCGCTATTTTGATATGCGCTATTTTGAACACGCGCTATTTTGATAGGCGCTATTTCGTTACAGAGCCAAACTATACACCTATCTAAGTACAAATCTTGTTATTTTAACGTTTTTATTTTCAAGCAGCTTTTAAAAATCAAAAGTTTGTATACTTATCTGTAATCATTTAGTGACAGATAATTAAGATGTTTTTATGTAAGTGACCTTTTCACTACCCTCCATATTCACACATTATGGTCCCTTTTGAATGATGCTGTAATTTATTAAGAACTGTCTAATTTATTCCACGATTTTTTAAGGTTTTAATACTTTTATTTTGCTTAGAATTTCCAATCTCAATTGAAATTCCCAGACTTAATTTAAATGGAAAATTATTTACCTACTAAAACCTTTTGTTTATTGAGATGATCAAACAAGAAATGTCAGTATGCAAATTTCAATTTAATATTTTTTCCCTTTTATACCTGTTTTAAGAACCCAACACATTTTATTCTTACTTTTTGCACTCAATCAAAATAGCAATATACAAAATAATAAATGGATTTATCAAGGATCTGATACCTTCCTAGTCCATTAGAACACTCCAAGTGTAGTAGTATATCTCAGAAACGGAAGCTTCTACGAAGTTTTTAGTAATAATATAAATTATTGAGAGAAATGTGTTCTACTATATTCCGAAAACCGCATCATGCGATGCGCCGTTAAAAAGTTAGCATATTTTTAAACTGTCAACCAAAATTTAATCACCTCTTTACAGTATTATGCACTACTTCTACCTCAAAATTTTATGAAAATCAGTTTAGCGCTTTAGGAGCTATTGTTGGCTGGACAGACATACACACAAGGCCAGACGTCAAGACGACATTTCCAAACTAGTAAGAACCTTTCATTTTAAAATTTCTATTGGAGAACTTGGCTTTACTTTTATCTTATTTCTTTTTACGGATTACAATTTTCGTACTTGGCTTTTTTTTACATAAACTGTTTTTGTTATGATCACACTCCTTTTTTAAGGATTTGGATAATATTTAGTCTTAAAGTAGTCAAATATTTGGAATATTGTTCTGCCTGTGCCTTATTAAAAATTTTTAGGTTTTTAAATTTTTTTCCTATGGTTTTATCATAGTTCCTATAAGCCTTCTAAAGCTTAGCTCTACAGCGTTCCTGAAAGTGGACAATGTTACATTTACATTACTTTGCTTTTATAGGGAAGAAAAGTAAATTAAAATTTTGGTGTTTTTAAATTTTTTCCTATAGTATTATCATAGTTCCTATTAGTCTTCCAAAGCTCAGCTCTCTAGCGTTTCTAAAATTGGGCAATGTTACTTTACATAACTTTACATTTATTGGGGTGGGAAGTTAATTAAAATTTTGGGGTTTTTTATTCTTTTTTCCACAGTTTTATCATAGTTCGTCTCGGCCTTTCAAAGCTCAGGTCTCTAGCGTTTCTGGAAGTGAGCAATGTTAGTTTTGCATCACTTTACATTTATAGCGAAAGAAAGCAAATTTAAACTTTGGTGTTTTAAATTTTTTTCCTATAGTTTTATCATATTTCCTATCAGGCTGCCAACGCTCAGCTCTCTAGCTTTTCTGAAAGTGGACAATGTTAATTTTTTTCCAAGGTTTTGTTCATAATTTGTATCAGTCTGCTAATTTTCAGCTTTGTAGCATGTCTGGAAGTACAGTAGAATTTTGATGATCTGTACATGAGTGAGTGGCAATTTCGACGTTTTTTAAAATTTACTACTTTACTACTACAACCGTGCAAAGTTTGAGTTTCGTAGGTCCTTCCGAAGTAGAGTTTTAGATAAGTCAAATATGTGATGAAATGTTTCAAGAAAAGATTGATGAAACAGCAGTTTTCGCGAACTTGACGGGGCACTGCCTTGCTCCCATGTATTAAAATTATTTGAATGCATTAAATTAACCTTTCTTCTTGTAACATGTGCCCGGTCCTTAAGTAAGATTAACTTGAACATTACATTGCCCCTGATTTTAAGAGTGCATTCTTTAGTTAAATATTTCTTTTTATATTTTGACTTTCATAAGGTTTTAATGCGTGTTTAATAGTTTTTTAATTAACACGTACCTTCATAAACGTAACGCAATCTGTTTTTAACAATTTTAAAATAGTTTAGTGACCCCTGTGACCTCATTCGGTTTTGGTTGATAATTTTAAAAATGAGAATCTCGTGGAAATTACAAGTGAATCATGATTTAGTGTCACTCAAGGCACACTTCTTTTGGTTCTTTGCAGGTATACGTGTTCTAAAAGATATTTATCAACTCGGGTGAACTCGAGGGGTGATCAGCAGCCCACTGTAGGTAAGTCCTGTAGGATGGTGTACACATTTGGTTCAGCTGATCACCCCTCGGGGGGGAACTCATATAAAATAAACAAAAAAAGGGATCTAAATGATTTTAATATAGGTTTTTTTGGTGTGTCTACTCAAAATTCCACAATAAAAAAATAAATATTATAAAAATTTAAAGACTCTAGGGTATTATCGACTTTTAGATTGGAGAAAATGTGGTAAAATCTCATTGTTTTTCTTTCCAAGGAGTCTATAGTTTTCCTATGTACCAGGAGTTCAGGGACACCCTGTATAGGCTCGTCTGTGTTTAAATTTTTTTGTTAGATTTTCAAGATGTATAATTTTTCACAGCTTTAATGAAAGTTCAAGGAAAATAATTAAGCAATCATAATTAACTATTGACAACATATTATTTAAGACGCTTCTAAACTGTTATTAATTTTAAATTGAAAAAGTTATTGTTTGAAGTGCATAACAACAATTGATAATAATGACTTTGGCGAATATTTACCGGGTGGGCCAAGAAAAACTGGGAAAAATGTTTTTCATAATAACTTTCGAACTATATCATTCATTTTGATGGATCAAAATGCTCTTTGTAGGGAATCGATTAGGCTTGTAAGCAAAATTCCAAAATAGCAGACAGAATCAAACTTAACCCTTTAAAGAAACTCGCTCATTTTTATGTTCTGAATTTTTAAAAAAATGTTTTTTGAATTCCTAAAAAGCCCTATCTCTACCCCGTCAGCGAGGAACGAATACCTGAAATCGGTTCAGAAGTTCTCGAAAAACGCTTTTTTCATCCATTGTTTTACCAATAATACCATGACCTTTTTAATTTTGTCTGCATTAATTTGTTGTAATGTATATTTAATATTTTTTTAATTAACATGTACCTTCATAAACGTAACGCAATCTGTTTTTAAAAATTTTAAAATAGTTTAGTGACCCCTGTGACATTATTCGGTTTTGGTTGATAATTTTAAAAATGAGAATCTCGTGGAAATTACAAGTGAATCATGATTTAGTGTCACTCAAGGCACACTTCTTTTGGTTCTTTGCAGGTATACGTGTTTTAAAAGATATTTATCAACTCGGGTGAACTCGAGGGGTGATCAGCAGCCCACAGTAGGTAAGTCCTGTAGGATGGTGTACAAATTTGGTTCAGCTGATCACCCCTCGGGTGAACTCATATAAAATAAACAAAAAAAGGGATCTAAATGATTTTAATATAGGTTTTTTTGGTTCATTCTCAAAATTCCACAATAAAAAAATAAATATTATAAAAATTTAAAGATTCTAGGGTATTATCGACTTTTAGATTGGAGAAAATGTGGTAAAATCTCATTGTTTTTCTTTCCAAGGAATCTATAGTTTTCCTATGTACCAGGAGTTCAGAGACACCCTGTATAGGCTCGTCTGTGTTTATATTTTTTTGTTAGATTTTCAAGATGTATAATTTTTCACAGCTTTAATGAAAGTTCAAGGAAAATAATTAAGCAATCATAATCAACTATTGACAACATATTATTTAAGACGCTTCTAAACTGTTATAAATTATAAATTGAAAAAGTTATTGTTTGAAGTGCATAACAACAATTGATGATAATGACTTTGGCGAATATTTACCGGGTGGGCCAAGAAAAACTGGGAAAAATGTTTTTTATAAAAAGAACTATATCATTGATTTTGATGGATCAAAATGCACTTTGTAGGAAATCGATCAAGCTTTTAAACAAAAATACTTTTTTTTGTCCGCCATCCAGCTTTATTAGTCAGTTTACCAAAGTAGACATTGACTAGACATTGACAAAAGCCTTACTTATCTAATTATAGTCTATTGAACAATGTTTAATTATTGATTCAAAATTATTTAGAAGAGGACAAAAACTGAATTTAATAAAAACTGCGAACAGGATCCCCAAAAGCAAATGCCACATCGAAGATGTGATTCCACTAAGGGAATGTCCTTAAATTACGTAACGCAAAACATCAGGATTTTTGACCCCCCCTCCCACCTTCCTAACGCATTTTTAAGAAAAAAGACAGTAAAAAACATTTAGTGTAACGCAAAAGAGTGGTTAACATTTTTGGCAACATCCAAACCAAGATTATTACTTACAGCATAACAGTTTGAAGCAATTTTACTTGCAATATGCTTATCGAACTTTAAACATCGATCGATTGTTAGACCTAAAAATCTGTTTATTTCTGGATTTGATAAAACTTCATTTTCTAGTGTGATTTATATATTTAAAACATAAAATTTATATTTTTGATATATTAAAGGACAGAAAGTTTGCCTCACACTATTGTATTATTTTACAAAAATCGTTCTGAACATCAACATTCAGTCTGTCTATATCAGTATTGTGCTAAAGGACTGTGTGGTCGTCACAAAAAGCTGTTCTTTTGCCTTCAATGTCAATGTTTGTTAGGTCATTGACAAAAACCAAAAACAATAGTGGTCCCAAAATTGAACCCTGAGGAACACCTGTATCAACTTTCTCTTCCATTGAAGTTTGCTCGTTAAAAAAAACTGAATGAAGTCTCTTAGAAAATTTTTGCAATTTTTTTCAGCAATATTTATAAACGAGCCTTTTAAAGGGTCATGTTTGATTCTGCCTGCCATCTTGGAATTTAAGATGGCAACAAAAAATATTTTAAGTCAAAACCCTGATCAATTTTTTGAAAAGTTCAGTTTGTCCCAATAGAATGAATGGTATAGTTTAAAAGTTCGGTTCGGTTCGGTTCATTGCGAAGTTAATTAGACGGTTTTGTCTCTAATCCTTGTTAATCGTGTGAAAACTCTTGCAAGAAGCGCCACCTACCGCGATACGAGAGAAACCAGAACAAGAGCAGGCGAAAATAAACTGCTATACATATCGATCAACGAAAAGATCGATTACAAATAAAAAGAAACACACTAATCCGTGACCTACGACAGCTCTTCTGCATTTTAGGCCAGATAAACGCTTATTGCGTTTTTACCCGCCATCAGACACGTGAGCGTCAATCAGCGGAATTTTTAAGCCATATAATACTAACAAACGTGAAATTTATATCGGGTAAAAAGGAGTTTTTGTTTTTCTCATATTTTTCCGTGGATACTTTGAAAGCCTAACCTCACGGGGGTCAAGCTTTCAAGCTACCCACTGAAAAATATGAGAGAAACAAAAACTACTTTTGCCCGATTAGCCACGAAACTTGTTTGATTTTTAAATTCACAGGTATTAAATTTCACGTGTGTTAAAACTGATAATATTCTAATGATTTGTAGTAGCCTTTAAAGATAAAAAAGACATTATACTTGTAAAAAATTCTCTAGTCACCACGTCTTATCAATGAATTATGCGTTTTGAATGTGTTTTTATGAGGTAGATAAGTAGGTAGTTAAGCTTTAACATTTAAATCGCAAAAACACATTCTTAATCAAAACAAAACAGATAATTTTTAGATATTTTAAACGCATTAAGAAATATTTTTTATGCTTAGCCATCTAACTATATACAGGGTGAGACATACATAAGTAGGTGGACAAGTGAAGAAGGGTGATTCCTTGGCATATTTCAAGACTAAAAGTAGAGCGTGGTTACGTGGTTAAAAATCTTAAAAACTGCTTGAGTTATTAAATAATTATACCCATGTTTTATACACTTTTAGTCTTAAAATAAGCCAATGAATCAGCCCTCTTCATTTGTCCACCTACCTGCTACGTTTACATTTGGAGAGTTTACTGGCGGAAAGTACTGGCAGCCACTAAACTTGTTCATTGTTTTATGTTTACACGTTTTCAAGTTTACTTGCCAAGCAGTTAAAACCAAAATAGCGGTAGTGCGTGCTGCTGTTAAATTTGTTGTATTTGAAATTGCCAATAATTTAATAAATAAGTTAGAACATAAGAAAACTAGGAAAAAACTAGTTTGGGTTAGAGATTGGATCAGACGCAGAAGTACTTGCATCAGAACGACTCTTAAAGGAGATATCAACTGAAGATCCCGATTCTTATAGGAATTTTACGACATTATCATACCAAAAACTTAAAGAACTGTTAAGACTAGGTTAACATAAACTGATGATCAAATCGGAAACGTGTATGAGCAGTCCTATTTCTCCCAAAATAAATTGGACGTCACATTACGCTATCTGGCCACTGTGATAGTTTTGCTTCCTTGCAGTATTTATACAGACTACCGAAATGTACTATTTCAGTTTTTTTACCGGAGGTTGATGATGAACTTGATATTCCACAAAACTTCATATTTTTAATATATGTTTAAAAAGGAAATTTTCTGATTTCCATCCCACTTAGGTTGATGATGAACTTGATATTCCACAAAATTTCATATTTTTGACATATATATATTTAAAAAGGAAATTATTTGATTTCCATCCCACTTAGGTTGACGATGAACTTGATATTCCACAAAATTTCATATTTTTGATATATGTTTAAAAAGGAAATTATCTGATTTCCATCCCACTTATTCATTGTAAAAAACTTTCTCACAGAACGCCTGCTGACATGTGTTTACATTTGGAGAATACTGGCGGAAAGTACTGGCAGCCACTAAACTAGCCGGCCCGTCAACTTTTGGAAAGTACTTGCGGGAGAGTAGCAAGTGCACTTTCTTGTAGTTTATACATGGCAAGTTTAGTGCCTGCCAGTACTTTCCGCCAGGAAACTCTCTAAATGTAAACGTAGCTGTACTTGCGGGAGAGTAGCAAGTGAACTTTACTTTCCACCAGTAAACTTTCTAAATGTAAACGTGCATACTTTCTCTAGCTATTGCTGCGCGAGCTAGGAGGATAAAAATGTTTGCAATATATAAATAATTTTTTTTTCAGGGACTGGTCCAGTAGTGCCATACCTGTCAGTCTATGCCAAATCCTTAGGGTTTTCCAGTGTAGTCGTCGGATTCATATACACCATTCTTCCTGTTTCGGGCATGATAGCGAAACCACTATTTGGAGCACTCGCAGACCGGTAATAAACACTCCAAAAATTTGTAAATATAGTTTTAAGGGTGTGGACGGTATGTACAGGGTGGGCCAAATTCGAGATTTTTTGCTGGTTTTAGGTATTTCTAGCCGAGATACACAAAAACGAGCGGACATGTCTTGGGCTCGAATTTCGAGACGTATTCAAATATCAAAACCGCTTCTTGATAAACCTCGTAGTTTATTAGCTACAAGGGGAATTTGAAAAGTCTGCATTTATGGAGGTGGCCTATAACTTTTTCATTTATGAAAATTTCATTTTTGTGTAAGATGCTTTTTTGCAGGTTTTTTTTTATGAAGAACCCAACTGTCAAACTACATTTTATGCGTCACTGTTAGTTTTTGAGATATTACAAAAAGTTTCAATTTTCTTACGGAATGGCTCATTTTTTGTTTTTGTTTCGAAATCTACGTCAAATTTTCTTAACGATATGTCATAAATATCGTATGATATATCGTTAAACAGATAATTTGACGTAGATGTCAAAACAAAAACAAAAAATTAGTCATTCCATAAGAAAATTTAAACTTTTTTTAATATCTCAAAAACTAAAAGTGACAGACAAAAATTAGTTTGACAGTTGGATTCTTCATAAAAAACCTATGAAAAGGCATCTTACACCAAAATGAAATGTTCATAAATAAAAAAGTTATAGGCCAACTCCATAAATGCAGACTTTTCAAAACCCCCTGGTAGTTAAAAAACTACAAGGTTTATCAAGAAGCGGTTTTGATATTTGAAGACGTCTCGAAAATCGAGCCCAGGACATGTTCACTCGTTTTTGTGTATCTCGGCTAGAAATACCTAAAACCAGCATAAAACTTCGAATTTGGCCCACCCTGTACCAATATTTCAATGAGTGATAACTTAAAAAATCAAAACTCTTTTTTTTTGTCGAGATACAGAGCATCATATTTTTTCAAGAAAAACTGATTTTTATTACTTTGGCTTCTGACCACTGAATCCTGTGATCATTTGACCATACATGATCCGCTAAACCGGATTTTTCAATATCCCCTAATTGGGTACTTTTTAGATGTTCATTTACTTTAACCTGAAGAGGGCGTTTCCTTTCACCTACATATGATTTACCACACTCAGTGTGTGGTAAATCATATGTAGGTGAAACGAAACGCCCTCTTCAGGTTAGAGTAAATGAACATCTAAAAAGTACCCAATTAGAGGATATTTAAAAATCCGGTTTAGCGGATCATGCATGGTCAAATGATCACAGGATTCAGTGGTCAGAAGCTAAAATTTTGCATAAGGAGTCGCATTGGCGAAAACGAAAGTTTATTGAAGCTGCGTTTATAATGCAGAATAAAGAAGTTATCAGTCAACCAAGCACAGACATACCAAACATATGGAAACCACTCCTTAAGGAAAACAGGCGTCTTAGGATTAAAAAGAGGACGGGCCGTCACGCCTGACTGCACATCAAGTAGTATTAGTAGTAGCCCAAGTAACATTTCTTTATTTATAGCAGAAGCTAAAAGGTTACCAGCGCCTTTCGTTAAAACCATTAGTTTCAATGATTGGTCGCTAGCACGTTCCCATTACCCTTATATACCCCTTAGACCTCCTAAATGGGACTCCCCAATTGGTGGTGGCAACCTATGTATTAAACTCACTATAAAACCATAAGAAATAAAATCTAGCTTCGCCCTCTAGCGGTTCCACCAGTATAGAACCTTTTAGAGCCTAAAGCTATTATGCCAGGATCTAAAAGCAACTCAGAAACGTCCTCTACCCTATTATAAAACTAGATTTGGTAATTTGGTATCCTGGCGATTCTGTTGAATTCCATAATACCTTTGGAGTAAAGAATTTTTCCTATAAAAGCTTTAGCGATATTTTAGATTCACAATGACTATATAAAATAATTTAGGTCACAAAATTGCCAAAAATGTCAAGAGTCCCAAAATTATTTTATCACATAAAAATATACCTATATATGAGAAGTTTGTCGTTTTGTTGATCATCAAATTGCCTGCCAGACTTATTTTTCTGATAAAATCGTATCTGAAAAGCTCTCAAAACAAGCGCACCCTCTCAAAAATGCTTTTTAATCGTTTGTTGATAACAAAATAACAAATATTTAAAATAAAAAAATAATAATTTACACTATATTCACCTTTAAATAAGTCTGTTTTGTTTACATAAATCAAAATTAAAGTAAAATTATTGTTAAAAACACTGCTGAAACGACTAGATAAATATTTTTTAAATAATTTTATATACGCCATTATAGTTTTATAGTGGTCACTTGGTTTTATTTGTTACTCTATCGCAACAAAGATTTTTGAATGCCCTTATGAAACCAATAAAAAAGAAAAGGTAAACATAGTCAACATAACCTCACTTAATTTTTTTGTATTTGTTTTTTAAAGTGTTAAACGCGTATAATTCAACACTTTTAAATGTTTTTTATCGTGCAATTTGCACACAATCAAGAGGGCCAGTGCAATGATATCCGTTGTGCCTGCAGGTTGGAGGCCACCTTTTATATTGGCCGTTTAAACCGGCCTTATCTGTGCCCCACCCAGGAGGACGGAAGCTCAACAATTATTAATTATTGTGCTTTAAATAATCAATCTTGCAGTAGGTAGGTACCAATCTGTACCTAGGTATATCTATTATTTTTACCAGAAGTACCTAAATAAACTAAAACACGAAAGTATTTATTTACTTCTGTTAGAACCCTTAAGGAAACAAGGTTTTATATGGCCGCCTATTTAAATAATATTTAATATGCAGCTATGGGTAACTATAAATACAAAAGAATTAAGTTTGCCTTTAAGCCTTCCTATAACACCTTTTTAAAATGCCTAAAAGTAATGGCAAAAACCAAAAGTCTAAAGTTTATATTTACCACTCTTAAAAACCTTAAGGAAACTAGGTTCTATATGGCTGCCTATATAATCATATTTACTATGAAACTACTGGTAACTATAAAAACAAAATGATATAAGGTAACCTTCTAGCCCTATTATAAAACACTTTTGTTATGACCCAAAGTAATGAAAAAAACTAAATGACCAAAGTTTATATTTATTTCTTTTTAAAAACTTCAGGTAAAAGGGTTTTATAAGACCATCTTTATAATCAGAAATCAATAAAACTGAAAGTATCTAAAAGGAACAGAAGGAATATCAGTTTTATTATACTCCCTTTATAAATCACTTCTTGGTTGTATAACACCTCTTTAGGTAATTGGCAATATAAATTACCTTTATGTAGCCAAATTGATCCTAAAAGCCATAACAGCACCCTCTAAATAACCTCGTAACCAAACTAATAAAACCTTGGTTGGTAATAATGTTACTTGGGAGCCTATAGACTAGATTGTTTAGTTTACACTTCAAAACGGTTAGAGATACTTACTAACCGAAACGTCGTGTTTAAAATAAACAAAGACAATGGAAGTCCGAAATTTTATTTCTACTCAATCCTTGTCTATGACTGTCAAACAAAGAACGTAGAAGGCGTCAAGCTCTTTTACTTTTTTTAGATTTCATTGTCAAAAGCAAATATTCCTTGTGGCTCAATTGGTGGTTGCCGCATTTTTCCTAGCCATATTTTACGTTCCTAAGGCGCCGCTGGACAGAGGCGTCACGTTCAAATGCCATGGTGGCGAGTCAGTGTTCAACAGTATGTCCTATGTGACAGTTGACAAGAGCTTACTCGGAAAGATTCAGAATAAGGATGTTTTAGCAACTTGTAAGGTAAGGCACTTCTAAGTGATCATACCATTCTATTCTATTTAGCCTTCTTAAATCCATTTTTGGATATAGGCTTCCCCCAATATATTCCACTCTTCTCTGTCTGTCGCCGTGTTTATCCTAGATCCCGCGTGTTTTTCTTCAAATCGTCTGCCCATCTCATTTGGGGTCTTCTCCTACATCCCTTATTAATACTGCTGGGGGCGAGAATATCTGTTATTTATTTTCACTCCTGTAAAAAAATCTGACTTGCACTTAGCAGGTATTGTCAGATCGCCGATGATATGTTAAGAACTTAATAATATTATTATTATTTTTTTCAGTTAAAATGTCCACTACAACAAGCTGAACGATCGATACTGTGCGCAGACTGGGGCCTCCGAGCCTACAGCGGCAATTCGAACAAATCAACGTTGATATTTGACAGTCACGTGCCTCTAGATGCTACTTTACAATTTAACGAGACTGTGGTTTTTAGGGTTCCAAATGTTACTGTTGACTCAGTCAACTTGGTACCAAAGTGCATTAATGGCAGCTTAAACCCTAATTGTAATATAGGTAAGTTGGAAATTTATATGAAAATAAATAAAAGAATTACTTGTTTTTCATTCAAAACATTTTAGTTTTAGCAAGATATTGTTTCAAATTTTCTCCTGTGTAAACTCAGCCTAAAACATAAACTATATGTACGATCAAGGCCAACGATAGCCCTAGGACGATAAATTATCCATTCTCCTATCAAATCCTATCGAAAATGTTACACCCTATACATCTTAATAAACACCAACTACTAACAAAATACTCTGCCAATCTATGGGCACCTAAGCTCACACTAGGTACTATAGTTAGTGTACGTGTGAGCTAATATAACTAAAAACTGAAATATATTTTATTGAACTCCAGACTCAATTACCTTTCGTTTGATACCACACAAGCGATGTTTTGACTTAAACTTTAATTTTTCAAATCTACCCCCACCTTTTTTTTAAACTAAAATGTATTTTGTTTCACTCCAGACTCAATTACCTTTCGTTTGATATCACACACGCCATATTTCCATATAAACACTAATTTTTTAAATTTACCCCCACCCTTTTTTTTAAAGTAAAATGTATTTTATTTAACTTCAGACGCAATTACCTTTCGTTTGATATCACACACGCCATATTTTTACATAAACTCTAATTTTTGAAATATACCCCCACCCGTTTATTTGGCTTGTGTTTGGTGGATTTTGTTCATTTTTAAATGGGACCATCTCGACCCAAAACCCAGCGCAGGTACCAAATTTCATTAAAATCGGACAAGCGGTTTTTGAGTTATGCGCGTTGGTCGTTACAGACAGACAGACATACAGACAGACAGACGGCGCAACAAAAAAGTTTCAAAATCATCTGAAACGCAAAGATATATAAAAATTTTTAAAATCGGAGCAACTTTTTTTTTCTCGAAAAAATTAGGATCACTATAGCTCACACTACTATAGTATAGTAGTAGTGTGAGCTAAAATGCAATTTTCAGATTGTAATGATAATGACGTCAACCAATTACTAACAAGAACTGAAATGCCAGATTCTGAGGCGTATGGATCGTACCATTTTTGGATGTTTCTATTGTTCATGGTCACCGCTTGGGTGGGACAGGCACTTGTGGTCAGCATAGGCGACACCATTTGTTTTGAGCTGTTAGGTAAGTCGACACTTAAAATTTTGATAATAAAAATAAAACAGATTGGTTCAATTCCACGCCCTTGGTTCAATTTTTCACCTACAAAACATTTTTGTTTTATTCTTATGTATTTTTTGAAATTTAATTTCAAGCCGGTGTTGTGGAAAGAATAAATAACATTCGGTATATTGGGATCAAAAAATCAGATATGTGTTTTGCACATTCCAATTGTAAATATTAATATTAAAACTGGAGCAATTCCAAATCACATCTCGATGTGTGTCCTTGTTTAACACACCTGATATTCTGTTTACCTATTTCCTCTACACTAACCCATTTAAAATACGAGTACTTACCTTTTATGAAGACAACAAAAAACAGAAAGTGTCCATTCGTCGTTATTTTAACCCCGTCAAACGCGCTCAAGACAGTTCATCTTTGCCTCCCTGTGGCACTAACTTACGGTCCTTGCTAAACTAAAAGTACTTGCTGATTACTGTTACACTAAACCTAATTAAAAACTAAAATATTAAGCCGCGATTGTGCAAAACCTAACAGTGCCTTAAAAATAATGAACTGCTGTTAAAACATACAACTTAAATGAAGCTAAAAAAGAGTTAAAATCGCTCAAAGAAAACAAACCATCGAGTTAAGTCTTATTTTCAACCATAACTCTCTTTAGCTCCTTTTCTTTCGTTTAAGTACCTATTAAGGTCGTCGTTTCCCCACCTCACTGCGTCAGCCTAAATTACGTTGTGCTGTTCTCGCGCTCCCTATTGTTTACAGCAGGTGCCTGATTGAGTGGTAGCTTAGCCTAAGCGAAGACGCTATTACACACTCGTCCCGTTTCACAAAGTAGTAAGCATAGAAATGGATGGAAAGTTGGGGCCAAGAGTTGGAGCAAAGTGATATTTTTTTTTATTTAAAACGAAATTTCCTAATAATTGTCAAATATATTTGCCCATCTCTGGTGACGATGTGAACTCTGTGAACAAATGTATATTTGACAATAATTAGCAGGATTTAAGTTTTATTTTATCTCTCATGCCTCGCAGAATTTGTTGGAACCTTTCTCTACTTTGAAGATAACGTTATAATAGTATATTCTGCTGCCATCTGTGGTCAATTCTATAAAATATCAATAAGTATATTTATTTTTTAGGCGAGAACCATCACCGTTACGGGTACCAGCGTTGTTTTGGCGCTCTCGGGTGGGGTTTGCTGTCATTGGTAACAGGAGTACTCATTGACGTCACAAGTGTGGGCAAATCCTATACGAACTATACCAGCGCCTTTTATTTGGCTGCCTCGTTTTTGGTCGTCGATTTTTTTGTATCATGCACGATAAAGGTAAGTAATTTTTATTATTTTAGGCGTTTTTTTCAATCTATAGTCGACGAAATCTCTGACGCATGACATTCTGTTTCTTAGTAACTGCAGAGTATTTCACCCTAATCGTATCTCTCTTTTTCTTTTTAACAACAATCGTTCATTGTGGTCCCAAAAAAGATGGCGATGTGCGGATGTGTACTGATTTTGGAGTTTCAGTTAACCAAGCGTTAATTGTAGATCAGTATCCATTGCCCAAACCTGAAGATACTTTTGCAATCCTGAAAATGTTTTACGGTTTTAGATTTGTGTGGCGCTTAACAGCATTTACAAGTAAATTGGGACCGTTCCATCTTTTAAAACTGATAAATATATACATAAAAAATTTGTAAATTTTTTATACAAATGTTAAAGGAACGATTAATAGACTAACAAAAGCGAAACGCAAAGAAGGTAGGGCACCATGCATGTGATTTACTTTAATAATTTTTTTCAGTACCACCAATCCAAAATGTCGACTAGTATCCTAAAAGACGTAGGAAAACTGATGCTTAATCTCAGGATCATTGTATTCTTGTTGTGGTGTATATGTGTGGGAATTTTGACAGGTATGTAAATATATCGTAAAGTGTCAAAAACTAATCCCCCTTTAAGTAAGGACACTTATCGTAAAGGCAAGCTTTATAGGAAGCGAAGCTAACGTCAGGCTTTCTATTTTTTGGTTATTATTTTTGACATGTTTTCCTCAGTTTCGCATTGGCATTTATTTTGAAGATGTTGTTTTACACAGTATGAAGGTACCTAAACTATATATATTTATGTAATTAGAATTACAAAGTTATGCTGCAAACTATCTTGAAACTGTATCATTATTAAATAGATCTTTAGACTATGTTAAAACCACATTTTTAAAATGACAACGAGCCGCCAATGCGAATCCGAGGAAAACGTCAAAAATTATAATCAAAAAATAAAAAATCAGAGTTGGGCTTCGCTACCTGTAAAGCTTGCTTGACGATGAGTGACCTTATCTTTAAGGGGGTAGAAAAGGTCAAAAGAAGGATTTTTTACATTTGAAATTCTATTACATTTTGCATTAACACTCTGTTTTCTACATACAGGGTAGGTGTCAAACTTAACATTGTTTTCTCGATTTTTTTTACAATTCTAAATTTTGTGGAAATGTATACTACAATTAAGATAATACCTACCCAAGTAACATTATTACTACTCCAGGTTTTATTAATTTGGTTCCTAGGTTATTTAGAGGGTGCTGTTATGGGTTTTAGGATCAATTAGGCTACATAAAGGGAATTTATATTATCAATTACCTAAAGGGGTGTTATACAACCAAAAAGTGATTTATAAAGGGAGTATAATAAAACTGATATTCCTTCTGTTCCTTTTAGATACTTTTGGTTTTATTGATTTCTGATTTATAAAGATGGTCTTATAAAACCATTTTACCTAAAGTTTTTAAAAAGAAATAAATATAAACGTTGGTCATTTAGTTTTTTTTCATTACTTTAGGTCATCACAAAATTGTTATATAATAAAGCTAAAAGGTTATCTTATATCCTTTTGTTTTTATAGTTACCAGTAGTTTAAAAGTAAATATGATTAGATAGGCGGCCATATAGAACCTAGTTTCCTTAAGGTTTTTAAGAGTGGTAAATATAAACTTTAGACTTTTGGTTTTTGCCATTACTTTTAGGCATTTTAAAAAGGTTTTATAGGAAAGCTTAAAGGTAAACTTAATTTTTTTGTATTTATAGTTACCCATAGCTGTATATTAAATATTATTTAAATAGGCGGCCATATAAAACCTTGTTTCCTTAAGGGTTCTAACAGAAGTAAGTAAATACTTTCCTGTTTTATTTTTTTAGGTATTTCTTGTAAAAATAATAGATATACCTAGGTACAGATTGGTACATACCTAGCTAATGCAAGATTGATGATTTAAAGCCCAATAATTAATAATTGTTGACAATAATTAATAATTGTTGAGTTTCCATCCTCCTGGGTAGGACACCCAGGCCTAGATAAGGCCTGTTTAGACGACCTATATAAGAGGTTGCCCTCCACCCTGCAGGCACAACGAATATCATTGCACTGGCCCTCTCGATTGTGTCGAAATTGCACGATAAAAAACATTTAAAAGTGTTGAATTATACGCTTTTAAACACTTTAAAAACAAATACAAAAAATTTAAGTGAGGTTATGTTGACTATGTTTACATCGTTTTTTTTTGTTGGTTTCATAAGGGCACTCAAAAATCCTTTTTACGATACAGCAGGGCTATCAAAATGGACGGGCCACGATCCTCCACTTTGTTGACGTCACATCCGGGGCTGATTTTTTTTTGATGGTCACGTTACGACACAGCTGATTGTCTTTAAAATTTTGAAGTTGGAATGACGGTTCATGGATATTTGACTTTTTGTTAAATAAAGCCGTTTTTGAGATTGTTTTTACTTTATTCTGGCAGAACAATTTTTTTTAAATGTATAATAAGCCCTAATTTTTCATAGCCGCTTCATTAGCTCACACAAAAATTAAGTTTAAAGCAGAAGCGAATGTGACAATCACATATGACAAAGTCAAATACATGTCAAATATAACAGTTGGCATGTGGTACATGGCGGGTAATTTGAATTCAAAATAAGGAATGCTAAATCTTGAAGATTTTAACCTTTTAATCATGTTGCTTCCTTACAAACCTTTGGTGGAATATCGGGATGGTGTCTAAGAATATTTCACTGAAATTTTGCAGAAATCTGTAGTGCCATTTTAAAAATATCATAAAAAAACGTCTGACCTCCCATAAGACCCAATGTAAAATTCAGCCCCGGGAGAACAGCTGATTTTTTTAGGGTCGTGGCCTCTATTTTTGTGTTGGCCTTGGATACAGTAACAAATAAAACCAAGTGACCACTATAAAACCATAATGGCGTATATAAATTTATTTAAAAAATATTGTAAAGAGAAAATATTTATCTAGTCGTTTTAGCAGTGTTTTTTAACAATAATTTTACTTTAATTTTCATTTATGTAAACCAAACAGACTCTTTAATTGGTGAATAGTGTAAATGATTTTTTTTAATTTTAAATATTTGTTATTTTGTTATCAAAAAACTATTAAAAAGCATTCTTGAGCCGGCGCGCTTGTTTTGAGAGCTTTTCAGATACCATTTTATCAGAAAAATAAATCTGGCAGGCAATTTGATCATCAACAAAACGACAAACTCGGTATATTTTTATGTGATTAAATAATTTTGGGACTCTGACATTTTTGGCAATTTTGTGACCTAAATTATTTTATATAGCCATTGTGAATCTAAAATATCGCCATAGAAAAACTTCTTTACTCTAAAGGTATTATGGTATTCAACAGAATCGCCAGGATACCAAATTACCAAATCTAGTTTTATAATAGGATAGAGGACGTTTCTGAGTTGCTTTTAGAACCTGGCATAATAGCTTTAGGCTCTAAAAGGTTCTATACAGGTGGAACCGCTAGAGGGCGAAGCTGGCGTTTATTTCTTATGGTTTTATAGTGAGTTTAATACAAAGGTTGCCACCACCAATTGGGGAGTCCCATTTAGGAGGTCTAAGGGGTATATAAGGGTAATGGGAACGTGCTAGCGACCAAACATTGAAACTAATGGTTTTAAGGAAAGGCGCTGGCAACCTTTTAGCTTCTGCTATAAATAAAGAAATGTTACTTGGGTAACGGCTAAAGTTATTTAATTTTTATTAACAGGCCTTTAGATATGTACAAAAATCTATAAAACAATTTTGTAAATTTAATAACTCTTAAACAATTCAAAAAATTATACCTATTGCAACGGTAATTTGGTCCCACTGTATATTTTTTATCATAAATCACAAAATGAGTTGACATTGTTAAATTTCTCATTTTTAAAATTCACAGTTTTCTCTCACTCTGCATACTTGACAAATGGTATAACTTGGAAACAAGAGGCTTTAAATGATAGTTTAAATATTCTCCTTTTAGGATTGATATGGAACTTTTTGCTCTGGCTTGTCGAAGATCTGGCGAAAGCGCAAAATATTGAGAACGTCAAAACTTTACAGGGTGTTATAATGGGCGTGCAGTGTCTGGGAGGAGAGTTGCCGTTTTTCTTTTTGTCTGGAAAAATTTTAAAAAGGTAACAAGAGTGTTTAATTATACCGGGTTAAACCACGTGCTCATCCCTTTCGAAATCTTAAGGATTGTTTTTATTTAATTTGTGCAAACCTTTACACCAGTATTTACTAAAGGGTCTACAGTGCTAAGTGTTATAATCCTAGGTCCACAAGTCTAGATTTCGGTTGAAGGTTTAACTTATTTTTCCCATGAGTGCAATAGTTTTTAATATTTATATAAGTTGTTCATAAATACCTTGCGATATGGGTATTTTTTTTGTTATAACAAAGACATTATTTCCACACAACGATTAGAAATAAATAAAAAAAATATCATATTTTGGTATAAAAATTTTACTAGGAGATCTGCAATAAAAACGGTGCAAATCAGTGTCAGCTGTCCGCTATATTTTACATGTTAATTTTTTTAACAAGTTAGCGATGATTAAACCAATGTTCAATTGTTTTGGTTCGGATATGTAATTGAAAACGGATTCTAATATACCTTGTGCTTTTTACAATATTTAAATGTTGATACGTATTAAAGTTTTAAGTTATTTATGTATTATTTAGCTTGGAAAATTTTTGTATATAAGTTTTTTTATCAATCATGGATTATTTCTTTTATTTTTCGAACTTTAAACCACCCCTCAGAGGTGGTACTACAATTTGTGACTATTTTTAATGGGAATCCTACGACTGTAAGGACTAAATTTCCAAAAACTGACGTTGGAATGTGGTTTTTCTTTATTTCTAAAGTTAATTGTAATTTATATGAGATGAAACTCACTGAGAAATGCTTACCATCATATTAAAAACATGTTATACACCAAAAACTGCCTCTGGAACCAAATTTCACAAAAAGATCTACAGCATTATCACATATATTAATAATAAAGGAGATTGTTCACAAATCTATTACATCCTGTATCTCAAAACTTAAGCCGTTTAGGACATATCGCACCCCCGCTAAAAAATAGTCACCGAACCGAACCGAACCGAACCGAAGTCAAAAAACATTGTTTTGAGAAAATCGCTGTTAAAGAATTTAGTTCATTAGAGAGATTCATTTTTCACTTAGATGACAAATTACGAGTTAACATGTTATTTTATATCAACAGGAACCTATTAACTCAATGTAATTGGTGCAGTACGTTTCTCAGAAAAAATGATTTTTGTCGTTTTTAGTAAAAAAAAAACAAAAACCCGATATTGTGACACTTTTTTAGAACAAGGCATCATCATGACGTTGTAAATCAGGATGTTACGCAGGATGGTAAATAATATAAAAAAAGAAAACAAATACAGAAGAAACTTTGTATTTATTTTTACAACGAGTTATAAAATGCTGAATAACAACTGTGATTATTCTCTAATAAATTCCAAAGATTTTTTTCTTATCCTCCTTAACTCTAAGTACACTGAACAATTTGAAAAACAGTCACAACACAAAAAAGAACAGTATTTTACTGGCTATATGGGTCAGATTTAACCAATAGTTCACACGAAAACCTTTACAACTCGAAATGTGACTCTGTAAAGGAACGCATCCTAAGCTAAACTGGACAAAATAAAAGAGTCACATCGCCATCTCGCGGTGAATTGTCGAAATATAAATTTGACGCTTTTATGGAAGAAAGTACAAGTTATTTCGATGATGGCGGCAGGTTTATCTCAATAACGGCGATTTTTGAGTTGTGACTCTCTTTCAGCGGGTGTGCGATATGTTTATATAAATTTTTTTCTTAAAATGAACCCAAGAATTACCTTTCTTAATAATAGCATCTCATATTCTTCAATAACACTCTATATCTTTATTATCCTATAGGATAGGCCACATCAACGCAATGTCACTAGTTCTTCTAACCATGGGCATAAGGTTTATTCTGTACTCATACATCTCCAACCCGTGGTGGTTTGTGCCAATTGAGTTCAGTAACGGATTGACGTTTGGACTGTTCTATGCATGCATGGCCTCCTACGCGAGTATAGTGGCGCCAGCTGGTACTGAAGCCACTGTTCAGGTGAGTTTAATATGTCTAGCTATCTACAGGGTTCTTAAAGCTGGACCTACAATACCAAAAAGCCCAACTACAAAATTTTATGATGGTTGTAATATATTAATTACCTTGGCAGAGGTTCATGAAGAGTGCTTCAAGCGGGTACGGGGTTGATTATCACGTTAATTAGTCCGTTAATTATTACTGTTCATTAGATGCGTCCGTGATCAGCCAAGATTGACGTTCAAGAGACCGCGCATGTCAAGTGTCATAACTGTCAATCACTCGCGGGGTCTGTACATCCGTCCACAGTTAATTCACTACTTCCAATTCAGTCTTGATCTGCGCCTTGGAAGGACTTCTTTTCTGACACTAACAGAGTTCGTTTTGTCGCTGTCATCAGGTTTAGATTTCTCAAAACCTAAGCATGGACTGCAGGACGCACTTCTGGACTCTTTTTGGGAATTTTGTAATTCCTCTTGCCTTGAAGTACTTGGTACAGGCATAATGTAATATATTAATTACCTTGGCAGAGGTTCATGAAGAGTGCTTCAAGCGGGTACGGGGTTGATTATCACGTTAATTAGTCCGTTAATTATTACTGTTCATTAGATGCGTCCGTTATCAGTCACGATTGACGTTCAAGAGACCGCGCATGTCAAGTGTCATAACTGTCAATCACTCGCGGGGTCTGTACACTATTATTCTATACCACATGGGATCTCTGTACAAGTTTATACACAAACAATGCACTACATCCGTCCACAGTTAATTCACTACTTCCAATTCAGTCTTGATCTGCGCCTTGGAAGGACTTCTTTTCTGACACTAACAGAGTTCGTTTTGTCGCTGTCATCAGGTTTAGATTTCTCAAACCCTAAGCATGGACTGCAGGACGCACTTATGGACTCTACTTGGGAATTTTGTAATTCCTCTTGCCTTGAAGTACTTGGTACAGGCATAATGTAATATATTAATTACCTTGGCAGAGGTTTATGAAGAGTGCTTCGAGCGGGTATGGGGTTGATTATCACGTTAATTAGTCTGTTAATTATTACTGTTCATTAGATGCGTCCGTTATCAACCACGATTGACGTTCAAGAGACCGCGCATGTCAAGTGTCTTAACTGTCAATCACTCGCGGGGTCTGTACACTATTATTCTATACCACATGGGGTTTTTCTTACAAGTTTATAGACAAACAATACATTACATCCCTCCACACTTAATTCACTACTTCCAATTCAGTCTTGATCTGCGCCTTGGAAGGACTTCTTTTGTGACACTAACAGAGTTCGTTTTGTCGCTATCATCAGGTTTAGATTTCTCAAAACCTAGGCATGGACTGCAGGACGCACTTATGGACTCTACTTGGGAATTTTGTAATTCCTCTTGCCTTGAAGTACTTGGTACAGGCATAATGTAATATATTAATTACCTTGGCAGAGGTTCATGAAGAGTGCTTCAAGCGGGTACGGGGTTGATTATCACGTTAATTAGTCCGTTAATTATTACTGTTCATTAGATGCGTCCGTTATCAGTCACGATTGACGTTCAAGAGACCGCGCATGTCAAGTGTCATAACTGTCAATCACTCGCGGGGTCTGTACACTATTATTCTATACCACATGGGATCTCTGTACAAGTTTATACACAAACAATGCACTACATCCGTCCACAGTTAATTCACTACTTCCAATTCAGTCTTGATCTGCGCCTTGGAAGGACTTCTTTTCTGACACTAACAGAGTTCGTTTTGTCGCTATCATCAGGTTTAGATTTCTCAAAACCTAAGCATGGACTGCAGGACGCACTTCTGGACTCTTCTTGGGAATTTTGTAATTCCTCTTGCCTTGAAGTACTTGGTACAGGCATAATGTAATATATTAATTACCTTGGCAGAGGTTCATGAAGAGTGCTTCGAGCGGGTACAGGGTTGATTATCACGTTAATTATTACTGTTCATTAAGATGCGTCCGTTATTAGCCACGATTGGCGTTCAAGAGACCGCGCATGTCAAGTGTCATAACTGTCAATCACTCGCGGGGTCTGTACACTATTATTCTATATCACATGGGGTCTCTGTACAAGTTTATACACAAACAATACATTACAATGGTGTTTTTCGGTTTAGGACAAGTTAAAAACTTAAAAACCGATCAACCGATTTTAAACATCAATTTGTCACAAAAAATATTCGATACCCTCGAATAAGGTTATTAAATTTTGGTGGGTGTAGGGGTCTGCAGGTTTATATACCAAATGCTTTTTATTGATTTTTCTTTAAAAACAATAAAATTATATTGAAAGTTATTATTTTTTTCTATATAATTTTTACTTAATGCTAATACTCTCCCACTCTGAGTCAATTCGGTACAAAATTACCGCTCAAGGGAGGAACACAGCGGGTCGTCGGCTTTATAGCTATCTGCGCCAAATTAGTTTGGTTATAATTTCTCTAGTTTCGCATCTTATCGCAAAGATCGCGCTAGCGTAATAAAAAGCTTGACTACTATGAGTAAGGGCATTATTTTTAATGCAACTAGGGCTAATAAACTGGCAGCAATGCACAATATATCTGGTTTTCTATGACCCGCGCAAAAGTTGTATATTATTTTTCTTTGGCTTATAAAGATCCTAGGCCCTCGATACATTTGATTCATGTGTTTACATGGCGATTTCGGAAACGGTATGAGATAAAATTTTAAGAGAGTCCTTAAACTAATCTGAAATTCATCTGATTGTTGCCATCGATGCCATCAGTTGATGGAAGATATTATTATGACAGACATCAGCGATGAGGCCAACAAAAATTAAGAGAACCCGGTGCGTTTAACCTAATTTTTGAATTTTATAACCTATCTCAACCGCGTCTTGGGTTCTTCAAAAGTGGGATTTAATGTCACTTAAACTGTAATGTTTTCTGAACACAATCCAGAAGTTTTGCATGATGTTTTAGTGCACTTAAAAGAAGTTCATCGTCCGAATCTGATGAACTGGATGAATCATCCTTCAATAATTTTATTACCAATTTCGCCGCAAAGCTGTTTATGAATAGTAGTATGTAATAGCAAAGTTTAAAAATTTTTGAAATTTGTATTGAAGAACTTGGCTTTACTTTTATCTCAATTCTTTTTACGGAATGCTATTTTCGCGTAATTGCCTTTTTTACATTAAATGTTTTTGTTATGATGAATTTTTCGAAAAACACAACTTTTAGTTTTTGTTCGATATTGTGAGAACCTCTGTAGATTGAAATAGCTCAACATTTTTCACATTTAACCAAAGTTGTATCTCTTACCGTTTCCGAAATCCCTATTTAGTTCCTTTTATCTGGGACATCCTGTACATCTAGGGCTTCTAGAAGATTCCTACCGCGAGATCCCACTTTGGTAAACCGATACAATAAAAAAACTTTTTTTAGGGCATGGTAGGAGCAGTCTTCGAAGGAGTGGGGGTATCCTTGGGCAGCTTAATGGCGGGTATCGCGATACAGAAAGTCAAAGGGCCTTTAACGTTTAGATACTTCGGTATTGGATCCATTGTGGCTTGTTTCCTGCATTTCTTCATCCAGTTGGCATTGAGACAAAAAGGTAATCCCATCACGACCAATGAATCGAAACAATCGCAATCTGATATTGTCAAAAGCAGCTAGAATCCACAAAATTCTTGATTATTTACTAGACGGCGTCTACATCGGCCATAATTCCATCATTTTCGTGATGATGTACGGCTTACGTTTCAATAAAAATGTCCTCGAATATAATATTTGAGTTTATTAGGGCAAACAAAGTTATAAAACATTTTTCCATAATAGTTGAGAGGCCTATTGTATCCCGTGGGATACTCGAGGAAGATTTTGTTAGACCACGCTGTTTGCCTCCAATTTGAGTAGCAAAGCCGGTTCATTCACGTCATAAATCCAAGATGACGGCTTTTTTCATGTTTTTTCACAGACTTTGGCTTATAACTTTTGCAAAATTAATTTTACAGAAAAACTGTTGGTAAGTGTTTTATTTGCAATAGAACAACAATTAGGACAATAAAGAAGTTAGCTTTGTATCTTAAAAACTAACAAAGATATCAATTTTCTTAAAAATACAAAAAATAATACCTTTTTTTACTAAAAATTGTTAGGAAGTTTTAGACTATCCCAAATCGAATGGTTATGAAGCTCAATTTTAATTCACCGGATGTTTGCCTCAAATGTGAGTAAGACCGCCTGTGTGACGTCATCATTCCAAGATTGCGATTTTACCATGTTTTTTTACAAATTTTTGCTTTGCTTTTGCCATATCAATTTTACAGAAAAATGATATAAACCATAATTTTTTTGCCATAGAACAACAATCTAGTTGTCGTTTCAATAAGCTTTGTATCTAAAGAACTAAAAAAGATATTGTTATTTTTTTAAATACTAGAACATTATAAAAATTCAAAATTGATCAAGAAAGTTTAAGCCTACCCTCGGTCAATTCGTGATGGATCACTAAACTTAAGGCCGCCGGGGGGTTTGCCTCAAATTTATATTTATGACGTCATATAGACCTTCCTTCTCAAATTGGCAATGAATTATATACGAAATAAACGGCCACGGCTATACATTACGTACTCGTATATGGGCAAAATTTAAAGAATTTTTTTAGAGTAACAACATATAATGAATGTGTAAGCATTGCAACCTTTCTCTTTCTAGTTCTACTCACCGGTGGTATTTTGTGAACTTATTACTTCAAAGAGATTGTCATTAAAGTGTTTGTTAATGTTGTCAGTATATTTTTGAAATTGTTTTTGTTGAACAAAAATTAAAAATGAGAACACGGTGCGTTGCTTGTAAAGACGAGTTTTATAGGAGTGAAAAGCCGGTTTCCTTTTTGAAGTAAGTAGCTTTGATTATTTAAAAAAGTTTATTAGTTAGTAAAAGTAAAAAAGGAAAGGTAGCACCTCCTGCGTGCTCTCTCTACAAAAAATATCAATGTTTTTGCCTCACTTTGCATATGTAAAGGCCTATCCAGTTATATGTATAGAGATCATTGCAAATTGGAGGCAAACACCCGGTGACTAAAAATTGTGTGATCTATTACCAATCCATCTATACTTGATGTTGTATTAAAGTGACACCGCGTCCTCAAAACCTTGATGGGCGGGAAGGGAGTAGAGGGGTACATACAGTGGCACGCACTTCCTTTAAATTTTTTTATTGATATTGATTCCCAAAATGAGGCACTGCACTAATTAGTCATTAGCTTACTATTTTACTTGCTCTTTATTGATGTCTTCTTCTAAACGATTTCATTAGAAAGGAACATATATATACTCTTATCTGGTTGTTACGAACATTTTATTGATTTAGCGGGGCTTTGACGTTTTCTATTCGTTGTTTTGACTGTTTATGTCAAACAAATTATGACGGAGCTTTTCACAAAACAAATTACCGTTTTTGCATCTAAATCAATGTTTGCGCACATTTTAAAATAATTTTGGATCCTCTTTTATGTTTCGGATCTTTATTTATGAGGTAAGTACCTATTTGATATCTCCTTTAAAAGGTCTTAGTGTTTTATCATTTGGACATTAAACCCCGAGCGGCACACTGCATGTACAAAGGGAAACACTAATTTTTTAAGGCTTCTTTACTTAGGTTTTGCCGCAAAATTTGGTTTACCATAACTATGACGCAGTGCCACTTATATACAACATCAACTATAGTGTAGTTTTAAAAATCCTTCCAACTATCCCACGGGACAAGATTTTTGACAATAAGCCACTCAACTATAACGCTTATATAATTTAAAATTTTGTTAAAATTTGATAAGATAAGTAACAAAAAATATATGACATATTTATATTCGAATATGTCATACCTAGTATGCTCAGTCTTCCCAACTGCAGGAAATTTTGCCTTTTTTAAAGAATTTTTGAGGCTTCAAAGGGTAAAGAAAATAGCAAGTAAAACGTTATATTTTTCATGTCATTGTCTAATTAAAAAGATAAACAGTGACATAATATAGTCCAAATTATAGGCATTTGTAATGATGTCATTTTTGTTTATCTTTGTTTAGTAAATTATAAACAGCGGCGACAATAAACTTTTTAAAAAAAGTATTGCCTATGATAAGTTAATTTTTTAAATAGGTAGGAATTGGTTATGTGAAGTATCCGTCACTGTTAATCAAAAACATGAGGTTGTCAACTTGTCGGAAATTATTTTAAAAAGTTATAAAATGCCGAGAAACAAATATAAAGGTTTAATGAACAATCGCAGCTGATAATTTTAAATATATTGGCTTTTTTTCAACTAGAAAGGGAACAAGTTCGAAATGGAATAGCACTTCATTGCAGATGCAACAAAATTGAGCCCAACAACGATAGTAAACATAAAAAATATCTACGCCATACGTTTTTTTTCTCACCTGGTGACGTCATTACAAATGCGTATAATTTAGACTATAACAAGAAAAAGAGTCAAAAATTGCCAGAAAGGTAAATGCTATTTTTTTCAAGATTATGGAAATATTGAGTTGATTGCTTAACGTATTAGAGCTGG
Organism: Aspidapion aeneum; assembly: GCA_963576565.1. Taxonomy (NCBI): domain Eukaryota; kingdom Metazoa; phylum Arthropoda; class Insecta; order Coleoptera; family Brentidae; genus Aspidapion; species Aspidapion aeneum. The sequence continues at coordinate 16,369,061 of OY755045.1, read as the reverse complement.
CCAAATTCTTTAAGAACAGGCGCAATAAAAATCAACCTGTTAAGGAGACTGCTCGTTAAGAAATATTAAACAAAATCAAGACATTAAAACTTTATAGACTAAAAAAAATTACTCAGTAATTCTTTTTAATGAACTTTTTATTATTCATATGTGCATATACATAACAATTTTGTATTTTTAGTGTTACTAAATAGTTCTGAAATGTTTGTCGTCTTAATGAGATTGCTAGATTAGATTTTTTGTATTAAGATAGTATGGACCAATTTTATTTATTTTTTATTGTTTTAAAAAACACTTTACTCTCATCATTTATTGTTAATAAAAATTGTTTAAAGATTATGTTTTTTGTTTAAATTAATAATTAAAAATTTTCTTTTTAAATTTTTTGTTTAAATTAATAATTAAAAATTTTCTTTTTAAATTAAAAAAGTCTTCCCACAAAATTTTTTATTGTTGTTTTAGGTAAATAGGTAGTACAGGTTTATTTCCAGCTGATGTTGGACTCAAAAACATTTTTTTTAACAAATTTTAAAAAATACGCTTAATTTTTTACTTTCCTAATGCAACAAAGAACTAAAAATAAACACATTTTTAGGGCATACATGGTTGATCCTCTTAAAAAAATATGTGGCCTATTTGGCGCGTATAGACACAAAGAGTCTTTAAAATACACTCTCTCCTCAAAACCCCAGAAGCTAGTAATATTAACGTATTAATTTAATCAAATTAAATTATCTTATTTAATAATAAGATTCATAAAAATAAATAAATCATCAATAATCTTCGCTACTCAAAAGAAATTCAAAAGACTTTTATTTATTATTTCAGTAGTTTGAGTACTTTTTAGCCTCTTTCGAATGATTCATGAATATTGTCTCAAAAACTTTTCTAGATTCGAGTCATTTTTGGGATAATAGCGCGATTTAGCACCAAAGCGGCTTTTTTACTCATTTTATATCAAATTATTAAAAGAAGGGTTAATTTGTAAATAGTTAATATTATTGGTTGCAAGGTACGGTAATCTTGGGATTGCTTAGGTCATTTACAATATGAGGTCCTGCACGAACACTGCACAAATATCGAAAATTTTTGTTCCTTGCACAGTGTACCAAATATTAGAAAAAGATACTAGTTTGTTCACTTTGAACAATTATTTTTATCCCTTACAACGGAAACCTCCTGGTCAAAACTTACGATAAAGGCCTGCCGAGTAAGTATGAACGGCACAAGACAAAGACGGATAGGCGGACATGTATTGTTATCCTGTTGGCTTAAATTTATATCTCCAAAGTCCCGACAATATTCATGAATCTGACTGTACCTTTTGATTCACAGTTTGGCTTTTAGCTGCTGTTTTTTTTTATCCTTTTTCCCGAAAAGAGAGGAAAACATCTTTTGCCGATAAGATTTTCTATTTGCTTTTAAATATAAACCAGCCATAGGGCGATCAATAGAGTAATTGCCCTTTGATTTTTTATATTACTCTTTAAGTTTGTAGTTAAAGTTAGTAATTTATTGTAATCATATATGATGGAAAATAAATAAATATATTTTAAAATATTTTTCATGGATAGAGGAAAATCAACCACTTTTCTTTTTAATAGCGTTGCCAGAAGAAAAATGGTTGATTTTCGTCTTCCCATAACCCACGAAAAATCCTTACAATTTAACTAAATATCTATTTAAAAAAGCAAAACTGTAGATCACAATTTCCCAAAAATAAAACAAAGTTTTTGACATTATTATATTCTAAGACAAAAAGTGCATCTTTTTCTGTGAAATCGTTGAGTTTTTTGTGTTTATGCATGCCAGTGGTGTTTTTTATTAAGAGATTTTTATTATTAGTTCTTTGGTGCTTTTTTTAAAAAAGGATTATAGTTTTTTACATCATAAAAAATGGTAAGTAACAGTTTGTTACTCGATTTTCGATAAGTAGATATACAGTAGAGGTTGTTGTCTGTTCTACACATACAGACCTGTATTTTGCAGGGGCTTATCAGAAGCTATATTATATATACATATGTAAAAACTATATTTTGATATTGTAAAAGTTCTGATGACATGTATTGTCTCAGTATAAAAGCAACCTTTTTTTATAATTTAACTTTTTTTAGAGTCTACAGCCAAATACGTCGTACGAAGAGATTCCGTCAAGTTAAAAGATGAAGACGAGAAGGAACTGACCCCCCTGAATTACATTCCCAGATGATTTGACAGGTATTTTTTTTTTAAATCAGAGTTTTTCAGGTTTTGGCAAAAAAGACAAAAATAGTCGAAGCCAAAGAAACTTTTACTCAGGGTAGGGCGATTAATTTTTGGGGTTGCGAGGCATTGAATTAATTATACAGTGTTTCCAAAAAAGTTCCAGGACCCCTCTATATTTTAAAAACTAGGGATTTTAGAGAAAAGTGTTTAAGCATAACTTTTAGGCCCTAATTCCTTCTACCCAACAGTGACGTTGGTTATGAGTTTGAAACATAATTTAAAGGTTATTTGAAGATCAAGCTTAGAAATTTAAATTAAAAATACCTTTTTTGATTTCATCGGTTGGTCGATAAAAATGTGCGGTCAAATTGACATTTGTATCGAACGTCAAACTGGCATTTTGTAATTTATTAAAATAACCAGGGCTATCAAAATGGACGGGCCACGATCCTCCACTTTGTGGACGTCACATCCGGGGCTGATTTTTTTCGATGGTCACGTTACGAAACAGCTGATTGTCTTTAAAATATTGAAGTTGGAATGGCGGTTCATGAATATTTGATTTTTTTTCAAATAAAGCCATTTTCGAGATTGTTTTTACTTTATTCTGGCAGAACATTTTTTTTTAATGTATAGTAATCCTTAATTTTTCATAGCCGCTTCATTAGCTGACACAAAAATTTAGTTTAAAGCAGAAGCGAATGTGACAATCACAGATGACAAAGTCAAATACATGTCAAATATAACAGTTGGCATGAGGTACATAGCGGGTAATTTGAATTCAAAATAAGGAATGCTAAATCTTGAAGATTTTAACCTTTTAATCATGTTGCTTCCTTACAAACCTTTGGTGGAATATCGGGATGGTGTCTGAGAATATTTCACTGAAATTTTCCGGAAATCTGTAGTGCCATTTTGAAAATATCATAAAAAAACGTCTGACCTCCCATAAGACCCAATGTAAAATTCAGCCCCGGGAGAACAGCTGATTTTTTCAGGGTCGTGGCCTCTATTTTTGTGTTGGCCTTGAAATAACTAATAGTAATTAACCAATTTAGGCCAAATTGTTAAAGATTCACCCTGGGATGCACCGTATCAAGGCTTAGCTAATCCATTCTCCCTCTTTGTTGTTTTGTATGTGAGCAAGAAGAACTTAATCGCGATTAAACCCATAATCGCGCTTAAGTGCTTACGGTGCATATGAGGGTCAATCTTTAGTTTCCTTGTCGTCACTTATGACAAATGTCAAACTCTGATTAAATATAATATAAAGAACAAATTACAAAAAATACTTCATTAAACGACAACGAAATTCAAGCTTGAGTCTTAGACCATTTAACTTTTAAATTAATAAAAATGAAATACCTTTTTGCTGTTTTTTTGTCCCATAATAAATGTGACAACATGTCATTTTGACGTTTGATACAAATGTCTATCGAAACGTAGATTCGATAATGAGGTCAGTTTCATTTAAATTTCTAAACTTGACCTTGAAGTAACCTCTCATGATTCCAAGTGCTAAACAAGGCCACGGTTAAAAAAATGTAATCCGTTAAAGCCTTGTATTAAACATTTTCTTTGAAATTGCTATTTTGCACAATATTTAGGGGTCCCGGAAGGTTTGCACTTATATATAGAGATCATTGGCAGTTATAGATTACAACAGTAAATCATAAATAGGGAAAAAAAGATTATCGAATTTTGTAAACATTTTGTTTTGATACTTCTTTTCTACTTGACTATGTCAAGTCAAACCCTGATAATAACGAGATGAAAATAATATTTTATATAAAATCGGCAATACGAAACGTCAAAAAAGTTCAAATAACTCTTTTTAATCATAATGAATCATCCAACTATATCAAATTTGTTATTTTTGAATTTTCCAACTTCACACTTATAAAACTTAAAATTTGATATGACTAGACAACACCACCAGATTTAACCAGAAGTTACTGAACTTTTTTTTTGGCCTACCTTATAGTTGTACACATAATAGTTATTTTCTTGATACCCTGTGTACAGTCAATCTATGCGATTGCACCACATGGTAAACTTTTTTATTAATAATTTTATAAGAAAAAAATAATTTTTGTTGTGGAACGATTTAAATATAACAGATACGTACAATAATAATAAAAATATTTCTATGCTAGGGTAGTAGACACCAGTTATAGGTATTTATATGGGCATAAATAAAACGCCAAAAATATTATTATTTTATTAACACAATAAAATATAACAGAAATATAACTATTTTATCCGCTTGTTACAAAGATTATTTAACTTAAACTCTTTACTAAACAATTACAATATATAGTTCACAAAAAACTGGGGTGGTTGACTTTTGCTCCGTACTTTTAGTCACTTACAATTTACAAAACTAAATTTCCAAAATTAAAGATAAAATATTAAAATTATTTTATCTTATCAAAATAACAGAACGCAAAGTAATTTTTATTGTGAATTTTTTTAAATAATATTTGCATTACTTTTTAAATAAAACAAAACCCTAGCACTCGTATTTACAAGAGATCTAAGAAGATGTCTAGTCTTAAGTAAATACTGATGTCAAAGTTTTATAAAAGAAAAATTGGTTTAAAAATAAAATTTTATGATAAAGAAAATTATTTCTAAAATAATGATACTTCATGTGTAGGAAGAATATGAAGATATTAAAAAATAGGGAAAATAGTTGGATCCATAGTACACAAAATAAAAGTAAAGACAAATAAACTTTCCTGTCAAAATGTTTTTTGCTATAACATTATGACTACACCACCAATTTTAAAGAATGAATTAATTGATTAGGCTTTTAAGTAAAAACGTTTTTGTCCGCCATCTTGAAATGCAAGATGACTGACAGAATTAGACTACGCCGCAGTATCGTTTTCCTGGCAAGCCTAATGTTTAATCAGGGCTATCAAAATGGACGGGCCACGATCCTCCACTTTGTTGACGTCACATCCGGGGCTGATTTTTTTCGATGGTCACGTTACGAAACAGCTGATTGTCTTTAAAATATTGAAGTTGGAATGGCGGTTCATGATTATTTGTTTTTTTTTAAATGAAGCCATTTTCGGGATTGTTTTTACTTTATTCTGGCAGAACAATTTTTTTTAAATGTATAGTAATTCTTAATTTTTAATAGCCGCTTCATTAGCTCACACAAAAATTTAGTTTAAAACAAAAGTGAATGTGACAATCACAGATGACAAAGTCAAATACATGTCAAATATAACAGTTGGCATGTGGTACATGGCGGGTAATTTGAATTCAAAATAAGAAATGCTAAATCTTGAAGATTTTAACCTTTTAATCATTTTGCATCCTTACAAAAGTTTGGTGGAATATCGGGATGGTGTCTGAGAATATTTCACTGAAATTTCGCGGAAATCTGTAGTGCCATTTTGAAAATATCATAAAAAAACGTCTGACCTCCCATAAGACCCAATGTAAAATTCAGCCCCGGGAGAACAGCTGATTTTTTCAGGGTCGTGGCCTATATTTTTGTGTTGGCCTTGGTTTAATTTTATTATTTGTCAGAGAAACACTCTGATCAATTCTTTAAAAACAAAAATTTGTAGGTTAGGTCGGGTTATTTTTTAGGAACGGGTGAAAAAACAGGGTGATTTATTATTAAGTAATTTTAGTTAGTATAGGTCTAAATATACGGCGTTATATGTAATCAAAAGCCTCATCTTTGAGGCGAAAAAATAATTTTAATATGTTAGAGGGGGTCAAGGCCGTACCTAGTGGGGGGGATTAATCTCCCCGAAATAGTTGATACAGTGTATTAAAAGAGAGTAAATTCTCAGCAACACAAATAAGACAGAAAGAATACGCAAACTTTTTATTGATATTTACCTAACTCCCCTCCCCCCCCCCCCCCGAAATTTTTTCCTGGGTACGGCCCTGGATGAGGTTAATCAATAATATTTCTCATGGAAACTTCTTCCAATTTCCTACAGGGTGAGCAAGAAATCGTTCTTAAAATTGCAATTTTTTTTCATTTCCATTAAACCGTGTTTATAAAAATAAATAGATCCATGGCGGATCTGATACCTTCCTAGCCCATTAGCACACTGCACGCTATATCAGCCTTAAAAGAAGTTTTTGTAAATATCTCAGAAACGAAAGCTTCTCCGAAATTTATATTACGGACACATACACGCAGACACACATCCCGACGATATTGCAAAAATAGGTTAAAATGAACCACACATTTTCGGCGTTATCTCAAAAAAAGAATCCTCAAAAATGATAGTTTCTCTAGCCATTGCTGCGCGGGCTAGGAACGTAAAAAACCATCACACCCGCATTAATGAGTTTTCATGGGTAATTGTAGACAGACCAACATTTTGTACTCGAAGGGTTTTTCCCGATTATAGTACAACCTAGAAATCGCACAGAGCTTATTATTAGAAACTTATTGGAGATTTTCTATTAGGGCTAGCAGTAACAACAAGGTAAAACATTTATTTAAATAGTGCTCGAACTCAACGCGGCAGAAAAAAAGAGTTATTGGAGCATGCTTTTTACACGACAATCGCTATTTTTCAATTACCAATTTCTGTTATCAGAAAACCATGCAGCGACAGAAACATGACATTTCATAGGTTATCTCGGTCCAAGGTCTGCAGAGGATAGGTTGCCTGGTAACTCTATGGTCGAAGCGGCGTGAGAGGTGACAGCGCGTCATTTGGAGTACCATGATTTGATTAGAGCGCTTTGTTTACATGTGTTTTTAAGTATTTTTAATCTTCGATGGTTTATTTTTTACATTTGTGGTGTTTTTTTCGGACTATATTTATTAAAAAACTGTAAATACTTGTTCTAGTTTACTTATACTTTCTACTTGTACTTATTTTAACAAACAAGGAGCTTCCCAAGACATTGTGCCTTTGAGATATTTGGTATAAGATAAGTTTCATATTTGAATTAGTTGATGTATTTTATGAATATTGTTATTACAGACAGTAACAAAAAATAAAGGAAAACAAAAAAATTGAAGATTTCCTACCATATTAAATGCTTTTTATTTAAATGGGCACTCCGGGTGACGTCTTTTCCCGCGTTTCAACAACTGGCTCTGATTGGTCAGAAAGTTATCGGGTAACCTCTCCTCTATAGACCTTGATCTCGGTCAATAACTTTGAATAACACTCGAAAATCTCTCGACTCCTTATATCTACATCATTGTCATAATACACTGTATATGATGTTATTTTTAGTTAATCTAAGTAAATTATGTCGGCTGTAAAACGTTTAGATTAGCAATTTTTTTTGTAGTATTTGTTAAGAATAATTTTGAAAGCCAAACATATTTTATTGTTCCAGGATTTTGTAATCTCAGTAATTAGGCATTAGTTTTATTGTATTTATATGTAGATTAAAACGGACGATCCTCCACTTTGTTGACGTCACATCCGGGGGTGATTTTTTTTTAGTTGGTCACGTCACAACAAAGCTGATTGTCTTTAAAATATTGAAGTTGAAATGATGGTTCATGAATATCTGGATTTTTTTAAATAAAGCCGGTTTTGAGATTGTTTTTACTATATTCTTGTAAAACAATTTTTTTTAAAATGTATAGTAATCCTAAATTTTTTAGAGCCGTTCCATTAGCTCACAAAAGTTACAACATCAAAAAAAAATTGTAGTGTAATTTTGTTTTAAAAAGATTAACGCTGTTTTTTTTGGATTTTAAATGAACTTTATTGTAAAAAATCGAACAAGTTTTACGTAACAACATGATAAACAATGACAAAGTCATATCCATGTCAAATATAACAGTTGGCGTGCGGTGCATGGGGGGCAATTTGAATTCAAAATAAGGAATGCTAACTCTTGAAGATTTTAACTTTTTAGACATCTTTCATCCTTACAAAAGTTTGGTGGAATATCGGTATAGTTTTTGGGAATATTTCAGTGAAGTTTCGCGAAAATCTGTAGTGCCATTTTGAAAATATCACAAATAAACCTCTATGAGCCCATAAGACCCAATGTAAAATTGAGCCCTCCAACAACAGCTGATTTTTTCAGGGTCGTGGCCTGTATTTTTTGTTGGCCTTAGTTAAGTTTATACAGTTTCAGAATAAAATAAAGGTAAATAAAAAAGACTTATGGAAACCTGTTAAGCAGATCAACGTTTCGCTAAATTTTGCAAACGCAAGTCTGTTATCCATATAGGATAATTGGATTCTTAAAAAAAAAAATTCAAGGCAGAACGACAAGTTCCTAAAACTTACGAAAAACTTTCAAATCTTAAATAAGAAGAACAGCACAGCACAAATTGATTCACACTTATACACAACAAATAAAAACAAAAAGTGAAAAATGCTAAGGCAATGGACAAATTATTTTTGCAATTTAATTTCTGCTGTATATACTGGGATTTTTCAAATGATATTTTATTTCTTGCTGTATAGACTTGGCATAAGAGTTAAGAACCACAAAGGATTGAGAAGGCAGTTAAATCTAGTAGGGGGGAATTTTGGGGAATCATGGTAATTTGTTCCCCATGACATTGATCTTAAAGAATTGCCCCCACAGACATTTTGTGGTCTTATTACAACCCATTTATTAAATCTAAAAAAATGGGAGACTTGAACCGAAGAAAATAATATGCTTTTTATTATTTTAATAAAATATTTTTTTTTTTGAAAGATGTTTGGTCTGTTATGGCACTGGTAATGGATAAAAAAGTAGGCTAGATTAGGTTAAGTTAGATTTAGAGGTCAGGTGATTCCTCTGTGTAGTTATTCTTTAATTTAGGCAGAAACGAGATATCTCCCTTAAATACACACACTATTTCAATAATGTACGCAGGTCAACACCTGATTCTTTGCCCTGCCAAAGCATGCGACGTTGTCATCACAACCAACGGACGCCTTCACCCCGCGGCATATCGAGTAGACACAGGCGAATAAAAGTCGCTTCAACAATGCATGTTTGTATGCTTGGCCCGCATTCTGTGCACTGTAGAATTCCATAGCGATATGTTTTGTTGCCTGCTAATTGCAAAATATAAAAAGAGAGGACATGTCGCTATAGAATTCGACAGTAGAATCCGCGGCGGTGAACGCTAAAGGTTTGTTAACGGTTAATAAGTAATAGGGTGACCAACTGCTCGTTCGGTTTTGTTGATGCGGCGGCGCTCGGATTTTTAATTTTTTGTCGTGTCTTAGACCATTATATTTAGTCTGGAAAAAACAGTTGAAGCAGCGCTTCACCTGCATCATTTTTGGAAATTTCTCGTTTCTCCCTAATTTGAAGAAAAGTTACACTGAATGTATTTTGATACATTTTAAAAGACACAATTCCTAGTTTTGTGATAGTTCTTTTTATAATTACAATTTTGTACAGGGTTGCCAAATTTCGTCGTCTTTTGTGGGTTTAGGGTATGGCTAGCGTAGATATTAAAAACTATACATGTCAGCATAATTTTTGGTGCGAGTTTAAGTATAAAAACGGCATATATTTTTTGTTGATACTGGAAATAACCTAAACCCTCAAATTCGACGAATTTGGCCCACCTTTTACACCTAGTTGCACGGGAATTATTTTATATGTTCGTTAACTAATGCTTCCATAGGTAAACGCTAAAATGGCAGATGCAAACAAACACAATCATAGAAAAATTTCGGTGCAAGTAGGAGTAAGGGGCATTTATGGGGAAAAATATTAATTTGAGTTTTACGATCTTTGACAGTGCTGTAGAGCCGTGTGCCGCAGTAACAAATTTAACTTTTTACAGGATTTATAATTTTATTTATTATATTTTATATTACATTGTTTTGTTTTGATTAATATTTCGTTAAAATTTAGTGTCAGGTGAAATTGTTGATTTTTATTTATTTATTAATACATTGGCTCTTACTCATACAGGTGTTGTTTTACTCAACCTTGTAAAATAAAAACAGGTTTTAAAAAAGATCTGAGTATGTTTTATTGCAGATTTGCTAAAAATTGCACAAAAAGTTTCACTTTTCACTAACAACAAAATCGTTTCAAACGTAAAATATGACTAAAACTAAAAAGCTGCTGAAAAAAATTCAAGTATTAAAAAAAACTTAATTAGGAATTAAAATACAAGCTACTAGATACTGGTGACAAACTTCCCAAATGCCAAAATAACAAAAATACTATAAAACAAGCTAATGGAAAGCCATATAAGCATATAAGTTTCTCTCTTTGATGCATTGTTTGGTTGTCAAGTGTCAAAATCATAGACACTGGTCGGTTGTCGTCTTCGGTAAAATGACTGCTACAAGCTTTCCGACATACTGGATTCAACTAAACTGCTTTCAAATGACGTTTACGATTTGTCAATGTGGTTCATCAAGTTTTGTGGAGTCAATTTTTATTTTTTATTTAAATTTAAGAAAATTCTTTGGATTTTTGAACTTTTTGATGACAAAGTCATTATCTGGAGTTGACGTTACGTTACTTACGCGTTTTTTGAAAAAAATTAAAATGTACTTATTTATCCTAAGCAACTAATAATGCGTATTTTTAAGCTTCGAAAAGAGATGGCGATGAGAGCGCGGCACCCCTTAGAAGGATTCATTTGAAATCCAACATGCCGGCATCTTGTAGCAGTTATTTTTAGAAGCACTTTTCCAGTACAGATATATTTAAGATGTACGTGGTCTTGACTCTTCGTAATGACAGTACTTCTCATTAGTAATTGATATTTAGTAGCTTGTATTTTCAATTGGGTCTTCACCCAAAAAAGTTTCACCATCTTAAAGGAAATCCCACATCACACACCGTGAGATCCAGTTTTGAAGTAGGTTTTGAGTGACATTGTAGCGTTTATCAAAAAATGTTATACTATTTTTTTTATTTTTAATCCATGCACGCAGGCGTATTGATTTTCTTCGCTACAAACAGGCGTGTCTTCCGCTAAACCAAAAACTGGTTAATACAACACACGAATAAATTTGTTCTAAAAAGATGTTGGTCGCATGTCAGATCTCTTAAGTGTGTGACTTATTTTACCAGTGTATGACTTCTTGAAACGGGTGAGATTGAGGAACCAATAGAGATCCGGAAAGTGAGATGGCATGCGCAATTTGACTTTCACCCGATTTTAAGGGAGTACTCCTCACTCATTCAAGAATTCATACACAGATCAAGTACAATTCCTCCATTTGAAAATGCGAACGATACGCGCGCACTTTTGCCGAAAACTTATGGGCAAAACTTGGCAACGTCGCACTTGGACTTACAACGCGGGTCTCAGGGCAACGAACCCAGCAGCTATCGTGTGTCATAGGCCGCGCTACGCTCGCAACCAATTGGCATTTTCAAATTTAGGGAACTGTAGAATCAGATTCATGAATAATGTCGCAAAAACAATTTTTAGGATAATAGCGCAATTTGGCACCAAGGCGAGATCTTTGCCGAATTTGTATTAAATGGTTAAAAGAAGAATGCATTTGTAAATAGTTAATATTCTTCGTTGCGAGGTCTTTAAGGCGGGGCGGGGCTATGACCTGAGAATCCTGGGATTGGATGGGTTATTTACTTATTAGGCCCTGCGCGAACACTACCCGCTATCCACAGTTCCTACATATCGAGTTCGAAAAACCCAAGTTATTAGCACAAATATCCGGAATTCTTGACCCTCGCACAGCAAACCGAACTATTAAGAAAGATAGACACCGATATCAGTTACCCTTGCAAAATTCTTTTCATCCGTTACAAAGGATACGTACAGGTTAAAACCCTCGATCAACGTATGCCGGGTAGGTGTGAACGATACAAGACAAGGAAAGAATGGCTTAACTTTGTATCCTTGAAAATTTCAGTTGACATTATTCATGAATGCTAGTGTGCATCGATCAGAGAGGACATAGACAGGCAATAGCCCCAAAAATAAAACCTAATTCTATGAGATTATACAATATTTTAAAGCAAACAGGCAAGATTATGTATGTCTTATTTATATTTCAATATTTTTAATTCAAAAATGATTAATACGACGTCCCTAGACAGGAAATAAGAGAGCACAATTGTCACCTTGTGTCCCGAAAATCTCAATGCCAAAATACGTATCCGAATTCGCATAAGCATCTAGATCTTTGTTAATGACACACTCACTATTTCTGGCTCCTATGTCAGTTTAATCGCATTACCACTGACAATATGACCTAAGAATTTGACAATTTTTTTTAAATGTCGTTTTTTTCTAGATTTATAATGATATCGTGTATTTTAAGCTTGTCAAAAAGTTTATTTGAATAATTTTTACATTATTTGTCTTTACTATCCAATGCCAACAAAAAAAATCATCTAAATAATGAAATTAATTAATTAATATTAATTTTCAGTCAGAACGGTTTGTGCCCAAAAGGCATCTTTAAATATTGAAATAAGTCTAAAAACATGTTGACAGGCTAACATTTGTTTTTTTTTTTAGGCGGTCATGTCATAATTTGGTGTTTTTTTATTTGGTTCTTCTTGCTAATTACGCTTAGGCTATAAAGATCTTCAAGATTAAGAAATTCGTCAGCTTAATCCCATTATCCCTAACAAGACGACCTAAGACTGATAGATTTTTTCCAAATTTCGTTTTTTGCTAGATTTATAATGACACCGTATATTTCAAGCTTTTTAAATATGTAGTTTATTTGAATGACTTTTACATTTGTCTTTACTATCCAAGACAACCAAAAAAATCATCTAAATAATGAAAATATACATTAATTTTCACTTACCACGGTTTGTGCCCAAAAGGCATCTTTAAACATTGAAATAAGTCAAAAACATATTGAGAGACCAGCATTCGTTTTTTTTTGTTTAGGCGGTTATATCATAATTTGGTGTTGTTTTTTATTTGGCTTAGGTTACCAAGATCTTTAAATATTATTAAAAAATTTGTCAGTTTAATCCCAGTATCACTGACAAGGTGACCTAGGAATTTTATAGATTTTTTCCAAATTTCGTTTTTTGCTAGATTTACAATGACACCTTATATTTCAAGCTTTTTAAATAGTTTATTTGAACGATTTTTACGTTTGTCTTTATTATCCAAGGCAACAAAAAATCATCTGAATAATGAAAACAGATAATAATTTTCACACAATTTGTGCCTAAAGGCATCTTTAAATATTGAAATAAGTAAAAAAAAACAGGCTAACATTTTTTTGTTGCGGTCATGTCATAATTTGGTTTATGCAACCCAGCTTTGTTTTTTTATTTGGTATTTCTTCCTTATTACGCTTAGGTTAGAAAGATCTTCAAAGACTAAGAAATTTGTCAGTCTAATCCCATTATTACTGACAAGATGACCTAAGAATTTGATAATATTTTTTTCCAAATTTGAATTTTTTCAAGATTAATAATGAATGATATATTTTTAGTTAAAAAAAAAATTATTCAAGCAATTTTTACGTTTCTCTTTATTATCCAAGACAACAAAAAATCATCTAAATAATGCAAACAGAAATTTATTTTTTCCATATATTAAGACGGCTTGCGACCGAAAGGCATCTTTAAATATTGAAACAAATCAAAAAATATGCAGACAGTTTTTTGTTTGGTTAGTTTTTTTTATTAGGTGGTTATGTCATAATTTAGTGTGTCTAACACAGCATTGTTTTTTATTTCGTTCTTTTTTCTTATTCCGCCAAATACGAGGTAGCTTAGGTTACGAATGCCTTTAAAGACAAAGAAATTTGGCACGAGGCTCTTTCAATAATCCTGACAAAGACAAAGAGTTAACATGGTGTCTGACTTGCCATACCCAATATTCGTCTTCAAAGTTAACAGATATATTTTCCAACATACCAACAGTACATTTATTTAAAATTTCACGCCTATGCTGCCATGTGGAGAAATGTAGAGTTATTAACGTAACGCCTGTATATTTTAGCGTATGTCTATACGGAACGGTTCTAAATAGCCATCTGTCAGGCATCTCGCCAAATGGCGACTCTAGGTGCTTAGACAGCTTGGGATACGTAGTAGGATGCATTGTGATTTAGCTTAATATTCCTAATATAAAAACGATAAAAAATATAGCCGTTTTGCAAAGATTAACTCGCTGAATTTCAAAATTTGTCTTATGCAGAGTTGATACAGTAAAATAAAAGAATAGACGTTTCTACTAAAGTCAATAATAATTAGTTGTAAAAACTGTTAAAAACGACACTAAACCGATTTGCCTGACGTCTTGTAATGAGCAATAGAATATTGAAGTTTATTTTCTTCTCTCTCATCTTATTTGTTATTTTATTATGTTTTTACCTTACTGTATAAACTCAGCATCTAAAAATACCTAAATTGAAAAAATTTTAATTTACCTAACTACTTCGACTACATTTTTTCTTAAACTAACGAGTAAATAATTAAAACTAAATCGCAGTTAGGCCAAAATCCCAACCAAAAACAAAATTTCGGACAGTCCCTTTTTTGTCATGATGTTTCCAAAATATCACAGCTAAAATTTCAAAAAATTTTAAATTTCGACTAGACGTTTACCAACAAATATTTATGTCAATCTTAGAACCTGGCCTAAGAATCTTAAAGCCTTTGAAAAAATTTGTTTAAAAACTATACTATACTCTTAACGCTACTTTATTTTCTAAAGACCTATATTATAATTATTACAATAAGATTATTTGACATGATTAGCACACAGAACTATATCAAAAGATAGACCGTTACACGTCTCTTGAAAAGATCGCAAAAATATTTTCGAGCCTCTTTTCTTTTTATCCTACTTCAAATAAAATTTTAATAAAATAAATAGTAAGATGTTGTTGTTTTCTGGGTTATATACAGGGTGTTCGGCACATGAACCGTCAAAATTTTTTGGGATATTGTTGGGGTCATTTGCTGCCTTTTCAACCTTGGAACTTGGGTCCTAAGAGTCACGGCTAAAGAGATTTTTATTTTTTTTTCTCAAATTATTAAAATCCCACCTTTAAACCCTCGTAAGCTTTTTATTAAGGTCTGGAAAAGCACCATTTTTTAAAAATAATTCTGTAATCTTATGCTTCTTCAACTAATTAATAGATTTGGTAACATTGATATACCAAAGGGACATACGAGGTTTTTTATTGAAGAACATTAGTGATTTTGTTAAAGAAAATCAATTTCAAAATTAAAAATCAAAAAAAGTATTGACCATTGAGAACTTCATTTTCTTTCAAAAACTTCTTTAGTTGAGTGCATTTCTAACGGTATGCTACACATTGATAAAAAAAAACATTTCTGCTTTAAAATACGGATATTCCGTCAGAAGGGCGGGACTCGTTCGGAATTGGTAAAAAAAACAATTCGATGTTGTTGATCGTTTACCTACTTAAAAAAAAGTTAAACTTTTAACAATAATGTATTGTGTTCTTTATTTATAAAATTTGTTCAAAACGATCATAAACATCAAATTCTTTTTCTTATCAAGTCCGAACGATTATTGCCCGTCTCACAGAATATCCGTATTTTAAAGCAGAATTGTTTTTTAATCAATGTGTAGCATACCGTTAGAAAGGTAATGAACTAGAGAAGTTTTTAAAAGAAAATGAAGTTCTCAAGTGTCGATACTTTTTTTAATTTTTAATTTTGAAATAGATTTTCTTTCACAAAATCACTAATGTTCTTCAATAAAAAACCTCGTATGTTCCCTTGGTACATAAATTTTAACAAATCTGTTAATTAGTTGAAGTAGCATAAGATTACAGAATTATTTAAAAAAAATGGTGCTTTTCCAGACATTAATAAAAAGCTTACGAGGGTTTAAAGGTGTGACTTTGGGTAATTTAAAAAAAAAATTAAAAATTTATATCTCTTTAGCCGTGACTCTAAGGACCCAAGGTCCAAGGTTGAAAAGGTAGCAAATGACCCCAACAATATCCCAAAAAATTTTGACGGTTCATGTGCCGAACACCCTGTATAATACACGCTTTTAATAAAATGAGGGAGATGGCACTCTTAAACGACGTTCACAATTCGACGTGTTCTTTCACGGCATACGTTGGTTACATGTAGTATGAATGTGAGAGTGACTGAATGCCAAGTAACTTTGAGTCAGATCAGAGTATCTTAGTTTGGTTTTGGTTTCTCTATTATACAGGGTCCCAAAAACATGAGGATTTGACTAAAAATTGTTTTTTTTTTCGAAAAATTAAAATCTTTGCCATTTTGTGAACAAATTTAATCAAATTTGTTAAAACTTCTACTCTTCTAAGAAACAATTTCCAAATTCCTATGTAGTGTCTTTTATCTTAGACTCCTGAAAGGATAAAGCAAAAAAGAGGTTAGAGAAATATTTTGCAATAATGATGTTTTAGAGGTTAATAATGAACATAAAAAATTAAGTACAAAGATATCACGCTACCACAAATACACCGATAAATATTTTTAAAAAAAACTAAATAAATAATACTAAAATTAAAGCAAAAAACAAGGAACTACAGGAACGAAATACTTGCCAAGAAAACTAAAAATAACTAATAAATAAAATAAATGGTGAAGCTTAGCTGAGCTTAAAAGAGCAGAAAACATATCTCATTCTCTCACACATATACCTAATAGCATAAATTAAAGCAAGTCGTCAATCAGTATCAATCAAATGAAATAAACTTGAATTTAAATACGAAAAAAAAGGTTTTAGGGCAAAGACTTGTAGCTAGGCCGGACCATAGAAATATAAAAATAAATAGAACACTTGCAGGTTTGACCTGCCCAGATCGGAGGAAATGATTAAGCAAGGCCAACTTTGATAGGCATCAGTTAAAAGGCGGTGGCATTAAACTAAACTCGTGGTAAAACATCATGGAGCGACTGATTTCAATTAAAGATTTTCTAATTCCTTATTTTCCACGGCGACCTCTAGAGATGGTGACTAATACTACGCTTGTAAGGTCACTGCGTTCTGATGGCTGGCGACGCAGTTTTCGTGATCCAGTGACCCGCTTATATGCTTGTTCACCATAACGATCTCTAGGGGTAACCGCTTGTACTTAAAACCGGTGAAAAAATGGCGGTCAACGTTCCATCGCCCTTATTGGAGACTGCGCATCAGTCGAAGCACTATCTAATTATTTTTCTATATCGATGGGCCGGACCTAATCACGGTGGATAGAATAGACCGGTGTTCGGATCTTATATATATATATATATATATATATGTCGAATTTTCCACGTCACTGGTGGTCCAGCTGATTTTTGTAAACAAAAGTTAGATCTGATATGAACAACGGAACAACTAATATTTTTTAAATTTTTTGAAAACTAAGGCAATTTTCGTACTGTTTTCTAGTACATCCTTATAAAATGTAATTTTCTAGACGTATTGTCGTTATTTTTTTTAGCCCGCTTTTATTTTTATTACACAAAACTTAAACTACAAGTCAAACTGAATGTGATCGTTTAGTATCAAAGGTGAACCGAGGACTATTGGGTAGTACTAAGTGGGCTAAAAAAAATAACAACTGGTATGTCTGAAAAATATTATTTTATAAGAATATACTAAAAAATAGTAGGAAAATTGCCTTAGTTTTCAAGAAATTCAAAAAATATTAGTTGTTCATATCATATCTAACTTTTGTTTATGAAAATCAGCTGGACCACCAGTGGCGTGAAAATTCGACATATATTTAAAAGATCCGAACACCGGTCTATTCTATCCACCGTGGGACCTAATGAGCAACAACGCGACGTTGCCAAAACAGAATGAAACCGAAACGAAATATGTTTGTATCTCTTTTCAAGTCACTAATTTTATTTTAGAAAAAGTTTCAAAACAATTTTGCACATCTTTGTTCACCATGACGTGACAAATTTTTATCAAAACTTGAAGATTATCTTAAAGTAAACTTACTGAAAATGCTATTAGGTATACATGAAATAAAATAGAGTGTGATCTTTCTTGCCGTTCATTAAACTCCGCTGTAGATTTAAGGGCCATTTTCACCGACAGTTTTTTGCGCGCGGTTCTTAGATTAAAGTGTTCCTAAACTAAAAATTGAAAAGAAACCCTTTAGCTAAGAAACGCGAAAAATAGTTAGTGAGACCGGCCTTAAAACCTATATAAACCACCTTCTTGTTTGATCTGAGAGTTTTAATATCAATAATTGTTTATATTGCAACAAGCTATTTTTGTACCAAGGACTCAGGAAGCTAAAAAATTAAAATATGTTATATTCTACAGGATGTCCCAAAAGTAGGTAGGAACTTTTAAAATTGTAAGTCGACCTTACCAAATTAAAAAAACAGATGTCAGGATAACATTGACAGGCATTTAAAAAATATAAAAATGTTTAAATATATTAGGCATTTAATAAAAAATATAAACTTTTAAATATATTCAACAAAAGAAAATCATATTGTTCGCCTAGTGACTTTTGGACATTCTGTATAAGACCAAATATTTTAACGCAAAGAACTTGACTTATTGTGTCATTTTTATGTCGAGTCCTTGGTCGCCATCTACCTAATTCTCTTCGAAACGATGAGTGGTCTTGTCTTCATTCTTCCACGAGCTAACCTGAATGTGAGGCGGTGGCAGAATACTACGTAGAGATTGGATGAGTTGAATAGTGTCCATTAACGCTGAAGAATACGAGTCATATGTTATACATGAGTCACAGAATATTCTTCACCCAAACGTTCTTAATACAGACCATAATGTATCAATGTGTGTACAGGGTGATCCGCTAAATTTTAGTGAATGGCGACGTGTATCAATCATTTATCACGAAATACGTGATCACGGACTCCAAAGAAGCGCGCGGTTCCGTCTAGACCTCAGTCAACGTTGGACAATTCGACAAACAGCTGTGCGGGCCATTTATATAAATGGTAAGAGATTTTATGTAGCCAAGATCAGTTGTGTAGTGTTCACTATAGTTTTGGCTATTCATTGAAGAACTTTTATTTTAATAAGTCTATTCAAGGGATTTTAGGATTTTGAAAAAACTGTGGGAAATTTGTCACGTTTCTGTTGGTTGTAGCGATGCCACGACATAACAGGAGGCCGCGCCTAAATAAAAATGATCACAGGCGACATTACAAAAAAACTTATAATGTTTTGAACTGTTTTGTTTTTAAGTTTTTTAAACAAGAATTGGGGTGACTTTGTGACAGATTTCTTACAAGAGCTTACGTTTTAAGGGATTTAGTTTTTTTTTTAATTAAACTAGATAGCAAATTAATCTAGAATTAAAGTTTATTTTTGCAACAATCTTGATCGGCTCGACGCCGGCGTCGGATTTGGGCATTTATGTTTCTTTTGTCACAACGTCACCCCTCATATCCAGGTGAAATTGTGACAAATATTCTTGTAAACGACGGCTTCGGTTCTTAAAATTTTTTAAACATTTTTTCGTGTTTTAGTAGCCGAAGGAAGTTAGTTTTTAGCCAAACATTGAAAAAAAAAATTTCATATAAATCTTAAATAATCAAACAAAAACCATTGAAATTGGTACATTGGTTCTACGGTACATACTTTAACTAATCTGTTTTTTCTTGAGATACTTACTTTTTTGAAGGGCCTCTGACTGCTTTCCGTAAGGTTTGCACATAGATGGCCGCACGTAGGTCTTCATTCTTCCCATGTTTTTCATAACCTCCCCAAATGCTCGCACTATCTTTTCTTGACCTGAGAAAATTACATTTTAAACCTACAAACTGCTAGGTTTAAATTAAAGTATAACTTCAAAAATATAAGGTAAAGTTTTGAAGATATTAGGCACCCAAGGAAAAAATTAAAAATATATTATAACATTCACAACGTGTTATATTTAAAAAGAAGAAAGTTGTGGTTGTGGTTGTGACATAGGGAGTGACAATATTAATTTACCTCCTTCAGAGACTCTCTTCTCCTCATTCACTGGTGCTGGAGTAGAGTTACCGGAAGCAGTCCAGGCTCCATTGTGTAGAGCCAAAAGGTCTTTATTGGATGATCCAAATCCTAAAAATATAAAAAAAAACTTGCTGTAAACTGGCGGCAAGCAAAAGATCCAGAACAAAAAACTTTATGGTATTTTAGATTCTTGCAATAGTCAGTGTCGTTACAAAAGAAAGTTTTATGGCTTGACGTGCCGCATCTAAGGTCACTCATCGTAAAGTGTCCTTAGCCGTATGATTTACGTCCCAAGGTTCTATGTTATCCTAGGAGCATAAATGAGTCATTACAGTCGGGTTGAGACGCTCGGTAAACTAGAATTATTGGTTGATGGTCGTCGTAGGGTAAGTTGTTTAAATTAGCCGTAGTGGTGTAGTGGTAGCAATGTATGTTTCCAACACCGGCAGTCCGGGTTCGATTCCTGGCTAGGTACTTGGTTGTTTGTGTTTGTTTTAAAATGCTTTAACTCTGCCCAAACTTTGCGAAACTGGGCGATTGATCCTGATTGGATGAAAAGTCCCAGGACAAATTAAAAATAAAAAAAATTGCATCAGCCAACATTTAGTAATTTTCAAACACATTGTTAATACTATGTTGTTAAATTATTACTCTATCTGCTGTCGTTTATGAAATTTATACAATTTTATTTTTTTTAAAATTGTGACTGGAAACTTTGAAGGTATTGTGATGCACCTAAATTATGAGGGTTTCAGGGTTTTGAGAGGCAGCGTACAGGCCTTTTTTAACCGAAAAAGAAAGGGCATACATTGTTAAAAGTAAGCAACGAACAAATAAAATCCTCAAAATAAAACTTTGACCACGCACTAAATATTCACATCGTTCTACAATAGTAATCATCCTTAAGTGTTATATTATATCACCACTCTTTACCTGGCACACACTTTTGCCTACCGACTAACCGACCAAAACGCGAGTAAATTTTAGAGTGAATTTTAAAATAATTTTAGTAAACCAAATAGGTGCTCAAATTTAGCAAAGCACCTGTGAACTAAATAGATTAAAGGTTTAAAAAAAACAATAATAACTCATTTTAAATCAGAAAAGTAGGTAACCAAAAAGCCGAAAAATACTAAGTCGGCACAGGAAATAAAATTATTTATGGCTCATTTTGCGGAAAAATTAAATACTAAATAATTTTTAATTGTTGATTTATTTTTCTTTGAGGCCTGCGGCCGCCAATACAGGTAATTTAGCACAATTGTGGATAAATAGGTTAAACCCATTAGTCACCTGTCACCAGATTAATATTTATTACCTATTTTAAAAACTTTTTGATTTACATATAAAACACATTTTAATAATAAGAATAAACACATCCGCCGGTTTGTTTCATATAAGACAAATAAATAGTAATAATTAATAGTGAATTTGTCAAACAAAAATTAAATGAAAAATATTTATTACAAGTTATCCGAATTAGTTCTGAACATCTGCCTTAAAAAACAACAGCTTTTGGGATATAAAAGGACGAGTCGCGAATATTAGAATCAGTATCAAAAACATGAAAAAGAACAGCTAGTTGGTGAAGTAATCTAGAAAAAGTTAAACATCAGTATTTTACGTAACAAGATGCAGATTTTAAAACTGCATAAGAACTTTTAGTAGTGAATATATAAATCATAAAAGAAACAAGACATTTTTTGCAGCAAGAAAATTGGCGCTGAAAGGTAAAATGGTTATGGTGGCTCCTGAACATTATTTGGTGAGGTAATTTTTATTGGAACTTGTAAAACCTAGACTCTAATACCAGTGTTGTGTTTAAAAGGAAATAGTATGCCTTTTAAACTTAAATCAAACAATCATATGCTAGAACCAAATTAAAAACTATATTGTGGTTAGACTCTAGAAAAAATTATGTTTAAATATTTTAAATTGTTCATCGATGTTATTATTAAAAATATTCTATTGACATTGCTTTGTTTTTGCAAATTTTGTACTTAAGTTTAGAAATGAAAATATAGGTATTTGTAACCGAATTTAAAGTGCCTTTTAATATCAGTTCTCATCAAAGCTATGCACTCTAGAATGCCTACCACAATATAAATTTAATGTAACCGCAGATAGGCAAAAGATGAATTTCTCCGCTTGACTTTAGCAGTCTAAATGCAGGCGTTACCTAATTAGTTTTTAAAAACCGCCCTTTGCTAGCTGCTATTGTTTGAAAGTTTTTGTTTTAATTTTTTTAGATCTCAAAAACCATCACTTTATGACAAATTTTGTTGTAAAATATATTCCTTCTCTAACTTTGAAAACCTCGGGTATATCAGACAGACAGACAGACATGGTGTTCATCACAAGAAATTTCGTACATCTGCCTTTTTAATAAAACCTAGTAAGAACAAGCCCAAATTTGATGTAGAAATCAACGAATTTAAATTATAAAAATTTAAAATATGTATCAATCATAACAAAAGTGTTCAGTTTCCTTAGAATTCATGTTTTTGCGTTGTCGGTTTCCTTCTGAGGGTTCAATATGAGGAATTTTAAATATTACAAATTTGTAAAAATTTGTAATTCCTACAACTCTTTCTCTTAGAAGCTAGTTGCTTTTATTTCGGACTCAAACAGGAGTGTAAATAAGGAAGAAAAAATATTTTTTCCCTGTTATTTACATACCTTCTAGATTCTCCAAATTAGCTCTGAGAAAATCGGTCAACTTGTGATCCATCAAGGGTAACTCAAAATGTTGCTTTGCCGCTGCAACGGCCGCGGCAGCTGCTGCTTGTTGTTGTTGTTGTTCCTGCTGTTGCCTCTGTTGCTAGGAAACATAATAAACAGGTTAAGTATAAAAATATCGTATTGTTACAAATTTTATGGTTAGAATTAGTCTAGTATTAGGTTAGTTTCTCTTATGGTTGTATTATTAGTCTAGATTTTAGTTGTGTTGTCTATGACATACACTCGCTTGTATATGCGAATGTTCTAGGCGCCGAAAAAGGAGAGATAGAGCGGATATCGAGTCAGTCAGAGATAACGAGCTATATGAATCGCGAGATATTAACACGAAGTTAATAAGCCGATTTGAGCAGTGAGTTATTAGTGAGTTCAAGTGCCGTTTTTGTACAATGAGTTGTCGAAATAAATTGACATATTGTTTTTGACATTTACTTGTTTTATTTGTTATTGTGAACTCGTAAATATATTAAAACCTAACCCCAGTATTTCCAAACGGCGGTATGCGACCGGTGCCACCTTAAAACTGTCCTTTAATTAAAAAAAAATACCTGTTGCTGTTGCTGCTGCTGTTGTTGCTGTTGCTGCTGCTGCTGCTGTTGTTCTTGCTGTCTTTGTTGCTCCTGTTGCTTTTGTTGCGCCTTCGCCAAGTCAAGTTGCTGTTGCAACTGCAACTGTTGCCGTTGCTTCTCCAAGTTCGCGTTCAGTTTGTCTAAGTTCTGTTGCGCCAAGACCTGCCAAGAAACACATTTTAAACCGTAATAATCTAGGATCCTATTTAAAAATCAGGTGCTTTTCTTGAAACTTTTAAAAAACTTAAAGAGAAATTACACTTACAGAAGTTGAAATACAGTTTAGGAATAAATGAAAAACTAGGCTAGGTTTCACTTATTTTTGAGCCACCCTTTAAAAAACTCGCGCAAGTGTGAGCGTTTTTCATAAAAAAAACAAACTTAAATAAATTTATTACAACCCCCGCAACCTCAATATAAATCTTACCCGACTCTGTTGCTGAATCAAAGCTGCAGCTATTTCCTGCTGAGTGGGAGGGGCAACCGACTTTGGTCTCTCCAGCAGCGGATTGCTTTTCTGATCAAGGCTCTGTTGGCTGCTCATATCTACGCTACTGTGACCTATTTGTGAAAAATAAAAATCTTGATTTACTCTCTGGCAAGTTAAAAAAAAGGCCATATACACACATCCTATCACGCAGTTTATCCTGGCGGTTAGTACGCGAAAACGAACAGAATGGCTAGAACAGAGCCACATGTTTTACACACTTGTAAAGTTAAAAGTTGTTATAGTTGAGGATGTATATAAGTAGCACCGCGTCATAGCTATGGTAAACATAATTTTGCGGCAAAATCTAAGTAAAGAAGCCTTAAAAAATTAGTGTGTCACTTTGTACATGCACTGTGCCGCTTTATATGTGTATGATAAAACACTGAGACCTGTTAAAGGAGAACATAAAAGATAATCCAAAATTATATTAAAATGTGCGCAAATATTGATTTAGTTGCAAAAACGGTAATTTGTTTTGTAAAAAGCTTGGTCGTAATTTGTTTGACATAAAACAGACAAAACAACAACGAATAGAAAACGTCAAAGCCCGGCTAAATCAATATGTTCATAACAACCAGATAAAAGTATATATGTTCCTTTCTAATGAAATCGTTAAGAAGAAAGTAAAATAGTAAGCTAATGACTAATTAGTGCAGTGCCTCGTTTTGGGACTCAATATCAATAAAAAAATTAAAGGAAGTGCGTGCCACTGTATGTACCCCTCTACTCCGCCCCGAATTCACGGTTTTGGTTTCCTAACCAAAAATATATCAAAAATTAAATCTCATGTTGGTATAAAATTAAACAAGTCACTGTCTCTGGATGACGAAAAACGCATAGGTAAAAACAACTTAAAGATATGCCGTTTTTCAGATTTTTTTGTTGCTGTTCTTATTCATATGATAAAGAAAGATATTGAAAATGTCACAAAAGTGTAACTGCTTATTGCAAGGACTGTAAGTATTGTGTGACTTGATGTTTTGGATGCTTACGTGACTTGCTGCTTCTGACATCGGCGCTAGAGGGCCTACTGTCTGTCATAAAGCTGGGCGCCAAGTGTTGTAACGTTTTCTGAGTAAGTTCCATTTGATTCTTGTAGTATCGGCAAGCTGGATTTGGACAGTTTTGGACCACCTATTAGAAAAAACAAAGCTTATAAAGAAACAATTAAAACCACTACAAGGGGTCTGACAAAGGAGCAATTGAAGACTTGGCCCCTGACCTGTTTTCTGGCTGTGTGCCGCTGGTTTAATTTAAATCATTAATTGATGCCCCAAAATTTAGGAGCTGGTAGAAAATATAGATTTGTGGAATTTATGCATTATAGTAAGACGCTGTATTTACCTCAATAATAAACTCTTTTTCCATTCCGAAATTCTCCCTGCCAATAGTGTAAGAGTCGACAACAGCTCGCACTGTAGCTTCAAGGCCCAAATGTAGTCCATGGGGGCCGTTCATGTGTTTCAGCATTACGGCATTGGCAAAATGTTCGAACGGGAGAATTATTTTGCCGTTTTCCCGTAGGATAAGACGTCCTTGGGAGTCCAGAGTTACTCTGGATGCCATCATCCTAGATTAAAAACGATTTTTTGTATGAATAGACGAACAGCTATTTTTTGATATTTTATGATCTCCAAAAGAGAATCTAACAACGCGAACAAAAATGCCTTTTTCCTGCTCATTACTTCATGCTTTTGCGATAAGTGTCCAATGAATTAACAACAAATGTATACTGTAAAATTGAGTCAAATCAACCTCCATAAACCTAGCAAGTCCACCTCAATAAAAATTAAAAATATATATTCTAATTCTGGAATATATTATTTAATTTTTATGTGCTCCCGTTTGTCAAAAAAGAAAATTTCATTTACCAAGTTTTTAAGGTTTCTTTTTAATGTGTGGGCTTGCTAGGTTTATATAAACCTATGTGCTCTTTATGTGCTAATTTCATCCACTCTTTAAAATTTTTGACCTTCTTTGGTTACCAAGAAAATTTTAAAAAATATATATATTTATATAAAGCTAGCAAACCCATACAGAACTAATAAGTGTATTTATATTATATATACGCGAAAATTAAGTGCTTTCTATGTGCTCCCGTTTGCTAAAAAGAAAATTCAATTCACCAAGTTTCTTGTTGGCTTGCTAGGTTTATATAAACCTATCATTTTAATAAATTTCCGTGGAAACCAAAGGAGCACAAAATTTTTCAAAAGTGGACGAAATGAGCTTATAAAGAGCACATAATTCTGGAATATATAGGTTTAAATTTCATAGAGATGAGCTTGCTAGGTTTATATAAATCTAGCAAGCCCACACATTTAAAAAAAAAGCTTAAAAACTTGGTAAATTGAATTTTCTTTTCAGCAAACCGGAGCACATAATTTTCGCACATAATTAGATTTATGGAGGTTGATTTGGCTCAATTTTACAGTATACATTTGTTGTTAATTCATTGGACACTTATCGCAAAAGCATGAAGTTGCTAGATTTATGGAGGTGCCAAATCAGAAAAATGAGAAAAGTGCCTAATTTTGGCGCTTTTCTGAATTTATGTGAGGCCTCATTTTCAACAATGTTTCAAGTTATTACTTTAAAACTAGCCAATCGATTTAAAAAAAGAGGTCAACACCGCATCTTGATATAGCAATCTGTAATTTTTCTTATGGAATGACCCTCTTTTTATGTGATTTTTAAAATCAGCGTAAAATTTCCTTCAGAATGACGTGTCACTCACACTCAATATACGTTTTTTTGTTTGTTAATTTAAAATAATTTCAACCCAGTCATCAAATTAAATTATAAAATATATTTAAAAAAACTAAAATACATACTAAACAATTAAAAAATTCTAAAAATAAAATATTGACTGTAATACGTCATTTTAAAGGAAATTTTACGCCGATTTTAAAAATCGAAGAAAAATAAGGTTATTCTATAAGAACAATAACAACTTTATGCAATATCTCAAAAACTAAAAAAAATATAAAAACCGTTTAAATCTGCCGATTCTTCAAGAAAACAAAATTTTCTTAAATAAATAAATGGATCTATGACGAATCTGATATCTTCCTAGCTAGCCTTGAAAACAGTTTTTTGTAAATATCTCAGGAACAAAAGCTCTTTTAATGTTTTTGGTTATAACACAAATTATTGAGCAGAATTCGATTCGAAAACCGCTTATTGATACGATGCTCCGTAAGTTAGCATTTTTCAAAAAAATTAATTGTTAAAAAACTGTCCTTAGCATTAAGGGATTTTCACCAAAATCTAATCAGCTCATTAGAGTGTCGAACACTATTTTACCTGAAAATTTTATGACAATCGGTTCCACGGTTTAGGAGCTATCGTGTTTTGGACAGAAATAATATACACACACGCAGACAAACATCACGACGATATTGGTAAGATAGGTTAAAATACACCCAAACAATAAATTTTCGGCATTATCCCAAAAAAAAATTTTTCGTCGAAAATAATACCTTCTCTAGCCATTGCTACGCGGCCTAGGAAGGTAAAAAATTATAGACCTCCTCCCAAAATGCAGGCTTTTCAAAAACACCCCGTATCTAATAAATAGCTTGCTATATCAAGATACAAATACCTAAAACCCACCAAACACATCGAATTTGGGACACTCTGTACAATGTGTCTTAGTATGTCGTGCCCAAAACAAAAAATTTACTGTCAAACAACTGTGATTTATATTGAGGTAGAAAAAAATAGATTATTTTATACTATAGTTATATTATTTATAAAGAATTTGTACTAATTATAAACTAATTTTGTAAACACAAAGAACCGAACCTTACATCTTTTCTCTCTCAGGTCCATTTTTACCTTTTTTTTTAAATAAAGTAGAAGCCCCTTATTGAATGAAAAGCAATTAGTACCCTTACTTACTGTAAATATGCAGCACTGGGTAACATTGATGACTCTTTCAGTTCTGTGAAACACTGCAGTAGCTCAACTGAAGGGTTCCAGCCCTTATTCTAAATTAAACAATAACGAATTATGAAAATAAGATTATTACTAATTTAAATTTTAAAAGGACGCCAATGGAGTTTTCCATTAACTTAACCCAATTAAGTGATACATCATTTAATCGGTAATTTAATTACATTTACTATAAAATGCTTAATTTTTGAGGAAATTAGATCAAACCTAATAATTTTGGGTCTCTCTACCACTTTAATGCTAGCAAGTTATTGTAGAAAAAGAGTTACAAATCAAAGAATAAGAGAAATTATGACACTGGGTGAACATACTTTAGTGGATGATATAAGAACAAAACAACTGGTGTTGTACGGACATGTACAAAGAATGGATGATGGAAGACTACCTAAACAAATATTACAATGGAAACCAACTGGCCGAAGAAAACGAGGACGGCCAAGGAGAAGCTGGAGAGAAGGAATAGATAGTGAAATAAGAATAAGACGCCTAGATGATGAATTATGGGCAAAAAGAAACGAGTGGAGATTGGGTATCGGAAACGTAGAACGTTGTGAAACCGATAAATATAGTAATTGTAGGCCATTTATCAATATTTATTTCATATTGTAACAATTATGTTGTACTAACTTCCTACTTAAAAGACAGACCTCAGTATGTGTCAATCGTTTTGGGGCCTCAGTTGTATTCACTATTGGTACTGTCATTGAGCCAGGCTGGACCAGAAAGACTTTACTATACCTTCGCAGACGACAAGGCCGATGTATACAGCGACACAGACACCAAAACGCTTGAAAATAATGTAAACAAAAACCTTACACTGTACTCAAACTGGTTAAACCAAAATAAATTCAAAATAAACGTTGAAAAAATAGTGTTTATGGTATTTAAACAAAAAAACATGCCAGATTATGAATTTAATTTAAAAATTAATGACACTAATACAGAACGAACAAGTATAAATAAATACTTATCATAGACGACAAACTAAACTGGGAATCTCAAATTGAAAAAATCACTAAAAAAATAGTGCCCATGCTAGGTGTACTACACAGGTGCTCCCCTTTCCTTAATGAGGTTAATCGAAAACTTATTTATAATGCATAAATCGTTAGTAATTTTACTTATTTGATTAACATCTGGGGAACATGTAGAAGGATACAATTTAAAAAACTACAAAGATTACAAAATAACAGCCTAAAAATTCTTTATCGGAAAGATTATCAAACCTCAACCGAAACTCTTTACATTAAAACCCAAGCTAAGCCATTAAAATATCTACTAGAATTATCCCAATGTAAACAGATTTACAAAATTTTAAATAGCACCCTTAAATGCAATACAGATTTTACTCAAAATTTCGAACACTAAAATTACAATACAAGAGCCAGAAATAATATACACATGACTTCACTACGCACTAACAAAGCATTAAACAATCCTTTAACTCAAGCAATTAAAATTTACAATGCAATACCTGAACATATTAAAAACCAAAATTTCTCTAAATTTGTAAAGGAATTAAAACAATACTTAGAATCTAAATTTAACTCCTATTCATTATTCATTAATATATTAAACATTAAACCTAAACAGATAGGTACTTGATAAAAATACATTCTAAATTACATAAGTATTTTGAAAAAGAACTTGTGCTATCCTAAATGGCTAGTCCCAAAACCAGCAACCTTGCTGATCCGGGGCATAACTACAGTTATTAAATATATATTATATGTAAAAAGTATTTTTGTATTTTCATGTTAAGTAGATACCACTGTAATTTGTTTTTGTAAGAAAGTGAAATTATATTTTTGTAAGTTTCTACTTTTTATGTCTTAAATGTACCATTTTAGAATAAGTAAGACTATGTAACTGATAGTTATATTTTAATTTAAAAAAAAAATATACTCAAAAATGAGAAATTCTTAAGTTTTAGTTGTAAGTTTTCTTTATTTAACGGTCATGCCATTTACAATATTTTAAAATATAATATAGTTTATAATACAGCAATAAAAATTAAGAAGACTCAATAGGAATATTATACATAGTACAAAATTTATTTTTGTTATTTTGCATTAAAAAGTACAATAAACAACTAGTTTAATGGATGTCAGCTGAACATTATTTAAGGAATTGAGTTTTTAATTATTATCTAAATTACTTAGGTTATAATAAGTTAAAATTCCTACTTTCTAAGTTAAAATTCTCACTTTCCAAAACTTAACACACATATTTAAAATGAATTTAATTGAATATCACAGTCTAGACAGGTATTTAAAATTATAATTTCGATTCACAAAGGATATAAACATGAGACACACAATACAAAATTTTCACATAGATATAGGTTGAAATAAACAAATCTGATTTCTGATTGGGGCAAAACAGATAAAGAATTCTTCATTAATTTCTTACATTGGGATAGGCTGATGTCTAAATCATCTATTGATGCATTGTAGCCAGTTTGTTCGATGGATTCTTGTGGAAAATAAATTGTGGTTGCATGTGTTCCTAACTGGAACATGTAAGCCAACTCGAGCCAGTAGCTCTGGCGAGTCTACTAGGTTATGAATTATTTTAAATAACATGCAAACATCATAATATTTTCGTCTACTTTCTAAGGTTGTTATGTTAAGCACTAGTTATGTAATATATAGATTCTGCAGGAATACCTATTTTAAATGCCTCAAAACGCAGAAACCTTCTCTGTACCCTCTCCAACCGATTTTTGTGTACCTCATAGTATGGTGACCATATAATACAGCCATTTTCCAAAGTTGATCTTACAATAGCAATATATGCATTTCTTAAAGCAAAAATATTGTTCAATTCCCTCAATTACCTAGAAATAAATACCAAGAGTTTCATTGCTGAATTTGCAATGAGATCCATGTGTTCAATAAATTGTAAGCTATAATCAAAGTGAGCTCCCAAGTCTCTCATTAAAATCGGCTTTTCGAGTTCTACACCATTCAAGTTATAATTACATTTTAATGGTTCTATGGAATGTTAAACTTTAAAATTTTTCAACATTCAAAGTTAAGGCAAACATAACTAAAAAACTATTAGTCTGACAGAAAAACCCATTTTAATATTTTTGGAGGAAATTTTATTCACTTTAAAAAATTTTTTCCAACAACCCACAAATTTATTGAAAAAAACTGAAAATGTTGGTGCCAGTTTTTACAAACTTACTGGAATATTAAGGAACATCAACCCTATAACTGGATCAAGTTTCAAAACTTTCAGACCTTTTGCACCAAAATGGCACTTTTATGTTGTATATAAAGTTAGCAGA
Source organism: Aspidapion aeneum (assembly GCA_963576565.1). Lineage (NCBI taxonomy): Eukaryota > Metazoa > Arthropoda > Insecta > Coleoptera > Brentidae > Aspidapion > Aspidapion aeneum. The sequence goes on along the minus strand of OY755045.1, from coordinate 16,337,988 downwards.
ACAAATTTTGAAATTTAAAAAAATATATATTCATAATTTGCACGTTTTTTTTTTTTTTTAGATAAATCCATTATTTTGATCTACTAATTTTATACAAAGCAGAACACAATTTAAAAAAAAAACCGACACGGCAAATTTTTTGACAACAACGTAACGGATAATTAATGGCAAATTTTGAACACATATTTTTTTTTAATTTCCAGTTTTTTAAAGATGATAAAGAATTTACCTGTTTTAGGGGGAGAAAAGCAAACATGATACATGAAAAAATATCTCTCAGCAGATTTTTGATAGTGGTTAGCTTGTTAAATCATCTAGCTCCTCAAGGGTACTCTGCATATAAAATTTGAGGTACATATTATTGCCCAGATGCCAAAACCTCGTATCTCAATATGAGTTTCATTAAGAATATGAATTCATATTCCATCGATTTCAAAACATGCATATGCTGCACTAAATATAAATTCTTCATACCTCGCGACTGGAATAAGTCAGATGTTAAAACCTAATATTTCTCATTTCCAGAAAATTGTGCTTTTTGAGATACAAGGTTTTAAGATCTGAAGGACGATATATCAAAAACTACAGGAAAAACTAAAAGATTCTAAAATCCTATAGCTCAGTAATAAAATATTTTGAAAAAATTGTCAGAAAATAAAAAAGTCTTATGATGCAAGGAATTACCTCATGAATTGTTAGCACAAGACAAATGTTTTGATAACACCCTATAAATTTCGCAGAATACTATTTTTTTGTAGTTACTTACTTTATATAAAGTTAGCAGAACACCTATAGAAATAATGGATTTATCTAAAAATTTTTGGTGCACAATGTGCCATTAATTATCCATACATAATTTCGTTGTGAGAACAAAAAGAAGAGGCACAGCAATTTTTTTTTGTCATAACTCATTTACTTATAATTTAATGGCAAATTATGAGCTTATAATTTTTTCAAATTTTCAATGTTGTTCTGCTAACTTTATATACATCTTTTATCTCTCTCTCTCTTGAAGAAGTTTAAAATTGATACTTTTACAGCAAAGCAAATAACTTCCTTCTTTCCAATTCAGGATAATTGCTGTTTACTTGCCTGTAAATAAAGCTGAAGCAGCATGTATAATTTTTCAGTGACATAGCCCATCCCTGGAAAGCCCATTCCAGATGCTGTTGGCAAGTCATTGACTGAGGTTTGCTGAAGGCCTTTGGCAAGAACATTTTTCATTGTTTCGGCAAGATCCATTTTGAGATTCTCAATCTATAAAATACTAAAGCGACCATTGATATTTAACAAAAGTAAATATACCTTTAGAACACCAATATGTCTTGTCTTGATATACAGACAAAAGAAAGGAAATAGTTAAAAACAATTTTATAGCATTTATTTTTGATTTTTGGACTACTTTAACCTTTAGTGTATTATCAACTACATATTATCATAAATACTTACTTTATGATAATATATATGAATTGGTCATTTCAAAAACAACACGAGTCACATTTCTCTAATTTTACAGGACTTAAAAATTCGGTTATTGCATATATCAATAGATTAAGTGCAAACTGTTGTTGTTTTTCCTCAGAACATGCATTTACCTTAGAGGAGTCGATTCCACTGCAAAAAACTCAGTTTCTGAAAAAAGTAGACTCATGTGGTTTTTGAAATGACTGATTCATATATTAAAAAATTGTTTAATTGTAGCACTCACCTACACATAGCAAGTCAGTGATATCTTTATATATATTTTTTGTATGTACACATCAAACAATAATTTTGAAACTTTTGTACTTACCTAAAAAACTCTACACTCCAACTCAAAAAGTATATAACTACCTATGTTTATAAGTAGATATTAATAGTGACCTATTAAATGAGCACTTAAATTTTCTACTTCCTGAATTAAAAACAATAGCAAGGCATCCGGCCGCGAAATAATTATAATTACATCAGACTAGCAGCTTGGCTTGGCATCATTTTGCATTAAAAGTATTTTTTTATTATGAATTTGATATGCTCCTATAAATTCCAAACGCGTTCAAGCAAGAAGCAAAATGTATCGTTTTTTTTACCCTTTATTTAAGTAACACACGATGTTTTTACCAAGTATAAAAGGAAAAATATTATTTTACACTAATCAAAATTAATTAATTTATATAGGAAAATATTTTGCTAGGGGCGCATGCCTTCTAAATTGCCCAATGTTTATTTTTTTTTTGAGAAAAGGAGAAATGTCAAAACATTAAAGGTGGCTAAAAGGCCATAACCAAAAAATAAAAGAAGAATGACAAAACTTTACAATAACCATTTGCACCGACATATTTAGGGATTGCTTAGCCTAAGGTGCCACCTAACTTTAGTACGGAAATATATACTTTTTTTATACCCCACCTAAACTTATCATAGTTGAATTAACGTTTAAATCTAACGTTTTTGACCCTCTAGCTCTCCCCTAAAAAAGTTTTTGTTTTTGTATTGATTGATGTAAGGAATTATCATCTTTTTCTGAAAATATGAATATTGTGGAAGAAAGGGGCAGCAAATATTCAAATAAATCTTGCTTTTTACAACTACTGGTACTTCAAAAAATCCCTACTACACCATCAAATTTTTAACAGGTAAAATTATTTATTTAAAACTAAATACAACCTATGTTTGTATACCTTTTACAAACTTATTTTTAAAATAATTGAACTGATTTGAATTTTTTTTAACAAACATATTTAAAACAGAACATAAAAGACACTTTAACACAGGTACTATTAAAGTAGAGTTTATTAAGTTTTTATTTCTCGATGGCTAAAGGTTAAATACTAAACTCTCTATAAAAATCACTCATTTTTTGCTCCCACCTGTTTTCAAAATTAATATTCAACACTATCTCTAGTCTGAATTGCCCAAGGCAAATATTGTTTTAAATATACTGTCATTTAATAAGTTTTTATGACTCTATGACTAATGGGTGAATACTAAACTCTCTATAAAAATCACTCATTTTTTGCTCCCACCTCTTTTCAAAATAAATATTCAAAAGGAACTCAGCACTATGTCCAGTTTGAATTGCCCAAGGCAAATAATGTTTTAAATACAACTGTCTATGTTTTGGTTTTAAGCGGACTGGACCAAATATAGCACCACTTATGCACATGGGTAATTTAAACTGTAAAGCCTCAACCCATTTAACAGTAACTTCACCCAACATGTTGGTTGGCATTTGTAGTATTGTGTGAATTAGATCATGAACTTCTCGGTATCTTTGCATAACATATGCAAGATTGACATTGTCAATAAACTTAACCATTACTCTATCATCTGGTGAGACCTGGTGATTTGTTAGGAAGTTGTAATAAGTTTTTCCCAGGGTATCCTCAGGCAGATTTTGAAGGTAGTTAAGATCTAGTGTGTCTGTGTTTATTCTGGGGCGCTCTTTGAGGATTTGGGATCCTTCTGCAGAGTTGAGCATTCGATTTTGCATGTATGTTAGGGCCTATAAAGATAACAATAAAAAAAAAAAAAATTATATTTCATAGTTTTCCATATTTCTCAAGAAATGTACATGATTTACATACTTGATCTCCAGTAACTTCTCCAAGGCATGCTATCATGTCTCCTCGATAAGGATTTAAAATGGACACTGCTGCAGATCCGGCGGCCAAAAAAGTCTTTTGGAATACATTTGTTGGACAGTGGTTCTTTTCAAAATCTTGTTCGAAAACATTTTTTAAATTGTTTACCATGGTGTACCTCCTTTTAATGCATTGGTTAACAATTCTTACTGGTGGAAATTTATAAAGTACCATATTGGGTACCACTTTGAGAATTATTTAAATGGCAAACACAGATTAGGTTAAATAAGATTAGTCACAGATTAGGTAAATAAGATTAGTAAAAATGGCAAATTTAAAAATCAAAAATATTGGAAATGTTATTAAAAATCAGCTGTTTTTTGTTTATCTTGGTAGGGGTTTTTGGCCAAACATTTTAATGGGGCAGTTCAACAATTCGGTTCAGTTCATATACTTTAAAGTACAAATGTTTCGTTACCTCAAATCAAACGAAAACCGGTTGGTGTTCGTGGAAACATGGGAAACATAAGTTGTGGAAAAGCGGAACAAGTATAATTTTATTCTTTGTTGTTGTCAAAATAAGAAAAAAATCCTATTCTTACATTTTGATTTTTGTGTCAAAAATTAAAAAAAAACACGATATTTTTTTTTAGTTTCCTTAAATCAATCGAAATTTTGTGGAATATGCATTACAGAAGAAGTAAAATTTTTAAAAAATAATCAAAATTATTACCAAATAGGTATCTGTTTCTTTTATAAAAAATAATGTTATTAAATATAGTTCTAATAATATACTATTTTCTGCAAAAGCAATAAAACATTTGATCTGAATGGAATCACCATAAACTACTATATTATACTCGTTTCTGGTATCACAAAATTATTTGATCAGTTTCCCCCACTCTTCAAACTAGAAAAATGCTAGCTATAAGTTGGAAAAAAAAAACTTTTGACCAAAATTTATTTGAACTTCTTTCTACATTTGACTAGGGACCCTATATGAATGATGTATGACATATTTTAAAGAAATATTTGACTAGAGACCCCGCGTATGTATGACATATTTTAAAGAAATAGAAACGCGACAAACCCATCAAAGTCACTGAAACCTGACTGAACCAATGAAATTGAATTCTTTTTCTAAGGACTGAACCGAAGCGAAAATCCTTTATCTATGCCTGAAACTCACATTTTTGGGTTATGTTATTTTCTTGTCAAGTTCATTGGCGTTTTACTAAAATAATTTAAGTTGTCAGCGCTGAGTGACATGCGAATCATCATGCAACATATACCAGGGCTATCAAAATGGACCAAGGCCAACACAAAAATAGAGGCCACGACCCTGAAAAAATCAGCTGTTCTCCCGGGGCTGAATTTTACATTGGGTCTTATGGGAGGTCAGACGTTTTTTTATGATATTTTCAAAATGGCACTACAGATTTCCGCAAAATTTCAGTGAAATATTCTCAGACACCATCCCGATATTCCACCAAAGGTTTGTAAGGAAGCAACATGATTAAAAGGTTAAAATCTTCAAGATTTAGCATTCCTTATTTTGAATTCAAATTACCCGCCATGTACCACATGCCAACTGTTATATTTGACATGTATTTGACTTTGTCATATGTGATTGTCACATTCGCTTCTGCTTTAAACTTAATTTTTGTGTGAGCTAATGAAGCGGCTCTGAAAAATTAGGACTTACTATACATTTAAAAAAAATTGTTCTGCCAGAATAAAGTAAAAACAATCTCAAAAACGGCTTTATTTAACAAAAAATCAAATATCCATGAACCGTCATTCCAACTTCAAAATTTTAAAGACAATCAGCTGTGTCGTAACATGACCATCAAAAAAATCAGCCCCGGATGTGACGTCAACAAAGTGGAGGATCGTGGCCCGTCCATTTTGATAGCCCTGAATGGACGGGCCACGATCCTCCACTTTGTTGACGTCACATCCGGGGCTGATTTTTTTTTGATGGTCACGTTACGACACAGCTGATTGTCTTTAAAATTTTGAAGTTGGAATGACGGTTCATGGATATTTGATTTTTTGTTAAATAAAGCCGTTTTTGAGATTGTTTTTACTTTATTCTGGCAGAACAATTTTTTTAAAATGTATAGTAAGCCCTAATTTTTCATAGCCGCTTCATTAGCTCACACAAAAATTAAGTTTAAAGCAGAAGCGAATGTGATAATCACATATGACAAAGTCAAATACATGTCAAATATAACAGTTGGCATGTGGTACATGGCGGGTAATTTGAATTCAAAATAAGGAATGCTAAATCTTGAAGATTTTAACCTTTTAATCATGTTGCTTCCTTACAAACCTTTGGTGGAATATCGGGATGGTGTCTGAGAATATTTCACTGAATTTTTGCGGAAATCTAGTGCCATTTTGAAAATATCATAAAAAAACGTCTGACCTCCCGTAAGACCCAATGTAAAATTCAGCCCCGGGAGAACAGCTGATTTTTTCAGGGTCGTGGCCTCTATTTTTGTGTTGGCCTTGCATATACCTAAACAAACATTTGTTCGTCACCCCCGGTATGTTTTGAAAATGTTTAAATCGCTGAAACCGTTATGATTTCAAACACCAACTTCATTAGCAAAAAGTAAACAAGGACAACAAAAACGATAATTTTTTTTCTCACAACCGGTTAGCCACTCGTACTGCTCATACTTATCGAAACTAAAATGTCATGTGCAAGTTTTAATTCTCTTTCATTTCGAGCCCTATTTATTATATAATAATTGTTTTTTCACTTCTTAATAAAACTTTGGGAGGAAAACTTTTTGTTAATAAAACAACGCACTATACAATCACACAACTGTATAGTTTTAACGCCCATTGTAATATCCTGTACGGAAACCGAAGTAATAATAAGTAATCGAATAGATTGCTTATTTAAAAGCTAAAGGGCGCGAACTGAATTCTCGCATTGGCCTTGCATGCATGCATTGACCCCCACTATGTTTTACATAGCGAGAGAAGCAATTATATCTGCCACGTAGAGCGCCAAGCGACGCTGTTCTCGGGTCAAATCAAGATCGACAGTCAATGAATTCTTATTCGTTTTCTACGCGTACGACAAAGGCAACTGCTTACATGGTTGCCTTTTTTTTATACGCCCTTCTATTATATACATGTATGTATATAACATATAATAAAGTATATAACATAACCCACATAGCACAATCACGTGTTTAACACGTAAAAAAGGCGTGAGTAAAAAAAAACGTTGATTTTAAAAGCTGCTAGAAATAGGTGGCGCTGCTGCTAGTAAAATCTCATAATAATTTGGTAGAAAAGCCATGCAAGTCGCGTTTTAAAATTCGTGAAGAAAAGGCGTGAATCTAATGTGATTTTAACGTTGATAAAAATCACTTGAAACTAACGTAAAAACAGTGCTGTTTTAATTTGATAATGGCGTTATTACAACGCAGTTTTTAGCAACGTTATTTTTTATAACGTTAATGAATGACCTATTAAGCTTGTTTTCATATATGAAATATACGTTTTTTTCTAGCAGCTTTTAAAATCAACCTTTTTTTTTCTCACGCTTTTTTTACGTGTTAAACACGTGATTGTGCTATGTGGGCTGATTAAAATTGTTCTCTTTAGAGAAAAAAAAGCAAAATTTTTTGGAAAATATTTTATTTAAATCAATCAATTATACATTATATATCCGTCATTGAAAGAAATAACCTAAAATAATATTATTTAATAATTTTTTACAGCCGCATATTTATTAAAAGATTTAGGCAACACAGTTTTTTCTGTAATTCAATCAGGAATTCTTATTAAACATGTACAGGGTGTCAAAAATTCGATTATTTTTCATGGTTTTGGATGGCATCTAAAAAACTATATATTTATCCAAAATAAACATTTTATTTTTTATTCAGAAATTAAATCATTTTGAGAGGGGAGGGTCTTGTTATTTCCTTATTTATGAAAATGTTATTTAAGTGTAAATTGTTTTTATAGTATTTTCATAAATAATTCGGGCTAAACTGTTCGGGCTAAACTGAATTTCAACTAGCACTTAGTTTTTGAGATATAAAATAAAATTGGCATTTTAGCTCACACATATACTATACTATAGTAGTGTGAGCTATGGTGATCCTAATTTTTTCGAGAAAAAAAAAGTTGCTCCGATTTCAAAATTTTTTATATATCTTTGCGTTGCGTTGCGTCTGTCTGTCTGTCTGTAACGACCAACGCGCATAACTCAAAAACAGCTTGGCCGATTTTAATGAAATTTGGTACCTAGGCTGCGTCTTGGGTCGAGATGGTCCCATTTAAAAATAAACAAAATCCACCGTACACAAACCAAATAAAAGGATGGGGGTAGATTTCAAAAATTAGAGTTTATGTGAAAATATGGCGTGAGTGATATCAAACGAAAGGTAATTGAGTCTGCAGTTAAACAAAATACATTTTAATTTATTTAAAAAAAAGGGTGGGGAAATATTTTAAAAATTAGAGTTTAAGTGAAAATATGGCGTGTGTGACATCAAACGAAAGGTAATTGAGTCCGGAGTTTAACAAAATACATTTTAGTTTTGGTTTTTTTTAAGGGTGGGGGTAGATTTAAAAAATTTGAGTTTAAGTCAAAACATGGCTTGTGTGGTATCAAACAAAAGGTAATTTCGTCTGGAGTTGAATAAAATATATTTCAGTTTTTAGTTATATTAGCTCACACGTACACTATAACTATAGTACTTAGTGTGAGCTTAGGGGCCCATATATTGGAAGAGTATTTTATTTACTAGTAAGTTCAAGATTTCCCGAATTGAACCACATTCTTATGGTGCCGCACTTATAGTATATTCGAATGGAAAACTCAGTGCAGCACCGGTGCAGAACTAGATTAGTTTTTTCTTTTAACATACACTTATTTTTCCCATTTTATGTTGCAGTGGGGAACTATTTATAAACCGATTAAAATGCAGCACATACCTAGCTTTAAAAAAAACAAGCAGTCTATGCTTACACAAGTCTCACTCAAAATTTTAATATGTTAATAAAATATATTAAATTACATTAATAATTTTTTCGCCAGGTACAGTGGCGAAGTTAAGCCCCTCAATTTATTAATTAGCCCCCCCAAAAAAATTTGTGATTGAAGGTGTCCCAATATTTTTCAATGCTAACAAAATTCAAATGATTATAATAGTTTTCGATTATTATAAAACTGCAAATTTCAAACCTATCATAACATTGCTAATGATGCGATGATGGGAACGAAGAAGGAACAACGATCGGAACGAACGATCGATATTCGATAGTCGAATTATTGCAATTGCATCGTAGCATTGAGTAAATAAGTTATTTACTCAATGCCTACAATTAATAGTTTTATTATTATGTTGACAAAATGGTGAATGCGCCCTAAAAATTTTTTTTACAAAATGGTGAATGCGCCCAAAAAAATTTTAGCCTGCGGCGCTGTTGCCCCGGCGCAGTTGGGTTCTGGGGCTCAAGCCCCTCCAAAATTCGAGACCTAACTTCGCCACTGGCCAGGTATAATAAATCCTGCCTAGGGTTTTTTCGAAAAATGTTTTTTGTAAAAACTACCGCAAGCAACTATACAAGGTGGAAAATTAAAAAGGATCCACCTGGATTTCCTCGAAAATGATCAGGAAATTAAAAAAACGCCGAAACACGTCAATTTTGTTTGAAAGTGGGACAATTTTTGCTATCTTGAAATTTTTGTAGCATGAACCCCCTTCGAAGGTTATACTCTACCCCTATATTTTGAATAGGAAAAGTGGGTCTGGCCTTGTTTTGAAGCTCTCTTGAATATGTTTACAACGGTTTAAAAATTTCGAAAATCCATCGATAAGTTTTTGAGATATTTGCTTTTAAATTTTCAAATGTAACATGGAATGATAAAATAAAAATTAAATCCGAAAAATATAAAATTCTAATTAAATTTTTATTTTATCAGTCCATGTTGAATTTGTAAGTTTGATGGCAATTATCTCAAAAACTAATGAATAGATTTTTGAATTTTTTACACGGTTGTAAGAACATTCAAAACGCCTTCAAAACAAGGTATCATTTAGACTTACTTTCCCTATTCAAAATATAGGGGTAAAGTATACCCCTTGAAGGGGGTTCGTGCTACAAAAATTTCAAGATTGCCAAAACGTGCAACCTTGCAAACAAAATCGACGTGTTTCGGCGTGTTTTTAATTTCCTGATAATTTTTGACAAAATCCAGGGGAATCCTTTTTAATTTTCCTTCTTATATGTAAAAATGGTTGGTTAAAAATTGTTTTTATGATCAATAAATAAAAAACGTGTTTTTTTTTATTTTAACAGAACTAGCAATTATTGTTCAAGTTAATATTAAAGCACCCTAAATGCAATATACAAAACTAAACACAATATTTGTGAGTATACATGAAAAACCAATAAACAAAAAGTTTATTTAAACAAAAACTACATTTTAAAAACCTATGAATTTGGAGCCGTTTGGAGGCACTGATTAATTAAATAAAAAAGTAGTCCTTTGTTTTTAAAAATTTGGTTTATAAATTCGTGGTTGATTTAGATGATATAAATATATAGCTTTTGGTTTTTGCAAGTATATACTGAGAAAATTATAGTATTCGAATGCGCCCTGCCATATTCAAAAATATATATAACATATTTTTAATAAAAACAAAATAGAAGCCTAAAAGCGCAAAAATAAAGTAAAACATATACGTAATATTAGGAAAATGTATTAGGTAAAAAATATAACCTAAATAAAACAGAGGTATGATTTTTAAAGTATCAGAATATTGTTATACTTGCATATTTTGTTTTGCAAGAAACTTTTAATTTAGTTTATTTACTAAGGCCTTTGTGATATGAATGTACTACATCAAAAAAGATTGCGCAACTAACAATCACATTTTTTAGTTTTTTAAAGGGTGTTCCAATAAGAGGTTTCGGATGTTGGTAAAGAATAAAATAATAGTTTTATGGCGTACTTGAAATTTTTTTATGGCAGTGCGTAGCTGCAGTGTTGCCAGATTAATCGTGTAATTACAAGATTTCATTTCTTTTTACACGATTACACAGTAGTAGTAGTAGTAGTAATAGTGGGGGGGTTGACCCGTAGGTCTGACAAGTAGGCCAGAGTAGGCCCTTTTTGCCATGCCCCAAGTCTGTCCCTTAGCCCACTCTCTGCACTCCCCTTTGATGGTCGGGTAACTCATTGGGCCTTCCTGTTCTCTTTACAAAGTCCAGTAAGTCTGCCCATTTGAGCATGTGCAGTTCTTCTTCGCTCAGAGTTGGCGCTCCGAGTGCCTGTTGTCTCATCCTTGCGTAGGCCTCGCATTCTGCGACCTGGCCACAGGCTGGGCAGGTAGGGTCATTCTCGACTCCTATACGTGTCATGTGCCTCCTCAACCGGTTATGTCCGGTTAGAGTACCTATCAGCAGTCCGAGGTCTTTTCGTGTTCGTCCCAGCATCCATCTAATTCTGATCGCTTTTGGACGTTCTACGAATTCTCTGGTCTGTCTGCAACCGGTTCCTGTTTCCCAGGAGTTTATTAGTGCGTCCTGGGCCCATTTGTTGAGTCCGCTTTACACTTGTTTTTTTTGTCACGCCCAAAAGTGGCTCCGGTCCTACATAGGGGGTTCTTGCCCCGAGTGGTGCGAGTTCGTCCGCCTTCTCGTTGCCTGGTACCCCCGTATGTCCTGGAACCCAAACCAGCGTCACCTGTTTGCCATCGCTTAGGGTAGCCGTCAGCAATCTTGGGTGCGTTTAGCGCCTTCAGGGTGGCTTGACTGTCAGAGCATATATATATAAGCTCCTCTTCGCTGTTCCGAACCTCTTCTAGGGTTGCCGCCATTATTATGGCGTAAAGTTCTGCTTGAAAAACAGTAGCCTGCTCACCGAGCGAGTAGCTCTTCTGAACTTCTAGTTTTTCCACGTATACTCCCGCTCCTGTGGTTTGCCTCTCTGATAGTTTAGATCCATCAGTGTAGCAAACTAAAGCGCTCTCCTCAAACATCATTTCGTCTCTCTGCCACGGTTCCCTGTCTGGGATGTGGATTTTGTACCTCTTCTCGAGCCTCCAAGGTGCGTGTGCTCTGCTGATCGTCATTGACGTGAGCGGGATTTCTCTAATTGTCAGCTCTTCTATAGCTAGCTGACCAGCTGTTTCCCCCCTTCCTCTCCATTGACCCGAGTCCCTTAGACGTTACACACACGATAACACAAATCAAAGGCCAATTCTCACGATTTTCTAAAAGATTCGCTAAAATTTCCAAATTTAACTAAGTTTGTTTTTCAAGTTCTTTGTTTGCCTCATTCTAGCGCAACTGTAGAGAGGATATTCTCCCAAATCAATCTGATTAAAACACAGTTTCGCAATAAATTAATTTAATTTAATTTAATTACACCAAGTAGTATAAGTAGAAGCCTAGAGACTAGATGGTTTAGTTTACACTTGAAAACGGTTAGAGATACTAGATAACCGGAACGTCGCGTTTAAAATACATAAAGACAATGGAAGTCCCAAACATTAGTACAGAAGCGACAATTAGATAGTTTAAGTTGTGCTACGTATTTTTACTCTACGTTTTATTTTAAATTTGAGTTTAAGTTGAATGTTTTTACGTTACCATAACATGTCTACTAATAGCAGAGAATATGGAATGCTGCACTGTGTTTTTTTGATTTTGTTTTTTTGTCTTTTCAACTACAGTAGGAATATATTTCTAGTCTAGGCCTCATTTTTCGATCGGTCAATCAACCAATTCTATTCTTTGGTAACGTTAAGGTGCCCGCAGACCACGGTGGATAGAATAGACCGGTGTTCGGATCTTAAAAATATATGTCGAATTTTCACGTCACTGGTGGTTTAGCTGATATTTATAAACAAAAGTTAGATATGATATGAACAACTAAAATTTTTGGAATTTTTTGAAAACTAAGACAATTTTCCTACTATTTTTTAGTATATTCTTATAAAATAATATCTTTCAGACATACCAGTCGTTATTTTTTTTAGCCCGCTTCATTTCTTTTTACACAAAAATTAAAATTCGAAAAAAATAATGTGTTCGTTTCAGCTTCAAAAATCATCCGCTGACCTACATCTTTGTTTACTACCCAATAGCCCTCGGTTCACCTTTAATACTAAACGATCATATTCATTTTGACTTACAGTTTAAGTTTTGTGCAATAAAAAATGAAGCGGCTAAAAAAAAATAACGACTATACGTCTAGAAATTTACATTTTATAAGGATGTACTAGAAAACAGTAGGAAAATAGCCTTAGTTTTCAAAAAATTTCAAAAATATTAGTTGTTCCGTTGTTCATATCAGATCTAACTTTTGTTTACACAAATCAGCTGGACCACCAGTGACGTGAAAATTCGACATATATATATATATATATATATATATATATATATATATATATATATATATATATATATATAAGATCCGAACACCGGTCTATTTTATCCACCGTGCCCGCAGACTGCCGTAAGCTAACGTCAATACGTAAGCTCCTAACGCGACCTTGACGACGGTGTGACCAAGTGCGCTTGCGTATCTGTCAAATATCATGCTTACGTAAAAATACGTAGCACAACTTAAACTATCTAATTTTGCTTATTTACGTAACCGTTGAAGTGGAAATGAGCCTCGCCACTGAAAAGGATTTTATTGCAAAAATTATTGTCCCACGTACGGCCGGCGTTGTCCATGATCGGATGGCTTTAGCTCCTGTGTTTTTTGAAAATTCGCCATGTTGAAGTTCGGCTGAAATGCCCAAATGTTGTGAACGCCTTACAACAGACATTTTTGGATTTTCAGCCACACATTCCCAAATATTTCAACCGAACGAGCTGGGTGGGCCCGTACTTTTGTTTTGATATCTTGAACAGATCCGGTAATTTCGATTTATGCACTATTTTGCGAATGGTTAGTTTTGAGGGACGATTACGTACACCAAAGTACGAATTCGCCGATATGACTCGCACAGAAGACCCATTTTGAAAATGTTTTAATAATGTAAACTCGCTGATCGACTGTATAGCGCCCCATTATTAAAATTGTACTGAATCCCCCAATAAAATAAATCCCGAATAATAAAAAAAATGGGATAAGAAGAGTAGCAAATACAAAACAATCGAAACCACTTATTGAAATACCATTTATACTTTTTTAGAAACCATTTCTGAATCCTTATGTAATTACTTATCTCGGACACCCTGTACGACAATGTTAAGAAACCTTTAGTAAACAGTTTTGCACATTCATTGAGTAATCTGTATCTCTAACTTAAAGCAAAGGACTGATTAAAAAATACATATAAACTTTCTTTTTTGCTAACAAAATAATCAAAATTTGATGAAAAAAATAAAACAAATCAACAATTAAGTTTGGCAAAGAACAAAGGTCAACAATTTCAGTTTCAGTCAGAAAATGAAATAAAATATTTCTAAAAAGATTGTTTATGTTTCTTGTAGGTTTTTAAAAAAAAGTAGAAATGCACTTGTATTACTTTTAAAAAAATCATTATTTAAAAATTAAAAGATTGTTTTTGTTGATAATCTAATATATATTTTTTTCAATTTGAAAAATGAAATATCGGACTTATGTTAACTGACAATATCTTTAGAACCTTTTCATCCCTGATCTCGAATTAAGTTTTTACGCTACGAAAAACTGATAAATTTTTTGCTCAGATCATTAAAAAAATGCTGTATTTTAAAATAAAAAGTGATTTTTTGCAGCCATATAGTCTGGCATCTTAAACCTGTCCATTAACCTATAAATATAATTATATTTAATTGCATTTCTTTAAAATTCTTCAATTTATACAAAATATCGGATTAATAGTTTAAGAACCACACCCGTTTTAAAATTCGAAACAATCGCCATTTTGTTCCACCATCCTAAATTTAAAAAAAACTAATCTTTATTTATTTTATATTATATTTTTACGTTTGCTAATATTAGAAGATTCGTTTCAATAGTTTAAATACTAAAAATCAACAAAATTAATCAACACCTTGTCATCCTAACGAAACTGTGCAATAAATTATTTATTTGCTATGGAAAACTTGTGTATAAAATCTAAAAACCTTTAAACTCCTTTTTTAACCAAGTTTAAAGAGCTCTAACTTACGTTTTAAGTCACTAAAATGCTAGAGTTAAAGAACTCTAGTATTTTCTTCAGACTACATTTGGAAGATCATGCTATTTAACTTACTTTTAACTAATTAACTTTTTGGTCTGATTTTTAAACTTTAATTAAAAAAAAAACTTTATTTATATTTTAAAATCATGTCAAAAATTCCCTTTAAGCAGTTACATTACATTTATTTCAACGTAGGTGTTCTAGTTGCACATCGCTATGATTTACGTTTTGGAAGTTGAATAAGACACCTTTTGTTAAAAATATATTTTAACTTATAGATTTATTTCAATAATTTAAATAGTAAAATCGACACTCAAAGTTCAAAATTAATCAACATCGTGTCAGCTTCACGAAAATTTCCAATTTATTACTTATCAGCTATGAAAATACTCTGCCAATTTATGGGCACCTAAGCTCACACTAGGTACTATAGTTATAGTGTACGTGTATGCTAATATAACTAAAATGTGAAATATGTTTTATTCAACTCCAGACTAAATTACCTTTCGTTTGATACCACACAATCCATGTTTTGACTTAAACTCTAATTTTCGAAATCTACCCCCACCCTTAAAAAAAAACTAAAATGTATTTTGTTTAACTCCAGACTCAATTAGCTATCGTTTGATATCACACACGCCATATATTCACTTAAACTCTAATTTTTGAAATCTACCCCCACCCTTTATTTTTAAATCACCTAAAATGTATTTGTTTAACTCCAGACTCAATTACCTTTCATTTGATATCACACACGCCATATTTTCACATAAGCTCTAATTTTTGAAATCTACCCCCACCCTTTTATTGGGCTTGCGTTCGGTGGATTCTGTTCATTTTGAAATGGGACCATCTCGATCCAAGACCCAGCCTAGGTACCAATTTTCATTCAAATCGGGCAAGCGGTTTTTGAGTTATGCGCGTTGGTCGGTACAGACAGACAGACTGACAGACAGGCAGACGGCGCGACAAAAAAGTTTCAAAACCATCAGAAACGCAAAGATATATCAAAATTTTTGAAATCGGAGTAACTTTTTTTTTCTCGAAAAAATTAGGATCACCATAGCTCACACTACTATAGTATAGTATATGTGTGAGCTAAAATTTGGGTACAAAGTCTAAAAAAACTTACGTTCTGAGTCAGTAAAATACCAGAGTTAAAGAACTGTAGTAATTTCTTCTGACTAAATTTTGATCGAACGTACTATTTAGCTTACTTTCACCTATTTAACATTTTGGTGTTTCAACTTGTATTAAAAAAAAAACTTTATTTATAATATAAAACTGCGTTTTCTATGCGATTATGAAAATTCCTTTTCAGCAGTTACATAAATTTTATTTAAACGTAGGAGTTTTAGTTGCAAATAGTTATCATAAAGCCACAGTCAAGAAGTCCTCCAGTAAAATACTGATCGTGGTCCATGATTAAAGTGTTAAGTGATGGCTCATTTTTAATTTTGACTGTTATTACTTGTTTTTTTTTTAATTTATCGCAATTTTATTATTTATTTTATATATGATAACTACACTTTTGTCTTTAAAGTGTTCAATTTATTTTTTAAACTTAATCGGAACCCTTAATCATTTGCTAAATCCATATATTACATTGTTTATTGAACAACCCTTGTGCTAAAATTTAAAGTTAAGACACAGTAAGTGGATTGTTTCATCCTTTTAATTGTTTTGGGACTATATTTGACTTTTTTTTTTAAATTTATTTAGTTCTTGTTTTTAGTAAAAATAAAACTTGGCATCTAAGCATTATACCTATTATTCATTTATACATAATAAATGTCTTTGTCTTCAACACCTTATATATACATTTTTCTTTTCTATGCTGCTACATCCGTTCCTGAAGGGGACGTGACTATGCCGATAAAAAAAGATCACATAATTCTGCGTACTACCATTCCATAATTAAATTACCGTAAAACGAGGTTACGTTGCGCCCCCTGGTCCTACTTTACTCCATTGCGAAAAAAAGTTCTTAGATATTCCACATTAAAAATCTGCGCATGCACCACAACGCCACCACGCGTGAATTATCCGTTGCGAATTTGACTTTTCAAAGACGCGGTAGCCGCTGTTTTCCGCTTAGTCGTCTCGAGTTAATACCAGAGTGAAGTGCAGCTTGAAATTCCTTTAAAATTTGACCTCGAAAAATTTGGTGTCTAGTGCAGTTATCGATTTCTATGCAATAAAAACTTAAAAAACCAATATTTTTAATTTTTATTCACCATTTTGATTGTTTGAGGAATAGCTAACTAGATATTGGGTGTAGTTTGCGCCAACATATAAAACACCAATGTTTTTCTTTTCATATTTTATAAAGTGGGGCAAAGTAACCTCGGACTATGGGAAACTTTGCTCCACTTTTCAAGTTAAAAATAAGGGTTCCGCGGATATAGATCAAGTGATATATATCATGATATATATCACGATATATATCATGATATTTATAGCTTGATATATATCCGATATATTTAATAATTTTACTTATTAAACTAAAAACGTTTTCTAGCATTCTAAACATCAGAAAATTTGTCAGTACGCCCCTGTACAAAAGTATAAGCATTTGTAAAGGTGTGTATCGATTGATTCACATCTGGTAGATCCCCGACGCAACGATTTCTTTTGTTTTCTGTTTTTCCAGGTTGCAGCAGTGACTGTGTTTTCCATCTGTGTTGTTTAATGCTGCCAGTTATTTTTCTTTATTGTTTTATTTTGAATTTTTGGAAAACCTAACCTTAAAGTTTGTTTTGATATTTTTGGGCTTTCTGCAAAAACCTTCAAAAAAGAAAGTCCTGTTTGGGAAAAATTCCGATCAGGTGATAATTTCTCTCTTTGTTGAAAGTTATTTTCTTTTTGATCACCTGATCATTTTATTAAAATCATGCGCGTTTTTTGCTCACGCTGGGAGTTTTGAAGCGCCACCCTGTGTGTGACAGGGAAATGAAGAAATCACTTCCGCCAAAAAACTAAAAGAAGTCACACGTGTTTTCGGGTTGAAGGCCGAAATTCCAGTCACAAGGAGGGGCGGTGCCGCCAGTGAAATTTTGGGACTGCTGCAGAATTACAGAAGGTAAGCTTCTAGCGTGTTGCCGATTTTTTCCTTTGTTTTTTAGTTTAATAGACTCTGTTTTCCCAGGCGGGGCGAGTTTAATTTTGGGGTTATTTTTTTTTGGGATATCTCTAGTTTTTCTCCCCTTCAGGGCTCAGATCTCTATGTGTGTACTTTTGAATTATTAGTAAGTAGTGATTTTTATTTAATATGCCAAAACCAAAGCATTCAGTTTGATAATGATATATATCTGATATATATCCGATATATATCATGTGATATATTTATATAAACATCATGATATTTTCGAACCCTGATTTCTGTGAATTTTTCGAATTAACTCAAAAAAGTGGAGCAAAGAACCTCGTTTTACGGTACATGTTAAATGAAAATGGAAGTAAATTTTAAATATCAACTGTTGTCAATTTTTCATACCTTAACAAACTTGTTTCGAGACCAGTGGATTTAAGTAGTAATAAAGTAGTTTACAAAAATTTATACATCAAACAAACTTATCGAAGTGTAACTCGATATACATTATATTTCTCATTTCCCCTAAGAATAAAGTACCAGGTATTAACGTTGTGGCTACCAGATGGCGCATCTTTTAGCCACCAGTGTACTATGCCACCAACTAGCCGCAAAGTAGTACACGTAATAGCTACTAGATGGCTCATAGTGTAGCATGAGAATGTAAGACAAAAATGTTGAAGTTTGAAAAACCTGATTTATTCTATGCCGTGGGCGAAAATCATGACCAGGCCAGGTTCGACCATCATGTCATCACTCATGTGCGTGTTATCGCAGTGTAGCACCAGAACTGCTTGTTTTCCTACAAAAAAAAATGTATCATACAACAACCAACAAATACCTAATGATACTAATAATTCAAAAGTTAATTGTGAATTTTGAACTTTTTAATGGTTGATTTTCAAAATTATGCATCCTGTTGGTTTTTACTGGAAACCTTCAAATTAGCAATTTTTCTTGAATCAAAATAAACCTATTTGATGATCACATTGCCAACATTTCCACTGAGTTTGTAATAATACCCTTGATATTGGTCTGAATAAATTCATATTCTCTGGAAATATTAACTGAAAAGAATCCATAACCATTATTCTACACAAGAAAGGAGAGAGCAGACCGAAAAAACTATCGACCTATAACATTCCTTAATATAATTTATAAGCTTTTCACGAAAATATTAACAGATAGACTAACAACAAAATTTGACGAATATCAATCAAAAGAACAAGCAGGCTTCAGAAAAGGTTTTAGTACAGTTAACCACCTATAAACCATGAAGAACGAGCAAACGAATACAACTTTGAAAAAGCTTTCGATAGTATTGAGCACTGGGCAGTAAAAGCATCTGTAAGTAATAGCCAAATAGATCACAGATATCCAGATTTATTAGCTAATATACGGGGTGTTCGGCACATGAACCGTCAACATTTTTTGGGATATTGTTGGGGTCGTTTGCTACCTTTTCAACCTTGGAACTTGGGTCCTTAGAGTCACTAAAGAGATACGAATTTTTTAATTTTTTTTTTCAAATTACCCAAAATCCCACCTTTAAACCCTCATAAGCTTTTTATTAATGTCTGGAAAAGCACCATTTTTTTAATAATTCTGTAATCTTATGCTACTTCAACTAATTAATAGGTTTGTTAAAATTTATGTACCAAAGGGACAGTTATTAATTTTCTTTCACAAAATCAATTTCAAAATTAAAAATTAAAAAAAGTATCGACACTTGAGAACTTTATTTTCTTTTAAAAACTTCTCTAGTTGATTACCTTTCTAACGGTATGCTACATTTTGATTTAAAAAAAAACAATTCTGCTTTAAAATACGGATATTCCGTGAGACGTGCAATAATCCTTCGGACTTGTTAAGAAAAACAATTTGATGTTTATGATCATTTCGAACAAAATTTATAAATAAAGAACACAATATATTATTGTTAAAAGTTTAACTTTTGTTTAAGTAGGTAAACGATCATAAACATCAAATTGTTTTTCTTACCAATTCCGAACGAGTCTCGCCCTTCTGACGGAATATCCGTATTTTAAAGCAGAAATGTTTTTTTATCAATGTGTAGCATACCGTTAGAAAGGTAATCAACTTAAGAAGTTTTTAAAAGAAAATGAAGTTCTCAATTGTTGATACTTTTTTTGATTTTTAATTTTGAAATTGATTTTCTTTCACAAAATCACTAATGTTCTTCAATAAAAAACTTTGGGACATCAATTTTAACAAATCTATTAATTAGTTGAGAAAGCATAAGATTACAGAATTATAAAAAAAATGGTGCTTTTCCAGACATTAATAAAAAGCTTACGAGTTAAAGGTGGGATTTTGGATAATTTGAGAAAAAAAATTTAAAAATTCATATCTATTTAGCAGTGACTCTTAGGACCCAAGTTGCAAGGTTGAAAAGGTAGCAAATGACCCCAACAATATCATAAAAATTTTGACGGTTCATGTGCCGAACACCCTGTATATAGAGGAAGAAGAGGTGTCAGACAAAGTTACACAATATCCCCTAAACTATTTAACCAGGCCCTAGAAGATGTTTTTAAAGTCTTAGATTGGGAAGAAATAGGCATCAAAGTAAGCTGACAATACTTGAACCACCTAAGATATGCTGACGACACCGCCTTATAACAAATAAGAAAGCAGAACTGAGAAGCATGCTAGAAGAACTGGATACAGCAGCTAAAAATATAGGTTTTAGTATAAACTAAAATAAAAATCAACTCATATCAAACACAGTTAAAGATATCATGATCAGAATAAACCAAGAAAAAATAGAACAAGTAGAAGACAAATTATTAAACTCAAAAAAAGAAAACTGGAAACTGTTAGCCTGGTTTATAAAAAGAAACTCCAAGAAGAGGACCAAATCAATTCAAGACATTATAATACTCGGCAATCTGAGAACCTACCACTACCGATACCAAGATTACCATTGACAAAAGACTCATTGATCTATGAAAGCATTAAGATTTATAATCATTTGCCATTAGCTATTGGACAAATGCAAACTTTGAAATGATTTAAAAGTAATTGCTTAGAAAAAAAATGTTTTATAGCTGTGATGAGTACTACAGGGAGAATTTAAATTTCATAATAAAGACTCTTGGCAGGAGTTAAAAATTATTGCGGAGAGAAACTTAAATGAAATCTTTGACATCTTTAATTACAAATTACTAACAATAAATTTTGATAAGACATATTTTATGCCATTCTCTTACAATAAAAGGAATTTACCAAATTATGATTGTCTTTTGGTAAATAATGTAACAATAAATTCTACAGATTCTGTTAAATACTTAGGAGTCCACATTGACAAACATATAAAATGGAATACACGTAAAACAAGTCACAAACACTATAAGAATAATGCTATTTAGATTTAAATATCTTAGGCAAATTTTAAACATAAACCATCTGAAAACACTCTACTATGGCTTAGTCGAAAGTAGACTACAGTACGGCATCTTGGCATGGGGGGGGCGTATATGATTCACATCTAAAAACTAAATATTACACAAAAAGCTATTTTAAAAACCATGTATTTTAGACATTTTCTATATCCTACAAATCGATTATTCCAAGAATCAAAAGTATTGGATATTAGACAAATTTATTACTATCACTTGAGCTTATTTTGCTTTAAAAATAGGAGTAATTTAAAATTACACTCGCATGAAAAAAATACGAGATCTACCACTCAGTACAACATAGAAGAGCAAAAAGCTTCCAAAAATATAGGTGAGAGATATCACATGTATTTATTTCCAAAAGTCTTTAATCACTTTCCAACATAGTTGAAAAAATCTGTACTACAAAATACAGTTAATTTAAAATCATTTAAAACATTAGTGAAAACAAGACTCTTTATGCTTTCTAGTGAAGAAATCAATAAAATAATAAATCTTTGATATAATAAATAATTATAATTAATCTTTACAAAAAATATTTTGTGCATGTATCAATAAAGTAAACTATTAACTGATTTATAATTAGTAAAAAAAATCAAATATTGGTATTAAACTGAACAAAAATTTTGTGTTAAGTGTTCAAAAAATAATTATAAAATTAGTGTGATTTATCATATTAGATTTGCTTGTGTAACTATACAAAAATGCCTAGCGGGACGTTTGTCTTTAGGATTGTGATGTTTCTAGGAGCATAATTTTTGTTATGATAAGTTGTACTAAAACCAAAAAAAAATGTATGTATCTTAGAAATAAATTGAATTGAAAAAAAAATTGAAAAAAAATAAATTAAGCTTTATAAAATGAATGCCCAAACTTATTTTATAGGTGTGCTTGTTGTTTGCTGTGGTTTGTTTCTTTTTTTGTGTTTTTTTTTACTTTATATTGTTTTGATCTTTTTTTTGCTTTGACTGTTATACGTGTACCTGATATAACATTTTAAAATTTAGTATTAATAGAAATACCACTAAAATTGTAATCATTAGGCATATAACAGATTTCACTTTTTATAATTTTTATACTTTTACTTTTAGACAATAAGATATTTTTTTGCTTTGTCAATAAGACTAGCTTCTTCCGACAAAAAGCTTGTTTGAAATTGAAATTGAAACAGCTGAAATCAAGAGGTAAATTAAGCTACATATAAAAAATTAAAAACATCCTTAATACCCCAAAACGAAAGTGTATACCGATGTTTCCTTCCCGTACTCACATATGGATCCCAGGCCTGGACACTTATAAAATCAAACATGGATAAGCTAACAAAAGCCCAAAGATGGAGAGCCATCTTACACATAAAGCTAACAGACAAAAGTAAGGGATGCCAGAGGAGCGGTAGCAAAATTAAAATGGACATTTGCCGGTCATAATATCAGACAAAAACACATATATTGTAAATTAGAGACCTTGGAAAATAAAAGAAGTAGAAGACCCCAAATGAGATGCGCGGACGATTTGAAGAAACATGCGGGAACTAGATGAACACGGCGACAGACAGAGAAGAGTGGAAGATATTGAGAGAGATCAAAGAAGGCTAAATAGATAGCAGGGCTCTCAACAGATAAAGAGCAAAATAATATGGAAAATATGAAGTTTTTTAATAAAATTATGAAAAATATGAAATTAAGAAAACAAAATATGAAGGAAATATGAATAAAAAATTAAGTTTTTTTTGGGTCCTCTACCAAATGGCTTGTTATGTCAAACCCAACTTTTTTTTAACTTAGGAAAACTCATTGACTAAGAAAGAAAATATATTTCTTAATTTTATTTATTAAGAAAAGTATTAACAAACATTTTCCAGTTGAATTAGGCCTGGATGGGGTATGGCCAAACAAAAACAAGGCACATTTTTTAAAGCATATTTTACAACAAGGTATAAGGTGTTTCCATATTTTTAAACCAAGGTCTACTGCACTTATTTAAAGAAATAGAAAAAAATTATAAATGCAAAAGTTGTAGGCTTTATTCTGTACCATTAAAAAAAGTTATAGAAAAACACAAACATTGTAAATCTCTTACGGAACGTCCTACAAATTAATAATATGTTAATGATTTAACTTTAAAAAAATAGATATTTTCTTTTTAAACTCAAAAAATTAGTTATAAACTGCCATTTGGTAAAGCCACTGTTAAAATATTAGCATCTACAATTTCGAGGGGGTTTGGGACCTACTCTACATTTCTTGAAAATAGGTACCCTATTTTCTATCTCTTGATATAAGTGCAGTAGACCTTTGTAGAAATATACCAAAACACCCTGTACATCTAGTAACACAGAAAACTTAAGTATACTCGATGATATACTTGGTATACTTTAAATACCTATTCCGAGCTCAAACATTTAAAAAAACTCAACATTACAGAGTTAAAGAATAAAGTTCATGAAAAAGCCCTGCTCAATTAGACTTTTTTAGAACTAACCACGGATGACCAAAACAACTAATTAACATAAAAAATGCAACAAACATAAGAATAATAAAACAAAAGGCAAAAAAGCCCTACTTTATTCAGACTTTCTCAGAGGTAACAAACTAATAATAAACTAAAAGGAACTCAAAATTGAAGACTAGGAAAAATTTTGAAAATTTCTACACTTATTCTATGACTGAAGTTTCTTCATTGGGGAAAATATGAAAAATATGAAGGTTTTTCTAAAAATATGAAGTCTGAAAAAAAACATTTTCATAAAATATGAAGGTGCTGAGAGCCCTGAGATAGATAGATCTCCACTGCAGATAAGGTACACACTTACCAGGAACCCTCTTGCAGACATAGTTTTCGTACTGACGTCGGTTGTTCTGCCGCGTCTCCAACGATGATAGACCCGGCGGCCATTTGCACTCATGACAGTTCTCCATGAGATCATCCAGAATGTGTGTGGGGCAGCCCATTTCGGTGAGCGTGCGTTTGTACATTCTCTGCAACAAATAGAGAATTTACACCAATTTTTCCTTCGATTATGAACAGATTATTTGTAATAACGTCACCAGGTAAGAAAAAAACGTATGGCGTACATTCTTTTTTATATATTTACTATCGTTGTTGCACTCAATTTTGTTGCATCTGCGGCTCGCTGTATCACATTCTCAAATTAAAGTGCGATTCCATTTCGGACTTATTCCCTTTTCAGTTGAAAAAAAGCCAATATACCTATTATATTTGTTTTTCGGCATTTTACAACTTTTTAAAATAATTTCCGACAAGTTGACAAACTCATGTTTTTGATTGACAGTGACGGATACTTCACATAACCTACCTAGTAAAGAAAAAGTTTATTGTCACCGCTGTTTATAATATTGTTACAAATTTAAGTATTTAAATTTTATAGTTAGAATTTATTTAGGTTTAGTGTAGTATTAGGTTGACGTATTTTACGGTTGTATTCTTAATCTAGGTTTTAGTTGCGTTATCTGTGACAAACTGGTATGCGAACGGTCCGTCTAGAAAAGGCTGGAATGATTCCGAATCGAACAAGGATGGAAGGGTTCTCGAATAGTAGGCAGCCCCTCATATATAAGGCCGGACGTCGTGCATCGGGGAGTCAAAGATAACCAGCAGTAGTGATCGCTAGATGTTAACGCGAAGTTAATAGGCGGATTAAAGTAGTGATTTATTAGCAAGTTATTAGTAAGTTTAAGTGCGTGTTTTTTTGTACATAATTTGTCGTAATAAATTGATAAATCGTTTTTGACATTTGCGAGTTTTAGTTGTTGTAGAGAACCCGTAACAATATACTAAACAAAGATAAACAAAAATGACGTCATTACAAGTGCGTATAATTTGGACTATAGTTATACAGTGTGGAACTGCCAAATGGAATAAATTCGATAACGAATAAATGAGGGCGTGTTGGGAAAAAAGCTTGGACACATCGAATTCTATTTTTAATTGCGCATTTTTTTTTCAAAAAAAATATATACAGTGTGTCATGTAACAGTGGCCAATACCAAGTTTCTTATTTTAAATGTAACGCCCTGTATATTATTTGTTTTTTGGATTCTTCAGAAAATTCCAGACATAATTCATGTCTGTACCTAAGTCTAACCATTTCACTTGACAGTTCAAAAACGACAATTTCCAATTTCATATTTCGAAAACGGTTAGAACTATGGAAGGATGAGGAAGGAAGGATTTCCTTAGCTCTAACCGTTTTCGAATTCCCAAACAGTGTTGCCAAAATGTTCCAAGATAATTCGTGAAAATGTTATATTAGAAATCGTGAGATTTTAAAAAGTCCTAAAAAGAGATCAAAATAGAGAAGGAATAAATAAAAGTTTATAAAAAGCAAAAATAAATTTATATGTATTACATAAAACACATTTCAAAAAGCTGAAAAACTGTAGAGATAATAATGTTTCATACATGGGCGCACCCGGGGGGGTGGAGGGGTTCGGTTCCGGTTGGTTCGGTTCATATGAGGGGGCTCGGGCCCCCGCCAAGCCTTCGATTTTTATTTATATATATATATATATATATATATATATATATATTATATTTTCCACATATTTCATGAAAAAACACAAAAAATAGCTTCAAATTCGACCTCAAGAGGCCTCGGGCTAACACAGTCAGAGTCGGAATCGCTTGAATCATCATTTTTATTTAAAGATACTTCTTTAGTTCCTAGTTTTTTAATCATATTAATACCTATGTCAAAACCATAGCATGTTTCAATTTCCATTCCTTTTCCAAGTCAGTTTTATATTCTTGTTGATAAGGGACTTTTTTCTTATTATTAGGGAGGGATTCGGCTTCATGAACAGATTCTTCACTATCAGTACTATCAGACATATTCAGACAAACACCGCAATATGAACTAACTGCAAACAAAAGCACTTGCCTAATCGGTGAAACTATTTTGAAACAAATAACTACCCAAGTAACATTTCTTTATTTATAGCAGAAGCTAAAAGGTTGCCAGCGCCTTTCCTTAAAACCATTAGTTTCAATGTTTGGTCGCTAGCACGTTCCCATTACGCTTATATACCCCTTAGACCTCCTAAATGGGACTCCCCAATTGGTGGTGGCAACCTATGTATTAAACTCATTATAAAACCATAAGAAATAAACGCTAGCTTCGCCCTCTAGCGGTTCCACCAGTATAGAACCTTTTAGAGCCTAAAGCTATTATGCCAGGTTCTAAAAGCAACTCAGAAACGTCCTCTATCCTGTTATAAAACTAGATTTGGTAATTTGGTATCCTGGCAATTCTGTTGAATACCATAATACCTTTAGAGTAAATAATTTTTCCTATAAAAGCTTTAGCGATATTTTAGATTCACAATGGCTATATAAAATAATTTAGGTCATAAAATTGTCAAAAATGTAAGAGTCCCAAAATTATTGTATCACATAAAAATATACCTATATATGAGGAGTTTGTCGTTTTGTGGATCATCAAATTGCCTGCCAGACTTATTTTTCTGATAAAATCGTATCTGAAAAGCTCTCATAACAAGCGCGCCAGCTCACAAATGCTTTTTAATAGTTTTCTGATAACTAAATAACAAATAATTAAAATAAATAGAAAATAATTTACACTATTCACCATTAAAAAAGTCTGTTTGGTTTACATAAATCAAAATTAAAGTAAAATTATTGTTAAAAAACACTGCTAAAACGACTAGATAAATATTTTCTGTTTACAATATTTTTAAAATAATTCTATATACGCCATTATCGTTTTATAGTGGTCACTTGGTTTTATTTGTTACTCTATCGCAACAAGGATTTTTGAGTGCGCTTATGAAACCAATAAAAAAGAGAAGGTAAACATAGTGAACATAACCTCACTTAAATTTTTTGTATTTGTTTTTTAAAGTGTTAAATTTAAATGTTTTTTATCGTGCAATTTGCACACAATCAGGAGGGCCAATGCAATGATATCCGTTGTGCCTGCAGGTTCGAGGGAAACCTCTTATATTGGCCGTTTAAACAGGCCTTATCTAGGCTTGGGAACCCTACCCAGGAGGATAATAAATAATCAATCTTGCAATAGGTAGGTACCAATCTGTACTAGTACTAGTAAAAACTAAAATACGAAAGTATTTATTTACTTCTGTTAGAACCCTTAAGGAAACAAAGTTTTATATGACCTCCTATTTAAATAATATTTAATATGCAGCTATGGGTAACCATAAATACAAAAGAATTAAGTTTACCTTTAAGCCTTCCAATAAAACCAGTTTAAAATGCCTAAAAGTAATGGCAAAAACCAAAAGTCTAAAGTTTATATTTACCACTCTTAAAAACCTTAAGGAAACTAGGTTCTATATGGCCGCCTATATAATCATATTTACTATTAAACTACTGGTAACTACAGAAACAAAAGGATATAAGGTAACCGTTTAGCTCTATTATAAAACACTTTTGTTATGACCTAAAGTAATGAAAAAAACTAAAAGACCAAAGTTTATATTTATTTATTTTTAAAAACTTTAGGTAAAAGGGTTTTATAAGACCATCTTTATAAATCAGAAATCAATAAAACCAAAAGTATCTAAAAGGAACAGAAGAACACTTTTTGGTTGTATAACACCTCTTTAGGTAATTGGCAATATAAATTACCTTTTTGTAGCCAAATTGATCCTAAAAGCCATAACAGCACCCTCTAAATAACCTTGGAACCAAATTAATAAAACCTTGAGTGGTAATAATGTTATTTGGGTACTGCCCGCGCGATCGCGATTCCGCGGAGCTGATCCAGCAACGTTCGAAGTTCGGGACTTCCCCGAATTTCAATGCAATGAAAATAATCCAGTAGAGTAGCAGCGAGAGTCTGAACCACGAAGCATATATTTGTGGTATGTACGCTTAACCTATATATATGTGACGTTGGTTATGAATAAAAAAATTAATTTTAATTAAAATTTGACGTAAAATACAAAAACCGTAAGAAACGCTACGTAATTCGTGAAATCGTAAGATACTTTTCAAAATCGTGTAATCTCACGATTAATCGTGAGTTTTGGCAACACTGTTCCCAAATTTGAAAATAAACCGAATTGATTATAGTGCATACCTGTAGCACATCATCAGGTGTAGATATCATGCCGCCCCATCTAGTGACTCTGGCTCGTTGTAAGGTGTTGCTCCAGCGCACCACCTCGTCCCTCTCGATGGCATCTGCGATCGCCCTCATTGAAGGATTGGAAACTTTCATGGCCCGCATGAAATCCTAGCAAAACATAGTCAACAAATAAGAGATTAATAACACTGAAGATATTAACCAAAATAGAGGAGTGTTAAAAATGCTGATTTTTCGTGTTTTGTAATTTATAAATGGTCGCTCTGTTACAGAGGGAGATAAAAATAAAAATAATTCTCATGGCCACTGCTGCTTCAGAGTTAGCCAGAAATCAAGAGGTTCGAAAAAAGACAGATTTTTGCATTATTCAAGGTGTAAAAAAACTATCTATCATCGTCATTCTCTTTTTCTTTCTCTCCTTCTTACTATCTTTCACTCTCGCTCTCTCTCTTTCTTTCTACACTACCTTTAGCAAAAGCATCTCCCTTCTTTGTTCAGCTATGAAAAACCTGAGCTCATTAAATTCTTGCTGATACTCGTTCATTTTTTGTTGCTGCGTTTGGATCAACGCTCTCAGTTCTTTCACGCAGTTGTGGTCCTTCAGTTCGTCTTTGGGAATGATCAGGCCACAGCCCTGTATAGAGATCACAGTTAGTTAGTTTTTTGGTCCCATTCAAGCCAGTGCAGGGCGGCCACCGGTCATAAAATTAGAAAAAGTCTGGGAGGAAAGCGATTTTAGATAGATGCATGTCCTTGTGTGCAAGGGACAATTAAATCCTTTAACAGAAAGAAAACTTGCATCCTAAGGGGCGCGTGTATTAGTTTAGTATATGGTGTACAAACAAATCGGGGTTTACGAAAAGGGCGCGCCGGGTGCCTAGTCGCCAGACCAAAAATGGTCTCACCACTACTACTACTACTACCTTTTGGGAAAATGTTTACTAATAAATTGTGATTATACAGTGCCACAAGCGTGCTACTAATAGTCTTTGTAATCATTTCTGATTTAAAAATAATATAATAAATATACCTACAAACAAACAATTTGCTATTGCCTGTACATAGCGAAAATACCAAGGCAAAAACTAATAATTAAAGGGCTTATTGTAATAACATGATAAGCCACATAAATACAGAAATTCATATAAAAATTTTTTTTTCACAAGCCAGTTGTTTTTTGTCCCCCTTTCAAACACATTAGTTACAAAGATACCTAATTAACTTAATAAAAATATTTCAGATTTAAATTTATAAGTAGTAAGATTTACATATTTTTATATTTTTTCAAATCTTCAATAACTCATTTTTTTTTACTTGTGGCATATCACGTGATTACACTAAGCCTTTCAATTGTTTTCTTTTAAATTAAAATTTCATTGATATCTTAATAACAAATTTAATAAAACTTTGTAGTTTTGTATAAGCGACTACAGCTTTACTTTAAAACAGGGTTCTGTTCGGTTCAGTATAAATATATATATCTATTATATATATATATATATATATATATATATATATATATATATATATATATATATATAAACAGGGTTCTGTTCGGTTCGGTATAAATATATATATCTATTATAATATATATATATATATATATATATATATATATATATATATATATATATCAAGTGATATATATCATGATATATATCACGATATATATCATGATATTTATAGCTTGATATATATCCGATCTATTCAATAATTTTACTTATTAAACTAAAAATGTTTTCTACCATTCTAAATATCAGAACATTTGTCAGTACGCCCCTGCACAAAAGTATAAGCATCTGTAAAGGTGTAGTATCGATCGATTCGGCTGCCGCATAGGCATCGCGGAGCTGACTGGGAATCCCCTGTTTCACATCTGGTAAATCCCTGACGCGACGATTTCTTTTATTTTCTGTTTTCCTAGGTTTTCCAAAGCATTCATATTGATAATGATATATATCCGATATATATCATGTGATATGATATTTATATAAATATCATGATATTTTCGAACCCTGCTTTAAAAACCATTTCAAAAATCCCAATAAAGTTAAAACTCCTGGTTTTTCAACTAGCACCCAAACTATGAATCAACATTTAGTCTTACCTGCTCACAAGGCAGTGGCCTTTTGGGGTTGTGTTCACATTCTTCCAAGTGGGTGGCCAGCGTGTCCAGTTTTAGTATCCTGTTGCAACCGTACTGAGCGTTTTCACAGTTGATTTGTAACCTAACAAGATAATTTTTTTTTAACAACTGGTAGGTACCCCGAACAATGAACAGGGTGATTTATTATAGCCGCAAATTTTTTTTTACAAAAATTACAATACAAAAACTCTATTAAATGATGGATCATTGACAACTAATTTTTTATAATTTTGTAATGTAAGTATTTTTTTTATTGGCATAGTAAAAATATCTCGTTATAATTTCACAAGACATCCACTTTTTGTTTTAACTTTCTAGTTCAAATAATAACTGAGTTATGGAGATATTGTAAAATTTCCAATGATAATCCAAATAATCCCTGTGTACAAAGATCTCTTTTCTTCCCAATTGGGTATAATTATCATAAAAAATTTACAGTAATTCCAAATACCTATGGAATTCCCTCAGTAGAGATCTTTCTTAAGGAGTAAAAATTACTTTATTTTATATTTTGAGATAATGTGGCTGCAACAATATACCCAATAAACCAAAAGTATAAAGGCCATACCTACCCCATCCCCACAAAATAGTCGGTCAAGTGTGTTAAAATACTCTGCCAATCTATGGGCACCTAAGCTCACACTAGGTACTAAAGTTATAGTGTACGTCTAATATAACTAAAAACTGAAATATATTTTATTCTACTCCAGACTCAATTGCCTTTCGTTTGATACCACAAAAGCAATGTTTTGACTTAATGTCTAATTTTTAAAATCCACCCCCACCCTTTTTTTAAAAACTAAAATGTATTTTGTTTAACTCCATACTCAATTACCTTTCGTTTGATATCACACACGCCATATTTTCACTTAAACTCTAATTTTTGAAATCTATCCCCACCCTTTTTTAAAAATAAACTAAAATTCATTTTGTTTAACTCCAGACTTAATTACCTTACGTTTGATTTCACACACGCCATATTTTCAATAAACTATAATTTTTGAAATCTACCCCCACTCTTTTATTTGGCTTGCGTTCGTTGGATTTTGTTCATTTTTATTAAATGGGTACATCACGGCCCAAGACCCAGGTACCAAATTTCATTTAAATAGGACAAGCGGTTTTTGAGTTATGCGGGTTGGTCGTTACAGATAGACAGATAGACATACATACAGACACACAGAGAGACAGACAGACAGACGGTGCAACAAAAAAGTTGCAAAATCATCTAAAACGCAAATAAATAAAAAAATTTGAAATCGGAGCAACTCTTTTTTTCTCGAAAAAATTAGGACCACCATCATAGCTCACACTACTATAATAGTATAGTAGTAGTGTGAGATAATTTCAACGACTTTATGAATCTTGATTTCTCACAATAATTTTGTGACAATAAATAATTCTAAAATGTTTTTTTAGGTAATAGTTTTTCGGGTTTTTGTGAATTTTCGTATCCAAATGACTAGAATTATTGTTGAAATATTTTAGGAATAATTGAATTTTAAAGAATTTAATAATATACGAATAAGTAAGTAAGTAAAATCTTTATTTAATCCTTATTACCCAAATGGGTGTGGATCCTGTCCAATACATTAAATACTCTGCCAATCTATGGGCACCTAAGCTCACACTAGGTACTATAGTTATAGTGTGAGCTAATATAATCAAAAACTGAAATATATTTTATTCAACTCCAGACTCAATTACCTTTCGTTTGATACCACACAAGCCATGTTTTGACTTAAACTCAAATTTTTTTAATCTACCCCCCACCCTTTTGAAAAAAACTAAAATGTATTTTGTTTAACTCCAGACTCAATTACCTTTCGTTTGATATCACACACGCCATATTTTCACTTAAACTCTAATTTTTGACATCTACCCCCACCCTTTTTTTAAAAATAAACTAAAATTCATTATTTTTTACTCCAGACTAAATTACCGTTCGTTTGATATCACACACGCCATATTTTCACATAAACTCTAATTTTTGGAATCTACCCCCACCCTTTTATTTGGCTTGCGTTCGGTGGATTTTGTTCATTTTTAAATGGGACCATCACGGCCCAATACCCAACTTAGGTACCAAATTTCATTAAAATCGGACAAGCGGTTTTTGAGTTATGCGGGTTGGTCGTTACAGACAGACATACAGACAGACAGACAGACAGACAGACAGCAAAACAAAAAGTTTCAAAATCATCTGAAACGCAAAGATATATAAAAATTTTTGAAATCGGAGCAACTTTTTTTTTCTCGAAAAAATTAGGATCACCATAGCTCACACTACTTATAGTAGTAGTGTGAGCTAAAATATTTAGCAACACAAGTAGGACAACAAAATTGCACAATACACAAACTTTAAATCCCCCTCCTAAATTTGTTCCTGAGTATGGTTCTGAAAAATATGGATATTTTGTATAAAGCAAAAGTTACAAACCTGCAAAGTAAATTGCGTAAAATCCTTGGCACATTCCTCAGTTGGCCTGAAGTAACAGTCTGTCTGTCCACAGGGCAGGTTGGTTGTCTTGAGATCCACTCGGTTATGCAACTTTTGCAGAAAGCGTGTTCACAAACAGGAGCCTAGATTTATTATAAGATGGAAGTCCAGTATAGTTTACGCAAGATCAGTGTTGTAAATGTTTGGGGTAATTACGAAATCGTCGTCGAAATCAAAACAATACGGCCCGACCAATAACGCCAAGTTGTCGCGGGGCATCACCAGGGTGCCGGCGGCATCGATCGTCTCAATTGATTCACAAGTGCATGAACCGAAGTAAGGCCCAGATTCTGTGTATTATAAAATTCTGTAGCAACATATCATGCTCTTTTTCCATATTTCATAATTAGATTAGATGTGACATAACATCTACAGTGCACAGAATTTTGGTCCTCTGAAGATGTAAGTTACTACTTATGAAACATGTTGGGACTATTTGTTTAAAACAAATTAAAAAAATTAGTGGAGGAAGACAATAACCTGTTTGATTTCCTGAAACCTCCTTAGTTACCACATAAAAAAACATAATAATATATACATTGCTCTGCTAGCTTTAGCCAAGCGGTAAAGCACCACAGTTTAAAAATGTTTTAATATTTATTTGTTCTATATTGACAATGTCAGTACCAACCCCGGTACCATTTTTATTTTAAAAAATTATGCTGGTCTGCTAGCTTCACTCAATAAATAGACACAGAAAAGACAAGTAGGATAAAAATTAACCATCAATATGGTGATAAAATATTTAATTGCTTATAATTAACAGTGTAAGAACTGTCCTAGCTAGCTTTAGCAGACACCAAGCTTAGAAAAAAATATAGGAATAATAAAAATCAATCTAGAAGGTTTTAATCTCGGTTTTAATATTTAATTTCTATTTAATTGCTTACATCTACAGTATCAGTACCAATGTGTGTACCATTTTTATTAAAGAAATGTAAGTATGCTACTCTGCTAGCTTTAGTCAAGAAATTGACATTGAAAAGACAAGAAAGGTAAACATTAATGGTTGATATTGAAATAAATTATTTCATTGTTTTAAAACTGCCTAAGATACCACTTAAAAAATACTATATTGCTATGCTAGCTTTAGCAGAAATGGTTAGTGTCCCAAATTTTTTTTAAAGCTAAACCAAGGGGTCGTCAGCTGAACAAAATTTGTACACCATCCATCCTACAGGACTTTTAAATAAATTCTAGTTCCTGTAGTGTATTATCGCATCCTGTATACTGCCATGCATAAGCTATAATGCTGTTAACCAACATTTGGACAATTTTGATGTTTTGATGCTGTCTTAATCACAACATTATTCTACATCAATTTTGATAAGCAAATCTTCTTTAACTTTTGTGGTTTTCAAGAAACAAATAGTTTACAGTTATCAAGAAGCATCATTTGTTTATTATTTCCGGGTTTTTTGATCAAAACTAGGAAAATTTTATAGGTAGTTAACTGCATTCTAGCTTAAGGACGGCAGTATAGTCCTGTAGACAATTTTTGTACACCTACTGTGGCCAGCTAATCACCCCTTAAGCTAAACAGTATAAAAAAGTTAAAAGAAGTATTTTTGTTTCATTAGAAGTATTTAAGCAGTTGACAAACTACAGTACACACTAAATATTTGGCATTGCAACTACACTTGAACCTCTCGAGTTAGAGAACTTGAAGCTGAGGGGTGAACAGCTAACCCAAAATGTGTACACCGATTGTGAAAATCCACAATCTTTTGCTAAGATTGTGTGGGATTGTGAGTTATTACGAGGGATTGTGGAGGACTGTGCAGCAGTGTCTCACACCTGACGGGGCAGTGGGGACAACAGCCCATCAAAAATACTTGCAACCAAAAAGGAAGGATTGTCAGGGGTTGTGGTAAGAATGTGACAGATTGTGAGTGATTGGAATAGACTGTGGAAAGATTGTGAAGGATTGTTGGATGAAGGATTGTGAAAGCTTGTGAGTGATTGAGATGGATTGTGTCAAGATTGTGAGGGATTGTGAGTGATTGGGAGGGATTGTGTAAAGATTGTGTACACCAATTGTGAGAGCTGTTCACCCCTTGCTCGAAGCTCTATAACTTGAACCTCTCTATAACTCGAACCTTTCAATTGGTCCCTGCACTTTTTATATGTATTTTAACCTCTTTAATTCAAATTTCTATAACTCAAACTCTCCATAACTCAAACTATTTTGGTTGTCCCTTTGAGTTTGAGTTATAGAGGTTTGACTGTATCTATAAAACATAATAAACACAAATAAAAAGTCAAGAAAGAAAATAATTTAGCAGGATATGTGTATGAATTCCTGAATGGGTGAGAAGGGGTTCTCCTCCAAAATCGAGTCCAAAATCATGTAAAAGTCAACCTGCACATGCTATCTCACTGGATTTTATGAATCTCTTGGCCCTGACTGTGAGAGATGTGAATTCTCATTCTCACCCATTTCAAGAATTTAGGTATACAAAGGTTGGAAACAAGAGGTGTCTCACTTATTAATTTTTTTCACTTATTGTGCAGTATTTGAAAAAATAGCAACACTGTGGACCTTGTGGTGTGCTGAAAATAAAGTTTCCACATTATAGTGCCATGTTTAAATAACTTGCAATGGAAACAAAATTTTCAAACAGTGAGACTCCCCCATTAGAAACCATCTGTTATTGCAGAGCAAAATTTTAAAGAAGCACTGGGTTGGACAAATCCTAAGCCCCTACAGGGTTTATAGTCTTTGGGAAAGGTCCTCCTACCTGCATAGGGTCTTCCAGCACCCCTGAACAAATGGGGCACACCAGTTCCTCATCAACGTCGCCTTGAAAACGATTCAATTCGTACCCCATATTTTATCTACTACAGCTGTTAACACACAACCCAAATACTGCCATTAAATATGTTATTTTATATTTTTTATTAATTGTTTATAAAAATAAATATACCCCACAAATTAAACAAAAAAATTATTTATTTTTTTTCCAAAACAGCTGCGTGCTGTCACCTCTTTGACAGGGCTGACATTTCGTACGATTTCGATTGGATTCAAATTTGCTCGACAGAGTTTTTTTTTAAAACGGTGCAGGCCTCTGCGCCTTGGGACGCTATTCTTGAATTCGAGTCATTAGACCCAGAACTGACCGCACTTTCTCTATTATTTCCTAGTTATTCCATTTTATTTATGCTTGCCTTATTTTTAAATTTGAGAACGTTTTGTCCCCTTGCATTTGAAAAAGGTTTAGTTATAGAGGTAGAATAAATTAGACACTTTGTTTTCTGGCAAGCAACGTTTCATGGGGAAATTACCACTCTTTCAAGATATCTACCTATAAATAAGTACTTATTTAAAAAATTATACTGCGTTGGTGCATCTTGTAGCGATTTCCAAAAGTTTCGCATATCTGGTTTTCAACAAAATCTTTGCTGATTTTTATCGTCTTTATTTTAGTTATTTTAATTAAAATCTGCTACGTACTTATGCACTTTTTGATACAACAGAACAAGAAAGAAGTCGTCTCAACAAAACATTTAAATTATTTTCCATTTTCTCATCCCATAGTGTCCGATTTAAATAATAACAGCGCGAAACGTGTCTTTTCCTACGATAATAGATCTGCAATAGAGATAAACAAAATTAAATTGTTGTTTGAATTGTGATAAAACAGTTGCCATTTTCTTATTAACGTCGCGGTGATTTATCGTTATATGCAGATGACGGCGAGAAAGTTTTTGAATTTTAGATTCAAAACGTGAGAACTACTTTTTCGCAGGAACACACTGGCCTTATAGGTTCCCTGTTCCACGCATTGGTGGACAGCTATTTTTGCGACCTAGAGACCTCCGTCCTTGCGACAAAAAAACATTGACGGATCCAGGGGTCAGAGAGGGCCCCCCCCCCCCCAAACCCCGCCAGACAAAACGAATTTTTGAGATGTGCAACGTCAATCAAGGCCGTACCTAGGGGGCGAATCAAAGGGGTTCAATCTCCCCTTGAAATATAGTCTTATGTGTGTTAAAAGAAATTTCTCAGGAACACAAATAGGAAAAAAAATGTACACTACACAAATTTTTATTGAAATTTTCAGCTACGTCCCTGGCGCAAGCACTGATTTAAGGGGGTTAACGTGGAACCGATCAAACCTGCCTCATAGAAAAAAAATATATGGTTTTGTAGTTAATAAATATCGTGCTATATACGGCGCTTGCCCTAGCGTCATTTATTTA
The DNA here is from genome assembly GCA_963576565.1 of Aspidapion aeneum. Classification (NCBI taxonomy): domain Eukaryota; kingdom Metazoa; phylum Arthropoda; class Insecta; order Coleoptera; family Brentidae; genus Aspidapion; species Aspidapion aeneum. The sequence goes on along the minus strand of OY755045.1, from coordinate 16,300,805 downwards.
AATTTTGTCTAAAAGTCCACCTCTGTTTTAAAAAAATTATCGCAAATCGACTTATGCAACGAAGACTATAATAACTAATTATTACATTATTAGGGGTTATTGACTATAGACTTCGTTGCATGAGTCGAAATAATCTTCTTTCGGACCCAAATTTCACAACTCAGACCAATTAAAAACCACAGGAAAAAACTATTTTGTTGTTTGCTGCCAATTTGGCTTTATTTATGAGTTTTTTTTAATAAACAATCCAGCTGTGTAGAATTAAATTTTATCTGTCCCTTTTAGTTTGTGAGATATCACAGATAGTTGTTAGTTTTTTATATAATTACTCTCTTTTTATTTGATTTTTTAAATCAGAGTATAATTTCAGTTAAAAGGACACATAATTTTTATTTTATGACTTTTTAAAATAATTTTTTATAGGTATTGTAATTTTTTAGTTATGTAGATACCTTTTTATTTTTAATTTAATTTGCTTATTTTAAAATATTTTAAATAAATTAAAATATAAGATACAAAAAAATATATAAAAAGTAAAAAATATATAAAGAAATAAAGGGATTATTTATTAAAAAAACCGTATTTCACAAAAAAAAATACTTTTTTTACTGCCACCTTGTTCTTTTGAATTCGGTCAAAGTTATACATCACACCTAAAATAAGTTATTATAACATGATGTAACATTTTTATACGACCTCTTATCTAATTCTAACCGTTTCTTGGTTAAATAATTATTTTTCTAACATTTTTCCTGAAATAATTACTTATTAATTTTACATCCATAGGTGTATAGCCTATACTTACGTATAATAGGCAAGTAAGAGTTTTAACTGTGTAGGTACATATGCAGAAAAAAAAAGCACTGTCAAAAAAATAAGAATGTAAAGCTTAATATTCCTCGAAAATATTAGACAACATTTGTTTCACAGATTATTTGAATTTAAATAATCTTTGGAACATGTCTTAAATGTAATAATTGAGTTTTAAATAAATGTCATTATAATAAATATATGTCGCCTCAACGAAATTACTTTAAACATTTAACGTAGTGTCAACGTTATATCATCGTTGGTGCTACGTTTTTGTGCTTACTGGGTATTTATGGCTTTTAGGGTGTCAACCATATATAAACTTCGTATAACATAACTTTGTAATTTCATATTTTAAAATCTATCTATTTTATGAACAAAACCATCGAGTGGTAAAACGTACGCCTAGGTCCCTTAGCCCTCCGCCGCACGGGTCAAGCCGTGTAACATCAAAGCACGGGTGTGTCCTCAGAGGACAAAAATATTATTGTAAAATTTTTTTAAGAGGATGTTTTTATACATAAATAAAACTAATAATAAGTTAGTGGTACATGCGTTTAATAATTAGAAATAAAATACAACTTAAATAAATAAACCTAACCTACTGTTTTCCTCAAATAAAAAAAACAACTTTTTTTTTGCATATACAAAAAGAACCTTTCAAAAAATTTACTGTACCGCTTCTTCATCGATGCAATCTTCACAAAGTGGTTTTGCATGCTCCAAACAAAGCCATTTTTTACATTTTTGACAAAAGTATTGCGTATTCCGATTTCGACAGTAAAAACATTTTCTTCTTTTTCTTTGTGCACCAGGATCAGTATCAGGATTTTGCATTTCCAAACCAGTCAACGTACAAGCTACTTTTCTGACGTTTTTTGATAAATGTTTGTTTACCGCTCTGCCTTTTAGTTTTTCTTCCACTAAAGTCAGTGCCACTTCTTTTAGAAACTCTCTCCGTGATTTTGTAAGAATATTTGGATTTTTAATGTTTGACTTGTAAACAACATGGCTATTAACTCCCGCAATATCTATCATTTTATAAAAAAATACCATAGGCCAACCTAACTCAACCTAACCTAACCTAGCCAAACCTAAACCTAACCAGCCGCAATCGCATTATAAATTGACCGCAGTTAAGCCGCAATCATGCAGTTTTATTCCAGGAAAATAATTAAAAGCATTAAGCATTTATTGTAGATGTTACTTACAGCAAAGCACGGGTGTGTCCCCACTGGCCAATTTAACAGATAGTGATTGGTACAGTAACAAGACACTACTGAAAACTGTGTTCACACACGTGAAATATCCTGGTGAAAAGGTAGGCCAACTCTCGTTGGGGAAGGTCACGAGCGCCCTAAGTTATAAAAGAATTAAATTACTTGTGGCCTCACAGGACATACCCGTGCCGCGGAGGGTTAGGGTCCGACAGAGGTCCCTGAAAGGTCCCTTGAACGTTTTGTGGGTCTTTTTACGTTTTTAAAACGTCCCCACAGAACGTTTTTAACAGGTTTTAAACACGTTTTTTGTACGTTTGTTAAATTTAATTTTTTATACCTTCTGAAAAATTTGGGACGTTTCACAAACGTTCTAGTGACGTTCGGAAACGTTCCAAAGCGTTTCGGGACATACGAAAAACATTCCAAGGACGTCTAAAAATCGTTTTAGGGGAAGTTCAAAAACGTTTCAGGTGACGTTTAAAAAGCGTTCAGGAGACGTTCTAAAAACGTTCCAGTGACCCCATAAAGTCAAGGCATAAAATTGGGTCCTATTAAGACTTCACTTCACTCCATTTTGAGTACCGTAAAAAAGTTTGAAATTTAGTAGATAATAATTACGATGCTAGTGGGAGAAATATGAGGAACCTTAAAAGTACATATTAAAAACGTTCTTTATTGCAATTTTTTAAAATATCATTCTTGAGACGCTTTATAAAATAGAACTTTTTAGGGAATTTATAGGTTAGGGCCCTATATAAGGAACCTAAAAAGTACGTTTTGAAAACGTCCTGATTTGCGCATTTTTAAAACTTCCTTTTTGGGACGTTTTAAAACGTAACTACTTTTTTGGTACGCAAATGCTGGGTCCTTGAGGGACCCTAAAAGTACTTTTTAAAAACGTCTTGTTTTGTGAGTTTTTCAAACGTCCGTTTTCGTTGGTTTTAATCATGTACTTTTTAGGTACGGGAATATTGGGGACCTAGAAAGACTTATAAAGTATGTTCTAAAAACGTCCAAAATGGACGTTTTGTAATCGTCTCATTTTGAAAGTTTTTAAAACGTACTTTTTGGGTAAGGGAACTAAAGGGACCTAAAAAAGTACGTTCCTGGGACGTCCGGTATTACTAGGGTACTTTATTTTTTCCGAGACTGTACCTCTATACACTGACCAACAGGAAAAAGAGATCGCGAATCAAATTATATGGAATTTAGGTGGATTGACTTTAATTATTAATTACACTTTTTAAATTTTAATTCGGCGATCTAGTTCACGAGGAAGGCGTTGAATTTGTGACTGCCATACGAAATCAAATCTAACCGTTATAATTTTTTGTACACATGGATTCCTTATTTGGTTTTAGATATATTTGTCAAGAAATATGTCATATACGAGTTTTTTTTTTAATTATAAAATTTTTTGAGTCGTGCATATTTTTTTAAAACGGTTTTTTGAAAAAACAACATTTTGAATTACTTTTTTATTTATTTACATTCAATTAATTTTTTCAAAACACAATTTTTCGAAAAAAAAATTTGTTTCCGAGAACTTTTTTTAAAAAATGTTTCGAAAACCAAATTTTTCGAAAAAAAAAATTTTTGTTAAAAATTTTTTACCTTTTCTCCTTTTGAGTGTCTAAAATCGGTCTTATCCTAAGTTTTGTCAACGTCAAACCCTAATTTTTTTCCCTTAAAAAAGTCCCCAGGTTTTGCGATTAATTTAAGAAGGTTAGGTTCTCAAAAGAAGGACAGCAAAGCTAGTGTAGGGAAATATTTTTCGAAAAAATTTTTATTTGGAAATAATGTTTTTCGACAAAATTTCTGTTTAAAAAAAAATGTTTTTTAAAAACTTGTTTCTCGAAAAAGTTCCTTTTCGAAAAAAACTTTTAAAAGCCAATATTTCGGAAGAAAAGTGTTTTCAAAAACTATATTATCAACAAAATCTTCTTGGTCGCAAAATTCATGTTTTTCAAAGATATCTCAAGGGCGAAGGTCATTCCAATCCACAAAGGTGGAGAAACAACCAAGGAATCAAACTACAGACCTATCTCACTACTATCTACACTATCAAAAATTATTGAAAAACTTGCAAAAAAAAGAATGATGGCTTTCTTAGTGGAAAATAATATTCTTAGCCCTAACCAATTTGGCTTTCAGGAGAGGAAAGGCACTAATGATGCGATCTTTAGATTCCTGGAGTGTGCTTACATTTCGATCAATGATGGTGAGGCTGCGGCTGCAGTTTTTTGTGACTTGTCTAAAGCCTTTGATTGTGTGAGTCACAACATTCTGCAGCTGAAGCTTCGGCATTATGGTTTCACTGAAATAGCTCTGGATTGGATTATGTCTTTTCTACAAGGCCGATCTCAAAGAGTTTTTGTTAACAATCAATACTCCCAGTCCAGAAATATAACTTGCGGTGTTCCGCAGGGCTCAGTACTTGGTCCCCTGCTTTTCCTTATTTATGTCAACGACTTGTGTCAAATGAATGTGGGAGCAGAGCTGGCTGTTTTTGCGGACGACGTAACTTGTCTCTGGCACTGTGAAAGTGTGGAGAACTAAGGGGAGTCGTTTCTTTGGGATTAGTACAAATTAAGCGTTGGTTTGATGCCAATAAACTTGCGCTTAATGTTGATAAGAGCAAAATTATGGGATTTAAATGTTCAATGGAAGGACTAATATTAGCAAACAATCCTTTACAACAGGAAAAAAACACAAAAATCCTAGGCGTTTTCATTGACGAAAAGCTGAATTTTGAGGCACATATCATTCCATTGAGAAAGAAGATCGCATCAGGGTGTGTTGCTGTAAGAGTGGTCCGGAGGGAGCTTGGGGTGGAATTGGCGAGAAATGTATACTTTGCCTTAGTTGAATCTCACTTACGCTATGGAATAGCATTCTGGGGTTCATGTAGTAACACACTATTTGAGTCTGTTTTTCGTTATCAGAAGAGAGCTATCAGGGCTATGTTGCAATTAAAACAAACTGATTCTTGTAGACCGCATTTTCAAAATTGTAGAATACTTACCCTAATTTCCTTATACATTCTAGAATCAGTTTGTTTAATCTTTAAAAATAAACACAGAGAAGATTAAAACTACCATCATAATCACAACACTAGGCAAAGACAAGTAGTGCATCTTCCAATCCCTAGTTCCATAATGACATCCATTATCTACGAAAGTAGAAAATTTTTTAATAAACTTCCATTGCAGTTCCGAGAAATTAATGTATATAATGGCTTTAGAACTGCTATTAAGGAATACCTTTTAGAACAGTATTTTTATACCTTGGAGGAGTTTTATATACATAACTAAAAAAATGAATCTTCCAAGAATTGTTTTGTTTGATATATTGTTAAACTTTTTAAATATTTTGTATTGTCAATTTTGTTTTTTTAATGCTTTTGTTTTAATCTTTTTTAATGTCTTACTGTTTAGATTTAATTAATATGTGTGAATGTGCTTGTACCTATTTGTTTTGATTTGCTTGTTTTTTTATTATTTTATTATCAAGTCCTAATTATTTTTTGTGTACTTATTTTTATTGGTGTTACTTAATTATAATTTTAGACAACATATTTGTTAGTTATAAGATTGATGCTTTGTCAACAAGATTTTTTTTTCTTTGACAACAAAGCTTTTTCTGATTCTGATTCTGATTCTCTAAAATATTATCATTTCTACTATAAACCTATGCTTATCTTAGGTTGTCATTCAAGTTCATTTTGACAAGGTTCATTATGATTATTAAAAATTAATTAAAATTTTATTAAAAAATAAATTTGTATAAATATATTTTACTAGGTAAATACTTATTTCATATTTTTACCCTTGTCTTTTATTATATTATCTTCATTGTGTTAACAACAAAACAAAAAATTACGATTCCTGTTTAAAACAATATTACGTATTTTTTATTCATAACTATAGATTAAAATCTGCTTGGATACCTACATGAACGTATGTTTTTTATCAGCTCATCCTTTAAAATATTTTTAAATGGGGTCTTTTAAAAAAAATTATATATATTTATTATTTAGATATCTTAATTTTCAAGGAAGAACCGAAGGAATAGCATAGTGTGATATTAGTTTTAAGTGAATCTGATACCTTCCTAAGCCACTAGCACACTCCAAGTAAACTCCATGCTATATGAACCTCAAAAAGAGTTTTTGTAAATATCCCTGGAACGAAAGTTTTTGGTTATAACACAAATTTAAAAAAAATATGAGCTACAATATTCCGAAAACCACATATTGATGCGACGCTCCAATAAAAAGTTAGCAGTTTTAAAACTTTTTAACTGTCAAAAAACTGTGATTAGCATTGATGAATTTCAACCAAAATTTAATCAGCTCGTTACAGTATCGAATACGATTTTACCTAAAAATTTCATGAAAATCGGTTGGGAGGTTTAGGAGCTATCGTGTTACGCACAGAGTTACATACACCCACACACACAAACACACACACACACAGACATCACTACGATTCTGCTAGGGTAGGTCAAAATACTCCCAAATGACACATTTTCGGCGTTATCTGAAAAAAAAATCGTCGAAAACAATACCTTCTCTAGCCATTGCTGTGCGGGCTAGGAAGGTAAAAATTAGGGATCACAATAGCATTTTATAGTGTCTGTATATTCACATATTTGGATATAATATTCAAATATGTCAACATACAGGGACTCTAAACAGTATACATTTAATCCTGAAATAAGGTATCATAACAAAAATATTTCATGTTCAAATAAGTTTGGCTGGAATAGCCAAGTTTAGAAAGACATTTCGAAACTAGTAAGAACCTTTCATTTTGAAATTTGTATTGGAGAACTTGGCTTTACTTTTATCTCAATTCTTTTTACGGAATACCACTTTCGCGCACTTGGCTTTTTTTTACAATGATTTGAAATTTAAGTTTTAAAGTAGTAAAATATGCGGAATATTGTTCAAAACTTTTGCAATACCTTTACCTACCTAGAAATTTAATTTTAAGATTTTTTTTCTATAGTTTTATCATAGTTTCTATCAGCCTTCTAAAGATCAGCTCTCTAGCGTTTCTGGAAGTGGACAATGTTACTTTTACATAACTTTACATTTAGAGGGGAGGGAACTTAATTAAAATTTGGGATTTTTAAATTTTTATCATAGTTCCTATCGGCCTTCCGAAGCTCAGCTCTCTAGCGTTTCTGGAAGTGGGCATTGTTATTTTTACACAATTTTACATTTATACGGAAAGGAAGCAAGTTAAAATTTTTGGCGTTTTTAATTTGTTTTAGTTTTATCATATTTCCTATCATTCTGCCAAAGCTCAGCTCTCTAGCGCCTCTGGAAGTTACAAGTTGGCAATGTTACTTTTACATAACTTTACTTGTTCAGAGGAGTCCATGAAACTTGGAGTGATTGTTAAACCTATAAAGATCTGCGACTGCGCAAAGTTTGAGTTTCGTAGCTCATTCCGAAGTAGAGTTTTAGATAGGTCAAATATGGGCTGAAATGATTCAAGAAAAGATGGTACAGCAGTTTTTGCGCGAACTTGGCGGGGCGCTGCCGTACCACCAGATTAGTATCTAAAGATATAGTGATATAAATTGGACACTTTTGCGGGGTTTAAAGTAATTTCAAAGGAAATTAAAAAGATCTGAATTTCCTGTGCGATGCTTAAAGATTAAAAGAAGTTAACTGATGGTTTTACCAAAAAACGTGTAAAACCCCATATTTTGTACAATTTTTGTTATTTCTTAATGCACACACAAGCATTTATAATTTTAATTTTTTTTGTAATTTCCTTCATTGCGACTGCTTATTATTTATTAATTGCCAGTGGCATGGCGCCAGAGGGGCCACTAGTACTTACACACACACAAATTCTATGAATCTCAACTTTTTGAAACGGATCGAAACTTTTTCCAACTATATTCACAAAAATTCTATATTTTAATGAAACTATTAAAAATTGTATATATATTTTTTAAAACAGGTTTTTCTCGAGTCATAGTTCTTTCTACATAATTTTGTAAAAAAAATACTACCGAAAACCGTTTTTCTAAAAGTAAAATCTGACCTATTTAATTTTGCAATGAAAATTTAATTGACGGTAAACGGGGACACATAAACATGAATTTCTTCAAACTTTTTAAAAAACTTGTTTCGAAAAACGGATGTTCACAAAAATGTTAAAAAAAATTCCATAACTTAATTTTTTTATTTTATTCAAAAATTATACTGCAGCCCCCCCCCCCCCCTACTTTTAAAAATATGAGACGCCGATGTTAATCGTGTAATCTGGGTTCTTACATTAAAAACAGGTAAATGTTATGAATGATGCCATCGATCGTGATAAGGAATTTAACTGTTATCAGCTTCAATCGCAAGAAGTAACAAAAAAAAACAATGACATATGTATAGAGGAAATTATTGAAGGCTATACGGAGGCCTACTTCGGAAGACCACTATTGTGGCATAACAATTTCAGGCAGTTTCAGGAACTTGTATGATGCCTTATCAGAGAAATGAGAAATAGATTCCCAGCAGAGTACTTGGCTTTTTTTTACATGAAATGTTTTTGTTATGATTTGATATTTTTAAAGATTTTGAATATTTTGGAAACCAAATAACACATCGCTTCTAATTCTCTTTAATTGCTTTGATATTAATCAATAGTAGAAAAAAAAACTTTGGACTAGAAAAAGAAGAAAGTAAGCTTTACATGCTTGCCAAATTTCACTCAAGACCAACCTCACCATTTCCGATTGAAGCCTTAAAAATGAATTAACTGCTTTGCATACCGACATACCTACGGACATACCATCATGCAAAGTGAAACCGAATCGTCTTGATGTTAATGCAGGTTCCTCGGCCATCAACGCAACACCAAAAACTGTAACAAAATACTTCCTTCTACCTTGATTCTTTGGTAGGAGCCTACTCGTGTTAAAGGCCGAAACTTTCACCGCAATTTTTTGTATTCTCAAATGATGTCTTTTGAATTGACTGCAGGTCAGAAAAGTATTTGGCTGCCTCTGAAAGAGGGCTAGGAAAATAGAGTCCTTGTTAGTCTCTTAAGTCTTAGAGAAGGTTGAGTGTTCAGTTAATCTCACATTCCGTCGCCCCTTTGAGTTAAATACAGAGTTTATGCAGATTACTTGGTAGCCTCTGGGAAGTTAGAGAATAGAAATTGCCACTCAGTTTATTTTATCTCTTCTGTATTACAGAATATTGAGTGCTGCCCGGTACATCTTAAATTCTACCGAATCTTTTAGTTAACCGTGAAGTGGCGGCCTCTAATCATGGGTTAGAGGAGAGAAACTGCTTTTCCGTTAACTTTATTACCTCTTTGCCTTGAGTACAGAGGGTCAGCAGAGCCCTTGGTAGCCTCCACAGGATAAGAGGTTGGATAACATTAACTGCCGCGCCGTTAATTTTACCGCCTCTGTGGAATAAATATATGCAATGAATATATTAAAACAGCTGCTCGGTAGTCTCACATTCTACTGCCTCTTTTAGAGTGAATAGAGAAAAGCAGCAAAGTTTTTGGGACCCTGTAATAAGCGGTTAAAGAATTTAAACTCTTTAGTTTGACTATAGAGGGTTAGCAGATAACTTAGTGGCCTTTGAAAGGTTAAAAAGTGCCGCTCAGGTAATCTTACATTTCGCCTTCCCTTTGACATGACTGCAAAGAGTCAGTAGTGGCGCTCGATTGGTTCTATCGCATCCTTGATTTGAGGATCAGTAGAGTACACGGTGGCATCTAAGAAATTAGAACATTTTGAGTGTCGCTCTTAGATAACATTAACTAACGCTCCGTTAGTTTTACCGCCTCTGTGAAATAAAAATATGCAGAGGCTTAGTAGGGTACTTGGCGATTACTGAGGGATTACAGAATATTATGACAGCTGCTCAGTTAATCTCACATTTTGTTGCTTCTTTTGGAGTGACTGTAGAGTAGCAGAAAGGTTTTTGACACCTTTAGTAAGCGGTTAAAGAACATAAACTCTTTGGCTTGAGTACAGAGGTTTAGCAGATTACTACGTGGCCTTTGAGGGGTTAGAGAAGTGCTGCTCAATTTATCTTACATTTCACCTTCCCTTTGACTTAACGTTGATGCTACCGCATCTTTGATTTGAGGATTAGTGGAGTACTTAGCGGCATCTTAAAAGTTAGAGGATATTGACTGTCGCTCTTAGAAAACATAAACTACGGCTCAGTTAATTTTACCGCCTCTGTGGAATGAATATATGTAAAGAGTCAGCAGAGTACTTGGTGACTACTAAGGGCTTAGAGAATATTGTGACAGCAGCTGCTCAGTTAATCTCACATTCTACTGCCTCTTTTAGAGTATTGTAGAGTAGCAGCAAAGTTTTTGGAAGCATTTAATAAGCGGTTGGAGAATATAACCTCTTTGGCTTGACTACAGAGGGTTAGCGGATTAATTAGTAGGCTGTGAGTGATTAGAGAAGTGCCGCTCAGGTAATCTTACATTTTACCATCCCTTTGACTAGACTGCAAAGAGTCAGCAATGCCGCTTCTGTGATTTAGTCAGTGGAGTACTTAGTCTTAGTGGCATCTAAGAAGTTAGAGAATATTTAGTGTCACTCTGTTAATCTCAAATTCTACCGTCTCTATGACTTAAAGACTTAGTATCATGCTTGGTGACATCTGAGGAGTTTGAGAATATAAACTACCGCTTCGTGAATTCTATCGCCCCTTTGCTAGATCATGCAGAAGGTCAGCAGAGTACTTGGTTGCCACTGAGGAATTAAATAATATTTAGTGCAGCAAAGTTAATTTTACATTGTACCGTCCCTCGAACTTGATTGCAGAAATTTAGCAGAGTACTTAGTGGTACTTTTGACTTCTGAGGGGCTTAAATAGAATCGGAAAATCAAAAAAAGGCATAGTTATGAATTGAAGTTTATATACAATATTTATGTTAAAGGTTTTATCGGATTATCTGAAGATTAAGTATCACGTAGGTCGAAATCTACCTCGATTCTTCAGCCTGACGTCACTATGTACGACTTCTTCTTCTTCTTCTTCACCGGCTTAAGCTATACCACCGTGGTTATCTAGAACGCCGGGACAGTAAACGGTCAGCTTTCTTCGGCATTGCTACCATAATCTTCATTTGTTTTCATCTTTGACTGCGCGAAAGTGCGCGCCGTAACTCGCGAAGGAAATTACGGTATCTTGTGTGTATAAACACAGTAGGCTTTGATATGACGAGTTGCTAGCGCTACTTAAGTTGATTTTGACTTAATTAGCGAACGGTTCCGTCGAGTTGGTACTCCTCGGTTAAGTGGTTCGAGCGGTGAAAAACGCGAAAGAATACCGGGAAAAACTGCATAGAAAACTGTAAAGAATACTACGCAAAAGTATTGGATTATAAGATTGACTAAAATATTTTTTGAAAAAACTCTAAAAAACTATATAGTGCTGATGTCGATATGACTTTTGGTTGTCATAAGTGTAGAATGGGTCAGCCGCCCTTAAAAATGGCATTTTATGTTGTAGTTGTATTTGGAATTTTAGTAGAAAGTAAGTACCTAAAAGCACTGCTTTAATTAAAACTATACAGGGTGTTAACAAAGTATGTCGCCAAACTCCAGATGATTATTCTTTGAGTGATTTTAAGAAAAAAACTCTATGTAAAGATGGGTCCGCTTTCATAATAATTGTTTTTTTTTGTTTGTTTCTCCTTTTTAAATCGTGCAGTTTTTGAGATGTTTATCCTAAATCTGAAACGTGTATTTAACTACAAGGCATATAAAATTAAGCATGTCAAATATTACAAAAATACTACAGGGTGATATTTTTTCCGGGGTAATGCCCCTTTTTTCCCCCAGAACTTATTTGCAGTAGTCACTGGCAGATTCAAAAATGTAAAATAAATTTCTTGGTTTATTCAGAAAATTTTTGAGTTCTTGCAATTTTTTGTATTTCTAACCGTTTTTGAGAAAAAATTAAAAAAAAATAATTTGTATTTTCGATTGCTATTCGTAATTTCATAAAACTCGCATGAAATTATATAATAATGTAATGTGCTGACTATTTTAAATTTTTATGTCATTTAGTAGGGTACAAATTTTCCTTTTTAGAAAAATATTTCCAAACTAGTGAGAACCTTTCATTTTGAAATTTGTATTGGAGAACTTGGCTTTACTTTTATCTCAATTCTTTTTACGGAATGCCATTTTCGCGTACTTGGCCTTTTTTTTCATGAAATGTTTTTGTTATGATTTCACTTCTTTTTTAAAGGAATTGGATAATACTTAATTTTTAAAGTAGTAAAATATGCGGAATATTGTTCAAAGCTTTTGCAATGCCTTACTTAAATTTTTGAGGTTTTTTAATTTTTTTCCATGGTTCTATCGTAGTTCCTATTAGCATTCCAAAGCTCAGCTCTCTAGCGTTTCTGAAAGTACACAATGTTACTTTTACATAACTTTACATCTATAGGGGAGGAGAGTAAATGAAAATATTGGACTTTTTAAATTTTTTCCCATGGTTTTATCATAATTTCTATTAGCATTCCAATGCTCAGCTCTCTAGCGTTTCTCGAAGTAGGCAATGTTAGTTTTATATAAATTTACATTTATAGGAAAAGGAAATAAATTAAAATTGTCGTGTTTTTAAATTTTGTCCTATAGTTTTATCATAGTTCCTATCAGTCTTCCAATACTCAGCTCTCTAGCGTTTCTGGAAGTGGGTGATGTTACTTTTACATAACTTTACATTTATAGGGGAGGAGAGTAAATGAAAATATTAAACTTTTTAATTTTTTTCCCATGGCTTTATCATAATTTCTATCAGCATTCCAATGCTCAGCTCTCTAGCGTTTCTGGAAGTGTGCAATGTTAGTTTTATATAAATTTACATTTATAGGAGAGGGAAGTAAATTAAAATGTTTTTTTTTCATATTGTCTTTCAGTCTTAAAAAGTTCAGCTCTCTAGCGTTTCTGGAAGTGGGCAGTGTTACTTTTACATAACTTTACATTTATAGGGGAAGGAAGTAAATTAGAATTTTGGGGTGTTTTAATTTTTTTCTATAACTTTATCATAGTTACCATCGGTCTTCCAAAGCTCAGCTCTCTAGCATGTCTGGAAGTAGGCAATGTAACTTTTACTTAACTTTACATTTATAGGGGAGGGAATTAAATTAGAATTTTGGGGTGTTTAATTTTTTCCTATAGTTTTATCATAGTTCCTATCAGTTTACCAATGCTCAACTCTCTAGCATTTCTGGAAGTGGACAATGCTACTTTAACATAACTTTAAATGTATAGGGGAGGGGAGTAAGTTAAAATTTTGGGGTTTTTTATTTTTTCCTATAGTTTTATCATAGTTCCTATCAGTCTGCCAAAGCTCAATTCTCTAGCATTTCTGGAAGTAGGCGATGGTACTTTTATATAACTCTAAATGTATAGGGGAGGGGAGTAAATTAAAATTTTGGGGTTTTTTGATTTATCCTAGGGGTTTGGTCATAATTTCTATCACTCTGCCAAATTTCAGCTTTGTAGCATGTCTGGAAGTTCAGTAGAATATTGATGATCTATACATGAGTGAGTGAGTCAGTGAGTGAGTGGCAATTTCGACGTTTTTTGAAATTTCGTAATTACTTTACTACTTTATGGAATTCCATGAAACTTGGAGGGGTTGTTAACTCCATGGAGATCTACGACTGTGCAAAGTTTGAGATTCGTAACTCATTCAGAAGTAGAGTTTTAGGTAGGTCAAATATCGGCTGAAATGTTTCCAGAAAAGATAGTTACGGCGCGCGAACTTGGCGAGGCACTGCCGTGCCCTCAGATACCGTGTTTTTCTCCTGGGAAGCCAAGTAGAATATGTTAAAAAAATTAAAGTTGGTATACAAAACAAAGTAAGTGGATGTGAACTATAGATGCCTGTGGAATTCAGTTAACATACATACATTTGCAATAAAAAAAAATCTATTGATAAAATGTTCTGGGACTCCCTGTATAAGTTACATTTTAATATTTGTTAAACGAACATATTAAACAGTTTACATAGCTTAATAGTTTCATTACCGTTAAATTGAGAATGTTAAAATATATTTTTTGCAAGACGTAGGTATACATATACGGGCTTGCCAAAAGTTTTTATGAATACAAGGTGATCAGCACTAGTTATATCTGTTAAATATTTTGCTTTAAACAAAATTTCCATCAATTTTAAAAAACAAAAAAACATTTTATGGTTTAAAGTTTTCTAAAAAACATCAAAGTATAGTTTTTGCAAAGTCAGTTGAACAAAGATAAAAGCCGACCATCGGCATATCCTTTATAGAAAGTGACTTGGGCGGCGGTAGATATACCCATGAAAATTATTTCATTTAATTATGGCGTAAACTAAAGAAATAAAAATAGATAGAATAGAATAGAAACTTTCTATTCCTACACCTACAGAAACGACACTAATTTATTTTCTAACTCTGCATACTGCCGACTAAAGGGGTCCCGAAAAGCACACCCGAAAGCAATTAAAAGCGCATCTCAAAAAAATCTGCCAATCAGGTTCCGTCCATCCACCTGGGCTCGGTCGGTCGGAAAACAAATACTTTGTGGTCGGACCGCAAAGAGCCGCGCCTGTTCTCTGTCTGTACGGTTGAAATTATACCAGGAAGATTTTATATGTATTTGGATAACTTTTGAAGGGCAGAATGAAGTAAAATTTCATGAAATCGATAGAACCCCGTATTATCAGTTATTCAAGTGACTTTGCAGAAACTATACAAGATATTTTAAATTGGGTGGTACAGTGCGACCTGCGCATACATGTGAAGTATTTTCAGGGGCTTATTATTACCTTTGGAATTTTCAAGCAATAAACCGATAAAATAAGATATTATCAGCAGTTTAAGTATTGTCCGCTTGCTTCGATGCCTATTTCTTCCCAACCTAAGTTTTTAAAACATCTTCTAGGGCTTGGTTAAATAGTTTAGGGGATAATATTGTATCACCCTGTATGACACTTCTTCGAGTTGGTCGTTTTTTTTACCCAACTGCAGCACGGCGAAGGAAGGGTAATGTTTTTCGATTGTTCTATGTAAGTAAATATGTTTGTGTCACGCTGCAGGCTAAACATAATGTGTGTCGTGTCGTTGAATTTCTACTGATCCCGAAGGTGCTATAGGCATTGGCGTAGCTAGGGGGGGCAGGGGGGGCCTGCCCCTCCCCCCCCTGAAGTCCCTCAGGCCCCCCTAAGATATTTTAGGCCTCCCCTACCGACTACTAGTAAAAGAACATGACGCTGAAAATACATACTTTTCTATTATTATTCGGGAAATATTCAAATAAAATAGGTGCATTAAAATTTAAAATCATTCAGATAATGTTTACATTTCAGGAAAAAGCCCTTGTCTTGCGGAATTAGGCTTTTTCTCTTTAAATTATCGATAACTTTTCTGCACTTATGCAATTTCCCGAAAATATTTTTTAAATTTAAACATAATTATGCATATTGAATATTTCATAGGGTCACTGCATCCTGGAAGCCTGGCGTCTCTACGTCTTCGTGATGCAGTGACCCTAATATTTCATACATATTGGCGACATCTTGTAAAATATTATAGAAGTGTAAGTTGAATTTCGCATTTAATAAAGACAGCGACCTTTGCCCCTCTGTTTCCGAAATCGGGTTGTAGATGTCGTAAGGTTATAAAAGATCTTTTTAAACTGTTTTTCTAAAATAAATATAATAATCTTTTTAGTTTTTTTGACGTTAGCGTTTAGTGTCTTATGGAAATTTTCCGATTTTGGTGACAATTTCATAACCATTTTCATATTAAGTTTTCCCACGTCGTTAAATGGAATAAATTCTTCGAGCAATACCGGGAAATTTTTAATATTAATACTTCTGCTCTAAAAGCAGAAATGACCGTTTTAAAGAATTGTATTTTTCGGTTAAATCAAACTGTTGGTCATGATTCTAAATAACATATAGCAGAAAACACCTATCCAAACCTCTACCAACTTTTTAAAGTTGCGAGTATTCTTCCAATTTCAAGTGCAACTTGCGAGAGGTCTTTCTCTGCCATGAGGAGAGTTTTTAATTGGCTTAGAACAACTATGACTCAAGAGAGACACTCAGGTTTGTCATTGTTATTCATAGAAAAAGATGTTGAGGTCGA
Source organism: Aspidapion aeneum (assembly GCA_963576565.1). NCBI lineage: Eukaryota > Metazoa > Arthropoda > Insecta > Coleoptera > Brentidae > Aspidapion > Aspidapion aeneum. Next base: position 16,284,625 of record OY755045.1, on the reverse strand, counting down.
CTTAGACAGTGTGGTAGAGGCTTTCAGTCAGCGACGTAGAAAACTTTCTTTGTAGAATTGCTGAATTACATACTTCCTGTGTATACATATAAATAAGTTGATAAATGTATTATTAAATTTGTTATATTAAAATATTAGAACATTTAATGCGCGTATTTTTTTTTTATTCATTGCACACTTTGCACGACTCTTTAAAACCTATGTTTGCTTTTTGTTCAAGATAGACCGGGGCCACGGCCCCCCCTGAAAAGCAAGGCTAGCTACGCCAATGGCTATAGGCTATATTTTTTTAAACAGGAATCTACAAGGCGGTCTTCAGACGCCATTTTGTCACATGATGTAGGCTTTAATGCATACACATTATCTAAATTTCAGGCGATTTTATTAAAATTCCTTTGATTGCCCATTGCAAATGTCCTCTAATTTGCTGTAGTTACTTTGTAGTCCTTCCTGCTTCCACCCATCTCCCCTCCCTTTATTCCCGCCACCCTATATAGAGCGATTTCAAAAATTCTTTCTGCATACGCTTTCAGATTTTTTTTCCATCACCATGTTACTAGTTCCCCCGTCCCTCCCTCTTTCAGCCCAGTCATCCTTATAAGTAATAGTTATAGCTATAACTTTCACAAATATAAAGCGATTTCAAAAATTCTTTCGGCACACGCTTTAGATTTTTTTCGACACCATTTTACTAGTTCTCTCCTCCCTCTCTCCTCCCCCACCTTATCTCAATAAAAGGTAACATTGTTCGCGTCCGTAGAAAATCTACACGTACTTTTTGGGTAAAAGCTAGAAGCTGAGAAGTTGGGAGTTGGGTGTTTTTTTATAAAAAAAAATTATTATTCAATTTATTTAATCAGGATGGAAATGAGGTGTTACAATTTTAAATCACCCTGTAGACTAGTTTTGGCGCTTGCCATTTATGTAATGAATAAAAAATACGTCTGGAGCATAAGGCATGCTTCGAGCGTGTGTAACGGTTTTTAACGAACCGGTGACAGGTGCTTAACGCGGAATGATTTGATGAATAGAGGCTAAAAAAATACATTTAAATAAATAGATTATTATTAATAACACGAAATACTTATAGATACAATAACCCTAAAAATCGGTGCCGTAACTGGGGTTAGGCAGTATACGAGGATGGAATGAAAAGTTTCCGGCTTAGCCTATAGCAGGCCCGTTTTGCTTTGGTGTTCCAACGTGTTTGTGTAGCCTTGCTTGTGATCAGTATACGCTCGAAGTTTAAAGTGAGTGCGTCAAGCAGTTTGTGTCCTGCTTATTTTGAAAGTTTATACAGTGTGTCAATTTTAAAAGATGGAAGAAAACAAGATAAGAGCCGTGATAAAATATTTTCATATCAAAGGGTTATCGTCAACGGAAAAAAAGCTGAACTAGATGCTACAGTAGGGGACTCTGTTCCTTCCTATACCACAGTTCAAATCTGGATATTGGACTTTAAATGCGGATGTACTAGCACCGAGTTGCAGTATGGTGGAGCTATGGAGATGCCAAAAACCCACACTGTGAGTAGAGATTCCGAAAAACATCATTTAGGAAGTTTTAGGATATGAAATCCCATATGTCCAAAATTCATATTTAAAAAACCATACATTTTATTAACTAAAACACCGAGTTTCAGTATGGTGGAGCTATAGAGATGCCAAAAACCCACACTGTGGGTGGAGATTCCGAAAAACTTCATTTAGCAAATTTTAGGATATGAAATCTCATATGTTCAAAACTGCAAAACTTCGAAAATTCATATTTAAAAAAACCATACATTTTATTAACTAAAGCACCGAGTTGCAGTATGGTGGAGCTATAGAGATGCCAAAAACCCACACTGTGGGTGGAGATTCCAAAAAACGTCATTTAGCAAATTTTAGGATATGAAATCCCATATGTTCAAAATTGCAAAACTTCGAAAATTCATATTTAAAAAACCATACATTTTATTAACTAAAGCACCGAGTTGCAGTATGGTGGAGCTATAGAGATGCCAAAAACCCACACTGTGGGTGGGGATTCCGAAAAACGTCATTTAGCAAATTTTAGGATATGAAATCCCATATGTCCAAAATTGCAAAACTTCGAAAATTCCTATTTAAAAAACCATACATTTTATTAACTAAAGCACCGAGTTGCAGTATGGTTTAGCTATAGAGATGCCAAAAACCCACCTTGTGGGTGGAGATTCCGAAAAACGTCATTTAGTATATGTGAGGATATGAAATCCCATATGTCCAAAATGCCAAAATTTTGAAAATTCATATTTAAAAAAGCATACATTTTATTAACTAAAGCACCGAGTTGCAGTATGGTGGAGCTATAGAAAATCCAAAAACCCACACTGTGGGTGGAGATTCCGAAAAACGTCATTTAGCAAATTTTAGGATATGAAATCCCATGTCCAAAATTGCAAAACTTCGAAAATTCCTATTTAAAAAACCATACATTTTATTAACTAAAGCACCGAGATGCAGTATGGTAGAGCTATAGAGATGCCAAAAACCCACACTGTGGGTAGAGACTCCGAAAAACATCATTTTGAAAGTTTTAGGATATGAAAACTCATATGTCCAAAATTGCAAAACTTTGAAAATTCATATTTAAAAAACCATACATTTTATTAACTAAAGCACCGAGTTGCAGTATGAGGGAGCAATAGAGATGCCAAAAACCCACACTATGGTTGGAGATTCTGAAAAACGTCATTTAGCAAATTTTAGGATATGAAATCTTATATGTCCAAAATGGCAAAACTTTGAAAATTCATATTTGAAAAACCATACATTTTATTAACTAAAGCACCGAGTAGCAGTATGGTGGAGCTATAGAGATGCCAAAAACCCACACTGTGGGTGGAGATTCCGAAAAAGGTCATTTAGCAAATTTTAGGATATGAAATCCCATATGTCCAAAATTTTTAAAATTCATATTTTAAAATCTATACAGTTTGTTAACAAAAGCACCGAGTTACAATATGGTGGAGCCACAAAGATGCAAAAAAACCACACCCTGACTTATAATTCGGAAATACGTCATTTAGGGAATTTTAGGGTATCCCATCAGGCCAAATTGGCCAAACTTTGAAAATTGATATTTCTAAAACTATACGGTTTATCAACAAAAGCACTGAGTTGGCGTATGGTCCGGCCATAGAGATGTGAAAAATCCACATCCTGTTTTAGGATTCACAAAAACGTCATTTAGCGAATTTTAGGGTAGGGAATCCCATAAGACCAAAATGGCCAAACTTTGAAAATTCATATTTCAAAAACTTTAAAGTTTATCGAGAAAAGCACCTAGTTGCAGTATGATGGGGCCATAGAGATGCGAAAAAACCACACCCTGAGATAAGATTTGAAAAAACGTCATATAGCGAATTTTAGGGTTGGGAATCCCATAAGACCAAAATGACCAAACTTTGAAAATTCATATTTTAAAAACTACACAGTTTATTAACAAAACCACCGAGTTGCAGTATGATGGGGCCATACAGATGCGAATTTTCAAAAAACGTCCTTTAGTGAATTTTAGTGTAGGGAATCCCATAAAACAAAAATGGCCAAATTTAAAAAATTCATATTTAAAAGCTTATCAACAAAAGCACCGAGTTGCAGTAACACCAAATGTAACACCAAACGCACCGTACAGAAAACTCTCTGTACCTTACTAAAAGTTCTTATTAAACACTATGCAGGGTGTTCCTAATTTTGTGTACACTACAACTAACTTTGTTATTAGACACTTATTGGAAAAAAACCTGACCTTATTTTAAAATCGACCCTATGGTGACAGATTTACATATAAAAAGCAGCTGCTCTCTTTCAAAATTCGGCCTTTATGTATTTAAAAACCGGATTTATTAGTTTCGGCATTTATTCAATAAAAGTTAACGTCTTTATTATTAAGTTTGGCTTTGGTATGTCAATTTTGAGAGGTCAGCTGTTAGTTTTCTGTGTGAATCTGTCAAAATAAAGTCGACTCTGAAATAAAGTCAGGTTTTATTCCAATAAGTCTCTATTATTAAAGATATGAAATAGTACAAACTAGCATCTTTGCTTTATATTATTTCGCTAACCTTTGTACTTAAAGTAAAAGAAGATTCCTAATAGAAACAGATTTACTTTCTGCGTTGTTTTAAGTGGTTTTATCCAGCATAAAAACTAATCGAGGGCAATTATAAACAGTTTAAAATATTTCTGTAAATGTCGAAAACGCATAAAAACCGTTAAAGAAGTGTCAATTTTATCGCCTCTGCTGTGCCTATAATCGCCGTTACAGTAAAAATTGATAGTTGCAATTCAGAACAAAAAAGAAAGTTGTGTAAAATGTTTCTAGCCTCTGTTTCGATACTTTTGTAATATTCGGTTTGAAAATATTTAAATATTTAATAATAGATATAAAGATAAAGCCGATACGCACTTCATATTGCGTACAGTGGCGGCTCGTCAAGTAAAGTAAATCAACGATATGTATAGAAGAAACATAAAAAAAATATAGTTTATTTTTTTCAATTAAAAAATACCGTTAGTTGTAAGGAAGTATTTATTAAAAATAAAATACTAACGATATTTTCCTTGTTTATATTGGAGTGTGAGTTTTATGCTTTCCAATCATGATCTTTTTATGGATTTGGAACATAAACATGTATTCAATACAAGAAATAAGAATGACCTTAAATGTGAAACAGCACACTATACATATGTACAAAAAAACGGTAAAAATTCTATCCTTAGAGTTTGGAATAAATTACCACTAAAATTTAGAAATTTTGCTCCTAAAACCCTAAAGATTAAACTAAAAGACTATTTAATAACAAAGGCATATTATTCCGTCGAGGAGTTTTTTATTCTTTGAGGTTGAGGAATTTGTTTTAAAATTATTTTATTATTACTTGTTCTGTGTTTGTTATAAATGTACTATAGTTTTTAAATAATTTTAGCTAATTAGTCGTTCAGCTTTAGAACAATTTTATTTTGTTATGATGTTGACTTAATAACGTTTAAAAGTTATTCAAAATACCTACCTTAGGTAAAAAAACTACTATAAAATAGTGATTTACAATAAGTATTCTTGATTTTACTTGTAGCAATGTATTTATGATTTTTTTGTATGTATTTGACAGGATCCACACCCAATTGAGTAATAAGGATTAAATAAAGATTTTACTTACTTACTACTTACTTACTAGGGACTTATTGCATTGAAAAAGTCAGGCAGTAATAGTACCGGGCACTATTCTAATACAGTTTTTCATTGAAAACTGACAGTTATTCTTTCAAACTTGACATACCAAAGTCGAATTTATAAATCCAGTCGTTTATTTTTCATTAATAATGGCTGCTCTATCAATTCCAGCTCTTATAATACACAAAGCACTAATTTTGAAAGAAGAGTTCTTATCATTTCGGCACTATTACTGCCTGGCTTTATTGCAATAAAACCCTATTATCTCATATTAGCTCTACATTCCTTACTTAATATTTGAAAGTAATAAAAATTAAAAAAAAAAAACTCCCAACTGCTAAATCTACTACATCTATATGTACCTACTAGTCGCAGTTGAGTACAAAATTGATAGGTATACCTAAGTGTGGATTTGGGCCAAAGTCTAGGAGGGAATAATGATCGACTGAAACACTAATATTTCATTACTTTTTTTTCTATGTTTGAGGGGGGTGGTAATTATGCGGTGAGTCCGATATTTCTTAACTAAAAGTCTATTTTTTTGAGTGGGGGGGGTAATTACCACGTTACCCCCCCCCCATCAAACCCGCGGTTGGGTAGACCTATAATGTTATCTGGTAACTCAGGTTATTGAGTAATTTTGTACCCAACTGCGGCTAGTAGATACAAGTAGAATTAGCAGTTAGGTGTTTTTTTTATGAAATTTTTCTTTATTTCCAACTTTTAGGTTTAATTTCTATTTAGCCTTCTGTTACCTTCCATTGAGTGAAGGTGGAGGAGGAGAGAGGGACGAGGGAACTAGTAAAATGGTGTCGAAAAAAATCTTAAAGCGTGTGCAAAAAGAATTTTTGAAATCGCTCTATATTTATAAAAGGTATAATAAGGAGGGTCGGGAGAAGAGAGGGAGAGGGAGGAGGAAACTACTAAAATGATGTTGGAAAAAAAATCTGAAAGCGTATGCAGGAAGAATTTTTGAAATCGCGTTATATTTGATAAAATTATGCGAATATGGTTTTTAAATAGGGTGGGGGGAATGACAGGAGGGGAGATGGGTGGGAGCAGGTAGGAGTACAAAGTAACTACAGCAAATAAGAGGACATGTGTATGCCTTAAAGCATACATCATGTGACAAAATGGCGTCTGAAGACAGCCATATTGATTTCTGTTTAAAAAAATATAGCCCATAGCAGCTTCGGGATCAGTAGCAATGCAACGACACCTTTTTTGTCAAAATCGGTTAAGCCGTTTAGCCTTTAGCGTGACACAAACATACATATTTACACACATACTTACATATATACATATCTCATTCGAAAAACATTTCCCTTCCTTTCGCCGTGCTGCAGTTGGGTAAAATATAGTTTGTTATTATCTCCTATTAGCTCTACATTTCTTAAACTTAGAAATATTAAAAAGTAATAATTAAATAACGCCGCTCTCTGCATACTTGTGAGCATCCATCCATTAGTTTTTTAGATATTTGCTTTCAAATTTAACATGGAATGATAAAATAAAAATCTAAAATTGTAAATAAATTTTTATTTTATCAGTCCATGTTAAATTTACAAGTTTGAAGGCAATTATCTCAAAAACTAATCGATTAATTGTTGACATTTTTACACGGTTGTAAGGGCATTCAAAAGGCCTTTAAAACAAAGTATCACTAGATGCACTTTCTCTATTCAAAATATAAAGTGTCCCCCTCGCAATTAAAATCGACGTGTCCGAGCGTTTCTCTAAATACCCAAAAAAGGCTCTGTTTTGAAGTTCGTGAAACACCCGATATACAGGTTCCCCGCGCAATCATAGTAAAATAATATAAACAACAACGGCATTTTATTAAAAAATCGAACAGAACAGTCTAGCGATGACCGCATATATCCCATACTCCCATAAGAATGATGAGGGTAACCAATGGAATGTGGATCTATTAAAAAATAAAAAAGAAGATTATTTCGTTAACAATGTAATATATTAGATAAGTATATACCTATGTAGTTTATTTGGTTTTGACTTAATGACTAGCTTTAGTAACTCCCAACGAAATAGCTTGAAATAAACTCTACCTATTTTTAATCTTTAAAAAGGACGTTAATGGACGGTCTCGCGTTAACAAGATTCGTGATAGATGTTCGGAGAATTTTGTGCGTGTCTAGACAATTTTGGAGATAATATTATTACTTATTATCTTATTATTTATTATACGTATACCTACTTCTGCTCTACAAAAACTTATATCAGCTATGTTATTAAGGTAAAGCACCTACTTACGCATTAAAATTTATTTTTGTTTTTTTTTCTTAAAATGTGGCAATAGATAGGTACACCCGGTATAAAAAATAATGTCGCAAACGTTTTCCTAAATTTGACGTCTTTTTACCGATTAGGCAACAAGGCCATTTATGGTAGCACAGCTGTGATGGTAGGTATTAAAGAATTAAGAATTTATCCCTTTCGTAGCTAATGCGTCGACGGCTTTTTGAAACTTGTTATACTATACCTATGTGGGTCAGTACTTCAATTTGGAAAAATTAAAGCCCACTAAATTTCAGAAATTTGTGCAAAATTCGTTGTTTACCTTACAAGGTAGTAATATGACGAGATGGTACAAATCAGATTCTGATTTTGTTCAATAAAATATTTCAATGTAAAGTTAGGTTAAATTTGCTGCGTAAGAAATTGAGTTGCAACGTTACTCACAACATATAAGGATTAATTTAAATCTATGTATGTCAATATCACGATCATTACCATTTCTATACCTATTTGGAATTTTTCTTGACATTTTCCTTGGTTTGTTTTGGAATGAATTTTAGCTTTAACACTTGTATATCATATCGTTGATTATACATGTTTTTTAAACAGAATATAAGAGTTTTTGGCAATTACTAAAAATATTTTTCATTACATATTTTTGGCAAGAATATATAATTTTTTGTTTTTCTTATCTGAAAAAAAAAATAAAAACAGAACTCTTAGAATTTTATAGGATATTTCCTGAGCAATATACCACGAGCCTACAATATTTTAATTTAATGTATAAATTAAGGCCATCATAGATCGAGTTTTTGACCTATGTAGTTTTAAAGTAAATTTAATAAGTAGGTAATCTATGTGGAAACCTATACATAGAATACTTTGCAATTATTGGCAACCTTTTTGTGCAAAAAAAATCTCTGCGTTTTTTAATCTATAGTAATAAAAGTTTTATGTATTTTTGTTACTGTCCTATTAAATATTCCTTTATCACTTCTCCAATGATCAAAAATCAAAATGTGTAAACAGGTTTGAGGACTACGTGGCCACTTTTTTTCAAAGCCGAAAAAACAAAAAAATATATTTTTTCAACAATAAAACTATAATAAGTTTGTCCTAAAAATGTAATCCCGTAACTACCATAACCGAAAAGAAAACGGAAGAACAAACCAATTTCAGCCACCGAAAAATCTTCAAAAAAATTATCATAAACTCATCTTTACTAATAAAAACCGTAGGTCATAGAAACTTAATGCTGTCCACTTGCATTTTTAATTTATACGATCGACGTCATTTTAAAAAAAAGTGGTCTTTAGGAAGAACTGCAGGTTCGTTAGATTTTACTGCTGCGAGAAACGCTTAACGGTGCATACAGCTACCATATAGTAAACTAAACGCACAAGAAAAACTTTTAAATGATTGCGTAACAGTAAACTGTCATTATTTTGCGTTAAAAGTATTGAGTTAGAGTTAATAAATAAGGTATATGAAGTTGGAACTTGGAACATCTCTTTTTTACACCACTATGCATTATATCCATATTAATAATCATTCCCATACACAGAGCTTGCTTCTTTTTAGCACGAAACATTTTACATACACTATGCTTCAAATACCGTGCCGTATAAAACTTTCGACTTGACGAAATTTCATAGTTTTGGTTTAACCGGCAGATAAATCTTGAGTTTTCCCCACTAACGCGCGGTTATGTCTGCTACAGACCGATATGAAGGATCGAGTCGAAAGATTTTTTTTTGTGTTAGTGGACTGCAGCAGTTTTAAACCGTTGCGGACAAAACGGCCAGACTTATCTGTGCCGTTCCAAACCGACGGATCAACCTCTGTGTGTATGGCCAGCTATTTAGTGGACATTCCACGCGCCAGTTATAGCCGGTATAGATTTATCTGTGAGTTCAGACCAGCCGGCGAAACTTGTGGGTTCCGCGCTCGATATTTTAACCGGCGCAGACTTGTCTGTCGGTTTACACTGTGCCAGGAATAACAGACCGTTCATATATTCTCTCTTTAATTTATTGAATATTATAGCACATGTTTCCGGAATGATATAACCAAGTGCCTGTGCAGAAATTCCCACTGAATTTTTTTTTTCACATTTCACTAACACACATTACACAAACATTTTCATTCACTATGCTTAAAATACCGTGCCGCATAAAACTTTCGACTTGACGAAATTCCACAGTTTTGGTTTAACCGGCAGATAAATCTTGAGTTTTCGCCCAGTAACGCGCGATTATGTCTGCCACAGACCGATATAAAGGATTGATTCGAAAGATTTTTTTTTTGTGTTAGTGGACTGCAGCAGTTTTAAACCGATGCGGACAAAACGTTCAGACTTCTCTGTGCCGTTCCAAACCGACGGATCAACCTCTGTGTGTATGGCCAGCTATTTAGTGGACATTCCACGCGCCAGTTATAGCCGGTATAGATTTATCTCTGAGTTCAGACCGGCCGGCGAAACTTGTGGGTTCCGCGCTCGATATTTTAACCGGCGCAGACTTGTCTGTCGGTTTACACTGTGCCAGGGATAACAAACTGTTTATATATTCTCTCTTTAATTTATTGAATATTATGGCATATGTTTCCGGAATGATATAACCAAGTGCCTGTGCAGAAATTTTCACTGAAAATTTCAGATCTTCATATGATCTTTCGTGGCAAGGAAATGAAGGGCAGCATTTAATCGCTGTTCTGGTCCAATGGCTTCTCTCATTTGAGTATCTTGTTTCGTAAGACCCTCTCTTACCAAATTTAATAAAAGGTCATACGTGTTAATAACCATTCTTAAATAATTTTTAAAATCGTCTGGATTATTTTCTCTTAACTCTTTTAATAGAAGGTCATGGCTAAATAGTTTCCTTTTAAGCAATTAACTTTTAACCCACTTGGAACGTCTTTTTTTACACTACTATGCATTATTTCCATATTACTAATCATTCCCATACACAGAGCCTGCTTCTTTTTAGCACGAAACATTTTACATACACTATGCTTAAAATACCGTGCCGCATAAAACTTTCGACTTGACGAAATTCCACAGTTTTGGTTTAACCAGCAGATAAATCTTGAGTTTTTGCCCACTAACGCGCAGTTATATCTGCCACAGATCGATATGAAGGATCGATTCGAAAGATTTTTTTTGTGTTAGTGAACTGCAGCAGTTTTAAACCGATGCGGACAAAACGGTCAGACTTATCTGTGCCGTTCCACACCGACGGATCAACCTCTTTGTGTATGGCCAACTAATCAGTGGAATTTTTAAGTCAAAATGTAAGTTTTAAAACAATATGAAAGAAACAAAATCTTTCTTTTTACCGGATTAGCCACGAAAACTTGTTTGAATTAAAAAAAACATAGTTAGGATAGGTCAGGCCAGCTCAGGTGCGTGCCAACCTATTAAAATAAGCAGCTCTTGGTATCAGTAATGTTTTATCATAAAATTTTAATGCTAAAAGCTAGTAAGCATTACCACCGCTTTCTAGGCAAACGGGTGGTGCGACAAATGTTTTATTTCACAAATTTATGACTTTTAATGGATATACTGCAAATATGCAAATCTTTAGTGCTAATGCTTTAGTTTTTGGAGGTTCGTTTGACGGCTAAGTATGAGGTCATTAAAGTGAAGGATCTTTTGGTTCGTTAGTTTTTATATTTATATATCTGATTAAGCTTTTTTCTATAAAGAAGAGCTTTCATCTAATGTATTCAATTATTTAAATCATAGACAACAATGGCACATTAAGGCCAAGTATCAAAAAATTTGTTTATTATTCAAAAGCCACCTGACTCCAATTACGATACGGGTTTTCCTTTTTAAAAACTTCGTATGCACCGTTTCACGTCTTGGGTCTTGGGCACGCATGCATGTGATTTTTAGTCTTTGTTATTCTTATACTTAGTCGCATTGAACATTATGAATATTAGAGAGATTGTGCAAGAACACTTTACCAGGAACAGATAATTTCTACTTTGCGTGCAGTCTGCTATGGCTCCAAATATATTAACAGTTGCCTATTGTTGCCAGCATTTTAAGGTTTTTTTTTTATTTGTCAAACACACTGTGTTTTTTTTTATTACAATCTAGTCAGTAAGACTAATTAGCAATTTTGTTTTAACTTAATTTACTAGAAAAGTCAGATTTAAACTTAGGGTTTACTCAACAGTTCTCCCCGCTTTGTTTAGTCTGTAACTCACAAATGTGTTGTGTTTATAGCATTATTTTAATCTAATCGGTGGAGGTAATGGAGCTTTTTTAACCTTAGTTGGGGGTTCTTCATTTTGTGTTTTATTGGAGGGCTCTCCAGTGCCCGAGCTTTGTTGTGGTGGTGAGAGTGAAGTATCCATTCGACGTTTTTTCCAACCTTTTCCTTTTTGTCTGATCCACTCAGTTTTTCTTGCCAGATCGTCCTCATCAGTAATGTAGTCCATGTCAGACTCTTCTTTTTTAGTGACTTTTGTCTCTAAATCTGCAAATTTTCTTTGCATACTTTCCAGTTGACTTCGGAGATAATCCACTTGTACACTAAGTGAATTTTTTTCGTTTTGGGATTTTTTCCATTCGCTATATAAAACTTCTTCATTTTGTGTTCTAGCATGGCTATCCTGAAATAATTCGGCATTATCCATTTTTTCTTGATTTTGTTTGGGCTTTTCGCTAATTTTTAAAACAAATTTCACAGGTGATGGTACACTTTTTTTGCTTTTAAACATGATATATTATTTATAATACACATTGTATATAGATTTTTAACACAGGTTTTTCGCGCGCGAGGTTTATTGTAAACAAAACAAACTTCGACTTTGACCTCGTTAGTACTATCATGCAGGTACGCTGCAATATAACCGTACTGAACTGCGATCGAACGAATACTGCATTTTGAGGTTAGGTGATGTTGTTTCTTCATTAGCTCCCCTGTTCTTCTTTTTAAAGTTTAAGGTTTTAATCAAAACTTGGTCAATTTTACTACTACTATGTCGGTTTAGAACGTCTTTCTACTTTGTTTTCACTCCTATTCTCTACCTGGTTTTGACTCATTGATCTTTGAATTGACTGTTGCCATTATAGTTTAGGATGCCTTCTTTTTCTGAGCCCTATTGGTTGCCATTCTAGGACCTGCTTTGGCAATCTTTCGTTGTTTATCCGTTGTATATGGCCGTACTATATGAGTTATCTTACTATATGAGTTATCTTTTAGTGACTACTATATGAGTTATCTTTTAGTGATTACTATATGAGTTATCTTTTAGTTATTTCATCCGTTATGCTTCCCTCGATTCCCATTCTTTCTTTTATAATCTCCTTTCTAATGTGGTCTGATCTAGATATTCTCATTGATCTTCTTATTGCATCCATTTCGACACTTTCCATTTTTGTTTTGTATTTTTCTGTTACGCGACAAGTCTCTATTCCATACAACAGCGTGCTTTTCACCATTTTTCATATATGTTTTACACTGTTTTTTATCTCTCTGCTCCGTAAAATACTGTTCCATCCAATAACCTTTTTTGCTTTTACTATTTTTTTTCCAGTTCTTTACAGTCTGCTCCTGTCTTATCAAATGTGACACCCAAGTATTCATACTCATTGCATGGAGATATTGTTTGTTCATGATCTCACTTGATTCGTTTCCAATAAATAAAGACTGTGTCTTGTCTACGTTCACTGTTAATCCCCACTTTTGGTATTCTTCTGTTAATTTTCTCATCATATTACAAAATACAATTACTTGGTCGTCAGCAAACTGTAGTGTGTATATGATAAATCGGTCGTTAAGTTGTATTTTTTTGCCTTGTACTTTACGTTTCCAGTTTTTTAGAGCTACTGCGATATATATTTTAAGAAGAGTTGGAGAGATACAACATCCCTGTCTTAAGCCTTTGTTAAAAGTTCTTTTGAAAGTTGATTTTCAATTGATTAATTCTTCTGATCAAAATAAGCTCCCAGTGAGCAAAACCTTAACATTACATTAACAGATTTTTGTTGCTTTGTTACTTAACCAACTTAGTAACATATACAGCAATGTTCCATCACCACCACGTTAAATTTCCCCCTCTGTTACGTAATATTATGAGAATCCTGCTTTGCAATGAAATATACAACCACCATGTACATAAAAAGAAGTGTCTGCCACATAGATATCTAGATTTAACAATCAAGTGGATTATTTTTTGTAACTTTGTTACAGTATGACCAAATATACTAACTATACTGCAACATGTTTTATGTCATTTTCAGGATAAAGGTACATTTTATAAAATAATCTAATATTACTACCAAGATAACACAAGGACATTTTAAAAATATCTAATTAAATACGTAAGAGACATCCATATACTCTATACTCTATACATATCCATTTTAAAGGATTATAGAATATAAGATATTTTACACCTTTTAGGAAAATTTAAAAAGAAACAAGAAACGTAACATAGGTACCTACTAATTTTGGAAATTAAATTTTTTTAAACAAAATCTTGAGAAATCAAGTTTTGGTTTTTAGATAGATTAACATTTTTGCTAAATTTCTTGTAAATTTAAAATAAATATCCTAAAAATTTAGGGTTTTAGAACAAATTTTCTCTGCTTCAAAGACATCAGCAGACGCCTAGACAAGAAACCTGATTAAAACAACTAGAGCTCATACTTAATTTTAATAATTATTTACCGTTATTTTTAATAATATAACGGATATTAAATTAATAAAAACAACTATAAAGTTATACTTCTGGCATATTTTTATCTTTTAGTATTTAAAATTTTTCGTTTTTAAAATTTTCTTAATGGTGTTGTGTAAAAGTAAAAGCCACGTAGATAAATAAATATTCTAAAAATTTTCCAAAGTTTAAGATCTGTTTCCTTTGTTGGCAAAACTGAAAACAAAGATAAGTTTTTAATACAAACAAAGGCCAATATCCTGCCCACAGTTTGTTAAAGTTGAACTAATTATCTTGAAAACTGAACGTTTTAGAGCGATTTTTCGAAAGTGCTGCAAAGACATCAATAGACATAGACAAGAAACCTCATTAAAATAATTGGAACCCAGCCCTATCTATTTTTAAGAACTACCGATATTTTAAATATTATTACTTAAATAAAATTTATAAAAACAACTCCTGGGCTATAGCTTTACAAAATTTTATCTCACAATTTTTAAAAACTTTGGTTTTTAAGATGCCTTTGGTGATCTTACTAAAAGTAGATAAATAAATATTCTAAAAAGTTACAAATTTCAAATTCATTTTTTTCTTGGGTTTGCAGACTGTTAAACAAAGATCAATTTTAACCTCAAAATAGGCCAATATTCTGTCCACAGTTGTGGTAAACTTGAAACAAGTATCTAATGAACTAAAGATTTTAGAGCTATTTTTCTAAACTGCTGCGAAGACACCAACAGGCGCATAGACGAGAAACCTGATTAAAAAAACGTGAGCTGATGCGTAATTCTAATAATTACCGGTTTTTTAAATAACATAACGGGCAATAAATTTATAAAAAACTACTACTTAGCTATGCTTTCGCAATATTTATATTTTACAGTATTTAACATTTTTAGTTTTTGAATTTTTTGTAGTGATTCTGGGTAACAAGAAAACCTACATAGATAAATAAATATTTTAAAATTTATTTAAATTTTAAGGTCTATTTTCTTCGACTGCAAAAAGGAAAATAAAGATAAAGTTTACTACAAACATAGAATAACATGCTGTTCACAGTTGTCGTAAACTTGAAATAAATATCTCAAAAACTCAAGATTTTAGAGTAATTTTTCGAAACTGCTGCAAAGACATCAATAGGCAGGTAGACAAGGAACCTTATTCAAACCCTTAAAGCCCCAAGTTAATTTTGACAGTTACATATATTTTAAATATTAATAAAGAAATTAAGTTCATAAAAACAACAAATTTTTTTTATCGTAATTAGACATTTTGAGTTTTTACTATGTTTTTTAAAATACTCGTAATTTAGGCAAAGATAATGTACTAAAAACTTTAGAAATTTGTTCAAGGGGAAAATATTAAACGAAGATACATTTCAAGCAAAGCATAGACCAATATCTTGTCCACAGTTTTGTAAAATTTGAAGTTTATCTTTTAAATACTTAAGGTTTTAGAGCAATTTTCCAAACTGCGGTAAAGACATCAACAGGTGATCAGAACAGAAACCTTATTCAAATTCTTTGAGCACCTTTCTATTTTAATTTTAATTAAGAATTTTTATTAATTATCTTCTTACAATATGCTTATTTCTCATCAAAAGTATTTTAATTTTTAATATAATTACATAGGTTTATATTTTTTTTGTGTAGAATTCAAGTATTGTGAATAAGAACACTGTTCAAAATACTCTTGGAATTTCAACTTTTATTTCTTTTATCCTCAAAACTTCACAGAAAAGGAAATTCTACCACAATATAGCACAACATCTTAGCTACACCTCGTTTAAATTTAAAATACATATCTCAAAAGCTAAAGATTTAAGAGCAATTTTTACAATCTTATGGTAGATAAGAATCCTTGTCCCAATTGTGTCTGATTCAATTTGACTTATAAATGAATTATTTTAAAAAACAAAAAAACTTAACATTTATAAGTATAAATAACAAACTGTTATACCTAAAAATCAAACTTAAAAATTGTTTTTTATTTCATACTTTTATTATATATTTTTATTATCCATTTTATAATAACGCTAGTAAGTAGGTATTTGTTGCTTGCAAATCTCCTTAATACTGATATTTTTTTACGACCGTTCCTTATTGTCTCATTTGTACCAGTGACCTACAAAACTCGGTATACAACGACGATATATTCGCCTACGACAAATCCTATTATTATTTGCCATATAGCCTCTTCTTTAGCATGTTTAATGATGATGTATATGCAGAAATAAACACACAGGCGGAGTAATTTTATTAAATAGGTTTTACTTTTTAAACGGCTTTGTTTAGCTTGAATGTGCATACAGTGAAACCTCTCCTTGCCGACACCTCTATTAAGCGGACACTCCCTTTAGGCGGACAAATTTGTTGGAACCAAGGTTTTCCCTATTTAAAATTTACTCCTATAATCGGACAGTCTAATAACCGGACGCGGACAATTTTTTTTGGCTAAAAAATTCTAAAACCTCGCTTAACCGGACGCAAATCTCTGATAAAGGAACGGAGCGCTGCACGACATGAGCCTGCAGCCGGGGAATTACCACTTTCCGTTTTAATGCGGAGACTAAATACTTATGTCGTATTTACAACATATTTTATTCGGCGGGACTGCTGTGTTTTATTTTTATTGTTGAGCTGGGTAGTAATAGATGAAATGGCGCCTAGTAAAAATCTTCTTAGTTAACATGAAAAAATGAAAGTCGTTAACGTTTCGGAGAAGGAACATCTTTCAGCATGAAAAATTCAATATCGGAACAACTCAGGCAGCGGAAATTGTTAATAAATATATATATATAAAAATTTCGCAGTTCTCTCTCATAAGCGGACACCTCCAATAAGCGGAGAAAATCGACGAGAACGTGAGTAACTGCTTATAGGAGGTTTCACTGTATTTGTTTTTCATTTATACAAATCATGTTTGTTCCAAATTTTGTGGAAGCTTTGTCAACTACTTCCTGATGTTTTAAGCTTGGCTTGAAACAATGATTCCATTCAGTCTCGGGTTCCATAAATTTTGAAGCTGTCAGCTGCTATCATCCGCTACCCGCTCTGTTCATTTTGCATTAGGTTAAATATAAAAGCAACCGAACCGAACCGAACCGACGCTTAATTAAGGCGCCAAAGAAAGACGTCGGCACTGAAATGGGGGGCCGCGACCTGATGTCCGAAAGGAATTGACTTCTTTGAAGAGAGATGTAAACTTTTTAGTGAAGATTCATTACTCGTTTGAGATCTCTAAAGGGGGTAACTTTAGAACTTTGTAATAAAAACAGATACAAATATTTTATGAAAAAAACGGAGGTAGGGGCTAGGTGAGGGGTCTAAAGGGAGTAAATTAATAACTGCTGGAATTAAAACAGATACGAAAATGCAATTTTCAGATTTATTATTTGATCTGGTGACAATGTGCAGTTTTCAGATTTATGATTTGATCTGGTGACAAGATGCAGTTTTCAGATTTATGATTTGATCTGGTGACAATCCAATTTTAAAAACAAAACCATTAGTCAGGGGTGAGTGAGGACTGGTAACGGGGTAAACTGAGAACTTTGATACCAAACAGATACGAACATGCGGTTTACAGATTTATGATTTGATATGGGGGTAATTGAATTTCATAAAAAAATTGGAGGTAAGGAGGCGATTGAGTTGTGTAAAGGACTTAGGATTAAGGAATGGGATTGTACAAAATTGTCAAAAAAGAAACCTTTAATAATGAGGCATTGCTAGAAATGTGAAGGGTGCAAAGGCAATAATTATACATCCTGCCTTTTGTTTCTTTCTGAATAAGACCAAAAAGCTAAAAATAAAGTAATATATATTTTTAAATTTAAACGATTTTAGTTGAAAATAACACTCAAAATCGTGACGCGTGTTCATCTTCATTTGATGAGTATTTTTGAAAATCGCGCCTAGACTGTCAAATTATTTTTTACATTTTAGTGTAATTTTTTAACAAAATCGTTTCATTTAGGAGATTTTAAACTAAAAATTAAAACAAAAACCAAATGTGTGCAGATTCAAAACGGCAAAATTTCGCATTTGTGGAACCGAAATTTTTGATATTGGCCAAAAAAACCAATATGGCGGATCCAGAATGAATTTTTCCAGTTTTAAACCGAAATAATTATATTATATTTTGAAATTTTGTTTATTCAAACTTAAAAAAATCAAATGACGGATCCAAAAATAAGGAACTATTCTCAAAACAAAAATCTACTAGAATTATTGTAGCCAAAGAACTAAATCGTTAAGAAAGTTTTTCAAATTTTAATTTAATGAGCAATTTTTTGCATCTTTATAATTACAATTTTTTATTCTTCTAGCTATATTTGCAGCAGAATCAACAACAACACAGGGCTGCAGCTTTCCAGGTGCACCTGCGCATTCCTCGATAGTGTTTTCAGACGAGAATCTCGGTCCGGGCACTGTTGCCACTTACTCATGTGAGAGAGGTTTTGAGCTACTCGGACCTTCAAGAAGAGTGTGCGAGAATGGACAATGGTTACCCGAAGGAATACCGTTTTGTGGTAAGTTTTTATATACTTGTTTAGTTATAGCTAACAAAAAAGTACAGTCATGAAATTAGCTGTTTTTTCGGTCCAGTTTAGAGCCTCTAACGTCAATGGTAAAAGGTAGTTTTCACGTTTTGTTACAGAGTTTAATTTACGATAATCCCTGCAGATCCTAAACTCGTTGTGTTTTATTTTGAATCATTACTACTTGACTGCTAATAAGAAATGTTAAAACGCCAATGGTGGATTTTTGCAACTGATGTCTTTCTCGAATCGATTTGAAGATAAATATTACTCAAAAATGTTAACAAATAAATAAAGTGTAAAAATTCTTAAAAATTAACTGGATAATTTAAATTCATGCTTTTTTTTCCAATTTCGCTCGTTCTTGGAACTCGCAAAATGGTAATCAAACATTTTTTAGCAGTAACGTCATTGGGAATATAATAGGATTCACCTTAATAAATAAATTAATAATAATAATGGTAATAAGTACTCACAATTTGCGATGTTCAATTATGGCGCTTCTTCTTTACAAATAAGGCCTGCTTAACCCACTTTCGGTCGCGCATTCCGTTACAAGAAAATTTACTTTTCGAATTTTTACTTGTCATCAAAATTCGTCATGGATTTGTTTAAGTGAAATTATTTTTGATTTTATCACTGTCTATAAACAATGATTTTAATCATCCGTAGATATTCTATTTTTAGCTATTCATACCATATAAGATGTGAAAGGATATTGGTATCTTCCGAACAAAACTTTTTTATTTTCCCTCCAAGATAGTAAAGTAGTTACGAAATTTAAAAAAACGTCGAAGTTGCCACTCACTGTACTGCCAGGCACGCTACAAAGCTAAAATTTGGCACACTGATAGAAGTTATGACCAAACCCTTGGAGAAAATTAAAAACCCTAAAATTTTAATTTACTCCCCTCCCCTATACATGTAAATTTATGTAAAAGTAACATTGCCCACTTCCAGAAACGCTAGAGAGCTGAGCTTTAACAGACTGATAGAAAATATGAAAAAACCATTAAAAAAAAATCAAAAAACCTCAAAATTTTTAATAAGGCATTGCAAAAGTTTTGAACAGTATTCCGCATAATTTACTACTTTCAGACTTAAATATTATCCAAATCCTTTATAAAAGGAGTGGAATCATAATAAAAACATTTCATGTAAAAAAAAGCCAAGTACGTGAAAATAGTATCCCGTAAAAAGAATTGAGATAAAAGTAAAGCTAAGTTTTCCAATACGAATTTCAACATGAAAGGTTCTTACTAGTTTGGAAACGTTTTTGTGAACTTGGCTATTACGGCTGCACATGACTCTAAGGCACAGTGCTAAATTGAACATAAAGAAGTTTGGCCGTAATAGCAAAGTTAAAAAAAAAACATTTCCAAACTAGTAAGAATTTTTCATTTTAAAATTTGTATTGGAGAACTTACCTTTGCTTTTATCTCAATTCTTTTTACGGAATACTATTTTCGCGTACTAAGCTTTTTATAACATTTAAATATTTTTGGTACGATACATACATCAAGGTTTGCCAGACTTATAGTTATTGAGAAAATAAAATCAAAACTCAAAAACGACAGAAGCAGGAGTGACGGGGATTTTATCAAAAATACAACAAAATAATATATTGATTGACAACGAGTGGGTTCAACTAAGTAACATGATTTTAGAAACCACTGAAATATCGGGTTTTCCGTATAAGTCTGGACCAAAAATAAGTTTTTTCCTATGTAATACATCTGAAATAATGTAAGAATGTAACACCCTGTATAAAAATAGCCACTCAATATAAAGTCACGGCGAATTTTCGGAAGTGAAATCGCAAAAAGCTTTTAAACGATTAGTCAACGTTTAAAGGATGTGGACTGTTTAATTGTTTTTAATATTTTTATGCTTATTGTTTACGGTTCTTTAAATTGTTAATTAATAAATTTGAAATATGAAAATCCGGAAGATTTTTGGGTTAAGGTCTTTTCGTTTTCATGCGAGGTGCGTCTTTCTTTAGCAATAAGTGACGTCAAGTCATGCACGCTAGCCCCGGGCTATCAAAACAAAGGGGCCACCAAAATCCTCCGGTATAGTGGGGTTCAGAGCGACGATAAAGAGGGGGGTAACGGTTAATACCCCTTCAAGAATAAATATCTGTAACTTATGGTACCATAGTAACGCTTGCAATTTTTTAATGTCTTATATAAAAAAGCCTCAAACTCCTACAGAAAAAAAAATTTATCGCCTTTTTTGCAATAACTTATCCTTCTTTGGACATAAGCCTCCCTCAATATCTTCCACTCTTCTCTGTCTGTCGCCGTGTTTATCCATCTAGTTCCCGCATATTTCCGCGCATCTCATTTGGGGTCTTCCCCTACTTCTTTTATTTTGTCAAGGTCTTCAGTTTACAATACATTTGTTTCATTGATCGTCTTCTGTCTGATAATATGACCGACAAATATCCATTTTAATGTTGCTACCTCTCCTCTGACATCCCTTACTGTTAGCTTTACACGTAACATTTGTTTTTCCATTGATCTTTAGACTTTTGTTACCTTATCCAGGTTTGATTTTGTAAGTATCCAGGTCTGATCCATATGTGAGCACAGGAAGGAAACATTGGTTATACACTTTCGTTCTAAGGTACTAAGGATATTTTTTTTAATATGTAGCCCAATTTACCGAATGCTGCTCAAGCGAATCTTACTCGTCTCTTGATTTTACCCGTTTTGTTTTTTTATTTGGTTTAATAATGTGTCCCAAATTATATATTCCTCTACTTGTTCCATTTTGTCTTAGTTTATTCTAATCGTGATGATATCTTCATTTGTACTTGTTATGATTTTAGTTTTAGTGTAGTTCATACTCAAGCCAATATTTTTAGCTGCTGTATCCTGTTCTTCAAACATTTTGAGAGTTTTTCTTTCTTATCGGTCAAGGCGATATCGTCAGCATATCTTAGGTGGTTCAAGTATTCTCCCCTTACTTTGATGCCTATTACTTCCAAATTTAAGTTTTTAAAAACATCTTCTAAGACCTGGTAATATAGTTTAGGGGATATTGCTCTACAATATAATGACTAAAAATCGAACAAAGCAAACCAAAACTGGAGTTGTCTAAATGTATATCTTGTATAACGGGAGTAATGGTTACCTTTCCAAGCGCTGCAATAAAGAGCATATTAAACGTCCCTCCTCTTGACAAGGTCATTAAAGCGGAGGCCAAAATGAGAGCACATATACGAATACATCTGGGTAGTATGCAAAAACTTAATCGTGACATACCAAGATTACGAGAAATATTGTCAACAACTGCTGCTCAAAATGAGGAGTGAAACCATGACCCTAGTAAACAATTCAAATAGGCCGTTTAAAACCCAGTCAAAATGGGAAAACAGTACGGTAAACTTACTAGTCCAGTCCGATATTTGATTTGGCATATCAATAGTTCCAAAACTGACAGTGAATCGAGAGCAGGAAAATATGGCCTAGCCCCCTTTGAAGAAAGGTAACACATACCTCCATCCCGAAATACATATCAAAGACACCTTTTTGCAGGAAAACCTGACAATAACATCTCAACAAGGATATCATAATTTTCTAAGATAGATAAACTGCAACCAAAGCTCTAAAATGCTAACAAATAAACTCAAAAGTTGTTAGGATCTGCCTAAAATTCCTCCTAAACAAAACAAGGTCATATGGCTCTGGGGCACACAATTTATCTGGAAATAAATATGCAGATTCTCTGTCTAAAAGTAATGTAACGAGCGTTCCTCAACGTAGCACTCATTTTCAGATAATATACCTAAAAGAGGATTTTGAAAACCATTTAGAAGCTTGTATATGAAATGCCTAAAGTTCCTATACATAGCTGTATCAAGGAATGAGTGAATGAATAACATCAAACCCACTAGCACTTAACACTGAGGCAAAAAACAGTAAGATATTGGTGAGGTCCCCCTAAACGTAACTCACCTGTGACGTCTTTAAACTAAATAGGACACAAATAAGACAGCTGAGGTGATTAATAACCGGCTATTACACACTTGCTACCATTGCTTGCTTCACACTAAGGAAATACCTGCATAAAGTGAGAATCTATAGAGATGACCTAGCTAACTTGCAGAACATGTGATAAGGCCGAGGAATCCACCGCTCATATTATTTTCAAGAAACCACCAATGTATAGATTCTTGAAACGGGTGAGACTGAGAATAAGCATCCTCCCACGTCAGGAACAATAGAGATGCAAAAATCAAATAAGATCACATGCGCAGTGACGTACACCCGATTTTCCACCCATTCAAGTAATCATATACAGGAGGAAGACCCCTCCAAATAGGCAGGCTGACGGAAAAACTTAATCAAGGGGCTATTGTGCTTTTCGAAGTCTTAATACCTTCTAAATTATAAAAATAAATAGCATACAATAAATTATGCAGTTGCAGTGCAGGAATAAATATAAGGGATTAAAGCCACGACACGTGTCCATGCGCAGTATTTAATAGACGTAGGTTGAGCATTACGCGCGACGTAACGTTGTCCCGCTTAACATGGCTACGTACGTAACCGAAGATAAGAAAACTACACAGGCGGGTGCAACCAATTTTGAAATGTTCGTCTGTTTTAATCAACCTTTCCCCACTTTATGTTTGTTTTCCTCAATGACATTGTACATTTTTATTTTCCCTTTTTTTTCGTGTTTTGCGCTGGCTTTTTGCTCTAAGAATCATAAAGGTCTTAGCTGAAGTAATTGTAAAGACTAAGCGAATCCACTTTGCAACAAGTAATGACCTTCGCGTGCTAATACTAATACTTTTTATTATTTTTTTTTAAACCAAGCCTTTAAACGATATAAACTGTATTATAGGCCTTAGAATTTTCCTTGAAACCGTTCTTCCTACGCAACGTATCTTATCTGCGTAATGTACGTTACGTCTAAACAGTGCCGTGGCTTATAACCTCTAATCAATCAATTAATAATTGATGTCCTGTAACTTCTGTAGATTTACCAACAAACATTCAGGATCCAAAGACGTGGGGGTTTTGTGTAAGTGGTTTAACCTGCCCGCATTAAAAAATGCATAAAAAGTATGTCTGACAATGAAAGTAAGTCTAATTAAACAAGATTAAAAAGTAGGTGAGCTGCGCGATTTTATTTTAGTTCTATTGTGTGTGATTTTTTTGTTGTAATTCTATTATTTTTACATTTGCATGCATTGTTTCGTTTTTTTGCTCAAGTTCAAGTTGATGGATTTGAAAACGCGCCCCGAGTAGGTAATTAAAAATACCATTATTCAAATCCAATCAAAAACTAGCTGGAAAAAAGTCCATTGCTGTACTCATAAAACTACAGCTACACACAAAGTTCAGTAAAGTTCGATGAATAGTTCATTAGTTTTACGATTGTAATAATCTAATAGGTACTGTGTTGCTAATTCCAAAAGCAACCAGACTTAGATGGTTGCTGGGACGGGCACAAAAAAACGTTGGATATAACTGGACTGGACATTATCAAATAAATGAGCACATGATACGAGTAGGACTCGAGAACGACCCAGCCTGTAGACAGGAAGAAAATATATCAAGGCACCTCGTGGCAAAATGTGAGGCCTTCGTAAGGATAAGACAACAGGCACCCGACGCACTAACTCTGAGCAAGGAAGAGCTGCACTTGCTTAAACTGACTGACTTTTGAAGACAGGAACAGGAAGACCCAATGAGTTACCTGGACGTTGAATAGAAGTGCTGAAAGTGCATTAAGGGAAAGACCTGAAACCTGGCAAATAGGGCCTACCCTGATTCACTTGCCGGATCTATGGGTAATTCTATACTGCTGCTACTACTATAATTCTTTTGACATTGATCGGTATAAAAAAGCTCATTACCTTGGAAGGTACTTAACTGATTTCTACTAAACATAACTAGGGACACTCTTTGAAAGATAGACCTTCAACGGCAAGAAAGAGCCTTAAAATCGGTTAACAGTTTCGATTTCTATATGTGCATTACTTGCAAGGCGGTCGTCGCATTTTTCTCTCCATAAAATATTTTTTTTAAATTGACATGCCGTTAATTTTTTCTGGTCCGCATTATTTTACCTTACAAAAAACTTAAAATACAAGCAAACACGAGTGTGATCATTTAGTATTGAAAAAGAACAGAGGACTTCAGTGTAGGTTTGCTTTAGTCTTCAAAATATATCAAAAGTATAAAATATTCATTAAAGAGATATCCTACCTAAGTTTTGTTTACAAAAATCAGCTGGACAGTCAATGACGTCAAAAAAAGGTGGCGGAAAAATGCGATGACCGTTTTCTTTTATGGACCGTGAGAAAGACACCCACACAGCATTTTTGTTTTTAAACTCAAATTTCACGTTTAGGTAGGTATATGAAGGAGATTTTTTGAATTGTAGTCAAAGACTATATAAATTAATTTATGGGCTTGTCCTCCGAAAGAGGTTATGGTACGCACAAACATCGATGCAACCGCCATATTAGACTTCATCAGTATGACATAACCAATATCCAAAGACGAATAAATAAAAACGTTGGAAACTGAAAAGGAAAAACGAAATCTGGGGACCCACTTTAGAAACCAATTTGAAGTATGACTCAGGGTGTTGCGTCGTCAAACCTGTGAAAGCTTAAATTTGATACTGACTAATAGAAATTATGACCAAACCCTTAGAAAAAATCAAACAACCCCAAAATGCTAATTTACCCCCCTCCTCTATACATGTAAATTTATGTAAAAGTAACATTGCCCACTTCCAGAAACGCGAGAGAGCTGAGCTTTGACAGACCGATAGGAACTATGATAAAACTATAGGAAAAAATTTTAAAACCCCAAAATGTTAATTTACTTCCCTCCCCTATAAATGTAAATTTATGTAAATGTAACATTGCCAACTTCCAGAAACGCTAGAGAGCTGAGATTTGGAAGACTGATAGGAACTATGATAAAACCATGGGAAAAAATTAAAAAACCTCAAAATTGCAATATTAAAATATTATCCAAATACTTTAAAAAATGAGTGAAATCATAACAAAAACATTTCATGTAATAAAAGCCAAGTACGCAAAATGGACTTCCGTAAAAAGAATTGAGATAAAAGTAAAGCCAAGTTCCACAATACAAATTTCAAAATGAAAGGATCTTACTAGGTTGGAAATGTTTTTCTAAACTTGGCTATTACGGCTACAAATGACTTAGGCACACAAAAAACATTTCCAAACTAGTAAGAAGATTTGGCTTTTTTTTTACATGAAATGTTTTTGTTATGATCTAATTATTTTTCTATATCTATCGTCTGAAACAAAAAATAGAAGTTCACTAAAGAGCCAACTAATAGCCACTGATGTGAAATTATTAATTTTACACAGTGTTCTTATTTTTTACCATAATTGAGCATAACTTTGGTTTTATTTGTGTTCAACCGCATGGTACCTACATTTTTCACATAAAATTCTATAGACTTAAAATTGTGGTGTTCATGTTGTGTTACTCGATAAAAAATACGAAAAGAATCTTTTTGTTTTTTAACATTCTATCAGTTTCGCATGACGAATGCCATAAGCCGTAGACGATTAAAAATGATTTGTCTGATATTTATTATAAGTTATGTCGATTTGGATCACTTTCTCTACTTTATAGGAACGACGACCGGCGGCCATGATGGAAAGTTTTTTATTATGTTTCATTTCATTAATTTTTCCTTTGATTGGATTTAATAACTGTTAATCAGCTTCCTGTCAAAATTTAAAGCTTGCAAATAAATGAAATTCAAGTAAAACGAAAAAAAGAACAAATAACAATCTTTGGGTTATGATATTTCAATTTTATATCTATCGAAGTTTCGCAAAGAGACACATTTATATCGATCGACCATCGATTTTCATTTACAATAGTGCTTTGTCATTGTCTCCCTCTTACCCTCCTTTCTGCAGATCTCCAGTTCTTAATTTTTGTTGGTGTTCTTGTCTTATCTTGTCTTATGAATATCTTTTTTTTGTGCCATCTACATTGGCGTAGCTAGCCTTGCTTTTCAGGGGGGGCCGTGGCCCCGGTCTATCTTGAACAAAAAGCAAACATAGGTTTTAAAGAGTCGTGCAAAGTGTGCAATGAATAAAAAAAAATACGCGCAATAAATGTTCTAATATTTTAATATAACAAATTTAATAATACCAACTTATTTATATGTATACACAGGAAGTATGTGATTCAGCAATTCTACAAAGAAAGTTTTCTACGTCGCTGACTGAAAGCGTCTACCACACTGTCTAAGTCGACCTCAACATCTTTTTCTATGAATAACAATGACAAACCTGAGTGTCTCTCTTGAGTCATAGTTGTTCTAAGCCAATTAAAAACTCTCCTCATGGCAGAGAAAGACCTCTCGCAAGTTGCACTTGAAATTGGAAGAATACTCGCAACTTTAAAAAGTTGGTAGAGGTTTGGATAGGTGTTTTCTGCTATATGTTGTTTGATAGAATCATGACCATCCGTTTGATTTAACTGAAAAATACAATTCTTTAAAACGGTCATTTCTGCTCTTAGAGTAGAAGTATTAATATTAAAAATTTCCTGGTATTGCTCGACGAATTTATTCCATTTAACGACTTGGGAAAACTTAATATGAAAATGGTTATGAAATTGTCACCAAAATCGGAAAATTTTCATAAGACACTAAATGCTAACCTCAAAAAAACTAAAAAGATAATTATATTTATTTTAGAAAAACAGTTTAAAAAGGTATTTTATAACCTTACGACATCTACAACCCGATTTCGGAAACAGAGGGGCAAAGGTCGCTGTCTTTATTAAATGCGAAATTTAACTTACACTTCTATAATATTTTACAAGATGTCGCCAATATGTATGAAATATTCAATATGCATAATTATGTTTAAATTTAAAAAATATTTTCGGGAAATTGCATAAGTGCAGAAAAGTTACCGATAATTTAAAGAGAAAAAGCCTAATTCCGCTAAGGGCTTTTTCCTGAAATGTAAACATCATCTGAATGATTTTAAATTTTAATGCACCTATTTTATTTGAATATTTCCCGAATTATAATAGAAAAGTATGTATTTTCAGCGTCATGTTCTTTTACTAGTAGTCGGTAGGGGAGGCCTAAAATATCTTAGGGGGGCCTGAGGGACTTCAGGGGGGGCCAGGCCCCCCCTGGCCCCCCCTAGCTACGCCAATGGCCATCTATCAGCTTTTCCAATTCATAGTTCATCCGTATCCACCAATAATCATCTTCTGTTTGTACTGGTCCGAAGATCTATTAATAGCCTAATTAACAGAAATATAATTTCGGACTTCCATTGTCTTTATTTATTTTAAACACGATGTTTCGGTTAGTAAGTATCTAACCTGAAAACTTCTTTATTCTGCATTATAAACGCAGCTTCAATAAACTTTTGTTTTCGCCAATGCGACGACTCCTTATGCAAAGTTTTAGCTTCTGACCACTGAATCCTGTGATTATCTGCTGATCACCCGATTTTTCAATATCCCCTATTAATTGAGTACTTTTTAGATGTTTATTTACTTTAACCTGAAGGGGGCGTTTCAGTTCACCTACATATGATTTACCACACTCACACGGGATTTGGTAAATAGATTTCATATTATTTGAGGGATTTTTTGGTTTTGTTTTACAAGTTACAAAAAACTCTTATATTTTTTTCCGATGAAAATAGTGTTTTTATATTATAGTGCTTGGCTATTCGGCTTAGGTTTTCTGATATACTTTGAACATATGTAACGTTAATAACACCGAACAGATTATTATTTTGAGAATTTGCTACATTTTGTTTGTTTTTAATTTTAGAGATCATTGAGTTTATTAATTTCTTGCAAGTCCATTTTAATGTTGTAATTAATGTATAGTAAACTTCTTGTTTCACAGATCTCGTATGAATTTTTTACTTGAAGAGATTTTTTATAATCGTAAAAGGCTTTGTTTCCGTTGATTATTCTTTAGTTTATTTCCTCTTCAATAGTTTTCTTTCTTTTTGTTTGCTTCCAAAAATGTAAACATTTCTATTTGCCCCAAACTATAACCAAATATCTAAAAATTGTAAGCGGATCTTTTGTTGTTTTTTGAAAAGTTAATGTCTTTTTGTTTAACTTAATTTTTTTTAGTACTCGTTTTATGGCGCCTATATTAGGCACTGGTCGATTCTTCGTCTTTAGATGATAATGATGATGATGATGGTGATGATTTATATAAGAGTGGGCCTTGCAGCCCTTCCACTGCGACCACCAGTGGGTCTATTGTGGCTCACTTTTGAGTGGTTTTTAACCACGGTATGCCTAATCCTCCAAAAAGGCCGGCTATCAGGCCCCCCCCGAGAAGCACCTCTGGATCCGCCCTTGGACTCGTTAAAAGACCAGTTTCTCTTGTCTGGTAAGTCCAATAATGTTCCTGACTCTGTTTCTACAAGGTCCTTTAATAAACTCTTTAGAGTGAGTCAGTTCTAGTATATTTATCCAGTATTGTTCGAAGCTATTCTCCGTCCATTTTAATATGGTTGATTTTGCAGATGCCGCTTCTCTTGCTGCTAGGCCTGCGGTCTCATTTCCCTGGTGCACAGAATGCCCTGATATCCATACTACTGACACATTGTTAGCGCTATCAAGCGCGCTCAGCGAATCCCTACAGCTCCTCACGGTTCTTGATGAGACCGTATAGGAATCAAGCGCTCTTAAACCCTGCTTGACTGTCG
Organism: Aspidapion aeneum; assembly: GCA_963576565.1. NCBI lineage: Eukaryota > Metazoa > Arthropoda > Insecta > Coleoptera > Brentidae > Aspidapion > Aspidapion aeneum. The sequence goes on along the minus strand of OY755045.1, from coordinate 16,255,226 downwards.
GAGAAGATTTTTATTGTCCTGTTGGTCCATTTGTGGTCAGTAATCCATCGGGCACACAGTTCAATGGCTACAAGTTTGGTCTGAAATATAGTAGCCAATTGGCTGATACTATGTTTAATTTAGACTTTTTCGTGAATACTAACAACACCAGATCCAACGCCCGATGGTATTTTGGATGCGTCGGTATACCAGAAGCTATCGTTGTTTGAAAAATTGGTCCTGTTGTTTAACCAGTTCTCCCTCTCCGAGAGAATGTGGTATAGCTTTCTGCTGTAGACCGTGTTGGGCATGACGTCGGATATCATTCTTCGTATCTAGGTACCACCGATACCTTTTGCGTACTCAGCTATCTGCGTTGTATTATTCGAACTAAGAAACTCAAATTTGAATCTGCTTGGTTTAAACATAAGAATAAGGCAGTTATTAGGTAGTATGGTTTAAAAAAAACAACCGACACGATAAACAGAGAGAGAGAGAGAAAGACTTTCCAGGAATTTAAATTTGACAACTCATGGTTGTGATCGGACACTTTCTAATCTTTATAGTATTAATAACTAATTACTCTAGTAGGTAGTCTAGTAGGTATGTTTTTTTCATCAAAAGAAACTCATCTTTCGTGCATAATCATATCTGATCAAAACCTGCCTAGTCATTATTTCTCTTAGGATATTCTTAGTAGTTATTAGGTAGCCATATATGCATAAGGTAGGTCTATTAAAAAAATGATTCTATGTAATTACTTATTTAGATTGAAAAAAATTATACTTACATTGAGGATCTTTTGATAAATATATACTGATATTGTTAAAAAAATCACTGAAGAGAAAATTTAAAAAAAATCTTTACATATAAAATAATAAAAATAAAAGTTTTTGTAGTGGTTTTCGAAAAAGATAATTTAGGTTATCTTGCATGTTTTTTATATGTTGTTTAAAAGCTGTGTGTCCATCTACGTTTTCGTTTAGTTTTTACGCTCTGTTTGCTTGTTGCAGAAAACTTGCCAGGTCAATTCGGTGGACATACTACATGAAGAGTCAACTGTAGCACCCCCACGGTAGGCAATTTTCTATTCTCAAGAAGGATTTAATTTTTCCCGATACTTTTTTGTCAAGCACATGGGTCTTTATCGTGCTAGCAACATCTACGGTCTTAGCACGGGACCATCCGCTTACCGTGACTTCCGAACCTTGCATTGATCATTAACTTTGTCATCAACAGGGTTGCCAATGTGTGAGGAATTTTACTAATGTGTAAGGAATTTTGTGAGGAAAGGGTAATACTGAGTAATCGGAAGGTCCTGATTTACTCTGATAAAAATAATATTTTAGAACTGATTTTACGCGCTCAATTGTCATTAGGTACAATTTTACAGTTTTGGCAATTACAGCAGAATAACAAAATAACCCCGTTGAGTTCTTGAGCTTAGGAAATTTCTGTTTTTTGTTATCAATACGGCAACATTAAAAGCCGAAGCAACAAGATTAGTCAAAATCCACGAAGGAACCAAGCCAATCCGCACAAGAATAGGTGTAAGACAGGGTGACACAATATCCCCTAAACTATTTAACGAGGCCCTAGAATATGTTTTTTAAAACTTAGAATGAGAAGAAATATGCATTAACGTAAGCGGACAATATGAATGAACTACACTAAAACTAAAATCTTAACAAACACAGATGATAAAATCACGATCAGAATAAACCAAGAAAAAATAATTGAGAAATTTTGGGACAAATTATTAAACTAAAAAAAGAAAACCAAACGGCTGAAATCAAGAGACTAGTAAGATTGGTCTAGCATTCGGTAAATGAAGCTACATATTAAAAATAAAAAATATTCTCAGTACCTCAAAACGAAAGTGTATAACCAATGTATCCTTCCTGTACTTACATATGGATCCCAGACCTGGACACTTAAAAAGCAAACATGGATAAGGTAACAAAAAACAAAGATCAATGGAAAGACAAAAGTAAGGGATGTCAGGGGAGAGGTAGCAAAATTAAAATGGAAATTTGCCGGTCATAATATCAGACAGAAAGACGATCGATAGAACAAATGTATTGTAAACTTGGCCTTGGGAAAATATAAGAAGTAGAGGAAAACCCCAAATGAGATGAGCGAACGATTTGGGGCCTATCTTCAAAGATGGATCGAAGAAGGCTATATAGATAGAATAGATTGTTAGACAGCAACATTTCATGCAGCACCAGCTTTTGATGCTTGGCAACATGGCATTAGTCGAGTTTAGAGGGATTTTAGTTTTTTTACCCGTTTTTTTATTAGCCGGTTATTTTAGTTCCGGTTATTCCGGTTAACTGATTCTTAAATTTAAAGAAAACCGTCTTGTTTGACACAAGAAATACAGTCTACGTGTTTTAACGGTTATTGGTTGTAAAAACCGGTTATAACTGAAGGAAACAAATAACCGACAAAAAAAAAGTTTTTACCCGTTTTTTTTTATTAGCCGGTTATTTTAGTTCCGGTTATTCCGGTTAACTGATTCTTAAATTTAAAGAAAACCGTCTTGTTTGACACAAGAAATACAGTCTACGTGTTTTAACGGTTATTGGTTGTAAAAACCGGTTATAACTGGAGGAAACAAATAACCGAAACGAAAAAATCAGTTTTTTGGCTTAACCTACCGGTTATTGGCACTGCTATAAGTCACAGTTAGTGTTCTGTGAGTGCAATAAAAGTTTTCTGTATTATAAAATAAAATAAAACAAAAAATTGGTTATACAATATCGAAAAAAAATTGATAAAATTTTGTGAGAAAAGTTAGTTATTTGTGACGAATCCAGAAAAGTTTTGTAAAGAAAATGGGCAAATGCTAGTTGACAACTCTACTCTAAACACACTTCTTGACCTGTCCAGCAAGACAGTATGTTTTTACAGGTAGCGTCATCTATTAAATAAAGAGCAAAAAAAACAAGAGCTTGGTAATTAGCGTGTAGTGAGTAGCCGCCTTTATTATAAAAAAAACTTTATAGATTCTATAGTCAAACTACTTTCCGTTTTGTATTCGGTACAAAATTGATATTTTTATTATGTATTATGGATTCCCCTTTAAAATTTGTTACGCTCTAATAATTTTCCTTTTTTTTTTGCTCATAACCACAAATAGGTATTTCTCTTTTTTTTTCTGTAAGCATTGGTCTAATGAACTTAAGTTTTTACTTCCCATAAATAAATACATTTGGACGTAGGTAAGTTCAAGAATACTTAATAAAAACGTCAGGGAACATCATGGGCGCACCCAGGGATGGGTCTCGGTGTCCGGGCCCCTAAGCCTAAGGTTTTTTTAAATATTTTTTACATAGAGTCGAACCTCTATAACTTAAACTTAAAGGGACAACCAAAACAGTTTGAGTTATGGATAGTTCAAGTTATAGAAAGTCAAGATAGAGGTTAAAATACATATAAAAAGTGCAGGGACCACTTAAGAGGTTCGAGTTATAGAGGTTCGAGTTAGAGAGGTTCGATTGTATTTCATAAATAAATAAATTAAATAGCATATAATACGCAGTGGCGCACGCAGAAATATGTTTTGGGGGGACCCCGAGCGAGTCTTATGCTTCCCTATAACATATTCCTGCAACCAACGTCTTAATTCTTAGATAATCTAGTCAGATAAGGATTACTTGGGACCATGTCAGAAGTCGCATAGTAGTTATAACATAGACCTCGTAGTTATCCGGATAAAAGTATCTAAAATATGCTCATACCAAGAAGTAACAGTGAAGTTGTACAAGGACCATGCGATCAACACAGCAAGAGTCAAGCCAAAACTATGGCTACGCTACATGGATGATACATTTATTATACAGCCAGAAAATGGTGATGAACTGCAGAATTTTCTATTTCATCTGAACGGTACTGAACCAACAATTAAATACACAATGGAAATTGAGAAAGATTCCACCGTACCATTTTTGGATGTTCTTCTCAAACGAGTAGACAGAAACATTCAAACCACTGCATGTACGAAATTTACACACACGGGACAGTACCTAACCTAATTTAAGTCTAATCATTCTGTTGCTACAAAACAAGGAGTTGTAAGAATTTTGTATTTAAAAGCTTTAAATATTTATAGTAATAATGAAAAATTAACTCCAGAAATTAACAACATTAAAAAGGACTTACAACAAACCAAATGTAGCAAATTTTCAAAATATTAGGCCGTTGAGTGTTATTAACATTCCATTATTATGTTCAAGGGATTTCAGAAAACATAAGACGAATAGCCAAACACTATATTATAAAAATAGTATTTTCATCGGGAAATACGATAAGAAGTTTTGCATCTAAAACAAAACCAGAAAATTCCTCAAATTATGAGGAATGTATTTACCGAATCCCGTCCCAAAGCTTTGGTTTTGTTTTTAAAAAAAAGTATCAACTCTAAGTAACTATGTCTCTTGCTCTTCGAGATAGGTACTCATTTGATGGCGTAGTCGCACTAAAAATATTGCTAAATGTTGATGCCAACTTGAGATTTAGTCAAATTACTGTCACGACCAGCCTTGTTTCTATTGGTTAGTCATCATAGATTATTAACTTATTATTATTAGTCGTATTTGACATCGCCGTGAGAAGATCTCTGCTTCAAAAGGAGATGTTGCCAATTGGGTAATTACGATTTTTTTAGATTATAATATTATGGAATCACGCAATTGCCGTTTTTACAATAAAACACTTTAAAAAAAAATAAGTATTAGCTACGTTATAAATACTTGTACACGTGTAGGAGGTAGACAAAGTTCGGAAATATGGAAATTCATTTCTACAATAAAAAATCCAACAGAAGGAAAAGTAAACATTCAGATTATCAAACCAGAACAATGGACAGAACACTACATAGAACTGCTGCAGGAAACAAGACCCGAATATATATCAGCCTCTCCGAGATGAGACATAGAAGTTCATAGAGAGAAAGTAATTATTGACAAAGAAATGATAAAGAATAGTATTAAAAAGCTTAAATCAGAAAAAGCTAGCAGACCTGTGGGAATATACGCTAAAATGCTTAAATAGGGATCAGAGAAACTACTAGAAAATCTCACTTATATTTTTATCAATCAATGCTTAAACGGACTTACATGATCCTGAGGATTGGAGAATTGCACTCATATACTCAATAAGTAAATAAATAAGCTCGACTGCAACAATTACAGAAGAATTTCAGTAAGCAGTATTTTAAGTAGATTGTAGGGTAGGATTCCTAGAGATAATAGAGAATGATTTTCATAAACAAGAAGAAGGAGAGCAAAGTGGGTTTCGTAAAGGCAAATCTTATACTGATAATGTTTTTGTCTTAAACAAGTAATTGAGAAAAGGAGTGCCAGAAATATAGAAATACCTTTGTGGAGCTACAAAAAGTATATGATACCGTTCCAGTAGAAAAATTATGGACAGTGTTAGAGCAAACTAATATCAATCATACATACATAAAAGCGATAAGAGAACTATATAAAGCGTGATAATCTAAAATTAAAATTGAAAATCGACTTTTAAAAGTATTCCTGGTAACGAAAGACTTAAGACAAAGATGTTGTATGTCTCCAACGTAAATTACACGGCATGGGAATAAAACTTAACGACCAATTGCATGGAGAACAGTTCAGAAAATAAGTTAATACATGAAAAAAGGGGCATACTCTGGCTAACCTGACGGACCTACAGGTCACCCCCACTACTACTAATATCGCTAAAGATTAAAAGTCGAAAATTCCACCTGTTCATAATTGTTTACTCTTACAATAAACGATAATAATTGGTTTTGGGCCGATCCTCAATCAACATGTCACTTGTCAGTAGCCTAGACCAAACCAGATTTATTAATCCAATCAATTTTTAAATAAATTAAAGCTGAGTGATAGCCTATTAAATCAGCCGTAATTAGAGATTCAAATTAAAAATCGTTTTAATGAGAAAGTGAAGTACCTAACCCGAAAGTTCTCTTTTCACGGAAGCAATTTTTTTGTCACGGCTGAAAACGTAACTTTTCCCTGTAGCAACATTAAAGTAATTTTGTGTTTCTGTTGCTTGTTTTCAAAAATGTTCCTTAAAGTTACTAAATATTCCTCTAGGCTTCCGAGACAAATTCCGATTGTTGGTTCTTGCCGCCGCACAGTGGAACGAAGCCATATATAGGTATTGGACAATTCCTCCCAAGCCAACTTAAGAAAATTAAAGAAATAATTATATACGTTTATATTTTTGTATTTTTTTATGTTTGGCCTACTTGTTTGTTTACAGGGATTGAAAAATAACTTTTTAACAGAACCTATCAATGAAGGGGAGGGAGTGAGGAGAACAGGTAAAAATAGTACTTTTGTAATAGTACAAATGTTAATATAAAACCTGCAGAGCTCTATTTTAATTGTATCGAAGTTCATTAACAAATAATAAAAAATGTATGTATTTTTTAAGTTGTTTAGTAATTAGTATTTGTTTTTAATTCAAGACAATTACATGAATAAACTAAACAAAATTTCTATTAGGACTTTACATACTCATTATCCTTATTATCTGCGGTATTGTATTTATTCAAGACCCTGTGTATGACAAAATATTTATTGCTTTGCTGGGCAACATTGACTAACTAATTCTTTACTATTCTGTGAAATTTTATTATTTTTGGTTAAACAGTTCTCGAGTTATTACCAGATGTCACAAAAAATACCCGTTTCGTTCCACTGTGCACCGGTTTCCAATAACACGACGAAACAGAACCAAAGTTGATACGTTGCAGTTGCTAAGGAATAAAAGCTTATCATTGTTTCTGGGTCCGTATGGTGTTCGGAGATAAGAATAGCACCAAGGTAACCTTCAGGCCTGTCGTAAGAGGCGACCAAAGGTGCCTCGACCCATGGGTAAATGGGTAGTCTGGTAACGGACGAGCATTGACCATACTGGTAACCTTTGGGATCACACCAGATAATATCTATGGTAAAGGGGATGGGTTAATCTGGTAATTCTCTGAATGGATTCGGTGGCCTGGCCATTCAGGAAATCACCACATGAGACAGGGTATATGGAGTGCCTATTTTGAGCTAGCAGCTAGTTGATTATGCAAGGGAGGGGTTGGTTGCGTGCACGTTTTTTCAAATGCAAAAATGGAAATTTTGTATTTCGTGCAAAAATCTTTATTGAGCTATGTCATGGGCAGAGCGCTTTCGACCACTTTGTGGTCATCATCAGTGCCTCTGAAATAAAGAGAGCCTATTTCAAAATTTAGATGATAGTCTGTAAAAAATATAAGAGACTTACATGTTCTTGATCTTTGAGTGGTTCCTTAAGTTATAAAACAGATTAAAAATTGTCAAACGAACACATAACACGTTAAAATATAATATAAAATTATAGTTTTAGGAAATTTTAACTTTTTATATTATATTTTAACGAGTTATGTGTTCGTTTGACAATTTTTAATCTGTTTTATAACTTAAGGAACCACTCAAAGATCAAGAACATGTAAGTCTCTTATATTTTTTACCGACTATCATCTAAATTTTGAAATAGGCTCTCTTTATTTCAGAGGCACTGATGATGACCACAAAGTGGTCGAAAGCGCTCTGCCCATGACATAGCTCAATAAAGATTTTTGCACGAAATACAAAATTTCCATTTTTGTAGTTGATTATGTCAAAATGTTTATGACCCATCAGTGGTCTAAGGCTACAACCATGGCATTATGTGGTATATCATGATGACTAGGTTTCTGGCCTAAAATATAATTTGAAGTCTACTGGGTTCTATATACTAGATAGTATTTAAATTATTATCTGAGTAAAAACAGTAGGTCTGTGGTGCACAACGGGTTCAAAAAGGCGGCCTAGGTGCCAGGGTAGATCCTTTAAGAGTGTTAACCGCCACTACCCTAACATTCATTCAAGGTATCTAAAAATTTTATGATGAAATAAATAATTGAATAAAAATCACCCTGTATCTCAACTGAACAAATTAATGGAAGCACGTGTTTAAAAAGCCGTTTTGCTCTGATTGTTGGAATTTGCACTAAGTCATTTTAAATGACTTCTTGACTATAGCAAAATATAAAAACAATCAAATCTAATAATAAAAGTATAATACCTAAGACCAACTTTTTTTTTAATTCGATTCCGCACAATTAGGCACAATTCTATGAGCTCACAAATAAAGGTCATATAATACTGTTTCCAATCCATTGCTTAAAAATCAATTACTGGAACATATTTCCACCTTCTTCATTATAGTTTAATTTGTAATTTTTGAGACAACCGTCTTTTCGTTGGCCTATATTATTGCAAGGCCCACAAAAAAATACAGGCCACGACCCTGAAAATACTCTGCCAATCTATGGGCACCTAAGCTCACACTAGGTACTATAGTTATAGTGTACGTGTGAGCTAATATAACTAAAAACTGAAATATATTTTATTGAACTCCAGACTCAATTACCTTTCGTTTGATACCACACAAGCCATGATTTGACTTAAACTTTAATTTTTCAAATCTACCCCCACCTTTTTTTTTAAACTAAAATGTAATTTGTTTAACTCCAGACTCAATTACCTTTCGTTTGATATCACACACGCCATATTTCCACATAAATACACATTTTTTAAATTTACCCCCACCCTTTTTTTAAAAGTAAAATGTATTTTATTTAACTCCAGACGCAATTACCTTTCATTTGATATCACACACGCCATATTTTTACATAAACTCTAATTTTTAAAATATACCCCCACCCTTTTATTTGGCTTGTGTTTGGTGGATTTTGTTCATTTTTAAATGGGACCATCTCGACCCAAAACCCAGCGTAGGTACCAATTTTCATTAAAATCGGGCAAGTGGTTTTTGAGTTATGCGCGTTGGTCGTTACAGACAGACATACAGACAGACAGACAGACAGACAGACAGACGGCGCAACAAAAAGTTTCAAAATCATCTAAAACGTAAAGATATATAAAATTTTTTGAAATCGGAGCAACTTTTTTTTTCTCGAAAAAATTGGGATCACTATAGCTCACACTACTATAGTATAGTAGTAGTGTGAGCTAAAAATCAGCCCCCGATGTGACGTCAACAAAGTAAAGGATCGTGGCTGGTTCGTTTTAATAGCCCTGTATTGGTCCAATAATCAGCTGGGTAGCTGTCAAAAAGTAATCTCAAAAATTATGAAATAAACTATACACATATTTTGTATAAATGTGGGTATTATGAGAGACCCTGTATGTATTATATATTTTAAAGAAATAGAGACGAGACAAACTCATGAGTCACTCAAACTCACGGTGGATAGAATAGACCGGTGTTCGGATTTTATATATATATGTCGAATTTTTACGGTACTGGTGGTCCAGCTGATTTTTGTAAACAAAAGTTAGATATGATATGAACAACTAATATTTTTTGAATTTTTTGAAAACTAAGGCAATTTTCCTACTATTTTTTAGTATATTCTTATAAAATAACCTTTTTCAGACATACCAGTCGTTATTTTTTTTAGCCCGCTTCATTTCTCTTTACACAAAAATTAAAATTCGAAGAAAATAATGTGTTCGTTTCAGCTTCAAAAATCATCCACTGACCTACATCTTTATTTACTAACCAATAGTCCTCGGTTCACCTTTGATACTAAACGATCACATTCAGTTTGACTTGTAGTTTAAGTTTTGTGTAATAAAAAATAAAGCGGGCTTAAAAATACTCTGCCAATATATGGGCCCCTAAGCTCACACTAGGTACTATAGTTATAGTGTACGTGTGAGCTAATATAACTAAAAAGTGAAATATATTTTATTCAACTCCAGACTAAATTACCTTTTGTTTGATACCACACAAGCCATGTTTTGACTTAAACTCAAATTTTTGAAATCTACCCCCACCCTTAAAAAAACAAAAAACTAAAATGTATTTTGTTAAACTCCGGACTCAATTACCTTTCATTTGATATCACACACGCCATATTTTCACTTAAACTCTAATTTTTAAAATATACCCCCACCCTTTTTTTTTAAATAAATTAAAATGTATTTTGTTTAACTGCAGACTCAATTACCTTTCGTTTGATATCACACACGCCATATTTTCACATAAACTCTAATTTTTGAAATCTACCCCCACCCTTTTATTTGGTTTGTGTTTGGTGGATTTTGTTCATTTTTAAATGGGACCATCTCGACCCAAGACCCAGCCTAGGTACCAAATTTCATTAAAATCGGCCAAGCGGTTTTTGAGTTATGCGCGTTGGTCGTTACAGACAGACATACAGACACACAGACAGACAGACAGACAGACAGACAGACAGACAGACAGACAGACATACAGACAGACAGACAGACAGACAGACAGACAGACGGCGCAACAAAAAAGTTTCAAAATCATCTGAAACGCAAAGATATATAAAAATTTTTGAAATCGGAGCAACTTTTTTTTTCTCGAAAAAATTAGGATCACCATAGCTCACACTACTATAGTATAGTATATGTGTGAGCTAAAAATAACGACAATACGTCTAGAAAATTACATTTTATAAGGATGTACTAGAAAACAGTACGAAAATTGCCTTAGTTTTCAAAAAATTCAAAAAATATTATTTGTTCCGTTGTTCATATCAGATCTAACTTTTGTTTACAAAAATCAGCTGGACCACCAGTGACGTGGAAAATTCGACATATATATAATTTAAGATCCGAACACCGGTCTATTCTATCCACCGTCTAGAGGACCGATCTTTTCCTCCTTTGATATTGAGTTAAATAAATTTGATTTTGATGTTTAAATTTTTTTTTTCATGATTACGTTATTGTTTTTTTGCTTCTTTTTAGTGCGTGCCTTTTTATCCCTCAGCCCATTGTAGCCTTCGTTTTGCTCAGTTTCTTGTTTTATGATAACTACTATTCTACGTGTGTACTTTTTTTTGTATCTCAAATGATTTATAGTAGTACAATCTGCAAGACATATAGCTTTTTTCTGATGGTTTTATAAATACCTAATTATTATCTGAAGAACGCACTTAGCGACTTGCAGAAGATTTCCTTTTTTGTTTTTCTTTCTTGCTGCTACAGTTTTTAATCGGCGGCGCATGAATAGCATCAATATACAGGGTGTTTAAAAAAGCTAGACAAATAAGAAAAATTGTCACCAAAGGATCTATTTAGCCTTCTTTGATCCATATTTTGGACATAGGCCTCCCCTCCTATATCTGACACTCTTCTCGATCTGTCGCCGTTTTTATCCATCTACTTCCCGCATGGTTCTTCAAATCGTTCACCCATCTAATTTGGGGTCTTCTCCGACTTCTTTTATTTTCTCAAGTTCTCCAGTTTACAATACAATTGTTCTATTCAAAAACACAATCCATGTATCTAGCTTTTATAGTATGAAAGCTATTAGCAGCAACTATTATTATATTTACTAAAATATTGTTCACTTTATAAGTTATTGATAGTGAAACCCTATTATACAGCACAATTAAATGCTATGGGGATCATGAAAAATTATTACTTTAAGTAAGATAGAAAAACTGCATATGTATAAAATATGTAGTATGTACAAAAAAAGAATAAAAGTTTACACGTGGTTCCGCCCCATGTTTCAGGATAACCAGACCCACAGCCAATATCTATGCTTTGTGTGCCCCAGTAAAGTAGAGGAAGGAAATTTCTGACACCATTTGCGCGGTGATTTTTTTTTCAGTTTTTAAAGAAAATCGATCAAGGGACGTTGTACATAAAAAATCGGAAATTTAGAAGATAACTACGTAACGCATGACTAGTTTTTTCAAGCTTGTTGTTTTTTATAGTATTTAAAAACTAAAGTTTATGGCTTTCCCAGCGAAACTAATAAGAAAGAGGTCTATTTCAAGAGTAAATTCTTTTACATTGATTTGAGAACTGCCTAACAAATTAAATTCTCAAAAATACCACCGCTCTGTGCTAAACAGTATCTAAGCCTGTTATAAAATTTAGTTCGGATATTACTTAGCATTTCAGGTGTCACTGATTGTAGAGTGGTGATGGTTTTTGCTTGTAGTTCATCCAAACTAACAAACAATAGAAGGATAGTGACGGCCATGAATTGAAAACGAACTTTTGTTTGTTAAACAAATATTTTTAATAAAATTTTCATTCTGATTCGGTTTTTAAATCATAGCGTCACAAAACTCCATTCTTTGAAACTGATCTAGAAAAGTTTTTGCGTTTTCTTTACTTTAAAACTCATGTCGATGTCGTTTTAAAATGTTTCGGACGGTTAAGGGTGAAATATCACCGCCCAAATTATTGGCAATTGGCTTACTGGAACAGGGAGACAAAGCTTCTGCTGCGGCACAATTCATAGTTTCACCCCGTTCCATTTCCTCTACCATTTCACGAATAGGAGGTGCCTCTCCACCACTGCATTTGTGGCAAAAATGTGTGTGTGTCTTGTTCGTTGAAAATGGGTCACTATTTTTTGCACCGTGCTACGGCTTGGAATATCGCTTCCCTCAAACGCCACAACAAATAAATTTGACTCAACTTGATAGCTATTTTCCCCGAAAGACCATTGAATCATCTGTACTTTTTCTTGAACGCTAAATGTTGTACGCGGCATGGCTTGAGCTAGAATTTGCATAAAAAACAAATATCCACTTCTCACTTGTTTTGATGCCTACAAGGGAGTGACGCAAAACTTAAAGATGAGAAGATCACGATGTATTCCCCTGCTTTCCCACTACCAGCCGATTATGGGTCTAAAACAGTAAATAATATTTCAAGACTCCGCCCAAAATATATTTTTCTCTCTTACACACATTAGGCACAGCAAACAATCTATAATCCCTATAGCATTTAATGGAAAACTTAAAAAAACTGTATTAATAATAATTTAGAAAATCTGCAGCCTAAGTTAAAAATACAGGGATCGACTTCGAACGTTTAGCCTTTATGAAAAGCGTATAAAAAAGGATGAACTTATGGAGAGCAAGAAGTCAGTGAGGGACCAAAGACGCGCATATTCAGGAGCGTTTGCCGCTGTGACTCAAAATTCATTAATAGTTTTTTATTACTAAACAGGAGCAACCACAGTAAGTTTTCCACTTTTAAAAAAGGAAGAAATAGTCATTATTATTTATTTCTTTATTTTAGCTTTAATTAGGAAACATTAAGTCGAGAAAAATTCAATTTTTTAATAATCTTTTATTACACAATAACCTTGCTCTTTTATTAAAGTCGCGCTTAAATATTTTGTTTGTGCGTGGAACCTCCTTTAACATTTTTGCCACGTTATAAAGCTCTACCTGTTTAATTAATGCCTGTACACTTAATTACGGATTCGCAGTATTGATTATTAGTCATACAGTTCAAATGATATCTAAGATATGGCGCTACAGCAATTAAAATCAAGGGGTTTTAAGGATTTTATTAACTTTTTTTCTTAAATTAATAACCTTCCGAGTATTACTCTTCCAGTCCGGTAACAAAAATCCGGCATTTCAAAAATGAAACACCAGTAAACCCCACGAAGCAGGTTTCAATACAGTTTAAGCTCTACTTTTGATATATTAGATGCTCAAACCGTCCTCCCTGTTGAGCCTACTCAGCCGGTAAGAGTAACGTCATTAGATCGCGAAAAGAAAACCATTTTCTTGAATTGCTAACTTGACAACAGCGCTAAACTATTTATCTCTCTTAGTGCCATTTATTTAAATAGCGATCTTACTTCGATTCACATATTTCAATATCCAAACGATCGTGGACGAACCCTGTATAAAAAGTTAATACAATGTTTTGATGACGGAAAATATGATTTTTTATCCACATATTTATTTGTGGAATAAAATAAGATTTTATGTTGTTTATGTTAATGACCCTTTTGCAACACCCTGTAAAGAAGGTTTTAAAGCAACAAAATAAGCTCTAAATTTTTCAAAAAATTTTGAACAGCCAACACTTTTGTTCAAATAACGAATAATAAATACACAAAAAGCAACTGAAGAGTCTAACTGGTGTTTTGTTGGTGTGAATAATTGCCACCTTCTCCTCATTTCTTTTACTACACGCTTATGATGGGCCTGCTGGTTGTCACCATGTTTTAGTCTAAATATATGGGACATCCTGTATAAGACATAAGCAGGTTGCAGGTAGCTACGGTTATTCTGCATTCCTTCTATTGGTCGATGACCCAACCTCACGGTTATTTTTCTTGCCCGCCATTAGGAGAATAGATCTTGATTTATCCCAAAAGTTCTCATTATAGAATGAAGGCCGCAAGGCAAAATGCACAGAAAAAAAACAGAAATATCCTCACAGAAAAAAAATTTAAGCAAATTCAAATTTAAATAAAAAAAAATCAAGTGGTAAATTTTTTTGCTTCTTTTACTTTAAGTAATAAAAATTAACAAACGTGAATTTTATTACCCGTGAATCAAAAAATAAAACAAGTTTTCGTGACTAATCGGGTAAAAAAAAAGAAGTTTATGTTTCTCTCATATTTTTCCGTGAGTAGCTTGAAAGCCTAACCTCACGGGGGTCCAAGATCTAATGGACACCTAATAAGTGTTCACAGTTAACTGTTTCGTCATTATGGGACTCCTCAGAACACTGCTTGGTCAATGTGACACCCTTGCAAAGTTAATCAAATCGTTTTGTCTCTAATCCTATGTCTATAGTGAGTCCAAGATCTAATGGACACCTAATAAGTGTTGCCAGTTAAATGGACCCCCGTGAGGTTAAGCTTTAGAGCTACCTTCGGAAAAATATGAGAGAAACAATAACTTATTATTTTTTCTTCTCTACCCGTTTTTGTCTTGGTTGTAACTGCAAAATAATTTAATATCAGTTTTGAGGTTAAAAAAAGCATTTTTGGGAAAAAGTTTTCGAATAAAACATTTTAATTTTTCCGCGTAGAATTGAAATCCGCAATCAGAAATAGCATGTTCCATTTAAAAAAATCAACGTCGAGCAGAATTTTGACACTTTCTGTAAGGCTAGGACCTTAAAACCTACATTATCAGAAAGAGCCAATTTCACTTCCTTGATAGTGATTTAAAAATGTTTAAAAATAATTATCCCTTTTAAAATAATCGGCCTGTGCGGGTGGTCTGAAACACCCTGTATATAGCAGTTTATTGTCGCCTGCTCTTGTTCTAGTTTCTCTCGAATCTCGGTAGATGGCGCTTCTTGCAAGGGTCTTCTCACTATAGACATAGGATTAGAGACAAAACCGTCTATTTAACTTCGGAAGGGTGTCTCATTGACCAAGCAGTGGTCTGAGGAGTCCCATAAGTACGAAATAGTTAATTGTCAACACTTACTGGGTGTCCATTAGATCTTGGACCCCCGTGAGTTTAAGCTTTCGAGCTACCCACGGAAAAATATGAGAGAAACAAAAACTTATTTTTTTTTCTTTTTTTGGTTTTACCCGATTAGCCACGAAACCTTATTTGAGTGATAAAAATTGTTGCTGGGCATACATAATCAAATAACAATACAGCTAAAAATGTTTCTTGGAAGAAATGTTACGTTGATGACCACAGTTTATTTTTTTTGTCCTCCGCTAAATTTTAGGAAACTGTTTTACAATTTGTCTTTAAAATGTTAAATTAATGAAGTTGTAAAGCCTGAAGAAGACCTCTGTTCTTCAGATAATCTTTTCCAAGGACCCACATAGCACAATCACGTGTTTAACACGTAAAAAAAGCGTGAGAAAAAAAAACGTTGATTTTATAAGCTGCTAGAAAAAAACGTTTATTTCATATATGAAAACAGGCTTAATAGGTCATTCATTAACGTTATAAAAAATAACGTTGCTAAAAACTGCGTTTTAATAACGCCATTATCAAATTAAAACAGCAATGTTTTTACGTTAGCTTCACGTGATTTTTATCAACGTTAAAATCACATTAGATTCACGCCTTTTCTACACGAATTTTAAAACGCGACTTGCATTGCTTTTCTACCGCAGCGCCACCTATTGTCGGGATTTTTCACTTTGATGAAATCTATCGGGCAGTGCTTTGGCCTCTAAACTCCAAAAACCTGTTAAGGAACTGATCCCTGATCCACGATCACGACGCATCTGTTATTAACCTGATAAAGACACATTGATATTTTGTGAAAGTGTTTACTGTTAAAAAATCTTGTTTAGCTTTTAAAAAAAACATAATGTATATAGATAGATATATAGATATTTTGTCTGGCCTTGAGCGCCATCTTTAAAATTGTCTTGAAGTGTTGTAGTCTCAAACTAGTGAACTTTTATAACTTCCTTTCGTGTCTCTTTTAAGTTAAAAAAATGGTATTAAAAAAACGCGACCAAAAAAGACGCAGAAAGTTAGTAGGTTTGAGAAGTCTTAATCTAGTGGCGTTTTAGAACATGTTGTGGAGTACTTTTCAAGTGTGAATTTGGTACATAAAAATAACGAGGGTAAAAAACACGTTATATACACAGCAACAGAAACTTCAGCAAAAAGTACATTTTTATAGCTTGATTTCTCCTTGTTTTTAAGTCATCTTTAAGCATGTAGTATGCGGTTGTTTTCAAGTAAAAAAAAACTTTGTTATTAT
Source organism: Aspidapion aeneum (assembly GCA_963576565.1). NCBI lineage: Eukaryota > Metazoa > Arthropoda > Insecta > Coleoptera > Brentidae > Aspidapion > Aspidapion aeneum. Next base: position 16,238,685 of record OY755045.1, on the reverse strand, counting down.
TTTTCACGTTAATTTAACGTTGATGTGATTTTTGTGCTATGTGGGGAAAGTTTAAAAAAAATCTGGAAGAAAACAATATGCAAAATAAAGTTACACCTAACGAATATTTGCGGTTGAAGGAGAAGTTCTTTAAAGCCAAGTATTTGATTTATTTCGCAGGAAAGTTAATCATATTTCTAGGTCATGCGATGTGATATACATAGCTTCAGTAGCGTGCCGTACTAATCAAAGCAGGGTGGGGAAAAATTGGCATTGTTTTACGATTTAGACGCTTACTGCACACATATGCTAGACTCTGTTATCAAATATAAAATAAAAAAGCTAAAAAAAACATAGAAACCCTTTAAAAAATCGAATTTTTTATAGCTATTATCAAATCGAGATAATTCTGCCCAAATATGGTGAAAAGGCAATAGTTAGCACAAACAGTACAGCAGAAATATGCGATAATGCAGCATATGCACTTGGAAAAAAATAAGTATAATAATACATAATCTTTAAAATAAAAATTATTTAAAAAATGCTTTTTAAGCATATTTTTGGCAAAAAAAAATTTGGGTTTTATGAAGGGTACACAACAACACCTTCCAAGGAACATTTTTGGGCATATTGGCAAGCTAAAGGGTCAAAGTATTCAATCATGTCAAAACTTCTACTTTTGTCAAAAATTACTTCAAAGTTAAAAGTTTGTAGGATATGTCATAAACTGGAACAAATAACCGGAATCGTTATTTATAGACAAGGAAATTTTAAGAATTCTTTTACGAAAAAACTTTCTAATTTTTCTCACTTTGTAAGTCTTTAAACTCGTTTCAGATATAAAGGCAAAGGGAGGAAACAATTTGTGCTAAGCCTGACCTAGTATTCTACTTTGGTTCTCGATTGCCGTGGGCATTTTTAAGACAATATAGCTTGTAAAACAGAGTTAATCTTGACTTTTAAAACTTCTTGAAAGTTTTTGGTTAGGTTACAGGTTGAAAATTATTATTTTTAACAAATAAGTACGACCTGTGCGTTTAGCACCGTTTAACATTTTTCATTTTATTTAAACATATGAAAACTTCGGCTAAAAAAACGTATGAGTGGTTGAAAACAAGAAATCTAAAACGCAGCCCTATCAGGCAGTAGTGGTGAAAGACTATGCTGTGGGAGTCTTGATATAACCTAACATTTTGTTTAGCTAGTTCACGTTGGTTAATTTCGCTAGTTTTTCTCTTTTTATTTTAAGTAAAGTTTACCCAATTTTAACCAAAAATGTTACTTGCTTTCTGCCTACATTATATCGTCGGTCTCATGACATAAGGTCCTATCTCGATTTTTTACAATCTATATTTCCTTAAGATTGGTCTTTATGTTATTATACTATTACATATATATTACATTTATATGAACCGTCAAAATTTAAGATAGACACATGTGTTACGTTTTTCAAAAAAATAAATGAATTTTGAGATAGAACCCTTGGCTAAAACCAAGTATACACTAAAAAGAAACTAACGCTGACCTTCGCATATTTGGCCCTATCCCATATATATATATATATATATATATATAACTGGAACTGGATAGGCGTTCACATATATGCAAAGTGAGGCAAAAATATTGATATTTTTTGTAGAGAGAGCACGCTGCGCACGAGGTTCCTTTTCTACTTTTACTCTCCGATGATATTCTGTGGTTCTGAAAGCTCGCGGGCGGGCGTTTGATGATTTTTAATTTTAACAGTTTCTTCAAAAATTTATTTAGGTCATTAATGTAAATTATAAAAAGCAGTAGTCCTAGTATACTGCCTTGGGGCACCCCAGTAGAAATTACACCCTTAGTAGATTCAGCATACCCCGAACTTATTTTTAAGATTATTTTCTGATTTCTCTCAGCTAGATAAGACTTAAATAGATTCAAAGACATACCCCTCACACAGTATACCTTCAGTTTTTTTAATAGAATCTCGTGATTAAGTGTGTCGAAAGCTTTGGATAAGTCTAACAAAATTCCACACGCAGTTGCTTTGTTTTCCAAAATTTCAAGGATTCTGTTGTTAATTTAGGGCCATATGTCATGAAACCGACGATATGCACGCCACTGCATTGCATGAAAGCATGCAAGATATGCAATAACTGGGCAAAAATAAACGAAAATAGAGCCATGTGAACCGTGACATGTTCGTAGCGCAATTTGTCATATTACTGTTATAACTTGTATTGCATTTTAAACTAATTTTGAACGCATTGCACTTATAACGGATTATTTAGATTGCAAACCGCCCATTTATTTTTGAAAAAATTGCATTATGTCAATCAAAGAAACACTGTACATCTTAACGAGATTTTTATTCTATATTTCTGTAAATAAATTTATATATTTATATGACCATATAGCAAAGAACTCAACGTTTAGTTCGCATGCATGTGGTTATCGTTATCACTCAGCCCTCACTAGGGTTGCCACCCGTCCCTTTTTTTGGGTACTGTCACGTATTTAGACATAAAGTCCCGCCATGAGTGCATGCGGGACAATTAGAGACTCGTATTTTCGTATGTTATTAAAATAAGCATCAAATATTTACCCCAAGAGAAACAAACCTAAATTTTAATTTTTTCATATTTACCTACCATATTGGCCTTAGATATATTTCTGATATTTTCTATAACTCTCTCAACTTTTATTTCTTGACTCTTTCTTTTATTTTCTTTTATCATTTTATGTTTTATTTACTTCCGTGTATTCTATCGATGTTCTTTTTACTTCTTTCTCCAGGTTCCGCCTTTTTTCCATCAGTTTCTTTACTTCTTCTGATATATAATTTTCTCTCTTTTTATCCTTTTGTGCGATACCTTTTGCTACTTTGGTCATAGCTCTTGTCAGCGTATCATTTATTTCATCTATATTTTCATTTTCGCAGTTTTGGGTTAGCTGTTTTTTAGCATTTCTTTGTATATAACTTAATTTTGTGTAAGTTTATTCATGTCAAGTTGTTGAATGTTATTATCAATTTTTCTTGTCATTTCGAAATTGCAGATTTTTGTTCTGACCATCACTGCCTGTTGTAAAGCTGTTTAGCACTGTTACATCTCTAACGATGTTTTTCTCAGTAGGCAATATGTAATCAATTTCGTTTTCCGTTATTCCATTAGGGCTCTCTATAGAACGAATTCATTGTATAAAGGTGTTTTTCCTCTAGATAATTTATTAAGGTTGTGTCTCTGTCATTCCTTTCTCCATAACCAAAATCCCCTATTTTAGTCTCTTCAATGTTCATCCTCTTACCTAATTTGACATTGACATCTCCCATTACTAGTGTCAGATGGGTTTTGTTCTCTTCCATGGCTTTTGAGGTGTCTTCATAGAATACTTCGATATGCTAGTCATCGTAGGTAGAGGTGGGGGCGTATACTTAAATAACTTTACGTGATGTTTATTTCATTTTGATTACAAGATAGGCAACGCGATCTGAGATTCCTTTAATAGTATGGACGTGTTTACCTATGGCTTTATTTATTATGGATCCTACTCCGGAGTTGCTGTTATATTCGTTACCTTTATATAGAAGATTACCGCGGTTGAGCCTTATTCGATTTTTAACTTTAGACGGGTTTCTGACAAGCCTACAATGTCCCATTTTATTCTTGTCAGTTATTCCTCCAGTTCATTAATATTTTCGTCGTTGTTCATTGACCTAATATTATATGTTTCTATTGTTAGTTTGACTAGTTTTTGTCTTGTTTTTGGATGTTTGATCCTTGTGATCAGCGAATTTTTACATCCCCCAGATTCCGTGAGGCAGACCAAAGAAGTGTGGGATTCGAAGAGTTTCCTTTGCACCTGGGGACCAATTCCTTTCATTTTTAAATTCGTCATGATTTTTCCATTGGGGGTATTGGCATTAAAACACCACGCTTGCCAGGCGTGTTGGTGAGTTCGGTTCGGTTTATATTTGAACGCTTCTGTCTTTCCTTTTATATTTTCCCTTAAAAGAAGCATTGCCGCATATGTTATGTTAGCCGTACCAAGGTCCCTCCTCTCGGCCTTTCATACCGGTGTGGTCTTCTCCCGTATCCCTGGGAAAGGGACCCTAGACAGGTGCTAACCCTTCGGGTCAGAGAGTACCTAAAATCTTCGGAAGGCAGAGGTCGATTTATTTTTCACTATAAGGCAAAAATTTTGCTACAAAAACTAAATTGTACATTTTGTGTTACTTGGGTAACAAGGGGAACTGTACACTGAACCAGACTAAGCCCTTTATTTATGATCAAATCGAGAAGAGCTATGGGATCAGAACGGCAGCTGATGGTAGATAAAAGATTATATAAGTAAATTATAAAAAAAAACTAAACTTGTTAACTAAAGGGAGTAAAATTTTTACCTTATTCTCCAGACCTAGCCCAATGTAGAGACTCTGTATGTATGACATATTTTAAAGATATGAAAAAAAAAGGATGAAAATATCGGTCCTCTATACTCTATACTTTGCTAATTCATAAGCGTTGGAAAATAAAAATAAACGTTTTATAACAAAACCCATACAGGGGGTGACCGGCCAACATGCTTGTTTATATGCTGCATGATGATTGATGTCACTCACCGCTGACCATTTAAATTATTTTAGCGAAACGCCAATGCATCTGGCAAGAAAATAACATAACCAAAAAATGTTAATTTCAGTGATTTTGATGGGTTTGTCGCATCTCTTTTAAGTAAAAATATGTCATACATACAGGGTCTCTAGCCCAATGTGACTTTTTTGACAAATACTTTTTCAGAAGTGCTGGTCATAATTTTTTAATAAATTTAATAAAAAATTAGGTTCTGTAATCCTTTTTTTTAAACTGGGACTTTTTCCATCCATACTAGGATCAATCGCCCAGTTTTTGCCAAAGTTTTTGCGTCGAAAAATAGCTTTTTAGACATAACAACACAACCATGCGTTAAGTGGGACTCGAACCCACAAGCTCGCGAAACGCCGTGATCGAGGCAGTCCGCTCGAATAGATGCAGCCAGCATTGCAGCGATATATCCGAAGCAGGGCCACTACACAAGCTGACACGAACTCACTTAGGTTCTGTAATCCCTTAAATACAAAACTTTCATAATTTGCTTTTGTTAAAGTCGGCAATATATCCGCATCAAAGTATCTTCATAAACTTTTATTTGTATGACCTCGAAACAGGTCATTATCATACCCACATTCGTCACCTTATTTAACAACAATATTCATAAAAAAATTCACAAACTCTCTTTTCATTATATTTGGTTACGCCTTCACATTATATTATTTTAATATGGTGTGGTTGAATACTTGTATGTACAGCCGGACTCAAAAACAATGTCGTAACTAAACTGTTTAAGGATACAAACTTAAGCTAACTGTTAGTTAGTTAGGCCTTTAATCCCAGGTTACCAAATAATCTAGGTGTTTTCAGAGCAAGAACAAAATTGAACGTGCAAAAAGATCTAGGCCGCTCATGCGAAAAATACGTAATTTTTACTGACGGAACTAATAATAATAATTTTTTCGACAAATGGGTAACTGTTTTTGATTCTAACGGCAAATAACGCATTATTTTTATAAATACGATCTCAAAAAAATTAATAAATAAAAGCTGATATGATGGTTCTCATAATACCTTACCAAATAGAAGAAATGGATTGTTTTAAAATGTAGGTTAATCAAAATATTTTTAAATTTTAATTAAATTTTTCTTGCGACCGAAGTAGATTTCAATGAATTTAACGAATTTTTGTTTACAGGATACAATTTTTGACAATTAATAAAGTGATCTAATTTTTGCTTATGTCCGTGGGTCAGAGAACAAGTACTTATCGACGAATATTTTCTAAAAATTTCAGCAAAATCATAATCGATTTCATAGTGTCGACGCTCTTGCAGTATAGTTAGAACATACGTCACTATTTTATATCAAAATATATCAAAAAGCCTTTCATAACTCATGTCATGTCAAAAAAATGCCCGATGTTAAAACCATCTACAAGATGCAGGTGTTCGGGACAAATTTATTAAACTAAAAAAGGAAAGTTAGACAGTTGAAATCAAGAGAGTAGTAAGATTGGCCTGGGCAGCATTCGGTAAATTAAGCTACATATTATAAAATAAAAAATATCCTTAGTACCTCAAAACAAAAATGTATTACCAATGTATCCTTCCTGTATTTACCATGGAATCCCAAACCTGGACACTAACAAAATCAAACATGAATTAGGCAACAAACATCAATGGAAAGACAAATGTTACATGTAAAGCTAACATATAGAAAAAGGAATAAATGGATAAAACAAAAGCAAGGAATGTTAGAGAAGAGGTAGCAAAATTAAAATGAAAATTTGCACGTCATAATATAAGACAAATAAACTAATAAAGGAAGACCATAAATGAAATGGGCAGACGAGTTAAAGAAGCATGTGTAAACTAGAAGAATGAACACGACGACAGACAGAGAAGAGCTAAATCGACAGAAAGAAGAAGACAAAGGAGAAGAAGAAACACCTACGCACAAGTAGTGAATCGCAAATTACTTAAATGCCTACTGATGTTTCGGAAGTCTCTATTTGCATTGCACTCCGGGGTCAAACGCTCATTAAACGGAATGTTGATGTCGTCCCTGACCTCGACCCACTGAAGAAAGCTATGCGGACGAAGGATCTTCTTCATTTCGACTTCTTCTTGTTTTTCTTCTCAACTCATGAACGTGCGGCTATAATAAAGTCAACCTTGGCCTTCGTTTGCATTTATTTCACCGACGCAGCAGTTGGATCGTTGGATCGTTCATGAAATGTCGTATTTTATGGTCTTACTGGAATGAGTTATTGAGTTTTGTTTAATCCATAGAAATAGAAATATAAATCATAACAAAAACATTTCATGTAAAAAAAGCCAAGTACGCGAAAATGGCATTCCGTAAAAAGAATTGAGATAAAAGTAAAGCCAAGTTCTCCAATACAAATTTCAAAATCAAAGGTTCTTACTAGTTTGGAAATGTTTTTTAAAACTTTGCTTGATGATTTTCACTTCTTTTTTAAAGGATTGAATAATACTTAATTTTTAAAGTAGTTAAATATGCGGAATATTATTCAAAACTTTTGCAATGCCTTACTTAAATTTTTGAGGTATTTTAATTTTTTTCCATGGTTTTATCGTAGTTCCTATCAGCCTTCCAAAGCTCAGCTCTCTAGCGTTTCTGAAAGTGCACAATGTTACTTTTACATAACTTTACATGTATAGGGGAGGGAAATAAATTAAAATTGTCGCGTTTTTAAATTTTGTATTATAGTTTTATCATAGTTCCTATCAGTCTTCCAATGCTCAGCTCTCTAGCGTTTCTGGAAGTGGGTAATGTTACTTTTACATAACTTTACATTTATAGGGAAGGAGACTAAATTAAAATATTGGACTTTTTAAATTTTTTCCCATGGTTTTATCATAATTTCTATCAGCATTCCAATGCTCAGCTCTCTAGCGTTTCCGGAAGTGGGCAATGTTAGTTTTATATAAATTTACATTTATAGGAGAGGGAAGTAAATTAAAATGTTAGTGTTTTTAAATTTTTTTTATATAGTTTTATCATATTGTCTTTCAGTCTTAAAAAGGTCAGCTCTCTAGCGTTTCTGGAATTAGGAAGTGTTACATAATTTTACATTTATAGGGGAAGGAAGTAAATTAGAATTTTGAGGTGTTTTAATTTTTTCCTATAGTTTTATCATAGTTCCTATCAGTGTGCCAAAGCTCAACTCTCTAGCATTTCTGGAAGTGGGCAATGCTACTTTTACATAACTTTAAATGTATAGGGGAGTAAATTAAAATTTTGGGGCGTTTTGATTTTTTCCTATAGTTTTATCATCATCAGTCTGCCAAAGCTCAACTCTCTAGCATTTCTGGAAGTGGGCGATGCTAGTTTTGCATAACTTTAAATGTATAAGGGAGGGGAGTAAATTAAAATTTTGGGGTTTTTTTATCTTTTCCAGGGGTTTGGTCATAATTTCTATCAGTCTGCCAAATTTCAGCTTTGTAGCATGTCTGGAAGTACAGTAGAATATTGATGATCTATACATGAGTGAGTGAGTGAGTGAGTGAGTGAGAGTGGCAATTTCGACGTTTTATGAAATTTCGTAACTACTTTACTACTTTATGGAATTCCATGAAACTTGGAGGGGTTGTTAACTCCATGGAGATCTACGACTGTGCAAAGTTTGAGATTCGTAGCTCATTCCGAAGTAGAGTTTTAGGTAGGTCAAATATCGGCTGAAATGTTTCAAGAAAAGATGGTTACGACGCGCGGACTTGGCGAGGCACTGCCGTGCCCTCAGATTAAACGCTTGTCAAACCTGCGTGAACTGGTGAAAATGGGAATAAATTGAAATCCGTCAGGGCCAGGGCCTTACTACTTTTATACAGGTTATCTACAGAATGGTCATTGAACCTGACTGGCCAACTGTAATCCTGATTAAAAAATCTACGTCACTGGTTGCCTTAAAACATTTGTTTTATCAGGGCTATCAAAACGGACGGGCCACGATCCTCCACTTTGTTGACGTCACATCGGGGGCTGATTTTTTTAATGGTAACGTCACGACACAGCTGATTGCCTTTAAAATATTGGAGTTGTAATGACGATTCATGAATATTTGATTTTTTTTAAAATAAAGCCGGTTTTGAGATTGTTTTTACTATATTCATGTAGAACAATTTTTTTTTAATGTACAGCACTTCTTAATTTTTCAGAGCCGCTTCATTAGCTCACATAAAAAATTAATTTAAACCAAAAGCGAATGTGTTCATTTCTGCGTGGAAAGTAATCGGATTAGCTACATCAATTTGTTTATATTCGACACTCGGCAGATTTTTAAAACTTAATGTAGTTATTTATATGTGTCTACAAAAATTTCAACATCAAAAAATTATTTTTTTGTAGTGTAATTTGGTTTTTAAAAAATTAACGCTGGAATTTTTGGATTCTAAATGAACTTTGTTGTAAAAAAACATTAAAAAATCACATAAACAAATGCCATGACAAACACAAATGACAAAGTCAAATACATGTCAAATATAACACTTGGCATGTGGTACATGGCCGGTAATTTGAATTCAAAATAAGGAATGCTAAATCTTGAAGATTTAAATCTTTTAATCATCTCACATCCTTACAAAAGTTTGGTGGAATATTGATACATATCGTGTCTGAGAATATTTCACTCAAATTTTGCGGAAATCTGTAGTTCCATTTTGAAAATACCATAAAAAACCTCTGACCTCCCATAAAACCCAATGTAAAATTCAGCCCCCCGAGAACAGTTGATTTTTTCAGGGTCCTGGCCTCTATTTTTGTGTTGGCCTTGGCCCTGATTGAGCAAGGCGAATTTGACAGTCATGCTTTGAATGGTGGCGGCATTGAATTAAACTTGTGGTAAAACATTATATTGACAGAGCGTTTTGCAGTATCTGCTTTTAAAAGCGCCTGACGCAACTCTTAATGTTTCTTGATTGGCTAATCAATGGTGCGCCAAGCGACATACGTAGCATGGGGTTAATAGATAATAGATAGTTTAAGTTGTGCTACGTATTTTTACGTAAAACTGCACGTTAAGCCCTCTACGTTTTGTTCCAAATTTGAGTTTAAGTTGAATGTTTTTACGTTACCATAACAAGTCTACTAATAGCAGAGAATATGGAATTCGGCACTGTGTTTTTTGATGTTACAATTTTGTTTTTTGTATTTTCAACTACAGTAGGAATATATTTGCAAAGAATCGTTTGTACTGGAAGCGGAAATTATCGTCTAGGCCACATTTTTCGATCGGTCAATCAACCAATTCTATTCTTTGGTAACGTTAAGGTGCCCGCAGACTGCCGTAAGCTAACGGAAATACGTAAACTCCTAACGTGACCTAGACGACGGTGTGACGAAGTGCGCTTGCGTAACTGTCAAATCTCATGCTTACGTAAAAATACGTAGCACAACTTAAACTATCTAATACACAAAGGCCAAATTTTAAAACACCAGCTATCATCTTTTGATGTAAAACTGCCTGAGATCCTTACAGCCTATCAGCTTTTAATGTAAAACTGCCTGAGGTCCTTACAGCCTAGCTTTATTGCCATAAGTCCCTATTAAGAAGACAATGAGAGCTACAAGATTGACTGACTTATTATCTTAATAGGATTGGTACCATGGTACTTCACGATTCACAGGTCTTGGTACTTTTTCTTTAGCGCACGTCTGTCCTTTTTAGTTTTAAGACAAGTGCATCGCAGCGTGGGGTCTTCGGAAGTAGGACACGTTTTTTGCATCATTTTAAACTTTCAGCTGTGTAATAAAATAGCTGCAAAACACTAATTACAAGACCTGTAAAACACTAGTTTTTATTTTAATTTGTATTGTCCGCTGCAGTATTGAAAACTGCATTGTTTAAATTTCAAGAGAAGTTACAACGTACATTTTGGTTCATAGAACGATTTATAGTCCTTGCCATAGGCAGTTACACTTTTGTGACATTTCCAACCACTATAGACATAGGATTACAGACAAAACCGTCTAATTAACTTCGCAAGGGTGTCACATTGACCAAGCAGCGTTCTGAGGAGTCCCATAAGGACGAAACAGTTAACTGTCAATACTTATTAGGTGTCCATTAGTTCTTGGATCCCCGTGAGGTTAAGCTTTCGAGCTACCCACGGAAACATACAAAAGAAACAAAAAACTCCTCTTTACCCGATTACTCACGAAAACTATGACTGATGATCTATTAGAATTAACATGTAACAGTCGAAGTAAAAAATAGGTCGTTTATTTGCCTTTAATAATTAAAAGCAGCAATAATTCTAGTTCTTATATTAAACAAAAGGCCTTTTATTGAAAGATCACAGCTGATCTTTTAATATGAAAATGTCAAAATACTGCCTGTGTGTTGACATATTTGGATATTCCAAATATACAGGGATCATACCTGGCACTATTACAGCCTGGCTCACTCACTTCATAATCTCAATATGAATTGCTGATATACGAGGGTGGATCAAATATAAACAAGCCTTTTAAACTTAAGTTATTCAAGATGAACGTGGTCGTTATAATTTTGGGGTAGGGATATTCAGGAGCATGTAGGCGGCTGGTAGTACCGCGATGCTCATTTGGCTAGGAGCAATCGCAATGAGCGAGAAGAAGGTACACAGCAGTGCTGCGCAAAGAATAATCATTTAATTTCTTACACGCGAAAACGTGAAACCTGCTGAAATTCGATGCAGATTGCGAGCACAGTTCGGAAATAAGACGCTTTCGTGGGTACCTGGAAAAACTTGGTGCAAAGAAATTAACGACGGCCGTAAGCGTGTCGACAACGTGAGTCAACCACGTTGTCCGCGTACCAACATTTCTGCAGGCAAAGTTTTAGCGACCGTTTTCTGGGACTGGAGAGGAGTTTTGTTGGTCGACTTTTTGCACGAGCGAATAACAATAAACGCGGCTTACTACTGCAACTTACTCGACCAGGTAAAGCTTGATTATCGCCAAAAGAGGAGAGCACACCCCATCCAAGACGTGTTCCTCCTGCATGACAACGCTAGACCTGATACGGCAGCTTTAACACAGGCCAAAATCAATGAAATGCACTGGACTATGCTAGAATACCCTCCATACAGTCCAGATTTGTCACCTTACGATTTTCATATGTTTCGCCCACTCAAAGATTCACTGGGTGGCGAGCAATTTCAGACGAAAGAAGAGGTGGAGGCATTCGTGCGCAACTGGTTAGATACCCGTTCAGCTTCCTTCTTCCTTTTATAAAAACGGGATTAAGAAACTATCAAACCATTGGGAAAAGTGTATTAACAGAGAAGGGGGATGTGTAGAAAAGTAGAAAAAATTTCTGTTTGGTGTCATGTTTCTAAATAACTAGTTTATAAACAAAGGCTTGTTTATATTTGATCCACCCTCGTATATTGCTGAAACAACTAGAAATCATTGCAGCATGTGTTTGACATTATGGCTCCGCTTCTGTTGGCAGCACTATTTTAGAGGCAGGCGGGTGGTTACACTGAAATCAGTGTTACCACTAAACTAGGATCCACAACGTCAAACGGATGGCGCAGGGATTTGTTATAATAAGCGTTAGCTATTAATTTTGAGGTTAAAAAGAGATTTAAAAATATTTATTGCAATAAGTTCCTAATTTGATGAATTCTGGAGCAACCTACAACTTGCAATGCATGGTAAACTAAAATGGTTAGCCTGAAAAAAACAACCGTTATGTTTGTGATTGTTCTGACCACATAAACTCATTGTTTCTGTTAATTTATAAGGAAAACAATAAGTTCATGATTAGAATTACTGCGTTGTTAATGAATGAGCAATTCGATGAATTTTAATATCTTTTCTGATCTCAAAAACTTTCTTTTTCACCACAACAAAGTAAACGACATGGGCGAACACGGAAATTAGACGAATAAATTTGTTTTCAAGCGAAATTGAAGTTTATCATACATGACAAAAAGAAAATTGAAGTATTATACCAGGTGTGACAATTAAGTTTTAAGACTGTCCCCCATACTAACAGGATTTAAATCTCTACGCCTCGGGCGGTTGGAGTTATTTACCTTGATGTGCGTTCTACTACCGCGCGCAATCTTGTCGTCTTTCCTCTGCTAGTTTGGCTTACCCAGTGGTTTGAAGCGGATCGTGGATAGCTCATTTGGCAGAATTACGACAACCGAAAAAATTGCGCAACGTATTAATTTGAAGTAAAACTCAAAACGGCTACTGAATGCTTTCGAATGCTAAAGGATGTCTACGAGGAGCAGTGTTATGTCTCGTGTAATGATTTTTATGTGGCATAAAAGCTTTTTCGAGGATTGTGAAGAAGTTAAAGATGATGAACGAGAAGGGCACTGCAACAGATCCAAAGCAGCGATGCTTATTGTTTTTCTTTTCGATATTAGTTAGTTAGGAAATTTAAATAAAATTTTTTTTAAATAATAAAAACACCCAACTGCTAAATTTACTTGTAACTACTAGTCGCAGTTGGGTACTAAATTACCCAATAACCTGATTCATGAAAATACAAATCTGTATAATTTCGTAAGTTCGCTTTGGGCATCAAAACTAAAAGTTGAAATATCTATCACTTTTGTACCCAACTGCGACTAGTAGTTACAAGTAAATATACCAGCTGAGTGCTTTTTTTATTTAAAATTTTTTTTATTGTCATTTATGATTCGATCTTGCTCAATGCTCATGTTTTGTTTTGATAAATAACGTTTTTAAAAATGTCCGGGTATTAATTCCGTTTTTGACATTCTTACTCATTTAAAGAATTCATACACGGTACACGGTGTATGAAATATTTAAACCAGTGAGAATGAGAATGAGCAAGGGAGATGCGGAAATCAGGTGAGATCGCATGCGCAGTTTGAATTTCACCCGATTTTGAGGGAGTACCTGTTCTCACCCATTAAATAATTCATACACATGTCACATATTCGTTGTCACATAAAACGGGATACCTAAAGAAGGTCTGAAAATAGGTGTAAAGAATTATAAAGAAGACAATAAGTGACTTCTTGATTCATGGTCAGTTTTTTTCGGTTAGGCTTCTGAAGAATACAAAAGAAATCGAAACAAAACACCTTAGGCGGCTAATAGTCCACAATTTGTATCCATTGTGAGAAGCAAAAATATTCATTTGTTTCATTCAGCTGTTGCGATCAGCCACCTGTTATTTTCATACCATGTCGACAAATTTAGTGATTGATTATTAAACTGTCAATCATAGAAAGATAACCATATGGTCTACCTATTTAGGAACTTATATATTTATATATTTAAGAATAAGGGCCCCTTTCAGTAACTTTTTAATATAAACGATTTTGAAAGTCGGACCTACAGATATTTAAAATCATCATTTATATAATGTTATATTCTTGGTTTGAATCTTGGTTATCAAAAATATTTACAATTTTTGTTTATAGTCATTCATAATATATATATATATATATATATATATATATATATATATATATTTGTGTTTTATATTATAAGGTTCCCGTCACGCATACAAAATTGCAACAAAATATGAGATTACTTTTAATTTTATAATTTTTACAGTGTTTTTCTAACGCGTCTTTCATCATCATACAAAAGTGCACCAAGAAAATATGATAGGAATCCAAAAGTAATTGTGATGAGGAGAAGCGTGCATATTTATAAAAATACCAACAAAAATCGAATTTTTAGTTTTTTTTAGTAAAAATTCTGACCTAGCTTATTAAAATTTTATAAATTAGTTAACTAACTTTAAAAAAAGTAAGTTAAATCAAAAAAGTTTAACTCAAATGCCCTGGTAGTATTAAAATTTGAAATTTTACATCGAGTGACGGAAATGAAAAGACAAAATACACTTTTTTTTTAATGAAAAAATATTATTTTACTTTTCCATTCCTGACATTGTTATTTCTATAATGACTATCCTGGCATTGTACGTACCCTTGTTCGGATCACTGTATCGCACCGTTTATGTTATATTGTCAACAACAAAAGCGAGCGTGACAGATGTACGACGTGACGGTAATACGATTCACCGACGACGTAGCTAGAAGTCATGGGGCCCCAGGGCAAACAATTTTTTGAACAATATCAAATCTTTTCACATAATAACAAAATAAAATCTCTTTTTCTTACTTTTCAATTTGCAAAATTGTTCATTTCAGCATCGTTTTACTACGTATTTTAAGTATTTTTATAAACCTTTCGAATATAAAATATACATTTAGAGTGGTGGATCCAGTATGTCCGGTAGGAAGGGACCAAGGAGGCAATAAAAACCTTTTTCTTTTGTTCTTTTTAATAAGTCACAACTTAACTAAATTAAAATAAAATGCGCCGCAGGCGAAAATTTTAATAAAAGTTGAGATACGGTACACACAGCGTGACAACTGTATACTTGGGATTTAATAACACTTAAAAATGATTTTATGCTGCTCTTTCTCCTTATATTAAAAAAAAACATATCGCGGATTCAGTGGCGGCGCGTAATGTAGAACTTTGGGGGTGCACACCCAAAAAAAAATGCGGTGCTGGCCAAATTTTTTTTTCAGTGACACGCTTAACTTTTTGAGTAACAACGAAATCGTCCAAATCAAAACAATACGGCCCGACCGATAACGCCAAGTTGTCTCAGTGCAGTAATTGACAAGAGCACGAACCGATATGCATCTAAATATAGCCCTTGCGCAATTACATGCGGGTCCATAAATCACGTCAGAACTTATTTAATTTAATTTAATAACACTGCATTATTGAACAAAACAAGCTTCCTTATCTTCTGTGGTTCATACCTCATGTCTTTTTGACCCGAGATATTGACCTGGCTTGCCTTTGCAAGGGATGAAAGGAATTTTGCAAGATGTACTAATAGGTATCGTTCTACCTTTGTCTTGTATGTTTCTAACTATATCCATACACGTTTGTTGTGCCCTGACCGGGACTCTTTTGTAAAATCTGCTTATAGTATAGAAATAAAAAAATCCAATAATTAATTGTCTATCAAACTAGTGTTATTATCTGACAGTTAGATGAATGGTAAACAAGCGGAAGATTAACAAGTGTTTGAAATAATTATGCAAATTAGCTAAAAACATGCGGATAATAATTAATAAATTATTAACTGTAAATAATACCCACTAACAGCACATATAAATCTTAAGGAGCTCAGAAATTGATGTACAACCTAACTGTTTTGTGTTTTTTTTTAAATTCAGTCATCAGTTACTACTAGAGCCCAGTAGGAAATTTGGGCTTGAATTGCAAATTCTCAGGTGTTTTTATTGATTCGTCATTAGACCATGTTCCAAAAAAATTGGGGGTGCCGGGTAAATCATGCATACCGGGTGGGCCAAAAAAAAACGGACATTTTTTTTCATTATAGCTTGTGAACTATATGATCGATTTTAAGGGGACAAGCTGCACTTGATAGAGAATTAATCAGAGTTTCGACTAAATATATTTTTTTGCCGATATTTCAAAATCCAAGATGGCGGACGAAATTAAAATGTACTCTTCAAAGATGATCGTTTATTCTTGTGTTGCGAACATGTTCTAATTGTTTTTTTTAATCAGTGAAAAAGCTGCATTCTTGCTTTGCACAACAAGGTATGAACTAGCAAAATCGGTTCAGTGGTTTTAAAAAAAATATTTTTGTTTCAACCATTGTTTTGCATTATATACGATTGCCTTGCCAATCATATCTGCATTTATTTCCTTATAACTTCATTATTACCAAACCGATTTTGATGAAATAAAAAACATACAGTGAGAATTGATCGCTTTTTAAAGATCATGATCAAAATTTTTCGCCATCTTAAAATTCAAGATGGACAGAATTATACCTGATTCTTGATTTAATTTCCGAAAATATTTTAGTTTTTTTTTTAATTAAAGAAAAACACTACTTTTCTTCCGCATAAACAGGTACAAATTAATAAAATCGGTGTAATGGTTCTCACAAAATCCGATTTTGTTTTAACAATTGTTTTACAAATTATACGATTGCAATGCCAATCCTGTTTGCATTAATTTCTTTATCAATTCATTATTACTAAACTGATTTTAGTGAAATAAAAAACATCATGATGCAAATATTAAAGACCAATCAGTTTGGAATTGGTACCTCTTTATGCGGAAGAAATGTAGTGTTTTTCTTTAAATAAATAAAAGTAAAACATTTTCGCAAAATAAGAATAAACACGCCATTTTGAAGAATTAAGTATGATTCTGTCCGCCATTTTAGATTTTAAGTGATAAATTTTGATCATGATCTTTAAAAAGCAATCAATTCTCACCAAGATGTTTTTTATTGCATCAAAATCGGTTTAGTAGTAATGAATTTATAAAAAAATAAATGCAGAGATGATTGGCAAGGCAATCGTATAATATGCAAAACAATGGTTCAAACAAAAATATTTTTTTTTAGAACCACCAAACCGATTTTGCTTACTCGTACCTTGTTTTGCGTGGCAAGAACGCAGCTTTTTTACTGATTTAAATAAATAATTAAAACATGTTCGCAACATAAGAATAAGCGAGCATCTTTGGGTACAAAGGTACAATTTAATTTCGTCCGCCATCTTGGATTTTTAGATAACGGACAAAACAATATATTTTAAAACTCTGATTAATTCTCTGTCAAGTGCAGTTTATCGATGGTAAAGTTCAAAAGTTATAATGAAGAAAAAAATTGTCGGTTTTTTTTGGCCCAGCCGGTATTTGTTTAAAGATGCTGAAAATCCTGCATCTTTGTTTGTACCTAGGTAACGTTTTTTATTCCATCGATTTTCCTCAAAAAAATATTTTTCTACAAGCGCGTGGAAAATGTGATTTTCCACACTATTTTTAGTTCTGAAAATTACACTTTGCCGCACTAATAGGGAAAAGAAATGTCAAATTAAAAAAAAATGCTTGACAGAATTTGCTACGCATCGTTCTGTCAACGGCATTTGCGTGAGGAAAAATCGATTTTCTGCACTTGTTAGGAATATAGCTATTTTTTGGCAGAGGCGCCTTAAATGTTATCATAAGAACCAAAAGGAAATTCGTAGAAATATCACAAAAAAAATAGTTTAATAATCCAATGTCAAAAACGGGATTATTAATAACCAGACATTTTACCTGATTTCTAACCGATTTTCTATTAATAAGTAATGTTGTTTAGTTTTCCATTATTTGTGTTCTCCTATTTTAATATAAATAATACAACCATGTACGTTTAATAATAAATATATATTAAAATTTAGCAGTTCTCTCTCTTAAGTGGACACACAAAATCGACGAAACCGTGAGTGTCCGCTTAAAAAAGGTTTCACTGTAATGGATTTAAAACAGGGTTGGCAGATTTTTCAAATTAAAAAGTGGGACAAATTAAGTAAATGCGTAAATACAAAAATTTTAAATAGATACTAACAGTTTACATCGATTCTAACATAAAGCTGGAGTGTTTTAAGAACTAAATGGTGTGTTTATTTATTTACGTTTTTAAAAATACATTCAATAATTTCCTTTTAAAATTTAAAAGTTATACCTATTCAAATTTAGTGAGTTTTTTTGTAGATAATTGAGGAGGTGAAAGTTTTAAACTAACGCTCGGTCCCACTCCAAAACTTAAGAATTTGTGAAATATTTTCCACTTATTTTTTTAATAAAAAAAATTAAAACTTGTTAAAGTGACTGCTTTAGGGACTCACCCGCTCTCCAAGGACTATTCCTGGGTGTGCTGCTAAGAGAATTATAAACTATTCGCAATGATTTATTCCGCGTGTTCCACTGAAACAAATTTTTGACAGCGCCGAGCCAGTGCCTTACCATTGCTGCACTCATTTTTCCATTGTAATACGCCATAAATGTGGTGTGAGGCACACTTTGCTTCGTGCAATCATTATGCTTTAATATTTTCATCCCCACTTACCTATATTGTCTTTTTTCCTTGTCTAACATACACAATTCTATGGATATAGAGACAATTCAGGTGACCTGCCTCTACCTCGAAAACAACGTCACGATATGTGTCGGAAATACCCGATCATCTCACGATCATTTACTGAAACCTACGATGTTTCGAAAAGGCCAGAGCCAGAAGAGGGTTCTATACTTGTAAGGAAATACAGACAAGTAAAAAAATATAACAGAAATGAAAAAAGCTGAAAAATCGAGACAATTTGCATAAAAAGCGGGACTTTAATGGGATTTAAAAAAAGCGGGACTGAGCATCAAAAAGCGGGACCATCCCCCCGTAGACGGGACGTCTGGCAACCCTGTTTTGAAAAGTTTTGATGTGCCGCCGCTGCACAAAACACAGTAACTCACATCTGTGCCGACAAAAAATTGCGGAAAATATTAAAATTCAATTTATTACTAGTCGTAAAAATTTAAAAAACCAAAACAAAGCATAAGACATTTCGCAAGTAATTTTGTGTGAGGTTTTAGTGTGCTATTAAGTATAAATAGCCATAAACCATTACCATTGAATGAGATATGTACGAATATAAATAAATACCTAGGTAGCTGTTAAAAATTACATAGCTTGAACAAAGCAAATTGAAGATATGAACGCTAATGAACAATAAACTTTTTGATGAATACCTATATGTACCCATTCGCAGTTATTTAGTACCGTTTATGTGCTTGACCCAAAGAAAGAACGACTTCACGATAAACACAATGTCGTTACGCACGCTGGTGTAGCCCCCGCATTATTATGACGTCACACTGGACAGAAAATTCTAAATCCTTAAAGTATATTCAAAGCACAGATTTGATACTACTGGATTTTAACCAAAATCTAAACAGCTCGTAAGAGTCTCGAACACTATTTTACCTGAAAATTTTATGGAAATCGGTTTAGCGGTTTAGGAGCTATCGTGTTACGGACAGAAATAATATGCACACACACACACACACACAGACAGACATCACGACGATATTGCTAAGTGGATCAAAGTAAAAAAAAAATTGTCCCGAGCTCCGTCACCCCTAGTTTTTGGGAATATCAATAAAAAACAAGAAAACTAAACGAAAATCTAAACTTTTTACGCTCCACCTTTCTTCACAATTTGACAAAATCTGACAAAATTTGACGGCCCAAACTTTAGCCGTAAACCATGGCAACATTGAAAGTTTCAGCTTGGTGTATAGCGTAAAAACCCGAAAAATTTTAAAAAAATGTAATCTAAACCCTACCTTTAAACTCGGTTGCTGATAATCCACAGGTTCTTGAGAAATTTTATTTTGCCGGGATAACTGATGATTCACAGGTTCTTGGGAAATTGTATTTTTCCGGGATACCATGAACACATTTATATCGTTTTTCTTACTTGGTTGAAGTTAGATTCACAGAACACCAAAGGTTAGCTTGGGATTTTGATTTCAATCTTGGCTAAGTACAGTCGACCAGAAAATACATCAGAAATGATTTTAATGAAATCAAATGAATTTTAGAATAGAAAGTTTAATAAGTTTATGACAAAAAAAATATTTAAAAAAATATTTTTAGGATTTATTGTAGTGTTCGGTTGTGTATTTACTTGCAATTTTTAAATCAAAAAAAAAGTTGTAGTAAAAAATATTATATCGTGAAGCTACATCTAACAAAAAGTGGGAAATTGCCTTTTAGGTAAGTTTTTAAGTTTAAAAACTACCTTTTAAACGAGAAATCTTAAAAGTTAGATTTTGTCAAATTTTGCCAGCTTTTGTCAGATGTTCGAAAAACATGTTAAAATTTGTCCCAGAGATGGCTCTTAAATAGAGAAAGATATAGGGTCACTGCATCACGAAGACGTAGTGTCTTCTAGGGTCACTGCATCACGAAGACGTAGTGTCTTCTTTGGGTAGCGACACGACAGCTAAATATTTTTGGTTATATGACGAATCTGACACTGTCACCTGCGTAGCTTTTTTTGTTTTAAAAAAAATAAAATGGTTTACGTAAATAACTGTCTGTCACACTCGGTATATATTTTAGACTGTCCAAATAAACAAACCATTCAAATAATGCTTTTCAGATTGTCGAATAAAAACGATGTTTTTTATGATTTCAATATTTACCCACATAGCGCAAGAAACCAAAAATTATTTGACATGTTTTATAAAATATAGAACTTGTATATATTGTTGGATTTATTCTAGGGCATAAAAGTGTACGTTTAATCCCTTTTTTCATGGACTGGTGATTAAAAGTAATTTCTTTAAAACAATAAAGGAAAAATTATAGGTTTTTTGGATCATTTTATTTTATTAATATACAAAAAACAAAAAGTTATCATAATACACGATAACGGTTATTCTGTTGCTTCCAGCTTGGCAGAAGTTACTGTACTTTGCTGATGACTTGGTTGGTTTCGATTATTATTGTGTCCTTTGGCATAGCCTTCATATAAAGGAAGCATTTAACTTTCTAGACTTCTCCAGGATAAAAAACAGGAATACCTTTTCGGTGAAATTTTTGACATTCTTTTTATTGCATCATTTTCGGTACTCTGAAAGCTGCTTTCTTTGGCCGCCTTTTCAATGTCCATCTCAAAGTAGGAATTATTCTTTGGTCCCTCGTTTGTTTAATCTTTAAGAAATTTAATTCAAACTTGTTCTTATTTAGTTTGTTATGAAAAAAATATGATTTTTTTCTATGTTTGTTAGCGTCTGACTGACTTTTGTTTAATATCTACCATAGCAACGCGCCCAAAGCTCACCAAAAAAATGAAAACTATCACTGCCCTCTGTATTATTATATACCGGGGGTTGACATGCTAAAACTAGAGTACCGGAGTAAGTGGTTTAATATTTATTTATTTTATGATTATTATTATTTTTAGTATATAAACATTGGCATTAAAGTCCCTTTTAATCACTTAACAAATTATAGCCGTCCTTCCGGTCGGGCTTAAAAAATCTTGCCGCGGAATTAAAAGTAAACACAGCATATACCTACTATTATTGTATTACGGTATCCAAACAAAAGTGGGCGGCGAAGAAAACGTCGAAAGAACAAAATGTCAAAGACACGAAAGGTCGAAAGTACAAAAGGTCGAAAACATAAGGTCGAAACTACAAAAGGCCGAAAATACAAAAGGTCGAAAGTACAAAAGGTCGAAAAACAGAAGGCCAAAACTTCAAAAGGTCAAAAATACACAAGGTCGAAAGTACAAAAGATCGAAAATAGAAAAGGTCGAAAGTACAAAAGGTCGAGAATACAAAAGATCGAAAAACAAAAGATTGAAAAACAAAAAGTCCAAAATCGAAAGTAGCTATACTGTAATAAGTGCTTTACTATAGACACAGACGCACACACACACACACCTAACGCACATACACACAAACACATACACGCACACACACAGACGTCACGACGATATTGCGAAGATAAGTCAAAATACACCAAAATAAACACATTTTCGGCGTCATCTCAAAAACATTTTTTTCTTCGAAAGCAAAAAAAAAAAATTCAACAATCCAAAAATTGAAGGTCTAAAAATTTTTTTTGTAGCATCTCTAGGTATTTTTGGGTAGCAACACGACGGGTCGCGGAACTTTGTTCGAAAACATTTTCCTCGAACGGAAAATTGTCAAAAACGGTTTATTCGAACGGAAATTTCTTTGAAACAAAAATTTGCCATCAATCGGTGTTTTCCTAACCTTTCTCAATTGATCGCAAACGTATTCTAACCGGTACAGACAATCTCTGACCTTTTTCCACCAAAACACTGTCTTCAAATCACAGATTTGCAATAGAAACGTTAGAATAATAGAATAATAGAAAATATGTTTAGGTTGGGTTTCACACTCTCTACCCAGACAGCACAAGTACGTACTATGTACGTAAAAACTCGTACTAGGTACCTACATGGTACATCCAATTAAACGTAAAATGTACGTACTCTAGACGTACATGGTACTAACATGGGACATCAAATTAAAATAACAAAAGTGTAGAATTAAGACTAGGTACCACTAAAAACTATTCTGGCTTCCTAAACATTCCTACTTTAGAGTGATCGTCCAGATTTACCTTAAGGCTCGAAGTCTCGATAGTTTTGAAGTTTGTTTTACTTGATTTATTATTTAAGTAATGTATCTCTACATTACTTAAATATAACAATGCCGTTAAATGTTATAATTTAAAGACACTGTATGTTATATTAAAAACAAATAAAGACTTACTGATCGATGTAAAAATAAAACAAACGTGGAATTTCGTACCCGTGAATTTAAAAATCAAACAAGTTTCGTGGCTAATCGGGCAAAAAGGAGTTTTTTTGATTCCCTTATATTTTTCCGTGGGTAGCCTGAAAGCTTAACCTCACGGGGGTCCAAGATCTAATGGACACCTAATAAGTGTTGACAGTTAACCGTTTCGTCCTTATGGGACTCCTCAGAACACTGCTGGTCAATGTGACAAATCTTGCGAAGTTAATCAGACGGTTTTGTCTCTAATTAAATATAATTAGTGAGCGAACTATAGCAAGAGGCGCCATCTACCGAGATACGAGAGAAACAAAAAACCAAAAGCAGGCGAAAGAAAACACTGCTATACAATATCGATCAATGAAAAGATCGAATGCAAATAAAAGAAAACAACTATAGTCCGTGACCTACGACAGCTCTTTGTCTTTCAGGCCGGATCAACACAGATTGCATTTTTACCCGTCTTCAAGACAGTGAGCGTCAATCAACGGAATTTTTAAGCCAAATAATACTAACAAACGTGGAATTTCGTACCCGTGAATTTAAAAATCAAACAAGTTTCGTGGCTAATCGGGCAAAAAGGAGTTTTTTTGTTTCCCTTATATTTTTCCGTGGGTAGCCTGAAAGCTTAACCTCACGGGGGTCCAAGATCTAATGGACACCTAATAAGTGTTGACAGTTAACCGTTTCGTCCTTATGGGACTCCTCAGAACACTGCTGGTCAATGTGACAAATTTTGCGAAGTTAATCAGACGGTTTTGTCTCTAATTAAATGTAATTAGTGAGCGAACTATAGCAAGAGGCGCCATCTACCGAGATACGAGAGAAACAAAAAACCAAAAGCAGGCGAAAGAAAACACTGCTATACAATATCGATCAATGAAAAGATCGAATGCAAATAAAAGAAAACAACTATAGTCCGTGACCTACGACAGCTCTTTGTCTTTCAGGCCGGATCAACACAGATTGCATTTTTACCCGTCTTCAAGACAGTGAGCGTCAATCAACGGAATTTATAAGCCAAATAATACTAACAAACGTGGAATTTCGTACCCGTGAATTTAAAAATCAAACAAGTTTCGTGGCTAATCGGGCAAAAAGGAGTTTTTTTGTTTCCCTTATATTTTTCCGTGGGTAGCCTGAAAGCTTAACCTCACGGGGGTCCAAGATCTAATGGACACCTAATAAGTGTTGACAGTTAACCGTTTCGTCCTTATGGGACTCCTCAGAACACTGCTGGTCAATGTGACAAATTTTGCGAAGTTAATCAGACGGTTTTGTCTCTAATTAAATGTAATTAGTGAGCGAACTATAGCAAGAGGCGCCATCTACCGAGATACGAGAGAAACAAAAAAACCAAAAGCAGGCGAAAGAAAACACTGCTATACAATATCGATCAATGAAAAGATCGAATGCAAATAAAAGAAAACAACTATAGTCCGTGACCTACGACAGCTCTTTGTCTTTCAGGCCGGATCAACACAGATTGTATTTTTACCCGTCTTCAAGACAGTGAGCGTCAATCAACGGAATTCCACGTTTGTTAGTATTATTTGGCTTAAAAATTCCGTTGATTGACGCTCACTGTCTTGAAGACGGGTAAAAATGCAATCTGTGTTGATCCGGCCTGAAAGACCAAGAGCCGTCGTAGGTCACGGACTATAGTTGTTTTCTTTTATTTGCATTCGATCTTTTCGTTGATCGATATTGTATAGCAGTGTTTTCTTTCGCCTGCTTTTGGTTTTTTTGTTTCTCTCGTATCTCGGTAGATGGCGCCTCTTGCTATAGTTCGCTCACTAATTACATTTAATTAGAGACAAAACCGTCTGATTAACTTCGCAAGATTTGTCACATTGACCAGCAGTGTTCTGAGGAGTCCCATAAGGACGAAACGGTTAACTGTCAACACTTATTAGGTGTCCATTAGATCTTGGACCCCCGTGAGGTTAAGCTTTCAGGCTACCCACGGAAAAATATAAGGGAAACAAAAAAACTCCTTTTTGCCCGATTAGCCACGAAACTTGTTTGATTTTTAAATTCACGGGTACGAAATTCCACGTTTGTTAGTATTATTTGGCTTAAAAATTCCGTTGATTGACGCTCACTGTCTTGAAGACGGGTAAAAATGCAATCTGTGTTGATCCGGCCTGAAAGACAAAGAGCTGTCGTAGGTCACGGACTATAGTTGTTTTCTTTTATTTGCATTCGATCTTTTCATTGATCGATATTGTATAGCAATGTTTTCTTTCGCCTGCTTTTGGTTTTTTGTTTCTCTCGTATCTCGGTAGATGGCGCCTCTTGCTATAGATCGCTCACTAATTACATTTAATTAGAGACAAAACCGTCTGATTAACTTCGCAAGATTTGTCACATTGACCAGCAGTGTTCTGAGGAGTCCCATAAGGACGAAACGGTTAACTGTCAACACTTATTAGGTGTCCATTAGATCTTGGACCCCCGTGAGGTTAAGCTTTCAGGCTACCCACGGAAAAATATAAGGGAAACAAAAAAACTCCTTTTTGCCCGATTAGCCACGAAACTTGTTTGATTTTTAAATTCACGGGTACGAAATTCCACGTTTGTTAGTATTATTTGGCTTAAAAATTCCGTTGATTGACGCTCACTGTCTTGAAGACGGGTAAAAATGCAATCTGTGTTGATCCGGCCTGAAAGACAAAGAGCTGTCGTAGGTCACGGACTATAGTTGTTTTCTTTTATTTGCATTCGATCTTTTCATTGATCGATATTGTATAGCAGTGTTTTCTTTCGCCTGCTTTTGGTTTTTTGTTTCTCTCGTATCTCGGTAGATGGCGCCTCTTGCTATAGTTCGCTCACTAATTACATTTAATTAGAGACAAAACCGTCTGATTAACTTCGCAAGATTTGTCACATTGACCAGCAGTGTTCTGAGGAGTCTCATAAGGGCGAAACGGTTAACTGTCAACACTTAGGTGTCCATTAGATCTTGGACCCCCGTGAGGTTAAGCTTTCAGGCTACCCACGGAAAAATATAAGGGAAACAAAAAAACTCCTTTTTGCCCGATTAGCCACGAAACTTGTTTGATTTGTAAAAATAAAAGTTTTTGAATATTTTTCAAAAAATCATGTTTTTGCACAAAGTCTACCTGATTGGAAGCACGGCAGAACCACAGAAATGACTTTAGAAACTATAAGAAATTTACAAAAGAGGCAAAATTTAGGGTAACCCCACAGAAATGATATTTTTTATGATTGTAGTTAAGTACTATAACTACTATTATATCTAAAAGTAAAATTGTATGCTTTAAATTGTTGTAGAATTTTTTGTATTAATTTATATTATAAAAATAAAAAGTTGGTCAAAAACTTAAAATATAAGTATGGTCTTTATTTTTTTTTTAAATATTTTACATACTGTAGGTACTCTAAAAATTCTGAGATCGTTTTACAAACTTCTACAAAAATTGTAGGTACTCTAAAAATTCCGAGGTTTTTTACAATATTGTATAGAAATTGCGTGTGGGTACTCTAATTATTCCGAGGTAAGTTGACGAGTCGCCCATGGAAATTCCGAGGCAGGTCACGTGGGCTTGTCGCTACCCATGGAGACGCCAGGCTTCCAGGATGCAGTGACCCTAGAAAGATACAGAACAGAAAACCTACCCACTCAAATCACAAATACGAGTAAGTGAAAGTAAACCTGTCAGAAAACAAAACCAAGCATATTTCCCGAAAGAAAAAAACACGCATATGCCGCACAAAGTGAAAATAGTATTAAATTCTATACTTCGATTTTTCCACATTTTGTAATAACTCTGCCGTAATCTAACTAGCTGCACATTCATAATTATTATTTTCGCGATTTCTTATTGGCCATCTGTTGCGTTATGAGGTCGAATAATTATAGAGCTTTGAGATGAGTGTTAGAATGTTTACAGGGTGACCCAAAACGAAGAAATAATAATTAAAGTACGCATAGTTCTACCTGAAAGATAGATCCATGATCTGATGTCTTTCCAGCTCATAGCACACTTCTTTCTTTCTTGTAAATATCGCAGAAACGAACGCTTCAGGAAACGTAAAGTAACCGATTTATGATATACACACTACAGTTTGCTCACGACCAAGTAACTGTAGGTAATAATAAAGAAGACATGGAGTATATGATGAGAAAGTTAACGGAAGAATACCAAAAGTGGGGATGAAATGTGGACAAGACACTTACTTATGTATTGGAAACAAATTTAGTGAGTTAGAACTATGGACAAACAATACCTCCATGCAAAGAACTAGAAAAAAAATAGTTAAAGCAAAAAAGGTTATTGGATGTCTTAACAGTATTTTATGGAGTAGAAAGATAAAAAAGAATGTAAAATTTAACATATCGCACACCCGCTGAAAAAGAGTCACAACTCAAAAATCGCCCTTATTGAGATAAACCTGCCGCCATCATCGAAATAACTTGTACTTTCTTTCATGAAAGCGTCACATTTATGTTTCGGCAATTCACTGCGAAATGGCGATGTGACTCTTTTATTTTGTCCAGTTTAGCTGAGGATGCGTTCCTTTACAGTGTCACTTTTGACTTTATAACAGCGTGAACGTGGGGTTTCATGCTGAAAAGAGTCACATTTCGAGTTGTGAAGGTTTTCTTGTGAACTATTGGTTAAATCTGACCCATATAACAAGTAAAATACTGTTTTTTTTGTGTTGTGACTGTTTTTTCGAATTGTTCAGTGTACTTAGAATTAAGGAGAATAAGAAAAAAATCTTTTGAATTTATTAGAGAATAATCACATTCCCAGTTGTTATTCAGCATTTTATAACTCAAATAAATAAATACAAAGTTTCTTCTTTATTTGTTTTCTTTTTTTATATTATTTACCATCCTGCGTGACATCCTGATTTACAACGTCATGATGCCTTGTTCTAAAAAAGTGTCACAATATCGGGTTTTTGTCTTTTTTTTAACTAAAAACGACAAAAATCATTTTTTCTGAGAAATGTACTGCACCAATTACACTGAGTTAATAGGTTCCTGTTGATATAAAATAACATGTTAACTCGTAATTTGTCATGTAGTGAAAAATGAATCTCTCTAATGAACTAAATTCTTTAACAGCGATTTTCTCAAAACAATGGTTTTTGAGTTGTGACTATTTTTTAGCGGGGGTGCGATATATGAAACAATGGTGAAAAGCACGCTGTATGAAATAGAGACTTGTCGCGTAACAGAAAAATACAAAACCAAAATGGAAACTGTCGAAATGGATGCAATAAGAAGATCAATGAGAATATATAGAAAAGAAAGAATGGGAATCGAGGGAGGCATAACTGAAAGATCAATAAAAGACAACTGATATGGTACGGTCATGTACAACGGATGAACGACGAAAAATTACCAAAGCATGTCCTAGAATGGCAACCAATAGGGCGCAGAAAAAGAGGGCGTCCTATACTAGAATGTCAACAGTCAATCCAAAGATCAATGAGTCAAAAAAACTTGACAGAAGATGATTGTCAGGAACGAAGGAGGTGGAGAATAGGCGTCGGACAACGTAGAAAAACATTCTAAACCGACATCGTAGTCATAGTAGTACAAAAGCTTCTACAAAGCTATTGTTAAAGGAGAAGAAACGAAAAGTCCTGCTTACTTCACAAATATTTTATTGTCTAATCACGACGCGTTTCGATTCGGTTCGGTTCGGTTTTCAATTTTTTATTTTTTTTTATTTTTTTAGATTTTTTTTTTAACCTATATCTTCTTTGTCAATTAATTGTATTTTATAAAAATTACGTGTTTATGTCCGTTTGACTGATTTTTAATCTGTATGTTGTTTTAGACTGTTTTAAATGTTTTTTAATTTTTTATTTTTGTGTGTTCCAGTTTTTCATTTGTTTCAAAGATGATTCTTAACTGTCTACCAGACCACTTGATAATGGTTTTTTAAAAACCGAAACGCGTCGTGATTGGACAATAAAATATTTGTGAAGTAAGCAGGACTTTTCGTTTCTTCTCCTTTAACAATGGTTCAAGGACTTCACCCTGGAGAAATCTACAATTCACTTCTACACACACTTTTTATTTTTGGAAAGCTGCATATTAATACGATGCTCCTTTAAAAAGTAACCATTAAAAAAAAAATTACTTTCAAAATCTGTACGTAAAAAGAACATTTTAAAAACGACATTTTAAAAACGCGCAAATCAGAACATATTTGAAATGTACTGTTTAGGTCTCTTTGGGCCTTACCCAAGGTGTGGCTCGATCGCCGATTTTTGTACACCAAAAGGAAATACCTACGGTATATTACCTACGGTATTTCCTGGTATTTCCTAGTATTTCCTCAAATTTCAATGGTATTCTCTAGTATTTCCCAAGCAATGGTATTTCCTAGTATTTCCCCCCTAGTATTTTCAATGGTATTTCCTAGGATATTTCCCAGTACTTCCCAAGTATTTCCTGGTGTTTCCCTTAATCTGTACACCAAAAGGGAATACCGAGCCACTCCTTGCCTTTACCTTTGCGTACCTGAAAAGTGCGTTTTTAATACTTCCCAAAAAGATGTTTTAAAATTTTTCCAAAAAGACGTTTTAAGGAGGTTAAATCAGGACATTTTTAAAATTTACTCAAAAAACATTTTTTTTTACAGTTCTCAACGTGGCAGCCGGTAAAGCTCCAATGCAAGTAAGCACAGAGTCGGGTGGAATTCCCCAAAAGGCAATAGATGGCAGCACGAGCGCCTTTTTTAACGCCGAAACTTGTACGTTGACCAAACCGGAGAAAACGCCATGGTGGTACGTCAACTTGCTGGAACCTTACATGGTTCAGTTGGTACGGCTGGATTTTGGAAAGCCGTGTTGTGGTAAGTTATATTTTTTTTATCTATTTTATCTAGGGGAACGTGACCTATGACGGTCCTGCGTATTTGTCGTTCTTGTCACAGTTGTCCGATCATGTTACATCGCTAATTAGTGTACAAACAGAAGCCAACATTCGACTAATAAAAATGACTATTTTTCTAAATTAAAAATAAGTTCTTAAAAAAATTATAGGCGCCAGTGCGGTAAAAAAGACATGGCTAAATGTTGCCTTAAAGTCATTAATATTGTTTTTTTTAAATTTAGTTGTTGGCATTTCGCAAAATTGTTTTTTCCTATCTTTACCCCAGTTTGCTCAGAATTAACTTTGTTTGGTTGAAAACTTTTTTAATTTTTTTTTTATTATATTCAATCATGAACCCTTGATTTTTTTATAAAGGGTGTCCCATAACTTAGGGGCCATAAGCTAACAGGTGATAGAGGAGGTCATGTCTGATAAAAAAGTTCTTATGGGTCAAAACTCTTTCTTTGTCGAGATACAGAGTATCAAAGTTGGCAATTTTTTAAACTTTTTTAATAATAACTTTTTTAAAAAACGCAGTAAAAATATGAAGTTGCGTAAAGTCGTGTACTAGAACAAGAGCAATAAACTGAAATAAAAATTATTTTGAAAGAAATTAGTCGGCCAATTTTTTTTTAGAAAAAACAATGTTTTTGGTTTAAACTTTTATAATGCCACTTTAACACGCAATGTTTTTTTTTTATATTTTTTGTTAATAAAAACAAATCTCTAGCAAGACATAATAACAAAATATTATTGACATTTTTTAAAAGAGTAATTAAGCAAAAATTATTTTTTTTTTAATTATTATTTTTTATAAGTTTTTGGAGGTGATTTTTACAGCCTGTATCTTCTGAACTTGTAATTTTTTCAAAAAAAGGAATACCACATTTTTGAATCACAATTAGCTGAGTTTTCAGCTGGCTGTGACACATTTTCTTTTTTTTATAAAACCCTTTTTCGCCCCACTCCTCTAACTTTAAACATCCTATATCTTAAAAACAGATGTGTGTTGACCCCCAGGTTATATAAACTTTTTTCTCGGAAATTACTTCCTTTATCACCTGCTGCACTATGGCCCCTAAGTTATGAGACACCCTGTATATTGATTTTTTTACTTCAAATTTAGTAAAGAAGACATTTTTATATAAATTAATGGAACCATTAACAAGTAAGCCCAATTTTTTACCAAAGCTTTTTTTATATCTCAAATATACAGCAGAAATAATTAAGACGACATCATAGGTCACCTTTACCTGTCCTACTTGATTTTTCTTTTCAATTGTTCCTTTTGCTTTTCGGCTATTATGTTAAGAAGATAGAAAATTTGAGTCACAATGAAGCTATAACATACTTATAATTGTCTAAGTTAAAAACAAACTTTCATTTTTGTTTAAAAGAATTTAGGGCATATCTTTGTTGATCTCCTTGCTCATCTTCATTATAATAATTTAATTCGTCATCACGATTTTTATGAATTTGTGGAAAAATTATGTGAAATTATACACGAAAATCTGATTAACGATAAGAATCTTTATGGTTTTATCCTTTTTGGTAGAATCTTTCTCCTATTATTTAGGGGAAGCCGGGATAATAGGAGTGTATTCCCACTAAGTATGTGCAGTAATTGCCGTCGGTAATTTTAAAGAAGAAAATGGTACGTTACTGTTTTTTAAAATAACTACTACTATGTCGGTTTCTACATTGCCCGACGCCTATTCTCCACCTCATTTGATCCCGATAATCATTTTCTGTGAGGTTTTTTTTGACTCATTGATCTTTGGATTGACGGTCGCCATTCCTGTATAGGACGCCCTCTTTTTCTGCGCCCTATTGGTTGCCATTTTAGGACCTGCTTTGCTAATCTTTCCTCGTTCATCCGTTGTTTGTTTAGTGATGTCATTCGTTATACTTCCCTGGAGTCCCATTCTTTCTTTTATGATCTTATTTCTTATATGATCTGTTTTAGATATTCTCATTGATCTTCTTATTGCATCCCTTTCGACACTTTCCATTCTTGTTTTGTATTATTGTGTTACGCGACAAGTCTCTATTTTACATAACAGCGTGCGTTTCACCATTGTTTTATATGTAATAAATTTTACATTCTTTTTTATCTTTCTGCTTTATAAAAGACATCCAATAACCTTTTTTGCTTTTACTATTTTTTTTTCCAGTCCTTTACAGTGTGTTTCTGATGTGACACCCAGGTATACATACTTATTGCAAGGAGATATTGTTTGTCCATTGTTTAGTTCTAAGTCACTTGATTTGTTTCCATTACATAGGTACTGTTCCTTGTCCACGTTCACTGTTAAGCCCCATTTTTGGTATTCTTCAGTTAACTTTCTCATCATACTCCATGTCTTCTTTATCATTAGCTACAATTACTTGGTCGTTGGCAAAGTTCATTGTGTTTATTGTAAATCGGTCGTTAAGTTGTATTCCAATGCCGTGTAGTTTACGTTTCCAGTTTATTAGAGCTACTGCGATATATATTTTGAAAAGAGTTGGAGTAATACAACATCCCTGGTTAAAGCCTTTCGTTACCAGGAATTATTTTGTAGGATTGATATTAGTTTGTTCTGTTCATAATTTTTATAATGGAACGGTATCATATGCTTTTTGTAGGTCAACAAAGGTAACATTCTCTCTAGTCTCTATATTTCTGGTATTCCTTTTCTCAATTACTTGTTTAAGACAAATACCATTATCACTACAAGATGTGCCTGCACAAAACCCACTTTCATCTTCTTCTTGTTAATGAAAATCATTCTCTATTAAATCTCTAAGAATCCTACCGTACAATCTACTTAGAGTACTGGTTCCTAAAATTAATCTACTTAGAGTACTGGTTCCTAAAATTTCTCTGTAATTGTTGCAATCTAGCTTGTTTCCTTTTTTATGTATTAAGGATGTGAATGCTTTTTAAAAATAATGTTTAAAATTTTCACTCTAAGCAAATGTCTCTTTATATCTTTTTTTCGTTTAATACACAGATTCTGGCATAAAAAATTAAAGGTTTTACCCAATTTTACAAAAATATCTAGAGCAGTCTCTATAATAAAAAAGATTCTTTGACAATTTTTAACACCCTGTATCTCCAAAATTGAGATATCTTGGAAATATGTTCATATAAAGTTTTATACCAAAATGAGCCAAAAATAACTCCTTATTACGAATGCTTAATGATATATTATGGAACACTTTATTACATTTATGTTTAGAAAGTACTATTTTCTATCTCTGTTCCAGGAGCCAATAAACCAGCAACCATAGTGGTACGAGTAGGCAACAATCGGCCTGACTTGGGCACGAACCCTGTCTGCAACCGATTCACTGGGTTCCTGGAAGAAGGGCAACCCCTGTTCCTGCCATGCAACCCTCCGATGCCAGGCGCTTTCGTCAGCGTACATCTGGAGACGTCTTCTCCAAATCAGCTGTCCATTTGCGAGGCTTTTGTTTATACTGATCAGGCGCTGCCAATTGAAAGGTAAAGTAAGTTCCTTGTCCCACTTTTCGTCAATGACCTTATTTCGCTTTGAATGTGGCTTGCCAATATTAAACAAAATTAAACAAAAAATTCAATGATTTCAAAAGTCTATACAACAATAGCAACAACGCCTATAGACGCTAAAACGGCAACCATAAAAGCAAAAATGCTGTGAAATTGATTTCAGTCCTGTTCTTTTCTTAAAAGGTATTGGAAATCTGCTTGTCTAGATTAGAGACCAATATCTGTTATACAGGGACTCTAGTCTAGTTTTTTTTTTCATTAAATTTCAAGTAAACATTTCAACACAAACATAAACTAGAGAGTTTAAGCTAAGTATTTTGTTAGTTGTTTATAGTTTGTCTTTTTAAATTGAAGAAAAAGAGGAGTGACGGAATTCTAAACAAGAAATTTTATCAAACAAAGGTGGGCCAAGGTGCTGAATTTTAAGATTTAGTTCTTAAAAATAAAAGGCAACATTTTACGAAAACGTCGAGGTGTCTAATGCCCTAATTGTGTCACCCTTTTCCGGGCAGATTTTTTAAAAACAGAACGCAAAAATAAGGTGACGAAGTGCAGGACATAAGAATGACGAAATTTGGGACATCAATATTTGCTAGCATAAAAGATCTTTTTTTTTTTCAATTTCTATAGGGTTTAAATTTTAGTTTTCGTAATTTTATATCTTGTTTTTTTAGTACAGAAAAAACAACGAAATTAGTTTTTTTTCAAACAGTAGTAATTTTTTTAAATTAAAACGTCTATTTTTAAATTATGTAAAAAATAAACATCACTATAGAAAACTTTGAACAGATTTAGGCAGTTTAGAATAGCAAAATGAAATAACTGCAACATAATAATTAATATCCATCTCATCTGTGTTATTTTATTTTCACCGTCTCATTTTTCTGTATTTCCTAGAAAAATTTTCAATAGTTATGTTTAAAATGTTTTAAAAAGAGAAGTCACGTCATAACAAAAAAAATTAAAACGTGTTGAAGCCCAAATTTTGTTAAAAACCAAATAAAATTATAAACGATATAAATGAAATATAAACCAGTTCTTTTCGTGATTTCTCGAAAAATTTTAGGTAACGCAATTTTTTTTTGTTGTAGACCATTTCGTTACTTTTAACTATAAATTTTTGTACATAATTTTTTTCGATGGAAGGTTTAGTTTCGATGAAAATTTTGAAAAACCGTAACCACCAATCATCCAATTTCACCCTAATAACTCGGATCCAGTCTAATTTATTTTTCCTGTTAGCTGAAATAATTTTATTTATTATCCAATAGTTTCATGCTGTAAGATAAGGTTTGATTTTGAGTGGTGCGAATGTCGCCCTTCTACTGTGACTCAAGTGATCTATTGTGGTTCATTTCAACTTAAATATCACCAATATCTACTTCCATTAGGAAGCAGATCAGTTTGGTCACATTTCCTCAAGGTCCTGAGGCTCTATGTGTCAAGGTCTAAATAGTTTTACCCTAGTTCTCTGTGGTGCTTTGCAGGAGCAGATTAAATAAAGTGGCATTTCCTCCTCAACACCACAAAACCTACAGTCTGGTGTATTACTTACTTACTGTTTAATTCCAAAAGTTGGTTTGTTCTGTGCTTGTCTGGCTTGTTTAGAAAGGCTTTGGAGTGTTGTTGTCCAGAAGTTGCTCGCCAGTTTTGAGTCCCCTTTCTAACAACCCACTCTCCTATTTCTTTTGCGACTGTGGCTTTAGGTAAGCCGAAGTAAGGTTCTGGTTCAACCAGCGCGGATTCTGCTTCCGGTCTAGCTAGTGCGTCTGCCTTTTCATTTCCCTTAACTCCCGTGTGGCTTAGCACCTAGACTGATCCTGTTAGTTCTGCTGGCCTGTCTCAGGGTTTGAAGGTAATTCCAGACTAGTCTGGATTAAAGTTTGTATGAGCTTAATGCTTTAAGAGCTGATAAGGTATCTGAGACGATTTTAATGGTATTGTTTCAGAGACCCCTGCGGTTAATCTCTCAACCGCATATTTTTATTGCATGTAGTTCTGCTTGGAAAATGGGGTTGCTAAGTTTCCGAGTCTTACTAATATTTCAGTCTATGTTCCCGTCACACCCGCACCCACCCCATTTTTTGTTTTAGATTCGTCTTTATAACATACGTGGTCGGCCTTTAGCAGTTGAACTGGTCTCTCCCGCTATTCCTCCCTTGTGGGTATAAAAACCTTAAAAACTATATCGAAGCTGTATTTGGGTAACATGTAGTCTGTTGGCATGCTGAGTATTCGGTTATTCCGAAACACCTCAGCCAGTAATGTAAAGTTACCCTTAGCTTGTCCAGGTTGCTCTTGGTTTAGCCTCTTAAACCTTGCCACCGCTGCCGTGGGCTCCTCTACTGTTACTAATTTCTCCATTTTTTGCCTTTTTCAATACAAGGGGTAATTGTAGTGCGAGGGCGTGCAGGATATTCTGCTAAAAAACCCGGTCTTAGCCCCTTGCCATTATATAAATATTGTAAAATTAAAAGCATCAATTAACACGACATCTACGGTATTATGTCGTTTCCCATAAAATGCACTTTGTGGTGACAAATATACGTGTAGGTCTTTTAACCAGAGAAAAAGTAAAAGTTACGCGTCGTATTTCTTTTAAAAATGTAAACCTTAATGGATAGAAAGCGTAATGATTTAATTTATTGCTATAAAATGGCGGTAATTAAACGCTACATTATGCATTAAAAGATTATTTCAAAATGAAGCGGGAAATGTTTCATTAAAAAATTAAAACTATTTTTTGTGGTCAATTTGGTGGGCCATAATTACTTAAGTAATTATAAAAATATGTTTAAATATTAAAAGGCCAAAAAAGAAACAGAATTCAACTAACTTTTGGTCAAAACTTTTTTGTTTTCAAGATATAGTGTGTTAAATTGGGTTAAATGAGTTTTGTTCCTTCTTCAATATCAGAAAGTTGAAAATTAACAAAAGAATTTAAAAAGAGTAAGACAATATGCTGTTAAATATAAAGGAGTTTTTTGAACAGTAAAATCGCTGTATTTCTACTGTCTCGCAGACTAATAGCTAATACATAAGGAAAAAAGCAAATAACAAAAATAAAGACCTCTTTTTATGAAAACTAACTTAAATCAATTTAACTCTGCAACTGTTATTGTCACATAGTAATTTTTTTAATGATGCCCATAACCAAAAGCGAAATAGCCAGAGAAATCATTGTTTAAAGGCGATTTTAAGTGACCAAAAAGTTCCTAATATCATCATTTTCATTTCAGATGTCCCCAATTCAGAGATGCCCCTCCAGGTAGCACAGCAACATATAATGGAAAATGTTATGTATTCTACAATAGACAACCCTTAAAATTCACCGACGCCTTGTCTTTTTGCAGAAGTAGAGGGGGAACATTGGTGGATGAAAGCAATCCTGCTCTACAAGGTAACTATCTAAACATTTAGTCATAGAATTGTACCTTTTATCCCTGTGTGTGCAAAAAGTGCAAAAATTAATTTGAGAACATAAGTACAAGTTGTTTGGCGCTGAACCAGCCCTGCGGATATTATACGATGCTGATAAATCAACTATATTAAAACGGATGGAGACCAGCTTCCAACAATACTGGACAAATGTATCAGAACTTTAAAGAGTTCATTAAAGGACCTTGTAGAAAGAGAGCCAAAAACAACATCATTGGACTAACCAGACAACAGATCCGTATAGGAACTGGACTTTTTACGGGTCATAAGAGTACCTACCCATGCAAAGAATAGGACTTACAGAAGAGACCTAATGCAGACTCTATCTGGAGAATAACGAGACATGTAGTTTGCGAATGTCTGCCTATTGCAAGTTTACGTCAGAAGACTTTCGATAAACCTCAGATTGATTCAGAAGATCTAAACAATGTCTCACCCAAACTGATAACCTTTTTGGAGGACTAGGTATGCACTGATGAGAAATCACTTCAAAAGCCACACTTTTGGTCGGAGTGAAAGGGCAGTTCTTTGCCTCATCAAAAGTAAGAGAAATGTTTTATATTTTTGTCTTTGGTTGACTTTCTTTTCTTTCAGGTTTTATCAGCTGGGAACTTTGGCGCAGACACAGATCGGACGCGCAGGGGCAGTACTGGATGGGCGTGGTCCGAGATAAGCAAATGAGAACCTGGAAGTGGCTCAAAGGCGACGAAGTGACCATCTCTTTCTGGAATTTGCCGGTGGGTAGCGGAGACTGCGCAAGATACGATGGTTCCAAAGGTTGGCTGTGGTCAGATACCGAGTGCAAGATGCATTTGAATTATATATGTCAACATCGTAAGTAATAGTAGTGGTAGGATTAGGCACTTTTTGTTAGGTTTAAAGTACCTACATACATCCATTAAGCTTATCAACCCTTCTATTCAGGGGTCCAAAGCTGTAGTCAGAAAAATAACCAGTTCTTAGAGTCATGTCAATGTTTTCTTTGTTACTGTTTAATCTGGTCATTCAGGCTTTAAGACCAACAGTTTGAATTGTGGGAGAGCTGATATTTTTTTAATGAAATTTTATGTCTTTAAATTTTTTATATGCAGAAATTTCATTTTGGAATAAATTATTTTTTATTGCAAAAATTTTAGTTTTTGAGTTCTTACACAAAGCTAGTATGGTTTACAGAATGCCCCATTTCAATCACTTTTCGAAATCAACTTAAACTTTCCTTTTTAAATTGGATGATCCTGTATATATATATTTTTTTATTTATAGAACCAAAAGCTTGTGGCCGTCCTGAACAACCTCCAAACTCCACCATGATGTCTCCAAACTTCAATGTTGGGTCAGTAGTGGAATATAGCTGTGATGAAGGGCACCTTTTGGTTGGCCCAACGACCAGAACGTGTTTGGAAACCGGATTTTACAACGAGTTTCCACCGGTTTGTAAACGTAAGTCAACAATGGTTTTTTTCTTAGTACCTTTCTTTCTATAAATTTTTCGAAAACTTTATTTTACATGTTCCTTGAATTTGAATCTTGATCTACCTCCATTTTAGGAAATTTTGGTTTAAAGGTTTAATTCTTTCTAGGTGACCAAGTCATTGTTATCTGGTCACTTTGGTGAAATGCAATAACATAACCCAATCTAAGGCATGGTTTGGTTTATCACTCTCAGTTGCACTTGTTTGAAGTAAGAGACTAATATAAATCATCGGTTGTTCGCAAAAATTTGACTTTATTCTTATCGTTAACTCTGGAAACTTCACTTCATGTGGGATTACTGCACTGCATCAATGTTTTGTTTCTAGGCATTCAATGCGGTTACCCAGCAGACATAGCCAACGGAGAATACAACCTGGTGAACGATAGTGTCGGTTATCTTAGCAGAGTCATCTACTCTTGCTTCGAAGGGTTTGAGATGACCGGGAGAGCTCAGTTAGCTTGCGATATTGACGAAAGGTGGAATGGACCGCCACCTAGATGTGAACGTAAGACTTAAAACAAATGAAATTTCGAAATTATTCGTTCTTATGTCTACTGTAAATCAGATTCATTACTATTCCCTTAGATTTAGGAATTTTTGAAAGACAATGAAAGAGAAATAAAATCAGACAGAGAAAGAGAACGAACGAGATAAATACTTTTGGATAATACAGTAATAAATAAAGTAGGCAATAAAATATTTAAATAGGGATTTAGTTTAAAAATATTATTTTGGTTTTAGCTGTTCAATGTGAACCTCCAACCGAAACCCTCAACGCCATCGTTGAAACCACAACCAACGACACCTTCTTCGGATCAAAAGTTGTTTACTCTTGTAAACCTGGATTTAAACTGGTTGGAGAAGACACCCTAACTTGCTCAGCTAATGGACAGTATGACGGATTGCCACCGGTTTGCGAAGGTATATTCGATAATGATGTTAAATCTATAACCAAAAAAAATTTCTGACAAGCATATATTTAGGGTTTCAAGTTATCACAAACAACCAAAATTTATGTTACTGTTTTCTAGAAGCCCTGGATGTATTTGAGTGATGTGTTTTGGAGTGTTTACTACCGTCCCCACGCCCGGCTATCATACCATTATTATTCACTGTTTTGTTCTATGATTTCCAAACCACTAGCATTGAATAAAATACCTTCTTCTGTAGTAATTGCCACTAGCCACATCTTACACTTCTTCGCGAATAGTTCACCTACTTGGAATTTCTGACTAAATCTGTTACCTGTGACCTTTGATATGCCAAGAATATTTAATTTCTTTCTTAAGTGGAGTGCCCGCCCAAACATAGGCGAGAATTTCTCCCATTAGTTTTTAAACCATTCTTGGTTATTGTCGCTTGATAATATTTAGAAAAGTCTCACCATAGGCTATTAAGGATTAATAATTTGGATTCTGGCAAGAATTTCTCCCGTTCAATCTTAGAGCATTCTTGGTTATTGTCGCTCCCAGATATTTAAACACTGAAAATATTTAGAAAAGAACCCTGTCGGTATCATCATTAAGGATTAATATTTTGAATTCTGGTAAGAAGTTCTTTGATTGTTCTGAGATTATTCTCGTTTCTGTCGGTCTTAGATATATAAATACTGTTATTGATTAATTATTTAGGAACGTTCGTCTCTATACGGATTACTATTTTGGATTATCCTAAGAATTTTTTCAATTCCCCTTAGACCATTCCTGTTTATTGTCACTTCCAGATATTTAAACACTGTTATTATTAATTAATATTTAGGAAAGAGCCCTGTCGGTCTTATCATAGACTAATAAGGATTACTACGCTTCCACGTATTTAAACACTGTTATTGATCAATATTTAGGAAATAGCCCTGTCAGTCTCACCATAGACTATTAAATATCTATTTTCAATTCTGGTAAGAATTTTTCCACCCTTCTTAGATCTTGATTATTGTCGCTCCCAAATATTTAAACACTGTTATTGATGAATATTTAGGAAAGAACCCTGTCAGTCTAACAATAGACTATTAGGGATTACTATTTTGGATTCTGATAAATTCTTTCATTCTTCTTAGATATTTAAACAATTTTATTGATCAATATTTGGGAAATAACACTGTCAGTCTCACTATAGGCTATGACGGATTACGATTTTGAATTCTGGTGAGAATTTATTTTATATCTCTTAGACCATTCTTGGTTATTGTCGCTCTAAGATTATTAAACACAGTTATTAATCAATATTTAAGAAATTACCCTAACAGTCACACCATCGACTATTAAGGGTTATTATTTTGGATTCCAAAATCCACCATCAATGTATGAATTCTTGAATGACTGAGAAGGAGTACTCTCTCAAAATCGGGTAAAGGTCAAACTGCGCATGCGATTTCACATGATTTCCGCATCTCCATTGGTCCTAACGTGGGGAGATCTTTATTCTTACTCTCACCCGTTACAAGAATCAATACACAGGTGTTCTTTCTTAGCATGTTTGTTGTGATGATTTATTTAACCTTTTGTTATATCTACAGAGGACCCTACAATGAAAACAACCGTCGAAGTGATTCACACAACAGTAGAAGTTACAAAAACAACTAAACCATCTACGACGTTCACTACGCCTTCGACTACAACCAAGATGCGAACAAGAACAACAAAACCAACGCCAACTATAATTAAGGCTACGAGTGATGTCAAGTTAACTACGAGGGGTAGAAAGCCTGTTACTACAAGGACTAGTGGAGCTACTGTGGGAACAACGACATCAAGTCCCTCTATTATAATTGCCGGACATCCTCAGGATAATGAGATAGCAGGTTTGTGGAACACCACAATTAATTTATATTTTATAACTAGTAACTCAAATTTCACGCTTTTTGTTTAATAAAACTACTCATCCTGTAGCAAGGCCATAATTTATTAGTCTATGATAAAGCAGAATTTTTTTAATTTTAGGAAGCTCCAATGTTCAGCATGGAGGTATTCAAAACGTGAACGTTCCTTTATCCGTAGACGGCGAGCGTCGAGAAACGTTTGGCGCCAGACTCAACGTCGGTGCCATCATTGCGCTGGCCGTTTTCGGCGTGTTCATATTTTTGGCCGCCGTTATCACCACCATCGTGATACTTGTGAGAAGGTGAGTGTTTTGGTTTGGTTCGGCATGAGTTTTTAATTTCGTTTATAATTGTATTTTAAAAGTTATTCAATGAATCAATTTATTAAAAAACCGAATTTTTTTTACACAAGTATAAGATGTTTAAAAAAACTTG
This sequence comes from Aspidapion aeneum, assembly GCA_963576565.1. Lineage (NCBI taxonomy): Eukaryota > Metazoa > Arthropoda > Insecta > Coleoptera > Brentidae > Aspidapion > Aspidapion aeneum. The sequence continues at coordinate 16,197,414 of OY755045.1, read as the reverse complement.
CCATATCTATTAAAAAAATATTATAAAACTTTAGGTTGAGCTTCATATCAAATTTCAGCTAATTTGGCTCGCAACAATATTTTGTATTTAAAAAATTTATTGTCTTGTATTTTCGTATATAAAAATGTGTAATATAGGTCAAAATATTTTAATGAGTGACTTATACCATTTAAACTTCTCAAATCTGTTAATATAAGCCCTTTATTAGTTTCGTTATACTTCTTGTCTAGAAAAATCCTTTTTGTTTCTTAAAATTTTACACAAAAAATTACATTCCTTAAGATTTAACAAGACATGATGAAACTATGAGGATATTTCCACGTTTGAAATTAAAAATTAAAGAAAAATAGTACATATTGGGTGGAGGTGATTTATAAATCAAACAGGTCGGTCATTCTCCACTAGTTATTAACTACAACGACATGTTTTAAAAGCACTTTCATCTTCAGGTTGTACACTTGATAAAAAAAAAAAACAAAATTACCTACAATACTGATTGGTCACTTGATGTTAGTTAGGTGTACTGGAAATTCCTAGAAAATCTCAAAATTTACGTGCAACGGCCAGACCACGCTGAAAACGCCTGTTCTCATCTGATCACAGAAGCTAAGCGGCGTCGGGCGCGGTTAGTACTTGGGTGACCGCTTGGGAACCCCGCGTGTTGTTGCTCTATTTTTTTCTTTGTTAAATTCGGCCGAATTAGCGGCAATAAGTTTCCTATTTGCTGTTTTTTGTAAGAATTCCTTGGCTAAATATTTGTGGTTTTGAAAAGAACCGATTTTTGTTTGTAAAAAATTATATGCGTCAATTCGAATATAATTTAAGCACGCTCACCCCTAAAACGTCACGGTGACACGTTGCACATGTTGGTGTCCATCAACAAGCCAACAAGGTACAGTTTCTATCCTTGGAGCGACAATAACCAAATTTCAAGAAAATAGTATTGTTACAGCAGCATTGTGCAGTGTCTTAAGAAGGTTTTAGGATTATATTAATACACACCTTCTTAGCATACTGCACAATGTTACTGTATGTAATAATATTTTTTTTTAAATTTTGAGCATACAAGCTAGGCGACTGTGATGGGTTAACTCCAAGTATACAACTTGAAGATGCAAGCTTATCCTTTCAAAACATGTCGTTGTCGTTATTAAATAGTGGAGAATGATCGTTTTTGTCAAAACATGAGCGTCTATCAGTGGGGCGGAATACCTCAACACTATGTTACCAGTTCTACATAAATATATATCTTATGTCCGTTTCTAACGATTCAATTTTTGTATTAATTTTGATCGCTGCAATCACGTTTTGGAGTTTTAGAGACGCGATTTCTCAATTTCTCTAATGCGCGTTCCATTTAAAACATATGCTATTTCGATGGTAGTGATTTTTGAAAAATTGCACCGTCAGCAACGGGCTAGGCGGGATTTGTAGAACTCTAGCTCGCCAGTCCTCCTTTTGAGAGGATCCCCGTTTGGAAAGGTGAAATCTAGAAAGGAAACGCATTGTGGTGAGGTTTTTCTCTTCACAAACGCTGGTGTCAAAACTAAATCAAACTTGCTTGCGGTAGCAGTGCGGGCACGGCGACCCGACAGTCCCATCGCCTACCCTCGCCCAGCGCCCTACCATCGCGTTGGTACACCCTGCTGGCCCTTCCTTTTCCAGACCAGCAGATTGGCCGCAGGGAATTCTCCCGCACTTACCGATCGCACAGGGCCGGCTACTTTAGCAACCCTATTTAGCAGTGCCATGACGATGAGATGGTAGAGATAAGGTAAAAATACGAATACAAAGGCGTCGACCAAATTGAATTATAATAGCAGCTATAATATAATACACACATCTCCAAAAGTCTTGTTTAAACAAACCACGAAACATATCAACTTATAAATTTACCAGTTCTTTTCTATTTTCTGAGTCACAAACTCTATTATCTTCGGTCCGTTCAGAAAATCTCGTTTCTTCGTTATAGTAACACAAATACCCTTAAAAATAAAGCTCTGATCGACAAAATTAAACTGTTTAATAATTATAAAATTATAACAATCTTGAATACTGATTAGCATATATTAAAACGAAATAAAAACAGTCAAAACATTGTGGGGGGGGGGGGTTGTTGTTGTGGTTTATTTCTTGTAAAAGTATGAATTTTGTATTGGATTATTAGTATTATCGTCGGGTTCACTGAGACTCTCGGGCTTGGACATAAGACTTATTCATTGCAATTATTTTCTTGTTCTGAATTATTAAAGGATTGATATTCTCATTTCTCATCTTCGTTGTCAAATTCAGATACTATATTCCCCGAACCAATGCTTGTGACGAAATAGAAGCACTTGTTTCACGATTTGAACTTTGACAAATAGTTGAAAAATTACCTTTTCTACTGCATCGTTTCCATGCAACATGTATTGCAGAAGTGTCTTTTCTTCCCGCAATAGTTACATAAATAACATTTTCCGGTAGCATTTACAGCAAAGGCCTCAATTGAATTATTTGTAAGATTCTCCTAATTACTTGAATTGCCGAAAATCGCTGCAGCTGTTTAGTGTACCCCAGAATAATTTTGGGCAGATTTAAGAGGTAGTTTATATGGTTGCATCATCTAGTTAAATTTTTACAAAAGGCATTAACGAATTTCACTCATAATAAACTGATGAGAAATGTATCTCTAAATTTCGCGATGTTTCGTGGCAATTTCGTATTTTAAGGAACCTCTTTACTTAGCTCAGTCAAAAATGTACTGGCTTATATTCATATTTTTATATTTTGTTGCTTCAAATCTGTTTTTGTTGCTCTCACATTTATTCCGTTTTTCATGTTTATCTCTAAGCCTCGCTTATCGTATTCTTCGATCAGTTTATGAGCCTTGTTAAAAAAGCTGAAAAATTTGATTTATGGATTCTAACTCTGTTCTGCTATAAAAATCATCACTCAGCATAAAAACCACATTTGAAGTCGTTTTAAGAAGTAATTTTTCGAATTTTATCGAGCTGATGTTTTTCTTACACCAATAGTTTAATTGTAATAGGTCGAATAGCAAATGGAGTCATTTGGAAAAAGTCCAAACAAATACATTTCAAAAATATTCAAGGGTATCGTGACTTATAGAATTGTGTGTATCTTATCTGGTGATTCTAAAACCTACTCTTTTAATTCGACCACAATAATTAGAATACTTTTACTTTACCCCCAAAATCTCCTTAGACACGTCCTACATTAATTGGGTTCAAAAACTTTGCAGGAATGGAAGTTTTCTAGTACTGATGACATACCAAAAACAACCTTATTTATATTGCAACTACAATTTTTGCAATTGCAAACTACTTTTCTGTAAACACAAAAAGGGTCGACGTCTTTTTATAAATAAATAAACGGTGATCTCGGTGTTTCTAACAACGATATTGGGCCCGCACTGCACTGCATGTCTATGTGTTTTTTGTGGGATGGGGTAAGCACCCTTTCCAGCACTTTCTGATTTAACAATGGCATGATTTTACAAGATAAGTCAACTAAATATTAATACTTTCCGATTTTGGCGGCCAAAGTTGTAATACTTGTGAATTGGTGAATTTCCGAGATATATATTTTAAAAGCTGGGGTGCTCAAGACTCTGTCGACAAATTAAGTGTTGTAAGAGAAAGTAGTTTAAAGTTTGTATCAGATTCCTTGCGAAATTAAAGCAGAGGGAAGATAACAATTAAGCACAAGCAACTAGAGATAAATCGGGAATCTTCTAGTACGACCCTAATACAAAAATGTTATACTCATTTTTTAAAATCAAATAAAGATATAGGTTTTGAAGATGAGTACATTCAAATAAAAGAACAAGAGTTGTACGATTTGTCAGAATTATAACAACCAATTTAGGGCCATAAATAAAAACCTTATATAATCTTTTCTATTATTGTTAGTTTTTATTCTTACGTTATTTTTAGGTATCTGGTTACTCTATTGTTACCCTACCTGATTTAAGCTCAACATTTTTTAATACAAGACCAATGACTTAAAAACGTTTCCTTACTGTTACTTCCGATCATAAAACTGTATTACTCAATTCAAAGCCTGTTTTTTATAACTATGACCACATCAGCCCTTTTAATTTATCATTTTATTTTACAAGAAAGAAGCAAATCAAGAGAGTGTCTAAGTAATTTAATTTGCCCTTTTAGAAATCAAAGTGCCAAACATTACCGTCATCGAGCGTCTCCAGACTGCAACACCGTTAACTCCTTTGACGACTCATCCAGCTCAGAATCCCGAAATGGCGGCCTCAATCGCTACTACCGCCAAGCGTGGGAGAACCTCCATGAATCCGCAGGTAGCAAATCGGGCCTTAAAAGCCACACTCAGCACGCAGGCCATTCGCCCTTGCGTCGGAAAGAAACGATGGACGAACCGACCTTCCGAGCGGAACGCGGCGGCTCGGAAATGGTCGTGAACGATTTGTTCGGACCGAAAGGTGCCGAAAAGAAACGCCATCATCACCACCATCATCATCACGATGCTGGGGGTAGGAGACAAGATATGAGGGCGTCTGCGCAGCACAATCATAAACGGTATTGACAGCCATGTATGGTCATTACGGTCCATGTTGAGGAAGAATGAATTAGTACGTTTACATGGAAATAAAATTGATTTAAAATTGATTTTATTCCCGAATGTACTTTTACGCAATATTTGAACTTCTTTAACGATAAAGATACTTCTTTAATTCTATAATCTTTGTAAATCCCTTTCTTATTACAGATATTAGAAAAATATTTGAATATTAGAAAAATATTTTGGAAGTGTTAGAGAAGTTAAAATAATTAGTATGTCTTACTGAAAGATTGGTATAGTTGGATGTTGTGCTTGTAGCTTTTCTATCAGTTTTCTTTTCTAAGTCTGTTTATTTGTGCTTCTATTGGAAAACCTTAGACTGAATTTTATTTTAAAAAATATTTATAATAACTTTTTCATTATTAACTTATAAAGTCATATGAATGCTGGTTGTTGAAAGTTTAAGAAATAAGCTTAGAATATTAAATTAGTAAAATATTCGAATTGTTAATAGGCAATAGGTATATACATTTACAATTTAGGTGATTCTCCGGTATTCAAACACAAAATAGGTAAAATTGTTTTGAATATTTGCCGAAATAAGTCAGGAGATAGAGTCCTTATCCTAGCCACGGATTTTTTAAAAAGCAAATTAATTGCCAAAAAATCACTGGTGAAAGGACGTCGGCCATTGCGTAAAAATATCCGTTGGCAACACTGAAACCCTTTAGTAGTGTGGGAACACTGATTAATTTATTATTTTTGGCTGACCTATTTCATTCCAGTACTTTTGTGAGTGTTTGTTGTGTTTATTTTGTATATAGCCTAGGAAACATTATTTTAACAGATTCAGTGTTACCACAACTTCATCTTTTTAAAAAATTTCAGTGTTGTCAACAGAAATTGTCCGGTGATGGCGAACCTACATTCTGCAGTGATTTTGAGACACTCTTAACTCTCATATGGGCTGGCAATTCAGTTTATTTTTAAGAAATCCGTGATTCTAGCTTATTTTGACAAATAATTTCTTATTTAACTGTAGAATTTGTTTATGAGAGGAACACCTTATTTTCATTGTTAGTTAGACCATACATGGCAATAAACCAAACGGACTGCACTGTTTTTTTTTAATAGTTTTATTGTTTTAGACAAGTAGAGTTCGTCAATAAAATAATTTTATTTTTGTACCAGTTAGTGCCATGTAGACGGCATCAGAAAGCGAATTTTAATTTTATTTTAAGAAAATTTTTGCGACAGTATTTTGTTAAGAATTAAGACATTGTAAATTACAGGGTAGGCCAATTTTGCTGACTTTTGGTATTTCTAGCTCAGATCTAAGAGATGTAAACTAATATTTTGATATCTATGCTAGAAATATCCATTTTTTTAAATTCGATTAGCAGGTATAAATATGCTGATCAATGTATAGCCATTTTCGACTTGTGAAGTGCATTTAAATTTGTTATTGACACTATTCAGATATTATGTAATTTAAATAGATTTTTAAATATATTTTCCTACCTAAATTGTAAAGCAACAAAAAATGATCTATAAAAAAACATAAATTAATATTGAAATACTGTTAAAAAAAATTTCAGTATGTACAGACTATAGGTACTTATCATTTAGATATTAGTATTTAGGCTTATAGAGAGCCAATTCTTATTTTGCGTCCTTAGTGTCCTAATGTGAATTTTATGTTATCAAAATATAAAATATAATTTCTGTAATAATATTTTTTTTTATAAATAAGTATTGATGTATTAGAAAATTATTTATTAAAATTTTAAGGTATTATTTAAAGTTAGGAAATAAATGTTTTATTGTAAAAAATAGTGATACATTTTTGTAAGATAACTAGGTAAATAATTAAAATTAACTGAAAAAACGATTATTTTTTTATCTCCTTTTGTTTTAACTATGCTTTTTGGTCCACATTTTGTTTTCTCAATTTCTAAAAAATTGCTATTTTCAAAAATGACAAATTTGACATTGCAGGACGACTTCACAAAATTTCGATTTACTTTTCTAATATTTAGGAGAATAAAAAAAATAAAAACAAGTAAATTTCTTTTTAAATTTTTGACATTTTCTATTAGCCATTTCAATATTATCATATTTAATTTTAATAATTAAAATTATCAAAAATAATAATAATAAGATATTGCTATTTTACATAATTATTAAAAAAGACGGCATTTAAATGATTTTATGTAGATATTTAATTTTGAAAACAATACCATCACAAAATAAGTCATTTAGTAAACAAATAGGTGCGATATTTTTTTACTTACTCTACAACAAATGCACACTTCCTTGAAGGAGGTGGCAACGGCGTTGAAATAACTGGCAACCTCGCATTTTCCCAATAACCTGGAAATCTGTCACCGCTGGACATATTGCACTGCATACTTAACAGAGCCTCGTTGTAGACCTCATCTAGTAGTTGAACTCTCATTTTGTTCCACTCAATCGATTTGTAGTTATCTGATATTCCTTGGTTAGGTGAAGTCAATTGATTCTCCCACCTATTGTTTAAAATACAAGATGTTATATAGAAACAAGAAAGTAAGTCTGGAGAATAATGTATCCATTTCCAATACTCGTTAATGGACAATATTTCGACAGTTTTAATTTTTTTGTTAATATTAAGAACATAACGGTTTACGAGAAACGGGACAGTTCTATAACAAACTTAGTAAATACCTTTGTTTTTTTTTTAAATATTTTTTACAAATAAAATTAACATTTAAACGAATGTAAAAGTGTCTATATAATTTTAAAATAAGAACTTAATTACCTTATGGAAAATATACTTACTCTTTCATATAAGTAAAGAAAGTCTGCAAAGCCTGGTCGCTAATGGAACTTTTACAAACTTCTAATTCGGTGTGTGGATAGTAGTGGACGTAGTTGACACACATTTCATCGCTTATACTAAAACCACCCAGAGTGACGTTTGATCTGTCAACAGTGTTGTAATCGCATCTTGTGATGAGTACATGACCCTGAAAATATACCGTAACATTTACAAAAGACATTAATAATAGCTATAACATCATAAATAAAAAATATATTTCACACCAGATTTCTCTGATGTTTTACACACCACAGCCAAGCTCTTGTGGATAATTAGGCATGTGACCAAGCCATCTTATTATTTGTCTATATACCTTGTAATATTATAGGTTTTAATTGGAGGTACTTATTCAATGACAAAATACTGACCGGTAAAATTTGAACAGGCCTCTTAAGCTTCCTGATTTCCTGGAAATGAGTACTGTAATGATTATCCCTATTAAGCTCTGGCAATTCATTTCCATACGCATCAAAATGTCGCGTATAAACTCTTATACCAGTCAAATGAGTGTGCAGTTGAGAACCGAAAATGGTGATTCCTGAAGGTGGTAGGCCCTAAAAATTATTGATAACAGATTAATAAAATAGTGAGAAAGTAAGTTAATCAAATCTTTAAGAAATGTACTGCCATCACTACCAAAGAAAAATATTGTGATACCCAGCGAAAAGTAAGAAATTTTTTTATTGATATCAAATTGGCAAGAAAGAGAAATTTACAATTTTTTAAAAGTAATATGAGTGGTAACTTTAAACGGTCTGAGGCCCGCCAGTCAGTGCATATTTCATACCATGCTAGTACAGGAACTTATACAATATCCGTTTAACGAAAACAGTTCTTGCCCAGGAGGTATAGCCATCTTGTCAGTGTACTCCAATCCTAATTCTATTACTCCGGCATCCATTGATCTCAGCTTGTCTGACACGTGAAATCTTATGCCTGAACTATCAATTAATCCTAAAAAAACAACCAAATAGGTCTTTCAAAAGAGGATGATATTTTTGTAACGGTTAATACTAGAAAGCAGACGTCCAAAAACGAATAAGGAAATTGTCAAATTTAGGTGAGACCACGTTTATCTTAAAAAGTCAATTAGTCGTTACTTTTAAATTTCATATTTTTTCCAGAAAAACCAGATTTACCTTTTTTCAATTCAGGATTATTATAGTGCACTTCAAGCATAATGTATGGATTAAAGTTATCTCCTCCTAAAGGAAGCGCTGCTTGCTAAAATATTTAAAAAAAATCAGTTATCTATAAAACAGGCAAGATTTGACAGCATAACCGTACTAATATAGTTTTATTTGTAAAAAATTTTTTTACTCAAAATTGGTTGTCCGCAAGTTTGTCTATGTGACAACGGAACGCAATTCAAGAGTACAATTTCTGAAGCCATAAAACCAAAGGACAAAACTTACTTCCGGATAAGTAAAAGGTGGCGCTCCCATCGCCCAAGCGGCCAAAACTCTCTTGCAAACTTGGGTCTTTTGAGGGCGTGTTGAATCAAAACAGTTTCCAGAATACAATGGAATTTCCTCGTTAGCATTGGTTTCACAATGAAAAACTTCCATGTGGTGAACGACTCCTTGACTGGTGTCTTGTATATTGGCTTCGTACTACAAGTGTTTTAATAAATTTATAGGTAGATAGGAGAATATACTGTCAATACACTTAATGATCCGTTTTGTTTTTTAAATATGCTCTTCTCGGGTTTTTCACAGTCTGCTTCTGTCTAATTAAAGTAACCTTTATCTACCTGATAAATATGATGCTTTTTCTTAAACTTGGCAGGCAGTTTAAAAACTTTACACCAGTATGTGGTTTCGTCAACCGGCACCTCCACCTTATCTTGTAGTAAATCCAGTATTTCAACGTAGGGTGGTAGTTTGTTATCTTCTTCAGTATTCTTAAGTAGTTGAACTCGAACCTGTAATTAATTTAGATAGGTACTTAAAGAAACATTTTATTGAAACATATTTAAATATTGTGGATTAGGAGGAAGGGGACTTGACTTAACTTGATATTCTTAGTGGATTATATATCATCAAATATCATCAGGAGCTAAAGGATCTTCGAGAAATTATTATTGAAGTAATATATCTAAATTTAAATTATACATACCAGTCCGTAGTTTTCCCGTATGTTGCCACTGATATTGAGACCTGTAGCCTGGTATAGTTTGTGAGTACCTCTGGACCATACTATGTGGCTAGTACCTTCCTAAAAGTTGTCAATATTATTTTGTTATTCTTAAAAACAAAATAAAGTTATAAGACGGACCAAATATTTAAGATTTCTTTAAGAGCTTCTTTTAAATAATACCTGCTGCTGTAAGAGTTTTAGCAGATGAGTACGTTTTTAAATCTAATTTAACCTACCTCAATTATGTAGTCTTTATGATCGCACGTGTCAAATTGTCTCGTAAACGTAAACTTAGTAACTCCGTTTCTGTTTAATAGACGAAACTTTGAACAATCTTGCTGCTTGTCCAGGTGAAGTACGCCCTTATCGTCGGCCCATGTGTCCTAAATTTAAAAATATGGGGTGGTCTAAAAATCGCACATTATTTGCAGTGGCGCACCCAAATATGTCTTATGAAGGCCCGAGGCCCCATGATGCTGAATTTTATGCTATTTTATGTTTGTATTCATAAAATATTTAAAAAATAACTAAAAAAATTACCCTTGAGAGGGGGGGGGGGTACGGGCCCCGAAGACCACCCTGGATGGGCCCCGAAAACCACCCTGGGTGGGCCCATGTGTTTTGTTATATAGATTCAATACTAAATGTATATATTACGATAATTTGGCTTCTAGGGAAGCTAAAACTTTTGATTATACGACCCCATCACCCCGAGATAGCGGACGCTTTTTAAAAATGCCCCTTTTTGAACCCCCTTTAAGCCGTTTTTGAGTTATGAGAATGGGCTTTTTAAAACTTTGCAATTCGAAACGTTTTTGAAACATTTTTATTTATTTAAATTCCCTTTTGGTGTAAATGCTTTTTTCTAGTGTTTTTTTTATCATCAGATAAAGTTAAGATAAATTTAATTTTTCACTTTTACTTTGTATTGCAGTAGCGCACCCGGGCATATGTCTTGGGGGGGGGAGGGGGTTAAGACTCCGTAAAATCGTAGTTTATGCTATTTTTGGTTTTGATTCATAAAATTTAAAGAAAATATCTAATATTTTACTAGTATTTATAATTATTTAAATTAATTTTTTATATTCTTTCTATTTTTTTAAGAGTTTTTAGTTTTTATTTGATATACAGATACAAATAACTACATGGAGATTTCGGTACCAAACTCTATTAAACTTGTTTTTTAAAAACTACCAACTTTGTCATATCTTAAAAATTAAAAGTCCCAATAGAAAAAGAAATAAAAAGGCTTTTTACACCAAAATTAATTTTTCATAAATAAAAAGTTCTAGAGATCCTTCCAAAATACAAATAAATAAACCCCGTAGGTCAAAAATGGCTTAATTCAAACGATTTTTACCTTTCGAATTTTATTTAAATGTAACTGATTTAAATGGGAGTCAATTTTTCTCCATCTCCCAAGACACTACCCGAAACCCCACAGAACTGCCCAATTTGGCTCACCCTGCACCAGGCGCGGATCTAAGAGGGGCGCATACCCGTAAAAAAAAAAAAGGGGAAATTCCCCCCCCCCAAATATCAAACTATATTTAATTTTTACATACAAAATACACCTCCTGGTCACTATGCAAAATAGTTTTATGCAATATTTATTATAAAATCCCCCCCCCCCCAAATAAAGTTCGAAGTTCCGCCCCTGCCTGTACCAATACTTACTTGCAAGTACATTTTCCCTTTCAAGTTTTTCCATAGCAAGCAGTAGTCGCCAGGAAACAGATCACCTCTATCCGAAAAGCCCACTGCGAACCATCCGAACTCACTGGGCAGGTGTAACTCGAAAACTACTTTTTTGTTGGCGTAGTCCAGGAGCCAGTGGAGGGAGATGGAACTATCTCCGTTAAGAGAGACGTTGTAGATCTTTGTTTCTATATATTATTAAATGGAATTTAACAAAACATGTCTTGCAAACTAACAATGGTCTGGTCATTTTTAATTCATTACAAAATTTAAAAAAAAACTTCAAAAATTATAATTTGAGACTTTATCCTAATCGGCCACAATCTTCGTTCGTTCGTAAATTACTTAACAAATTTTTGTTTAACAAACTTTTTAATAACTAAAACTGTGGCAAAATTTTTGACAAATAATGATTATTATCGAATTTATTATAAACCCTTTTTTAATTGTATCTATTTTGGCTTAAAATTTTTTAACTTATGCTTTTTCTAAAATGTCTGAATACTACAAGATTTGTTCGAAAAAAGTGGTATCGAATTCTAGAAATTCCGTTGTGAAGTTAGAAGTAGACCAATTTTAGTGAATATATGTTTTGGATTTTCGCGACGCAGACAGACAGGAAAAGCACGAAGGATCCAGTAATAGTAATTGTTAGAAAATATACCAAAACATAGAATATTAAAAACTGTTAAATTTTTTTAAATCAGACAAACGTTTTATACTATTAAGTTCTTTAAACAATAAATATACGTACCTTGTGCAAAAATAAAAGAATCCGAAAAACACAAAATTAACACTAAACACTTTTTAATACTTAGTTTGGCCATTTTGTTTTTGTCGTGGGAATCACATCTCGATTAACTCGCGCGAAGGAGTTTCTGCTTTATATAAACTTCGAAGAGGTGGGTGAAGTGGTGAAGTTGCGCCCTTTACATTATCCTTTATTTTATTAAGAAGGTATTATAAAATATGTATTATCCCCACCATGCAAGGGAGGTGACGTCACGATGTGATAAGCGAAAGATTGGGTTTTGGTACGTTAAGTTTTCTTTGATTAATTAGTACCCCACCCCATGAGGTTGGTGTTCGGTTTCTCACTTTTGTTTGATGCATGAACATCATAACCAACTAGAAACGTAATTTTTGACCACCCTAAAAATATTAAAATAGTTTGTTCTTTAAAACTAAAAAAAAATAAATAAAATCATTGTGTAAATTTGTAAAACACTAAAAATTTCGAGGTGCATCCAACTTTCTGAAGAAACTAGAACCAGTTCCATTTTCATGCATCTTGAGTAACTGCAGCTTTTCCCACCCAATATGAATGAAAATTTTTGAGATGCATGGAGAAGATGCATAGTCAGAACAGCGCTGAATGATAATACGCTTATCAAAATTGTAACAGGGGCCTGTGTGTGATAGTGGTACTGTCACCTCAAGTGGCCAAGGCTTAAATGTTGTAAGCTACCAACTTAGGCTACAACTTATATAAATTATAACTGATTAAATGTTACTATATGTTATTAAATTTACACTCTCGATCTCGAAAAGGAATTTGACGGTTCTTGGAGGAAAAGTATGCTATAAACGTTTTTCTCAAATGTATAACTAATGTAGGATAATCATACATACCTTTTCAATTTTCTTCTTGTAGCTTCACACTTTCACTTCTTATATTTATTAGTTGAATATCGACTTTTTACTACTATTAAACTTTTGTATTCAAATATTTACACTTCTTAAACTTTTAGGTTTTATAAACCTTTTATATATTTGTTGTAAATATATATATTTATCAACATTTTAAACGTTGATTAAATGAGTGAAACTATTCAATCAACTGTTTAATTTTACTTAATATTACTGTTTAGGTTTGGGATATGTTATTAATTAAAAATGCCGATTTTAGGGCAACGAATGGTTTGTATTTTGTTGTTAAAAAACCATAAAACAGTTAAACACATTATTTCAAAACACTGGAAACAGTAATAATTAATGACTTTAAAATCAATAAACTCCAAAATAAAAGACTAAAATAATTATGAATTATAAAGATAATAGCTTATACAATGTTAAAATGATTGACAAATTTCCCCAGTTGAAATAAAACCCCCCCTTAAGAAGTGTGAATGAAAGCGTAACGTACTAGGCGAAGCGCGACTAAAAAGTCAAGTAAAATCCGACTTTCGAAAGTTTTAGTACCCCGCTCTCTAGACATTCTCAGTTTGCCGCTAGCTGATTGGTCTAAATATAAGCTTTCTTTAACGGATTTCTTTCACAACTCTTCTCTACAGACACTCTTGGTTGCCGTGGTCTGAATCTTAAGCTCTCTCGCATTGGCGAGAAAGACAAAGAGACAAAATACCACCGCAATTCAAAGATGCGTGGATTTAGAAATTCGGTAAAGTTTAAATCTTACAGTGTGTTCCTTAAAAGTTGAAAATAGTTTACCAAATATGTTTCGAGTTACAAAATATGAATTATTTTGATGTTAGTGGGTCAAAGGACATATTAGCCAAATACAACTTTTATTAAAATACGGCGAACCTGAAAATATGCCTTAAAACAAGTCGCCGAGTTGCCATAAATTTTACTTAATCTTAACCTAGTCTTGCATATAATTAATGCTTGTTGATGTCAAAAGAATATTTAATTAAAAATCTTTAAAAACTTATAAATGGCAAAAATACCATTTATGCACAAATCCCGTTTTGTTACAAAATCATTTTTGGCATTTGACCTCTAGCCTCTCAAGTCATAAGCAGTTGTGTAAAAACTTAATAAATACAAAATTTCCATGGAATTTTATAATGAATTGGAACAAATCACAGAATTAATTCAGCCTGGATGAAACGATTTTTAAAAAAACTAAATTACTTACTAGAAGAGATCAAATAATTTACAAAAACTCTCTGAGGTTTGGGTTAGACCTACTGGTACTGACGAGCCATTTAGATGCCAAAATATAAATATTTAAAATTTTGGGAATCGGTTTTTTAAGGTAGCAAATTCCATAAGCTCCATGTTTTAGAAACTAAATATTACATAATACCGAATCGTGGAATTGTCGAGACAACTAGAGGCAAAAAACCACAATGTGACTTGTGGTCGCGAAAAAAGTCACCTAAGTCACTCCATATGGCGAAACAATTAAAATACATAATTTAGAGCACCGTATGTTGTCGGGCCATCTATATGCAAAAAATCGACACAGGGCGAAACTTTGAAAAATCGTATGTTAAAAACTATACATTTTACGAACAAAAGCACCGAGTTGTGGTATTGTCGGACCACCTAGATGCAAAAAATCGACACAGGGATTTGGGATTTTGAAAAACGTCATTTACGGTTTTTTAGGGCGTCAAATCCCATAAGCCCCATATGGGGAAACTTTGAAAAATCATATTTTAAAAACTATACATTTTACGAACAAAGGCACCGAGTTGTGGTATTGTCGGACCATCTAGATGCAAAAAATCGACACAGGGATTTGGGATTCCGAAAAACGTCATTTACGGTTTTTAGGGCATCAAATTCCATTAGCTCCATATGGGGAAACTTTGAAATATCATATTTTAGAAACTATACATTTTACGAACAAAAGCACCGAGTTGTGGTATTGTCGGACCATCTAGATGCAAAAAATCGACACAGAAATTTGGGATTCTAAAAAACGTCATTTACGGTTTTATAGGGCATCAAATCCCATAAGCCCCATATGGCCAAACTTTGAAAAATCATATTTTAGTAACTTTACATTTTACGAACAAAAGCACCGAGTTGTCGTATTGCCGGACCATCTAGATGCAAAGAATCGACACAGGGATTTGGGATTCCGAAAAATGTCATTTACGGTTTTTAGGGCAAAAAGCTCAGATTCCATATCCATATATATATATGGGGAAAATTTGAAAAATCATATTTTAGAAACTATACATTTTACGAACAAAAGCACCGAATTGTGGTATTGTCGGACCATCTAGATGCAAAAAATCGAGACAGGGATTTCGGATTCCGAAAAACGTCATTTACGGTTTTATAGGGCAAAAAGCTCCATATAGCGAAATTTAAAAAATCATATTTTAAAAACTATACTTACATTTTATGAGCAAAAGCACCGAAGTGTGGTGTTGTTGGCCCATCTAGAAGCAAGAAATCGACACCGTGATTTGAGATATCAAAAAACGTCATTTACGGTTTTTTAGGGCATCAAATCCCATAAGCCCCATATGGGCAAACTTTGAAAAATCATATTTTAGTAACTTTACATTTTACGAACAAAAGCACCGAGTTGTCGTATTGCCGGACCATCTAGATGCAAAGAATCGACACAGGGATTTGGGATTCCGAAAAATGTCATTTACGGTTTATAGGGCATCAGATTCCATAAGCCCCATATGTCGAAACTTTATAAAATCATATTTTAGAAACTATACATTTTACGAATAAAACCACTGAGTTGTGGTGTTGTCGGACCATCTAGATGCAAAAAATCGACACAGGGATTTGGGATTCCGAAAAACGTCATTTACGGTTTTTTTAGGGCATCAAATACCATATGGCGAAGCTTTGAAAAATCATATTTTAAAAACTATACATTTTACGAACAAAAGCAGCGAGTTGTGGTATTGTCGGACCATCTAGATGCAAAAAATCGACATAGGGATTTGGGATTCCGAAAAACCTCATTTACGGTTTTTTAGGGCATCAAATACCATATGGCGAAACTTTGAAAAATCATATTTTAAAAACTATACATTTTACGAACAAAAGCAGCGAATTGTGGTATTGTCGGACCATCTAGATGCAAAAAATCGACACAGGGATTTGGGATTCCGAAAAACCTCATTTACGGTTTTTTAGGGCATCAAATACCATATGGCGAAACTTTGAAAAATCATATTTTAAAAACTATATATTTTACGAACAAAAGCAGCGAGTTGTGGTATTGTCGGACCATCTAGATGCAAAAAATCGACACAGGGATTTGGATTCTGAAAAATATAATTTTCGATTGTACAGGGCATCAAGAAATGTCTGAAAATTTATGTTTAAGAAACTATTCATTTTTGAACCAAAGCGCCGAATTGTGGATTAACGGGCCATCTAGATGCAAAAAAAAACACAGTGATTCGAGATTTTTCACAATTACTGAAACAGAGATAGTTTGTCGTTTATTCTGTGACGATTTGCCGAAGCTGCAAAATTCCCGCACGAAATTACGGTCACGTGACGGCAAAGTTTGAGGCTTTATTGCATTCCGTTCTGAAATGGAGAAGTCTGGAATATGTGTTCATCTTTAGAAATCGTCTTTATTATGCTTTTTTATCCTCCTAACCGGGAGAAAGTAAAAATGTAGATCTCTAGAAAAAACATTTAAACTTGGATACAGGGTTTTTCGGTATTTTTTTAATTTATCAACTTATTTACACACCCAATTTTTTTAAATAAAATTTAAGGATTAGGGTTTTTTGTAGCTGCATTTGATTTTGTAACAATTTTATTTTGTTGTAAATTGCTTTTACTACTACTATTATGTCGGTTTAGAACGTTTTTCTACGTTGTCCGACATCTATTCTCCACCTCCTTCGATCCTGACAATTATCTTTTGTCAGATTTTTCTGACTGTTGCCATTCCAGTTTAGGACGCTCTTTTTCTGCGCCCTATTAATTGCCATTCTCTTTGGAAACCTTTGGTCGTTCATCCATTGTAGATGGCCGTATCATATCAGTTGCCTTTTAGTGATGTCTTCCGTTATGCTTCTCTCAAATCCCATTCTTTCTTTCCCTCCAATACCCCTTTTTTCCTGTATGATCTTATTTTATCATTTTTGAAGTGTAAACTTCTTTAGGCGCGTTTAGAAGTTTTTGTGGGTACTGAATTGAACTGAGCGGTCAGGCTCGGCTATGTAACGCTCATTCGGGTGAACTGTTAAAGGAACATTCAGCGAGAGATATGATGATGCAGATGAAGGCAAGTTTACACTTCTGCCGTGTGGTCTTAAGTAGAGACCCTGTATGTATGACATATTTTAATGTACAAATGGTCATACATACAGGGTTTCTAGTCTTAAGCACACACAATTTTTTGTTTTGTATTTTTGTATTACGGGACAAGTCTCTGTTCCATACAACAGCGTGCTTTTCAGCATTTTATATGTTAAATTTTACATTCTTTTTTATTTATCTGCTTGCATTTACTATTCTTTTTTCTAGTTCTTTACAGTCTGTTCCTGTGTTATCAAATGTGTGTATATTTTGTTTCGTCGAAAATAATACCTTCACTACAGCGGCGTAGCGTGCCTGTAGGGGCGGGGGGGGGGGCGACAGCTACAAAGGGCGCCCATCAAAAATCTTGCGACAAAAAAAAATAAAAAAAGGTCATCATGTCTTTAGTTTTCTTTGCCGTCCGCTTAATTTGCCGTTACCGATCCTGTTACTTAATACTCAAGGGGCGCTTCGGGCACCCATGGGGCGCCACTACCATCGGGGCGGGGGGGGGGCGACAAACCCCCCGCGCCCCCCCCACGCTACGCCACTGCTTCTCTAGCCATTGCTACGAAGGTAAAAATGTTATGTAATATTTCAAAAACTTAAAATGAAAGATAAAATTCAATTTGACAATTGAATTTTCTATTAAAAATCTATAAAGAACCAATTCACACCAAAATGAAAATTTTATAAATAAAACAGTTTTTCACAAAAATTACTTTATTTTATTAATTTATTTTTTCCTGTGTTGAATTTTTATTATCTGTAGTGCTAAATTTATTTGCTCAGACTGATTAAAAATATTAAAGAAAAAAATATTTTGGTTTTTGCTGTGTCCTTGTCCCCTTTTTCGGCCCTTCCTCTCGAAAACCCCTCATTCCGCTACTGAATTCACAACATACACTAACAGACAAACTCGTTATTTCTACATTTTTTAATACTTAAGTAGCTGGTATGTGGTTCTTGAAAAAAACTAAACTAAACAAAAATTTTAAGGATTAAACCTTAGCAGCCCCATCTAATTGTCTCTTGCTTTTTAATTTTATTTTGCCAAGCAAGTTTTAATCGGTTTAGATTTTAATCTTCGTTTTAATTAACCACAGTTTAAATTCGTTGTTATTGGGTCAGCTTCCTTAGACAGACCTAGAGGCCCTGTATACTTTTTAAGCGCATTTTCATTTTAAAAACTTCTTCTTGAGTGACACTTTTGCATGCACTTAAACCAGATGTCAAAGCAGGGCTATCAAAACGGACGGGCCACGATCCTCCATTTTGTTGACGTCACATCGGGGGCTGATTTTTTTTTCGGTGGTCACGTCACGACACAGATGATTGTTTTTAAAATATTAAAGTTGGAAACACGGTTCGTAAATATTTGATTTTTTTAAAATAAAGCCGGTTTTGAGATTGTTTTTACTATATTCTTGCAGAACAATTTTTTTTAAAAGTATAGTAATCCTTCATTTTTCAGGGCCGCTTCATTAGCTTACACAAAAATTAAATTTAAAGCAGAAGCGAATGTGTTCGTTTCTGCGTGGAAAGTAATCTCCATATCATAATTTTTGAGATAACTTTTTGACAGTTATCAGTTGTTTACCATAATAAATAGCATAGGCCAGCGAAAAAAAGTTGTAAAAAGTTGTCTCAAAAATAATGATATGGGGTTTAGTCAGATTCCCTACATGTATTTGTTTATATTCAGCACTTGGCAGACTTTTTTTCGCTGATTTTTTTGTAGTGTAATTTTGCTTTAAAGAGTTCAACGCTGGTATTTTTGGATTCTAAATTAACTTCATTGTAAAAAATCATTAAAAAATCGAAAAAGTTTTACAATACGAACAAATAAACAAATGCCATGTCAAACACAGATGGCAAAGTCAAATACATGTCAAATATAACAGTTGGCATGTGGTACATGGCGGGTAATTTGTATTCAAAATAAGGAATGCTAAATCTTGAAGATTTTAAGCTTTTAATCATGTTGCTGCCTTACAAAACTTTGGTGGAATATCGGAATGATGTCTGAGAATATTTCACTGACATTTCGCGGAAATCTGTAGTGCCATTTTGAAAATATCATAAAAAACCTCTGACCTCCAATAAGACCCAATGTAAAATTCAGCCCCCGGAGAACAGCTGATTTTTTCAGGGTCGTGGCCTCTATTTTTGTGTTGGCCTTGGTCAAAGCTGTAATTCCATTCATTTGTTGGTACTGTCAAAATTTCATTCTTGAAGGCGTCGACTGCTTCCTCTGGCGACTGAAATTATTGACAACGCAGTCCATTCTTGATTTTCGGAAAAGTATAGAAATCGTTACGACTTAGGTCGGAACTGTATGGAGGATGGTCTAACAATTCGACGTTTTGTTGGGTTAAAAATTCAATAGTTTCTTGTGCTTTGTGCGAACTTGCATTGTCTTGAAGGATGATTCGTCGTTCGGGGTTCGTTTTTCGAAGCTCAGCGATGACTTTCGGGAAACTAATGATGATGTACCAATCAGCAGTAACAGTCCTTTGATCTTCCAGAAAAGTTAGTGCTACATGACCTCCTTTGAGACAAATGTCGCGAGAATATTTTTGGATACACTTTGAGAACGGATGACTTTATTGTTGGCTTTTCGTCATGTTGGAATACCCAAATAGGCGAATGACGTTTATTTTCGGGTTCGACGATTTATCACCACTGACAATGCTGTACACGTTTTTCGAGTTTCCTACCTCAAAGTAACCTTAAAAAATGTTTGACCCTCAATTGACCCTTTAGGTGTTGCAGTTCATCTTGTACCTTGGGGCAGACCTGTAACTTGCTATCTTTTGCTTGTTACAGGACTGTGGTATTCACTTAAACAGTGAGTTACTTGAAAGCGATTTTAATGCTTTAACAAATGTCTATTGATTCTTTCAATTTAAAACCCTTAATTTTGTCCACTTAAAGATGTAAATTGTTTGAATAGATAGTTCGTTAAAGCATTAAAATCGCTTTCAAGTAACTCACTGTT
The DNA here is from genome assembly GCA_963576565.1 of Aspidapion aeneum. NCBI lineage: Eukaryota > Metazoa > Arthropoda > Insecta > Coleoptera > Brentidae > Aspidapion > Aspidapion aeneum. The sequence goes on along the minus strand of OY755045.1, from coordinate 16,177,186 downwards.
TAAGTGAATACCACAGTCCTGTAACAAGCAAAAGATAGCAAGTTACAGGTCTGCCCCAAGGTACAAGATGAACTGCAACACCTAAAGGGTCAATTGAGGGTCAAACATTTTTTAAGGTTAGATTGGGTAGTACAAAAAACACATGGAGACATTACTGCCTCTAATATTCTGTGACATATCGAAAAAATGACCACGATTTCGTCTTATGGGGAAATTACTGCCTCGAATTAAATATTCTGTGACATATCCAAAAAAATGACCACGTTTTCGTCTTATGGGGCTTTACATGGAAAAAGTGAGCCAGAACCAGTATAGTACATCTACTTCGATTCACTCAAAAATGAGCCACAATAGACCTCACAAATGAATCATCCTCATCATATGTTATGAAATTAGTTACCTTTTTTTAAAAAAAATAAAGTACATGCTAATTTTAGTAAAAGGGGACTAATACTAATACTTTGTTGCTGCTTTACTCCCTTTATATTTCTAGGTGACGTCTGGCTTGACATGTTTGTCATCTGTCTTAGAACGTCAACTTTCGGTCAGTTTAGCTGTCCCTCGACCAATTAGTCAGAAATTCCTGTCAATGATATCCCAAATTTCATTAAATTTTTGAATTTCGAAGCCAGTGGACCATGTATAACCCAACTTCTTTCATGGAAAGCTACGATGGTAACGATTCGTGAGTATACTTAGATTATTATTTCTATTGTTTCACTACGAAAGTTTAGAAAGTTTTTCTAAAGAAATTTGTAATATTATTGTTAAAAATACCAAAACACACGATACCCTAACACACGGTATGTAAGCAACGTGTTTTCCGAACCGAACAAACCTGAACCAAACCGAATTTGATTCGGTTGGGTTCGGTTTCGTTCGGACTTACACCCTCTGGGATCCCGGGAAAAAGTCAGGGAAATTTTTGTTTAAAAAATAAGCTGGTTCGGTTTGATTTATAAAAAATTTTAATTTAATTTAACATAACATGTATGAAATCACGTTTTTGTTACTCGCGGTTTTGTTACATTGCGCTTTTTTTACATCGCGCTTTTGTCACTCGCGCTTTCATAGTCAGAGCATATTATATTAAAAGGCTTTCCGTTTTGGCAACAGACCATTTCCCCCTAATTTGACCCCGCTGAATTCGAATATCTCTGATGCCAACTCGAAAAATCGACAGGGACGGAGAAAATCCCCCCCAAAAACCTGTTTTTTTTTTCAGTTTTATGCAATTTTCTCGAAAACTAACCTTTTTATCAAAAATTGCAAAGAACAGTTTTTTGTGGAGAATAAAATTCCCTTTCCAACGATGTATTGGTCAATAAGGTTAGAAAAAGCAAGTAGCTCTTCAGTGGCGTACGTAAATTGGGATTATATAGAAAAAACATGTTTATTATAGGTTTTTCAAAATTTTCTCAAAAACTACACTTTTTAGGAAAAAATATGTAGTATACTTTATTGTAGAACATAACATTTTCTTTTAAAAACTTTATTAAAATGTCGGGTTCTTGCCATATTTAAGGCTTCAGGGGCGTACTAATATAAACTTATTTTCAAAAATAACTGAAATAATCAGTTTCTCTTGCATATTTAAATATCTTTTCTAACTAAGATTTTCAGAAAAAATGTGCCTTTATTCTTTATTGAGGATAAGACAATTTCTTTTTGAATGATATATTACAAAGTGAGGTTAATGTTATGATAAATACTTCAAAAAGTTTCGTAATTTATACTTACTAAAATAAAATGTTTCCAAATTAAAATAAACTGTTTTTTAATTAGATTAGATATTTTGATTTATCTAAATAAGTTCTTTAAAGCAAAAAAACACCGGTGGTTATAAGGGGAAGGGGCATAGGGGCCATGGCCCCCCGTAAGCAATATTTTTGTGCAGAAAGTAACAGTAGTAACTTTGACACAGGTGTTTTTGGTTATTTTTTTAAGCATATGGAACTAAAAATAAATTGGTGAATCTTATGCAACGGTTTGAGGGGGGGGGGGGCATAATCATAATTAGGTACTCATTGGGATCAACAACCAACCTGTCAACCTGTTAGGAAGAGTTTGATATTTTATTTTAAATTGAGATTTTGATGGAAATTGAATGAAACCCGTAACAAAAATAATATTTTTTGGTAATTTTTGCAATTTACGGACGCCCCTGGAGAGTTGTCTATACTATGGGTCACATTTTGTGACACACTGTTTAAAAGGACATTTTATTATCGGGCCCGCCGCCGAAGCCATAAAAGGTCGAAAGTACAAAAGGTCGAAAAAAAATCGACAAAACCAAATATTAAAAATACAAATTTACCGTATCAAGTCGAATTGACCTGTCCAGTCGATGTGGACCCGCGGCCGTACTGTCGATCTTTTGTACTTTTGACCTTTTGTGCTTTCTACCTTTTGAACTTTCGACCTTTTGTTTTTGTCGACCTTTTGTACTAAACCTTTTGTATTTTCCACCTTTTGTACTTTCGACCTTATTTTTGCGACCTTTTGTACTTTCGACCTTTTGTCCGCCGCTCTTTATTATCCACCGAAAAGCTAATAAGACACAAAATTGATTAGTTTGGATTGATCTTAAATAATTTATTTAAATTAAGAACACCACTGGAGCGGTATATAAAAAATAACTTTCACTTTGTTATACATTGTTTGAAAGGAAATTTTATTGGCTATGACGAAGTATAGAACACATTTTTTGATAAAGAGCTTGGTTTTTAAGAAAATTGAATAACACGTATGAAAAACATGTTTTTTTTAATGATTTGTTGAAATTACCCCCATTGACGGACGTCGCTGGAGAGTTTGCTATACGTAAAACCCCACCGAGTTTCACATATTTAAAAAGGGAATTTCCCTGTCTACAAAAAAGTGTAGAACAGGTGTTTTCATGTTAAGCTTAGTTTTTGAGAAAATTAGATAAAACGTGTAACAAAAATGGTTTATTTTCTGTTTTTTCAAAATTAATTTAATTTACGGATGCCCCTGAAGTTTTATTTATAAAACCGTTTTAATCATGTTATACGTCGTTTTGAAGTAAATTTTATTGAGTATAGCAAAATGTAATACATGGTTTTCTGTAGATATTAGTTTTTAAAAAAATTAAATAAATCTTGGAAAAAACATAGGTATTTTTTCAACTTTTTTTAATTACTTCAATTAACGGACGCCGCTGGAGAGCTTGTTATTAGTCTAACTTTATTAAATTATACCATGTTGAAAAAGGAATTTTATTATCTACAATAAAGTATATTGTACATTTTTCTCTTAGAAGCTTAGTTTTTAAGAAAATTTGAAAAAACCTCAAACTTTCAGATTTTGGGGGGTCTGGGGGGGTTTTTGGAGGTTTTTGCAGCCATTTAAAGAAAAAAATAATATGTTGTTATTTTTTAATTATACAAATATATTTTGAATGTGACAATTTGGGCTTTCCAGCGGAAATTTAAAATTCCGCCGCCATTTTGGCCGCCATCTTGAATATCTCAGCCCCTGTCAATATTTCGAGTTGGCAACAGGGATATTCGGATTCAGCGGGGTTAAAATAGGGGGAATTGCCCATTTGCCAAAAAGTAATATAAAATGCTTCTAGAAAGTGGATTTTCCCGAATCTTGCCTGAACTATCATTACAGAGCCGCATATCCCGCTGACATAACGTGTGTTAATGTATCGTGAAAATATCCAAAAATAACTGCACAAAAAAAACTTTTTAAAACCATAGTCATACTTAAAACATTCTTTAGATAAAACTTATCAAGACATTATTAAAGGGCTACAATATCAATGTTTATACTCTAAAACGGATTATAAAATTGATGTCATATAGCATTGTTCTGGCAAGAAATTTTTTTTATCTTTGAAATAAGAAAAATGATAAAATAAACTTTTTTTATGTAATTTGTAAAATATATGTTGGTAATGTAATACGTAAGTAAGTTTTTGATACAATCCATTTTGATTTAGTTTTCTGTATAGTATAGGTAGTGTTCAAAAAAAAGTTAAAAAAAAGTTAGGAATATACGTTGTTATGTTCTTATCAAAAATGAAGCACACTGCAATTCCTGCTAACGTGCCAGCAGTAATTGATAACGAGTAAGTAGGTAGTCAGTGATTAAAGAAAATTATAGAGGCCAAATGTTTTTGTATACGATAAAATAAAAATACAGAGTGTAATTTAAATGATGCGCCAAACTTTATACAGGGTGTTCCATAACTTAGGGGCCATAGACCAACAGGTGATAGAGGCGGTTATATCTGATAAAAAAGTTCCTATAATGCATGGGTCAAAACTCTTTCTTTGTCAAGATACAGAGCATCAAAGTTGGCGATTTTTTAAACTTTTTTGATCATAATTTTTTAGTAAAAATATGAAATTGTGGAATGTCGTGTATTAGAACAAGAGCAATAATTTAAAATGAAAATAACAAAAACATACGCGGTCAATTTTTTTTTTGAAAAAAATATTTTTTTGGTATAAACTTTTATAAAGCCATATTAAACAAAATGGTTTTTTTTAAAATATTTTTTGTTAATTAACACAAGTCTCTAGCGGGACATAATAATAAAATATAATTGATATATTTAAAAGAATACGTAAGCAATTTTTTTTTTTTTTAATGATTATTTTTTATATTTTTTTGGAGGTTATTTTGACAGCCTGTTTCTCCTTTACTTGTAATTTTATCAAAAAAAGGAATACCACAATTTTGGATTATAATTAGCTGAGTATTCAGCTGGCTAAGCAGATTTTTTTGTAAAACCCTTTTCCCCCCCACTCCACTAACTTTAAAAATCCTATATCTTAAAAACAGACGTGTGTTGACCCCCATGTTATATAAACTTTTTTCTCGGAAATTACCTCCTCTATCACCTGATGCACTGTATAAGGGGTGGTAGAAAAGGTCAAAAAAGGGTTTTTTCCTTGTTTGTTGTTCCAGAGCTTTATTGAAAAAATATTTTTTTTTGTTTCACGTCTACGAATATTTTAAAAACAATGATCAATATATTGCACGACTTGTAACTTTTTATCTTTGTATCAGTTACGGTGTTTGTTTACTTTATTTAGATTTCTCGGAATAATCTTGATATTTTGGAATTCTCGGAATGATCTTGATTTGATAGCGTAGAAAAAATTTTCATACATGTACAGTAGCGCACTCAGGAATTCGTCTAAAGGAGGCCCGAGACCTCAATATGTCGTATTTTATGCTATTTTTTTGTTTTTATTTATAAAATATGTGGAAATGTCTAAAAAAAAATTAGGATTGGGGGAGCCCACTAAGCACAAAATCGTAAAAAACGTTGTTGTTTTTTTCCAACACAAGTTTGTGTTAAAATCAAGTCAACTTTTGACATTAAAAAAAATGTAGAAAATCCTAACGAAATTTTCATTAAAAGCATTACCAAAAATATATTTCTTAATAACGTTAAGAAACCAGCATTAAAAACACCATAATTTCACTAACATTAAAAATAATACCATCAATATATGGTTATTTTTATATTGTTTTTCCTAGATCGCACTTCTAACGTTGAATTTAAGATATATATTTTTTTATTTGTCAAACACACTGTGTTTATTGTATTACAATCTAGTCAGTAAGACTAATTAGCAATTTTGTTTTAACTTAATTTACTAGAAAAGTCAGATTTAAACTTAGGGTTCACTCAACAGTTCTCCCCGCTTTGTTTAGTCTGTAACTCACAATTGTGTTGTGTTTATAGCATTATTTTGTTTTATGTGTAATTCACTTAGTTTACTAGCTCAAACGCCTTCACTCTTTTTAGTCTTCAAACTAGCATAGTATTATCTAGAAGCTGAATTGCTTCCACATTCACATGCCGATGGAGCCTTTCTTCAAGGCTTTTTACGTACTTTTTTATAGTCTCTGCTACAGTTTCGATTTTTAGATCTCGATGAAGGTCACTATTTCGAACGTACCAAGGTGCATTCACAATGTTTCTTAATACTTTATTTTGAAATCTCTGTACAACTAGAATGTTATTCTCTTTAGCACAACCCCATAGTTGAATACCATATGTCCATACTGGTTTCAGTATTTGTCTATAAAGCAGTAACTTATTATGAATTGTTAAATTGGACTTCCTTCCAATTAGCCAGTTCATTTTTCTATACCTTATCTCAAGTTCTTCTTTTTTTTTCTTAACATGTGCTTTCCAGCGCAATTTGGCATCAAGTGTCATACCTAGATATTTTGCCTTATTCGAATATGGTACTGGAATGTTGTTAATTGTTATTTGTATGTGATTTATATTTTTGTTTGTAAAATCAACATGAATTGATTTGGTTTCATTTAATTTTATTTGCCACTTTGTGGTCCAACTGTGAACTTGGGTGACTGCATCCTGAAGTTTTTCTATGCATTTTTCAATAGATTTTTCTACCGTCAATAAACCAGTATCATCGGCAAATGTTGCTAAGTGACAATTTTCTGGCTTTGGGATATCACAAGTGAATAATAAGTATAGATAAGGACCTAGTACGCTACCCTGGGGCACGCCTGCTTGAATTTCTCTTAAATTTGAGTATGAGTCTTCCTGTTTTACTCTAAAATGTCTATCAGATATGTATGATTCCAAAATATCCGAATATTGTTTTGGCAGAAACCGTTTTAGTTTAAAATTAAGGCCTTCATGCCACACGTTGTCAAATGCTTGTGCTACATCTAGAAAAACTGCAAAACAAGCTTTTCCCTCTTCTAGTGCTTTTTTTATTATATTAGTAATTCTGTGTACTTGATCTATCGTGGAATGCTTGTCTCGAAAACCAAATTGATGAGGTGGAATAATTTCTTGTCTTTCTATGATGGGTTTTATTCTTTTAAGCAATAATTTTTCATAGAGCTTGGATATAATTGGCAGCAAAGATATTGGCCTGTAAGATGACACGTCATGGAGTGGTTTTCCCGGTTTTGAAATCATGATAACTTCTGCAACTTTCCACAGTTTAGGTACATACCTAAGCCTAAAAGACGCATTAATTAGGTTGCATAGTTTTACGATAGATTTTCTGGGGAGTTGTTTTATGACTACCCCGTTAATAAGATCATACCCTGGGGCTTTTTTCGAATTAATATTTTTGATTTCTGTTAATATTTCTTTTGGTGATGTAAGCTTAATATGGTCCTCGATTTGATGGGGTTCATTTAAATAAAAGTGTTCATCTGGTGCTTCGTGGGGCTGAAATGTTTTTTCTAAATGACTTGCAAAAATATCTGCTTTTTCTTCGTTACTCCTTGCCCACTGGTTGTTAGATTTTCGTATGGGTGGAATTTGGATAATTGGTCTTTTAAAATCTTTGGTTGCTTTCCAAAGGGAATAGTCGGTATTTTTATCATCTGTAAGTTCATTAAGAAAATGGTTAATAAATTCATTTTTTATTACTAGAATTTCTCGCCTAATGCGCTGCGTCATGTTGTTGAGATTTGTTTTGTCCCGAGGATCACGGCTTTGCTGCCACTTTCTTCTTAGTTTCCTTTTTTCCAATATAAGGTCTCAAATTTCCTTTGGATAGTTTTTTCCCTTAAAAATTCTCTTTGGTTTTGGACTGTTTTCCCAAGCTGCTTGTTGAATATTTGTAACAAAATATTCAACTTCTTTATCGATTTTTTCTTGCGTTTGCAATGGTACTGATAGGTTTATTTTTTCTGACAGACTTTGTTTAAAACTAATCCAGTCAGTCAGTTTATTAACAAGTGAGATATTTGCTTCTTTCTTTATCATGTTTTTACTAAGAGTTAGAATAATAGATGAATGATCTGAGTGTAATTTAAAACTTTCTTCTATATTTACAAAACTTAAAGATATATTTTTTACTATAAAAAAATCAATTAGATCTGGAATTTTTCCTGGATCTGTTGGATAGTATGTGGGAATTTAAGATATATGAAGCTAATAAATGTTTTGTTTTTTAAACATTAAAAAAATATATACTATAGAGGGCGCGATGGCAGCGCCCTCTATAATATAGCAGTTTTGCTGCGAGTTGATACGAGTCGGTAGCAAAGACGCTTTTTGTAATTTTGGTTAAAATATTTGCATTTTGAAGAAACAAACATGGCAAAAGTACAATTATTAATATTACTCCAGTTGTGTGGGAAAGATGGTATAGTTAAAGAACAACAAAATCAGGTAAGAAAAAGTAAACAAAAGAAAAAAAATGGTTTTGTATGAAATATCGCATACCTATAGGTAATCAGACAGGGAATGCGACAATTCACCGCGGACAATTAGCCGCCGGACCTTAAGACGCGTATTCATTTGAGGCAGAATTATATAATAATAATAAATCGTGTTTATTGATAAATAAATGTTACATAGGCGAGGTTTAGCAAACTGCACCTTCGTAAGCCTCGCAGCGGGACCAAACGAATGCTTCGTTTGCATTCATGCTAAAGTGAATACGCGCCTTGAAATTGTTTGCCTTGTATTCACTTGAGCATGAATTGTTTGGCCTCGTAGCGAGGTACTTACAAAAAATTATTGTTTACATAGAATTTTAAATTTTATTTTCAGTAGCTACGAGCCGAATTGCCTTTACTGAGTGTCGAGTTCACGAAAACCTCAACGGACTGTTGCTGCTCTGCGTTTCCAAAATAGAAGAATGTTATTTACATTATTTATGTTACCTTATCTTTAGAGATATTTGAAAAAAATATATTTTTTCATTGTTAAAAAAACATTTATTTTTCAATGTTAGAAAAACACTGTTAAAAATCATTATTTTTTTAACGTTCGAAAAACACTTTAAAAAATCGTTATAAAAACATAAGATTATTTTTCTAACGTCAAAAAACGGGTTATTAAGCTTCTTTTTCACTATGAATATGACGTTAGAACTAACATCCAACCTAACGTTTTGTTTTTAACTTATACATTATTTTGACGTTATTAAAATGTTTTGTGTTTAGTGGGAGGCCGGATTTACCCAGGAAATTACATAACTGTTAGCAACATAGTAATCTGTGAGATTTTAAACCAAACCGTATTTTTCTTAGGCGCATGAAAAATAAAAAGTGTTTTTTGCTTATGTTTATTATTTTTTATATTATTATGTTTTACAAAAAGTGGCCTTAAGAAAGACAGGTTTTTAATTAAGCAACCTGCAAATGTTCACATTAAATAGGTACTCATTATTCTGAAAATTTAATAAAAACGATCTTGCTAGTTCCCTAGCTATTTGCGGTACAGATCAATAGACAGACATTCATGAAAACTATGGCAATATTAAAACAAACACATTTTGAGTGTCATCCAGATTTTTACCTTCCTAGCCCGCGCAGCAATGGCTAGAGAAGGTATTATTTTCGAATAATTTTTTTTTGAGATATCGCCGAAAATGTGTTTATTTTATACTATTTATACCAAGATCGTCTGTCTGTGTGTGGCTGTATTCAGTAGCGTGTCGTGGATAAAAGGGCGAGGGGGGCGAAGACCTTAAGGGGCGCAAATATAGTTATGGGAGTCAAATAATTTACAAACCTTTTTTTAAAATAATAACACTATTATTTTTATCTCAAAGGACGCCAGGAGCGCCAGGCGTAGAAGGGCGGGGGTGCGTTCGCCCCCCCTGGCCCCCTATACAACACGCCACTGGCTGTATTTCCGTCCGTAAAACGATAGCTTATAAACCACTAAACCGATTTTCATAAAATTTTCAGGTAAAATAGTGTACAATACTGTAAGAGGTGATTAGATTTTGGTCAAAATTCAATGATAGTTTTTTGACAGTTTAAAAATATGCAATTTCTGAACGGAGTACCGCATCAGTATGCGGTTTTCGGAACATAGTAGAACACGCATTTCTCAAAAAATTTATGTTATTACTTAAAACCTCGTGGGAGCGTCCGTTTCTAAGATATTTATAAAAACTCTTTTCAAGGCTGATTCTTTTCAAATCCGTCACGAATCCATTTATTTAGATTAAATAGGTTCTAGTTTCTCTCAAAAGTCCCTCAAAAGGGGCTTGCTAGTTCCATAGCTTTTTACGGTACAGACAGACAGAGAGACAGACAGACAAACATCATGAAACCTGTGGCAATGTTGTATCAAACACATTTTGAGTGTCATCCCGATTTAAGCTCACACTACTATAATATAGTGTGAGCTATGGTGATCCTAATGTTTTCGAGAACAAAAAAGTTGCTCCGATTTCAAATTTTAGCTCACACTACTACTATACTATAGTAGTGTGAGCTATAGTGATCCTAATTTTTTCGACAAAAAAAAAGTTGCTCCGATTTCAAAAATTTTTATATATCTTTGCGTTTCAGATGATTTTAAAACTTTTTTTGTTTCGCCGTCTGTCTGTCTGTCTGTATGTCTGTCTGTAACGACCAACGCGCATAACTCAAAAACCGCTCGCCCGATTTTAATGAAATTTGGTACCTACGCTGGGTTTTGGGTCGAGATGGTCCCATTTAAAAATGAACAAAATCCACCAAACACAAGCCAAATAAAAGGGTGGGGGTATATTTCAAAAATTAGTTTATGTAAAAATATGGCGTGTGTGATATCAAACGAAAGGTAATTGCGTCTGGAGTTAAATAAAATACATTTTACTTTTAAAAAAAGGGTGGGGGTAAATTAAAAAAATTAGTGTTTATGTGGAAATATGGCGTGTGTGATATCAAACGAAAGGTAATTGAGTCTGGAGTTAAACAAAATACATTTTAGTTTAAAAAAAAGGTGGGGGTAGATTTGAAAAATTAAAGTTTAAGTCAAAACATGGCTTGTGTGGTATCAAACGAACGGTAATTGAGTCTGGAGTTCAATAAAATATATTTCAGTTTTTAGTTATATTAGCTCACACGTACACTATAACTATAGTACCTAGTGTGAGCTTAGGTGCCCATAGATTGGCAGAGTATTTTTATAAATCTTTGCGTTTCAGATGATTTTGAAATTTTTTTGTCGCGCCGTCTGTCTGTCTGTATGTATGTCTGTCTGTCTGTCTGTAACGACCAACGCACATAACTCAAAAACCGCTTACTCGATTTTAATGAAATTTGGTACCTAGGCTGGATCTTGGGTCGAGATGGTCCCATTTAAAAATTAACAAAATCCACCGAGCAGAAGCCAAATAAAAGGATGGGGGGGTAGATTAAAAAATTAGATTTTATGTGAAAATATGGCGTGTGTCATATCAAACGAAAGGTAATTGAGTCTGGAGATAAAAAAAAATAAATTTTAGTTTTTTTTTAAAGGGTGGGGGTATATATCAAAAATTAGAATTACAAGTGAAAATATGGCGTGTGTAATATTAAACGAAAGGTAATTGAGTCTGGAGTTAAATAAAATACATTTTAGTTTTTTTGTTAAAGGGTGGAGGTAGATTTCAAAAATTAGAGTTTAAGTCAAAACATGGCTTGTGTGGTATCAAACGAAAGGTAATTGAGTCTGGAGTTGAAAAAAAATATATTTTTTTTTACTTATATTAACTCACACGTACACTACCACTCTAGTACCTAGTGTGAGCTTAGGTGCTCATATACTGGCAGAGTATTTTTTTAACTAATTTGAAAACCCTTCCTGTGATAGCTGCAGATTAGGTAAGGTAAAAATTTTAAGGCTTCAGTCAGGTCAGGTACCTACTTGTTATATTTTTATTGCTTCGAGCTCTTGAGTGTAGGTATTTTGAATGAAAAATTTAATGATAATAATTTTGTAAATATATTTCGTAGTCGGCTTAACAAAATGGGGGTCATTCAAAAAATTCAAATGTGACATGGGTACCTAAAAAGAAATCCACCATTTTCAGTACTCGTTAGTGGTTCTTCGTGTTTTAATTTATCTTTCATAAATAGATGAAGTTTCTCTTAAAAAAAACTAATACTCCACAGTACATAGGGTGACCATATGGGTTTCGCGTAAAAGGAGGACGTCTGAGACAAAAAAGCCGGATTTTCGATAAAAAAGCCTGACAAAACGGGTCATTTTATAAAACCGTCCTTAAAAAATTTGATGACCAAAAAAAAGTCTCCTGGGACCGAAAGGTCTGAGAAATTGCAATCTAGAAAAAATCTAACTAGGTAGATACCACTAGAAAATTGAATAAAAATAAGTAGGTACCTTTTCGGGAAGAACTGCGCTAGACCGAAGGTTTTTAGAAGACAAAAATGGTACGGCATGCAAAAATTTCAGAAAAATTTTACATTTTTTAGATTAAGTCGCGCCTAAAATTTTTAAAAAGTGCGCCGGGGGCGAAAAAAATTACACTGCAGAAAAACGAAGTATCTTTTGCCGGCGCCGTGTCGCAAATTTTTAGGTAACTTGAATCGCCAAAAAGCCGGCCAGGCATTTTCATTTTGCCCAAAAAGCCGGACTTGTCTGGCTTTATCCGGACGTATGGTCACCCTACAGTACACCAGTCCATTTTTTAAATGATAAGTAACAGGCTGAATTTTTATAGATAGCTTCATTTTGCTAAGAAGCCAAACATTTTCCTCTGCGAAAATTGTTGAAAGTGATTCCTACCAGAGTACGCAGGCGCCAAATAACAATTAATTGGCTGCAGAAAATACAAATTTTTTGCTTAAATCTAAAGATTTTGTAATATCTCAAACATTAAAAAGCTTCTGCCTTACAAATTATAAATGCTTTGACGACAGAGAAATCATAACAAAAACATTTCATGTAAAAAAAGCCAAGTACGCGAAAGTGGTATTCCGTAAAAAGAATTGAGGTAAAAGTAAAGCCAAGTTCTCCAATACAAATTTCAAAACGAATGGTTCTTACTGGTTTGGAAATGTTTTTTTAAACTTTGCTATTCCAGCCAAACTTCTTTACGTTCAATTTAGCACTGTGCCTAAGAGCCATTTGCAGGCGTAATAGCCAAGTTTAGAAAAACATTTCCAAACTAGTAAGAACCATTCGTTTTGAAATTTGTATTGGAGAACTTTGCTTTACTTTTATCTCAATTCTTTTTACGGAATACCATTTTCGCGTACTTGGCTTTTTTTACATGAAATGTTTTCGTTATGATTTCACTGCTTGTTTAAAGGGTTTGGATAATATTTAAGTTTCAAATTAGTAAAATATGCGGAATATTGTTCAAAACTTTTGCAACGAGGGTGGCTCAGTATTTCCTTTTGGTGTATAGGTTAGGTATTAAGTTAGGTTTAAATATACTAGGAAACACCGGAAACTGCTTGGAAAATACTAGGAAATACCATTGAAATTTGATGAAATACTGGGAAATACCGTAGGTACTATACCCTAGGTATTTCCTTTTGGTGTACAAAAATTGGCGATCGAGCCACCAGTAGCGTGTCGTGGATAAGAGGGCGGGGGGCGAAGACCTTAAGGGGCGCAAATATAGGTATGGGAGTCAAATAAATTACAAACCTTTTTTTAAAATAATAACACTATTAATTCTATTTTTTTCTCAAAGGACGCCCAGGGCGCCAAGCGCAGAGGGGCGGGGGGGGGGGCATTCGCCCCACCTGACCCCCTATATGACACGCCACTGCGAGCCACCCCTCGTTTTGCAACGCAATTTTTTAAAATTTTGAGGTTTTTTAGCCTTCCAAAGCTCAGCTTACTTTTATATAACTTTGGATTTATAGGGGAGGAAAGAAAATTAAAATGTAGGTGTTTTTAAATTTGTTCCTATAGTTTTCTCATAGTTCCTATCAGTCTTCCAAAGCTTAGCTCTCTAACGTTTCTGGAAGTGGAATATTTATAGGGAAGAAAGTAAATAAAAATTTTGGGGTTTTTTAATTTTCTTTTATAGTTTTATCATAGTTCCTATTTTGGCCTTCCAAAGCTGAGATCTGTAGCGTCTCTGGAAGTGGGCAATGTTACTTTTACATAAATTTACATTTATAGGGGAGGGAAGTAAATTAAAATTTCGGGATTTTAAAATTTTTTCCTATAGTTTTATCATAGTTCCTACCATTCTGTTAAAGGTCAGCTCTCTAGCGTTTCTGGAAGTGGGTAATGTTACTTTTAAATAACTTTACATAGGAGAGGGGTAATAATTTCTATAAGTCTGACAAATTTCAGCTTTGTAGCATGTCTGGAAGTAGAATTTTGATGATCTATACATAAGTGAGTGAGTAAATTTCGACGTTTTTTGAAATTTTGGAACTACTTTATTACTTTATGGAAATCCATAAAACTTGGAGGGGTTGTTAACTCTATAAAGATTTACGACTGTGCAAGGTTTAAATTTCTTAGCTAATTCCGAAGTTTTAGATAGGCCAAATATAGGGCTCTGGAACGAAATAGCGATGTACAAAATAGCGACGTACGAAATAGAGAGATAGAGAGTAATGAAATAGCGACTATAAAATTAGCGATGTAATGAAAGAGCGACTATCAAAATAGCGGTGTATCAAAATAGCGTTTGTACCAAAACAGCGACATATCAAAATAGCGATGTATCAAAATAGCGATATATCAAAATGGCGAGATATCAAAATAGCGACAATCAAAATAGCGATGTATCAAAATAACGATGTATCAAAATAGCAATGTATCAAAATAGCGATGTATCAAAATAGCGATGTACCAAAATACCGAATCAAACCAAACCGAATCGAATCAAACCAATCCAAACCAAAACGAACCGAAATGCGCTATTATATCCTTTGGTATTTTGACTATACCAGCTTATTTTTTCAAAAAAAAAAACTTCCCTGATTCTTTTCCGGGATCCTAGAGGGTTTGAATCCGAACCGAACCGAACCGATCTGAACCGAATTCGGTTCGGTTCGGATTCACACTCTCTAGAATTCCGGAAAAGAAGTCTGGAGAGTTTTTTTTGAAAAAATATGCTGGTTCGATTCGGATTCACACGCTCTAGGATCCTGCGAAAGAAGAAATTTCTAAGAACGAAACCATTTAGTCGAACTATATGCCAAAACAGAACCGAAATATCGCTATTTTGATAGTCGCTATTTTGCTACATCGCTATTTTGATTGTCGCTATTTCGGTACCGCTATTTTAATACTCGCTATTTTGTACATCGCTATTTCGTTCCAGAGTCCAAATATAGGCTTAAATGTTTCAAGAAAAGATGGTACATCAGTTGCGCGAACTTGGCGAGGCACTGCCGTGCCCTCAGATTTACAAAACTTCAACCTGTAATTCATCACTGTAAAAATAGACCGGTATACTGTGGGCTATAACCTTTATGGAAAAATGTGAGATGACCCCAATTTATCAGCAAACACTGAATTTCCACTTTTAATATTAATTCGCGATCCTAGTATGTATTCATTTATAATAAATTCCGTAACAGTGCATTAGTTTAAAAATAGGCAAGGTTACGTTGAAATTTTGATTAAAAACAATAAAATTTTTATTAGGTGCCCACTGTCGTATTTTTACGATTTATTGTTCACATTTTTGAGTTGGAGTTTGAGTGCGACGAGATCAAACCATACGTAAAAACATAAAAATTACCTACTTGTTTTATTATAGACTTAAAAAACAAAAAAATTGTGCCCGTAAAATAAAAAATTGTGTCAGACAAACAAGTGTTTTTTGTGTATAATAAGTGCTGTGTGTAGGTAGCTTAACACCTCGTGTTCCAAGATCTAATGTGACCGTTTCGCCCTTGTTGGGGCTTATCGGAGGACCTTGAGTCAAAGACAAGCAGACTGCACGTAATGCTAGGTCGCATTTGATTTTTACCTTATGTACAGGATGTACCAAATTCAAGGATTTTTGGGGTTTCCATGGGTCAAAGAAAAAACTGACCTCCATTTGCGAGGCTCAAGTTTTAAGAGAATAACGCCTTAAAGGTAAAAACCACGTTTTGATATAGCAAGTCGTTATTAAGATATAGGGGGTTTTTAAAAGTCTGCATCTAGGAAGGGGCCTATATCTTTTTTATTTATGAACATTTAATTTTGGTGTAAAATACTTTCAGAGATTTTTTTTTATAAAGAATCCAACAATCAATTAAATTTTTCCTGACACTTTTAGTTCCTGAAATATGACGCTTTTATAAGAATATGACATACATTTATTTATGGAATTACCCCTTTGTTTGTTTACATTCTTTGTATTTTTTGGAATTTTTTGTTCTGATTTTATATTTTATTTTTTTTACTGGGTTTACAATATTTAAAAGATCAAATTAATTAACTATTGATAATTATTATATAAATACGTAAATATAAAACAAAACAATTTAAAAATTTAATATTGTGTGTGATCCGTCATTTTAAAAAAGATTTCAGGCTGATTTAAAAAATTAACCATAAGAAAAATATAATATAATATCTTAAAAGCTAAAAGTGACATAGAAAATTATAGTACGATAGTTTTTTAGATCTGCTCTATCGCCTTTCTTGTGTAGAATAATGGTTATCGATTATTTCTAGTTGTTTGGGATTATTTTTTCTTTTAGTATTTTATTCAGGAGAATATGGAGGGTATTAATTACAGCTTTACCACCGTACTTGAGCATTTCTGCCGTTACTCCGTCTTTTCTAGGTGATTTCTTATTTTTCATTTTCTTTAATGCTCTCTTTATTACCGCTTTGCTTATTTCAGGTTGTAGCTCTGAAATTATGTTCTTTATTTCTGTTTGGAGTTTCTTCGTGGTCTCTCGTAATGGTTCCCTTGTGTTTGGTATAATTCTGTATAGACTAGTTGAGTGATATTTATGATATCCTCTTTAACATTAGTTTCTATGCCGTTATTATCCTTTATTTTTATTATTTCATATCTACCCAGAGTCGGCCTTAGACATTTCATATTTTCTATAACTCTCTCAACTTTAATTTCTTGGCTCTTTCTTTTATTTCTTTTATTATTTTTCTTATAGTTTTATTCATTTCTGTAACATATCTGTTTGTGCGTTATCTTTTCCTTCTTTGGCCATAGCTCTTGTCAGCGTATCATTTATTTTATCTATATTTTCATTTTCGCATCCTAAGTTTTGGGTTCGCTGTTCCTTTAGCCATTCTTTGTATATAGCTTTATTTTGTGTAAGTTTATTAATTATTATTATTATTATTTTTTTTTCATTTCGAAATTGCTATCAATGCCGATTTTTGTTCTGACCATCCTGTGATCAATGCCTGTTGTAAAGTTGTTTAAGGACTGTTAAAAAATCTATACAAAAGCAAAAATAAAATTGTAAAAAAAAATGTATTGTGTGTGCTTAAGACCACACGGCAGAAGTGTAAACTTCAACGAGGCGAAGTTAATAATACTGGCCCATAACATATTCTGCAAAGCGGACCGAACCGAACTCTTCTGTGTACTGGCCTTCATCTGCATCATCATATCGCTCGATGAATGTTTCTCACAGTTAGTCGACTCGAGCCGATTTCACCCGAATGAGCGGTACATAGCCGAGCCTGACGGCTCAGTTCAATTCACTACCCACAAAAACTGCTAAACGCGCCTAAAGAAGTTTACACTTCAAAAATTAAATTCTCATAAATAAAAAATTTCTCGCACGATAAAACTGTTCAAGAAACCCAAGTTTCTAAAAACAGGTTGCTATATTAAAATGTGTTTTTTTCCTTGAAGCGACTCCGGAAAAGCGGGGGTCAGTCTTCTCCTCTAGAGATACAGTGAAACCTCTCCTTGCGGACACTCCCTTTAGGCAGACAAATTTGTTGGAACCAAGCTTTCGCCTAACCGGAAGCGGACAATTTTTTTTGGGTAAACAATTCTGAAACCTCCCTTAACCGGACGCGAACCTTTGACAACGGCACGGAGCGCTGCACGACAGGACATAAATATTATGTAGTATGTTGGCAACAATGCACTCTACAGCCGGGGAATTACCTCTTTCCGTTTTAATGCGAAGACTAAATACTTCTGTCGTATTTACAACATTATTTTATTCGGCGAGAATGATGTGTTTATTGTTCAGTTGGGTAATAATAGATCTCTTTGAAATGGCGCCTGGTAAAAAAACTTCTTAGTTTATGTGGAAAAATGGAAGTTGTTAACGTTTCGGAGAAGGAACATCTATCAGAACGAAAGATCGCCGAAAAATTTAATATCGGAAAATCTCAAGTAGCGGAAATTGTTAATAAATATATATATCAAAATTTTGCAGTTCCCTCTCTTAAGCGGACACTTCCAATAAGCGGACAAAATCGACGGAACCGTGAGTGTCCGCTTATGGGAGGTTTCACTGTACTTAAAATTCCCAAAAACATCGTTGTTTAACACCTGTTAAACAAAATTTCACGTTAAGTTTTTTTGATTATAGGTAGTTATATAAAGTTATTTATGGTGGTAAAATAAACAACATAAAATTATTTAAAAAAAAATTATGTTGTGTGATTTTAAAAGATCACGTTTAAAAACGAAAAGTGACAGATAATAATACATAAATAAATGAGCGGTTTTAACTAGCACAAAACTATTACACATAATAAAACATGGGTATGACTGAATCAGCATAGAGTCCCTGTATGCTAACATATCTAAATATGTCAACATACAGGGACTCTACATCAGGAGTCTCCAAAGTATCCCCTCCCCACAAATATATTTCTGGGTGTAGTTCTGCCTTGTTATGCAGGCGAACAGGCAGAAGAATAAGGAGTAAGGCAAAAAAACCCACATAGCACAAAAATCACATCAACGTTAGATTAACGTGAACAAAAATAATAAAGTTATTTTTTACTAGAAAACAACCTCATACCATGTAATATTTATTTTGTTAAATCTACATGCTTAAAGATAACTTAAAAACAAGGAGAAATCAAGCTATAAAAATGTAATTTTTGCTGAACTTTCTGGTGCTGTGTATATAACGTCTTTCTTACCCTCGTTATTTTCATGTACCAAATTCACACTTGAAAAGTCCTCCACAACATATTCTAAAACAGCACTAAATTAAGACTTCTCAAACCTACTAACTTTTTGCGTATTATTTTGTCAAGTTTTTTCTCTATATGTTTTTAAATCAAAAAAAGGCGCGAAAGCCTGTTCTAAAAACCCTCTAGATAAAGACTTGTTAACAGTAATAACTTTCTGCCTCTTTTTTTTTGTCATGTTTATTTTAATAACATTTTTTAAAATTAAAATTGACGTTTATAAAAGTTCACTAGTTTAAAACTAAAGCTCTTCCGGACAATTTTAAAGAATGGCGCTCAAGGCAAGACAAAATCTGTACATAAATTATGTTTTCTTTAAAAGCTAAACAATATTTTTTAACGGTAAAGACTTTCACACAATATTAATGTGTCTTTATCAGGTTTAGTAACTGATGCACCGTGATTGTGAAGTATCAGGGATAAGTTCATTAACTGATTTTTGGAGCTTAGAGGCCAAAGCAGTCAAAGCACTCTCGGATTTAGAATCGTCAAAGTGAAAAATATCGCCAATAATATTAAAATATTTTGTAGAAAAGCCATGCAAGTCGCGTTTTAAAATTCGTGTAGAAAAGGCGCGAACCTAATGTGATTTTGACGTTAATAAATATCTACTTAAAATTCACTTAAAAATAACGTAAAAACATTTCTGTTTTAATTTGGTAATGGCGTTATTACAACGCCGTTTTAGCAACGTTATTTTTTATAACGGTAATGAATGACCTATTAAGCTTGTTTTCATATATGAATCAAAACGTTTTTTTTTCTAGCAGCTCTTAAAATCAATGTTTTTTTTTTCTTACGCGTTTTTTACGTGTTAAACACGTGATTGTGCTATGTGGGGAATTACAATGACGTTATAACGTCAATAAAAGCTTGCTTACGTGGTTGCTTGTCTATGGTGCTTCCGATAAAACCCAACAAGGACGAAATCTGTAGGGCTTATTTTCATTGATCAAGTTACCAACACAAAATTTCAAAATGTACATGTATCATGAACTAGGTTTGGACTTTGCCGAAAGCCAAGAAAATGCTGTTCTGTCAGAAAGGTAATAGGCTCTAAAGATTAGAACCCTAACTAGAACCCTAACAGGAACTGTTTTTAAGCATAGAGGTAAAATTCCGTGTCATTCTTTTGCATAATATTCTTGTAAACATTGTACCTCTGTATAACTGAGCGTCAGTTTATAGCACGGTGGATAGAATAGACCGGTGTTCGGATCTTATATATATATGTCGAATTTTCCACGTCACTGGGTGGTCCAGCTGATTTTTGTAAACAAAATTTAGATCTGTTATGAACAACGGAACAACTAATAGTTTTTGAATTTTTTGAAAGCTAAGGCTATTTTCCTATTGTTTTCTAGTACACCCTTATAAAATGTAATTTTCTAGACTTATTGTCGTTATTTTTTTTAGCCCGCTTTATTTTTTATTACACAAAACTTAAACTCCAAGTAAAACTGAATGTGATCGTTTAGTATCAAAGGTGAACCGAGGACTATTGGGTAGTAAACAAAGAGGTAGGTCAGCGGATAATTTTTAAAGCTGAAACGAACACATTATTTTCTTCGAATTTTAGTTTTTGTGTAAAGAGAAATGAAGCGGGCTAAAAAAAATAACGACTGGTATGTCTGAAAAATATTATTTTATAAGAATATACTAAAAAATAGTAGGAAAATTGCCTTAGTTTTCAAAAAATTCAAAAAATATTAGTTGTTCATATCATATCTAACTTTTGTTTCTAAAAATCAGCTGGACCACCAGTGACGTGAAAATTCGACATATATTTATAAGATCCGAACACCGGTCTATTCTATCCACCGTGAGTTTATAGGACCTTCAGTGAATTCAGTTTAAGACAAAATTGACATGCATAATACATATAGCCAATAGAGTATGACACCTCTGTTAGGGTTCTAGAGTTAATTAATATTCTCTATCAAAAGAAAATTATCAAGTTGTTAATATATGACATTATAAAAAATAAAATACAACATTTATGGATTTTCAAAAACAAAAAAAA
This sequence comes from Aspidapion aeneum, assembly GCA_963576565.1. Lineage (NCBI taxonomy): Eukaryota > Metazoa > Arthropoda > Insecta > Coleoptera > Brentidae > Aspidapion > Aspidapion aeneum. The sequence continues at coordinate 16,156,334 of OY755045.1, read as the reverse complement.
TATTTGTATATAGAAGTCACTGATTGAAATACTTTTATGATTTTACAGAAGTATAATTACGGTGTATATTAATTTTTCAGCTGATAAACCAAAAAACATTGATTTAATGTACACAAACTCTTCTTTCTAAAATTTTTTACATTGAGTCAATGTTTGTTTTTTTTAGTGATGCAAAAAGTGAGCAAATCAAAACCATATCCCGAGTATACGCTGACGTTTTGTCTACAAAACCAAAACACTACTACGAGTATGATAACTATCAGCCAAAATTAGAAGATAAAGATAACTACAGTCTAATTAGAAAGTTGGGACATGGAAAATACAGTATTGTTTTTGAAGGTATAACAGTTAACAATCATATACCCCACGATTCATAATAACTTGCACTAAATACCTACATTTCTTAATATACTAATTTAGTTGATACATTTTGACCAATTAGTAAAACATGTGTCGCCTTGTTTCTTAATAATACTGGATAAATTCATCAGAACTGACCCACTCTAAACAGCTCATTAAAGGACCTTGTAGAAAAAGAGAAGAAACATCATTGGAATTACCAGACTTTTTACGGGTCACTGCCGACTAGGAGTACCCATGCACAGAATGGGACTCAAAGGAGAGACCGAATGCAGACTCTGTGTGGAGGATGACGAAACAGTCGGATATGTACTGTACGAATGTCTGGCTATTCCACGTTTACTACAAAACAATTTCGATAAATCTCCGCTTGATTCAGATCTGAACAGTATTTCACACAAACTAATAGCTAGCCTTTTAGTAGGACTAGATATACAGTGATGAGGAACCATTCGAAAGTGAGCTACAATAGGTGGTCGCAGTGGAAGAACTAACATTCGCTCACACACTCTCAAGAATCATAATCTTGTTTTAAAGATAGCGAACAAGTTTGAAGACTTTTAAAATTATTAATAGGTTGACACATGCTATTAATAACATACTCATAACTTCTTGAATTTTTAACCAACTTTTGTGAATTAATATTACATTGCAGGTATCAACGACCTTAAAGGAGAGAGGGTAGTGATCAAAATGCTGAAGCCTGTTCGAAAGAAAAAAATAAAACGAGAGATCAAAATTTTGGAGTGCCTTAAGGGAGGTGTGAATATAGTAAGTAGTATAATCGTTCTAGAAACAGACCTTATATTAGAGTAACCAGGTAAAACGACCCTCCAACCCAATTTAACTAATCCTGACAAGCTTGCAAACAAGCCAGCAACTTTTAAAAGTTCAAAAGAGTTAACTTATTCCCAAAATAAACAAAAATTAAACTTACGTTTGGGCTTTTATTAGCAACAGACAGCTTTTTTTGATTAATTCGTATAAGGAATATTATTCTAAATTGATTACATGATCAATCACACTGAACTGACAAGTTTTTGTTGTAGTCTACAGCGTCTATATTTGGCAAGAATGCGTGGATACAAAGTATCGTTAGAAATCCATCAAAATCGCACGTGTGCAGACTTTTTATCAAATTCAGCATTGATTCAAATTGAAAAAACATCCAAATAATTTTAGTATGATAGACTTTATGGTCATCCTACGTTTAAAATAAATTCTTTACACTTTGGTAAGATTTCCAAAAAGATTTGCAGTTATTCCTACTGTAATTTATTAAGGGAATTTTTCCACGTAGGTGATTTGTATTATCTTTATTTAAAGCAATAGTAAAATGCTTCGATTTTTCACATTCTATTAAGTTTTCGTAATCCATGAACTTCACATCCAGCAACTCTAAATGCTCAAGATTTGGTAGACTTTTAAATAGTAGTAATTATGTCAAATTCTTGATTGACCATTCTGATTGAACATATGCCTTTAAAAATAGGGTTAGTCAGTTTTAGGAATTTTACAAACTGACATTGAGGTAGAATTTGATATGTGTAAAATATTGAAAATTTGTTGAATTTTCCATGTTTAAAACCAGCAGGTTGGCCACATTGGATAGAGCTAAATGCATTAAATTTGAATAAGCATTAAGCTGGTCCAGAGAATCGAGTATAATGTTGTTAGTAAAATTTAATGTAAGTTTTTCCAAAAGTGGAAAGTTTTCCAAAAACAGTAAATTTACTCTGGAGCTATCGACTGCGTTAGCATTAATTTCTCCTGCATTCAAAACTGGCCTGAAATTTCGATAACTGGACACTTTACAAAGTTGTCAAGTTGCGAAGATCATTTAAGACACCATAAGGACTTTTTTTTGCAAATGTACAATCTACTAGTGCAAGATTTTCAATGACTTGATTTGTTATCACATTAAATATTTATAAGTCTCATTCAAGATAATTCTTTCTTTATTTGTATTTTATCTTAATCTTTATTGCATTATATACCAAAAATAGTAAAAGAGTTGCTAAAACTAAAAATGTAATATATTATATTTCCTTTCAAATCATTGCACAAAAAAACAACTAAAATTGAAAAAAAAATAATTAAAAAAATTAAGAACTAATTAGCTTTTTGTGGATTAACAACAAACCTTATGTATGTTTTTTTAGAATTCATATTACAATTTTTTAAATTGATTACATGACCAATCACACTGAACTGCCAGTTTTCTGTGGTAGTCTATAACGTTTACCGAAATATTTGGCAAACACTCTTGGATACAAAGTCTAAATGCCGTTAGAAATCCATCAAAATCGCACATGTGTAGACTTTTTATCAAACTCACCATAGATTCAAATTGAAAAAAACATCCAAATAATTTTAGTATGATAGACTTAATGGTCATTCTACGTTTAAAATAAATTCTATACACTTTAGTAAGATTTCCAAAAAGATTTGCAGTTATTCCTACTGTAAAAGAGATTAGTCTGGATTCGTTTATTAGGGGAATTTCTCCAACTAGATGATTTGTATTATCTTCATTTAAAACAATTGTAAAATGCTTCAATTTTTCACATTCTATTAAGTTTTCGTAATCCATGAACTTCACATCCAGCAACTCTAAATGCTCAAGATTTGGTAGACGTTTTAAAAAGTTAGTATCAGTTACGTTAAATTCTTGATTGACCATTCTGACTGAACGACCTATGCCTTTAAAAATAGGGTTAGTCAGTTTTAGGAATTTTACAAACTGACATTGAGGTAGAAGTTGATTGGTGTAAAATTCACTTTCTAGGTTTGTGCAATCTCCTAATTCCAAATATTGAAAATGTGAATTTTCTAGGTTTAAATCCAGCAGGTTGGCCACATTGGATAGAGCTAAATGCATTAAATTTGAACAAGCATTAAGCTGATCCAGAGAATCTAGTATAATGTTGTTAGTAAAATTTAATGTAAGTTTTTCCAAAAGCGGAAAGTTTTCCAAAAACTTTAAACTTATTCTCGAGTTATCAACTGCAAGGGTTAAATTTAATTCTTTTAGGTTTGTATTAGCTTTAATTACTCCTTCATTCAAAAAATTGGCCTGAAATTTCGACAACCGAAGACTTTGCAAAGTTGTCAAGTTGCGAAGATCATTTAAGACACCATTAGGATTCTTTTTTGTAAATATACAATCCACCAGAGCAAGATTTTCAATTGGTTGCTTTGTTATCACTTCAAAAAAATCAATTTTTTCATTTTTCAAATATGCACTGTTCCATAATTTACTGGCGTTGGCTACTTCCTTCCATAAGTCACACACTTGGCTTATTTTCATCAGATCTATTACACTTAAATGTTTAAAAATGTTCGGCAAAATATCGTACATTAAATTCTTATTATATCCAAGCAATAGCCCCACATTCAGATCACTTTTTGACTCCATGTATAGTTTAAATAATCACAAGATGTTGAAATAAATAAGTAATGATTGCACTTTAAGCGAGTGTATCTTAATATCAGCTGCAACTGCAAAACTAAATAAAAATTTGCTTCCGTTAAAAATTAGTTATGGTAATAAGTTCATATTTTATAATATAACCTTGACTGTTATATACCAGTTGAATTGCACTTTGATAAAAATAAAATTATCAGCAGAAATTGAACTAGTGGCAATAAAGTGGATTATAACAAATCGAAAAAATAAATGTGAGCTGGGCCGTAGCGGGTTGGATCTTTAGGTTGAAAAGGGGGTATTCCACAGATAATTTAAAGACTATAAAAAAATCTACTTTTATCTGTCATCTCACCGAATACCATGTTTTCCCATTTTAAATCTAGTGGCAGTTCTGTTAATAAAATATTTTAGCTCACACTACTACTATATAATTAGTGTGAGCTATGGTGATCCTAATTTTTTCGAAAAAAAAAATTGCTCCGATTTCAAAAATTTTTATATATCTTTGCGTTTTTGCTGTCTGTCTGTCTGTCTGTATGTCTGTCTGTAACGACCAACCCGCATAACTCAAAAACCGCTTGTCCGATTTTAATGAAATTTGGTACCTAAGTTGGGTCTTGGGCCGTGATGGTCCCATTTAAAAATGAACAAAATCCACCGCACGCAAGCCAAATAAAATGGTGGGGGAAGATTCCAAAAATTAGAGTTTATGTGAAAATATGGCGTGTGTGATATCAAACGAAAGGTAATTAAGTCTGGAGTTAAACAAAATGAATTTTAGTTTATTTAAAGAAAAAGGGTGGGGGTAGATGTCAAAAATTAGAGTTTAAGTGAAAATATGGCGTTTGTGATATCAAACGAAAGGTAATTGAGTCTGGAGTTAAACAAAATACATTTTAGTTTTTTTTTAAGGGTGGGGGTAGATTTAAAAAATTTGAGTTTAAGTCAAAACATGGCTTGTGTGGTATCAAACGAAAGGTAATTGAGTCTGGAGTTGAATAAAATATATTTCAGTTTTTGATTATATTAGCTCACACTATAACTATAGTACCTAGTGTGAGCTTAGGTGCCCATAGATTGGCAGAGTATTTTACCTTCCTAGCAAGCGCAGCAATGACTAGATAAGGTATTTTTTTCAACGAAACATGTTTTGAGATAACGTCGAAAATATGTTATTTGGGTGTATTTGCATCTATCTTAACAATCTGGTCGTGATGATAAGATACGTTACTTTTCGTTTTTGTCTTGGTTATAACTGCGAAATAATTTAATATCATTTTTGAGGTTTAAAAAGCATTTTTGGGAAAAAGTTTTCGAATAAAACGTTTTAATTTTTCCGCGTAGAATTGAAATGCGCAATCAGAAATAGCATGTTCCATTTTAAAAAATCAACGACGAGCGGAATTTTGACACTTCCTGTAAAGCTAGGACCTTAAAACCTACATCATCAGAAAGAGCACATCTCTCTACCTTGATAGTGATTTAAAAATGTTTAAAAATAATTATCCCTTTTAAAATAATCGGCCTGTGCGGGTGGTCTGAAACACCCTGTATATAAGATCCGAAGACCGGTCTAATTCTAGGGATCGTGTCCGGCCCACGATAGCTTCAGAACTGCTGGACCAATTTCCAAAGTGTAGCGAGCTGTTTAGATTTCTGTCAAGATCCATTGTCAATCCATCCAATCCAATGTCAATGACAGTTAAAAATTGAAAAAATCCTTACTTTTCAACGGAGCTTAGCATTAATCAGCGATTTCTTTAAAGAATCTCGTTTCGGGGATATTTACAAAAAAGTTTTTTATAGCTTAAGTAACGTCTTTAAATTAGGTTACCCCTCGTAACGCATTTTCAAGAAAAAACACATTAAAAAAACATTGAGTGTAACGCAAGCCCAAACCCCCCCTCCCCCCTAGCGGGTGACGTAATTTAAGGACAGTCCCTTAATAGTGTGCAGTTCACTTGGAATGTGCTAATTGACTAGGAAGTTATCAGATCCGTCAAGGATCCATTTATTTTATCTTAAAATATATAATTTCACTGGTCTAATATTAATAGTCGAACTGCTGATTAGAAACATTGTTTGGCTGTCGTTAAATAATTGCTGTGAATCGTCTAATTATAACGCTAACATTTTACATACATTGTTTGTGCTTATCTGCTATCTTTGTCATATACATTTCAGTCAAACAAGTTATAGTGGCTAATCGGGTAAAATGAAGTTTTTGTTTCTCTCATATTTTTCCGTGGGTATCTCAAGATCTAATGGAGACCTAATAAGTGTTGACAGTTAATTGTTGCGTCCGTATAGGACTCCTCAGAACACTGCTTGGTCAATGTGACACCCTTGCGAAGTTAATTAGAAGGTTTTGTCTTTAAGGGACTGTCCTTAAAATACGTAACGCTCTAGGGGGGTGAAGGGTTTGGCCTTACGTTACACTTAATGTTTTTTAATGTGTTTTTTCTTGAAAATGCGTTACGAGGCGGGAGGGGGGGGGGTCAAAAATCCTGAATTATTACGTTATGTAATTCAAGGACGTTCCCTAATCCTATGTATATAGTAAGAAACCCTCTAGTTTCTCTCGTATCTGAGTAGATGGCGCTTCTTTCGAGGGTTTTCTCACTATAGACATAGGATTAGAGACAAAATCGTCTAATTAACTTCGCAAGGGTGTCACATTGACCAAGCAGTGTTCTGAGGAGTCCCATAAGGACGAAACAGTTAACTGTCAACACCTATTAACATTAACTTATTAGGTGTACATTAGATCTTGGACCCCCGTGAGGTTAAGCTTTCGAGCTACCCACGGAAAAATATGAGAGAAACAAAAGACTTCTTTTTACCGGATTACGGGAACTAAAATTCACGTTTGTTAATACATATAGTTTTTTTTAAATAAATTTAATTTTTTTTCAGATAAAACTCTTAGCAGTAGTGGCTGTACCGACTTTGGACCTAACCGCACTCGTATTCGAGCAAATGGTGAACACGGAAGACTTTAAAAATATTTATCTCAAGTTAAACGAGGAAGACAGTCGTTTTTATTTGTGCGAAGTCCTTAAAGCGTTGGATTTCTGTCATTCTAGTGGTATTATGCACAGGTAGGTCAAAAGTATGTCAAATTATGCTCAAAACGGCGATCAAATGAAGCATTATTAAAAGAAAAATAATAATAAGACTAAGATAACAAAGAGATTTTACATCGGCTTAGATTTGAACCAAAGACCTCCCTCTTGTTAGTCTGAGGTTCTACGAACTGAGCTGCCGAGGTAGTGGCAGAAATTCGCCTATTCGGAAACCGTTTCGCCCTCTGTTATTTTTCTTTCTTAGTATAGTGCAGGCTGTCAAGTTTCCAGTAGCTACTACAGCACGGACGGTCTTATATTATAGGGAGAAGACTATTTATCTATCTACCGAGAGTGCAAGACATATAGCGCGTCACTAAAGGTGTCAGATGTGAAATTTTCAACAAACCTTACAGTTATTTATCTTATTATTATAATTTTTAGAGATGTTAAACCACATAATATTATAGTAGACCTGGAAAATAGAAAATTGCGACTTATTGACATGGGGCTTGCGGATTTCTATCAACCTAATATGGAATATAATGTGCGAGTTGCATCTAGGTAAGAGCAGAATTACATTTACCCCCAAAAGTGTGAATTAACCAGTAGGTACTTTTTAAAATTTTGTATACCAGAGCTGTCTTTTATATTTTGCATATCGGAACATAGAGGGCGACACTGATCGAATGTCGTTACTAAAACTTAACTTCAATCTTTATATATATATATACATATATATATATATATATATATATATATATATATATATATATATTTATTGGTTTCATAACGTTCTACGTCTTCCGATACCCAATCTCCACTCGTTTCTGTTTGCCCATAATTCATCATCTAGGCCTCTTATTCTTATTTAACTGTCTATTCCTTCTCTCCAGCTTCTCCTTGGCCGTCCTCACTTTCTTCGGCCAGTTGGTTTCCATTGTAGTATTTGTTTAGGTAGTCTTTCGTCATTCATTCTTTGTACAGGGTGGGGCATTTTCGTTGGTTTTATAGGGTACAGGCTAAACGGTAAGAGATACAAAAAAACTGGCATACGTGTCCCGTCCTCTTTTTTAGTGTCTTTTTTAATGGCGTCATCAAATCGAGGCTAACTAGATTAATTTAGCAGATACAGGGTGATTCTCAAAAATTGCCGATTTTTATTATCTTTTATTACTCGTTTATTTATGGAGACAGAAAAATTCTTCAAATACAAAAGTTTTATGATTTTGTACGTATAATTCTGTGGCGTACCCAGAAAAATTTAAAATATTTTATTTGGTTTTATAGGGTACAGGCTAAACGGTAAGAGATACAAAAAACTGACATACATGTCCCGTCTTCTTTTTTAGTGTCTTTTTTAATGGCGCCCTCAAATCTACGCTAACTGTATTGGTTTAGCAGATATAGGGTGATTCTCAAAAATTGGCGATTTTTATTATCTCTTATTACTCGGTTATTTATGGAGATAGAAAAAAACTTCAAATACAAAAGTTTTATGATTTTCTACATAAAATCCAGTGGCGTAACCAGAAAAATTAAAAATGTTTTAGTTTTCAAGATATTATCAAAAGTAACATTTTTTAAACGGAACACCCGTACCTCAAAAAATTGAATTTTTTCTTGCAATTACAGCGATATATAACACTTTTCTTTGTCCTAAATAGGTAAAATACGAAAAAATATTTTTTTTGTTGTTGGCTATGAATGGGATGAACTTTTGTTTTGCTTTTTTAACTTGTCACAAAGTCAAACGTCAATTAAGTATTGTTTTTGCTTTGTTGTTCTTACTTTTGTCTAGGATGAATCTTTATCAAAACTATGAAAAGTTAAACATGTTTGAGTGCTATATTGAATCTAATAAAAATAGAGATGCAGCACTTACACTAAATTTTGACCGTTATCCGAAACGACGTCAGCCAGACAAAAGGATGTTTCAAATAATGTATCACAATTTAAGTAAGTATGGGTCATTTGGAAAACCAAGAAATAAAATTTACAATAAAGAAAATAGAGAAACGGATGAAATAAACACGTTGGCTTGTGTTGCTGCTGATCCTACGGTATCTAGTCGTAATATAGAGAATGATATTGGTATAAGTAAACGTAGAGTTTTAAGAATATTGAAAAAGCATAAGTATAAACCTTATAAAATAAGAAAGGTTCATAATTTACATCCTGGAGAAGAACAACGGCATTTCGAATTTTGCAATTGGAATTTGCATATCTAGCGAAGGAATGTTTAATCGACATAATAATCGATATTGGTCAAACATAAATCCTCATCAGACGGTGGCCAGGGTACAACAAGGGCGGTTTGGATTCCATGCATGGGTAGCGCTGTATCGAAATAGAGTGTTTAACTATAGGCTTTTTAATGAAAACTTGAATGCAGAAGGATACAGACAAATTTTGGAAGAATATGTAATAATAGAGTTGGATAACATGCCATTAGGTGAAATAAATAACATTTATTTTCAACAAGACGGTGCTCCAGCACATAATAGCCATATGATAAGGAACTTGCTAACTGCCAATTTTGATAAAAATTGGATTGGTACATATGGGCCAAGCCGATGGCCCCCGCGTTCTCCCGGCCTGACCCCCCTCGACTTTTATTTTTTGGGATTTATCAAAAATGAAATTTATAAAACACGAAGTAACAATGTAGAGGAACTTAGGGAAAATTTTATTATTTGCATTGAGATAGTACCAAATATTGGCATCTATAACGCCACTCGTTCGGTTACAAGTCGAGTAGAAAAATGCATTGAGCAGAATGGGAGACAGTTTGACCTTTTGTAACTAATTTTTATAATAACTATTTAGTTCTTATTACAAATTTATGTTGTTGTTCTTATAGTTTAGTAATATCTTAATATTCTTGTTAAGTAGGTTCTGAATATACCTATTATAAAATAAAAAAATATTGAATCAATTCATAACGAACTAAAAAAAAAAATATTTTTCCGTATTTTACCTATTTAGGACAAAGAAAAGTATTCAGTGTTATATATCATTGTAATCACAAGAAAAACTGCAATTATCTGAGATACTTACATACTGGGTGTTCCATTTAACAAAATGTTACTTTTGATAATATCTTGAAAACTAAAACATTTTAAATTTTTCTGGTTACGCCACTGGATTTTATGTAGAAAATCATAAAACTTTTGTATTTGAAGTTTTTTTCTATCTCCATAAATAACCGAGTAATAAGAGATAATAAAAATCGCCAATTTTTGAGAATCACCCTATATCTGCTAAACCAATACAGTTAGCGTAGATTTGAGGGCGCCATTAAAAAAGACACTAAAAAAGAAGACGGGACATGTATGTCAGTTTTTTGTATCTCTTACCGTTTAGCCTGTACCCTATAAAACCAATGAAAATGCCCCACCCTGTACATGTCCGTACCACACCAGTTGTTTTAATCTTATATCATCCACTAAAGTACATTCACCCACTGTCATAATTTCTCTTATTCTTTGATTTGTAACTCTTTCTCTTTTTGATTTCCCTGCTGCTCTTCTCCAATAGTCCATCTCCGTAACGGAAAGCATTTTTTCTGTTCTGTCCTTGATTGGCCATACTTCTGAGCTGTATGTAATAATACTTTTTACAATGTTTTGATATACTTTGGTCCCAAATTATTCCATTTAATAAAGTTATTGCTTTTCTTCCTTGTACGTTTCGATCATTTATAGCTTTGTCTAGTGTTCCGTCAGCTGTAATTTTTAGACCTAAGTATTTATACTCATCACAGGACTGAATTCGCTGTCCGCTATTTAAGATTAGATCCTGTTTCGTTCCACCAATACACATATACTCTGTCTTATTGAGATGAACCTCTAGTCCCCACTTATTGTACTCTTCTATTAGTTTTCGTGTCATATAGTCGAGGTCTTCATAATCCTGAGCCACTACTATCTGATCATCGGCGAAACATAAAGTATACAAGGTGGTTTCGTCCAACGGAATTTCCATGTTTTGACATTTTCTCTTCCATACTTTAAGGACTTGTTCCAAGAGCGTAGGCGAGATACAGCAACCTTGTTTGACCTTTATTTACTTGAAAGCCTTTGGTTAGTTTTGCTTTTATTTTAACTTTTGCCTTACTATTGCGGTATAACTCTTTGATTACCTTAATTAGTTGTACGCTTATGTTTGAGTTTTCCAACGCTTTCCAAAGTAGATTTAGTGGTATACTATCATATGCCTTCTGCAAATCGACGTAAAGCAGATGCAGCTCTTGTCCGTATGCCATTTTCTTTTCAATAACTTGGGTTATACAAAAGAGATGATCTAAAGTCGATCTACCCGCCCTGAAACCGGCTTGTTCCTCTGCCTCCATGTCTTTATATTCGCTATCCACTTTATTTCTTGTTATTTTACCGTATATTCTGCTTAGCGTACTAGTCACAGATATACCTCTATAATTGTCACATATATCTTTCCTTCCTTTTTTGTGTATTGTGGATATATATGACGTTTTCCACTCAGTTGGTACTACAGTTCCATTTAAATATTTTTGGAAAAGATTCCGTATACTCCAAAACAGTTCTTCAGTGCCATATTTAATTTAATTTAGAAACCTGCAGCATCTTATGGCCATTTGCACGACGGATACCCCACTTAGGTAAACGTGGGAAATGCTAAGAATATAAAATATACATTTTGTTTTTAGGTATTTTAAAGGACCAGAGCTGCTTGTGGACTATGGTTATTACGACTACAGTCTGGATATGTGGTCATTCGGGTGTATGTTCGCTTCCATGTTGTTTCGGAAAGATCCGTTCTTCCATGGAACCGATAACCACGATCAGTTGGTTAAGATTGTTAAAGTATTAGGTGAGAAAAATTATACAAAAATTACGAAAATTGCTTTTTGTTTGATACTTGTGGTAAAAACATGGGACAGTATCTAAATTTTAAGTTCATCATTTTGTTGCTACAGAACAAGGAGTTATAAGAATTTTGTATTTAAGAGCTGTAAATATTCGTAGTAATAATGAAGAATTAACCACAGAAGTCTACTAAACGTTCAAAAGGACTCCTCAGAACACTGCTGGTCAATGTGACAAATCTTCCGAAGTTAATTAGACGGTTTTTTCTCTAAAAACATGGGACAGTATCTAAATTTTAAGTTCATCATTTTGTTGCTACAGAACAAGGAGTTATAAGAAGTTTGTATTTAAGAGCTGTAAATATTCGTAGTACTAATGAAGAATTAACCACAGAAGTCTACTAAACGTTCAAAAGGACTCCTCAGAACACTGCTGGTCAATGTGACAAATCTTCCGAAGTTAATTAGACGGTTTTTTCTCTAATCAAATGTAAATAGTGAGAAAACTATTGCAAGAAGCGCCATCTATCGAGATACGAGAGAAACAAAAAACAAACGCAGGCGAAAAACTGCTATACAATATCGATCAATGAAAAGATCGAATGCAAATAAAAGAAAACAAACTATAGTCCGTGACCTACGACAGCTCTTTGTCATTCAGGCCGGATCAACGCATATTGCATTTTTTCTTAACTTTCCGTATATTTTAGGAACCTCGGAGCTAAACAGCTATCTTAAAAAATATAACATCCAAATTGACAATAGCCTTCAGGAAATGCTGGGTCAACACACCAGAAAATCTTGGCAACGATTTATCAGCTCTGAAAACGAGTACTTGGTTGACAGCCAAGCTTTGGATTTGTTGGAAAATCTACTCAAAATCGACCATATGGAACGAATAACGGCTAAAGAAGCACTCAGACACAAATATTTTTTCAAAGTACGGAAACGAAGCGCTTTTCCAAGTGGTACCAATTATGTTAGTACCACTACCGCCCCTGAAGGTTGCCAGAATTAGTATTTATTTGTTTTGTTTAATTTTGTTTGCTAGTCAAAATACGTTTGCTCGACTTGTATTCCTGCGAGGTGACGTAAATAACGAGACAACAACCGTAATATTAAACATGATTTTTTTAATGCTCATTATTTAAAAACCAAAAATCATAATAAATGATAAATACTACTATAATATTCTACTTACTATATGACAGTGTTGCCACTTTGCGTCGTTATTTAATTTGTGCACCTCGTATGTCTGTTCGCTTTTCAATTTTTTTGACATAGGTTCTTATAATATTTAGAAACAAATCTTTTAATAACATATTGTAATTAAAAATAAGGTTTTGACACACAATTTGTAAACTCTAGATAAAAATGTTTAAAAAAATGAAAAGTGGAAAAGAATATTAAGGCTTTTGTGTTTTTTTTTGTTTGTTTAAAGATCTCCAGTATTTCTAAGTAATTGTAGTAAATTAGAAATAAATCCTTCTTTCCTAACTTCTTGATTGTCATGGTATTGTGACGATTATCCCAAAAAAAGGCATTAAATATTCCTTCAAAGTTATAAATTGCACGTAAAATTTTTTGTAAACGCAATTTAGTCTAAACAATTACACAAACAGCGTAATGGGTTCGTTGCCCTGGGTTCCTACGCCAAAAACTGTTAACGCTGACCCTGCAGAAATCAAAGTCATTTGGGGGTTTGCGATAATTCACCAATAGAACGGTTCCACGCTAGACTTTTGCGACGACGTGAAAGTTAGTTGTCACGCAAAAGGATGGACGTGAAAGCGGAACAGTGAAGTAACGGTGGCCTTTTGGGGATCGTATCATTCGGTCGATTTTGGGGGTTTGAAAATTGAGGATCGGAAGCGGCCCAGGCCAGGGAATCCGCAAAACTACTGGCGTAAAAGAGTAGTTTCTACAAAAAGTAGAGTGCAGTACAAATTATCGACCTGTGTAAATCTGAACCAAATTATTATAGTAATTTTACACCCAAACCAATATCCTGTTTTCTCGGGACAGCGTTTCTCGTCCCTGGATTCTTCACCCTTAAGGAAACAAACTTGAAGGACCCGGGAACCGTCGCGGCTTGTGCAGACACTGTTGACACAATCCTGGTGTTGAAAGTGGACAGGAGTGTAACAAATAAGTTAGTACGGTCTTAGAAGACGACGGAGAATTTGTGCCTTGAAGGCTTATAAGGCCGCACAGCGAGACAGTATTACAGTCCACCATAACAAACCCCTTTTTTAACTCTCGACCCACACAAACACTATGAAAAAAATAAAAAATTTATTTTCCTTTAATTGAAAGTACAACCTGCTGAAAACTACAATATTTCCGAATTCTTAACTATCAATGAGTCAGTTTCCACTAAAACAAAACAATTTTAGTTGAAACCTAAAAACCTTCATAATAATAAACATAAACACACCATTAACAACAACGAATGTAGAAAGTCTTAACTTTATACTTACTTACAAGTTGTCATATGAAAATGTCATTAAGATCACAGAATAAAAGTGTTACGAAGGTTTGTAACGTAGAGTACCAGCTCGAGCGAGTTTATCTGCTTCTTCGTTGCCGTGGTGTCCCTGGTGACCAGCAATATGTTCCTAAAGAGAGAAAGAAACTGTCCAATGTCTTTATACTTTTAAACAGGTTACCTACATAATTTGAAAGGTCATTGAACTTGACTGGCCCCAACTATAATCACATTAAATAATCTACGTCACATGACTATACTTGATGTTGTATTAAAGTGGCACCGCGTCATCAAAACCGTGATGGGCGGGAAGGGAGTAGAGGGGTACATACAGTGTCCCGCACTTCCTGTAATTTTTTTATTGGTATTGATTTCCAAAACGAGGCACTGCACTAATTAGTCATTAGCTTACTATTTTACTTGCTTTTTATTTATGTCTTCTTCTAAACGATTTTATTAGGAAGGAACATATATACTCTTGTCTGGTTGTTACGAACATATTGATTTAGCCTGGCTATGACGTTTTCTATTCGTTGTTGTTTTCACTGTTTTAATGTCAAACAAATTGGGACCGACTTTTTACAAAACAAATTACCGTTTTTGCAACTAAATTAATATTTGCCCACATTTTAATATAATTTTGGATCCTCTTTTATGTTTCGGATCTTTATTTATTAGGTACCTATTAGGTATTAGTACCTATTTTATATCTCCTTTAAAAAGTCTCGGTGTTTTATTATAGACATATAAAGCGGCACACTGCAGGTACAAAGTAAAACAACAATTTTTTGGGGCTTCTTTACATAGATTTTGCCGCACAACTTGGTTTACCATAGCTATGACGCGGTGCCACTTATATACATACTCAACTATAGTCAAACTCTGTAGGCAACCTGTGGAAAAATATAAAGACCTTGGAAACTGTTCAACTGTAGGCTTGTCAACTGAGAGACAGATACACGCACGGATAGGTTAGAGGTTCATGATAAATCTGACGTGTTTTCCCAGAGGTTGAAAAGTCATATTGCCCTCTTTTTCTGGCATAATCCAGTTTTACATGATTTTCATTGTCTGTGTTATTTCCCTTGACAATTATTTGAAGTTTTATTATTTTAGGTAAGGAAAACTTCAAATGTTGACAACAAAAATAAAACAAATTAGACGTTTTCAATATTTTATGTTAGGAAATACTTTGAATTTTGAAAACAAACACAACACAGATTACTAACCACATAAATAAATGGGAAACGTACAAATCAACGTCTTTATACGTTTACATAGGTTGACTACAGAATTTGACTAGTCATGTGAACTTAACTGGACGACTGCAGCTGCGTCATCGGGTTCCCATAAAACGAATGGAATAAGTCAACCCGGTGACGTAGATTTTTTAATCTGATTATAATTGGCCAGTCAGGTTCAATGACCTTTCAGATTCTTTAGATAACCTGTGTAAAAGTAAATAAACGTTAAGTACAAATCAAGCTGGGAGAGTTCTTAATCTCATCGATGAGCGATCGATGCAATTAAACGGGTTCTTGAAAAGTTCTCATACGATCCACATGCCACCCAACAAGTTGTTCCACATTGCCGATGTAATCGATTGTTGTCAACAATATCCATCGGTCCGTGGAGTCGATGTCTGTTGGTGGATGGATTTATATTATAACCTCAAATTTCAAGATTTCAAAATTTCATAAATCTTTTTGAGAAATGTTGCCTATAAACAGCTTTGCGGCGCAATTAGCAATACATTTTTTGAAGAATGTTGATTCATCCAGTTCATCAGATTCGAGAAAGGAACTTCTTCTAAGTGCACGAAAACCTTATGCAAAAATCCTGGATTATATCGAGAAAACGGTGGAACATTTATAGTTTAAGTGACTTTAAATCTCACTTTCGAATGACCCGAGACGCAGTTGAGGTAGGTCATAAAATTTACACAGAATTCAAAAATTAGGTTAAACGCATAGGGTTCTTCTAATTTTTGTAGGCCTCATCGCTGATGGCTGTGATAATCATATGTTCCATCGACTGATGGCAACAATCAGATGGACTTCAGATTAATTTAAGAACTCTCCCGCTCATCAATGACAATCAAGCAGCGCCATCTGTCGCACAGCTCGCGTGTTAAACTCAAAAACAGCACTCTGCGCGTTCTATATTCCTAAATACTCTTAGCTTCTGTTTAATTTCTGAATTGACAGGTCGATTAGTACACTTTTATTATTTTATCATTTATCACTCTTTTAAAACATCATTTTCGAATTTTTTGTCAAATAGTTGCCTACCTCTGATGCAATACAATTGTAAAAATGTACATATCACTCTCTTAGTTTAATAACCACCCATATATCTCATTTTTGCACGTTTTCTAAAAACATTAAAAAAAACAATACCTTTTCTACCAAAAATTAAAAACCATCAAAAAGATTATGTAGTTAAGAGCTTGATGAAAAGAAGAATAAATGTTAACAAGCTCACCCATTTTACTTCTGCAAATTGAGAAATCAAACTGTCCAAAACTACTAGGTCTTCTTTGTTTTTGACAGGTCCTCCGCCGGCCAGTCTCCAATTTTTCTTTTTCCAGTTTTCTATCCACTTTGTCATGCAGTCTATCGTGAACTTTGAGTCGGTTACAATTTTCACCTTTTTGTAACCTGAAAACAGTCAACACAACCCATATAGAATAGAAATAAAATTTCGGACTTCCATTGTCTTTATTTATTTTAAAACACGACGTTTCGGTTAGTAAGTATCTCTAACCGTTATCAAGTGTGAACTAAACAATCTAGTCTCTAGGCTACTACTTATACTACTTGGTGTGCAGTCAGGTGTGACGGCCCGCCCCCTTTTTTTGCGATAATAAAAAAAAAATAAATACAAATAAAGACAACGGAAGTCCGAAATTTTATTTCTACACAATCATTGTCTACGAGTTTCAAACAAAGAGCCATATAGAATAGTTGACTAAATGGATTCCAGTAGAAAAATTATGGACTATGCTAGAGCACGCTAATATTAATCATACATACATAAAAGCGATAAAAGAACTATACAAAGGGTCAAAGCTAAAATTAAAATTGGAAATCGACTTTCAAAAGAATTCCTGCTAAAAAAAGGCTTAAGACAGGGATGTTGTATCCAACTCTTTTTAAAATATATATCGCAGTAGCTCTAAAAAACTGGAAACGTAAAATACACGGCATGGGAATACAACTTAATGACCGATTTACCATATACATACTACAGTTTGCTGACGAACAAATAATTGTAGCTAATGATAAAGAAGATGGAGTATATGATGAGAAAGTTAATGGAAGGATACTAAAAGTGGGGATTGATAGTGAACGTAGACAAGACACAGTACTTATGTATTGGAAATGAATCAAGTCAGTTAGAACTAGACACTGGACAAAAAATATCTCCATGCAATGAGTATGTAAACTTGGGTGTCACATTTGATAAGACAGGAACAGACTGTAAAGAACTGGAAAAAAGAATAGTAAAAGCAGAAAAGGTTATTGGATGTCTTGACAGTATTTTATAGCGCGCCGTTATATGGAATAGAGACTTGTCCCGTAACAGAAAAATACAAAACAAAAATGGAACATGTCGAAATGGATGCAATAAGAAGATCAATGAGAATATCAAGAAGAGATCAGATAAGAAATGAGATCATAAAAGAAAGAATGGGTATCGAAAGAAGCATAACGGATAACATGACTAAAAGACAACGGATATGGTACGGTCATGTACAACGGATGAACGACGAAAGATTACCAAAGTAAGTCCTAAAATGATAACCAATAGGCCGCAGAAAAAGAGGGCGTTCTAAACTACAATGACACCAGTCAATCCAAAGATCAATCAGTCAAAAAAACCTGACAGAAGAGGTGGAGAATAGGCGTCGTACAACGTAAAAAAACGTTCTAAACTGACATAGTAGTAAATAAATGGATCCATGATGGATCTGATTCCTTCCTAGCCCATTAACACACAACAACTCAACGCGACATCAGCCTTAAAAAGAGTTTTTTAAATATACCAGAAACGTAAGCTCGTGCGAAGTTTTTTGTAATAATATAAAGTATTGAGAAAAATGTGTTCTACGATATTCCGAAAACCGTATATTAATGTGCTTCGTAAACAAGTTAGCATGTTTTAAATTTTTAACTGTCAAAAAACGTATCATTAACATTAATGTATTTTGACCAAAATCTAATCAGCTCTTTATAATAATATATAGTATTTTACCTAAAAATTACATGAAAATCTTTTCAGCGGTTTAGGAGCTATCGTGTTACGGACAGACATACACACACACAGACAGATGTCACAAGATTGCTAAGATCCAAATACACCCAAATGACACATTTTCGGCGCTCACAAATAAATTTTCTTCGTCGAAAACAATGCCTTCTCACCATTGCTGCGCGGGCTACGAAGGTAAAAAAGGACAAAAAAAATTGTAACAGCATGAAAATTATTGATAATTAAAGAAGAGAAATTGCGGCCAACAGGGAAAGTAAATTAGAGTCGATCCGAGTTATTAGGGTGAAATGGGGTGAACTTTTAATGGTGTATAATGGTTTTCCAGGGTTTTCAGCTACACTAGACCATGTATCGAAAAAAGTTAAAAACAAAAGTTATAGGTAACAGAAAAATCTACAACTTTTATATAAACCATTTCTTAGTAACGCAAAATTTTCTAAGAAAAATAAAAAACACTTTTTTTTTGTTTTAGATTTTTATCTCGCACATTTTAAGATTAGAAGTACCTACTAACCAAGCAAAATGTAGTGTTTAAAATAAGTAAAGACAATGCAGGTCCTAATAGTGACAGTTTCAAATATGCAATTACTCATACTTACCCAAACTTTTTAAAAGCTTAAGTGCTTCACAAGGAGCTTGAATTTCTGCTGTATTATTTGTAGCTCGGCCTATGACAGGTTTTGATATATTCCTGGAAAAGGAAATTATATCATTAACCATCTTTTTCTTCTCAAAAAACACTTTTTCAGATATAGAATTTTTCTTTTACAAAATTTTAATTTTTTAAAAATATACAGGGTGCCCCAACCAAAAGGTAACACAGGTGTTTTTGAGTATTTTTCGTGAAAATTTGGAGAAACGCTCGGACACGTCAATTTTCTTTGCAAGGGGGACACTTTTTGGCAATCATGAAATTTTTGTAGCACGTACCCCCTTCGAGGGGTGTACATTACTCTTATATTTTGAATAGAAAAGTGGGTCTAGTGATACCTTGTTTTGAAGGCCTTTTCTCTGTCCACAACCGTGTAAAAATTTGAAAAAACTATCCATTAATTTTTGAGATAATTACCTTCAAACTTTCAAATTTAACATGGACTGATAAAATATAAATTTAATCAGAATTTTATATTTTTGGGATTTAATTTTTATTTTATCATTCCATGTTAAATTTGAAAATTTGAACGCAAATATCTCAAAAACTAAGCGATGAGTTATTGAAATTTTTACTCGGTTGTAAAGATATTTAGGAGAACTTCAAGACAAGGTGTCACAAGACCCACTTTCTCTATTTAAAATATAGGGGTAAACTATACCCCTCGAAGATGATGCATGCCACAAAAATTTCAAGATAGCCGAAAAGTGTCTCCATCGCAAACAAAATCGACGTCTCAGAGCGTTTCTCCAAATTCGAACGAAAAATATCCAAAAACACCTCTGGTACCTTTTAGTTGGGATATCCTGTATAATTTGGCATTATGGAGTATGACAACTGTAAATTAGTAACGATATTGGCCATATCTTTTCATTAAGCAAGTAGGGTCACTGCATCACGAAGACGCAGTGTCGCCAGGCTTCCAAGATGCAGTGATACTATGTCTTCGTGATGCAGTGACCCTAGAACCAAGGGTTACGAAGCGACACACCTTGATAACATCCTACATAAACTTACAAAGAGTTATTATCACCAAACCACACGCCAATACCAGCTTTAGCAGTAGGCTTGCCATTATTCTCACAAGCGCCATCTGTGTAAACCACCACGAATTCACCTTGCATCGTTAAGTCGTGTCTTGCCCGTTTAGGAGCTCCAGAGTTATCGGTTTGGTCGTTCCCTCGTTTTGCGGTACCATTTGATATAGTTGTAGAACCACTGGTTGATGGTAGTGCTGTATTACCACCAGTAGTTCTGTAAAAGTATTAAAATGGAATTTTTGAAATTCAATAAGTGGTTTAGGTCCTTTTAATAATGATTAAAACTTACAATCTAAATGTTATCTTTAAAATAAAAAAAATGTCAAGGTCAGTGGCGTATATAAGGGGGGGGGGGGGTGCTCGCCCCCCCTCCCGAAGCTAAGGTTTTTATAAATATTTTCCACATATTTCATAAATACAAACATAAAATAGCATAAAATACGGCCTCATGGGGTCTCGGCCCCCCATGAAACTGTTCGGGCCCCCCCGAATCATTTTTCTATATACGCCACTGGTCAAGGTGTTTAACTTGCTATGTTCTACAGTTCCTAACTATTTTGTTATAAAAAAAGTAGGAAAATCATCCCTAAATTTGATATTTTTATTTATGTATCAAAGTTTAGAAAAAATCTTATGTGGCGCCCATGACAATTCATATAAAATCAACCAAAAAATAGGAGGTTTGGCAGACAATTTTTCGATTTTAATGGTTTTTGGTACAATTATTCCACCAGTAAAGTGGATGAACAATCCCAAACTTCAAATTTTTCCAATTGCTAGTTTTCTTAAATTAATTTTTGAAACTGAAGAATTGCCAATTTTGCTAAAACATGTACTAAAATAATTTCAAATATCTCTAGAACTACCTACACCAGGGTAGTGATACCTGGCTTATTTCAAAGGTCTTTAAAATACCTTTTCGGATGAGGCATCAAATGATGTTTTTTTTAAACAAATTTATTTTTTATTTTTTTTTCAAAAAATTATCTTCATATTTTGTTGTTTTAGTAAGATTTAATGAAAGGTGAGAAAAAGATTTACCATAAAAATATGTACAGACAAAAACTAAATTATAAAAAGCACCCAATTTAAAGGAAAGAATCTGAATTATTTGAGTCATTATTATGAATTAGCCAAACCAAAACCAACACTTGCAAATCCACTGTATTTTTTAAAATGACTATTATGTGCATTCTAACAAGAAAATGAACTTTCTTTATAAAAATACATTTTGTGATACATACTGTACTAAAAAGCTATTTTAAAAACCTTTCAAAAAAGATCAACATCACTAACCTGGAGTAAGTAGTTCTTCAGATATCTTAATTTTTTAAAACATGCTTGAGCCAAATTGGCAGTTATCTTGATTTTCAAAATCAAATTAAAAAAACTAACAACTAATCAGAAAAAAATAAAATTTGGGTTTTTATGCCCTGTAAGGGTAAAATAAATGTACCAAAAACTGTCAAATCTGTAATATGGTGAATGAATCAATGAATAACTGAATTAATAAATTAATAAATCCTTTATTGACAAATCCTAAAGCTGTACAATATATTTCCCTACACCTAACTTATTTCTATACTTTAAACATAGTACACATAGTAATTTGTAACAATTACATTATTAAAAAATAGAATTTATGTTAAGTTCTAACACACATTTTAAAGTTTGAAAAATTATTTAGATTTTTAATGATTTCATTTGAAGAATAATGTGATAATTTTACCTAAACAAAAGTTCTGGTTGACTCAAGGCCATACCTAGGGGATCAATCCCACTAGAAATGATTGATATAGATTTTTTAACAAATTCACTGCAACACCAAAAATATGTGTCTAGTATGCAGTACATTATGGGTCATATTTGTCCAGTGCCTAATTGGGCTGACATGTGTTTCAGGGCTAATTTGAGCCATACATTTTTTTCCTGAAAATGAATTGTACTCTGTCTTCCAATTTCGTACCTATAAATAAATCCACAAAATCCCAACAAGTAGAAGAACAGCAACATTAGCAATAGTACAGAGATGTACAAGATATATTGGCCCTGTAACGCAGTGAATGTGTTAAAGAGCTTTTTCAGCAATAAAAAGACACAAACTTTCCAAAATATTATTTGAACCTTTATTACCCTTCCCAATTTCTTTTTCTGGGTACAGCACTGGATTGATTTGATATGAAACAAACTGCCCAAAAAAAAATATGTGTTTTTTTCATCTGCAGAAAAGGAATAAATAAAAGGCATGTGTGATAGTTTAAATTCTCACAAATTTGTACAGAAGAGTTTTTTTTCTTACCCATTAGCTAAAAGGATGGCATTAGTTGACTGTGTCAAAGTAGCTATTTGTAGTCTTATGTCTTTGATCTCCAGCTTAAGAAGCTTGGCTCTTCTTTCAGCTTCATTAAGTCTCTGAAGAAGTTTAGTTGCTTGCTGCCTGAAATAATTTTAAACATACATGCGGACCACAAAAAAAGTCAAACTTCAAAAATAATCGTTATTTTATAAAACTAAAGAATGACACTTGGCTCAGCTTAGAAAGCAATATGTATGTAATTTGTTCCTCAACTTTCAGTAAAAAAAGAGTAATTTTTTAAGCTGTAGGAAACAGAATACAAAAGCATGCACAACTTACACAGAGCTTGCCATTACTTCTTTCCCTGCAAGCACGGAAACTTTTTTGAAGAAAGAGGAAACGAAGCTAGACACTATAAACTTATAAGATAAAAAACCAATAATCATTGAATCCTCTTAAAAATAAAAAAAAAATAAATTAAAATTTTTCTTTGTTTATGTTTACAACAGCTGGTAAAATGAGGTTATGGAAATGTCAGGAAAATATCGGGCAGCGGTTTGCACCACGGGTTTGCACCGTTGTACCGTGCAGGGATCGTATTTTTGAGGACCAGAAACGCTTGGGGGCGGTTCGCTTATTAGGTCAAATTTTTACAATTTTTCCTGAATGACATATTATAAAAAATCAGTAGATGATTCTTTGGCTTATTCCAAGACTAAAAGATTTTATCATCAGTTGTCTGGAAACGCTCCATTACCAATCCACAGGGTGTTGAAATAAGTCTTTAACATTTTTATAGTATTCTGCGGGTGGATTTTTAAAAAACATAGTAACTTTGTATGTAATATAACGGTAATTTCCAAAAACATTAAAAACAAATTGTTAAATTTTTTATTTAAGAAAAGAACTATTCAAAGCATTGGACCCTAAAATAAAATTTTAATTTAAGAAAGAGCCCTTGTCCAAAATGCAGACTTTTGAAAAACCGTTCGTGCATTGGGTTTACTATGTCAAGACGTAGGTTTCACCTGATTCTTAGAAAATTGGAGGCTAGCAATAGTGAAAAACGATGTTTGCCTATATTTCCTAGAAAAGTAAATGTTTATTTACAAACAAACTAATATTTTTGCACAGTTGAATATATCGTGGCCTAGCGGACACTCTTTGTTAGGTCGTACCTACTGACCTATGACAATATTTCTTTTGCAGTTAACACTATATTGCTACAAAAAACTATTTTACTGTTTTGCGATAATCATCACACATGCGCTAAAATGCATTTTGTATATTAGGTACCAATTTTTCCTCAAAAAATCGCAGCATGAGTATTGTCCCTCGAAAATTTGTTTTTGTAGTATTTTGTGTATTCTTAAATTTAATAAAATGTGAAGATACAGCGGAAAATTTTATAAAAAGACCACATTTATTAAATCCCGAAAAACAGTACATTTGGAGAGATGGAAAATGTAAGTTAAACAAACGATTTAATATAACTTAAAAAAATTGTCCATACTTGGTGGAGGTTCAAATAAATACAAAAATTTGGTTGGTCTTTACAAGTTTTACTTCCAAATATCACCTATTCGGCGTTATCTAAAAAAAAATTCTATCGAAAACAATACCTTCTCTATCTTTTTCCTGCTCTAGAAATATAAAAATACCTACCCTTTCTTTTTGAACCAAAACATTTTTGAAAGTAGTGTAGCGTACAAATTTTGGATTAATTGATAAATTTTAGTTTTTGGAATTGGAATCGTCAGATTTGCTAATAATGCATGCGTAGGTGCGAATAATTTGTACGGGACCTGCTACACCAGACGTCAGTGCACCAACATTGGAGGAGTGGCCTCTGGAACCTGTTCCAGCGTGGGAGTTTGTTGTGTCAGTAAGTCTAGCTCCAACACGTTCCCCAGAAGTTGGAGTGAGTGTTAATCTCTGTAACATTAATTCATTAAAAAAATATTCAAGATTTTGTACACAACCTTCGACAATGGAAGTATACAAGGATACCTTTCTAGTCTATTAGCACCCTCTAAGTGAACTCAACACTATATCAGCGTTGAAAACGATTTTAGTAAATATCTCAGGAACGGATGTTCCTACGAAGTTTTTAGTTAAAACACAAATTATTAAGAGAAATGTGTTGTGTACTATATTCAGAAAACGACATAACAATGCGATGCTCCGTTACAAAGTTAGCATTTTTTCAATTGTTTAACTGCCAAAAATTAGCATTCCCAATTAGCATCAAAAAATTACCCGAAAGCCTGTTCTAAAAGCCCTCTAGATAAAGACTTGTTAGAAGTAATAACTTTCTGCTTCTTTTTTTGTTACACTTTTTTAGTAACTTATTTTTGAATTAAAAGTTACGCGAAAGGAAGTTCTAAAAGTTCACTAGGTCACACAATATTAATGTGTCTTTATCAGGTTAATAACTGATGCGTCATGATCGTGAAGGATCAGGGATCAGTTCATTAACTAGTTTTTGGAATTTAGAGGACAAAGCACTCCCGAATATATTCCATCGAAGTGAAAAATGTCGCCTATAGGTGGCGCTGCTACGAGTAAAATCTCAAAAATATTCGTGTAGAAAGGGCGCAAACCTAATATGATTTTAACATTGATAAAAATCTACTTAGAATTCACTTGATTATAACGTAAAAACGTTGCTGTTTTGAATAACCTGTTAGGCTTGTTTTCATATTTGAAGTAATCGTTTTTTTTCTAGCAGCTTTTAAAGTCAACCTTTTTTGCTTACGCGTTTTTACGTGTTAAACACGTTATTGTGCTATGTAGGTTAACTTAAAAAACTCCAGGAAATTCCAATGTGCTATTCCTTAAGACTTAAAAAGCTAAACAGCGTGGCTATTTTGATTAGCACTCTTTATTTGCTATTTTATTTATCTAATAAAACCACCTTAACTAACCGTTTTTCAAATGTTTACATAAACATATTTACTTTGTTTCCAACGGTATAAATTCTAACAGAACTTAGAAAAATGTTGCACGCTTTTAATTCTTTATGTTCCCGGTTTGAGCATGGCGTATTGCAAAGTTTCAATAACTTTAAAGTTTTTTCTTATAATTATGCCCAGTATAGTGTCTATGTATAAAAGCAACTCCGATTCGTTCTTTGACCCTACGAAAAATTCCAGTCAACCGAAAAATTCAAAGCAATGTAAGGTAACTTTAAAAATATTAAGCGCGCTACTATGTTCCTGTATTTGAAAATTTCTTTATAAATTTTGAAATTCAAAATGCAACTTTTGAAAATTGTCCATCAATCAGCACGCTCATAAACAAAAGTTTTATGACTTGAAGTTTTCCCTGATAATCCTTTTATTTATTTTTTAAACTTTTATCCGTTGATTTAATTTTTCCCAAAGCATAATCTTATTGTTAAGTAGATTACGTTCAAGTGAAGGTTTCCCCCTCTCCGAGGCGCAAGATCGCAAGAACAGATTCTTTGTTTGCAAAGTTAAGTTAGGAATGGTAATTGAAACACATACTATTATATAGCTTGAAAAACACATGGCGCGTCATTTTTTAGCCACTTAATAATATTCAAGTTTCAAGTTTATTTTTTAAAACAGTACCAACTGTACAATAAATATTTCTCTTAACACTACTTTCCAAACTGAACATTAGTAAGGACATAGATGACTTAACACCTGTTTGTTCTTAGTATACACCTTTGTTATAGTATTTTTCGGTTGGCAAATCTTCGAGGGGTACGGAATAGTACGGTTTCCAAATACTGCTTGTTCGGGAGCAAATGGAGAAATCGGTACTTGCCTTAGAAGTAGAGAGTGCACAGAGAGAAGTGGTACTGCTTCCGGAAGCTGTGCTAGTGGCATTGGAGTATGTTGCCAAAGTAAGTTATGTACCTGGGGTTGGGGATTCGTTTAGGTTAGGTTAGGGTAGGTAAGGTGGTCTTTATACTTTTACACAGGTGACCTACAAAATTTAAAAGATTATTGAACGTAACTGGCCAACTGTAATCTGATTAAAAAATCTACGTCATCGGGTTGCTTAAACCTTTTGTTTTATTGAAACCCGATGACGCAGCTACAGTCGTCCAGTTAAGTTCACATGACTTGTCAATTTCTCACTGTGCATCTACTATCTCCTAGATACATTAGAGGTTAACAACATTATTTTTTTCTAGTACTCAGATCATGTGGAGAGACATCCACACACAATGGAACGTATTTTACAAACCAAAACTATCCATTAACTGAAACTGGAAGTACCACTTGTACAATGACAATTCAGCCTTGCAGCGCCGATTTTTGCCAGGTACTTATTTCCTTATCCTAGAAAAACTGGAAATGAGCTATCCAACTGCTATCACTAGAACCCTGCGTTCTTGACCAATAGCGCCAACATCCGGACGGACGAACAGACAGAAAAATGGACGGATAGAGAGACAGAGCGACAGATAATAAAAACAAGATCTCCTTTGACATGAACAAAAGGATTTTTAACAATTTTTATATGTAATTTTTTCAACTAACTAATTCCAGGGAACTACCTAATAACCTCAAACCTATAAAATAACTCGTAGACTTCTAATGTATGGATTAAATATACCAGTTTCGATACGACTATTTTAAATTTAATTTTTCTAGGTCAAAATAGACTTCCTTTCTTTTTCTCTGGCACCCCCAGATGCAACAGGAGTGTGCACCACAGACGCCTTGATAGTAACAGGAGGTGCAGGTCCGGTACCGGTAATATGTGGAGAAAATACCGGCCAGCACATTTATGTGAACTTTAATGGCGTCCAATCGATACAGTTGATTGTTACTACCAACGGAGGAACTACTTTTAACCGAGTGTGGAATTTTTTGGTTACACAAATTGCTTGTGGTTGTCCAACTAGAGGTAATTAAATTGGTTCTTAAAGCTTGCAGAAAGTATCTTGGCCGTTGTAATAGGACTTACTTCCCAAATATCAATTCTGGCGTAGTATGGTGGTGTGCATATAATGTAGCGAGAAATGCGTTTTCTATTCTGGCGCTGTATGAATGAGAGAGACAGAACAAGTAGGCATCGCGTGGTTTGTTCGCGTCCCATGCACATAAATATTCGTCTATCCCATGCAAGCATATGCTTTACTTGGTTAGTTGAAAATCCTGCCCACTAAGGCGAAAGGTGGAATCTGAAAATGAGCAAATTTGTGGAAAATCGAATTTAGCTAGCAAAGGTTTAGTTGTTTTAGTCGAATATTGATAACAAATAAAGTAAAATACTAATTTTTGCCAACCCCTTTTATGATTAGCATTACAAGCCACTGGGACGTAAGCTTACTTTTCTATTATACTCGCCAAAAAAATGCTTTGCTAGGTGCAAATTCTTAAATTTTATTTTATCAACTCACTACTGGTTTTTAGCCCCAACTGGTTGTCTCCAATTTTACAACTCCACGACTGGCACTGTAAACAGTTTTAACTATGGCACTGCAACTAACGTTATAGATCCAACTACTGGAGTTGCAGGAACAAGAGAATTGGTAAGCAGTCAGCAAAGATCGACAAGAAACTTTACGAAGATGGCTTAAAGAAAAAACTAATAAATTAGGCTTCAAATATCAAACGTAGTTAGAAGACTGAGTTGACAAGATTTCCTCACCTCTTTATTTGTAAGGATACCTGCATTTAGAATCAAGTCAATAGTGCTTCTGAAAACTGTTTGAAACAACTATTACATCATCAATATTTACCGCTTATTTTTGGATCTATTAATCTTTGCCACGTAGCAGGTGCGTCTTCAACTCAAATTGGCATTTTCTTAAATTAAAGAAGTCCTCAACCTTGTAGAGTAAAATCAGTTTTATCTAATATGCTAGATATGAACGGTATAGGACAAGCGTCTTTACGAATTGCTTTATTTAATGCACGATAATCTACACAAAACCGGTATTTGCCATTGCTTTTTGGCTTAAGAACTACAGTAGAAGACTAAGTCGACTCTGAAGGTTCAATTATATTACTGTCGAACATAGAATAGACTTCTTCATAAGTTATTTTTTTAACTGCCGGCCAATAGCGGTATGCTCTTAATCTAATAGGTTTAATCTCTATAATAATTTTATGCTCGACTAAAGTTGTACTACCAATCTTGTCTCCCATAAGTTCTACTGAATAACCCGAAAAACTCTATCAAACTCTTATATATACATAAACAGACCACATTTTATATGGCTTCTTATCGTTGCTTGCTTATATAAAACAAAACACTATTTCATGGGGTATGACACACGGTAGAACAATATACAGTTACAAGTCACAAAGAAAAGAGTTCTAAGAATGATGGAAATAAGGCCAAAAGAAAACGTAAAATTCGAATTTTTTCAGGTTTTTGAAAGCTATGGAGTTTGCGTGGAAATGCAGCCAGGTTACTGCGGCATTCAGTGGTCTTCCAACTCTTTCATGATTTCTGGAAACGCTAATGGTTTAGGTATAGGAGCTCTAAATGACGGAGATTGTAACAGTGATTTCGTAGTGGTTCCTAATCCATATTATCCCAATGGTACTGCATTGATTACCGATAGGTTTTGTGGATTGGCTTTTGATACTGTCGTTAGTAAGTACCGATCAATTTCTTAGTTTAATCATCTTTTTTGTTCAGTATTATCAAGGTACTCTTCATCCAATTCGAAGCGCGTCATGGTTATTAAAATAATTTGTGAAGGAAAGCACGATGCCTAAAGAAATCTAAGTTTCCTTGAGGTATCTTAAAAGTTAACACATTCCTTCGCTTTTTCACAAGTGGCACTTAAAAGATAGGTTCATAAATCTAATTTTGTTTTAGGTTATACTAAGCCATTTGTCTTGTACGTTGTTACAAATGGAGACGAAATCAATGATACCATGAACCTTGGCTTTTCAATGATGTTTTCTCAAGTTGCTTGTAACAACGCTCTTACTGGACTGACAGGCTTAATGGGATAGTAGTCAGTATGCGAGCTACTAGCTTACCAAGTAGTGACAGTAGTGATGATCCTCTCAACTCAACCGTAGAAAAATACTAGAAATACTATTCTTGCTTCCAAGTAAATAAAAATCGTTTCTACTTTTAAGTTTGTTGTTTCATTTATTTTATTAAATAAAAACACTAAAGACATTTTTATCGCTTTCATTCCAAAAACTGCATGGAAATATAAATTTAGCAATTTTACAGTCTAATATCATCCTTACAATGGGCCTTCACCAAAAGCCGTCGCAGGATCATAATGGCTGTGCGTCGACCTAGCAATCGCAGCGTGGAGATGCATAGTATGATCCTGCATACAAATGAGCATCGTAACCAGGGACATCATGCTGATGTGGAGCTGGACCAACTACGGGTGCTAATCTTGGTAAAGCTAAATGAAGATGAGACGCAGAAACTACAGGCGCAGCAGAAGCTTGTAAGAAACGCGACTGTTTTACAAGATCTACAACTTGTGCAGCTGAGGGAAAATGGGCACGTGGTGCAAGAAGTAGAACAAGGCCAAGGTTGCCTAACTTCAAGCAATCTTTTTGATTGAAGGTTCTTAAAAATAAAAAGTTGTCCAATTTTGCAAACTGGAATAACTAAGTGATAAAAATAAAAACCATAAACATATTTTAATTTTTCTTTATTGATTTAATTAACCTATAAAAATAAAAAACATTTTAACTAAAATCAGTCTAAAAACAACATTCAAGAATCTAAATCTAGCTTTTCACAGCCAAATATCATCCTAACAATGGGCCTTCAGCAAACGCCGTCGCAGGACCATAATGGTTGTGCGCCGACCTAGCAACTGCAGCATGGAGGTGTGGTCCTGCATACGCATGAGCGTGGTAACCAGGAAGCTCATGCAGATGTGGAGCTGGACCAACAGCGGGTGCTAATCTAGGTAACGCTGAATGAAAATGTGGCGCAGAAACTACAGGCGCAGAATGGGCTTGTAAGAAATGTGCGTGTGGTGCAACTACAGGCGCAGAAGGTGCTTGTAGGAAATGCGCGTGTTGTGCAGGAACTACAGCTGGTGCAGCTGATAGGAAATGCGCATGTGGTGCAGGAGCTATCGCAGGAGCATGATGAACATGTGGAAAACCAGGAACTACAGCTCTTTGCACAATAGCCGGTGATCCAGGTAGCACACCTGCTGCGTATGGAGCGTCAAAAACGTGTAAGTGTCTGGAGAAGGTACTGACTTGCGCTGAGAATGGCAGGACGCTGGGTGGTGCAACATTGGTGTAACGTAAAAGAGGTGGTGCGGGAAGCAGGGCAGGTGCAGCAAAGGCTGTGTGATGAAATCCGCTGCAGCTTATTCTAGAGGCGCTGGCGATTAGGAGAAGTGCCACAATCTAAAAAAAATTAAAAGATTCTTTATTTTAAAAAAATTATTAAATCATAAAAATTTTACTACTTATTGGTAACTAAAATGGCTTTTAAATGTTAAAACATTAAAACAAAAAACAAAGATATAATAATGTTTTACTTGTTTATTACTAGTCTCCAAGTTTTTGAGCAACAAAGTAAAAAAAAATTGGTGATCGTAACAATATTCCCTGGCTTTGGTATTAGAAAAGATATTTTAATTTTTTACAAACTTTGCCTATGGCAATTTAATGATCATGTCTGATTTTTGGTCTTAGGAGCCGGATAGGAGAGATTTATTATCAAATAAGTTAATATATTAAATGGGGCCTGGATTTTTTTAAACTTATTTTGTTTTGGATCTAAATAGTCATACATGGGTCGCGGACTTTTGTTTTTCAAAAAATCGGTTTTAGAAAAACAACTTTTTTCGAAAAAAAATTTTCCGGATTTTTTTTTAATTTAATTTTTATACAGAAAACTATTCGAGAAAAAAGTTTTTGAAAACAGTTTTTGAAAACTTATTTTTTTTCGAACAGCAACTTTTTTCGGAAAACATTTTTTTAGAAGCATTTTTTCCAACAATTTTTTTTTAACGTTTTTTCTTTAAATTTTTAAATGACATTTAAAAAAAAATATTATTGCCTTAAAGTAGCTTTGGAGAGTTCAAAATCGGAAAAAACGTCAGGAAGGTGTCTGAAAGGTTGGGATACGTTTGCGATCAATTGACAACGGTTATGATAACACCGATTTCGAGCTCTTAAAAAAGGATAGTTTATAGGTTATAATTTTTTTTAAAAATTTAATTTGAAAAAATTATTGTCGAAAAATTGTTCTCGAAAACTCTTTAAAAAAACGTGGTTTCAAAAAACCGCTTGTTTTTCGAAAAATTTCCGCGCCTGGTCTTGTAGAAATTATATAAAACTACGACTTTTAATTTATTTAGCATTTCGGAGCTGATGACGCGACCCGTGAGATTTAAATAAGAAATACTTACCTATCTCTAGAAAGTACCTTTCGCAAAATTATTTAAATTTGTTTCCAAAATCCGTTAAATTACAACTTTTACATTTTTTTTAACGCAAATATTATGTAAAGCTAAAACTCCTATCTTTTTCCAACTCTCTTTTTATCATCTTAACTTTAAAAAGGATCCTAATTAAAGCTTACCTTTAGGGATGCCATTTTAAAAAACTTGTTATTTACTATTCTACTCCCTTTGGGGAAAGTTGTTAGACTGATATCAATCGAAGATAAAAAATTCGTTTTTATAGTGAAATGGCCACTCCATTATTTTCTACGCATAAATAATTAGGGAATTGCTCATAAAAATATTAGCAATGGTCAGATTGTTTTTGGGTATGTTATGGGTTGTCGTACATAACACCATTCATGATGAAATTTTCGTCGTGTCTTTAACAAAGTTGGTTCACGATTAAAAATGGTACGTGCTTTGGATTAGCTATTTTTTTTTAACAAAATCAACTAAAGTAAATTATGCACTACTTATGCACAGTGCGCTTGTGCAAGACTTGTACGCAGTGCACTTATGATCACGAAAATCTTTTTGGTCCGAGCCCATCAAGCCATATCCAGGCTCTGAACTGTGGAAGGGTTTGCAGTCAAATCATACTTTGATAAATACATAGTAGCCCGTTGTTGTTAGAGGATAAATATGGAGTATACCCATGCATTCTCACATGCGATACTTGAAACCAGGAGGCCTATTTAATTCGTAATGTTCTGCGCATGCGTTAGTTCTGATGGTTTTGGAACATACTCCGATACTTCATTATTTGACAATTGTCACAAGTTTAGGGTTGTCATTTATTTATTTCTAAAAACTAGTTTGATTGGGTGAAAATGTATTAAATTGTGGATTAAAATTGTAGTTTTTCTGAAACTAATTGTGCAAATTTATTGTGAACACCATGAAGAGTGTTTAATGGCATTTATAAACCACTCTTAACTTTATTAACAAATTATGAAGTAAAATACAAGTAGTTACCTCTGGAATGGCACTTCCTTATCTTCTTCTCTCGGATATTTTTCCACAAACCGCAAATGTTTTACATGAATTATTACGCATTTTTTAAAAAACAAAGATGGCCTCCACTCACCCGTCAGCTGTGTCTCTACATGACAAGTCATACGCCTGCGCACTTAGAAATTCGCGTCCGCAAATTTAAAATTTCCATTGTTTCTAAAGCCAGCTATGAGGGCTTCACTTTTCGATTCTTTGAACATGTATTTATGCTATAACGTATTTGGGTCCCGTAGATCAAAGTTCTGAAATTTCTACTTTTTATGATTATCTTTAGAGATAGATACAGCTGATTTCAAAAAAATCTGACACGACTGGAAAAATTCGCTTTCATTTTAAGCAGTATTTATATATTATATCGGGTTGACATTGTCATTTAACAGTAGTGCTATGACGTCCAAAATATTTTAAAAAACTTAGATTGGTAAGAAATAGGCATCAGAGTACGCGGACAATATCTGAGCCACCTAAGATATGCTGATGATATCGCCTTAATAACAGATAAGAAAGAAGAACTGATAAAAATGCTGGAAGAACTGGATACAGCAGCCAAAAATATAGGCTTAAGTATGAACTACACTAAAACTAAAATCACAATACCCTGTTTTCACCAATACATGCCCACCCGGATTCAAAAAACGCATTACGTGATGGCCCATGGATTTGCACCGGTTTTAAATGCAGCGTCACCTGATGCGTTTTTTGAATCGGGGTGGGCATGCATTGGTGGAAACAGGGTGTTAGAAACACATATGAAGATATCACGGTCAGAGTAAACCAAGATTAATTATTAAACTAAAAAGAGGAAACCAAACAGCTAAAATCAAGAGGCGGGTAAGATTGGCCTGGGCAGTATTCGGTAAATTAAGCTACATATTAAAAATAAGAAATATCCTCAGTACCTCAAAACGAAAGTATAACCAATGTATCTTTCCTGTTCTTAATGGATCCCAGAACTGGGCACTTACAAAATCAAACATGGATAAGGTAACAAAAGCCCAAAGATCAATCGAAAGATAAATGTTGCATGTACATACCTACATCAAAGGTCAAATTTTACTTTCTATGAAGTACAAGGCCAGAGATGTCTTCATTCAAAAAAATACAATCGAAATAATCGTCATTATTATTCTAGTCAAATACTTAAAAGGCGACAAAAAGTGTTTTTGGTGAAATGCATGCATTTGTACGACATCTACGATATCAGTTTTGAATTTTGATTAGGGCGATGATATAATGTTGTACCTTTTATCAATTTCCCCCAAGCACACTCTATTCAAAATTGTGCATGATGGTTGCCAAATTTAATAGTATAAATAGGAATATTAAAAGTAAAAATGTTACAGTGTTTTTAACATAGTCACAATCACAAAACCAAGCAAAATGGCTTCTAAGATTTTCGTAAGTTAATTTTTTTTAATTTTATTTTTCTTAAATTTTTCTTTTTGGTCCGTCCCCCTCTTAAGCCACGATTCCATCCACGGTCGCTTACGACTACGTCGCGCCGAATTATTTGTCTACTACTGTTAAAAAGAGATCCATGTTCCCTTTATCTCTTTTCAACCAATGGTAGATGAATATTTCGCCGCGACTCTAGCTTTTCCAAACTTCTCAATCTACTTCCACACTTTATTTTCATCGAAGTTTTAAGTTTGATATATATCGATTTATAAAATAGAAAATCCGTCATTTTGTATTCACCATCTTAATTTTTTTTGTTCTAAAAAACATTAAAAACAGTATTGTAGTTGGAACACTATGTACCTACTCAATTTTATTTTAAGTCTCTAGCTCATCGGGAAGTAACTAAAATATCTGACGAATTATTTAAATTAATGATAGACATGTATATATGAACAAATAATTACACGAAGTAAAGTTGAAAAAAATTTGTTTCTCTTTTTAGTCACTTCTCTTTATCGCCTCAGTGACCATCAGCTGCTGCATGGGAGGCCTTCTACCAGCAGTCCCTGCAGTGGTGCCCGCAGCTTACTCAGTACCCTACGCTTCATCCTACTCAGCCAACGTCGTAAACCACGCCATTGCCGCACCATTTGTCGCTGCACCAGCTGTGTTGCCAGCTCCGGCAGTTTATCCTGATTTGACACCCATCGCTGCTTACCGCGCGTTCCCAGCCGCTACAGTTTTTGGCCGCTAACTTTTTCCAGTATACCCTACGCTACGCATTACCCTTTCGTTGACAAACATCGTAAATAGCCGTGATGCCAGCTCCTCCAATTTTTCCTGATTTGTCTGCTTACAGCACATTACTGTTTACCACGGTGGATAGAATAGACCGGTGTTCGGATCTTATATATAGATGTCGAATTTTCCACGTCAGCTGATTTTTGTAAACAAAAGTTAGATCTGTTATGAAAAACGGAACAACTAATTTGAATTTTTTGAAAACTAAGGCCATTTTTCTACTGTTTTCTAGTACATCCTTATAAAATGTAATTTTCTAGATGTATTGTCGTTATTTTTTTTAGCCCGCTTTATTTTTTATTACACAAAACTTAAACTACAAGTCAAACTGAATGTGATCGTTTAATATCAAAGGTGAACTGAGGACTATTGGGTAGTAAACAAAGAGGTATGTCAGCGGATAATTTTTGAACCTGAAACGAACATTCATTTCTTCGAATTTTAGTTTTTATGTAAAGAGAAATGAAGCGGGCTAAAAAAAATAAGACTGGTATGTCTGAAAAATATTATTTTATAAGAATATACTAAAAAATAGTACAAAAATTGCCTTAGTTTTCAAAAAAATCAAAAAATTTAGTTGTTCGTATCATATCTAACTTTCGTTTCTAAAAATCAGCTGGACCACCCGTGACGTGAAAATTCGACATATATTTATAAGATCCGAACACCGGTATATTCTATCCACCGTGACTGTTTACTACGGTTCTTGACATTGAGAAACCTGGTTAACCTAATCGTAATCTTTGGACGTGAACTAAATTTTATTGTTAATAGGAAAACCTCAGCCTTTTTATAAATGTTCGCCGCATATTCAGAACATGGACCTTCACCTGACCTTTCCTTGATAAGGTTTGCGGAAGATGAGTCATATTTTGAGGCACCAAAAAGTCTTTAAGCCAAGAAATGATTTTGTGATACATTTTAGTAGTTTTAAGTAGTTCTAGTTTTTTTGTAAATATGCTTCTTTCTACAATTATGATACTTATTTTTGAAATAAATCTCTACCTATCTTGCATTTAATTTTATTGTGTTTCATTATTCTTAATTTTTTTTAGCCTTTAATACACAGCATATCTCTCAGATCATTATAAATATGATATTTGGTAGAGTCCTGTATCAGAAAAAGATGAATGATCGGGAGTATATCGACGACTAAAAATTACTGATAATTTTCATAAAATTCTTTTTTTTGACTTTCGTACTTACTTCTAGAATCATATTTACGTCAATTTTTCATTCTATAACTGGGATACCTTTGTATATTGGGACGCGGAAATTTTTTCGAATGTTCGATTTTTCGAAAAAACAAAATTTTGAATGACTAGATTTTTTCGAAAATTACCTTTGTCAAATTAAATTTTTTTGAAAAGCAATTTTTTTAAAAACTATTTTTACAAAAACATTTTATTTTACAGACAAAATTTTCAAGAACATTTTTTTTTTAAACTTATTTTTTCCGAAAAATAATTTTTTGAAATATTTTTTTTTTTTAAAATTATTTATACAAACTTTTTTTTGTGTCCTTCTTTTAATAGTTCGAGACCAATATTTTCATAGACCTTTCCATTTTTTTGAAATTTTACCCTAACCATGACATTTGTCCTTAAAAAAAAATGTCCCCCAATGGATGATCAGAAACAGATAAACATTTTATCACCACAAAAAAATACACATGAGCCGCGCAAAATATGTTTTAATAAACCTTTTTTCACAATTACAGCGAAACCTCTATTAAGCGGACACTCCCTTTAGACGGACAAATTTGTTGGAACCAAGCTTTTCCCTATTTCTTTACATGTAAACTTCACTCCTATAACCGGACACTCTAATAACCGGACGCCGACAATTTTTTTTGGGTAAAAAATTCTGAAACCTCCCTTAACCGGACGCGAACCTCTGACAACGGGATAAAATACC
Source organism: Aspidapion aeneum (assembly GCA_963576565.1). Lineage (NCBI taxonomy): Eukaryota > Metazoa > Arthropoda > Insecta > Coleoptera > Brentidae > Aspidapion > Aspidapion aeneum. The sequence goes on along the minus strand of OY755045.1, from coordinate 16,119,361 downwards.
GCTGCACGGGCATAATTATTATGTTGTATGTTGGCAACAACGCACTCTGCAGTGGGGGAATTCCCTCTTTCCGTTTTAATGCGGAGACTAAATAATTGTGTCGTATTTTATTCCGCGAGACTACTGTGTTTTATTTTTACTGTTCAGTTGGGTAGTAATAGATCTCTTTGAAATGGCGCCTAGTAAAATACTTCTTAGTTTAAGTGAAAAAATGAAAGTTGCTAATGTTTCGGAGAACGAACATCTATCAGCACGAAAGATCGCTGAAAAACTTAATATCGGAAAAACTCAAGCAGCGGAAATTGTTAATAAATATAGGTATATTAAAATTTCGCAGTTCCCTCTCATAATCGGACACCTCCAATAAGCGGACAAAATCGACGAACCCGTGAGTGTCCGCTTATAGGAGGTTTCACTGTATTTGAAAGACAAAACAAAAAGTTTCTTTCTTTCTTTCAAAAAATTAAAAAAAAAAAAATTACAAAATGGTTTTTTATAATTTTAAAAAAAAAACGTTTATAAAAAAATATTGTCAAAAAAATTATTCTTTCAAAAAAACTACTTTAAAAAATATTATTAAAAACTCTTTTATCGAAAAATTTTCCAGTCAAAGAAAATTTTTTTCGATAAACTACTTTTCAACATAAATGCTTTAAAAAAATTTTTTTCGAAAAAATTGCATTTCATAAATTAATTTTCCGAAAAAATGACTTTTTATAAACTAATTTTCCGAAAAAATGTGGTATGCGAGTTTTTATCCACGGTGATAAACATTTTCTAATCAGTCGTTTCTCAAGCTATTGGAAATAATTGCTAACAATCAAAATTAGGTATTAATGTTGGACAGACACTCGTACTATTAGAGAGTTATTGGAAATTCCAAAAGAAGCAGTAATAACGCAAAAACTTTATTTAAATATTTCTATACTTTAATGCAGCTGGGAAAAAATGAATTATTGGAACATGCTTTTTATACGGTCGTCCCTTATTTTTAACGCCACTTCTAATAGTTTAATCAAGGTTGTTCTTTTTTATGATATGCTATGTTTATTGTTCTGTTCGTCATATTTTCAATAAACGAACAATAAAAGTACAAGATTTGTGGCGTGCTATTTTGGCCAAGGCAGACAATGATATTGTAACAAAACGGGATTTTTGTATAAATGGTACTTTTGCCAATTATTAATTAATGATTAAATAATGTTTTCGACATCAACAAGCATTAATTATATGCAAGACTAGAGAGTTAAGATATAGCATAAACATTAATATTATTTTTCTAAATTGTATTTTCGGGGAAACTTTTTCGGTGGACCATTACGAGGAGTGGAGAATTAAGATATAGCGCAATAAATAAAGGGCAGTCAATATTATTTTTCTAAACTGTATTTTCGGTGAAACCTCTGTTAGTTTTTATTTTGCAATTTTTTTACATTTATTGGGTAATCTCCCAAACTACTACAAGGACTGGAGAGTTCAGATATAGCATAAACAATAAAGGGCAGCCAATATTATTTTTCTAAATAGTATTTTCGGTGAAACCTCTTTTAGTTTTTATTTTGCAATTTTTTGACATTTATTGACTAATTCTCACGGACTACTACGGAGACTGGAGAGCTAATATATAGCACAAAATATAAGTTCAATATTATTTTTCTGTATTGCATTTTTTGTGAAACCTCTTTTAGTTTTTATTCTGCAATTTTTTTAATATTTTTTGGCTAATTCTCCTGGACTACTACAGGTAGTTGAGAGTTAAGATACAGCTTAAACAATAAAGGGTGGTCAGTATTATTTTTCTGAATTGCATTTTTGGTGAAATCTCTTTTAATTTTCACGCTGCTCTTTTTTTAAAATATTTTTTGGGTAATTCTCCCGCACTACTACGGGGAGTGGAAAGTTAAGATATAGCATAAACAATAAAGGCTGGTCAGTATTATTTTCCTGAATTGCATTTTTGGTGAAACCTCTTTTAGTTTTTATTCTGCAATTTTTTTTATATTTTTTGGCTAATTCTACCGCACTACTATGGGGAGTAGAGGGTTAAGATATAGCATAAACAATAAAAGGTGGTCAGTATTATTTTTCTAAATTGCATTTTTGGTAAAACCTCTTTTAGTTTTTATTCTGCAATTTTTTTAATATATTTTGGCTAATTCTCCCGGACTAGTACGGGGAGTGGAGAGTTAAGATTTAGTATAAACAATAAAGGGTGGTGAGTGTTATTTTTCCGAATTGCATTTTTGGTGACACCTCTTTTAGTTTTTATTCTGCAATTTTTTTTATATATTTTGGCTAATTCTCCCGGACTACTACGGGAAGTGGAGAGTTAAGATATAACATAAACAATAAAGGGTGGTCAGTATTATTTTTCTAAATTGCATTTTTGGTGAAACCTCTTTTAGTTTTTATTCTGCAATTTTTTTAATATTTTTTGGCTAATTCTCCTGGACTACTACGGGGAGTGGAGAGTTAAGATATAGCATAAACAATAAAGGGTGGTCAGTATTATTTTTCTAAATGGCATTTTTGGTGTAACCTCTTTTAGTTTTTATTCTGCATTTTTTAAAATATATTTTGGCTAATTCTCCCGGACTACTATGGGGAGTGGAGAGTTAAGATATAACATAAACAATAAAGGGTGGTCAGTAATATTTTTCTGAATTAGAGATACTTACTAGCCGAAACGTCGTGTTTAAAATAAATAAAGGCAATGAAAGTCCGAAATTTTATTTCTACCTAATCATTGTCTACGAATTTCAAACAAAGAGTTGAAGAACGGTACGGACCCGGATTCACCAATCTATTCAGAGGCTATGAAAAGACCAAAATTAAAGTGATAAAGGAAGAAGAACACATTTCTCAGTTTACACTTGAAAACGGTTAGAGATATTTACTAAACGAAACGTTGTGTTTAAAATAAATAAAGACAATGGAAGTCCGAAATTTTATTGCTATTACCTTTGTTATTCATAACAATTTTGGTCTTTACTTTTAGAGTTGAAATATTACTGCTATCTATTTCTGTTTTTTTTTAACATCAAATACAAACCTTTCGTTGTTAATGTGGTTGAGAAATTCATTAAGGCTGTCTCTACCATAAGGCCAAACGACAAAAGTGTCATCTACATATCGAAACCAAACTTTGGGTTTATGAGGGGCATTATTCAACGCCTTCTCTTCCAGTTTCTCCATGAAAAAGTTCGCAATCACTGGCGATAAAGGGCTACCCATTGATACTCCATCGATCTGTTCATAAATTTGTTCATTGAAGGTGAAATATGATGTCGTTAGGCAGATTTTAAACAGGTCGGTGATGTCCTTCGGAAATATGTGTTCCACTTCCCTCATTGCCTCGGCCAAAGGTACCTTCGTGAACAAAGACACAACATCAAAGCTAACTAGATGTCTTTCTCGTCCATGGCGATGTTTTTGATCTTCTCAATAAAGTGGGTGGAGTCTCTTACATACGAATCCGTTAGTCCGATGTGGGGTTGCAAGACGGAGGGAGGCAAAAGGAGTGAAAATGTGAAGTATAAAGAAGAAAATTGAAAAGGTATGTATGATTTTCCTACATTGTTTATATAATTGAGAAAAACGTTTATAGTATATTCTTCCTCCAAGAACCGCCAAATTCTTTTTTGAGATCAAATAAGTAATAAATTTAATTAACTTTTAATACTTTTATCAGTCATTTTGCACAAATTGGTAGCTTGCAACGTTTAAGCCTTGGCCACTTCATTTGACAGTACCACTGTCAAACGAGCCGCCTGTCACAATATCATAGAACATAGGCAACGTGTCTCCTTAGCCACACTATGCATGAAATTTGCCTAAAGACCCGGCTGGTGCCGTGATAGCAGAGGCAACGTTGTCAAAGTAGGTCTTTGGTTCGATTTGGATGGACACTGTGCCTATAATAATCATATACATAATATTCCAATACCCACGGTAACTGCCCATTCATGATGCAAACATGAGGGCCTTGGAGTCTTTAAGAAAAAAAGACCTGAATGGTTGCTTTCAAAGATATATGCATATTATTTCCATATAGTACGTATTATTGCAATACCTACGGTACCTTACGATGCAGAATGCAAACATATTTGAAATGGCAATATCAATGGGTATAAGTCTATCCTTTTTGCGGTCCTTAAGATAAAATGTCCTGATTGGTTATACTTTTACGCATGAATAATATTTTATTCTTGTATTCGTTACGTCAAATTATCGACGTACAGTTGACAAAAAGTCTACCTATGTAAATTTGGTATCTGTGCATTTTTCGTACCTTTATTTCTAAATGTTTGCATCAAGGTCCAACCATTGTGTAAATAGATAACAGGGAGTATTGAAATATTACATATATGATTATAATAGATCATTTTCTGGTAGACAGGGATGAGGACAATGAGTTGTAAATGAGAAATGCCTTTAACTTGAACGATCGGATTCTTTTTTCAATACTTTTTCTCTGAATAAAATCTATAATCACAAGAAAACAACGCAAAAAAATTAAAAAATGTATAATAAAACCCCTCCTCAAAAGAAAACAAACATAAAATGCAAAATGGTTAGTTAACAATATGATAGCACAGCTGACAAAGTTCAAAAATCTGTTAAATTAAGGATAAGTTAGATAAGGGCTATCAAAACGGATGGGCTACGATCCTCCACTTTGTTGACGTCACATCGAGGGCTGATTTTTTTTTGATGGTCATGACACAGCTCATTGTCCTTAAAATATTAAAGTTGGAATGCCGGTTCATGAATATTTGATTTTTTTTAAATAAAGCCGGTTTTGAGATTGTTTTTACTATAATTTCTTGTAAAACAATTTTTATAAATGTATAGTAATTCTTAATTTTTCATAACCGCTTCATTAGCTTACACATAAATTAAATTTAAAGCAGAGCGAATGTGTTCGTTTCTGCGTGGAAAGTACATCTATTCGTTTATATTCGGCAATTTTAAAATTTCTTTATATGTGTTTACAAAAACAAACATCAAAAAAAAATTTTGTAGTGTAATTTTGTTTTAAAAAGATTAACGCTGGTATTTTTGGATTCTAAATGAACTTTATAGTAAAAAATTATTAATAAATCGAAAAAGTTATATAATACAAACAAATAAACAAATGCCATGACAAACACAGATGACAAAGTCAAATACGTGTCAAATATAACAGTTGGCCTGCGGTACATGGCGAGTAATTTGAATTCAAAATAAAGAATGGTAAATCTTGAAGATTTTAACCTTTTAATCATCTTGCACCCTTACAAAAGTTTGGTGGAATATCGGAATGATATCTGAGAATATTTCACTGAAATTTCGCGGAAATCTGTAGTGCCATTTTGAAAATATCAAATAAAACGTCTGACCTTCCATAAGACCCAATGTAAAAGTCAGCCCCCCGAGAACAGCTGATTTTATCAGGGTCGTGGCCTGTATTTTTTTGTTGGCTTTGGTTCGATAAATAAAACTGCCTGACTTTATTTGTGAATTAAAGTCTATCCAATTTTTTTTTAAGATCTGCCTTATTTCACGGCGCAGTTGCGCAAGCGTAGACGTCAATATACTGCTAGCATTATTACTGCTAGACCTTTTTACAGTTACAAAAATTCTCTATTATTTGCAATGCTATTGAACTTATTCAGGACTGGTCAATAAATATAAAACTGTAGCGAGGTGAACCTCCATATTTGTGTGTGACAGTTGTACGATATGTTAATGGCTTTTGCCCATATTATAACTATTGGTCATTATTTCGTGTCATTTTGAAAGATTGATTCGAATGCTAACCAAGGTCAGGTTAGCCCCGATTTTCATCGTATTTTTTGAAAAATATATTTAATTTTAAAGAAACAGTCAATATTAGAAAAGAATTAAATTAATTTCACCTTAAGAGTGCGTGTTCGTTTGAGAAAAATACTTTCAAGGATGCTTGCAAAAATATTTCTTGCAAATAGACACATTTTAGAGAGTACATATCAGACAGCTTCGACTAGGGAGCTGCTAGCTATTGGACAGATTAAATTTAAGGTGGAGCCCAACTCTCAAACTTCAAATCAATTCTCTACTCTCAGGAACTATCTGTAGAGCACAGGTTCATAGTTAACAGAAGAATATGTATAGTAATTCATTAGGAATAAAAATGTGAGAAAATTAAAGGTAGATTTAGTGGGAATAAGGACACTGTTGTTCTAGTAAATATACGCTCTAATCCATCGGTAAAAGGTTACAATTCATTAGTAAGTTCATATAAAGTACGGCACATTAATACATCACTAATTAAAATATGAACAATATTTAAAATTACCTTATAAACAATATTTTTTTCCTAAATTAATTTTCTTCCTTTTAATGTATATGTAACTGTTTTTTCCCCATATATATAAAGAAATAATTATGGTTCATTTTCTTTTCTTTCTTTTTTAATTTTTTTTACAAAGGTTCAAAGAGTTGTCACTATAGTCACTGATGGGTTGCTCTATAAAATATGTACAAAGAGATTAAGAGTAACTATTAAGCTATACATACAAAATCATTAACAATAAATAAAACCTCTAACAAGCTAATATAAACGTAGTAAATTTTTTTAAACTTTTTTGATAACTTTTAAAAAAAACGAAGTAAAAATATGAAATTGGGTAAATTAGTCTGTCAATTTTTTTGGTTTAAACTTTTATAAATGCCATATTAAACGCAATGTTTTTTTTTTTTATATTTTTTGTTAATAAAAACAAGTCTCTAGCAAGGCGTAATAACAAAATATTATTGACATTTTTTAAAAGAATAATTAAGCAAAAATTAATTTTTTTAAAAAATTACTATTTTTTATAGGTTTTTGGGGGTTATTTTGACAACCTGCGTCTTCTCAACTAGTAATTTTATCAAAAAAAGGAATACCACATTTTTGAATTATAATTAGCTGAGTATTCAGCTGGCTGTGCCAGATTTTCTTTTTTTTGTAAAACACTTTTCCTCCCCACTCCTTTAACTTTGAACATCCTATATCTTAAAACAGATGTCTGTTGACCCCCATGTTATATAAATTTTTTTCTCGGTTCGTTGTTTCTCTTTTTTCGTAGGCTTTCAAATAATATATACCACAAGTAAAAAAATTAAAAAAAAAACAATTTTTAAAATTTTAATTGACGTATGTCAACAAAAATAATTCGTTGTTTTTTTCTTATTTCGTAAGCTTTCAAATGATCTTAATTGATCTAAAAAAAGGTGTGAGAGTAGAACAGGGGTCTGACAGAAAAAAAAGCATCAGAAATAAATCCCGTTTAAAAGCTAAAATGACGTGCTTTTTTGTCTTCGAAAAAAACAAAAATTAACCAGTAAGAGGCAGCGCTTCATTTAGTCGCCACCCTGTACATAAATAGCTGGAAGTGTGTAAGACTTACCGTACATTATCAGAATAAAATAATTCTAATTTGTTTTATCGGTTGAGTGAATTTTGTCAAAAAAATTTGCAGTAGTAGTATGTATAATTGAAATTATGTAATTTTGAAACATGTCAAGAGCAACTCAACAGGAAAATTAAGTTTTTAAAATAAGTTAAAAAAATCCTTCCTAGATAGAATAAGGACACTTCTCATCGTTAGAGTAACTTTACGATAGAGGCAAGATCAAAATAATGATTTTGATGTTCGATGTTTAACATAGTGATTTCGATTATTGTAATATTTGTATGAAAATAAAGCCTTGTCCGCACCAAGGGTAACATTTTTGTTTGAAACTCGTAGACAATGATTGTGTAGAAATAAAATTTCGGACTTCCATTGTCTTTATTTATTTTAAAACACGACGTTTCGGTTAGTAAGTATCTCTAACCGTTATCAAGTGTAAACTAAACAATCTAGTCTCTAGGCTACTACTTATACTACTTGGTGTGCAGTCAGGTGTGACGGCCCGCCCCCTTTTTTAATCCTAAGACGCCTGTTTTCCTTAAGGAGTGGTTTCCATATGTTTGGTATGTCCGTGCTTGGTTGACTGAAAACTTCTTTATTCTGCATTATATACGCAGCTTCAATAAACTTTCGTTTTCGCCAATGCGACTCCTTATGTAAAACTTTAGCTTCTGACCACTGAATCCTGTGATCATTTGACCAAGCATGATCTGCTAAACCGGATTTTTCAATATCCCCTAATTGGGTACTTTTTAGATGTTCATTTACTCTAACCTGAAGAGGGCGTTTCGTTTCACCTACATATGATTTACCACACTCACACGGGATTTGGTAAATACATTCCTTATTATTTGAGGGATTGTCTGGTTTTGTTTTAGTTACAAAACTTCTTATCGTATTTCCCGAAGAAAATACTGTTTTTATATTATAGTGTTTAGCTATTCGTCTTATGTTTTCTGAAATCCCTTGAACATATGGAATGTTAATAACACCTAACGGATTATTATTTTGAGAATTTGGTACATTTAGTTTGTTTTTAATTTTAAATATCGTTGAGTTTATTAATTTCTCGGAATAACCATTCTGTTGTAAGTCCTTTTTAATGTTGTTAATTTCTGTGGTTAATTCTTCATTATTACTACAAATATTTACGGCTCTTAAATACAAACTTCTTATAACTCCTTGTTTTGTTGCAACAGAATGATTAGACTTAAAATTTAGGTACGGGACAGTACCTAAATTTTAAGTCTAATCATTCTGTTGCAACAAAACAAGGAGTTATAAGAAGTTTGTATTTAAGAGCCGTAAATATTTGTAGTAATAATGAAGAATTAACCACAGAAATTAACAACATTAAAAAGGACTTACAACAGAATGGTTATTCCGAGAAATTAATAAACTCAACGATATTTAAAATTAAAAACAAACTAAATGTACCAAATTCTCAAAATAATAATCCGTTAGGTGTTATTAACATTCCATATGTTCAAGGGATTTCAGAAAACATAAGACGAATAGCTAAACACTATAATATAAAAACAGTATTTTCTTCGGGAAATACGATAAGAAGTTTTGTAACTAAAACAAAACCAGACAATCCCTCAAATAATAAGGAATGTATTTACCAAATCCCGTGTGAGTGTGGTAAATCATATGTAGGTGAAACGAAACGCCCTCTTCAGGTTAGAGTAAATGAACATCTAAAAAGTACCCAATTAGGGGATATTGAAAAATCCGGTTTAGCAGATCATGCTTGGTCAAATGATCACAGGATTCAGTGGTCAGAAGCTAAAGTTTTACATAAGGAGTCGCATTGGCGAAAACGAAAGTTTATTGAAGCTGCGTATATAATGCAGAATAAAGAAGTTTTCAGTCAACCAAGCACGGACATACCAAACATATGGAAACCACTCCTTAAGGAAAACAGGCGTCTTAGGATTAAAAAAGGGGGCGGGCCGTCACACCTGACTGCACACCAAGTAGTATAAGTAGTAGCCTAGAGACTAGATTGTTTAGTTTACACTTGATAATGGTTAGAGATACTTACTAACCGAAACGTCGTGTTTTAAAATAAATAAAGACAATGGAAGTCCGAAATTTTATTTCTAAGGGTAACATTGTTAGAAACATGTGTTTCTAACAATGTTACTAACAAAGTTTGAAAATTTAATTGGAAAAGTTAATAACATTTGTTCCTAACTTTTGTTGAGTAACTTTGTTGGTAACAAACGTAGAAAACAACACGACATTGTTGCTGACAATATGTTTCTAACAATGTTATCAACAAGATTCTGTTTCCCATCACTTGTCGGTAAAGATCAAAGAAATGTAAGAAACTTTGGTGCGAACGGTATAAATATTTTGCTATTTCTTGAACGAATTTATTATTTAGTCTTAAACTGGCATGCAATGGAGTGTTCAAGAGAAAAAATTTGTCTGTTAATAGAAATATTTCGTGAAAAATCATCGAGTCAATAAGTCATCACACTTTAGGTCTTCCAGTAAATCACTACCGCTGTATCTCTTTCTACTTTTAAAAAATGGACGTACACACATCTTTTTTCTCTTCCTTTTATTTGTTTCACATATTACTACACATGCTGTTGCCGCAATAATAATATCAATATCACCGTCATCCATTTCTGCTGTACTTTTACTTTCAACTGTCGAAATCAGTCTGGACGAATGTATTTGCACAGGAGTAACAAAACAATGACAGATTTCGCAACAATGTTTTTGTGAATGTTTGGTTTGAAAATTTGTTGAAAAATATTGTCATGAACTTTTTTGTTACTAACTTTGTTTTCAACAATATTTCTTGGTGCGGACAAGGCTTAAGACTCTCTTAAAACTACTATAGAATATTTCTTGGCCTGTGTGCCTCGATGTTATTCATGAACAAGTGAAAAGTTATTGTTAAAAATGGCAAATTAAAGACGTCTTGAATATATCAATTCCAAAACGTAAGAGATATTTTACCTCTGAAATTTACGAAAAGAAATCTCTAAAAGGATCGTGCGTTACAAATCCTTATGTCTTAATCTTAACCCTTTAAAATACATATCCCCTTATTTTATAAAAATTTTATAAAACTTTTTCAAGATCATAAGAAATCTGGTGCAAACTAAGAAAACTTTATATACTGCGTTAACAAGTTCACATCTAGGGGCATAATTTTCAATAAGAGGATAAAAAAACAGATAGAGTATAGCATTTGTTAAAAAGAGATCGCGATACGCCCGAGTTCCGCAGAAATCTTTGCAGCGTTGTCAAAGTTAACCTTGATAAATTGCTACAGGCGCACGCGGTTGCACTCGTCAAGGGGTGGACAATTTGAAACATTTTTTTAGAGCGAGAATTATTACTTGACTTGTCACCATACAAGAAGTGGACTATTAAAAACGTAAACATTTTATTTTTTAAATTTTATTAAATGTGAGTTATTTAGTTCCTAAAACTTCAAACGATTCGAACGACAAGTATTATGTCGGCATTAGATTTTGGTTAAAAAAAAGGGTTAGTTAAAAGTATTATTTAACCAATTTTACCTTAAAAAAATCAACTTTTAAGCTCCGCGGAACTACTTTTGAGGCTTAATACCACCTCTGCCGCCCCCCTAAGGTCTCGACTACCCTCCCGCGTCCTATAACCACGCTGCGTTCACTGTGACTTATCTACCTTTGTTAGGGTTAGCATTAAAAAAAACCTAAAATTAAATAATAGTTAGCTAACCAATAGATTGGTAAACCGTAGTGTAAAAAAATTGACTTTAGTGAATGTAAAACGAGAATCAATAACAAGAATAATAACACTTTCAAATTCTGTTTGTTTGCAAAAGTAAGTGAATTATTTACATTTAGGAACAAGCGGAATTTCAAGGTAGTATTCTGGTTGTTTATCACCCCGTTTGATAAATGCCCTTACATAAAAACTTGACTTTTCGCGAACCAAGTAGCAGATTATACTGATATTTTTGCTAAACTGGCAACGTTGGTCTGTTCTCCTATACAATCCTTATGGAACATATGAAAATCCTACCCCTAGATAGAAGGCTGGCCACGCAGTATCAGGTCTACTATGGATAGGAAGAAGAATCCTGACGGCTCGAGGAAGAATGTGAAGCCTACTCAAATATGGGACAACAGACACTCAAGGTACCCACTCTGGGCGAGGAAATGCTGTACCTACTTGCAGTAGAAGTGCAGAGAGAGACCTAAGGCATGGCTTTAAGGACCTAAATTTATATCGAACTGGTGGTTACATGAGAGGAAGAAATTAGGAACGAAACAGGAAAACGCCTCTGCATATGTTCAGACAGTCAAGCGGCGTTGAAAGCACTGTGCAAACCAACCATGTCCGCGGGTTTGGTGCAGGAGTGTGCGGATGCACTTCAGGAGTTGGCCGGCGTAAGAGAGGTAGAGCTCGTATGGGTCCCAGGCCACATGGGAGTCTCCGGAAACGAGAAAGCGGACGGACTCGCCAGGGGAGGATCCCGGCAGAAATGCGTCGGGTCAGAAACTTTCCTGGGGCTCACAAGAGGGCAAATGAAGTCGGCCTTAACAGAGTGGAACCAGAAAGAGATACAAAGGGAATGGACCAACACAGGAAACGCCAGACAGGCGAAGGAGTATGTGACAGGACACAGCAAATCCCGTAAGGACTGGCTGCTCCGTAGAACACGAAGAGAGGTGGGAGCCATAGTGGGAGTCCTAACCGGACACTGCGTCCTACAAGGACACCTGGCAAAGATGAGAGTGAAGGAGGACGCGACGTGCGAGCAATGATGGGTCAAGGACGAGACCTCGGCGCATTTCTTCCCATCATGTGAAGCAAATAAGGAGGCAAGAAGTGAGCTAATCGAAGAGGAAGCCTTTGAGACCGAGGACCTTCTCAATCTGAGGTGGCTCGATATTCTGCTTCCTTAGCGAGGAAAGGACACAGTAGGGGGATGCCCGGGGGATGGCGAAAAGGGCGCTTCATGTGCCTAGTCGCCAGGCCTAGAGCCTACCCCACACTACTACTACTACTACTACTACTATATCGAACTTAAAAATATATGAGTATCATATAGGTGCCATTACCGCCATTTGTAAATCTAGAATGTAGTAGACAGAAATCTGTCAAATTATTTTTAACTTTTATTTAATTTAATCCCTTCGAAAATGCGACATGCTGTATATCGCTACCTACACGATAATCCCAAGAAACGTTAAGTATTCATACCGGCCTCTACCAGCCTCCAAATTAGTCAAAAAATCGTGAAAATCTATTAATTGTAGCCGCAACCTTGCCCCAAACAGCGAATAAGAACGTTTTGTTTTCAAATTATATCGACTTATTTGTCACATAATCGGTTTTGAATTATTAATTTATCATTTTTGATTTGGCAAAAATTCGACACATGCGTAGCCAAATCAATATTTCTCTTAGGGTTTTAGGAAACTATTCTTGTTGTTTTTCTATTAAAAATAATCCCTTATAGACTGAAAGGATCCTTGTGTATCAAAGCTATATTCTGGAAGTACAAACAGACCTTCCAATTTAGATGGCCAGATAGAGCTATGTGGGGTGCGATCATTACTGAAGACGTCTCCACCAAAATCTTTGGGCGTTTTGCGTGGGCTTCTTGTACAGCTCCTTAAAATGGGCTAGGAAGCCCCTGACGGAACCGCCAATGTTTTTTGGTTGGCTCACTAATAAAGTCGTAACTGGAAACATAAATTAACGAGTTTCTTAAACTAAAGATCTTTCAATTACCACTCTGCTCATACACGGTGAAAAAATAACTTTTTTGCGTTATTACCCTATGGAAAGGAAGAAACTATCACTTAAACGTTATCTACAATCTACCAATAGACTTTAAAGTGACTGAAAACAACAAAATTAGTAAAATCACACTTATGGGACTACCAAGACACCAGGACATTAAAAGCTGACAAAAAGCTTGCGAAGAAAGTAGCTCCGACATCTAGTTATGGAACAGAGACCTGTTGTATTCTAATAAAAATCCACCTTATGAATGAACTAAATAAATGGAAAATAAAAATCCACCTTATGAATGAACTAAATGAATCGAAAATCAGTAAGTGCCTTGGTCAAGTGTAAGACAAACTCCAGGACCAAGAAAGTCAAATGGGTTTAGCAAAGAAGTCAAATCAACTTCTAAAACTAAACAGAAACCAACTAAGATTAGAGGTTAGACTGTTAAGGCCACTGCTTCGTTAGATATAATTTAAAGTAAACAAACGAAAACCGTTCCAGACACTCCGGAAACGCAACCAAATTGAACTCATTAAAAGAAATGGGCCAACTGCCAAATAGCTCTGAAGAAACTAACACATAATTTTAGAAAATATGGCCAATTTGAATTTTAAAAAACTTAAATTGTGAATTGGAGATACATCAGAGATGGCAATAATTTTGACTATTTCTTTAACAGAAATGATAAATTGGTGTAGAAGAAGCCTGTCTAGGACCTTATTTCAAAGACAAGACAAAACATAAACTTGGCGGGCGAAAGCCTGATTATTTTTAAAACGCTGTACTTACCATAAAAGAACACATTACAAAAAATCATACCAGTTAAAGATAATGGTAAATAGCATTAAATTATAAAAGAATATTTTAATAGCTTAGTGCATAAAAACATAAAGAGGTCAGGTCAAAATCATGGCTAAATAATAATATATAGCTATATATATAATAAAGTATGAAACCCAGAACTTGTAATTTATTTTTTATAACACATTTTAGAACTAGTATTACATATTATTAATCACCACAATGTGTTAAGAATAGCACACAATGCACCTTCTGATGTAAGCACCTATTATTTAACAATTCTATTGCGATTTTCTGTTATTAAACTATAGTTTAAGAAACCTGACTGAGCCCTAATAACCTTTTTCGGAAACGGCTACCTCAAGTCCTTCATAATTAATTGTTTTACCAATTCTCGTTTGGTCTTGGATGCTAGATCTAGGCCTACCTCTTTTTTATATGAGTATTTGGTTTAAAATTTGTTTTTAGTATTCCATGTCGATCTCTTTTTTTTGATTGCCGTTATTCGCTTACTTTGATAGACTGGGCAATATTAAGATTTTTGTAGATGCGGCAAAGCTCGAAGTGTGCATAGTACAATTGACGGTAATTTGGATAAAGAAATAAGAAACAAAACAACAAAATAATCATGGAAGGCCGGTAATTAGAGAACTGAAAGGTAGGTATACTGGAAGATACTGATATAGTAAGGAAAATAAACACAAACATTTTGTTATCAATAATGATGACATTAGGAAGGAAACTTTTTATTTATCAGGAATCTTTTCATGCACAAAACTCTCGTGATACATCAGAATCCCACAGCTATTTTGCTTGAGAAAGGAATAAAACCTACAAATTTAATGTTTTCCTTGATATAGTAAATTATAAAAGATATATTAAAAAATTAAAACCATATTGATACAAGCTGTCCAAAAACTAAAGCTAGATATTTTTTGAAAATTATCGCAGGGTTGTTGTTATTTTAAATAGTAATAAAATAATTAGTGCTGGTTAGATTTTCAGGAAATTTTTGGAAATTGTTTAAGGATTTTTTTACTTAAAAGGTAGTGCATCTCTGATTTTTTCTGGCGCTATGCATAAGAGCTTTCGTTGAAAAAAATTGCATAAAACTAGATTTTGAAAAATTTACGAAAAAAAAATTTGGAAATTTTTGAAAATTTGGAAATTTTTGACATATGGTCTGCGATTTCCAAAGATTTCCACTTATTATTCCAGAAAAAAAATTCTAGTTATTATTATGCACAAGATCTTTTATTTAATATTACCAAATTTAAATTATAGATAAGTTGAATGCATTTATATTAAATTGAATATTTCTTGATTGATTTGTAACGCCACTGGGTGTCAAATTTAATTTAGTTTAATAATTATCCCAATAAAATATATGCATAATTTGTTGATCTATATTTAGGGGTTGCAGTGGGGCGGTATAACTATAAAATATAATTATTACGGCATTATTGACACACTTTAGTTTCAAATTTGATACAGTGTTTTACGTTGATAACCGACACCTACCTCAAAATGAAACTTGTAAGTACTTATGATATATTCATAGCCTTTTTATTTATATAAGTCTAATTTTGTGGATTTTTTACGGCTTTTTCAAACTTTTGAGAACTGTTTTATTTAACATATTCTTGCAACTCTTTTCTTCTTTATCAGTCTAGCTATTTTTCTTCTTAAGGAGAAACAAAAAATTTACCTACTTTTTATATTTATGACATTATTTTTTACGTAACTGAAATGTTTATTTAATTTTTCTTACCAAGAAACCTGAACCAGTTGAATAATTTTCGTCGAAAATAATATCATATGTGACAAAAATAAAAGAAATTTGTTGCTTTAACTAGTCAACTGTTGGTAGTTATTTAAGGGATATTTGTGGATTCTCCTTTATTCGAAGCTGCACATTTCCAGCTACATTTGATATATCTGACCCCATCTCAAAGCTTATAATATATTATATAGGAATAATTATACAAGTTACTACTACTACTACTATGTCGGTTTAGCACGTTTTTCTACGTTGTCCGACGCCTATTCCCCACCCCCTTCGATTCTGACAATCATCTTCTGTCAGGTTTTTTTGCTCATTGACCTTTGGATTGACTGTTGCCATTCCAGTTTAGGACGCCCTCTTTTTCAGCACTTTTTTGGTTATCATTCTAGGACCTGCTTTCGTAATCTTTCTTCATTCATCCGTTCAATCTTTCATTTATGATCTCATTTCTTATAATATGATCTGTTCTAGATATTCTCATTGATCTTCTTATTGCATCCATTTCGACACTTTCCATTTTATTTTTGTATTTTTCTGTTACGCGACAAGTCTCTATTCCATGGAACAGCTGGCTTTTCACCATTTTTTATATATATTTAATTTTGCATTTCTTTTTATCTCTGCCCCATAAAATACTGTTAAGACAATCAATCTTTTGCTTTTACTATTTTTTTAAAAGTTCTTTTGTTGTTTGTCTATTGTCTAGATTTAACTTACGTGATTCGTTTCCAATACATAAGTACTCTGTCTTGTCCACGTTCACTGTTAACTTACACTTTTGGTATACGTTCTCATCATATAGTCTTCTTTATTATTAGCTACAGTTAGTTGGTCGTTAGCAATTTGTAGTGTGTATATATTAAGTCGGAAGTTAAGTTATATTCATATGCCGTGTACTTTACGTTTCCAGTTTTTTAGAGCTATTGCGATATATATTTTAAAAAGAGTTGGGGAGATACAACATGCCTGTCTTATTCAAGTCAATTTCCAATTTAAATTTTAAATTTTGACCCTTGGTATAATCCTTTTATTGCTTTTGAGTGTGTATAAGTGAAATCAGTTTGCTTTCACACTGCCCATAATTTTTTTACTGGAACTGTATAACATACGTTTTTTAGGTCCACAAAGGTAACATGAATTTCTATATATCTGACACCCCTTTTCTCAACTACTTGTTTAAGACAAAAAACATTATTACTACAAGATCTGCTTGGACAAAACCCAATTTGCTCCTATTCTTCTTGTTCATGAAAATTATTTTCTTTTAGATCTTTAAGAATCCTACAATCTACTTAGGGAACTGGTTACTGAAATTCCTCTTTTACGTATTAAGGATATGAATGCAATTTCCATCAGATACTGGATGTCCGTTTATGCCTTGATTGATAATATATGTGAGATTTTCTAGTAGTTTCTGTGATCCATATTTGAGCATTTAGCGTTTATTCCCTCAGGTTCGCTACCTTTTCTCAATTTAAGCTTTTTAATACTATCGTTTATCATTTCTTTTTCGATGATTACTGAGAGGCTGACAGATATTCCAGTCTCGCTAATAACTGACATTATCACCCCTTTCAAAACTTCGGAATAATTATACAACTTTTGTATTTAAAATTTTTTTATAACTTTTACAATAATCGAGATACATTTTGCGGGACGGGTAAATGCTTAATTACGCGTGTATTATTTCTGGTTGAACGATGAGAGAAATTTCAGTAACCGGTACTCTCGATCGATTGTACGGTGGGATTCTTAGAGATCTAATAGAGAATGATTTTCATGAACAAGAAGAACAAAACCAAAGTGGGTTTGGTACAGGCAGATCTTGTAATGATAATATTTTGTGTCTTAAACAAGTAATTGAAAAAATATTTGCTACATATATAGAGACTCATATTACCTTTGTGGACGTATATCTACAATCTGAGGTTTACCCCTGAAGAAGTGAACAATTTTATATTTAAGGAAATAAATATTAAATACCTGTAGTAACTAAAATTGAAAAATGATTTTAAAAAAATTGGTTTTTTAGTTTATTTTAGCCGCCTGTATAGCAGTGGCCTACGGTCTTCCTCACGGACATTGGCATGGTGGATGGGGAGGTAATGGAGGCGGTGGCGGCGGTGGACATGGTGGATGGGGAGGTAATGGAGGCGGTGGAGAAGGAGGCTGGGGAGGTAATGGAGGCGGTGAAGAAAAAGGCTGGGGAGGTAATGGAGGCGGTGAAGAAAAAGGCTGGGGAGGTAATGGAGGCGGTGAAGAAAAGGGCTGGGGAGGTAATGGAGGCGGTGAAGAAGGAGGCTGGGGAGGTAAGCTTAAAAATAATTATACTGCTTTTTAGCATTTAAAAAGTAAAAATATAATGTATATTTTTGTTAAATACTATTGCATACAACCACCCACATATTGCATATTTCTTATTATTTTTGTGTGTGGGTAGCTAAGATCATAGTGTTAAAAAAAAAGAGATAAAAAGTTGCTTCGATTTCAAAAATTGATATATCTTTGCGTTAAAAAAAAGTAGCTCCAATTTCAAATTTCTTTGTGTTTCAGATGATTTTGAAAATTTTGTCACGCCGTCTGTCTATCTATCTGTGTGTCTGTCTGTATGTCTATATGTAGGTCTATCTGTCTCTCTGTATGTCTGTCTGTTACAACCAACGCATATAACGTAAAAACTGCTTGCCCGATTTCGATGAAATTTGGTAGATAGATCCATATAAAAATGAATAAAATCCACTAAACATAGGCCGAAAAAACAGGGTGAGGAAAGAATTCAAAAATTAGAGTTCTGGTAAAAATATTATTTGTGTTTTACCACACATCAGACAAAACAAGGGGTGGGGATTAATTTCAAAAATTATAGTTTTGCTAAAACTGTGTAAGAACAGCAAAAACTGCCGTTATAGTTTGTCTTGTTGAGTTGGGTTACACTGGGGGGAGAATTGCTCCAATCGGACGGCGGTGGATAGAGGGTTATTTTCGGGGACCAAAATGGGTCAAAATTACATTATACGTGTGAGCTTAAGTGCCCATAAATTGGCAGAGTATTTTAAAAGAAATCCTTGTGATAAACTGGACATTTCCGATTAGTTATTATACAAAACTTAAAGCAATTTTATTTTGCTAGGACATGGCCATCATCAAATAATCATTTCGCATGGTCACGAACATGGCGGTTGGGGCGGAGAAGAAGGTGGAAACGGAGGTGGTGGAGGAGGTAAGAACTTTTTATTCTTACATTTTTACTTATACCTAGCTGACCTGTGAAAAATAAATATTTATTTACAATTATCTAAATATCAGTTTTTCTTCCTTTTTATGAACCGTGACTCTTTTACACACACATAACAGAATGCCTAATTGGAAGGATAGATACTCGGCCACTTTGGGACTTTTACTGAATCATCTTAAAGTAAAAATATTTAATTTGTTGCAGGATGGAAAGGCGACGAAGGACACGGTTGGGAAACTCTCGGTCATGAAAATCATGGATGGGAATCGCAAGGTAATAATTGGCTTTAACTCGGGGTGTCTTCAGTTAATAAAAAGTACTGTAGAAATTTTACAACAAGACCCATCATGAGGCTAATAGGACCCAACAGGACAAGACAGGACCAAGTAAAACATAACAGAACCCAACAGGACTTGACACGACCCAACAAGACCCCCCAAGGAGTTTGTTTTTGTAATCATCAACGTTTTTTCGATGCAAATTTTTTGGCTAAAGAATTATCAGCTCACAAGGGTACTTACAAACTTTACATTTAGATCCGACAGGATTTAAAACAGAACTCGACAGTACCCGACAGGATCCCGCAGGGCCCAAGTCCTGTTGGACGCTGTACAAATTTAACGGTGAGATCGACCAAAAGCTACTAGACATAGATGGTTGCGTGGATGAACAAGATAATACGATTTCTGATAGACACTAGCTGATCATAATTGCTTAAGGGAGTGCATGATACGTTGGAAGTAGAGAAAGAACCTACCTGCCCAGTGGAGAGCAACATCAAGTCAACTCTTGGCAGACTCTGAGACTTAAGCCCGGTCTAGACATAACATTTTACCTTACGTCTTGCCTGTAAGTCAATAGGGTCAAGTATGACGGTTGAAAGAGTTTAACGTACGTTTTTAGATCAGTTTTTGATACACCATGAAGGAAGCACTGCTTTTGTTTTAAATGTCTATGACTTAACCGTTTCAGTAGCTTCAGTTTTTTAACCAGGTTTTCAAAATGTTGTGCTGATTTAGTTTGGTAATGTCCTCTGAAGATGTAAGCTTCTGCTTACGAAACATGTCGGGACTATTTGTTTAAAACAAATTAAAAATTAGTGGAAGAAGACAATAACCTGATTTCCTAAAAAATTATCTTATCTAATGTCGGACGTTTCGTATACCAACTTCTAAGCTGCACTCGAAAGGAATTAAAATTGTATGCACTACCACAAGAAATGCCGCTATAACTGACGTTTGACCGGAAACAAAGCCTCTACCGATCAGTTCAACAGATCCGACTTTAGTCCTGTTCAGTTCAGGCAAAACATACGTTTCATTGTCTACACGAAAGGTTTTGCCTGATTCGTTTTACCTGATCAAGTAAAACGTCAGGCAAAACGTTATGTGTAGACCCCGCTTAAAGCTTGCTTGACGATGAGTGACCTTAGTTGTGGTTGCTGGGAAGGACAAGAAAATACGTTGGACTGCAGATGGGGATGGGCAAGGGGATGGGTTTCGCTGATCATAACCGATTGAGGAAGCACATGACACGCTAGAAGTTGAGAAAGTTTTTACCTGCTCAGCCTGTGGACAGTGAGAAGAGACATCAAGGCGCCTTTTGGTCGACAGTAAGGCCCACGCAAGGATGAGAAAACGAGCACTCCCTGAACAAGAAAGAGCTTTACTTGTTCAAAAGGGCTGACATTCTTGACTTTGTAAAAAGAACAGGAACGCCCAATGAGCAGAGAGTGGGCTAAAGGACAGATTTGGTGCATAAGTACACTTTTGTTTTTTAAGACCATATTATTATATTATTTTTTTGGTTCTAGTTATCTCGATGTACTGTTTTTGTGGATGCGGGTGTTAGAAAAGCAAAAACAACACAATAAATGTTTTTTTTCTTTATGTAGGTCATGAAGACCATCACGGTCATGCCGAATCTTGGCAACAAATCCACCACGTCGCCCATCATCCCAAAGAAATCAAAATCCCAGTAGTCCACCATGCAGTACATCATATGGAAGAGCATCAGCATCATGGTCATCATGGTTGGTAAAATTCACTATGTCAAATGGATGAGCAACGAATTTTTTTATATTTATTTTAAGGCCCAATATGTATAGGTGACTTTTTAATTTATTTTAAATGTATTGAAGTTTACATTGAAGTTTATTATGAAGTTGACTGTACTTTTTTATACAGTTTTAGAAACCATAAATGTATATATTTCATTTAAACATTGTCGTTTATTGTTTTTGGAACTGGAATTTTTTTGTTAATTTTGTGTTATATTAAACCTCGCAATGTTTATAGGTTATGAAATAAACAATGGCATTCTGCAAATAAAACTCTGTTTTTTGTAATTAGTTCTAGCAAGTGAAAGCATTTTTAAACAAACACAAACAACCAAGTCCCAAGCCAGGAATCGAACCCGGGTTTCTGTAAATTAACGAAATTGATTATTATTGAACTTAAAATTAATAAGAACTTTTAAAATTTTTTAATGAATACCGAACATCATACTTTGCTTGTGCAGGTATATGACAATTTTTAAAAAAATAAAACAACCTTTTTGCTAAAACAAAAGCAATGTTGTAAATGGAACGTTTCAGTCTTTCAGCTATTATTTGTTAACAAAAGTTATATGTGAGTTGCGTTTTTTATAAAGAATTTTTGTTGGAATGATCATTTTTTTGTCCCTTTTGTAACGCGGTGATTTTTGCCATATCACTCACCCAAAATCTACCAAATGTACTAAAATATGCCCGAAGAAGATAGCTACAAATTTCTTAAAAACTAATTTTTAAAGATCTCATCTTGGTGGGTTTTTCTAATAACTTAAAATTTAAAAAATTTGGTTTAAAATAGCATTGGACTTTTTGCAATTGCCAAAAATATCAGGTATGTTAGGTTTTTTAGAAGGGACATAAGCGTTACAGAGGGGACAAAAATTAAAAAACACCCAATTTATGACACAATACAAAATTACAAATGAAAGAAGGAATAAATCATGGTCAAAAATCAAATCAGATTATAAATACAACTCTTTTCTAACTAAATTCCAAAGAAAAAATTTAATGTCCCGGTCTGTAACAGAAGGACAATTTATGTAACATAAAAAATAGTGTTACCGAACGGGACAAGTTGTGGTACAGATGAAAAAAAACTGAACAAACCTCTAGTGACATGTTACCGCTGGGACATTTTCATGTTTAAAAAATTTGTTTTATTGCTTACAATTAATTAACTGGTTTCAGGCCTAAAATGATTTTTGTTCTTCATGATAAAATTTAAAAAGCTTAGCTGTGGCAGTGGCGTATATAAGGGTTGGGCCTGGGGGCCCGGCCCCCCCCACAAAGATAAGACTTTTTTGATATCTTTCACGTATCTCATGAATACAAACATAAAATAGCATAAAAAATAGCATAAAATACGGCCTCATGAGGTCTCGCCCCCCCCCCCCCCCCCCCCCGAAACTGTCTCGCCCTCCCCGAAACTTTTTTCTATATACGCCACTGTTCTGTGGCAGCCAAAATTAGGTTTTGTTCCAAAAAAAAATTGCCGCAATCACACAAGTTAAACTTTTAACCTAAAATTTTCAAAAAAAGGCATTTTCAGTCAAAATAAGGATTGAATTAAGTTGGGGCAATCTTATTCGACTTGAGATTAGCGATTTATGCACACAAAATATTTAGCTTGGCCAGGTACACTCGCTCACTTTTTTAATGTCATGTTATTATGAAGAAACAGTTAATGAATTATATACGAAGTAACTGGAACGGCCACGGATATACATTACGTATATGGGACACTAAGGCAAAAATTTAAAGAGTTTTTTAGAGTGAGAACATACAATGAATGCCAAGCATTGCAATCTTTCTCTCTCTAGTTCTAATCACCGGTGGTATTCTCTGAACTTAATACTTCAAAGAGATTGTCATTTGTGATTTATCATTAAAGTGTTTGTCAATGTTGTCAGTATATTTTTGAATTGTTGAACAAAAATATAAAATGGGAACATGATGCCTTGCTTGTAAAAATGAGTTTTATAGGAGTGAAAAGACGGTTTCCTTTTTGAAGTAAGTAGCTTTGATTATTTAACAAACTTTATTAGTACTTAATTGCAGTAAAAATCTAGTTATAGATTAAAAAATCAAATGTTCTCGAACTTTTTAAACCACAGAATATCATCGGAGAGTAAAAGTTAAAAAGGAAAGGTAGCACCTCCTGCGCAGCGTGCTCTCTCTACAAAAAATATCAATATTCTTGCCTCACTTTGCATATATGTAAAGGCCTATCCCGTTATATTAGATTTACTAAACGATTTTCTTGAGTAGTTTGGAAGCCTGTTGAAATTCCGGATTTTTCAGACGGGATTAGTCACTTTTAAGATGATATTAAAAAGTGAACAAACGTACAGACAACTCCAAGTTTTTAATTTTTAGCGTCAAATTTTCTAATAGCCGAGTTTCCGGCTGAAGTACGGGTCGGTCTTAAGGTCACTAGATCACGAAATAAGACCTTCGTGAACTAGTAAACTTACACGGTAAAAAAAAATGTTTAAGATCAAAGCAAATTGCTTTGAAGTAAAAGAATTTGTGCTTTCGTATTCACCAAGAGAATATTTTCTTGATATAGCACAAAAATGTCTTGCCTTTTATTTTAATGTGAAACAGAAATTGTTTTATTATAAATTGGAACTTAATTAATCTGAGGCACCGTTTTCTTTGGAAGCAAAATAGTACTTATATAAAGAAAATTTGCTTTGTTACAAAATGGAGTAAACTGAATCAAAACAATTAAAGAAAAAAAATCAAGTCTCATTTAAAGATTAAATACTACTAAAAAATATTTTAATTCAAAACAAATTGTTTTAAGGTAAAACAATTTATTTAAGAAAAAAATAACGTTTTTTTATTGTAGACAAAATTTTTTACCGTGTAGTTATTGAAAAAAAGGGTTTTTAAGAAAAAAATTTTTATCGTTCCAAGACACTATGTAAAAAATTTCAGACCCGTACCCTAAAGTGCAGTATTAAAACAGCAACCTTTTGCACCAAAGTATCAAAGAAATAACTTTATTCCATGACCAAAGCATTTTTTATGTAGCTAATCATTCAACTTACACTTGGAAGTCGACGCACTGTGTTTGAACATCCCAAACCAGCTAGAAAAAAATAATGTTTTGACCACAAGCAAAATAAATTATATATTTTCATTTGATAAGCAGACATTCCATACCATACAAAAATGAAGCATTTAAAAAAAAATACCTTTGTTTTTTATTTTGCAGTGCCGTAAAGTAGGTCATTTATCGTTAAAATATTGAACCAAAAATATTTTATAAATGGCTAGTTTGAAACCTAAATTACTCTGCTTACTAACATAAAACTAGAAAGATACAAAATACCAGTAATTGCTTAAGATATCTAGTTTGACATTACATATTTTTTACCCTGAAATTGTAGCTTAATCGTAGATAACTAAATGTAAATGTTTTATCGAATTTTTGATGTTCTCAAAAAAATTATATTATTTTATATGGATTATGTTTTTAGTAACCAAAGGTAACTCTAAGGGTAATTTATTTTGGTATTACTTGGTTCTTCAACTTTAACAACCTGTATAAAATATTACAGCCTTTTACAAACTACGCAGTAAATAAAATATTTTTTAGGTTTGTTTAAAATACATACATTTTAAAGAAAATAATGGTACGCCAGTATCAAAGATATTATTAAAAAAGGAGATTTGTTAAAAACCTATAACACCCTGTTCGTAAAAGTTAGGACATTTTAAGACATATGTTCACAAAAAGTTTTTCTCTCAAAATGGACCCAATAATTACCTTATTAAATATTAGCAGGTTATTCAAAAACACCCTGCATTACTTGAAATATATGAATATTTTCTATCAAGATTGTGCTTCTGAAACACTGTGCGACGCTGGCCAAAATATAGAAAAAAACATGTTCTACTGATTTTTTTTTATAGCTAAAACTTACTAGGAGATACTAGGAGTTCGCCAATAGTCTTACTTATACATAAATGGCTATAAAGGCTAACTACACCACAGTGATACATTAACAGGCGGTTAACGATATTGTAAAAAAGTAATTAATTTTAGCAAACTGGAGCTATTAATTTAATAATAAATACCATTAAAAGGCGTATCTAGGTAGGTATGCTGAAAGTCAATTCGATCAAAAATAGAACTTGATTTTTTAAAAACTGTTTACCTGCCCATCGCCGCACAATTTTTAGGTACATCAAAAAAATTAAATTATCTAATTTTAAGGGTTAAAATGAATAGTTTATGTACGGAAGCTTTTTATTTAAACAGCCAAATTTCAAAATTTGTCGTTTGTTTATAAATTAAAATCAAGCAAAATTAAATATGTTAACAGTGTTTTTAAAGCTTTAACTTTACTAATTATTCAAAGGCCCCTTATAGCTATCTGCTGGTTTTGGTGAAGAAGCAGTTTCTGAAACACATGTCTCTTTTTTGTAAGCGTCCGAAACACCTTTATTTTTTCTCGTGTAAAAATAATGAATAAGTCCTTCGCAAGTTTTATTCTTATTCTTTTACGCAAAATTGATATTGCTAATTTGTTTAAAGAAATTTAATAGTATGGGTTGTTTGCGTAATACGCTAAAATTTTATTAAAAACACGTTATTTGATTTCTTAAGATCTATTTATTTGGATTAAATAAATATATATACACAAATACACAACTAATAACATTATAAAAGACAAATAAATGTGCAGCAGATAACTGATAAAATAAAAGCATGTGAGGATTACAATAGTTTAATTTCAACAAATAGTAAAGAACCAATATCTGAATTTTTGCATTACATAATTTAAGCGTAACTGTCGAAAAAACTTTTCTGCGATAAATAACATGTAAACGGCAACATTTTTAAAATTGGCTATACATTTAAAAATTTTTTAAAATGACCCACTTTGTAAAAACTTGACCTACCTTAAGACAAGAAAAATTGTAACCTAGATCGAGCTGTTTACAAACAAACCGCTGGTTGATAAAATTTTCAAGTTTTATTTCGTCAGCCGTTTCCTGCAAACCTGCTACTAATTTTTTAGCAGCAAGTGGAGATTTAAAAAGATTTAGCTCGTATTTATTTTATAATAAATTTTTGGTGCAACAAGTGGGGTCTACTCACTTGAAGCAAAAAGTTGCTAGACTCATCGCTAAACTGCTTTCTGGGGTCTATTTTTTTCCAAAAATATCGTATTGTCTACCAAGCCGCTTAGCACTTATACCTCCAAAATATTTTGTGCGTGACTCTGCATCTTATTTTGCCTCCAAGATTTGCGAGATTCTGTAGACGGAAGCTATTTTCTTGGGAGGTTTGGTTCAATTCGGTACTTGAGGCAATAGAGTACCTCCAAGGTACTGGCGCCTGTTACGAAGTAAGGCAGGACATTTGCAGAACAGATATTCAGTTGTCTCTGCTGCGCTACTGCAGACTCTGCAGTTGTCATCGTTGGCTTCACCTATTGCCTTTAGGTAATGGTCTTCAGTAAAACAGAACAACAGAAGAACTCTGGTGCGCAATAGGGTGTTTCCATTCCTTTCTTCGCGAGGTTGTCTGCTTCCTCTTTTACTTCAATGCAATGCTCAGATATCCTGGTACCCATACGTTGTAATTTTGTTGTTTTGAGCTAGTCGTTTTACGGCCTGTTTACACTTGCGGAATAGCTTTGACACATACTTAACAGCCTTTATGGCCGCTTGACTGAAAATATGAAGATATGCTTCACATTGAGGGCCATGTTTAGGTACTTGTCTGCACACTTTTGCTTGTAATATGGTGGGTTTGTTGCCCATTGACCAGGATAGTTTAAAGCTTGGAACTGTTATGCTCAAACCGGCTCCTTCCGCTAGGTTAGGTTAGGTTTGATTATGAGTGGTGCGACTGTCGCCCCTCCACTGCGACTCAAGTGGTCTATTGTGGCTCATCCCAACTTAAATATCACCAATACCTATCTCCTTTATGAAGCAGATCAGTTTGTTTGGTGATATTTCCTCAAGATCTTGAGGCTCTATCTGTCCAGGTCCGAATTTTTTCGCCTTAGTTCTTTGTCTTGCTACGCAGTGGCAGATTAGATGAAGTGGCGTTTCCTCCTCAACACCACAGAACCTACATGCTGGTGTGTTGCTTACTCCCAGTCTGTTCATGTGTTTGTTGAGTCGTCATTGGCCTATGCTCCTTCCGCTAGCTTGAATGCGTTTGTATACCTACCAGGCCGAAGCGCTCCTTGCTTGCGGTAGTTCTGTTATGGTCCATGATTGACGATCCTTTATTTCCACTTCGAATGGAATGTCTGTATCCAACAAGACTGTCATATGATCCGTTGGTTTGTTAATGCTGTCTAGCTTTACCATTTCTAGTATGCTGAGGTATCCGCATAGGTTGCCAGGCTTTAGTTTTTCTGTTTGGAGAAGCCTATAGGCGTGTGTTAATGCCCCTGCTTTAACAGATATGTGTAGTGAAGGCAGATTAAACATCGCCTTTAATTGGCGGTCCTTTTTTACCACTTCGAATTAAATATCTTTGTCCAACAGGAATGTCATGTGGTCTGTTGGTTTGCTAATGCTGTCTAGTATTGCCACCTCTAGTATGCTCAGGCATCCACACATTGCGGTATAACAATTTTAAAAAAATTCTATTTTCTATTAAAAAAAAAAACACAATTTAACCCGCTACGGACACCGTTTTGTTAAAATTCGCCACCCTGTATAACATAAAAATGCATTATTAATCTCTTAGAACCTAATAACTCATTCTTTATATTTGCATGATCGTTTTATAAAAAATCAAAAATTCTAGCATTGTAAGCTCCATAAAGTGAAACCCGTTTCCTCTTTATTTCAATAGTGTACAGGGTGATCAACTGTTTCTTAGACTTAATTTACTACTCTTTAAATGCATACTTTGTTTAACTTACCTCTTCTCTTGCCTTTTTAAAGAAGGACACTCAAAAATTGGTATCTGTAGCCCGGGTTGTCCAATGCTATAGGGCGCTAATTACAAGAAAGTTAGGAATCTTGCTTGCTACAAACGCGCTACGGGTTCGAATCTCGTGGGTTCAAAGGTGGGGTGCTACAGACATTTATAGGATTTCTCATTCCTTGAGCGAGTGTAAAAGGCTAGATGAGGTTGAATATCTCGTAAAGGTGGAATTTGTTGCATACTCCTTCAGGCGATAAGCCATTCCAAGGCAAAAAAGGACTGGATAAAAAAAATACCCAGTCTGAGGTTCCAAAGGTGTCAAAAAGAAATTTTTTTTATTTTACCTTCTGGCTCTAATTGTTCACCAAAAACCTGAACCAAGCAAGCATGTCGAAAAATGTGTGAATTTAAATAAAAGTTAATAATTAAATTCTTGTGAACAAAAGAGTAAATATAAAGCATCTTAAAGACCAAAAGATATTGACAAACAACGAACACATAGAGCAACAGACAAAATCAAAATCCTCGAAGGCACCACGCCAATCCACATAAGAAGAGGTGTTAGACGGAGCGACACAATATCCCCTAAACTATTTAACCAGGCCCTAGAAGATGTTCTTAAAAACTTAGATTGGGAAGAAATAGGCATCAAAGTAAGCGGACAATACTTGAACCACCTAAGATATGCTGATGATATCGCCTTAATAACAGACAAGAAAGAAGAACTAATAAAAATGCTGGAAGAACTGGATACTGCAGCTAAAAATGTAGGCTTGAGTATGAACTACACTAAAAAATAAAATCATAACAAGCACAGATAAAGATATCACGATCAAAATAAACCTGAAGAAGATCGAAAGTATATAACCAATCTATTCTTCCTATACTCACCTTTGGATCCCAGACCTGGACACTTACAAAATCTAACATAAATAAGGTAACAAAAGCCCAAAAGTCAATGAAAAGACAAATGTTACAGGTTAAGCTAACAGATGGAAAAAGCATTTAATGGATAAGAAATAAAACAAAATTAATGGATGTTGGGGGAGATATAGCAAAATTAAAATGGAAATTTGCTGGCCATAATATTAGAAAAAAAGACGATCGATGGAACAAACGTTTTGTAAACTGGAGACCTTGGAAAAATAAAAGAAGTAGGGAAAGACCTCAAATGAGATGGGAAAAATGGAAGATATTGGGAGACGCCTATGTCAAAAGATGGATTGAAGAAGGCTAAATAGATTGAGATAGTTTATATACTTATATATGTCCACCCTGTAGACGCATAGTGGTAAAGACCCTTGTTCCACTTTTTGCGATTTTTAAACAATAATAAAATTAAGTTTTATTTTTAGACCGTGTAGGTATTAAGAACTATTTTGTACCATACCATAGGACGTCACAAGTGGGGTTGAATAGCGGCCTATGGTTGATGAATGGTATAAAATGGTTGCATCAGGAACCAAAATATATCAGTTGTTAGATTTTGTGATCAAGTAATAGCAAAGTTTATTTACTAGAAACTCAATAAAATGTTGAAATTTGTAAGTTTTTTGAGTCTTTTCGAATGGCACAAAATTCTAAATTTTATGCAAAATAATTTATCATAAAGATAAAAGTTAATTTTAAACCCATGGCATTGTTAATATTTCCGCTGTCCATAGTATTTTTAACTATCCCTACGCTCGTGCTATACAATTTTTTTCTGGGCATAAAATTGTTACTTCTATCCCTTGGTGTAGCTATAAATTTAAAGGAAAAAACGGTAATCCCAATATTAAAAAAGAAAAATCGCAAATGAATTTTTCAAAAAAAATGCCCCAAATTTAAAAAAAAATATGGACATACACTTAAATTATAATTTATAATTTTTGATTTTATAAATAAAATAAATTTTTAGGTAGTTCTTGCCACTTTTGTATGCTATGGCAGTGCTGGAGTGATTTCACTTGACAATGGTTGGAACAACGGTTGGGATAACGGCTGGAATAATGGCTGGAATAACGGGTACAATAACGATTGGAATAACGGTGAGTAAAACCATTGTAAGTAGTAACGAAGTGAAAAAAGCAATTTTTATCGATTTTTAAAAATAATTTTGAGTATTTTTTTTTTTTAAATAATTTTAACTCCTAATTATGAATGACCCTTATTGTAGTGCATCACTCCACAAAATTTCATATATTGTAGTTTTTAGGAACATTATAACAAAAAAAAGACCTTGTACGTAAACAACAAATAGGTTTTGTGCAAAATGGAATATGAAAAAATCCTTCGACTTTCTTTAGTACCTCTTAAAGTTTGATGTATCATTAACATTAAACCCTATATAATGAAAAACGTTTGCGTTTTTTAACAGGTTGGGAGCCTTCTCCAAAAGTTATTGCTGCCCCTACCATTGTCAAAACTGTAGCTGCCCCCACAATTGTAAAAACAGTTGCCCTTAAGCCAGGTGCCACTTCGTGGGCTAATAGTAACCTTTGGTCTGTCAATCCTGTTCCTGTTTCGATTCCAGTTGTTCACAAGGTATGTTTGGTCTGTTTCTCTGCTATCTGAACTGGACCAAGTCATTGAGTAAATAACCCTTATAGAGGTGCCACCGGCGAGCTATACCATATTGAGAGCAGATGGCGCTGAAATAAATTCGTCTAGTACGCAATATTCAGAGACCACTACTATGATCTAATGGCATTTGTATGATAGGCATGAACCTCGGAACTGGCTTTTTGCTTAAGGATGGTCACTAGCCCACTTTTTTAATGACATCTTATGCCTTCTACATTTGTAGAATACAAAAAAACAGTGCGATATTTGGCAACATTACTTTATTTTTAGAAGTTTTCAAAGCCCGCTAAAATTCTAAGTTTTAGAGGAGTTCAGTCAATTTTAATGATTCCTTGTTTTTCCAACATTCGAATAGATATCGTGTGGTTCAGCAACGACGCATAACTTTCAATAAATGTAGAATTGCCAAGCTAAATGATCTAAGTGCCAAAATATAAAAATTTTAGATTTCTCAGCCAAAATGATGTATGTACCAAAGCCAATACGAGGCTGTAAGATCTAAGTGTCATTTCTCCACCTTCTGCTCTAACAAGCATATTTAAAATGACGTCTTCTGTAAGGCCTCTTGCATGTATTGTACAGTTTTTTTTTTAGTTTTCCACAAAAATGCTTTTTGGCACTTAGATCACTTAGTTTTTCCACTCTACAAATATCATGATTATATAAACAATTTTATTCGGTAGTTCTTTAATATCGGTGAAATTCCAGACTTTCCAGGCAATACTATATTTGACAGAAATAGAGATGCGACAAACCCATCAAAGTCACTGAAATTCACATTTTTTTAGTTATGTTCTTTTCTTGTCAAGTTAATTCGCGTTTCGCAAATAGTTATTTAAACACCAAGGTTTGAAAACGACTCTTTGCACACGATCGAGACAGTTTGGTAGACCGAGCCGAAGGCGAGGTCTACAAGTCAAGGGAGTGTGCAAAGAGGTTTTCAAACGAGTTTTTTACAATATTTTTTATACGACTGCTAATAAAGAAAGAAAAATCAAATTTTAATTTAACTTGTTTTTATTGCCGACATTTTTACAACAAAACTTTAAAAATTCAACAATTTTTTGACGTATCTAATCAACAAAACATACGAGCAGTGACGGTTGCTACGGAACTAAGTCAACTTATATTGATGGATGACAACAACAAAAATCACAATGACGGGAGACCCGTATGCAGAAATGACATAGGCGTGCGCAAAAATGACATAAGCGTGTGCAAAACGTTTTACACACAGCGTGCGCAAAACCCCTTCTTACAAGACAGTCGTATAAAAAATAATTTAAGTTCTCAGGGGTGAGTAATATCAATCATCATACAACATATAAGTAAAAACCTTTTATTTTTTTCTACCGATTCTTATGAATTAACAAGGATGCAAGGGGCGTCTCTCTCTAAATAATGCTAGAGTGTAAAGGATCAATATTTCCCTCCTTTGATTTTGACTTAAATAAATTTGAGTTGTAAAATATGTCATTTATTCATGGTCTTAGGCAAGACTAATCAATTTTTAGAGGTCATTAAAAAGCGGGCGGTCCCACAAACATCCTAAAACTAAAAAATTTTAAATAATGAGCTGCTTGTCAGTTTATAAGTAGGCTATGGGTATTTAAGTTGATTCTCCACTATATTATTTGTTTAATGCTTCTCGTAGGTTCCAGTGATCACCAAGGTTGCAGCTCCAATTTATACCAAAGTTGCTGCTCCGATCACCATTGGTAAGTTTCAATTAGTACCTAGTAGTCATAGGGTAAGGGTTATATATATATTTATCGATTTCACAACGTTCTACGTCTTCCGATACCCAATCTCCACTCGTTTCTGATTGCCCATAATTCATCATCTAGGCCTCTTATTCTTATTTCATTGTCTATTCCTTCTCTCCAGCTTCTCCTCGGCTTTCTTCGTTTTCTTCGGCCAGTTGGTTTCCATTGTAATATTTGTTTAGGTAGTCTTCCATCATCCATTCTTTGTACATGTCCGTACCACACCAGTTGTTTTGTTCTAATATCATCCACTAAAGTTCGTTCACCCACTGTCATAATTTCTCTTATTCCTGGATTTGTAACTCTTTCTCTTTTTGATTTCCTTGCTGCTCTTCTCCAATAGTCCATCTCCGTAGCGGAAAGCATCATTGCTGTTCTATCTTTGATTGGCCATACTTCTGAGCCATATGTAATAATACTTTTTACAATGGTGTTATATATAAGCTTTTTGTTATGTTTTGATATACTTTGGTCCCAAATTATTCCAATTAATAAAGTTATTGCTTTTCTTCCTTGTATGTTTCTATCTTTTATAGTTTTGTCTACTGTTCCGACAGCTGTAATTTTTAGACCTAAGTATTTATACTCATCACAGGACTGAATTCGCTGCCCAGTATTTAAGATTAGATCCTGTTTCGTTGATACTAACCTCTAGTCTCCACTTATTCTATTAGTTTTCGTGTCATATATTCGAGGTCGTCATAATCCTGAGCCACCACTATCTGATCATCGGCGAAACATAAAGTATACAAGGTGGTTTCATCCTACGGAATTCCCATGTTTTGGCATTTTCTCTTCCAGACGTTAAGGACTTGTTCCAAATAATTCTTGAAGAGTGTAGGCGAGATACAGTAATCTTGTTTAAGACTTACTTGAAAGCCTTTGGTTAGTTTTGCTTTTATTTTAACTTTTGCCTTACTATTGCGGTATAACTCTTTGATGGCCTTAATTAGTTGTACGCTTATGTTTGTCTTTTCCAACGCTTTCCAAAGTAAATTTAGTGGTATACTATTATATGCCTTCTGCAAATCTACGTAAGGGTAAGAGTTAATTAAACGAAACCTTTCTAAATCATTCAAGCCGATTACTGAATTATTTTAAATAAAACCAAAGATAAAACAACAACATTTTTGGTAAGTAATTTTTACAATTGAATCGCTTGATGACCGGTCAATTTGTCGTTTCTTATTCTTCTTCTTTTTCTTTAAGTGGCATTAAAAACCCTGGCGGGTTTTAGTCTGACTAACCTGTTTATTCTTCCATATTCTTGATGTCATGGAGATGCTGGCCAGTTGGCGAGTTCCAGGCCATAAAACTCAACTCACACACACACTTGATGTCATCTCTTGTTGTTTTTTGAGAAGTTAATTAAAATATTTATTTTTTTACTCATTTATTTTCAGTCATCCTTTTTTGGTTTATATATCAAGCAATGTTACAGTTACGGCAATTAAAATATCTATCGTCTCTACTATGAACATCAATATCATCCGCATAAACAGCATCGTTGATTTGTTACTAATATATCCGTGTGTCAATCGTCCTTATAAAAGCTTCAAGGATCAGATTAAATATTAATAAACAACTTGGCCTTACTACTGATGTTACACAAAATGGCTATGATAACTGGTTATTTATTTTGACTACATCTTTGGAAGCCTGAATAACCATTCTCCATATGAACCAAGTTTCTTTATTAATATCAATTATTTTAAATTAAGCTTGTTTTGTTGGAGATTTCAACGGGTGACAATCGAATCTGTCGCATTATGGCCAAAAAAGTCTTTTAGTTGTTTTCGTTTTGATCTAAACTAAAAACCGATGAAACTCTAAAATGTTTGTGCATATCTCTAATATTTATTGGAAAGTTAGTGTTCTTCGATGAAGGTTGACATCGGATAATCAGCGTTGTTTTTTAATTTGATAAAAAAGAAACTATAAAAGTGTGTGGAATTTATCATAAAATTAAAGCTAGACCAAACCGAATCTAAACAATTAAGAAAACAGGAGAAGATTTTTTGACAAAAGAGTTAGAAAGTTTAAGAAAATGTATAAAAATGTTTAATAAAAAATTAGGTACACATCAGGTGTCTTATTAATTTTTTTTTTAGAAAAAAGCTGGGGAGGTCTTGACGAGGGACTTGGTTGGAACCCCAAATGGTAAAGACAACGAGCACAGTACGAAGATTTTTGGAATGTCGTTGATTTCCTTGACTGGTAATGATACTTCATAACAAACAGGAATATGTAAATAGATGAGCAAAAATTTTTTGTAAAATATTTGTAAATAGATAGCCAATAAATTTTTTTATTAAGTTTATCATTATTTTGTTTGTTATTGAAATATTACAAAAGCCCTAGCTTGATATATTCTATAATATTAACTTTGACAATACCTGTATAAGACTGTGGCTGAATTTTATCCAGTTGAGGTCTCCTGATGTCTCAAAAAATACTTGTTCCAATTTTACAAATTAGTATTTCGTTGTATTTATATTGTAACAAATTGGGATTTAAAGATAAATGGTTTTTATATATTTTGATATTTTCAATCAACAAGCATTAACTAGATGCAAGACTGGCTTAAGAACAAATAAAATTTATGGCAACTGGCGACTGATTTTTAGTCATGAATTACAGGAGCGCAGTATTTTTATTAAAGTTGTATTTGGTCAATCTATCCTTGAGCCCCTAAATCAAAATAATTAATTTTTTGAAAACAATTTTTAAAAAACACACCGAGTAATTTTTACTTGTAACAGTTTTTTAAGTCCACACATTTCTAGCTTACGCTGGTATGTATTTCTGTAAGCACTATATTCCAGAATTCAGACCAATCAACGGCAAACTGGGAAAACAAACAAAAGAAAACCCTTTCTTTCAGAAATAGTAGAAATTGTAATATGACTGACCTTCACCCTGGAGAAATTTAAAGAATGGTTGTTTTTACCCGGGCGAGAAAGCCGTTAGAAATTTGAAATGATTCTTTAGTGGTTTTTCGTCGGCTT
This sequence comes from Aspidapion aeneum, assembly GCA_963576565.1. Taxonomy (NCBI): domain Eukaryota; kingdom Metazoa; phylum Arthropoda; class Insecta; order Coleoptera; family Brentidae; genus Aspidapion; species Aspidapion aeneum. The sequence goes on along the minus strand of OY755045.1, from coordinate 16,084,059 downwards.
CACTTCGCTTGATCTAAGGGGGAATTTTTCAACTAGGAAAATGTAAACTTTTATCAATTATTTTTACTTATATAAAATTATTCTTTTTGTTGTTCATATTTTGATCTTAACTTTTAAAGTTTTTATGAATGTTAAACTTTTTGTATGGTTGTTTTCCAATGTTTTAAAAGATTGTTTCTTTCTTTTTCTGGCTTTTTCTAATATCAAATACAAACCTATCGTTGTATTAAAATTGGCATTTTTACTCATTACATCCCAAACCTATACAGAAGTATTAAGTAAATTAAAACTTCACATAAATGATAATTTTTCTACATTGTTTACATGTATAATTGATAAAAGCACTTATAGTAGTACTTCCTTCAAGGACCACCAAATTCTCTTTTGAGATCTTAATTAATAATAAATTTAAAAGGGTTTAATAATTATATCAGTCATTTAAGTTGTTGCACAATTTGGTAGCATACAATATTCTAGCCTTTGGCATTCGATTTGACAGTATCAATGTCTAGGCCTGTCTCAATATTATTTTTGAAAGTCTACTGTTTCTGTGGTAAAACCGTAAAATTTAATTGCAAATTCTGATAAGTTTTAAGTAACCTATCCTTTTTGGTACCTAAGTATAAAAATGCAGTATTTTTCTCGAAAGCATTTTAAAACTAAACGTTTAAATATCCAAGATTTTTTAATAATTTTGACATGCGCAGTTTTTTACAAGTGTGTAAAATAATTACATTTTCTGTCGTGGCAAAAAATCCGTTTCTTTTAAAATCTTAGATTTCTTTGATATTCAGGAAGGTATACTTTTTTTACTTAAATCGTTTAATACAAAAAACATATTTTTTATTGTATAATATTTATTTAAAACTTCCTATAAACAGTTTTGCTAATTTCACTAAAATTATCTACCCTTTTCACACTTTCGCTTGTTTACATAATTTAGTTTTAATAATGTCCTCCGTATCCTCCATATCCACCATTATTGCCTCCATTATTTCCACCGCTGCCACCACCACTTCCTCCAGCATTGCCACCTCCATAGCCCACAGGTCTAAACAAGGTGGTGGACACTGGGAGATGTGCAACATGCTAAAGATAAACATAGATAAAAAAAAATAATTTGGGCGCTTTGACTACTGCGCAGCCTTCAATAAGTGCGACAGAATGTTGGCCGCCATTTTTTCCCTGATTTTAAGTACAAAGGGTAACCCCTAGAGGTCGTTATGGTGAACAAGCATAGTCACTGGATAACGAAAGTTGCGTAGCCAGGCTTTAGAACGCAGTGACATTGCACGCGTAGTATAAGCCACTACCACTAGAGGTCGCCATGGAAAATAAGCTGTGACACTCTGTCAAACATAATTAATTGGCATCAGTAGCTCCACGTGATGTTTAGCCACGAGTTTAGTTTAATACCAGCGCCTTTCAAATCGTGTCTGTCAAGGTTGACCTAGCTTAATCTGTGAAAAAATGGGGGATTTCAATTTCTTCCTATTTTTTCTAGTCTGTGCAGGTTTGATGGGCGTTCTATTTATTTTTCCATTTCTATGAAGATATTACATTTATAGTATAAAATGACTTAGTACGATTTACATATGACTCTTAAGTGAGGGAAGGGCAGAAGACGGAAATATAAATCTAATATGCTAGACATATTGCTACCTATAATAACATGACTTATCGATGGAGAAGTAGGGGAAGACCCCAAATGAGATGGGCGGACGATTTTACGAAATGCGCGGGACCTAGGTGGATGAACAGAGCGATAGACAGAGAAGAGTGGAAGATATTGGGGGAGGCCTATGTCCAAAGATGGATTAAGAAAGGCTAAATAAATAGATAGATAGACAGATCGATGCATAACTATCGCAACACATTTTTTAAAACGTGACAAAGCTCAATCCTAAAAATTTTCCTTTAAGAAAAAATGGAAGATTTTTTGAAATAACTTAAAGAAAATATTTTTTTTTGGCTAAGCAACATTAGATATTGAAGTTCGATGCAGCATGAGTTTTCCACCAAGGATGAGCACTTATTTCCATATATTGCATTGAAGAAATGAACCCAATATGATGACAAGCATGAGACTTGAAGAAAATTGATAAACACTTCTTTATGTAAATGCCAATAAACCTCTCTTTAAACGTTTTTACTTACCGATTGAGTAATAGTTCCTGGATGAACGATGTCTACTCTGGAATGACTACTGACTGCTGATGGAAAGTTGACTAAAAAATAAAAATATCATTTTCTTACAAAAAAAAAATAGGTTCAAATAAAAAAACGAGAATTCTCATTCCACGTGTCATTTAAGGATAACTCTCTGGAGATTATTTGTCGTGAGCCTTAGTTTTTAATAATCTAATCCTGGTTTTTTGTTATATCCATCTAAGGAAATTACTCGAAAATCAGTCTAAAGAGTATTTTCCTAAAATGTACAAATTTTGAAAGGTATAACCGTCAGAAAACTTTGAATAAATTGAGTAAACATAGCATTTTGCAGATTACAACAATGCTCGAAATGACTGGAACAAGCATGATAGAACTCTTACAAAATTCAGCTATGGTATACACAATTTTAAGAGAACAACCGCTACTGCGGTGTGACTTCATTCTAAGAGTCTCTCAGGACAGCAAATATTTACGTTATTATTCTGAAATGGACAAAAAGTTAAAAATACCTTTGAAGATAACTTTTCAGCATGGACTTACCTGAGTAACTTCCGTATCCATCATTACCGCCATTGTTTCCCCCACTACCTCCTCCCATACCTCCTCCTCTGCCGCCTCCCATACCGCCTCCCATACCGCCTCCCATGCCGCCTCCCATACCGCCTCCCATACCGCCCCCCATTCCACCTCCCATTCCACCACCCATACCTCCCCCCATTCCCCCTCCCATTCCTCCTCCGAATCCTCCGCCCATGCCACCCGAACCGCCAAATCCACCAAAGCCTCCAGCTCCTCCGCTATCTAAAAAAAACAAAGTCATCAGCTAGTCAATAGGAAAATTAACAAAATAAATTTAAATTTTATAGCTATAACCTCTAACAATTACACAGAAGAAAAAACCTATTAAAAATAAAAAATAATATAGATAAGTTTTCCATTTGGTTCAAATGAGTGATTTACTTGTTTTTAATGACTGCATTATTTGCCCTAAATGACTGTATCATTTGGCCCAAATGCATACCTCACCTGTTTCATATTTAAATAAATCAACTCATTTGGGAAATGAAGTTATAAGTTAAATCTGTACTTAGATGCTAGTTTTAATTGAAAACTTAAAAGCTTAAAAAAAAAATTAATTTTTTTTTGCAAATATGGAAGGTTGTCATCGGTGTAACTTTAGCTTGATAATTCCAAAGAATAGGATCACTTTCTTTTGTGAGAACCGCTCATTTAACGTAAAAATTGTTTTATGTTAAAGTTTTTAAGTTCGAGTTTCTCCACCAGGTGGCTCTGTCGGTGGCAACTCAGTTTTCGATATTTTGTTGCATTTTCTTATTTTCCTCTTAGAAGCCTGCAGAATATTTGGCTTTGACACTATACATAAAATGGTAAAATTATTGTGTTTTTATGTTTCTAGAAAAAACAGTCACTGAGACAGACTTTAACTAAGTACCTAGTTGCTTTTCCCTACTTTAAATGTTCTTTTTATTATATATTTTGATTTTCAAACAATTTGTATTTAAAATTGTTTAGTATCATTTTTCTTACCTCCAAATCCGCCGCTGTTGCCTCCTTGGCCACCAAATCCACCCATACCTCCTGCCCCACCTCCTAAATTACCACCATAACCTCCATATGCAATGCCAATAGCGCTGCCTAAAAGAAATACTCGTAAGTACCGGATGATTTACCATAAATAAAACCCCCACTTAACTGTAGTAATTGCATAATTATTTCAAGGTTTCGAGAAGACGCATTCCTACAGAAAAATTCTTCCTAAATTTCATAGTATTACTCCAGAAATATCATACCCACAGAGTTTTAGAAGATAATATGTCATGAAATCTAATAAAATCTTCAATATTCTATAAAATAAAGTTTAAAAACTTTGATATCTTACGAGAGATTTTGTCAAATGTTTGGAAATTCTGCTCAAATCTCCTCCAACTTCTAAAATCCGCTAAAATGTCATTTGTTGTGAGAATTAAGGAGACTTTTCCAGCAGGGATTTCAGATGTGTCAAATATATTCCCAATGCCAAATTTTAGGAGCAACTTTATTAAATTAAACGAAGCATCCTGTAGAATATATATTTTTCTTCTTCATTTGAAGAATAGCCCTCAAAACCTTCGGAAGAAATCAAAATATGGGACACAATGTATAGTCATCAGGACAATTAAGGCGTTACCCAGGGTGGGGGATCAAAGTTCCTCCCGAAATAGTCCATAAAGTGTGATATTTCTCAGTAAAAAAAAGCAGAATAGGAAAATGTTTTAATCCTCTTCCTCGTTTTAACCCCTGCAAAATTTTACCTGGGTTCGGCCCTGGTAACATTAAAAATAAAAAAAATATTGAGTAATTCTTTTGATTAAAATGTTTGGTTTAGTAGAAAAGAATAACTATATAAAAAAAAACTTACTTTTAACACAGGAGATAACTAAAAGACTAGAAAATATAAAAAATCTCAACATCTTAAGCTAGAATGAGAAATGACTTTGTTGAGTTGATCAAGAAACTAAAACTGATAAGGTTGGGAATAAAGTTTTTCTTTTTATATGAAATTGTTGTAATATAATAAGGGTAGTATTTTGTAAAATAATATTGTGCTAAAAAATTTAATTTTTGAACTTTTGTTTTAAATATTATGTTTCGAGGCTAAGAATAGTTTAATTCCAAGTTTTATGAATAATTAAACCACTTAATATCGGTTTCTAAGTTTCGTTTGTGTTAGTATTGAATTTTACTTTACCTTGATTGAAGTAAATTTTTGGGAAATTTATTAAAAGGCTTAACAACCCAAATAAGGCGGTTAGTAATATAATATAGATGAGTGGTCCTTAGCACACAACAGTTCTGTATAAATTTTACAACAGGACCCAGAGGACATGACAGGACCCAACAAGATATGACAGGACCTAAAAATAGTCAAATTGTATTATTTTTTTAAAGTAAGTTTTTTTTGTTAGTTAATTTTGTGTGACAACTTTTTCCTATTTGGTTTTTTTTGGAAAAAATTTTTATTCAGTCAAATTTAACCAGCTCTCAACAGTACTGTACAAATTTCACAGCAGGAATTGTAACAGGATTCGACAGGACGATTTTAACCTTTTGATCATCTTTCATCCTTACAAAAATTTGGTGAAATATTGGGATGGTGCCTGAAAATTTTTCACTGAAATTTCGTGGAAATCTGTAGTGCCATTTTGAAAATCTCATAAAAAACGTCTGACCTCCCATAAGACCCAATGTACAAGCCAGCCCCCCGAGAACAGCTGATTTCTTCAGGGTCGTGGCCTGTTTTTTTTGTTGGCCTTGGTCACGTTTTATCCCGATTATTACTTTTTATCCCTGAAATGTCACTTTTCATCCCGACTTTTTATTTTTTATCCCTTACCCGTTATTTTTCACTCAGGAGACAAAAAGTGATACTTTTATCACCAAAATGCGAGATAAAAAGTTAAAATGTCATTATATTTTTTTAATGGCCTTTATGATCGTAGAAGCATAGGTGCTCACTGAATGGCAGAATATTTTTTTTTCTCTAAAACGGTAATATGTATAACAGACAGTACCTACCTTCATATTGTACTTTAATAATCGTGAGAGATTTTTTTTGCATGAGCAATGCACTGATACAGTTTTAAATAGGTACTTTTCTGAAAAATAATACCTTTTGACCTTTAGTAAGCCTTCATACCACAATGTTTTCTTCGTGAATTGTTTAAACTTACAAAAAAAAGGACAAGCATGATTTTTGAAGATGACGAATCAGGCGCCTAGTCTATTTTCGAGTGCTCAGAACTATATATAATATATCTATCTATCTCTTTAGCTTTCTTTAATCCATCTTTGAATAAAGGCCTCCCTTAATATCTTTCACGCTTTTTTGTCTGTCGCCCTGTTCATCCATCTTGTTCCCGCGTGTTTGTTCAAATCGTCCGCCCATCTCCTTTGGGGGTCTTCCCCTACTTTACTTCATTTATTTTCCCAAGGTCTCCAGTTTACATACATTTGTTCACTCGATCGTCTTTCTGTCTGATATTATGACCGGCAAACTTTCATTTTAATTTAGGCACTTCTCCTTTGACATCCCTTACTTTTGTTTTATTTCTTATCCATTCATTTATTTTAGATAATATATACCTTCTACAAAACACTGTCAAAGAAACGTTCCATCGGGGCCATTGCTCCTCGGAAAGTCCTTAAACTTGAAAACTTTTTAAATTACAAAAACACACTAAAAGAGACATAAGCGCACCCAGAGGGAGGGGGGGCTCGCGGCCCGGGTTCGGGCCCCTTCAAGCCATGGATTTTTTTACATATTTTTCATATATTTCATGAAAAAACACAAAAAATAGCTTAAAATTCGACATCATGATGCTTCGGGCCCCCCAAGAGCCCTCGGGCCCCCAAGACCTATTCCTATGTACGCCACTGAAAGAGAAATACAATAATTTTAGCGGCTGGAGTGTCAGAGGCTACAAAAGCTAACCTTGCTGTCAAGAGGAATCAATCAATTAACCAATCAGTGATTTCTGGAACAATTAGACGTACTTTTTATTATAGTTTTAGTGGCAGTAGTATGGAAGGCTCATTGTCCTAAGTTACCATTTTTTCTTCATCAATATAGCTACCACTACCCTTTTTTTTCAATGGTTGAAAAAAACGATTCTGGTATAAAATCAGGAAATTCTTGAAAGTATCCCTTTATAAACATCTAATTTTCCTGCAGTGGGTTATTTTGAGAAAAAAAACTATGATTAAGATTTTGGTTTTGGCTGCTGTGTTGGGTGTTTCTTGGGCTAGACCAGGAGGTCATGGGCTTGGGCTTGATTATGGTTTCGCAGGCGCAGGTAAGTTTATAATTGATATTATTTTCTAATTGTTTCTTTTGATTTAGCACTATTTTTAGTTACTGGTTTTTTGACATACTATATAACCTGAATATCTTAAGCCGTAAAACACTATTGATTAGCATAACTCCCAAAATTTTACTAATAAAAAAATTCCGGCTTTAAACTTTTACTTTAAAAAAATGATTGTTGTTACCAAATTCATCAAGGTATTAATCATTATAATCTGTTAAGCAATTTTTGAAAAATTAAGAATAAATCACAAATCCCTTTGTAAATAATAAAATAGAAAATTCGAACCACAACGAGGTCAAAATTACCTAAATCGATATTTTATTATATTCTATAATATAAAACAAAAAACAAAAAATTTTTTAGTGTTTTAAAATTTAAGATAACGACTTTATTTTAAAAACCAAAAGTAAAAAAAAACTAAAATTTAAAAACTTTTGGCGCTTAGCCCCCAGGCACGGATCTGGTTCAAAATTTAGGGTCGTGTAATTCTTCGATCCATCTTTGGACTTCTGTATCTGTCACCGTGTTCATCCATCTAGTTCCTGCATGTTTCTTCAAATCGTTCGCCCATTTTATTTGGGGAATTTCTCTGCTTCTTTTATTTTTCCAACATTTTTAATACATTTTTTCCACCGATCATCTTTTTGTCTGATACCGGCAAATTTGCATTTAAATTTAAATTTCTAACTCTTCTTTGACATCCCTTTTGTTTTATTTTATATTCATTTATTCCTTTTTCTATCTGTCAGCTTTACATGTAGCATTTATCTTTACATTAATCTTTGGCCTTTTGTTACATTATCCATGTTTGAAGTGTCCAGGTCTGGAATCCATAGGTAAGTACAGGAAGGATACATTGATTATACACTTTCGTTTTGAGGTACTGAGGATATTTCTTATTTTTTAATATGTAGCTTAATTTACCGAATGCTGCCCAGGTCAATTTTACTTGTCTCTTGATTACAGCTGTTTGGTTTTCTTTTCTATTGGTTTATTTTGATCGTGATATTTTCATCTGTGTTTGTTATAATTTTAGTTTTATATTTTTATTTTATTTTTAGCTGCTGTATCCAGTTCTTCAAGCATTTTTATCAGTTCGTTTTTCTTATCTGTTATTAAGGCGATTTCATCCGTTTGCTTTAATGCCCATTTTTCCCAATCTTTCGTCTTATGTGGATTGGCTTGATTCCTTCGTGGATTTTAATTGATACTGTTGTCTCCCTATATATATTGGCTATTAAATCTGTGTATCTGTGATCTTTTGATTGATATTCGTCAAGTTTTGTTTTTAGTCTATCTGTTAGTATTTTCGCGAAAAGCTTATAAATTACATTGAGGAGTGTTATAGGTCGATAGTCTTTTAGGTCCGCTCTTTTACCTTTCTTGTGAAGAATAATAGTTATGGATTATTTCCAGTTGTCTGGGATTATTTTTTCTTCTAGTATTTTATTCAGTACAATATGGGGAGTATTAGCTACAGTTTTACCACCGTACTTGAACATTTCTGCCCTTACGCCGTCTTTTCCAGGTGGTTTATTATTTTTCATTTTCTTTAATGCTCTCTTTATTTCGGCTTTGCTTATTTTATGTTCTTTATTTTTGTTTGGAATTTCTTCATGGTTTCTCGCGAAGGTTCCCTTTTTGTTTGGTTTAATCCTGTATAGAATAGTTGTGTGATATTTATAATATCCTCTTGAACGTTAGTTTCTATGCCGTTGATAGCCTTTATTTTAATTATTTCATATCTATCTAGAGATGCCCTTAGACATTTCATATTTCTATTATTTTCTATAGCACTCTCAACTTTTATTTCTTGGCTGTTTCTTTTATTTTCTTTTATCTTTTTTCTTACAGTTTTATTTATTTCTCTGTATCTTATCGATGCTATTTTTCCTTGTTTCTCTAGGTTCTGCCATTTTCCATTAGTTTCTTTATTTCTTCTGATATACAATTTTCTGTCATTTTATCTTTTTTTGCTATATGATATATGATTTTATCTCTATTTTCATTTTCGCGTCTTATATTTTGGGTTAGCTCTTCCTGTACCCTTTCTATGCTATCAATGCAGATTTTTGTTTTGATCATCCTGTGTAAAGGTGTTTAGGACTATTACATCTCTTACGATGTTTTTCTTAATAGAATTTCAATAGTCAGTATTTGTTATTCGTTGCGGTTTCTTTTTATAGAACGAATTCATTGAAAACTGGTTACCCCATTAACCTATAATTCTACTTTCAGGTCATGGAATTGCCGTAGCTCCATTAGCACCAGTGGCTCACACCGTGCTCGCTCCAATCACAGTATCAGCCGGTATCAGCCATGTATCCCGAGTGGACTACCCTTCGCCAGTTACCGCTGTTGTGGCCACTGGACCAGCTGTCGGCGTCGCTGGCGTCGCTGTAGGACATGGATTGGGGCTGGGTTATGGCCTGGGAGGATACGGAATCGCGGCGGGACATGGCCTGCTAGGACATGGTCATTATTGAGAGAATTCGATAAATGAAATTATAAATAAACTCGTATTTTTAAGAGTTGCTACTTGTATTTTGTGCCATTTTAGAAAAAAGAAAATAAAAAAATAGGTTTTTAACAACAACTTTTTCTTTAATTTTGTAAAAATAAAACATTTCTTTTAATAGTATGTACGTAGTTCCATCATGCCATTAGATACTTTTATTCATCTTGAAAAACGCTAAAATATTACTGCATGTGATAGTACTTAGGTACTAAATAGACTCCTAAATTATCAAGCAAATCTAATTATAGCTCACGATACTGCGGAAAAGTAAGGAAATAATATTTATTTTTTGTTTATTTTTGAATTTATTTTATTGGTAGACGTAAAAAATACTCTGCCAATATATGGGCCCCTAAGCTCACACTAGGTACTATAGTTATAGTGTACGTGTGAGCTAATATAACTAAAAACTGAAATATATTTTATTCAACTCCAGACTAAATTACCTTTTGTTTGATACCACACAAGCCATATTTTGACTTAAACTCAAATTTTTTAAATCTACCCCCACCCTTACAAAAAAACAAAAACTAAAATGTATTTTGTTAAAGTCCGGACTCAATTACCTTTCGTTTGATATCACACACGACATATTTTCACTTAAACTCATTTTTAAAATATACCCCCACCCTTTTTTTTTTAAATAAATTAAAATGTATTTTGTTTAACTGCAGAGTCAATTACCTTTCGTTTAATATCACACACGCCATATTTTCACATAAACTCTAATTTTTGAAATCTACCCCCACCCTTTTATTTGGTTTGTGTTTGGTGGATTTTGTTCATTTTTAAATGGGACCATCTCGACCCAAGACCCAGCCTAGGTACCAAATTTCATTAAAATCGGCCAAGCGGTTTTTGAGTTATGCGCGTTGGTCGTTACAGACAGACATACAGACACACAGACAGACAGACAGACAGACAGACAGACAGACATACAGACAGACAGACAGACAGACAGACAGACGGCGCAACAAAAAAGTTTCAAAATCATCTGAAACGCAAAGATATATAAAAAAATTTGAAATCGGAGCAACTTTTTTTTTCTCGAAAAAATTAGGATCACCATAGCTCACACTACTATAGTATAGTATATGTGTGAGCTAATATGATTTATACATTTTATTCACAATGATCAACTAAACATTTTGTAGCAACTACATTTTTGTACCAATGAGCTGATTTTTTCCATGTTCTTGTTCTATTAGGACTGGTAAAATCTACACGAATAATTCCAAATTTCTCTCTAAAAAATAAATAAAATAAAATCTTAAAAAACAAAAAATCATCTAGGAAAGAGCTATAATGGCCATAAAAAAGTCTGCTGAGGGAGTTTCCTTAAATTACCTAACGTGGGGGAGGGAGGTTTGTCCTTGCGTGACACTCAAATGTTTTTTTCTTGAAAATGCGTTACGAGGGGGGTAGGGGAGTTCAAAAATTCTGAATTTTTGCTTTACGTAATTTAGGAACGTTAATAAAAATTATTTACTCGTGTTATGACAAATCGGATTAAAAATAAAGAAATCTACCATGTTGGATACGCCATTTTGAATTTTTTATGAGCTTGTCTCAAAAATCATAATCAGCGACTTGAAACACCACCAAGTTGTATATTTCATACATATCGATGCATAAATTCGCCATTTTGGATTCGCCATTTTATTTTTTATAAGTTTGAGGGTAAAACTGTATTAAGTGATCTCAATCACTGTAAACTTTCAAGTGAGACAAATCGGTTTAAAAATAAAGAAATCCGCCATTTTTGATCCGCAATTTTGAATTTTTATGAGTTTGAGTAATGGCTGCAGTGCAGTGACTGTGGCTTGCCAACGGGCAGGTTGAAGTCATTATCAAGAGGTTTTAGTCGGTAGGAATCCAACACCCGGGCTTTCCTGGTGGAGGAGAAATAACCCTCGAAGGAAAGTTGTGTGGGTCTTATGCAATATGGCTTCTCTATGGCCAGTATAGCTTTTTTGCTATGTATAAGTTTTGACCTATCCTAGACTTACTCATAGGATCCCCATTCATAATTATCCATCAAACTCCATATGGAATACGCGATAACATTAATTTTATCTTCATAAATAGCCTTTAGTATTTCGCTCAAATAAGTCTAAAACAAAAGAAAACACACTTAGAACACTACCCCGATAACTATACAAAAATTTTTATTCCAATATGTCAGGTGAATTGGCGTATATGTGGCAGAAAGTAGAGACTCTGTATGTATGACATAATTTTACACAAGAAGCCTTTTTCCTCGCAGTAACTACAAGTTACCAGGTAACCTGGTTACTCGTTTTCTGTTTTTCTTCGCTGAGTAACACTAACTATGACGTCACGAGTAACCACACAGTAACCAGCCTAGCAGACGTGGTTCCTGAAATATTTTGAGGTTAAGATCGTTTTTTTTTCAAAATGTTTGATTTTAATATATAATAACAACGAATTATGTTTGGTAACGGTAGAAAATGAAGCACATCCCTTGAAATTGGTACTATATCAATTCAACTGCAACTAGTCTTAAAATGTATTGCCTGGTGTTCTATGGTACTGCGGCCTTACCACAGAATCCCAAAGGAGCACCCTGTTTCCACCCCGATTCAAAAAACGCATCAGGTAACACTGCATTTAAAACTGATGCAAATCCATGGCCCGTGATACATTTTTTTGAATCGGGGTGGGGATGCATTGGTGGAAACAATGAATTATTTTCTGCATTTCGGAAATTGCTAGTAAAAACAAAAACAAACAATTGGAAATGTCATCCACAGCTGACTGTCTGACATCATACAGCGGTTACTCTGAGTAACTGTGATGTCATTTCGAGTAACTTAAATGAGTGACTAGTAACCTCAAGGAAAAAGGCTTTAAGTCAACAAAAAATGATAGCCCTGTTTTATAAAAGAAGAGACGCGACAAACCCTTCAAAGTCACTAAAATGAACATTTTTTGGTAATGGTATTTTCTTGCCAAGTTCATTGGCCTTTCACTAAAATAATTTAAAAACTAATTTTGTTAAAAATTGTTTATTTTATTTTCCGACGCTAATGAATTAACAAGGACAGAAGCTGCGTCTTTCTCTAAACATTGCTAGAGTATAGAGTGCCGATTATATCCTTCGATTTTGACTTTAATAAATTTGACTTTGTAAAGTTTGTCGCGTCTCTACTCCTTTAAAATATGTCATACATACAGGGTCTCTAGCAGAAAGGAGTAAAAAGACCCCTAATAAAATACTTATCTGAAAATATATATATAAAAAATATCTTACTTGAACATAGTTAATTCTGTCATCGTCTCCTAGACCGCCTTGGTCTCCCAGACCGTTTTCTGTAATTACGATTTCTTTTGGATTGTACTCCTTCTGAATCCAGTCTAGAATATCCCTACAAATATATTTTATACAGATTGATTTCTCCAGTGTTATAATTTGATTTTGAAAAAATAATACCTTCTCAAGCCATTGCTGCGCGGGCTAGGAAGGTAAAAAAGAAGGTTTTAGATAGGACAATATACAGGGTGTTCCCAGACGGGGTTGACAAGAAGAAAAAACCATTCATTTTTGATTTTACAAAAAAACTCACTTTTTATAGAAAATTCTGCTTGTTAAAAAATTTACTATAGTAAAATCTTTGATTTGATGTGCAGGGTCTTAATGAAAGGAGAAATATCTTTATTTTTAATAAATAAATAGATTTATTTTGTTGATTGTCATATTAATTTTCAAGTAATATGTTTTTATATTCTAAAAAATGTTTACCAGCAGAACGTATTTATTTATTTATTGTTTTTTTATCAAATGTTTAACTTTGAAAAATTAAAACCTGGTTAGATTTTGTTTTCCTAAATTTCGTACTGTTGTAAACAATTTTGTTTACATTTTGCTTTACTGACTAAATACGGTCCTCTTCCTCTTGGATTATTTTATGTTTCTTAATTCGATAACACCCTGTACTTCTAATTAAAGATATTAATATCGTTATCTCATTTTTTGACAAGCAGAATATTTTATAAAGGATGATGTTTTTGGTGAAATTAAAAATAAAATTTTTCTCTCTTATTAATTACATATTTCCTAATATGATAACACCCTGTACATCTAATCAAATATTTCTTAATTTTTCAACAAGCAGAATTTTTTATAAAGAGGGAGTTTTTTTTGTAAAATCAAAAATAAAGGATTTTTTTCTCTTGTCAACTCCATCCGGGACACACTGTATAAAGTTTTTTTACCTTGCATGGTATGTTTCATGACTGGTATTTAAATTAATAATTTTAATTATTAATTAAAACTCAGATTGTCCTGATCTAGGAATTAGCTCTTTATCAATTTTCAAATTTTGATATTCGAAAATTTAAATTAAACATTTCTAAATTTTACCGTATGTTTTCTGGTACTGATGTAGTATTTGGCCTAAACGTCATATTCACTCCAAGATCTCCTTCGGAATGAACTGCATTTAATGGAAGTTCATCCTGATAAGAAACCAAAGCCCAGTAATACCTAGAAATTAAAAAAATAGAAATCTTTAAGGCAATTTAGTGAAAAACTAAGAGATTTAATAAAAGAAATTACGGTGGATCCTCTTTCTTACTTTTAAAATATTTTTATTAATATTAAATAAATATTAAAACTGTAAAATATAAAAAATGGATTACATGGTATTCCAAAATACTCTCCACAATATAAAAGCGCACTTATTTTAATCCGCAAATTAAGTTTAAAAGTTTCGTGAATAAAGAAAACAATTTTTCCTGGATAAACGGGCTAGACCCGTCCTGAGGAACAAATTGTGTCTACTGTTTTATGTTTCATCTGCCTGCCTTTTATTTTTACCCTGGTAGTTTCTTCTGTATTTCTAGATGTCGCCACTTATGTGAAAGCATACGGTATCGTAGGCATAATTTATTCATTTCTCCTACCAATATCGTAGGATGAAGATGAAGAGTCTGAAGGACGAAACAGTTAACTGTCAACACCTAATAGGGGTCCATTGTATCTTGGACCCCCGTGGGTGTACAGCTTTCGAGCTGCCCACGGAAAAATACAAGATAAACAAAATTTTTCTATGCCCGCTTAGCCACGAAAAATTATTGTCTTTTTTTTAATTCAATTTTACTCACGTGTTGAAAGCAAAGAAATCAGCAGTTCCATTCAGCGAGTCAATTTCTTCTGTTGTAAAAGCAGGTAAACGAGACTTTGAATATCCAGCTGAAAGACTCCTGTTTGCAATTCTGTCGATCATTGTTTGGGGGTAGTTGCCTTTAAAAATGGGATTAGCAAACCAACCAAGCTAAAATGAGAAGTTTTACTATTATGAAAGGTTAATTTGTAAAACATTATTACGAGGGCTATATTTTATATTTTGCTTATAAGAACATAGAAGGCGATACTAATTGAATGTGGTTGCTAAAACATAACCTCAATCTTTACCTAACCTAAATTCAAAACGTAAGTGCGATAGAGACGGTTTTATAGCTTCAGTGAATTTTTTAAGTTAGCAAATCAGTTGAAAAATGGAATTAAACCCAGAACATTTTCCGGCTATAATTTTTTACAAATTTCGAAGGAAATTATATCAATAGGAATGTCTTGCCAAGTTGATTCCTGTTTTCGGTCATGAAGCGCTACATCAATCGACAGTTTCTCGTTGGTATATTCAAGCGTGGACGGAATAGCCTTGGCGACGATCCAAGGCAATGTGCACCAAAAACGGCTGTCACCCAAGAAAACATTTGTTAACCGAAGGAAGAAGGAAGCCAGGGCCAATTGGTGTGTGTGACCGCTTTGAGGCAGGAAAGTCAGTGGCAGCATTGTCAGTGGTGATGAATCGTGGATTTACTCATATGAACCCGAAAAAAAACGTCAGTCATCTATTTGGGCGTAACAAGATGAAGAAAAGCCAACAAAAGTAATCCGTTGTCGAAGTGTATCTACAAAGAAAGCGCAACAATTCCTCTGGAAGATCAAAGGACTGTTGATGATGATGATGATTCATATGTGAGTGGGCCTTGCAGCCTTTCCACTGCGACCACCAGTGGGTCTATTGTGGCTCACTTTTGAGTGGTTTCTTACCACTGTATGCCCAATCCTCCAAAAAGGTCGACTATCAGTTTGGGTGAGACACTGTTCAGATCTTCTGAGTCGATCTGAGGTTTACCGAAAGTATTCTGACGTAAACGTGCAATAGCAGGACATTCGCACAGTACATGTCTGACTGTTTCGTCATCCTCTATACAGAGTCTACATTCGGTCTCTTCTGTTAGTCCCATTCTGTGCACGGGTACTCTCAGTCGACAGTGACCCGTAAAAGTCCAATAATATTCCTGGCTCTGTTTCTACAAGGTTCTTTAATGAACTCTTTAGAGTGAGCCCGTTCTGGTATATTTATCCAGTATTGTTGGAAGCTATTCTCCATCCATTTTAATATGGTTGATTTGTGGCTCAAAAGGACTGTTACTGCCGATTGGTACATTACCATTTGTTTGCCAAAACTCATCGCTGAGCTTCGAAAAACGAGTCCCGAACGACGAATCATCCTCCACCGAGACAATGCAAGTTCGCACAAAGCACAAAAAACCATTGAATTTTTAACTCAACAAAACGTCGAATTGTCGGATCATCCCCCATACAGTCCTGAGCTAAGTCCCAATGATTTTTATGCTTTTCCGAAAATCAAGAATGGACTGCGTGGTCAAAGATTTCAGTCGCCAGAGGAAGCAGTCGACGCCTTCAAGAACGCAATTTTGACAGTACAAACGAGTGGAATTACAGATTTTACAACTGGTTTGCGCGCATGCAAAAGTACATTAATTTTCGTGGAGAATACTTCGAGAAATAATAAAGTCTTTAAAAGTTATTTACTGTTTTATTCCCACTTTAACAAACAGGATCTAATCTTAAATACCGGGCAGCGAATTCAGTAATATGATGAGTATAAATACTTGGGTCTAAAAATTACAGCTGACGGAACACTAGATCAAGCTATAAAAGATCGAAACGTACAAGGAAGAAAAGCAATAACTTTATTAAATGGAATAATTTGGGACCAAAGTATATCAAAACATAACAAAAAGCTTATATATAACACCATTGTAAAAAGTATTATTACATACGGCTCAGAAGTATTTCCAATTAAGGATAGAACAGAAAAAATGCTTTCCGCTACGGAGATGGACTATTGGAGAAGAGCAGCAGGGAAATCAAAAAGAGAAAGAGTTACAAATCAAAGAATAAGAGAAATTATGACAGTGGGTGAACGTACTTTAGTGGATGATATAAAAACAAAACAACTGGTGTGGTACGGACATGTACAAAATGAATGATGAAATACTACCTAAACAAATACTACAATGAAAACCAACTGGCCGAGGAAAACGAGGACGGCCAAGGAGAAGCTGGAGAGAAGGCACAGACAGTGAAATAAGAATAAGAGGCCTAGATGATGAATAATGGGCAAACAGAAACGAGTGGAGATTGGGTATCGGAAGACGTAGAACGTTGTGAAACCGATAAATATATATATGTGTGTAGACGGTGTTTTCTGCTTTAAAGTTAAGACTAATTCTGTTAAGAAATGTCTGACTAGATCTCTTCAAAATCCTTTGCCTGTAATTTGTCATAATTAAAATCCACACATTGTTACTTACATTGAAATTCATAGCTCGGTTGGACGCTTCAATATCCAAAGGATCTGAACGATTTTTAGGTTCATACCAGTTAGTTTCGAAAACAATACCCACTTTTCCTAAAACAAAAACTACATATTATTACACTGAGTGCAGATTGCAACAATTGAAGAAAATATTTAAAAGCTCTATATATACCATCGATATCCCAGAATATCTCTTGAGGCAACAAAGTCCTATTTCGAGCTGCTAGCTTTGCCAGCAGTCTCATTTTTTCTTAAATAGTATCACGAAGTTTGCCCTACCTAGTGCGGCTTTATGATAAATTACCGGAAAATAATATCTTATAGGTCAGCGTTAGACTCTACCAGGGCTAGTCCCTATATTTGTTCCAATACAGATAGTAGTCTTTGATAATCGATAGTATATTTATTCGGCAGCGGTATTTTTAATGAGTTAATACCGACTTCTGTGTAGCAACCCTTTCTATCAAGATAAGATTGACCCACAGATCCACCCCACCCCCACCCTCACCACAACCCGTCACTTGATTCACCATATGGTATCTGGCCAAGTATATAATATATTATATTCTATAATCACAAAGTAAAGACTTTGTATAATCTTTGGTCCAAGTCCGTATCGTTTTGGATCAGCTAGTGCAATTTTTTGTATTCTTTTGATAAACTGCCAAGCTTAATGTTGCACCTAGTGCATATTTTTCGCCACGAGCTGTACCCGAGCTTGTATTGCACTAGTGCGCTTTCGTATTCTTTTAAAACCCTACTAGGAAAATTTTTTGCCAGCACCAAAACAGTGTCAGTCCCTTTCTCAAAAGAATTCGCTTAACTATCCTTCTCGTTATAAGTAATCACTTCATAACCAAGGTCTTATACCTACGCAGGTTGTCCACAGAATTTGACTAGTCATGTGAACTTATCTGGACGACTGTGGCTGCGTCATCGGGGTTCCATAAAACAAAGGCAACCCGGTGACGTAGATTTTTTAATCTGATTATAGTTGGTTCAATGACCTTCCAAATTCTGTAAGTAACCTATGTAAATGTATAAAGACCTTGCTTCATAACCGCACTAATTACCTTTCTGGGTGGCTTTGAATTCCTTTTGATAAATGTGATATGCTTTGGCGTGTGCTTTTAATAAATTATGACCACATTGATAGGTTCCTACGCCATTTAAATCATAACCTGGTGGACCATTAATTTGGAAAGACGCCTGGTAACCTAAAAAGTAAATCAGTATAAATGGATCAGTTGAAGGCATACCTCAAGTTCCTTATCGTAATGGAACTTGGAACATATATTTTTTTAACTAACATCTTTAAAAGCTTTTTGACATGAAGCGATACACCCTCCTATGTAATGCAAATATTAAGGCAAATTTATTACAGACATGCGCAGTTAAAATCAAACTTTTTGCAACTTTATAGGTCTCTTGCCTCTCCGATTTGCTAATTTAGATCAAAGCATTTCAAATAGATCCCATGACCATGACATAATTTGTCCCTCAGGTCGAGTATTATATTTTTGCCGGCTTCACGACGTTTTATGTCGGGTCAGCGGAGTGTGAGCCAAAAATACTACAAAAGTAAAATTTGGTAACCGTGAATAAAGAAACAAAAATTTTTCGTGACTAAACTTTAGCTTTACAAGAGTGTCAGTTACATTGACCTTGAACTGTTTTGAATAGTTTCTTAAGGACGAAACAGTTAACTGTCATTACCTTGCAATGACAAAATCATTTATCGTGCCTTCTGTAAGAGATAACTTACCAGATAAGCAGAATATTGAAGGCTCATTAAAAGTGAACCAATATTTTACATAAGGTCCAAATCTTTGAAAAGCCAGCCTTGCAAAATCGGCGTAATAATCAACAATCTCAGCATTAAGAAAACCTCCAAGCTCTGCAATAAATTCTGGGATATCCCAATGGAAAATTGTGACAAGCGGTTCAATGTTGTTAGCTTTTAGTTCCTGGAAATATTTGACATTAGAATACACAGGAAGTTTTCCTAGTTTTTTTTAATGTTTATGATATTTAGACAGCAATTTTATTTTAACTAAATTTTCTAGAACATTCTAAGTTGTACTTGGAGTTTACGGTACAATTTTGCCTGCTTTGTTCCAAAGAAAATCTAACTTACGCTAAGCTAGATTTTCTGTAGTTGTTTCTAACTAGCACAGGTCGTTCGCTTTCGCATTGAAATGTGGATGAAATGTATCTGCATGACGTTTTGCGTCAGTTTAGTCAGTTAGACAGTTACAGTTTACATTTTTAGGCGTCGATGAAGATCACTATTCCAAGATGTATTACGAATGTTTCTAAGTACTTTATTTTAAAATCTGAGACAGTTTTTACTTACTAAAATAAAGAAATAGCGGGTTGATTTGTCAGTTTTCTATCCTCTATGTCTTATACCACCTGTTTCTAAGCAATTCTTTAAAGCTAGCCCCTACTGAAGTACAAGAGGGACATCTTACCGAGCTTCTAACACACACGTTACTTAATCAATAAACTCAACAAGGACGGGATATCACATTCCTTCGTTTTGAACAGGTCTCTTTTGGTGTATTTCGCCAAAGAAGAGCCCACGTTTCAAGAGATTTCCATGGCTTACTTCGGCATAGGTATCACATGAAAGGCTGGCTGAAACGTTAGCTTTTAAGATTTACTTAAGAACAACGTGTATGTGACATAACTATATGCAAAAGGAGGACTCAGATGACTACATGTAATAAAATGTTTTTTGTTTGATATACTAATGGTCTGGAATATGCATTTACTGGCACAAAATCACAGAAACAAAGTTCTGTTTGATCTAAGGCAGTGGACAGGATACAGCTTGAGGATGTCTGGCCTTTAAAAAGATTGATCTCCTCTGAGTCCATAGCATGAGTTTATATTTGGGAACAGGAATACACCAACTGCTGCTCTATATTTTAGCTAGGGCAGCAAGTTTTGATGGGTATAAAGTTAGTGGTAGTAGTGGACTGAGGAGCAACGGGTGTACCAAAAGGTGTACCAAAGGGTTTTAACTCTTACCTTGATAAGATTGAGGTAATAATCGATTCCTTTCTGATTGATGTTATTAATTGTACCATTTGGTAAAATTCTGGACCAAGATATAGAAAATCGGTAAAACTTTAAGCCTAAATTCTTAATGTTTTCCACATCTTCTCTCCACTTGTGGTAGGAATCGCAAGCTATGTCTGCGTTTTCTGGAAATACTAAAACATAACAATTCACTATCAAACCCGTAAGCATCATACCCTGGCATTAACATTACCCTGCATGTTGATATTTTCACGCTGTGCGACCTTACAAGCCTTCAGGGCACCAATTCCCCCTCGCCTTCTAAGAGCCTACTAGCTTATTTGTTACGCTCCTGATCATTTTCAACCCCCGGATTGTGTCAAGAGGGGGGCGGTTCATAGCACTGCATTGCACTCTGCTTTTTGTAGAAACCACACTCTTTTACACCCCTGGCCTGGGCCCTTTGAGATTCTTAATTTTTAACTCTAAAAACCGAATGACACGATCCTCAAAAAGCCATCGTTAATTTACTATTCCGCTTTCACGTCCGTCCATTTGCATGACAGCTAACTACCACGTCATCGCAAAAGTCCAGCATGGAACCGTTCTATTGGTCAATTATCGCAAACCCCGAAATGACTTCGATTTCTGATGGGTCAGCGTTAACATAGTTTTTCGCCTAGGAAGCCAGAGCAATGAACCCATTACGATGTTTGTAAAATTGTTTAGACTTAATTACGTCAGCGAAAAATTCCACATGCAATTTATAACTTTGAAGGAATATTAAATGTCTTTTTAGGATTATCGTCACAATATAATGTATAGCATTTACGTTGACACTAACTAAGTAAAAATGTATAATTACCATTATATAAATTAGTGTTACTTCTTCTATTCCGTTTAGGCTACTTACTAATACATTTGGCTGAATCTTTTCGCCTTGTGAATATACATCATAAGTGTAACAGTAAAAAAATTGAAAAACTAAAAATAAATTTACTTTCTGGATGATCATGAGTATATCTGTCCCAGTTGCTTTCGCCTTTACCATCCTCATTCCAGGCACCTTCGATTTGGTAAGCTGCAGTTCCACAGCCAAACCAGAAACTTTCTGGAAAGGTTTTGTTACTTATTTCAGTATTTTGGATAATTCTAGCTTGACTAAAAAAAAAGAACCTCAAAAACCCGTTAAAAAATCAAGAAGTACTGGAAGTATAGTTTTTGTTTTGTATTCACCGGTTTTTACATACGCTATAGTGATAGTGTAGTCTGCCGACCGCTTTGTATCCGTGACCAAAAAAAATTTTTTGAAAAATTGGAAAATTGTAAAAATCATCAAAATTTTAAATTTTATTATTTTTAAACATTTTGAAAACTGCTCATTTAAAAAAAATAGGTTCTTAAAATTCTTAAAATTTTACAAACTTCAAAATACTAAAAATTTAAAGAAAATATTAATTTCAAACCTGAAAGATTGTCAACTTTTTTCTAAAAATTATGACACATGTGAAGTGAGTGTAGGTAGCGGAGGATCCACAACAAAAATCGAAAATTAGAAGGGGTTCATGTATGATATCTATCATATTCACTATAATAAAAATTGTATTTAAAAAGAATCACACAATCACAAATTGGAGTTTTTTACCAGGACGATGAAATTAAGAATCAGTACTTTGATAAAAAACCACTAATTGTTTTATCTATAAAAACTAGATTACAAAAAACACAATCAACATAATTTACCTTAAACATAATATGCATGCTATAATTAACAATGTTTGAAACATATTATAAAGACCAAAAATTATTTTACACAAAAAGATATCGGGGCTAGATATGTTAAATTAGGAAGGTAATTAAATAATAACCTAAGGAAATAATACTTATAA
The DNA here is from genome assembly GCA_963576565.1 of Aspidapion aeneum. Taxonomy (NCBI): domain Eukaryota; kingdom Metazoa; phylum Arthropoda; class Insecta; order Coleoptera; family Brentidae; genus Aspidapion; species Aspidapion aeneum. The sequence continues at coordinate 16,061,927 of OY755045.1, read as the reverse complement.
GCACTTTAAAATAATTCTAAATTGGTTTAATTGTTATCAGAGTTTCATATCTTCCCAAATATATGATTTGCAAAAAAAATATTGCCAGGGGATTTAAAAATAAATAGGCCTTACGCAAGAAGTGTATCTTGTGCCTAGTCATCTTCTTTATCCTCACGCACATATTTGATACTGCGCATTAGCATTAATAGATTTTGACCAAAGTTTAATCAGCTCCTAACAGTGTCGACAGGGTTGGATGGGCTCAAACAAACCGGCCCTGGCAATTTTTTTTTATTCGGCCCTCGCTTCGGCACAAAAATTTTACGGCAAAGAAAACAAAGCCATATTGTGTTATTTTTGTTTTTGATATTATGGAGGTTTTGTTATTAAATAACATGCTAATTTTAAAGGATCTAATTTGCATTTTGAGAAAAAAAACTTCATATACCTAAACATATGTACGCATGTCCTAAACATCCTAACTTGTGAGATACAAGGTGTTTAAAGACTTTCAGAAAATCTCTTTTTTTATTAATATCTGTGATACTGCTCTAGATATTTTTGTAAAGTTTTACATTCTGTATGCCTATATTACACACTAAGTACCTATTTACATAATTAATATCTAATTTTTTCACAAAATGAAAACTCAAAAAAATAATAAAAAAGTACAAAATTTCAACATACAACAGCAATGCCCCCGTTAGTTAAAAGGCTGCAAGTAATTTTTTTTTGAATTTAGGTTTTTGGTCTCGACGGATTTTCCATCATGTCCTATGTAATAAAATTTAAAAAAAAACTTAAAAAGAAAAACAAATAGCAGTAACTGTAGAACTGCCCTATGAACAATTAAACCTGTGAAGTGGTTTTTTTCAAACCACACTTTCGTCACTTGCGCCCTTTTAACGACCGGAGGAAGCGCAGGTATGCTAATTTCTCATATGGTAACGACTTTTTAATAATGAACTTGATGCTGTAATTTTATCTATGATCTCCTTAATTTGAATTGGAGCCAATACCGATTTTTCGATTGGTTAATCGATTTCTTAGATTTTTTATGTATTTTAGCACCAAAAATTATCTTTCGCAACTAAGATATGAGATATTGGCAAGGCCGTCCCGAAGGGGGATCTCAGGGGGATCAATCCCCACCAAAATAGTCAACAAAGGGTGTTAAAATAGATTACACAACAGAAACACAAATAAGAAAAGAATTGGACAATATTTTTATTACATTTTTTTATTCTCCCGATTTTTTCTTCTGGATATTGGTATTGTAAAAATATATTAATAAGTTAGTGCCATTATCACATTAGGGACTTATTGGAATAAAGCCATGTACTAATTGTGCCGGGCACTATTCTTCTTATAATACACAAAGGGCTAATTTTAAAAGAAGACAGCTGTTCTTATAATGCGAATCTGTTAATATAGTGTCTGGCACTATTGCAATAAGTCCCTATTATCTCCTTGATACATTATACTTTTTTAATATAAAAGTAACTAACGTGGAATTTCGTACCCGTGAATTTAAAAATCAAACAAGTTTCGTGGCTAATCGGGAAAAAGGGAGTTTTTTTGTTTCCCTTATATTTTTCCGTGGGTAGCCTGAAAGCTTAACCTCACGGGGGTCCAAGATCTAATGGACACCTAATAAGTGTTGACAGTTAACCGTTTCGTCCTTATGGGACTCCTCAGAACACTGCTGGTCAATGTGACAAATTTTGCGAAGTTAATCAGATGGTTTTGTCTCTAATTAAATGTAATTAGTGAGCGAACTATAGCAAGAGGCGCCATCTACCGAGATACGAGAGAAACAAAAAACCAAAAGCAGGCGAACACTGCTATACAATATCGATCAATGAAAAGATCGAATGCAAATAAAAGAAAACAACTTATAGTCCGTGACCTACGACAGCTCTTTGTTTTTCAGGCCGGATCAACACAGATTGCATTTTTACCCGTCTTCAAGACAGTGAGCGTCAATCAACGGAATTTTTAAGCCAAATAATACTAACAAACGTGGAATTTCGTACCCGTGAATTTAAAAATCAAACAAGTTTCGTGGCTAATCGGGCAAAAAGGAGTTTTTTTGTTTCCGTTATATTTTTCCGTGGGTAGGTAGTAACTGTAACAATCAAACGAATAACGCAGGCCTGGAGTTACTACATACAGATTTTTTAAATTTAAATGTTTAATGTTTTAATTAGTTCGTTTGTCAAATATATAAAAATAAATATTAATAATTTGGAATAGGTACATCGGGTCTGCGGCCCAACCAACCATAAATTGTACCGACCCACCCCGGTTGCCCGCCCGTCCCAAATCGGTTCAGCGGCTTAGGAGCTATCTTGTTACGGACATACATACATACACACACCCCCACACATACACAGAGACAGACGTCACGACGATATTGCTAACATAGGTCAAAATACACACAAACAACATATTTTCGGCGTTATCTAAACAAAAAATTTTTCGTCAAAAATAATACATTCTCTGGCCATTGCTGCGCGGGTTAGGAAAGAACAAATAATTTTTTTCGGAAAAATAATTTAAATTAAAACTATATTATATTCACAGCACTAAACATACTACATTATTAAATAATACTATGCATACCAAAAACTAAACTTAGATATTTTATTTAAAAAAAAAAACAAAGAGTTCCGTTAAAAAAGATAACCAATTTACAATGATATAAAAATAAGAATTGTTTAAATTTTTAAAACAGTATAAATGGTATGATGAAGAGAGATGATATGGAAGATGTAAGTTATTATTAATCTTATATAAATATACACTTAATTAACCGATAAATTTTACATAAATCACATAATTAAAATAAAAATTTTTAATTTTTTTCTTATTTTCCATAATATGTTCCATAACCAGTCTTGTCGTAATGAGGACCATATGATCCATATCCACCGTAATATCCTTGTCCGTTTCCATAGTAGCCACCGTTATATCCGTTGGTATAGTAACCGCTGCTGGGATGTGTTTGGTATAAAGAAGATTTGGATATCGATGAGCTGATTGGAGAAATGTATTCTTTTACCTAAAATGAAATCAAAATACCTTGTTAAAGACTGTCTTCATGGGCGCACCCAGGGGGGGCCCTGGGGCCCGGCCCCCCCAAGCCCAAGATTTTTTTAGATATTTTCCACATATTTCATGAATAAAAAGATAAAATAGTATAAAATACGACATCATCATGCCTCGCCCCCCCCCCAAGAGGCTTCGGGCCCCCCCCAAGACATATTTCAGGGTGCGCCACTGCTGTCTTTTATATACAGAAACCTATCCTTGCGAACACCTCTATTAAGCGGACCTCCCTTTAGGCGGACACATTTTTTGGAAAAAAATGTAAACAAAAGTTTGAAAGTATTAAAAAGTAGGGTTATGTAATACGCCCGCTTTTCTCCATCCTCAAGCTCGGGTGATATCGAGCGTGCCCCGAGGGTTCGCTCGGTGGCATCTCGAACGCAAAAGGGCGTGCTCCGAGCGTCAATTCGAACGGAAAATGGACCAGGGGGCGCCCGGGTTGCTTACTAGAACGCACTCTCAGAATGTAATTTTGACAGTACCAAAAAACGAGTGGAATTATACAGGTAAGAAAAAGATGAAAATAAATTTTTGTTTGATTCTTCAGGGCTATCAAAATGGACGGGCCACGATCCTCCACTTTGTTGACGTCACATCCGGGGCTGATTTTTTTTTGATGGTCACGTTATGACACAGCTGATTGTCTTGAAAATATTGAAGTTGAAATGACGGTTCATGGATATTTGATTTTTTTTAAATAAAGCCGTTTTTGAGATTGTTTTTACTTTATTCTGGCAGAACAATTTTTTTTAAATGTATAGTAAGCTCTAATTTTTCATAGCCGCTTCAATAGCTCACACAAAAATTAAGTTTAAAGCAGAAGCGAATGGGACAATCACATATGACAAAGTCAAATACATGTCAAATATAACAGTTGGCATGTGGTACATGGCGGGTAATTTGAATTCAAAATAAGGAATGCTAAATCTTGAAGATTTTAACCTTTTAATCATGTTGCTTCCTTACAAACCTTTGGTGGAATATCGGGATGGTGTCTGAGACTATTTCAGTAAAATTTTGCGGAAATCTGTAGGGCCATTTTGAAAATATTATAAAAAAACGTCTGACCTGCCATAAGACCCAATGTAAAATTCAGCCCCGGGAGAACAGCTGATTTTTTCAGGGTCGTGGCCTCTATTTTTGTGTTGGCCTTGGATTCTTGTCACAATATTTTATCCTTACGGTAAAAAGCTAAATTAATTTTTAGTAAGTAATTTAAAAAATATGTTTGAAGGATGTTTTTGACTTATTTAAGATAAAAACATTTTTTCTAAAGTGAAAAAAACATTTAATTTTATTGAATATTTAATTGCATACTTAAGTGTTTTTTTAATCTCTTTGTACTTAAAAACGCATATTAATCGTAGAGAGATAAAGTAAAAAATATTTATGTGAAAAAAAATTTTTACTGTGAGATTATTTTTCATTGGGAGTTTTTTTTATAGATTTTTCGTTCTGATTTCAGAACTGCCTACTTTGCTATTTATTTTCAACCGTTTTTAAACAACTTTTATCACTTTTAGGTTAGGTTTTTGAAACTTTATATTTTCATGTGGTTAGAAATCAAGTGAAAATTACCCTGTTCATCAATTGTAATACATGAGGTAAGTAATATTGGTAGATCTGCGCATGCGGAAGTCAGGCAGCCAAAGTGAACTTGGTAGGGCTAGCGTCTTGTATAAAGGAGCCAAAGGAGTGCATGCAAAGGGTCCTTATTGTTTAAATAAAATTTAAGTTGCTTTTTATATAGTTTATCATAAATATATGAAATACGAAAGCTGGGGTACGTTCAGATTGAAACGTCGGGCGAGACGTCTTGCCGAGCGAATGACGTCATGGGTAAATCGCCGGACTTCTTGCCTTTGTGAACGGTATGGATGTAATAAACATAACCTTAAAATATATTTTTTTTCAAAATTATTGATAAATTTGATCAGATTTAAAAATTTGTTACAGTTTATTTAGTAGAGTTAACATAAACACAAATAAGTGTTTTTTTTGTTTTAAAAAATCGAAATAGAGAGTCTTTTGGAGTACCCGACTTTTGGTGGCTGACAGAGTTTTCTTATAGACAAATAAAGTTTTGTTTTAGATTTAAAAGATTGAAACGCAGATATATAAAAAATTTTAAAATCAGAGCATTTTTTTTTCTCGAAAAAATTAGGATCACCATAGCTCACACTACTATAGTATAGTAGTTGTGTGAGCTAATAGGTAACTACATTTAATGTTTTCTATACGGGATATAAAACCAACCCAACCATAACAAATTTGGCTTCTACAATCTTTTGAAAATAGGAACTTTTGTGATGTTTTTATGTGGGTTTCTTGTCAGAGGTAAGGACTTAACCCTTCTCAAGAAACTAAGAACTCACCTGTCAAAAGTCAAACAAGTGATTTTTGTCTTCAAGAAAAAGTAAAATTTGATTATTTATTTATGGAAAATGCCACTTTTATGTAATGTAAACCTCATAGAGAAGGGTGTAAAAGGCGATTCGCCCGACGTTATTTTCGGCCAATATGAACGAGAGTAACTTTCACCCAGTATGTAATCTGAACGGATTTGAGCCCGCCCGACTACATCCGACGTGCTATCTGAACGTACCCCAGGTATATTGATCGAATTGATATGACAGTGACATTAGACTGAAGTCCTTAAATCTAAAATATAGTCAACCAGTAAAGATATATAATATAAAGTCGACCAGTGAAGTTGCACAAACTAAAAAACAAACAGACTACACAACACGCTTTATCTTTCCTTTTAAACTTCACTCAATATCATATTCTTTTAAATATTTTGGTAACTTTCGAACTCTTTTGTTGAATACACTTTTTGTTTCGTCACAATTAATATTTTCGTTTATTCAAAATAGTTTTTGAATTTTCACTTAAATAAACATATTCAATGTGAATCAATATAATCAGGAGTAACTTCTTCATTATCTGAACCAAAACACTTACACTTACACTTACACACTTTTTAAAATAGCCTAAATAAAAACCTGTTCACCTGATGACGTAATGAGCCGATTTGATGCAGCATACGGTAAGGTCACTCATCATAAAGCAAGCTTTACAGGTAGCGAAGCCTGACTTTGATTATTTATTTTTAGGTTATAATTTTTCACATTTCCTTGGTTCGCATTGGCGGCTCGTTCTTATTTTAAAAATGTGGTTTTAACACAGTTTAAAGATCTATTTAATAATGATATAGTTTCAAGATAGTTTGCAGCATAAGTTTTTAATTCTAATTAAATAAATATATATAGTTTAGGTACGAGGTGTAGATAAACAGCTGTTAACTTACCAGTGGTCCTCCAGCCGAAACAAGGGATACCTCGTCATATCCGTCTCCGTCATAATCGTTGCCATAGTAACTGTTACCGTAGAGGCCGTCCCGATGATAACCATTATAGCCGCTGCCGTAGCCGTTAACGTATGGGTAACTGTAACTGCCGTAGTATGAACTAGCTGGGACCGCTTGAGTACCGGCAACGAATATTACGAAAACTACCGCTACAAGAAACATTGTCGTTGTTATTATTATAATTTAAACTTTAAAAACTGTGTTTGAAAAATCTAATAATAACTAAGTCAAACTTGTTACTAAATGATAATTTTTAGTGTTGTAAGGAGCTTTATATAGGAAGATATTTTAATAAAATTGTCCCTTCTATACAGGGCGGGACAGTTTTAAATTGTGTGTTTTGCAATTAAAGTATTGTTTCTTAATCATCGAAATTGTAAATTCTTAATGGCCATCTTGTTTTTAAACAATTGAATGTCTACTTTTTTTAAGACTCGCAATTGCTACCACATATTGGAGGATGTCTAAATCTACGTTTCAAAAACATTCAAACGTAAATTTTAGTAACCGTGAATTTACCAAGCAGTGTTTTGAGGAGTCCCATGAGAATGAAACAGTTAACTGTCAAAACTTACTATGTGTCCATTAGATCTTGAACCCCCGTGAAGTTAAGCTTTCGAGCTATTCATGGAAAAATAGAAGAGAAGAAAAACTTCTTTTTGCCCGATTAGCCACGAAAACTTGTTTAATTCAAGAACATTCAAGTTTCTACTAAAGATATAATTATTAAGAACAGGGCAATATAAAAAACGTCAATTATCACAACAAGACATACGCTTTTTGATAGCTAATAGTATTTTTTCAAATGCAAAATAGTAGTTTTTGAACCCAAAAATAAATAAAAATATAAAAATTTCAATAATAATTAGCTTCCCGTCCTTCTTTTGCAAGAGTTGCATTGGCATGGATCGAAATCGGTGTGAACCTAACCTCCTGGTTAATTAATGGCAAACGAATTTTAACCTAGGATGCAATATGCCCCTCCTTGCGTCTGACCTTTTTTACACCGCATAGCAATACAAAATTAGCTCTTTTTTTGGTTGATACTTGGAAGTTCCAGTGAAAAATGTTTCCATTGCATACCAGTATCAGGACCGCTCTTCTTTAGGTGAACAAAACGCAAGCCGAACCGAAATAGAAACGAGTTGATATGTGTTGGAGTTGCTCTAAAAATAAAAAGTTTATACAGTCGAACCTCTATAACTCAAACTCAAAGGGACAACCAAAACAGTTGGAGTTATTGAGAGTTCAAGTTATAGAAATTCGAATTAAAGAGGTTTAAATACATATAAAAAGTGCAGGGACCACTTAAAACGTTCGAGTTATAGAGAGATTCGAGTTAGAGAGGTTCGACTGTAATTATGTAGTAACAGCTGAGCATTACGTTAGTTAAGGACACAAAAAAGTGAACGCAAAATGCCTTATTTCAGTATTTGTGTTCTGGAGCAGTCGACGAAGAAATAAGGAAATAATATCATCTAGTTTAAAAGTTTTAGCATTTGAACTACTTTGCAGAAAAACATTTTATTATTGGAAAATACAATATTTTTTTAGAAATAAATTTTTTGTATCTTTATTTTAACAAACGTTGCTATCTGTGGCGTATATAGAAAAAAGTTTCGGGGTGGGCCCGAGACAGTTTTGGGGGGGGGGGCGAGACCTCATGAGGCTGTATTTTATGCTATTTTATGTTTGTATTCATGAAATATGTAGAAAATATCCAAAAAAATCATACCTTCGGGGGGGGCCCAGGCCCCCCATATATACGCCACTGGTTGCTATATGCAAAAAAACTAATAAAAAATTACCAAATATTAAAAACGTTTATAAGTAAAATAAAAAAATAAGCTGTCGACAGCAAACAAACATTAAATACTCTGCCAATACCAATGGGCACCTAAACTCACACTAGGTACTATAGTTATAGAGTAGGTGCGAGCTAATATAACTAAAAACTTAAATATATTTTATTCAACTCCAGACTCAATTACCTTTCGTTTGATACCACACAAGCCATGTTTTGACTTAAAGTCTAATTTTTTTAATCTACCCCACCTTTTTTTTTTAACTAAAATATATTTTGTTTAACTCTAGACTTAAATACCTTTCGTTTGATATCAAACACGCCATATTTTCACATAAACTCTAATTTTTGAAATTTACCCCCACCCTTTTATTTGGCTTGTGTTCGGTGGATTTCGTTCATTTTTAAATGGGACCATCTCGGCCCAAGACCCAGCCTAAGTACCAAATTTCATTAAAATCGGGCAAGCGGTTTTTGAGTTATGCGCGTTGGTCGTTACAGACAGACGGCGCGGCAAAAAAGTTTCAAAATCATCAAAAACGCAAAGATATAGAAAAAAAATTTAAAATCGAATTTGAAATCGGAGCAACTTTTTTTCTCTCGAAAAAATTTGGATCACCACCCAGGTAGCAAGGGGTCATCAAATGACTTCTTTTTTTCGTCGAAAAGTGGTCATTTGGATGACCAGCAGGTCATCTACCAAAAAATGTTGTCTTTAAGGCGTCAGTTACTTGACGTCTTTTCGTAGTGTAGTTTTTGACGTCTGAAAAACGTCATATATTGGTCACTACCCACACTGCACACTTTGTCCAAGGGGCAACACTCATACTTACATAGATAGTGCCCCAGTCAGTCCTTTACCGGATTTATACGTAATGTGGGGGTACGTATGTAAAATAAATTAAATATTAAATCAAGACAAACTTCAAGGCTTCTTTCGCTTCAAGGTGGAGATATGTAAGTCTAGATATAAGTCTATTTTGATCTGTACCTCACAGAAGAACACCGCTGTACCTGTTCCAGTACTTCCAGGTCTAAGTCACAGAAGAGTCACCTTCTCTGTCTAAGTTTCCTTCAGTGTTCTCAACTGCAGGGAATATTTTATATATTCAGACGAGTTTAAACAAAGTCATAAATAGGTTTGTGTCTGTGTGTGTGTGTCTAATGTTCTGATTTGGTCCCAAATACGTTATATTGCTGACGTCTTTAAAACGTCTAAAAATGACGTCCTTTTGGGTGTCTTTTGAACGTCATTTAAAGGTCATTTACACGTCAGATTAGAGACGTCAATGGTCATTAAAAATGACCTGTTTTTGACGTTTAAAAAACGTGACCTTGCTACCTGGGCATAGCTCACACCACTATGGTATAGTAGTACTGTGAGCTAATATTAGCCTATATAACCGCCCGACTAAGGATTCTCAGCAGGGCTTGAATGAATGAATGTATGAAAGTACGGTAGTGGGTATACCCTTAAAGCACGGATCACCTGTAATCCGTGCTTAAGGGATCTAACCTGGCACATAGGCCGCCTTACTGGGCCCGTTGTGCAACACGTACCTACTGTGTTCGACTCAGATAATAATTTAAATACTATCTAGTATATAGAACCCAGTAGACTTCAAATTATATTTTAGGCCAGAAACTTAGTCATCAAGATATACCACATAATGCCATGGTTGTAGCCTTAGACCACCGATGGGTCATAAACCTTTTGACATAATCAACAGGGTACAGAGGACCACAATATGCCCGCACTAGCTGCTAGCTCCAAATAGGCACTTTATATACCCTGTCCCATGTGGTGATTTCCTGAACGCCCAGGCCACCGAATCCATTCAGAGAATCACCAGATTAACCCATCTCCTTAGACTTAGACTTTCCAAGAAAAATAATCATCATGACATTTTGTGGTAATTTGTAACTGATTCACCCTGTAATATTAGATGAGACACCCACAAAATTGACTAAAAACAGTGGTTTAAAATTGTTAATAGATTTTTATTGGGTTTTTCGTAAATTTTCAATTATTTTTAGCCCTGAATATTTCTTTACTTATGTTTGTCATAAAAGACAAAAAACACATTGTTCTCAATTCTTGTGGATATCAATGTTGCGCGTTTGAGGTCATCGCAGGTTTTTCTGCGTAGGTATATATAATTATCCTCCGTTACGGTTTGTAGATTTTTTGGGGTTTGCGTAATTTATTTTCTTACATACGATAACTAAGTACGATTGCCTAGCAATACCAATAGGTATGTTAAAATTTTTATAATTTTATTTACATTGATCGTATAAAGAACTATTTTTTTTTAGGTAGAAAAAACAATCAACGTCTTTTTTTTAATTATTATTATTGTAAGCTTTTATTTAGCTTCAGATGTTCTGTCTAACTAACTATCTATCAAATATTGTGAAGCGTTTTTGACACACTTCCCATTATCCGATTTGAATGAAATTTGGTACACACATAGTGGTCCCATGACAATACAACATTAAGAAAAAAAATATCCTCCCACCCCTACCCCCACCCCTTCTATAGAAAAATGTGTTTTTGACACGCTTCCCGTTATCCGATTTGGATAAAATTTGGTATACACATAAGAAAAAAATATTCTCCCACCCCTACCCCCACCCCTTCCATAGAAAAATTTGTTTTTGACACACTTCCCGTTATCCGAATTGGATGAAATTTGGTATACATATAGTGATCCGATGACAATACAATATTAAGAAAAAAATATCCTCCTACCCCTACCCCCACCCCCTTTCATAGAGAAATTAGTTTTTGACACACTTCCTATTATCCGATTTGGATGAAATTTGGTATTCACATAGTGGTCCGATGACAATACAACATTAAAAAAAATATCCTACCACCCCTACCCCCATCCATAGAAAATGCGTTTTTGATACCCTTCTCATTATCCGATTTGGATGAAATTTGGTATACATATAGTGGTCCGATGACAATACAACATTGAAAAAAAATCCGGCCACTCCTACCCCCACCCCCATCTATAGAAAAATGCGTTTTTGACACACTTCCCATTATCCGATTTGGATGAAATTTGGTATACATATAGTGGTCCGATGACAATACAACAATAATGAAAAAATGTCCTCCCACGCTACCCCCCACCCCCTTCCATTAAAAATCCGTTTTTGACAGACTTTACTTCCCAATGACTTTTATAAAATTTGGTATATGCATAAAGGTCCGATGGCAATACAGCCCAAACAAAAAATATATTTCTACCTCTACCCCCACCCTCTCCTTCCCCAATAGAAAAATAAGTTTCCAAACATCTCAAGATCAGCGATTTCATTATAATCTAGAATAAACTCTTCTGTTCTGTTATTGAACAAATATTTTCATTTAATAGAGTAGATAGCTGAGACTAAAAAGTAGGAAATAAATTGGTAAAAAAAATTGTTTAAGTCACAAGCTTTTATAAAATGCACTAAAAATTAAAAAATAATTTTCTAACATTCTAATATTATCATAATAATAAAAGCGATGGCCGCAAATCAAAGCATAAGTTAATCTAAATTTGTGATCTAAACACTTAAAGAATATTCAACATATCAGGTCATTAAAGATATGTTTGATGTGCCGCAATGTTATACCTATGTCAGAGAAATGCTGGGGTATCTTGGGTCGGGTTGGGTGGGTTTGGTACCTCTGCATTTTTCTGCTAGATTAATTCTTGCAAATAGTGATATTTAATTGATACGGATATCTTATCGTGCTAACATCGTCAAAATTTCCATCAATCGGCCATCGCTTTTATTACTATGATAATATTAGAATGTTAGAAAATTATTTTTTAATTTTTAGTGCATTTTATAAAAGGTTTTTTTAGCAATTTATTAAGTATTTTTTTTGAAAATCATGCCCCTAAACTATCTCCCTGTTAACCTAACCTTTGACAATTGATCGTGAGAAAAAATGTTTACGTAAAAATTTCTGTTTACAGAAAATGTTTTCAAAGAAATTTTCGTTTAATGAGAATGTTTTGATACAAATTTCGTTTCAAAGAAAATATTTTTAAACACCGTTTGCACAAAAATAGAACAAATTTTCGTGACTCGAAAGAAACAGGCAAGAAACGGTTTGTTTTTAATGTCAAAAAGACAGTTTAACATATAATGTCACATGGACCTCAACCAAAAGTTAGTAATCAACTACTTATGTTCCAAAAATAAAATAAAAATATTTATTAGAAAAAACCAACCCAGCTTAAAACTTTGCTTTACATTTATTTTATAATTTTTTTAATGAAGGCTACACCCCAAATCGAGGCGGACAGAAATCTGCTTCGTTTCAGCTGTTATGAAGAATATTTGGACTCTTTGGGAACAAATCAAGATGCCTGCTACCTCCAAAGCATTGAAGCATCGAGGACCATAGCTAACTTGGGTAAGTCGTCTTTTGCCTAGCCTTTCTTTCTTTCAATTTTCATGGTCGGAACGCCAGATAGTTTTAAGCGGGGTCTATACATAAGATTTTGCCTGACGTTTTACTTGATCAGGTAAATACAATAGACAATAAAACGTACGTTTTGCCTGAACTGAACAGGACTGAAGTCGGACCTGTTGAACTGATTGGTAGAGGCTTTGTTTCCGGTAAAACGTCAGTTTTAGCGGCATTTCTTGTGGTAGTGCCTATAATTTTAATTCCTTTCGAGTGCCACTTAAAAGTTGGTATACGAAACGTCCGATATTAGATAAGATAATTTTTTAGGAAATCAAACAGGTTATTGTCTTCCTCCACTAATTTTTAATTTGTTTTAAACAAATAGTCCCGACATGTTTCGTAAGCAGAAACATCTTCAGGGGACATTGCCATACTAAATCAGCACAACATTTTGAAAAACTGGTTAAAAAACTATGTTTAGCTACTGAAACGGTTAAGTTATAGACATTTAAAACAAAAAACCTTCCTGGTGTATCAAAAAGTAATCTAAAAAAGTACGTTAAAACTATCAAGTGTGTACGCTAGTCTTTCAACCATCATACTTGACCCTTTTGACTGACAGGCAAGACGTAAGGTAAAATGTTATGTCTAGACCGGGCTTTAAAGCATTTAGATGTGTTATTATAATTACTTATTTTTTTTAAGCTAGCTGTAGCTCTAGTTGTGCTTATTTTAATTTGTTATATTATTTTTTTTTGTTCTTCAGATTTTTACTCTAGCTCAAGGACATTAGTCCTTGGCTAGGTTATTAGTAGTCCCTTAACTGGTTACCTACCTATCGGGAGGCTGGTAATTTTAGAAACCTATTTTGGCCACTATCTTTAGTTCGATCTTCATGTAGACTTAAAAAAGTAAAAAATAAAAACAATGGAGGTCCGAAAAATATTTAAGTTGTAATTTATTATGGTTGTAATGGACAGTGGAAAGGATAATAGGCACATTTTAGGTCAGGTAAAATAACAGAAAATTTGACAGCTGTTACCGTTATTGTTAATAAGAATAACGGTAACATTCAGGGCAAAAAAACATTTTTTGGAAAACTAAAGATAAGCATAACACAAACGTTAATTGCCTGGCAAGGTATCTTAAAGTGGTTTCACACACCTTCAACGTTTTGTTTATTTATTTTATTTATTCATGGCTTTTTACAAACCAAACTAATGAATTTTAAAAACTTTGGAAAGACCAACATGGCGGAAAAAAATCAGAATTGCTGACTTTCTTATTTATGACATGGGCGCACCCAGGCGCAACTCGGTGCTTTTGTTGATAAACTATATAGTTTTTGAAATATGAATTTTCAAAGTTTAGTCATTTTGATCTTATGGGATTCCCTACCATAAAATTCGCTAAATGACCTTTTTCCGAATCTTAACACAGGGTGTGGTTTTTTCGCTTCTCTATAGCCCCACCATACTGCAACTCGGTGCTTTTGTTAATAAACTGTATAGTTTTTGGAATATGAATTTACAAAGCTTAGCCATTTTGATCTTATGGGTTTCCCTACCATAAAATTCGCTAAATGACCTTTTTCCGAATCTTAACACAGGGTGTGGTTTTTTCGCTTCTCTATAGCCCCACCATACTGCAACTCGGTGCTTTTGTTAATAAACTGTATAGTTTTTGGAATATGAATTTTCAAAGCTTAGCCATTTTGATCTTATGGGTTTCCCTACCCTAAAATTCGCTAAATGACGTTTTTCCGAATCTTAACTCAGGGTTAATGTAGTTTTTTAGCATCACTATGGCTTACCATATTGCAATTCGGTGCTTTTGTTAATAAACTGTATAGTTTTTAAAATATAAATTTTCAAAGTTTGGCAATTTTGGTCTTATTGGATTCCCTACCATAAAATTCGCTAAATGACCTTTTTCCGAATCTTAACACAGGGTGTGGTTTTTTCGCTTCTCTATAGCCCCACCATACTGCAACTCAGTGCTTTTGTTAATAAACTGTATAATTTTTGGAATATGAATTTTCAAAGCTTAGCCATTTTGATCTTATGGGAAACTACCCTAAGATTCGCTAAATGACGTTTTTCCAAATCTTAACTCAGGGTGTTGTTTTTTCGCATCACTATGGCCCCACCGTATTGCAACTCGGTGCTTCTGTTAATAAACCTAAGATTTTGTGATGTTTTTATTTTTGAATTAAACTTGAAAATCATTAAAATGGAGAGTTTATAATGATGGATTCTTTTATTTATGAACCGATATGTAATAAATTTGGCACTTTCGGGTTTGTAAAGCCGCTGAAATTTATAATTAAATTAAATTAAAAAAAAAAATAAAATGACGGACATTTATGAGCCGACATGAATAAATTTTGAATAATTTTATGAATTAATACATCTCGGTTCGTAAAAGGAAAAGTCCGCCATATTGGATCGCCGTTTTGACTTTGCAAGTTTATTTCAAAACTCATAATCAGTAACTTTAGATATGCAAAAGTTCCAAATTTAATATATATATCAGTTTATATAGTCATTTTGACTTTTTTTAAAGTTTAATTTAAAACTCGACTATAAACACCGCAATCTTCAAAAATTACACAAATCGATTCATAAATGGAAAAGTTCGCCATGTCTTTCCAAAGTTTAAATCAAAAATCATAATCAGCGACATTAAACACCACAAGGTTTCAATTGTAGTATGTATCTGTTAATAAATAGAAAAGGCCGTCATTTTAGAACGGCTATTTTAGGTTTAATTTAAAAAATACAATCAACAACCTTTAAGAGACAAAATTGATAAAATATCGGTTTTCAAATCAAAAAGTGCTCCATATTGGATCCGCTATTTTGACATTTATTTTAAGTCTAATTCAAAAATCATAATTAACGACCTTAAACTGCAAAAACATTGTATTTTTACATGTTATGTTATAAATAAATAAATAAACTGTTACCAAGAATAACGGTAAAATTCAGGGCAAAAAAGATAGATTCTGGAACAATAAAGATAAGCATAACACAACCGTTAATTTAGTAGTTTCATCAACCAACTTTTTGTTTATTTATATTTGTTTATTTATTTTTATTAGATTTAGGCTTTTTTCAAACCATACTACCGAATTTTAGTAAAAAATTCGACTGTATTAAAAAAAAAATAATACAAAACCAACCTTAAAAAATAACAATAACATTAAAGGACAGCCACCGTAAGTACTGGGCAACGTTACCGTAAATAACAAAAAAGGAGCGAGAAGCTGCTAATGCACAGACTCAGTAACAACAATAACGGTAACAAGGTGTAAAATACGCAAGCCAAAATGACCCTATTGTTTCAAATTTGAGATCTGTTTATAAATAAAAAAACTCCACCAGTTTAAAAAAAACTCCACCAGTTTGGATTCGCCATTTTTAATTTTTTGTGTATACACATCGGAAAGTAGTTGAAAAAGCTCTGTCGCAAGATTTAAAACAAAAGCATACATAAACCGTTTAATAAAGAAAGTTGCAAACAAAATCTAGAAGGCGGAGGCTAGTTGTTGTCTCGGCGGCAAGTTGGCACGTCGGATAGTTGAGTCGGTTGCCAGTTGCCCTGGCGGCAAATCGGGTCGGCGGCGAGTTGGCCCAGTAGGGAATCGGCAACGGCGAGTTAGGAGCGGCCAATTATTATCCTAGAGTCCGACCAAAAGATGTATTCTGTGTGTCAAAACTAAATATAGTTTGGGATTTGGGGGGAGGATTTCCCCTTACCCCCTGTAGATCCGCGCCTGCGTTGCACAGCTATAGTTGTAAGTTCAGGAGGAACTTAAAAACATCACAGATGATTCAATTTTTTCAAGATCTGGAAGAACTGAGCGACATAGAGCTTTTCGCGTTTGCGAGCTTAATAAATAGCTGAGACTGGCTTAGTTGAGTAGTCAAGATCTCTGTCCCTCAAATCAACACAGAGATTGGTGGCTAGTTTTATGAAATTATTTTTACCCTCTTAATTTAAAACAGCTGTTTGATGTTATATTAACCTTACTGACTTATTATGTTCCCAGGATATAGAAGTTCAGGAGAAACTTTAAGTAAAGAACAATTTGAGAAACGATTAGCCGCAGTTATCAAATATTTGTATCCACCTTACAAGGCTTATGAGCTTTCTAGTGAAGGACTGGTAGAAGTAAGCATCCAAAAATATTATTGGTAATTATTAGGGATGGAGAGTCCGGTTATTCGTTCTCTTCCTTTAAATTCAAGAATCTAACAGAGAGCGTTTAAGCAATAAACGTCAATAAATCCTGCATTTTCATTGTTTTATTAACAATAAATAACCCTTCTCCATAGGTAGTTTATCTTTACAAATACCAAATTGCAAATAATGCAAGGACCTAAAACTATAAACAACAAGTGAAATTAAGGAAAGAAAAATAAAAAAAAATTTTTGTTTCGGCCGGGACTCGAACCCGGGATCTCTTACTCTGTACGCAAACATTCTAAACATTGAACTACCGAAGCCATACATACATTTTCGGAAAACCGATGAACCGAACAGTTTTCCGAAAATTTATGTAAGTAATCTTACAGCAGGAGTCAATGCCTTGGGTAATAAAACCATGAGAATGCATAATTTGTTGGCGTTTCTTGATTAAACGCTCTGTGTTGGATTCTCGCATTTAAACAAAGAAAACGAATAACTAATAATATTGAGGATATTTAACCCTAAGTTAAAATATAAGCAAACTGAGTGTGATCATTTAGTATCGAAGGTAATTAGCTCACCTCACCTACACCGATTTGTTAATATTCCAAGAATCAGCAGGACAGATGACCGCTTTCTTCTACAGCCTGCCCACAGTAATTCTTAAAAGCCTCTCCTATTGAATTTCGAGAAAGGAATCTGAAATATAGATGTGTCCAACAAAGATAACCTGACTTTTCTTTTTTTTTTCATGAACCCGCCTTTTAAAGTGGCCTCTATTATCCCTAGCAAAAGTCGCCGAAATCAGAGATGGCTTGCATCGGCGCGCATCGCGTTTATAAGGCTCTGTGCTGGACTTCGTGCCCCATTGGCATGCTTTAGCGTTGGGGGCGAAACAGGGCGAGGCTCTGTTTCCAATAAAATCTATTATAGGCGAAGTATAACGTTGGCTTTTAAGAATAGCTGGCCATACACACACAGGTTGATTCGTCGATTTGGAACGGCACAGATAAGTCTGACCGTTTTGGCCGCAACGGTTTAAACCTGCTGCAGTCCACTAACACAAAAAAAATCTTTGGAATCGATCCTTCATATCGGTCTGTGGCAGACATAACCGCGCATTAGTGGGCGAAAACTCAAGATTTATCTGCCGGTTAAACCAAAACTGTGGAATTTCGTCAAGTCGAAAGTTTTATGCGGCACAGTATTTTGGGCATACTTTATGTAAAATATTTCGTGCTAAAAAGAAGCAGGCTCAATGTATGGGAATGATTATTAATATGGAAATAATGCATAGTGGTGTAAAAAAGAGACGTTCCAAGTGGGTTAAAAGTTATTTGCGTAAGAGGAAACTATTTAGCCATGATCTTCTTTTAAAAGAGTTAAGAGAAAATGATCCAGACGATTTTAAAAATCATTTAAGAATGGATATTAAGACGTATGAACTTATATTAAATTTGCTAAGAGAGGATCTTACGAAACAAGATACCGAAATGAGAGATGCCATTGGACCAGAACAGCGATTAAATGCTGCCCTTCGTTTCCTTGCCTCGGGAAGATCATACGAAGATCTGAAATTTTCAGTGAGAATTTCTGCACTTGGTTATATCATTCCGGAAATATGTGCCATAATATTCAATAAATTAAAGAGAGACTATATGAACGGTCTATTATCCCTGGCACAGTGTATACCGACAGACAAGTCTGCGCCGGTTAAAATATTGAGCGCGGAACCCACATGTTTTGCCCGCCGGCCGGTCTGAACTCACAGATAAATCTGTACCGGCTATAACTGGCGCGTGGAATGTCCACAAATTCAAAGACAAATCCGCCAGTTTGAACCGCGCCGTTCCAAACCGGCGGATCAACCTCTGTGTGTATGGCCAGCTAATCACTTTGGAACACCCGGAATGGTCCCTACAATAATTTTGTTATAACAGGCGTAAGCTATCTATTTTGAGGTTAACAAGTCCGTATCTAAGCATTTTAAAAACTATTATAAGAAATAAAATTTCACACTGTTTTTTTAAGGGCGATGATGATGTTTTTATCAGAGAACTGTCTTCAAGAGAGCGGGCTAACAGAATAGGAATTTTGTCAACCGTCGTTTTTATACGAGGTTTTACTAAGTCAGGAGTAGAGGTCTCCGGATACATAGACTATGCTGAACGTTTAACCAAGGAGAATTGGAAAATATTTTTTAAAGGTAACGTTTATTTAAACTTTTAAATTTAAATAAATGAAGATTAGGATAAACCATTTGACCACAAATATGCGGGTTTAAAAACTTTGAATGAAAGGTTGGTCGTAATTTCTTGTCGATCATATAAAACTAACTTAATGGTAAATGATAATAATGACATCCTGTCAGTCAATGCCTAACGAAAATCTTTGAAAATTAGTTTTTACGATATATTTTCCTAGTCATTAGAATAACTAGACAAAAAAATACTATTCCACCAAAAATGTCTGAGTATGTTTTGATTATACATATTAGTTTAAAGTCTGATGCGTTTAGCTTACATTACATTTTGCACATACAAAAACTTCAGCAAAAAATTTGGTTTCGTTTAAAAAAAAAATACCTCATCTCTGTTATTTAATTAAGGGAGCTAATAATTCTTAAGCAGACCCTAGACGGTCAATATTATTGATCAATACATATTAAATCTCTATCAATGCGCTTCAATGTAGATTCAATATACCTAGTTCTATCAATACGATGAATCCTTTGACTCTTGTGCCCGGAAAGTCTGCAATCTGTTGTGAAAGTTTTTATTTTTATTAGGTATTTTTTCCAATATAAGTATCAATATTATTTCCATCAATATAGTTTAATTGTAAATATGTATATATATAATATTGACCATCTAGGGGCTGCTATACTCAGAGATATATATATAGGTCAAAAGCGTCTAATGCCGAAGAGAGACGACTTGGGATTTTTCCACTGGAAATCTGGAGACGTAGTGTCGAACGACTCTCTGAATTACAAGGTTCTTCTGCATCCGCAAAAGGGGTTGATTTTCCAGAACAGGTACGTACGTTCAAACAAAAAGTATTCTGGCCGGTTTATGTGCTCTAAACATACTCTTTCAAAAGTGTATAAAATCCAGAATTTTCGTAAATTGGTTTTTTTACTTAACTGTCATAAAAGAGTGGGCAATAGACCGGCATCACTGATACAAAGTAATCAACCCAGTTTACCACTCATACAAAGTGGTCCCTACCAAAGATACCTAAGTAAAACTCCACGATGGTGGTTACTCTTTATGACCCATAAGGCCGACACTCTACGGCCTATAAGGTCTATTCCTTACAGCCCCTATGGAGAATGGACCCTCTCCAACCAGCATCCGCCTTATTACATTATTTAATTTTTGGCAATAACGTCTATTTTTGTCAACCTGTTTTATGTACGTAAAATACATGTATAAATTTGGATTCTTTATACTTAATTTCATCATACCTTTAATCCCTTAGCCAGAACGGCACCAAATAGAAAACCTTGTGACTGATGGATTAAGGAGGTAATGAAATTAACTATAAAGAATCCAAATTTATACATATATTTTACATATATAAAACAGGTCGGCGAGAATAGAGGTTATTGCCATAAATTAAATAATGTAATAAGGGGGATGCTGGTTGGAGAGTAGGGACCTAGGAGCTATAAGAAAAAGACCTTATAGAGTAATGACCATAGTGAAGTTTTACTTATGTATGTTTAGTAGGGACCACTTTATATCCGTGGTGTACTGGGTTGATCACTTTGTATCAGTAATGTCGGTATACTGTCCAGCATCGGCTCTTATATTAAAATTTTGAACTTTTTCTTCTAATAATCATCGTCTAGAGAGCAAATATGACAAGAATAACAATTTTTAAAGAGTATTAGATTCCTGTAGTATCTATAGTAGTGGCATTTTTTATCTTGAAAATTTGTTAAAGCCATTGTGTTTTATATACAAAAAATCTGTAAATGTTATTGTATTCTGTGTGCAAAGGTGAATAGGTTTTGACCTTAAAAAGCAAATCTTGAAGGTCATTCGTTAGGTTTTGTATATGGGAGCTAACAGTCTGAGGGGTGTTTTTTATCTTGTGAATGAATGGCTTGGGGATTAAATTTATCACCTAGCAATTCTTTAAGGCCATTACTGATTTATTTTAAAGTCATAGTTATTTATTTTATCTTGTTAATAAATAATCTTGGATCAAAATTTAGCATTCAAAAATACCTTTTGCATTTGGCCTCAACAAACAAAACACACTAACGTTCACAACTTTTTAAGGCCACAAGTATCACACAAACTATTGACGTCTACTTACATACAAAACACAAAGACCTTCATAAAAGGCCAAAATATCAGTCAGACTGTTCGTCTATCAAGGTCAGGATGACATCATTACCACCACAATTTGATCTGAAACGTATATATGTCTACTATTAAATTCGATTTGAAGGATTTTTGAAGTATTAAGTAAACTGATTTTTTTAGGTTTGACAGAAAAACAATTAATCCAGACCCAGCGACCCCTCCTGGAGAAAATACATTTCGAAAAAGGATTTACACGGGTTTATATGAACTGTGTATTTTGTTTGATCATGTAGTAAGGCAAAGAATATAAAAAATTGCTTATAGGAAAACAAAAAAAAAATACATACTTTAAATATTTAAATATTTTTAAAATCTTTTGACTTTAAAAATTGTATTGAATGAATGAAATTGAAAATTAAGTAATTATTATGTTAAAGAAAATACTCAATAAAACTATATATTATTTTTTGTTCAAATTATTTTGAAGTTATAGTGACACCTTTTGCAAGATCTTTCGAAATTTATGTGGCCTACTCAAAGTCAATTCAGAATGCCGATATCTTTTAAATACAGGGACTCTAAATTGACCCTCCAAATTGGCTACTATGTAGGCCCCTTTAACGGAGTTCGAGCTGTATGAAAATCAATATCCATTCCTAAAGACGCTTTAAGACTTTGATTTTCAGTTTAGTTTCTGGGAAAGTGAGATTGGTGGCGCCAACTTCAAAGTCCTATTTAAATATGTATTTTTGGGACTGTGCAAAGGAAAACTTAACAAAATAGGTAACTACGCAAGTTGCTAGAACACGTAGCGCTGGAGAGAGGGCAAGGTTTTTATACTTTTACAGAGGTTACCTACAGAATTTGAAAGGTCATTGAACCAGACTGGCCAACTGTAATCCGATTAAAGAATCTACGGCACCGGGTTGCCTTAAACGATTTGTTTAGAAAACATATCCAAACTAGTAAGAACCTTTCATTTTAAAATTTGTATTGGAGAACTTGGGTTTACTTTTATCTCAATTCTTTTAACAGAATAACATTTCCGCGTACTTGGCTTTTTTTTACATAAAATGTTTTTGTTATGATTTCATTCTTTTTGTGAATACTGTTTAAAATTTTGAGGTTTTTTAATTTTTTCCCATAGTTTTCTCATAGTTCCTATCAGCCTTCCAAAGCTCAGCTCTCTGGCGTTTCTGGAAGTGGGCAATGTTACTTTTACATAACTTTATATTTATAGGGGTGGGAAGTAAATTAAAATTTTGGGGTTTTATAATTTTTTTCTATAGTTTTATCATAGTTCTTATCACTCTGCCAAAGGTCAGCTGTCTGGCGTTTCTGGAAGTTGACAATGTTAATTTTACATTATTTTACATGTATAGGGGAGGAAGGTAAATTAGAATTTTGGGGTTTTTGGATTTTTTCCAAGGGTGTTTGGTCATAATTTCTATCAGTCTGACAAATTTCAGCTTTGTAGCATGTCTGAAAGTACAGTAGAATTTCGACGTTTTTTGAAACTTCGTAACTACTTTACTACTTTATGGAAGTGTATGAACCTTGGAGGGGTTGTTAACTTTATGAGAATCTACGACTGTGCAAAGTTTAAGTTTTGTAGCTCATTGCGAAGTAGATTTTTAGATAGGCCAAATATGGGCTGAAATGTTTCAAGAAAAGATGATGCGAACTTGGCCGGGCACTGCCGTGTCCTCAGATTTGTACAAAATTTCAAACTAATACAACGATCCTCTAAAAACTTATGTTGCGTCAACAACAAACTTAAAAATAAGGTTGTTTTTGAGGGTTTTTTCTCTATTTTCGCTACTTAGATTTTTCCGATTTTTTTAAGAATCGACATTTTTGGCCCTCCGGCCATTCTTAATCAGACTGCCAAATATTATTACTCTACGTCAAAGCATTTACAAGACATCCAGATAAGAAAGAAATGCGATCTGGTAAAAGTGCCTTGATTGGATGGGGAAAAATAACAATAAAAATTTTACTGACAGAGCAACGCAAGGTATTGAATGAATCATCAATAGTTTAACAAAAAACAGTTTTTATTTTTTTCGACACTGTTCCCGCCCACCCAAAAGAACCATATTTGGTACCAAGACGGAGTATTACAAGATCTATGTTAAGTTTAATGCGCATGCGTGGTCAACTGCAAAAGGGCAGCCAAATCAATAAATATTAGTAAAAAAGTATTTGAGAAGAAACCGTGTTTAATTTTTTCAACATTTTGCCGGCCTACTTAGAGTAACCAGATTTGGTATCAAGATAAAGTACCAGCAGATCTATGTTATGTGTTATGTAGAAAGTTTCAAAATACAAGTAAATAAAAAATTAGTCCAAAAAATTTCAGATAAAACTGTTTTTTCTGACACGGTGTTCGCCCACCCAAAACAACCAGATGAAATGCCAGAAGGTTAGGTGCAGAGCTGTCACAAGTACATTATAAAAGTAATTCAAGTACAAGTACCAAGTACAGTAAGATTTGTAAAAGTACTTGAAGTACTAAATACATTTTCTTTTCAAATGTACTTTAAGTACCAAGTACATTATAAAAGTACTTGATCTTCCCCAAGTCTTTTACTTTTACAATAAACGTACTTCAAATACTTTAAATATGTCAAAAAATTAGAAAAAAGCCAAAAATATCAAACAAAATGTTAAAATTTTTAAAAAATATCAAAAAGGTAAAAAATGTCAAGAAATTCAAAAAACATCTAAACTAACAAAAAATTTTAAAAAATGTCAAAAACCGTCAAATATGTAAAAAAATTCAAAATTGTAAAAAAATGTAAAACATGTGTTTACAAAATTTTCAACCTGAAAGGTTTTATTTTTTAGAATATTATTGTGTGTAAATATGTATTACTTATATACCTAAATTGCATTTATTTATTTTTTCTGAACTCATCATTTTACATATAAATTTTCTGTCTCAAATTGCATACGGTTGTTCCAAATAGATCACATTTGTGTAAATCCAAATATATTTGACTTTGTAATGAGACCTACAAAAAAGCACTTAGCGCACTGTTCTTACCGTCAATAATTTCTAAATCACTTATAGAAAGTTCTATTTTTATAATAGCCCACAAAACTGCTTAAAAACTCGTTAAAATCAAACTAAATAAATAAGCATAACAAACGTAAATATCCAAGGAATTTTTTGAGGTGTATCTAGTCAGACTAAATAAATTTTTGGTTTCCTTAGACCAACCTCCGTCAAACGTAGAAATTACGTGTGCTGCAAGACAAGTAGGTGGATCCCATCCCCAAAAATCAAGCTGCAAGTGCAATATACCTGCACTACCATACTACCGACACCCCTCAATAGATGGCATGACTGCTGTAGTAGTTTCTCACACTAATTTTGAATATTACCATTTTTTGGGCGATTAATTAAGACGTACTTCTCAAGGTTGCTAAAGTACAGGACTTTCCTGCCAAGTTGATAAAAACTCCGGACAGGTGGGAAACCTGAGGTTACCACTTGCCTTCGAAGCATTAAAGTTATATCTCACCTATATCTACATTGTACTTCAACAATATTTTATTGTACTTTTAATGTACTTCAAGTACTTCGAATGGACTTAAAGTACCTTGAATGTACTTGAAGTACTTTACTTGACAAAATCAAGTACATTTCCTAGTACATTGTTAAAAGTACTTCAAGTACCAAGTACAATTACCGGATTGTAGATGTACTTCAAGTACAGTACTTAAAGTACTTGTATGTACTTGAAGTACAATTGCAAGTACGGTACTTGAAGTGACTGACAGCTCTGGTTAGGTGCAGTGCGTACGTGTGGTCAGCTAAAGAAAGGCAGTCAAATAAATAAAAAATTAGTCTAAAAGAAATTCAGAAAAAACTGTTTTTCTTTTTTCCGACACTGATCCCTCTATCCAGTAGTACCGAATAAACAAAAAATGATATGAATGAGCAAATTTAGGAAAAATCTGTTATAATTTTTTTCGACACTGTTGCCGCCCAGTCAAAGGAACTAGATTTTTTTATCAAGGTAAAGTGCAACATAATAGTTGAAAGCTTTGTCAATATCTTTGGACATTAAA
This sequence comes from Aspidapion aeneum, assembly GCA_963576565.1. NCBI lineage: Eukaryota > Metazoa > Arthropoda > Insecta > Coleoptera > Brentidae > Aspidapion > Aspidapion aeneum. Next base: position 16,036,647 of record OY755045.1, on the reverse strand, counting down.
GCATATTTACTGCTACTACTACTACTAGATCTATGTTATCTGAAATGCTCATGCTGTAAAGAAGAGTGTAAAAGAAAATAAAAGCCGTTTTTCTCATAAACTTGATAACAAATCTGGTTTCTCTGGGTGGGCCGGAAGAGTGTCAAAAATATAAAAATATAATATTTAAAAATATTTTTTTTTACTATTTTTTATTTATTTAACTGATTTCCTGCCATTGACAACGCATGCGCATTACATATAATATAGATCCTATAGCACTGCATCTTGGTATCAAATCTGGTTTTTCTGGGTCGGCGGGAACAGTATCGAAAAAAATAAAAATACCAAATCTTTCTCTCGGTGTACGAGAAATATTTTCGCTATTTTATCGGGCTACTTTGAGTATGTGAACTTGATACAGTTAGCAGTGCTTCAAATAAAGAATCTGAAAAAAATGGAGCAAAATTGACACTACCTAGAAACACCTACAACCTCCCAAAAGTTCGAGTTTGAGACATCCTGTATTAACATAAAAATTGTTAAAAAAAAAACAAATTCTAAGCTTAAAAAAACCCCTAATCCTAAAATTTTATGCAAAAGTTTTGATTTGAAGAAAGTTCATTAAGAAAAACTAAAATAAAACAAATTCTTAAACACCCTGTACCTAACTCTGTTTTATTAGCGGGTCAGCCTTTTGTAATATTTTTAGTCAAAAATCTATTGTTTTACTAAAAATCGCTAAATGACGTTTCATGGAATCTCAACTTACTTAGTGGTTTTTTCGTATCTATATGACGCCACAATACTGCAACTCGGTGCTTTTGTTGATAAACTGTTTACAGTTTGTAAAATGTAAATTTTCAAAGTTTTGCCATTTTGGCCTTATGGGTTTCCCTATACTAAAAATCGCTAAATGACGTTTTTTGGAATCTCAACTCACTCAGTAGTTTTTTCGTATCTCTATGACGCCACAATACTGCAACTCGGTGCTTTTTTTGATAAACTGTATCGTTTGTAAAATATGAATTTTCAAAGTTTTGCGATTTTGGTCTTATGGGTTTCCCTATACTAAAAACCGCTAAATGACGTTTTTTGGAATCTCAACTCAATCAGTGGTTTTTTCGTATTTGTATGATGCCACAATACTGCAACTCGGTGCCTTTTTCGATAAACTGTATAGTTTGTAAAATATGAATTTTCAAAGTTTTGCCATTTTGGTCTTATGGGTTTCCCTATACTAAAAATCGCTAAATGACGTTTTTTAGAATCTCAACCCACTCAGTGATTTTTTCCTATCTTTATGATGCCACAATACTGCAACCCGGTGTTTTTTTGATAAACTGTATAGTTTGTGAAATATGAATTTTCAAAGTTTTGCCATTTTGGTCTTATGGGTTTCCAAGTACTAAAAATCGCTAAATGACGTTTTTTGGAATCTCAACTCACTCAGTAGTTGTTTCGTATCTCTATGACGCCACAATACTGCAACTCGGTGCTTTTTTTGATAAACTGTATAGTTTGTAAAATATGAATTTTCAAAGTTTTGCCATTTTGGTCTTATGGGTTTCCCTATACTAAAAATCGCTAAATGACGTTTTTTGGAATCTCAACTCATTCAGTGGTTTTTTCGTATCTGTATAAAGTCACAATACTGCTGGTCGGTCGAGACGTCTTTCGCATGAAAAAGTCAACAAACCAACCGAACTGTAGCAATAGGGATCTCCAGTCCAATAGTTCCCACTCTTAGGTTACACTTTTGTGTTCTTAGTTAGGAATAGTAGCATAGGGAATAAGTAAAAAATGTAAAGAAACGCAGCTCAAAAACACTTTGACTTACCCTTGGATGAAAGGAACTTGGTACATGGACAACTGCACAGTCGAATCCAAATAATTCCAATCAAAGTAGTAGCAGTAGCACATCAAAGCAATCCATAAAATGTTTACACACGACCGCGGTCTTAAAAAACACGCATGTGATTTCACTTGGCGATCAATATATATCACTGGTATGGAGAGTACCCCAAATATTCGCATGAGCTCCGTATAGCAAGACGGACTTTGGAGCACTGCTATACTTAAATTAAAAAAGGATGGAAAATGGATATACTCAAGGTAGAAAAAAAAGCAAAAATAATAAAGTAAAGTCAATGCATTCTTGAGCATATAATTCACCGCGCAAATTCAAATTTTTACCCTTTTTGTAGGCAAGGCATATCTTAGTAACTAAATTAGGTTAAACCAAGAAATAAAAGTAACTTTAAGTATAAAGTTTTAGCATAACTCTAGCAAAAAAAAGAAAATAAAAAGCATTATAATTTAGATAAATGTCTCTAAATTTTATATCTTAAAACTAAACGCCGGGACGAAGCATTCCGGCCCCCCTGAAAATACCCAGGGTATGGTATTTTCTGAACTAAGCATTAGGGAGAGGGCACAATTTCACCTTGAATAAACCTTTGGAGGTTTTAACTGTAGCAACTCTTACTACATTATCAGTACCAGGGTGCAATCCTACTACTCGTCCCAATACCCAATTTAAGGGAGTGGTTTGATCATCTTTGATCAAAACCATCGTATCAATCGCAATGGGATCAATTTTGTCTTGATTCACTTTAGCGTGCTGTTGCAATGTGTGTAAGTAATCTCTGTGCCATCTACGCCAAAAATCGCGATGCAGTATTTGCAGCAACTGCCACCGAGAAAGCCTATTTAAAGGCACTTGGTCAAAATCGAGGTCTGGAACAGTCGTAAGTGGTTCCAGGCTAAGGAAATAACCGGGCGTCAGTGCAGTCAAATCATTTGGATCTGTGCTGACTGGACACAAAGGCCTAGAGTTGAGGATGGCTTCTACTTGAGTAACCACAGTATAAAGCTCCTCAAAAGTAAGCACCTGTTCTCCAATTACTCGTAGTAAATGAGACTTTGCACTTTTGATGTTACTTTCCCACAAACCGCCCATGTGGGGTGCGGATGGAGGGTTGAAGTGCCAACGAATTGATTCGCGATTAGCAACTTCAGCAAACATCTCGTTAAGCATTTTAGCAGAAAGCGTAAAATTTGACGCGTTATCCGAGTAGACTACTTCCACGCGTCCTCTTCTGGCCATAAAACGTCGGAATGCTGCCATAAAAGCGTCTGCCGATAAGTCTGACACAATTTCTAAGTGTACCGCCTTCTTACAACCGCAAATAAATAGAACGACATAAGCCTTAAGTCGTTTTGCACCGCGCATGCGGCTCATTGTAATAGCAAAACTTCCCGTAAGATCAACGCCAACGTGTTGAAAAGCTTTTGCTTGTGAAACGCGAAATTTTGGCAAATTTCCAACAGGGGGTTGATAATTATTGGGGCGCGTGCGCCAGCATGTAGAACAACGCGAAATTATTTTTCTTATATGCCTTTTAGCTGCAAAAATCCAATAATTTTGAAAAAGTAAAAATAAAGTCGTGTTTATGCCGGTATGCATATGTTTCTCGTGAGTATGCGCAATCAATAACTTTGTAAATTGAGAATCACCGGGTAAAAGTATAGGAAATTTTTTGTCATAATCTAATTCCGAATTGCATAATCTTCCGCCAATGTGTAAAATATCATTTTGATCCAAAAACGGATTTAATTTTCTAAAAACCTTTGGCAACGGTTTATTATCGACAAGTAAAGAAATCTCGTTTTGAAAATATTTATTTTGCACGTGTTTTATAAGCACAAGTATTGCATTTTGTAACTCATATTGTATTAACCACGTAGAATTAATAATAATTTTCTCATTATTAAATTTACGCGCGCGAAGATTGTGAATAAAACGTAGTATAAAAGCAACAAGTCTAATTAAACGCAAAAAATTTGAAAATTTGTTAAGCAGACAATCCAAAAAATTTGGTTCAATTGTTGCAGCAAACACCAATTTTCGCTCCTCTTCGAGAGCTTCTTTGGGTGTAGTAATATTATTTTTAGTAAAATCCCATGTCTCTTGTGGCTTACAAAGGAACTCGGGTCCTTGCCACCAAAGGGAACAATTAATTAAATCTGCAGGCAATAGACCACGTGACCCGGGGTCCGCGGCATTTAATTCAGAAGGAACATGGTTCCAATCGCAAGGCTGAATTTTTTCTTGTATGTATGTGACTCGGTTGGATACAAAAGTGCGCCACGCATGTGGTGATCCTTTGATCCAAGAGAGCGCTACCATACTATCCGTAAAAGCAATAATATTTTGAAAAGCAATTTTATTAGCAAAAGTATTTTGAATAAATTGAATGAGTTTAGCTAGCAAAACTGCCGCACAGAGCTCCAAACGGGGAATATTTGATTCCTTTTATGGGAGCGACTTTCGATTTTGCGCACACAAAATACGTTTTAATATCTCCGTTTTGATAAACAATACGAAAATAAACCGTCGCACACATACCGCGCTCGGATGCATCGCTAAATCCAACAATTTGACAAAATTGAAAATTAGAGAGATCAATCATTCTTGGGATATAAAAATCAGAAAATAATTTGAGTTCTTCTTCGAATTTTTTCCACTTGGAAATTATTTCCGGGGGTGCTAACTGATCCCAATCTAACTTTATAAACCATAAGTACTGGATTAAATTTTTTGCAAAAAACGTAACCGGTGTAAGAAAACCTAAAGGGTCAAAGCATTTCGCAAGGGTACTAAGCAAATTACGCTTAGTGCAAATTTTTGTATTATAATTAAAAGAATAAAAAAAGTTATCACTTTGAGGGTTCCACCTCAAGCCTAAAATTTTTAGAGAGTTTGCATCCTCTCGATCCAAAGAAAAGTCTTTGGTTTGTATGTGGGTTGCAGGCAAGTCTGCAAGCAACTTGGGTTCGTTTGATGCCCATTTTTTCAGTTCAAATCCACCTCGCCCTAATAACTCAATTAATTGATTTTTCATAAGCATGATTTGATCAAAATCATTGCAACTTACTACGCAGTCGTTTATATAGACGCTGTCCTTTAAAATCGCAGAAGCCAACGGTAAGTCTTGATAATCATCGGCTAATTTAAGCAAGGTTCGAATTGCTAAATATGGAGAACAGTTTACCCCGAAAGTCAAAGTTTTTAATTCGTAATCTTGCACCGATTCTTCAGAATTAAAACGCCATAAAATTCGTTGGTATTTGTGTTGATTTTCCTCCACATTTATCATTCTGTACATTTTAGAAATATCGCTAACAAAACAATATTTATGTAGCCGAAAATTAAGCAAAATTTTAACTAAATCTCCTTGTAGTTTAGGACCCGCGTGAAGGGCTTGATTTAGGTTAGGCTTATTTAAAGAATGACTCGATGCGTCAAAGACAGGACGAACAGGCGTGCTACTCGAGCTTTCTTTTATAACCGCATGGTGAGCAATATAAAAATATTCATGAATTTCTGAGTTATTAGGGGGTGAAACTGCACGCATGTGACCCATATCCAAGTATTCTTGCATTACTTGTGAGTAAGAAGTAAATAATTTTTTATCATTTAGCAAACGTTTTTCAAGCGAGTACCACCGACGCAAAGCAAGGGTTCGGGTATCGCCGAAATCAACGGGATTGATTTTAAAAGGTAACGAAACGGTGTATCTACCGTCCACATCGCGTATAGTAGTTTTTTCAAAATATTTTTCGCAAAAAATATCTGAAGGTGAATTTTTCTCCACCGTAGGAACCTCTTCCAACTCCCAGAATTTTTGCAAAGTATTATTTAAATCAGGAGTGGAAATAGTTGCCATAAAAGTAGAAATATTTTTTGATGCAAAAGCAGCATTTTGCAGAGGCATTTTTCCGAGCAAAGTCCATCCGAAGACTGTATTAATACAAGAGGAAGTGTCTGGACCGAAATAAAGTCTACCTTCTTCTAAAAGTGATCCATAAAGGTCCGCGCCAATAAGAAGCTGAATTCCAGCTTGATTATACCAACTGGGATCAGCTAATTTTAGACCAGTTAAGTAGTGCAAAGAATTTTGGTTAAAAGATACACTTGGCATTTTACCGCAAACTTGGTCTATTAATACAGGTTCTAGACTAAAAATTTTCGATTTATTATCGATAGCAGCAATTTTACAATGCACCGCATGGCGCGCAGTAGTAGACATATCTCCTAAACCGTTTACATTAAGCGAAATGTTGGATTTAGGAAGTCCGAGTGCATTCGCACATTTTTTCGTTATAAAGGAGCACATGGCGCCATTATCCAAGACGGCGCGTATTTCGTGCCAATTTCCGTATGCATCACGGATGTGCAGCAAAGCAGTGCAAAGCAACGTGTCATAGTCGCCAAGCACAGTACCCGCGTGAATAGATTTATTTTCAGTAATCTGATTTTCTACGGGGTTAGTTTGTGATCCACTAGACGTCACAGAAGAAGAAGCAATCACCGAAGCTGGGGAGTTATTTTTTAGGCATAAAAGACTGTGGTGATTTAAAAAACAAAATCTACATCTTTTTTGTGAAGTGCACGAGTTTACTTGATGAAAACTAGCCATGCAGTTGGTGCATCCCTTATTATTTCTAATAAAATCAATGCGTTCTTGAATTGGTTTCGTTAAAAAAGATTCACAGCTAAAAATCAGATGTGTATTTTTTGCTTTGCAGTAGAAACACGTGTTTTGTTTGGAATTTGGAGTTTTTTGTGACTGTCTGTTTGTAAGTAAAACTGTTTTATTTCGTGGATTACGGGGGGATCTCGAGAAGTTCCCTGGTCGTGAGTTTTGAACATTATCTTGTTTCATAGACAAAGATAAAGATTCAAGAGACGTGCAATGTTGCTCTAAAAATTTGTAAATATCTTCGTATTTTGGCATTAAATTAGAAGCGTGATTTTGTTCAAATAACTTACGCGTTCCCGGATCTAATCGATCCAAAAGCATGTTCGCAGTAATAAAGCACCAACTATGGGTCGCATATCCCATATTTTTTAAGCAATCAAGGTTTTTACTTGAACGTATCTAGCATTTTGCGCAATTCTAAAACGTCATCATTGGATAGCCGAGGTGAGTTTTCGATAGATTTCCAGTAAGAAACCGCACGCAAGCGCTTATTGTCATATCTGGAAATCAGCGTATCGTAGCAAAGTAAATAATTATTTCCTTCAAGAGGTATATTTTTAATTAAATTTAAAGCAGGGCCTCTTAAAATCGTACGTAAATATTTAAACTTCTCAATGTCCGAGCTCTTACGCGTATGTACAACCGCATTGTAAATCTCAATAAAGCTTGGAAACTCCTCAACATCGCCCGAAAAAGGAGGGACATTTAACTTGGGAAGAGAAAATTCTGGTTCCGGAAAAATAATTGTTTGATTATTTACCTCATTGTGGCTTCGATTTATTTCTTCAGCCTCCACCTCAAATAAATCATAGTGCAAAGCCTCAACCTCTACGCATCTATCCAAAAAATATTTTTGTATTTTATTCTGAGCTTCCAGAGCTTCAGAATCGTCTGAAATCAAGATCAGTAAAGCATTATGATGCTTTTCAAAGCTCTTACAACAAGAAGAAAGTTTTTTAAAGTTAACTTTAAACCTTGTGTGAGCAGCTGGATTTGTTTTCGCCTGATTGGCATAGTGTTCAAGCACACTCAACTGATTGATTGCAGTTTGACGCAAGGCCTTAGCCGAGCTTACCTTTTTTTCGGTATCGTTTACCATTTTAAAAGGTTAAAGTGTAAAGTAAAGCAATAGTTAATAAGGGAAGCAAATTTAAAAAATATATCGCACTACTTTTCAAATTCCCTCGTAAACCAAGATTCAAAGCAATATTAAAAGGCCAGCGGCTTTTAGCAAATATTGAGTAAAGAACAGCAAGTTTTTAGCAAAAAGTATAAATGCTAAAAAATATGCACAAAAAATTTAGCAACTGATAAGAGTTTCTATATTTGTGTAGGTACGCAAGGAAACGCAAGCCTTACATACATCGACAGCGCAATAATTTTTAATTTTGAAAAAAAATAAATTTTTCAAAATTTGTATGCAATTTGTATATTGCACAAATAAAAAATGCAATGCAAGTTGGTACGTGCAACGTACAATAGACACACCGTAGAGAAAATGTAAAACCTAAGATATGCCTTGTCTCAAAAAGACGCAAAGTAAAGTCCTAACTTCAAACACAATTATGCAACTCTGAGAGCACCTATTACGCAGAACGGGAAATCCGGCTCGAAGGACCAAAAAATGGTCGGTCGAGACGTCTTTCGCATGAAAAAGTCAACAAACCAACCGAACTGTAGCAATAGGGATCTCCAGTCCAATAGTTCCCACTCTTAGGTTACACTTTTGTGTTCTTAGTTAGGAATAGTAGCATAGGGAATAAGTAAAAAATGTAAAGAAACGCAGCTCAAAAACACTTTGACTTACCCTTGGATGAAAGGAACTTGGTACATGGACAACTGCACAGTCGAATCCAAATAATTCCAATCAAAGTAGTAGCAGTAGCACATCAAAGCAATCCATAAAATATTTACACACGACCGCGGTCTTAAAAAACACATGTGATTTCACTTGGCGATCAATATATATCACTGGTATGGAGAGTACCCCAAATATTCGCATGAGCTCCGTATAGCAAGACGGACTTTGGAGCACTGCTATATGCAGCAATATAGCAGTAAAGGTATGTGTAGAATTAGGGAAAACTTAAATTAAAAAAGGATGGAAAATGGATATACCCAAGGTAGAAAAAAAAGCAAAAATAATAAAGTAAAGTCAATGCATTCTTGAGCATATAATTCACCGCGCAAATTCAAATTTTTACCCTTTTTGTAGGCAAGGCATATCTTAGTAACTAAATTAGGTTAAACCAAGAAATAAAAGTAACTTTAAGTATAAAGTTTTAGCATAACTCTAGCAAAAAAAAGAAAATAAAAAGCATTATAATTTAGATAAATGTCTCTAAATTTTATATCTTAAAACTAAACGCCGGGACGAAGCAACTGCAACTCGTTGCTTTTTTTGATAATCTGTATAGTTTGTAAAATAAGAATTTTCAAAGTTTTGCCATTTTGGTCTTATGGGTTTCCCTATACTTTTTTTTTAGCGGTAAAAGAAATATCTTAGAAACTTCAAAATTTTTTTGTTTGTTAAATATTGTGGATACAAAACACCCAAAAAGCTCTACTCTTACCAAGTTTTGTTAAACTGACATTATTTTTGCAAAAAAATTAAAAATAAAATTACGGTTTTTTTAATTTTTCTCGAATTTTTATTTTTATGGCCTATAACTTTTCTGTATGTTACTTTTTTCTCCAACGTCAACTTTTGTTTAAGTTTTTAGAGTTACACAGTGATCTGTAGCAGCAAACCAATAATTCAGGTGTAACTTTTTTGATACGTCAATATAAACATTTGACAAGCATCATATTTAAATTTTTAATTTTTTTGTATAACGGTTTTGCCTGGGATGCCAACTGTTTGAACCCTCGCATTAGCTTGCTAGGTGTATGAGGGTCTTTTGAAGGTTTTTGAAAGCTGATGATGCATCTCTTTAGACTCGAAACATGTCCTAAATAATACCCGAAACAATAAAGACTTAAGTGGGGAAAACGTTGAGTTTTTTCTTTGTAATAAATAAGTTATATTTTTGGTAGGAGGGGCGGGTCCTTCTGTCCCCGTCCTGGATCCGCCACTGACCATGACAATGCGTGCGCACACAGGACAGTTGATTTTTTTGCTGAACATGGGTCAAACCAGTGGCGGTTTTTCCATAAGTGCACATGTGCACGTGCACTCCCAAATTTTAGTTTAAACAATATTAAAATTTGATCATTCTTTAATTTAATTAATAATTACCCCAAAAGGAATTCACTAAAGACTAGAATATTAACGACAATTAATACTCGGTACATATGTGTTTGTATTCGTGTTCAACCAGTCTGCGATGAATGGATATTCTCGTGGTTACATCCTTTGCTTTTAGTTACTGGAACCAAATTCTCTGCACTGTAGAAGTTATGTCGCATTCTAATTAGGAAATATAGAAAGAGAGGACAAAACGCCCCAATAAAATTTTACAGTAGATAGAATCTGAGCCTTCCTTCGGCCGTGCTCTGCTACATAAATTAGCCTCGATACCGCCCGCACCCCGGTGAAGACCCCCGCGGCAGCGGTTACCGTTGCAGATGTACAGCAGCTCCCGCGCACCTGTTATTAGTGCGCTTGGAGAACTTGAAATTGTCGGTCGGGCGCGGGGTGGGCGATTTGTTTTGATTTCGACGATTTAGCCTACGACAATGACAAACAGATTTTTCAGAAACAGTTTCAGTGCTAGAGGCAGTGGTTACGATGCCTGTGACAACCGCAGAAGCAGAACGTTGTTTCTCTACCCCAAAAGAGAATTAAAACTCTCCTTAGGAGCACAATGGGTGAGAATAGATTAACTGCCCTAGCAAAGTTATCTATTGAGAAGAAAATTATTCAAGAAATTCCAATGTTCAATGAATTGGTTATTGAAGAATTTATTTCAAAAAAGGACAGTGTTTGTGAAAGATAGAAACTATATATGATACATTTATTATTTTTTAATAAAAACAATAATAACAGGTAACTAATATCTAACTAACTAACTTATTTTTTAATTATTTGCTCTAAATTATATGATATGACGGTCCACTCGATGGCCCAAAAAGTTGGGCGTGACACTCAAAAAAAAATTTTCGCCTGCGCCGCATTTTTTTTTTTTGGTGTGCACCCCCAAAGCTTTTTACCACGCGCCGCCACTGGGTCAAACTAAAGGCTTCGTGTGACTTCTTCCTATTCCCTAAGATGAAAGAAAAGTTACGAATTCGCCATTTTTCCACGGATGAAGAGCCAATAGTTGCATTTATTGAAAAAATTAGCAACATTTCACAAAAACGTTTGTCATAAGAATTTTAAAGGGTATTTAACTGAATGCGTAAATGTATTTAGGTTGGAGGAGAATATGTTGAAAAAAAAATAATTAAAAAAAAAACTTTGTAGTGGTTTTGTATTTTTTTTATTTCTACGAATAAAATATTAACTAAACTACTTACATATTTATTTAATTCTAAGGCAGTCAGTCAGGTAACGGTTTTACATACACTCTAGTGGCGTATTTAGAAAAAAATTGGGACAGGCTCAAGACAGTTTCGGGGGGGAGGGAGGGGGGCGAGACCTCATAGACCGTATTTTATCTTATTTTATATTTGTATTTATGAAATACGTGGAAAATATCTAAAAAATATTTTTAGCTTCGGAGGAGGGGGGCGCCCACTAAGCACAAAATCGTAAAAAACGTTAAATAAATGTCGAAAAAAAATGTTTCACATATTTGTGTTAAAATTAAGTCAACTTTTGACATTAACAAAACATGTAGAAAATCCTAACGAAACTTTCATGTAAAAGCATTACCAAAAATATATTTTCACTAACATTAAAAATAATACCATCAATATATGGTTAGTTTTATAATGTTTTTCCTAGATCTCATTTCTAACGTTGAATATAAGATATATGAAGCTAATAATTGTTTTATTTTTTAAACATTAAAAAAAATGATACTATAGAGGGCGCTGCCGCATAGTTCCACTACCAGAACGGGCCATCGCCATTTTTAGTTGCATTTCGCTGCGAGTTCATACGAGTCGATAGCAGATACGCTTTGTGCAATTTTGGTTACAATATTTACCAATTATTAATAATGATAGTGAATATATATTTGGATAGGAATATACCCCAGTTGTGTGGAAAAAAATTGTTTTGGATCGAATATCGCATACCTACGTTACAGTTAATCAGACAGGGAATGCGACAATTCACCGCGAATGATTAGCCGCCGGACCTTAAGCCGCGTATTCATTTGAGGCAGAATTCGCAAGCGGGACCAAACGAATGCTTCGTTTTCATTCATGCTAATGTGAATACGCGCCTTGAAATTGTTTGCCTTGTATTCACTTGACCATGAATTGTTTGACCTCGTAGCGAGGCACTTACTACAAAATTATTGTTCACATAGAAATCTAAATTTTATTTTCAGAAGCTACGGATCCGAATTTCCTTTACTGAGTGTCGAGTTCACGAAAAACTCAACGGACTGTTGCTACCCTGCATTTCCAAAATAGAAGAATTTTATTTACGTTATTTATGTTACCTTATATTTAGAGATATTTGAAAAAAATATATTGTTTCATTGTTAAAAAACATTTATTTTTCAATGTTAGAAAAACATTTCTTTTTCATTGTTAAAAATCAATATTTTTTTAACGTTCGAAAAACACTATAAAAACATAAGACTATTTTTCTAACGTCAGAAAACGGGTTATTAAGCTTCTTTCTCACTATGAATATGATGTTAGAACTAACATCCAACCTAACGTTATGTTTTTAAATTAAACATTATTTTGACATTATTAAAATTGTTTTTGTTGTTAGTGGGCGGGCCTCCTTGTCCACCCTCTTGTGTACGCCACTGATACACTCAAGAACTTAAAGTAAGTTAAGTATAATAAATGGATCCATGACGGATCTAACACCCTTCTTAGCTTATCGCTTACATCTAACATATTATAAATCTCACAATCTTATAGTCCACGAACAAGGGTGTATTTTTTAAGTCATTAGTAACCGGCTAAATTTTCGTAAATCGGTTTATTTTGATGAAAGGCCCGACCTTTTTCTCTGCGAAAATTACTTATAGCTATTGCCAACAGAATGCGCATGCGCAAACAACTTTCGACCGTCGCTTCGCGTCGCGTTAAGCTGATGAATTCAAGCGACGATATATAGCACAATATAAACATTTACTTTTAAACACATTTTTAGGTCACAGAAAAAACAGCCGGTTATTAAATATTTACTAATACTTGTTTTCATCTCGTTATTTTGACATATTTAATCTGATGGACACGGCCGGCTAAGCATCTAATTTGTAGGAAAAATGTCTTTTCGTATTTGATATCATAAAATATTTAGTTTTAAGCACTAAATTAACTCAAAATGAATAAAAAATAGGTAAAACCTATTTATTCAATCAATGAGTGAAACGATAGTTAACCAAGGCAACTAAGTCCAAGGCGGGATAAAAACGTCCACCAGTCTTAAGGAAGAACGACATTTCGTTCGCACAGTTCAACCAAATCATACTATCACCGTCTCCAAAACAATGAGAACAAAGTATCCCGTGCCCGTGGTTGAATTTACAACTTTGAAATCGCCTTTTATACTTTGTTAAAAAATTAACTGTTAGCTACTTACTGAATTTTTTACATCAGCTAAATTGACATTTACCTCTTCAGCACCCAGCTATGAATCAATTTCAATAATTTTAGCAGAAGAAAAAGTAGGACATCTTAGTAAAATTCAGCTATTTACTAAAATTCACGTTGTTACTCATCGGCACTTAATAAATAGACCAAAGTGCTGTGAACTACTAAGTTGTAACTTAATCTTTGGTTATAAACTTTATTAAGAAAAAATTGTATTTTCTTGATACGAAAACTTCATACTATAAATAAATAATCTAAAAGACAATTTGATCTGATATTAAAAGCTTAGGCGCTATTTTAATGAAAATTTCATGAACATCGTTATAGCGGTTTAAAAGCCTCAAGAGGACGGACATACAAAAAGCACAGCCTACCTAACAACCAGCTCACAAACATGTTGAGCAGGAACGCTTTGCGCCGATCTTCGCGCAGCCAGCCATTGCGGGTTATAAGATATCAAGTCAGGTGCTCCCGGGCTCTCAGGTGTTATTTACTTCGTGTGCTAACGAGTATTGTGCGTAGGTGAATAGTTTTCTGTATTTTTTCATTTTATAGGGTAAAGGCATGATACTTGATCAAAGTTTTACTTTTCTAGAAAAATAAAATAAACATGAATGAAAAATATATTTCTATTAGATGTACTGTGGTGTGAAATGTTCTTTTATTATGAATTTTATATGAGTAAAGTCTAATAAGATAAGCTTAAGTACTCTATCATCTTGATTTATCAAGTATCCCCCATATATACATATATACCAACCAACTTGCTTTGCAAACCTAACCCAAGTTGTAAAAAACTTTAGTAAAATAACAAAAATTAAGGTAGACTATTCTCAATTTAAAAAAATAAATATTTTAGCATTAAAAACAACTGAAAAAACAAAAGCAAAAAATTTAATTTTAATGCCTAAAATAAACATGGTCGAAAATTATTACAAAGGGCGGCTGGGAGTCGAATGGCCATACTCATGCTATCTTTCTGATTTCATTGGAAAATAACATAACTATTTTCTTAAAGACAAGAAATTACAATATGATCAAGTATTCCTCCGGTTCAAGTATGCTCCCTTTCCACATTTCAAAAACATTTTTTTCGAATGTTTTTTTTTTCGAAATTTATTTCTTTTAGATTTCCTGTCCTCTTTGTGCGAGGTCGAAATCAGTATTACCCTAACCCTTGTAAATTGATCGCAAACACAAATCAAAAAAGAAAATTAAAACATATTATTAAAAGTCCCTTTCTATTTAAAATACAATATATTTCTTTGTCCAGCCCTGTATTTGAACCCGGAATGTCGTCGGTGACACATTTAGATGAAAGGCGCTGACTAGAGTCTGTGAGAGTCCTCTAGAAAATTTAATTTGTAGGAAGTTTTTTGACGAAATTTAAACCACAATTCTTAAAAAACAAAATTTGTAGAAAACTGAATTTATCAAAAAACAATTTATAGAAGAGTAAAACGTAAAAATCGTATAGTGTAGAAATAGTTAACTGTTCTTCCTGTAGAGGCCACCGTCAGCTGCGTCCTTTGATGAAGAAGGGAATGGGATACTCTTTCATCACGTAGTGCTGTGGAGAGGGCCAGCTCTTTACTGTTGCCAGTTCTACGTGTTAGTATAAAATTATAAGATGTAAACAATAAAAATATTCAGGTGGGATCTTTAAATTATATCTCCCCTGTCCTCCTTTTGTGAAGTCGAAATCGGTGTTAACACAAAATGAGTATAACCTGACCGTGGTCAATCGATCGCAAACGCATCCTAACCGGGGCATGCATGGGCAGGTTAGGATCCGTCATCATTTGACGGTTAGACTTACGAGGTGTGACAATTAAATTTTAAGACTGGCTCCCATACTAACAGGTTTTAATTCTCCACGCCTCGGGCGCTTGGAGTTATTTCCTTGATGTGCGTTCTACTACCGCGCGCACTTTTGTCGCCTTTCCTCTACTAGTTTGGCTTACACAGTGGTTTGAAGCGGATTGTGCAACTCATTTGTCGGAATTATGACAAACGAAAAAATTAAGCAACGTATTAATTTAAAGTAAAACTCAAAAAAACAGCTACTGAATACTTTCAAATGCTAAAAGAGGTCTACGGAAAGCAGTGTATGTCTCGCGCAAGAATTTTTATGTGGCATAAAAGCTTTTTCAAGGGTCGTGTTTTTCGAGGGTCGTGAAGAAGATGAATGAGAAGGGCACTCCAGCACATCCATAACAGCGATGCTCATTGGTTTTTTTATCGTTATTAGGGGTGTTATTCTTATTGAAAGGGCGCGTGAGGGTCAAATAGTGAACCGACATTTATATTTGGAAGTATTTATATAGATAAGGCAACGTGTATGGAAAAAACGTCCAGATTTATGGAAGGACAACGCGTGGCTGCTCTACCAGGACAATGCACCGGCCCACAATGTCCTATCCAGTAAGTAGTTTTTAGCTAATTAGAAGATCCCCGTCGTTAACCACCCACCATATTTAACAGACTTGGCCCCTTGCGACCTCAACCTGTTTCCGAAAGTGAAAAGAATCGTTAAAAGAAACCCGTTTTGAAATATTAGAACACGTCAAAGAAAAAAATGACAAGACTTCTTAACAGCCTCTCTTCTGATGATTTCTAAAATTGCTTCCAACATTGGAAAAAACGCATGCAACGCTGCGTCGATAGAGAAGGGGACAACATTGATAAGGAACATCATTAAGTTGTATCAGTATTAAAATAAAGTAGATTTTTTACAATAGTCTTAGTTATAGTTTTTTTTTCACATCTCGTATAGATACCAATTTCGACTTCCCAAAAAAAAATATCCTTACGTATCGTATATTATATTCTAATCCGCTTCTTTTTCTTCGGCCATAGTTGACTCAGTTGGCGTAGGGTCACTGCATCCTGAAAGCCTGGCGTCTCCCAGACGTCAGGCTTCCAGGATGCAGTGACCCTAAGTTGACGCAGTTGGCAGCACCCTCAAGCGGTAGATGACTGAACCATTTCTACACTTTACGGTTTCTACATTTTGATAAATTACTTGTGATTACTTCAGTTTTCGACGTTATATTTTTCGATCGATTACATTTCTTTGCTATATCATTTTTACTAAATATTTTTGAACAAATTTTGTTTCAATATTTTGTTTTTCCATAAATTATGGGTGCCATCTGTGAGCTGGTTGCCTAGGTAGGCTGTGGCGAAAGCAATTCCTTGCTGAGGCGGGCTTACAAGGTAAAACATGTTTCACTTGGGATTGAACATTAAGGTACTTTTAGCGTACTGCCATCTATCAATTTTCATCCCAAAATTTCATTCTATCTTCGTAGAATCCTGTAGAAATCTCATATCTGGGGCCCGTCTCATAGTTTCCAGTGATATTTAATAAAACGATGTCTTCGTTTTTCAATTGGCCGGGCTTTAAGGGGTTCCAGGTTTTAATTTTATTTGAATTCGGGTTTCTAAAAAAAAGAATAATATATATACCGGGTGGGCCAAAAAAAACCGGATAATTTTTTTTTCAGTATAACTTTTGAACTATAAAATCGATTTTGATGGGACAAACTGCACTTGGCAGAAAATTAGTCAGAGTTTTGACAAAATATATTTTTTTTCCTCCATCTTAAAACTCAAGATGGTGGACAAATTCCAATTGTACCCTTCAACGATGCTCGCTTATTCTTGTGTTGCAAACATGTTTTATTTTTTTTTATTAGTAAAAAACCGCACTATTGCCACGCACAACGAGGCAGGAGTCAGCAAAATCAGTTCGGTGGTTCCAAAAAAAATATTTTTGTTTCAACATTGTTTTGAATATTATACTATTGCCTTGCCAATCATGTATGAATTTGTTTCCTTATAAATTCATTACTACTAGACCGATTTTAATGAAATAATGAGAATTGACTGCTTTTTAAAGGTCATGATCAAAATTTGTCGTAGTCTTAAAATTTGAAGATGACGGACAGAATCATACATGATTTTTCAAAATGACGTTTTTATTCTTATTTTCTAATTTTTTTTAGTTTTTTTTTAATATATAAAAAAGCACTACTTTTTCTCCGCGCAACGAGTTATAAATTAGTGAACTCGGTGTAGTGGTTCTCAAAAAATCTATTTTTGTTGCAGCCATTGTTTTACAGATTATACGATTGCATTGCCAATCCTGTCTGCATTAATTTCCTTATGAACTCATTACTATTGAATGAATGAAGTGACAGTTATGTCAAACTAACCTAATGTCAAAAATTAACATAACCTAGTAGAATACAAATTAAATTTATGGTAAAATAAATCAATTTAAATTATTATTTTTTTGTTTGATAAAAAATTGACTTTTTTTAGTGAACCTCGAAGAAAAATAAACAAATCTCCTAGAAAACTAAACCGATATTAAAAATTTAAAATGTGTGTTGTATAGAGAATCAAAATACCATTCCAAACGCTTAAATATCTTAAAAAATCCCATTAAAAAGGCTTTTTACCAGAAATCAATGTTTTTTTTTTGTCGAAAAGTTAGAAGGGGGTGTATATAGTTCCGCATTGTATATATGAATTTAAAAGTCAAATAACTATTGCACCTAATCTAAGGGCACGGTCTTAGATTAGATTTGCCCTGTCAAGTTCGCGTCAGCGGCGTAGCGTGCCTGACAGGGCGGGGGGAGGAGGGATTTCGGTTCGATTCGGTTCGGTTCGGTTCGGGGGGGGGGGCGATAGCTAAGAAGGGCGCCCTCAAAAATATTGTGAACAAAAAAAAATACAAAAAAAAAAGGTCATCATGTCTTTAGTTTCCTTTGCCGGCTCTGCTCCTTAATAAAGCGTAGGGCGCTTTGGGCACCTATGGGGCGCCAGTACCCTCGGGGCGGGGGGGGGACGAACCCCCCGCGCCCCCACGCTACGCCACTGGTTCGCGCACACTGCTCTACCACCTTTTCTAGAAACATTTTAGCACATATTTGAATTCTCTATACCTCTACTTCGGAATAAGCTACGAAACTCAAACTTTGCAAAGTCGTAGACCTCGATAGAGTCAAAAAAATGTTCAAGTTTTACTGACTTCCATAAAGCATTAAAGTACTTAACTACTTTTCTAAAAAACATCGAATTTGTCACTTACTCACTCACTCACTCATGTATCAAGTGACAAGTTTCTGGCCTTAATATATCGAAGTAAATAATAACTATAAATAAGAGCCTAGGACGGTACCCTGAGGCACGGCTGCTTGAATTTCGGATAAATTTAAGTATGAATCTTCCTGTTTTATTCTGAAATACCTGTCAGATATGTATAATTCCAAAATATCAAAATATTGTTTTGGCGGAAAACGTTTTAGTTTAACATTAAAGCCTTTATGCCACACTTTGTCAAATGCTTATGCTACATCTAGAAAGCCTGCAGAACAAACTTTCCCCTCTTCTAATGCTTTTTCTATTATTTTAGTAATTCTGTGTACTGGGTTCGGTTCGGTTCGTTGCTTGTCCCAAAACCCAAATTAATAAAATGCAAGGTTAAAAATTGTTTTTCTTGTATAAGCTTAAGAAAGAATACCTACTTACCCATACATAACAAAATTGGTCCAAAGATCAACCAGTACTCTACTCATGACATTATCTTGTTCTTGTAGTGGACAAAAGAAATCTGGAGATCGAAAGAGATATATTAGCTCGTCACAATGACTTGTACCTAAAAATAAATTACAGGTCTCTCTGAAAGGTTTTAGATACATAAAAACTATAAAGTTTTTTCCAAAAATTTTATTCTGTTTTTTTAACATAGTCTCCCCCAACTTCAATACATTTGACCAACGTTGTTGTGAAAGGTTGCTAATTTTTTCCTCAAATGCAGCTACTGCCTATTCATCCTTGGAAAAATGGCGACTTCATATCTTTAGTCACACAGAGGTCGAAAAAATAAGGTGGGTGAGGTAACAGTTTGGCCCCCTGTTCAGCAATACAATCTACTGTCTTTGAAGGTTTTTGTATAGTTCTTGAAAGACTACAAAAACACATTTTATTATAGCATTCAGAAGTAACAGTCCTTTGGTTTTCCAAAGCTACCGTTGGTCGTGATTTATCCACTTTTGAAAAAAATGATGCGTCCATTCTCTTTCCAACACTTCGGGATCGACAAATTTTCATTGGAGGCTGCTCAACTTAAGAGCACCAAACTGATGATTGCTGTTTAGTTTCGGAATCATAATAATATAAGAAGAAGAAGAAACACTTGTTGCTTTTTGCTTATTGGTCAACAAATGTAGCACCCATCCGCAACATCGCGTCCTTAGGCGAAGGTGATCGTGTAGAATTGTTTTAACCGCTATAGGTCACTTATCAATCTTGTTTTACCATTTTATGCGCAGCTTTTCCGGAGCCATAGCAGTGACCGATCGACATGTGTGAGGCTCACTATCCAATGACACTAGGTCACTTCCTTTTAAATTCTGCAAATCAATTGAAAACTGTAGCACTAGAAGGGGCAGAATCCCCAAAGCAATGCACCAAACTTTCGTGACATTCGGTTTGTTTTAGTCCTTTTTTGTAGACATGGAAAAACATGGCTCGAAAATCGCAACTACTCAGTTCCATTTTTAAGGTCAAATTTTGCAAATATTTAGATGAATTCTCTTCCGTGGTATAACACCTGCTGAATGAATAAAGCGCTGTCACTGCGCGTCAATATCTTTGACTTTAAAGAATATAGTCTAGTTCTAACTCACTGGATTCATTTCCAAACATAAGTACTTTGTCTTGTCCACATTCACTGTTAATCCCCAATTTTGGTATTCCTCCATTAACTTTCTCATCATATACTCCATGTCTTCTTTATCATTAGCTACAATTACTTAGTCGTCAGCAAACTGTAGTGTGTATATGGTAAATCGATCGTTAAGTTGTATTACGTTACGTTTTCAGTTTTTTAGAGCTACTGCGATATATATTTTAAAAAGAGTTGGAGAGATACATCCCTGCCTTGAAAGTCGATTTCCAATTTTAATTTAAGATTTTGACCCTTTGTATAGTTCTTTTATTGCCTTTATGTATGTATGATTGATATTAGTCTGCTCTAACACTGTCCATAGTTTTTCTTCTGGAACGGTATGCTTATCCTTTTTGTAGGTCCACAAAGGTAAATCATCTATATTTCTGCCGCTCCTTTTCTCAATTACTTGTTTAAGACAGAAAACATTATCACTACAAGATCTGTCTGCACGAAACCCACTTTGCTATTCTTCTTCTTGTTCATGAAAATCATTCTCTAATAGATCTCTAAGAATCCTACCGTACAGTCTACTTAGAGTACTGGTAACTGAAATTCCTCTGTAATTGTTGCAATCCAGCTTGTTTCCTTTTTTATGTATTGAGGATATGAATGCAATTTTCCAATCATCAGGAAGTGGATGTCCGTTTATGCATTGATTGATAATATATGTGAGATTTTCGATTAACTTCGCTGATCCATATTTGAGCATTTCAGCATATATTCCTCCAAGTCCGCTAGCTTTTCCGGATTTAAGCTTTTTAATACTATTATTTATCATTTCTTTTTTGATGATTACTTCCTCTCCATGTACTTCTATGTCTCTCCTCGGAGAGGCTGCCAGATATTCGGGTCTCGTCTCCTGCAACAGTCCCTTGTAGTGTTCTGTCCATTGTTCTAGTTTGATTAGCTGGATGTTTACTTTTTCTTTTGTTGGGTTTTTTACTGTAGAAATGAATGTCCATACTTCAGAACTATGCCTACCTCCTACGTGTGTATTTATATCGTGGCATTTGCGCTCGTACATTTAATTTTTTTCTGTGAGTATCTAATCCAACTTACCCCAGTTAAAACAAATGTCTTCCTTTGTGATGGCAAATAATTTTTCATAGGAGTTATGGCCTCTGTAGTTAAAACTGTACATAAAAATATTCTTGTTGCCTTTAGCTGCAGCTTTAATAATGGCTTGATATATGTCGTACACAAAAAGTCTATCGGAATATAGCTAAAACAAACAGAGAATAAAGTACATTGGTCTGTACTGTTACTGGTGTTTATTCTCCTTATTCTTCAGAGCTACAGACCCTGTATGTATGACATATTTTAAAGATAAATATGTCATACATACAGGGTCTCTATTCAGAACTAAAAAAGTATTAGACACTTAAAGTTGACACGCACTTGGCAAAGCATTGTCGTTTACGAAACTGGGAAATGCTGTTACCTTATTGGTCAGAATTTTGTTTTGACAGCTTATTATGTCGCTGCGCTTCGATGTAAAGTTCATATCATTATTTTTGAGACAACTTTTTACTACTTTTTTTCGTTGGCCTCTGTTATTTGTTATGGTAAACAGCTGATGAGTGTCAAAAAGTTAACTTAAAGATTATGATATGGGGTGTATTGGATACGCAAGGTTCTGCCAAATAAAACTGTTGTCTATTCTTGTGGATCCTCCCATACCTCAATACCATATTTTTTCTAGACCACTCTCTTATTGCATAGCAAATAGAAGATATTTATAATATCTATGTGAGACGACCAATCTAGTGAACTAGATATATGTACAGCGTGGCCCATTTTCGATGGGATTAAATGGGAAACTCGGTTATTATTAAAGATATTGATTTTCTGATTGCACCTTACCATGCTCTTTTTTTGAGCCCTTAAAAATGGCGTAATCAGATTTTTGATATACCCCGTAGTTTCGCTAATACAGGGAGTTTTTGAAAAAATTGTATTTTTAATAATCTCTTGTATCTCGCTTATTTTGCGAGATACTTTTATTCTGTAAAAACATTTTTATGGCAACTTTTT
Source organism: Aspidapion aeneum (assembly GCA_963576565.1). Classification (NCBI taxonomy): domain Eukaryota; kingdom Metazoa; phylum Arthropoda; class Insecta; order Coleoptera; family Brentidae; genus Aspidapion; species Aspidapion aeneum. Next base: position 16,014,672 of record OY755045.1, on the reverse strand, counting down.
TAGAAGAAAATAATGACGTTGTCAATTTTTTAAAATATTGTTTAGTTTTTGAGATATGGTATTTATCATAAAAAAATTAAATACGGACCTGGATTTTTTTTATTACTATTTTGATTGGTTTCATGCTAGTATTATCATAAAATAATAAAAAGTTAAAAAAGTTTTTGTTTTAAGGTAAAAAAAATATTTAATATTTAAAAAAAAAAATTAGTCCGAACCTGGATATTTCCAACATAAATATAAACTAAAAATTGCTAGTTAAACAATTTTTAGTTTAACTGTTTTGATACTTAGCATATTAAAATGGTTGTACGTCAATTTACAGATTTATTTGAAACAAAGTCTACGAAAAATACAAAAAAAAACAAATTATAAAAAGTAACTAATTTTTCTGATTACCATTATGTGCAAGACATTGTTAGCATTTTTGAGTAATTTTTCTAAACGCATTTTGCATAAAAATATTTCTGCCATTTAACTATTGGGATTTTGTTGCTTGAATGAAGCAGTCAAACATATCACATTTTTCAAAATCTGGATATGGTCGATTTCTAGCCAGTTTAAAATAATTGTAAGCCATTCACAAAAATGACAAGTAAAATGACAATGTCAATTCCACGGTTTTGTTTTGTAAATTTCACGACCTGCTGTTCGGTTATCAAATAATTAGTATGATATTTTTTTTGTAACTTTTTAACGTTTTTTACTTTATTTATAAATATTTTAATTATCATTTCAAAACAGATAAACTAAAAATCGTTCAAGACACGCTAGGTCTCGCAATTTTTAATTTATAATTTCCAGGTTCGGACTAGAATTTTTTTTTCAAATATTAAATAGTTTTTTTTAACTTTAAATCAAAAAAATATTAAAGTTTTATCATTTTAAGGTAATAATAGCATGGAAATAATTAAAGTAGTAATAAAAAAAATCCAGGTCCGTATTTAATTTTTTTATGATAAATACCATATCTCAAAAATTAAACAATATTTTAAAAAATTGACAACGACATCATTTTGCTCTAAAAAAGTTGCCATAGAAAGGTTTTTACAGAATAAAAATATCTTGCAAAATAAGCGAGCTACAAGGAATTAATTAAAATGCAATTTTTTCAAAAACTCCCTGTATTTGCGAAACCACGGGGTATAGCAAAAATCTGATTACACCATTTTTAAGGGCTCCAAAAAAGAGCACGGTAAGGTGCAATCAGAAAATCGATATCTTTAATAAAAACCGAGTTTCCCATTTAATCCCATCGAAAATGGGACACGCTGTACATCTAAACATATAACTGTTAAGCTGTAAGTTACGAGGGTGGATCAAATATAAACAAGCCTTTGTTTATAAACTAGTTATTTAGAAAGATGACACAAAACAGACATTTTTCTACTTTTCGACACATCCCCCTTCTCGGTTACTACACTTTTCCCAACGGTTTGACAGTTTCTTAATACCGTTTTCATAAAAGGAAGCTGGGCGGGTATCTCACCAGTTGCGCACGAATGCCTCCACCTCTGTATTGGTCTAAAATTGCTCGCCTCCCAGTAAGTCTTTGTGAGGTGACAAATCTAGACTGTATGGAGGGTATTCCAGCACAGTCAGCTGCCGTATCAGGTCTAGCGTTGTCATGCAGGAGCAACACGTCTTGCATGGGTGTGCTCTCCTCTTTCGGGGATAATCAAGCTTTACCTGGTCGAGTAAGTTGCAGTCGTAAGCCGCGTTTATTGTTATTCGCACGTGCAAAAAATCGACCAACAAAACTCCTCTCCAGTGCCAGAAAACGGTCGCTAAAACTTTGCCTGCAGAAATGATGGTACGCGGACGACGTGGGTGACTCACGTTGTCGACACGCTCGTCGTTAATATCTTTGCACCAAGTTTTTACAGGTACCGACGAAAGCGTCTTATTTCCGAACTGTGCTCTTAATCTGCATCGAATTTCAGCAGGTTTCACGTTTTCGCGTGTAAGAAATTTAATGATTATCCTTTGCGCAACACTGATGTGTCCCTTCTTCCCGCTCATTGCGATTGCTGCTGGCCAAATGAGCATCGCGGCACTCCCAGCCGCCTACATTCTGTTGAATATCCCTGCTCCAAAATTATAATGGCCACGTTCATCTTGAATGACTTTTCCGTTAGTAAGTTGAAAAGGCTTGTTTATATTTGATCCACCCTCGTATATTTTGGTAATCTGTTTGTAAGTTCTGTTTGAGAGAAACTAGGGTTCGCCGAGAAGACAGTGCCAGCTGTCTTATTGTTATTTCAAACTAATTTGTTTTTATTGAAATAGTCCGGTGTTCGACTTAAAATGTGAAAATTCGTATCATCCGCGAAATTAAGGATTAATTTACTTTCTCGATCCAGAAGAGTACGAGCGATATCATTTATGTAGGTGATAAAAACCAATTTCCAAAGGATGCTCCCCTGCGGTACTTCCATCGACGGACCAAGGACTTCCGACCACACCAGTCTCTGATATTTTAACCAACTAACTTCCATCCTTTAAGTATAAGGCAAACCAATTTGTCTCTCCGTTTTAATTCATTTGCTTCCAGTTTATTCATTTATATACTTTATTAGCCACACGTTACTTACATTAACGAACCCTTGAACACTTTTTTGATTTGAAACGTTAACATATTCTTGTCCTCCCAGATATTTTTGAACGCTATTTTCGTAGAGCTTTACTGGGTCTTTGTGGTCCATGGCAAATCCTAGGAGATCTGGCAGAATAAAGGAGAAATTGGCATTTAAGGCATCACGTATTTCTTTGGAGCGAATTCTACCTTAAAATAAATGAGAATTTTTGGAAAAAAATAGAGAATGCTGCATTTTAATTTTGATCAGATTTTAATATATCGTTGTAGTTTTACACAGGTTACCTACAGAATTTGAAAGGTCATTGAACCTGAAAAATCTATCTAAACCATTTGTTTTGTGGATACCCGATGATGCAGCATACTACCCCTCTTAGATAGTCATTGTCAGTTACAAGTGCTGCTGAAAATATGGGCCTTATAATCAATGAAGCCAAAACGAAACTCATGGTGGCATTAACAAAAGAACGTAACAGAAATATTGGTCAAAACCTTAACATCATTGTTGAAAGTCTCGCTAGTCAACTTCTCCAATACTCAAAAAGCTGAGATCAAAAGGCGCATCTTGTTTGCCAGACGCTGTTACTACAGCTTTCAACAACAACTGCGAAGCACAAGCCTAACCAAAAAAACAAAGGTCCAACTGTACAAAACATGCATGTACGGAAATGGGGTTTAATCAAATTCTGTAGACAACCCGTGTAAAAGTATAAAGACCTTGGGACATATCCTAGTGATGCTTGAAGGTTTAAATATGGCTGTCATTTTTAAACGAAAATAAGTTACGTTTTTTTAAATTTCGTGTTTATATAATTTCATTGCTACAACGAAAAAAGATGGCCTATGTTGCAGGGTATTTATAAACAAATTGTACCTCTAAATATTAAAAATGTTTGCATCCTAGGAAAAAAATTAGTTAAACCTTCAACCAAAATCTAGACTTTTAGATCTAGAAATGCTGGTGAATATGTCTCAAATTTCAGTTTACTTACTTGGTGCTCTTACATTTCCCTCATTTTGATTAGTTCCTACAATCCACGGAACGTTTGCCATCTCACCTGCTTCGATATACTCTAGAGGAGTTTTAGTAATAAATGGATTTGGATTTTTCTCTGTGTGTTTTTCCGTTACTATTGAATAGACACCCAGAGGGTCTCCGTAGAATGTCTAAAAATTGTACAACCAATTGCAGAGGTGATGCAATATATATTTTTGTATATACTGCGATTATAGACTTTTATAAAGATTTCGATAGCATTGAGCACTAAGCAGTAAGAGCATCTTTAATTAGTAGCCGAATAGATTACATATACACAGGATTAATTGCCAATATAATATATAGCGAAGCAACAACATCAATCAAAATCCATGAAGGAACTAAACCAATCCGCCTTAAAAGAGGTGTTAGACAGGCTGATACAATATTCCCTAAACTATTTACCCAGGCCCTAAAAGATGTTTTCAAAAGCTCGGATTAAGAAGAAATAGGCATTAAAGTAAGCTGACAATGCTTGAACTCCCCAAGATATGCTGATGATATCGCCTTCATAATAGATAAGAAAGAAAAACTGATAAAAATGCTGGAAGAACTGGATACAGCAGGTAAAAATATAGGCTTAAGTATGAACTACAGTGAAACTACAATCATAACAAACACAAATCCCGATCAGAATAAACCAAGAAAAAATAGAACAAGTAGAGAAATAATATATAATACCTGGGACAAATTATTAAACTAAACAAAGAAAACCAAACAACTGAAATCAAGAGACGATTAAGATTCGCCTGCATTAAGCTACATATTCCAAAATAAAAAATATCCTCAGTACCTCAAAACGAAAGTGTATAAACAATATGTCCATTTTGTACCTACCTATGGATCCCAGACCTGGACACTGATTCACAAAATCAAACATGAATAAGGTAACAGAAGCCCAAAGATCATTGAAAACCCACAAAACGGATAAAAAATAAAAGAAAAGTAAGGGTGTTAGAGGAGAAGTAGCAAAATTAAAATGGAAATTTGCCGGTCATAATATCAAATAGAAAGACGATCGATGGAACACATGTATTGTAAACTGGAGACCACCTTGGCAAAATAAAAGAAGTAGGGGATGACCCTAAATTAGATGGGTCCGACAGACAGAGAAGAGTGGTAGACTTTGGGGGAGGCCTGTGTCCGAAGACGGATCGAAGAAGGCTAAATAAATAGATAGTGGTTCATATAAAATCCTTGAATTTATTAAAAACTGCGGGTGTGTCTCTTCAATTGTAGATCAGTTTAGTTTTGTCGACTATTGTATTTCAATTCAACTCACCTTAAAATAATCTTGAGTCTGCATAATAGTCTCAGCCGACACTTTTCTTAAACACGAGACTATCACAGCAGTATCGGTGGTATTTGGACATCCAACAAACAGAGCTTGAGCAAAAGTGACTTGCAGACGAAGGGTGTCCAAAGGCTTTGCCCAAACATTAAGGGCGCTGCCGCTTTCTGAGATTACTTGGCTAAATAGCCCTAAAAATATACTAAATTACCATAATTTATTTATGTTTGAAACGACAACAAGCATTTACGGAAAAATACATTGATGGGGTCTAAAGAGGCAGGTTGAAATAGACCGGTAGCAGAAACTAGTATATTACTCGTTTCTGCCGGTAGCTACCCGCAAATAATTTAAATTTTGACTTTTCTATTTTTTGGATGTCTAACATTTTTTGAAAGTCTAAGATTTTTTAGATATTTTTAGCAATTTGCAACCGATAAGATCTTTGTTCCTTCCAATTTATAAATGTTTATGGAGCAAACCGAACGGCACATTTCGGAACAAATAAAGTTTATTATCAAGCTAAGGACCATTCTAAAATTATGTAATACTATAGAGAGAGGGCGCTCGTTTAGTGTTGGGTTTTTTAATGTATTTTTTTGCGTCAGAAAGGTGGTTAAAAATCCAAAATTTTTGCCTTAAATAAAATTTACGAATGTACCCTTTTTATATAAATTTTCGTGGCTAATAGGGTAAAAAGAATTTTCTGTTTCTCTTATATTTTTTCGTGGGTAGCTCGAAAACTTAACCTCACGGTGGTCCAGGATCAAATGGACACCTAACAAGTGTTTCGTCCTTACGGAACTTCTCAAAACACTGCTTGGTCAATGTGACACCCTTGCAAAGTTAACAGAATGTTTTTTCTCTCATCCTACGCCTATAGTGAGACAACTCTTGCAAGAAGCGCCATCGGCCGAGATACGAGAGAAACTAGAACAAGAGCAGGCGGGAAGAAAAGATCGATTGCAAAGAAAAAGGAACCATCTTTTTTTTCACCTTTAAGCGGGGTCTACACATAACTTTGCCTGAGGTTTTACTTGATCAGGTAAAACAGATCAGGCAAAACCTTTCGTGTAGACAATAAAACGTACGTTTTGCCTGAACTGAACAGGACTGAAGTCGGACCTGTTGAACTGATCGGTAGAGGCTTTGTTTCCGGTAAAGCGTCAGTTTTAGCGGTATTTCTTGTGGTCGTGTAGACAATTTTAATTCCTTTCAAGTGCAACTTAGAAGTTAGTATACGAGACGTCCGACATTACATAGGATAATTTTTTAGGAAATCAAACAGGTTATTGTCTTCCTCCACTAATTTTTAATTTGTTTTAAACAAATAGAACCGACATGTTGCGTAAGCAGAAACTTACATCTTCTGGGGACATTACCAAACAAAATCAGCACAACATTTTACAAAACTGGTTAAAAAACTATGTTTCGCTACTGAAACGGTTAAGTCATAGACAATTTAAAACAAAAAACATTGTTGACAAAAGCAGTGCTTCCTCCATGGTGTATCAAAAACTGATCTAAAAACGTACGTTAAAACTATCAGGTGTGTACGCTAGTCTTTCAACCGTCATACTTGACCCTTTTGATTGACAGGCAAGACGTAAGGTAAAATGTTATGTCTAGACCGGGCTTTAGACGTGGGCATCGATCAATCAGCGGAATTTTTAAGCCAAATAATGCTAACAAACGTAAATTTTAAATATGAGAGAAACAAAAACTTCTTTTTACACGAGTAGCCACGAAATTGATTTTTAAATTCACGGGTACTCAAATTTATGTTTAAAATTTACCTTTGGAAGAAGGGCTTAGCATATGATAATGTGTACTAGCTGCACCGGCGCTCTGACCAGATATTGTAACTTTATTTTTGTCACCACCAAAGGATTCGATGTTGTCTTGAACCCATTTTAGTGCCAAAATTTGGTCTTTTAGACCAAAGTTACCAGGAGCTTCGTCGTCTAGTGTGGATAGAAATCCTAAAAAATAAATTGAAACTATATAGGACTCACGCATGTAGGTACTAAAAAGACACTTAATGATATGTACTTTGCAACGCGTATTCGCTGGCGTAACTGGGAATAAGCTGTAATCTTATTGGTCAGGTTTCTCGTCTGACAGCTCCCTACGTTGCGGCGTTGCATGAGATACGCACGTGTTGGGTGCTGTAAAGCTACGGGTTGTATTGCGTACGAACTTCAGTCAGCCCTGTAGGAAGAGTATCGACCATGAGTACGAAAATACGATAGATGCGCGTATTCACTTTAAGTGTAATATATTTTTACAAGTACGTAATACCTTTGCCCAAGTAACATTTCTTTATTTATAGCAGAAGCTAAAAGGTTGCCAGCGCCTTTCCTTAAAACCATTAGTTTCAATGTTTGGTCGCTAGCACGTTCCCATTATGCTTATATACCCCTTAGACCTCCTAAATGGGACTCCTCAATTGGTGGTGGCAACCTATGTATTAAACTCATTGTAAAACCATAAGAAATAAACGCTAGCTTCGCCCTCTAGCGGTTCCACCAGTATAGAACCTTTTAGAGCCTAAAGCTATTATGCCAGGTTCTAAAAGCAACTCAGAAACGTCCTCTATCCTGTTATAAAACTAGATTTGGTATCTTGGCAATTCTGTTGAATACCATAATACCTTTAGAGTAAATAATTTTTCCTATAAAAGCTTTAGCGATATTTTAGATTCACAATGGCTATATAAAATAATTTAGGTCATAAAATTGCCAAAAATGTCAGAGTCCCAAAATTATTGTATCACATAAAAATATACCTGTATATGAGGAGTTTGTCGTTTTGTGGATCATCAAATTGCCTGCCAGACTTATTTTTCTGATAAAATCGTATCTGAAAAGCTCTCAAAACAAGCGTGCCAGCTCACAAATGCTTTTTAATAGTTTTCTGATAACTAAATAACAAATATTTAAAATAAATAAAAAATAATTTACACTATTCACCATTAAAAAAGTCTGTTTGGTTTACATAAATCAAAATTAAAGTAAAATTATTGTTAAAAAAACTGCTAAAACGACTAGATAAATATTTTCTGTTTACAATATTTTTAAAATAATTCTATATACGCCATTATTGTTTTATAGTGGTCACTTGGTTTTATTTGTTACTCTATCGCAACAAGGATTTTTGAGTGCGCTTATGAAACCGATAAAAAAGAGAAGGTAAACATAGTGAACATAACCTCACTTAAATTTTTTGTATTTGTTTTTTAAAGTGTGTTAAATTTAAATGTTTTTTATCGTGCAATTTGCACACAATCAGGAGGGCCAATGCAATGATATCCATTGTGCCTGCAGGTTGGAGGGAAACCTCTTATATTGGCCGTTTAAACAGGCCTTATCTAGGCTTGGGTGCCCTACCCAGGAGGATAATAAATAATCAATCTTGCAATAGGTAGGTACCAATCTGTACTAGTACTAGTAAAAACTAAAATACGAAAGTATTTATTTACTTCTGTTAGAACCCTTAAGGAAACAAAGTTTTATATGACCTCCTATTTAAATAATATTTATTATCTAGCTATGGGTAACCATAAATACAAAAGAATTAAGTTTACCTTTAAGCCTTCCAATAAAAGCGGTTTAAAATGCCCAAAAGTAATGGCAAAAACCAAAAGTCTAAAGTTTATATTTACCACTCTTAAAAACCTTAAGGAAACTAGGTTCTATATGGCCGCCTATATAATCATATTTACTATTAAACTACTGGTAACTACAAAAACAAAAGGATATAAGGTAACCTTTTAGCTCTATTATAAAACACTTTTGTTATGACCTAAAGTAATGAAAAAAACTAAAAGACCAAAGTTTATATTTATTTATTTTTAAAAACTTTAGGTAAAAGGGTTTTATAAGACCATCTTTATAAATCAGAAATCAATAAAACCAAAAGTATCTAAAAGGAACAGAAGAACACTTTTTGGTTGTATAACACCTCTTTAGGTAATTGGCAATATAAATTGCCTTTTTGTAGCCAAATTGATCCTAAAAGCCATAACAGCACCCTCTAAATAACCTTGGAACCAAATTAATAAAACCTTGAGTGGTAATAATGTTATTTGGGTGACTATATAACTGAGAATACCTACATGCATGAAGGAAAAATACAGGGTTTGTCAACGATCGTTTGGCCATTGAAAAATATGTGAACTGAGGTAAGATCGCTATTTAAATAAATGGCACTAAGAGAGATAAATAGTTTAGCGCTGTTGTCAAGTTAGCAATTCAAGAAAATGGTTTTCTTTTCGCGATCTAATGACGTTACTCTTACCGGCTGAGTAGGCCAAAGACGGAAATGTATAAAATCCTTAAAACCCCTTGATTTTAATTGCTGTAGCGCCATCTCTTAGACATAATTTGAACTGTATGACTAATAATCAATACTGCGAATCCGTAATTAAGTGTACAGGTAGAGCATTCTAACATGGCAAAAATGTTAAAGGAGGTTACTACACACACAAACAAAATATTCCACAAATTCAACTTTATGAATAACGTCTTTATGTGTACCGATTTATTCTCAACCAGAGTTAGAAAACAATACTTTAAAAAGTAACTATTACATTACAAATTACTTTACAGAAATGTACTTAGAAAACTGTGGAATTAATTACAACAAAAAATAGCTTAAATATAAGTTTCCTACTTACAAAATAAAAAAAAGTAATTGACAATTATTTTTTATTTATTTCTTTCACTTTTTCATAATTTACAAAATGTGAAAATGCCTAATTTAGGAGCCCTCTTCCTTCATAATACATTCCGAACCTACTCCCTAAATTCAGTACGAAACGTATATTGCTTTAAATAATAAAAGCAAAATAGCTTTTTACAAATAATAATAATCACTTTAGTAATTCAATTGCGTTTTTGTAATTTCATTATAATTGTAAAATAATTTTTCAAATATTTTAAAAACTTAAATAATTGCAATTACCATAACACCGCATTTCAACTTATTGTTTTTTTTTTCAAGAGGAATGGCCCCTCCATTTAAGGGGCAAAAATAAAATTTTAAAATGCGTAGTAAAACGTAACAAACATTTTTTTCTGCAGACTGAAACCAGTAGAGGGGCAAGAGGGTTAGGGCTGTCGTACATCCCTACCCCCAAAAATGTTGTCCCCTATTCTGTTTCCTGGATAGTGTATGGTGACTTTTAGCAACTTGACTTCGTAAGCCGCCGCCAGGAGATCGAACACTTGAGCGGCATTTAGATGCGACTTTAATAAAAGAGTAAGATTATTGTGTTAGAAAAAATTGTTAAAAAATAAAAAACTATTAATGAATTTTGAGTCACAGCGGCAAACGCTTCTGAATAGGCGCGTTTTTGGTCCCTCACTGGCATCTTGCTTTCCATAAGTTCATCCTTTTTTTTACGCTTTTCATAAAGGCTAAACGTTCGAAGTCGAGCCGTGTATATTATATTTTGTTTTTGCTATTCTCTTTACCAGTTCTTTACAGTCTGCTTCTGTCTTATCAAATGTGACTTTGGTAGGGACTCAAACCCGAAACATTTTGCCTTCGATCACTGTCACATTATAGGAGGTAGGGTATTCACTAGACCGAGTCATTCAACCTATTTTTTATCATTTTTCATTATTTAAGTTCACCTCTGGTTTGGAGTTGTTGCCAGCGGCGGTGCCCCGGGGGCCAGGGGGGGTCCTGGCCCCTCCACTTTTTTCAAACTACATAATATTCTTTAAAAATCCATAAAATATTTGTTTGTCAAATGCAAAATTTTCTTTACTTCAGAAGTTTTACGTGCCCCTCACTATTTAAGAACACGCGCCGCCGCTGATTGTTGCTCACGGTTTTGAGTAAAACCTTGCATTACTGCACTTTGATAAAAAATGCTGGTTGAGAGAGAGAGAGAGAGAGACGAAAGCAGGATACCTACCAAAAGGCCCTAACCTATAATTGAAGGTTACTAAAATAATTTCCTTTTCCATCAAGTACTCTGGTCCCAAATATCCAGTGGTGCTACGACCCGTCAAAAAACCACCCCAGTGGATGAAAACCATGACTGGTAGGAGCGTATCCTGCGGAGTGTGTTCGACCTATAGATCATAAAAAAAATAAAACAACATTTCTCTTTCCTTTATATGGAATTCTGGATTCGGGAAGGTAGAGGAAGTGTACTTAAAATGGGATAGTAAGGTAAAATGAGATACTGGCACTCCTGGACAAACTGAAGGTGACAACGTTGCGCTGTATCGGTAGATTTGTTCATTGGGATCGACATAGTCCGCTGTTTTTTTTTTTGGCCCACCGGGTATTTTGTGCCCTAACTCTTAAGGTGCTATAAACAACAAGTGATATTAAAGAAAGAAAAATAAGAAAAAAAGTTTTCTGCTTCGGCCGGGACTCGAACCCGGGATCTCTTGCTCTCTAGGCAAACATTCTAAACATTGAACTTTTTTAAACGTGGAATTTCGTACTTGTGAATTTAAAAATCAAACAAGTTTCGTGGCTAATCGGGCAAAAAGGAGATTTTTTGTTTCCCTTATATTTTTCCGTGGGTAGCTTAAAAGCTTAACCTCACGGGGGTCCAAGATCTAATGGACACCTAATAAGTGTTGACAGTTAACCGCTTCGTGCTTATGGGACTCCTCAGAACACTGCTGGTCAATGTGACAAATCTTGCGAAGTTAATCAGACGGTTTTGTCTCTAATTAAATGTAATTAGTGAGCGAACTATAGCAAAAGACGCCATCTACCGAGATACGAGAGAAACAAAAAACCAAAAGCAGGGAAAAACACTGCTATACAATATCGATCAATGAAAAGATCGAATGCAAATAAAAGAAAACAACTATAGTCCGTGACCTACGACAGCTCTTTGTCTTTCAGGCCGGATCAACACAGATTGCATTTTTACCCGTCTTCAAGACAGTGAGCGTCATTCAACGGAATTTTTAAGCCAAATAATACTAACAAACGTGGAATTTCTTACCCGTGAATTTAAAAATTAAACAAGTTTCGTGGCTAATCGGGCAAAAAGAAGATTTTTTGTTTCCCTTATATTTTTCCGTGGGTAGATTGAAAGCTTAACCTCACCCGGCCGAAGCAGAAAACTTTTTTCTTATTTTTCTTTCTTTAATTTCACTTGCTGTCTATAGTTTTAGGTCCTTGCATTATTTGCAATTTGGTATTTCAGAATCATAAGGTGCTATTGTTTAAAAATAAATATCCAAAAAAGTGCGGAAAATTTTTACAAAAACTTTAAAAGAATGAGTTTTCTTGCAGATGAAATAGTTTTCCAAATCTATAGCTAAGTTGAAATACCCTTTACTTACTTGTGGAACAAAGACATTTAGATAAAGACAATCTTCCTGTCCTTCAATGGGGGGATTGTTAGAGAATAAATAATTCCTTTGGATGCACGTAGGCGGTTCCAGAGTGGCATTGTAGACTTTATTGCCCCATGAATCATGTGGTACTGGACTCTGCAAGTTTAAACATACATCCAACTTATAGTGATTGATTTTGGATATCCACTTTCTAGAAGCATTTTATATTTATTTTTTGGCAAATGGTAAATTCGGATTCAGCGGGGTTGAAATACAAGGATCTATTTCGATTTCACTGAATCCGAATATACCGGTTGCCACCTCGAAATGTTAACAGGGGTGAGATATACAAGACCCAACTAACATTTATAGTAGTGGCTATACGCTACAAAGATTTTGCTACCATCTTATGGTAGAAATGAGGTGATCCCAACAAAAATTCGGCACTTTTAAGTTTTGTCTACTATCTAGTATACCAAAAAAGTAGAGCTTTCGTACAAAAAACCCTCTAAACTACTTCTTAGGATTGTTACTTGAGGGTCTATTCTGTATGTTACTTAATTACCACTAGAAAGTTAAGCTTCATTGAGATATACAAGACCCAACTAACATTTATAGTAGCGGCTATATGCTAGACAGATTTTGCTGTCATCTTATGGTAGAAATGTGGTGATCCCAACAAAAATTCGGCACTTTTTAGTTTTGTCTACTATCTAGTATAACAAAAAAGTAGAGCTTTCGTACAAAAGACCCTCTAAACTACTTCTTAGGATTGTTACTTGATGGTCTGTTCTGTATTTTACTTAATTAATACTAGAAAGTTAAGCTTCATTGAGATATATGACCCAACTAACATTTATAGTAGCGGCTATACGCTACACAGATTTTGCTATCATCTTATGGTAGAAATGTGGTGATCCCAACAAAAATTCGGCACTTTTTAGTTTGGTCTACTATCTAGTATAACAAAAAAGTAGAGCTTTAGTACAAAAGACCCTCTAAACTACTTCTTAGGATTGTTACTTGATAGTCTATTCTGTATGTTACTTAATTACCACTAGAGAGTTAAGCTTCATTGAAGTCGCAAACAAGTGTATCCGACAACTACATTATAACTTTAATTTTTACCACAAAAGTTTGTGTCATCATAGTGACATCTGATGTAATAATGAAGAAAAAATATCTTTTTGCAACAACTGGAAAGCCGTAAATTCTTAGAATTTTTTTAAGTGTCGATCTTTTAAAGTAGACACCTCCTGTTTCTACTTTGGAAACGTAGACTTTTTGCAGTCGCATCTTGGTCGCACTCATTTTAAATCCTAGTTTTGTGGCTCCTTTTATAAATAAGAAGTAGTTTTTCATGGATTTCCAACCGATCTAGAAATGTTCAACCTCTAGTTTTTTTAGTTATAGTAACAAATATTAAAATCAGGATAAAAATACAGAAAGCCTAGAAAAAAGTGTTTAAATCGGTCTTTTTATCCCCACAGCATTTATTTTCAGGTAGATCATTTTCGCAATGAAGCATCATCAATAACATATACCACTTCTGTATTTTCTTTCTTTTTGTCCAAATTGAAATACAACTTTCCATGGACACCATCCAACATTTAACAAATATTTCTTAATAATATATAGTATGGGAAATAGCACAAATAATAACAAAATACAACTTAACGAAGTGTAATACAGCAGGGTTTTTCTCAAAACCGTAAATAACAATTCCAAACCAGGGATGAAAATGGTGAAATTAAAGAAAGAAAAATCATAAAACAAAAGTTTTCTATGCCTCCGCCGTTACTAGAACCAGGAACCTTTGGATATGTACGCCAATTGATAGGGCGTTGGCGTCCCCTCCAAAATAGCCCTCCTGATTTGGTCTCCGAAAATAATTAGAGTGGAAATTTATTTCTACTTGAACATGACCTTCAATTATGGTTACTATGATCTCAAAGCCATTTGGATTTGTTTTGGATTTGTTTAAACGAGATTTTTTATCGCGAATTATACAAGAGGAAAATTTCCTTTAATTCACCTTGACTTTGGTTATGAGTTTAAAGGTTATTGCAGGTTGCACATTTTTATCATGAGGTTTATTATAAGCTAATTTTTCTTATGTTTTTACGTTATTTAAAGGAATTTTACTTTTATCCCTAATCCCGGGGATAAAAAGTGACTCTTTTATCCCTAAAATGCAGGATAAAAACTACACTTTTTTTCTTAAAGTGCTAAATATTTCGGTTTGATGACCTTGTACTTGACTTGCAAAAATAGTCACATTAAATGACCAACTATAAATAAAAATAGAAACTATTAATTAAAGTAGCTAGTAATTAAATGTAATGAAGTAGGCTAGCAATAATTACTTAATTTATCAAATTAATCAATAAATAGTTAGTTATTTCACATGTTCTTTCTAGCAAGTTAAGTGTTTTCTACATTCATACAGTGGTGACTGGTTGGCAGAAATTTATATTGCATGGAAAGGAAGATAAAAAACTTACCTAAACAATTTTATTTTAGCATTTTACAAACAAGCAGCTACTTGGTGTAGTTTTTAGTTTATTTGTTTATAGATAAAGGCTATTCGCCCTTCAAGAAAGTTAACTACAGGGTAGGAAAAGAATAAAAAAAAATAAAAATTGAGAATATATGTTTTAAATGTAAGGTTAGATTTTTTTCATAATTTTACATTATAGACCGAATGATTTTGCGTATTTTTTCTCTCTTAATTTTTTTTTTAAAAGTTATTTTCGAGAAAATCACAAAAAACTGATTTTTAGGACCTTTGGGGCATTATATCTGGCCAAGCTCAAGGGTGATTTTGGCGGAGAAGTTTCAGTTGTTGTTGTTTGGATTAGATTTGGCACTGTCCTTGTGGACAATTTTGCCAGCACTATAGGAACAGCCTCAAGATTGTCTGGCTCAAGGCCACTTGTCGCTCTCTTTGTTCCTGGATTGGTTTTTTTTCTTTTTCTAGTGATTCTTCCTCTTATTATTTATCTTTTCCTTTATGCTTTCTTATCTTCTCCTCTGAGTCTGTGTACTCTCTAGGGTTTCTCTTTTGCACTCTTCTTTTTTTTTCTTGACGTGGGAGGATTCTTCTTTTTTCTTGACGTGGGGTGGATTCTTAGCGCCGAAACACACACGCGTTTTTTGCAGCGCGATGACGCAGCGTTACCGCGGTTTTCTTGAAGAATGCATGCAAGACGAACGCGCGTTTGCCGCACAACTGTGTGAATTGCGCCATTTATTTCATAGTATCACGGACCGCAATTGCGGTAACGCTGCGTCGTCGCGCTGCAGAAAAACGCGTGTGTGTACCGGTGCTTAGATCTTCTTATTTGCCTCTTATTTTGGTGGATTTTCTTTTTTTTTAACATTCACTCCGTTCATGCGTTCACACAATAGACAATGGACAATTTAATTTTTTTTCCAAAATAACACACTGTACTATATTAACCTATTGTATATATGTTTTTGTAATATATATGTATCTTCCAATTCAATATTAATTTGTATTAAGAAAGTTTTGAACCATATTTTAAACCAAGAAGTTATATGTAAGCCCAAATGTGGCTAAAGATTTGTATTTTTTGTGGTGAGCTCTTTCCACAAAAAGGAAAAGAGGCAGAATTAAGTAAAAAATTAAAATTAAAATTAAAGGGCCGAAACGAATCCAGTTTTATTGAAGCCAAAAAGAGAAAACTGAAACAAAGAAACCAGACTTTATCAACATGTGTTGTATCAAAACCCTTCCATAACAGATAGCTATTTCTTCCAAACATATATGTAAAAAAAAATTGACTTTTGTTCTGGTTTAGTTATTTATTGGATTCATGATTTTATTCCATAGAAAATTGAACTTTCTAAGTTTTATTTATTATTTTATTTATTTATTTATCAATTTTAGCTGTTACATTATGCATAGTTTAAGAAATTCACTCGACCTTTTGAATTTTAGTGACAAATCTGTGCTATCTGACCTGTCTTTCCCTCCCTCTCCTCTGTATTTTCATATTTAATTAAAGTTTAATTTAATTTTTACTTTAAAAAAAATTTATTGTTTTTATTTCCAAGTTTCAGGGTTTTTTCACCTAAAATGACTGGGCTAAATAATGATTTAACATCGATTTCACCTTAAAAGTCTAGACGTTTTTGGAAGGTCAACAGTTATGCTTGTAAAACAAGACTTGCCAAAAATTAAATAAATAAAGATGCGATTTGTATTCATGCAACGCAACGCAGTGTTTAACAATAAACCAGTGGCGTACGCAGCAATAAATGGGAGCGTAGCGCTTTTGCGCAGATCGGTAGGCAGAGCAGGGCTGTCAAAATGGACGGGCCACGATCCTCCACTTTTTTGACGTCACATCGGGGCTGATTTTTTTTTATTGGCCACGTCACGACACAGCTGATTGTCTTTAAAATATTGAAGTTGGAATGACGGTTCATGAATATTTAATTTATTTTTAAACAAAGTCGGTTTTGAGATTGTTTTTACTATATTCTTACAGAACAATTTTTAGCTCACACTACTACTATACTATAGTAGTGTGAGCTATGGTGATCCTAATTTTTTCGAGAAAAAAAAAGTTGCTCCGATTTCAAAAAATTTTATATATCTTTGCGTTTCAGATGGTTTTGAAACTTTTTTATCTTGCCGTCTGTCTGTCTGTCTGTCTGTCTGTATATCTGTCTGTCTGTCTGTCTGTATGTCTGTCTGTAACGACCAACCCGCATAACTCAAAAACTGCTTGTCCGATTTAAATGAAATTTGGTACCTAGGCTGAGCTTTGGGCCGTGGTGGTCCCGTTAAAAAATGAACGAAATCCATCGAACGCAAGTCACATAAAAGGGTGGGGGTAGATTTCAAAAATGAGAGTTTATGTGAAAATATGGCGTGTGTGATATCAAACGAAAGGTAATTAAGTCTGAAGTTAAGCAAAATGAATTTTAAGTTATTTAAAAAAAAGGGTGGGGGTAGATGTCAAAAATTAGAGTTTAAGTGAAAATATGGCGTGTATGATATCAAACAAAAGGTAAATGAGTCTGGAGTTAAACAAAATACATTTTAGTTTTTAAAAAAAGGGTTGGGGTAGATTTTAAAAATTAGAGTTTAAGGCAAAACATGGCTTGTGTGGTATCAAACGAAAGGTAATTGAGTCTGGAGTTGAATAAAATTTATATCAGTTTTTAGTTTTATTAGCTCACACGTACACTATAACTAAAGTACTTAGTGTGAGCTTAGGTGCCCATAGATTGGCAGAGTATTTTAAAATGTATAGTAATCCTTAATTTTGCAGAGCCATTTCATTAGGTCAAACAACAATTAAATTTAAAGCAGAAGCGAATGTGACAAACACAGATGACAAAGTCAAATACATGTCAAATATAACAGTTGGCATGCGGTACATGACGGGTAATTTAAATTCAAATCAAGAAATGCTAAATCTTGAAGATTTTAACCTTTTAATCATCTTGTATCTTTACAAAAGTTTGGTAGAATATCGGGATGGTGTCTGAGAATATAAATTTCGCGGAAATCTGTACTGCCATTTTGAAAATATCCTAAAAAAACTTCTGACCTCCCGTAAGACACAATGTAAAAGTCAGCCCCCAGAGAAGAGTGGCCTCTATTTTTGTGTTGGCCTTGGGCAGATATAAGGCCAACAAAAAAACACAGGCCACGACCCTGAAAAAATCAGCTGTTCACGGAGGACTGACTTTTACATTGGGTCTTATGGGAGGTTCGGTTCTTATGATATTTTCAAAATGGCACCACAGATTTCCGCGAAATTTCAGTGATATATTTTCAGACACCATCTCCATATTCCACCAAACTTTTGTAAAGATGGCAGAGGATAAAAAGGTTAAAATCTTCAAGATTTATCATTCCTTATTTTGAATTCGAATTACCCGCCAGGTACCGCATGCCAACTGTTATATTTGACATGACTTTGACATTTTCCATTTTTGAATGATTTTTTACAATAAAGTTCATTTAGAATCCAAAAATACCAGCGTTAATCTTTGAAAACAAAATTACACTACAAAAAAATAATTTTTTGATGTTATGATTTTTGTAAGCACATGTAAATAACTATATTAAGTTTGAAAAGTCTGCCGAGTGTCGAATATAAACAAATAGATGTAGATAATTCGCTTACTTTCCACGCAGAATCAAACACATTCGCTTCTGCTTTAAATTTAATTTTTGTAGAAGCGGCCCTGAAAAATCAGTATACATTTAAAAAAAATGTTCTACACGCATAAGGAAAAAACAATCTCTGGGGCTCCCTGGTGGTCCAGATAGGAGAGTTGTCTGGAATTTAACGGTGTCAGATGTGGACTGTAATTTTAAGGGAATAAGGTCATAGGCTAAGCTGGTACAAGGGATTCTGAAATGGTCTATTTTACCTTCTAGGTTAGTGTAGCAATAAACAAATGTATGTAAGGTAAAAATAATGCATTTTCACTTACCATTTTTATACAGGAAGTGGAACTCATGGGAGGACACGCTGTTAAACCGTGCTTTTTGCACCCCACATGAATGTGGTAGGAGAGTCGCTAACACGCGTGTATTATCGTTCGAAGGCGAAACGGTTCTCTGTGTTGCTGCAGCAGGTATTCGCTGCTGCGTTCATTCTCCCACATGGCGCCCAGTGGCGTCGTTAATCCATAGGCGTAGGAGAAAAGGGAATAAGTAGGAGGGAATGAGATTACGAAGGTCCATATTAAAGGAACTAGGAACCTTAGTAATTCAAAATGCATTTTATGTAAAGTAAATTAATTATAGCAAATTGTAATATTTGCCTTTAAAACCGCGGGAGTTTCAAATGCAAATAACCCAGTAATTTTAAGTACTTAATTAGTTAATTAATACTAAATAAACAAAAAATAGAAAATGCTCTAGTGAATCACCAAATAGCCTAATTCGAACCAATTTGGTAAATTATAGTAAAAAGAACATATTTACAAAAAGGAAGGCGGGACGAACCATTTCCCACCCCCCTGAGAATGCCCAGGGGCATTTCAGAGAGTTTAATTTGTAGGCAGGGCGCATAGTTTTACCAAAGGCCGTTTGTAGGTACCTTTAGTAGTCTTTACAATAGCAACCCGTGGAACATTATCAGAACCTTTAATAAGGTCTTCAATGCGGCCTAGGGGCCAATCCAATGGAGTGGAATTTTCATCTTTGATCAGTACCATAGTACCAATATCAATGGAAGCAAGAGGTTGGTGCCATTTGGCTCGCTGTTGCAAAGTGTGCAAATATTCGCGATGCCAGCGAATCCAAAAATCGCGGTGCATTCTTTGCAACAGTTGCCACCTGGACAGCCTGTTTAACGCAATATCGCAGTAGTTTGGATCGGGTATTGTACCTGGAGGCCTCAAATTTAAAAAATTATTAGGAGTCAAGACCGCCAGATCAGTAGGATCGGTGCTTAAGGCACATAAAGGACGTGAGTTCATTATGGCTTCAACTTGGGTTAAAACCGTATTTAATTCCTCATAGGTGAGTATTTGATTTCCAACTACCCTGTGAAGATGAGTCTTTAAAGATTTAATGTTTGATTCCCAAATGCCTCCCATGTGGGGAGCAGCAGGTGGGTTAAAAGACCAAACTATACCTTCCCCCTTCACGCAATCAGAAAAAATTTGTCGCAAGTATTTTTCAGAGGCCACGAAGTTGGTCCCGCAGTCTGAAGAGATCTTTGAGCATAGTCCTCTTCTAGCTATGAAGCGGCGCAGAGCAGCCAGAAAGGCTTCTGATGTCATATCAGAGACTAACTCTAAATGCACGGCTTTAACAGCGCAACAGATAAATAAACAGACATATGCTTTCATGGTTTTTGCACCTCTGGTCCGACCAAGAGTAATCGTGAACGGACCACAAAAATCTATACCTACATTTTCGAACACCTTTGCTTCGGAAACTCTAAATTTCGGTAGGTTACCCATAGGGGGTTGAAGGGAGTTAGGTTTAGTTTTCCAGCAAGTATGGCAAGAACTTAAAACTTTTCTCACTACCCTTTTAGCAGACAATACCCAGAAGTTTTGCATTAGTAAAAAAGTTGTGGTCTGTATACCACAATGAAGATTGCTGCGATGCAAATCTAAAATCAGTAATTCAGTGAATTTTGCACTAGAAGGCAAAAGAATTGGAAATTTTTTATCGTATGATAAATTTGAATGGCATAAACGGCCTCCAACACGAAGCAAATCGTAGCTTTCATTATGCAAAAATGGACATAATTTTTGAAAAGCTTTTGGAAGCTGTTTCTTATCTTTTAGTAATTCAATTTCTTTTTGGAAAGAAAAAGATTGTACGCATTTCGAAATAAAAAGTAAGCTTTTGTAGTAATCCTGATTTGTAAGGTAATCAGTAGCAAAATTGTATGAGGGATTTTTAAACTTTTGTAACCCTCGCAAAAAGTAAGCAACTATTCTCTTAATTTTAAAAAGAGAACTGTATTTTTCAAACAAGTTGTTTACATAATATTCAACTGTTTGTTCGCAAGTAAAAACGTTAAAAATATTTTTTCGCTGTTCTTCCAAAACTGCATTCCCATCGTAAGTAACTGTCATAAAATCCCAAGTATTTGTAGGTTGGTTTAGAAAAGAAGGCCCTTCTAACCAAAAATAAAATCTTTGTAAATCAGAGGGATACATTTCCCTAGTACCGCAGTCAGCAGGATTTTGTTCAGTAGGAACATAATGCCAAAACTCAGGGCTAATTCTTCCTTGTATATAGGCAGTTCTATTCGAAACAAATGTTTTAAATTTGTGAGGAGATCCCTGAATCCAAGATAAGGTCACTGTGCTATCAGTAAAAGCAAGAATTTTATCAAATTTAATTTTTTCCGAGAACGTTTCTAGTAAAAAATCCATTAATTTAGCCAACAAAACAGCTCCTAAAAGCTCTAGTCTTGGTAAAGTTAGTTTACGACGCAACGGTGCGACTCTAGATTTACTACAAACAAAAAAAACTTTAATGTTTCCATCAGAATAAAAAATTCGAATATAAGCGACAGCACAATAGGCCCGTTCTGAACTATCGCAAAATCCTACTAGCTGGATTTGACTAGCATTAGGCAAAATTATTTGACGAGGAATTTTAACAGAATGCAAAAACTTTAATTCATTTTTAAATTTTTCCCATTTAAAAACAATTTCCGGACTGACAGGGTCGTCCCAGTTTAAGTCTTCTGCCCAGCAGTATTGAACAATTAATTTTAAAATTAAAACTATTGGCGCCAAAAAAGACAGAGGGTCGTAAATGCGGGCCAAATTACTTAAAATTGTTCTTTTAGTGCATGTTTGGAGAGAACAGTCGAAAGTATAAAAAAATTCATCAGTATGAGGGTTCCAATTTAAACCGAGAATTTTCAAAGTTGAATTTTCAGCATCTAAATCGAGAGAAAGAGCCTTCATCGAAATGTGTGACTCAGGAAGATCGGATAGTAACTCGGGACAATTGCTCGCCCATTTACGCAATTCGAATCCACCTCGGCTAAGTAGCTCGATTAATTGATTTTTCATCTCAGTGGCCTTAAAAAAGTCATCACTTCCCGAAATCACATCATCGACAAAAACTGCCTCCTCAATGATTTTTGAGGCAAGAGGAAGGTCCTCATGCTCTCTAGCAAGTTGCAGCAAAGTTCTGATAGCCAAAAAGGGGCTACAAGAGACCCCGAATAAAACTCTATTTATTTCGAAGTCTTGAATAGGCTGGTTAGGATCAAACCTCCAAACTATTCTTTGAAAATTAGTTTGACTAGGGTCAACTAAAATCATCCTGTACATTTGACGGATGTCGCAACAAAAGCAAAATTTATGCAAACGATAAAGTAATAAAATTTTTTGTACGTCCCTTTGTAAAGGGGGCCCAGTATAAACAGCGTTGTTGAGCGAGATTTTGCCAGGGGCGTGCATGCTCGCATCAAAAACCACCCTCAGGGGGGTGCTAGTAGAATCTTTTTTAAACACCGCATGGTGTGCAATATAAAAATGATTTGAAATTTCGGTCGGCAAAGGTGCAGAAACCGGTTGCATATGATTATTATCTAAATAATCTTGTAAAACAGAGCTGTAGGCAGCATAAAAATCAGGGTTTTGTAGCAATTTCTTCTCAAGGGAGAAAAAACGACGTACGGCAATGGATCGAGTGTCGCCAAAATCTGGAGCAGTAACTTTGAATGGTAAAGATACAATATATCTCCCCTCCTCATTTTTTGAGGTAGTTTTCAAAAAATAATTTTCGCAAAACTCATCTTCGGGGTCAATGGCCTTGACATTAGGTATGTCATCTATTTGCCAAAATCGTTGTAGATTTTTATCTAAATTGACAAAAGAATCGTTCATTGACGTAGTAAAAAATGTTTTAATTTGATTTGTAGTTGAAGGTGAAAGTGAAAGATTGCCCATTATTCCCCAACCAAAAATAGTATTAATGCAGACGGGGTTGTTGGGTCCCGTAGACAAACGACCATCTAGCAAAATGTAAGGGTACACATCGCCGCCCAACAATAAATCAATTTTATCGCTTTTATTAAAGCCTGGGTCAGCTAGTGCTAAGTTGGCGAGAAAAGGAAAACTTTTAATCGAAAATGAGGAATGAGGTAAATCACTACAAATTTTATCGAGTATTATCGCATCAAAATTAAAAACAAAATTATTATCACGCAAAGAGGATATATTGCAATTAATTCCAGATTTTGCCGAAGTTGTCATTCGATCTAAGCTTTGTAGAGTCATGGCGATATTAAATTTAGGAAGGCCCAAACTATCAGCACATGACTTAGATATAAATGAAGATTGAGCACCAGAGTCACAGATGGCGCGCACTGTGTGCCAATTTTGAAAAACATCCTGTATTTGTATTAAAGCGGTACAGAGAAGTACTTCGCGATCATTTAAAGACATACCAGTAACAATGGTGTTAGTGGTTCTATTAAATTCGGTAGCCACGGGGCTCCTCGGGGGTTGCACTGCAGAAGTAGAGGGGCTACTCGCAGAACTAGGTGTAGAATTAATAGGAAAAAAATGTAAGAGACTGTGATGAAATTGGCCACAATGTAAACATCTTTTTTCTGATTTGCATTGCTGGGGTAAATTATGCTTTGAGGCCAAACAGTTGACACACGCTTTATGTTGTTTAACAATCTCAAAACGTTGCTGGGGAGTTTTCGCCAAAAAATTAGGACATCTGTATATTATATGATCGCCACTTTTACAGAGAAAACAAAATTTTTGAGGGTTTGGAGTATTATTTAAGCCACTTTGGCCATTTGGAGACTGGGAGGCATTTTTGGAGGCTCTCTGAGTATTAGCAAACAAAGCAGATCGATTTTGAAACTTTGCTTGATTTTTCTGACTTGAAATTGACAAATCTTTATTTTTTAAGTAATCTTGAGTTTGTTGTATTTGTTCCAACGCAATGCAATGGCTAGAAACAAAAGCACGAATTTTATCATAAGAGGGGATCTCATTGGAGCAATAATTTTGCTCAAATGCCTTGCGCGTGGTTGGGTCCAACCTATCCAAGAGCATTTGTGCCATAATATAATCCCAAAACTCCGTTTTAAAACCCATGACTTTTAAAGCACTTAAGTTTTTCGAAAAACAATCAAGCAAATTCCTCAAATTCGTAGCATTCTCTTTAGTAAGAGGAGAGAAGCCTTCAATTGCCTTCCAGTGAAGGTAAGCTTGTAATCGTTTATTTGTATACCTATCCACCAAGGTGTGGTAGGCATTTAAATAATTTTCAGCAAGGATAGGAATGTCAGAAATGACATCCAGGGCAGGGCCCTTTAAATTAGAAAAAAGCAAATTGAATTTTTCAAAGTTTCCCAGCGACCTATTATTGTGCACGGTAGCATTAAAGGCTTGCAAAAAGGTTGGAAACTCCTTAAATTCCCCTTGAAAAAGAGGTATTTTTATCCTAGGCAGTAAACCATGCTGGTCTGTGGAGGCACAGGGACTGCCCATGGGATTTATCGTACTGCTCAAAAGCCCTCCATCTTCAAAGGGTAGTTCGAAAAGTTCGTAAAATATAGTGGAAATCTCGTCACAGCGTTTGCAAAAGTCCATAAACACTTTGTTTTCTACTACTAAGCGATCCTCATCAGAGGCTACCAACGTCAACAAAGTATTATGGTGCTTTTCAAAATCTTTTTTGATTTTTGACAATGTCCGAAATTTGACTTTAAAGCCGCTGTGATAGGCAGGGTCATTTTTTGCGAGGGTCGCGGATTCAATGATCAAATTTAGCTGTGAAATCGCACTATAGCGCAAGGCTTTAGCCTTTAAAATTTTATCCGAACTAGACATGATTTAAAAAAAAAATCCAAAAAATAATTGACAAAAATTAGGTAAACCGGAAAAAAAAAATCAAAATTTGGACACCCTGTATAAATATTAATGTCCTACGTTTAATTACAATAATCAAACTATAAGCGCACAAAAGTAAAGAAAATACCCGATGCAAACTAATGATAACAAAAAACTTGTGTATAAGTTTTTTTATCTTCGCCTCGCGAATTCAAATAAGTAGGTACCTACTTTTAAAAATAAATACCTACAAATCAAAAGCATTTAATTTGGTAAAACTATTTATCTGCCTTTACACGAAAACAAATTCTCAAGTTAAGAATTAAATTTCCTTCAAAATTTATTATGCACGCAAAAAATGGATACAATCATAGCCATTTGCAGACAGATATTATAATAGTAAATTAGAAATAGATATATTCATAGCAATTTTTACGCAAAAACGAATATAGTAAAGCATCCGCAATCGGATATAGTCATAGCAATTTGCAATAAGCAAAAATGAATATGGCAATTTGGAGATTTTTTTTCGAGCAAATTGGATATAATTATAGCAATCCACAAATGTGAAGGCACAACGGCTAAAATAATAGCACTTTGCAGACACTATTTTAAACTATTTCCAGTGACAAACAAAAAAACACCCAAATTCCATACGGTTTTTTTTTTACAAAAAAGAAACGAAAAAACTTGATTTATTCGAAACAAAAAAAAGCATAGTAGTTTACAGATTTTATCTGTGTTTGGTTTTTCGCATGAAAAGGCTAAATTTATTGGTAAAAATATTTAATTTTTACACAAAAAAAATCGCAAAATGTATTTTAGAAACCTAGGGGTTTTCTAAAGTAGGCATGTAAGAAAAACAAGGGTTTTTCTTGCATTTGTTTTTACACAAAAAAAAATCGCAAAATGTATTTTAGAAACCTAGGGGTTTTCTAAAGTAGGCATGTAAGAAAAACAAGGGTTTTTCTTGCATTTGAAACCAGTAAAAAAGGCATTTAGGAAAAACAAGGGTTTTTCTTGCATTTGAAACCAGTAAAAAAAAACTAACCTAAAAAGGCAAAAAAACGATTCCAGAAATCCGGGTCGCTAAGGATCAAAAATGGGGCTCCCTGGTGGTCCAGATAGGAGAGTTGTCTGGAATTTAACGGTGTCAGATGTGGACTGTAATTTTAAGGGAATAAGGTCATAGGCTAAGCTGGTACAAGGGATTCTGAAATGGTCTATTTTACCTTCTAGGTTAGTGTAGCAATAAACAAATGTATGTAAGGTAAAAATAATGCATTTTCACTTACCATTTTTATACAGGAAGTGGAACTCATGGGAGGACACGCTGTTAAACCGTGCTTTTTGCACCCCACATGAATGTGGTAGGAGAGTCGCTAACACGCGTGTATTATCGTTCGAAGGCGAAACGGTTCTCTGTGTTGCTGCAGCAGGTATTCGCTGCTGCGTTCATTCTCCCACATGGCGCCCAGTGGCGTCGTTAATCCATAGGCGTAGGAGAAAAGGGAATAAGTAGGAGGGAATGAGATTACGAAGGTCCATATTAAAGGAACTAGGAACCTTAGTAATTCAAAATGCATTTTATGTAAAGTAAATTAATTATAGCAAATTGTAATATTTGCCTTTAAAACCGCGGGAGTTTCAAATGCAAATAACCCAGTAATTTTAAGTACTTAATTAGTTAATTAATACTAAATAAACAAAAAATAGAAAATGCTCTAGTGAATCACCAAATAGCCTAATTCGAACCAATTTGGTAAATTATAGTAAAAAGAACATATTTACAAAAAGGAAGGCGGGACGAACCAATCTCAAAACCGGCTTTATTTCAACATTTTAAAGACAATCACCTGTGTCTTGACGTGACCATCAAAAAAAAAATCAGGCCCCGATGTGACGTCAACAAAGTGAAGGATCGTGGCCCGTGCGTTTTGATAGCCCTGGTCAAACTTCGCTAATTAGTTGCTCGTATTTTTAATAATTGTGCCTTCAGCCTTACATCAATATACGCATAATTATGTTTTAGGAATAATCTATAATTTGACCTTGACCTGCGATAAAAGAAAAGGTTATGTTTCTTGGAAAATATGTTGAAAATTTAAAAACTGAAATTTATACAGGTTGGCAACTTTAAATCAGTGGCGTACTCAGGAATATGTCTTGTAGAGGCCGAAGGCTCAGAAGTGGGTCCAAGGCCTCATCATTTCATATTTCGTGCCATTTTTTGTGTTTATTTACGAAATATGTGAAAAATTTTTCAAAAAATTTTAGGTTTGGGGGGCCTGAGACCCCCCTGGGTCCTCCCATTTTTAAACGTAGCTATTTTCACACATACATACAATTTTTTTGTTAAGAGGGGATAATCCCACTTGTTATACCTTATATCAAAGCTTATGCAAGATAATTTATTTGAAACTGTTTACAAAAAAAACTAAATAATTTTTTTGACAATCGCCAATCAAAATTTAAAAAAATTATTTTTTTTTTTCCAAAAAAGCTAAAAGTCAAAAGCTTATTTTTTGACATCTTAGTTGGCGTATGTTAAAATATTGGGTTGTCTTTGCCTTTGCAAAAGCATTTGAACGAGGTATCAAAAGTGAAGTTATCCACTGTGAAAAAAAAATGTAAGTATGTGTGTAAGATCTCTTGAATTTTTTAAAGTTTTCAACAGCCAGAATTAAGATTTATAAAGCCTAATCAGATCTCGTCAGTTTTCATATGCCATGAATTTTTGCCTCGTCAATACTCGTCAAGACAATTAAATTGCATACATTCTGGTCAAGATTTTATGACTTTTTAACAGTTTTTAAGCGGTGTTTTTTTGGAAGGAATTTGCTTACCGCAAATCTCAATGTATCTGCCGACTAAACCTACCGAAATCTACTTAAAATTTTTTCCTAATGTATACTAATAAAATCTTGTAAAATCTCTTCGCGCTAAAAATGTTCTCCTCTTAAAGTCTCTTAAATTCTTTTGAGTTTTCAACAGTCAGAATTAAGATTTAAAAGGCCTAATCAGATCTCGTCAGTTTTCCTATATGCCATAAAAATTGTTGCCTGGTGAATATTCATCATGACAATTAAATCGCATACATTCTGGTCAAGATTTTATGAGTTTCTAACAGATTTTAAGCGGTTTTTTTTTGTCACTGATTTGCTTTGATTTAATTCAAAACAAAATTTATATTCCATATCTCAAATCTCAAAATATCTGCCGACTAAACCTACAGAAATCTGCTTAAAATTCTTGCCACATAAAAACTAATAAAAATTTGTACAATCCCTTCGCGCTAAAAATTTGCTTCTCTTAAGATCTCTTGAATTCTTTTGAGTTTTCAACAGCCAGAATTAAGTTTTATAAAGCCTAATTAGATCTCGTCAGATTTTTTTGCCTAGTCAATACTCGTCAAGAAAATTAAGTCGCATAAATTCTGGTCAAGATTTTATGAGTTTGTAACAGTTTTAAAGCGATTTTTTTGGCAGAGAATTGCATTGATTTACTATTAAAAAAAATCTGTATCTCTTACTGCAAATCTCAAACTGTTAAAACTTCTTGCCTGATGTAAACTAATAAAATCTTGTACAATCTCTTCGCGCTAAAAATTTTCTCCTCTTTAAATCCCTTGAATTCCTTTGCGTTTTCAACAGCTAAAATTAAGATTTATAAAGCCTAATCAGATCTCGTCAGTTTTCATATGCCATAAATTGTTGCCTGGTCAATACATGTCAAGACAATTAAATTGCATAGATTCTGGTCAAGATTTTATCAGTTTTAATAGTTTTTAAGGAATTTGGCAGGAATTTGATTTGATTTGAAAAAAAATCTGTGTTACTTAAGTTTATGCCTGATGTAATCTAATAAAATCTTGCACAATCTCTTCGCGTTAAAAAATGTGCTCTTCTTAAGATCTCTTTTGATTTTTTACAAGCCAGAATTAAGATTTTTTATTTAGAAAACTTAATCAGTTATGTTTCAACTGCCATAAATTGTTGTTGCCTTGTCAATTCTCGGCAGGTCAAATAAATTTTAACAGTTTTTTTAAGCGTTTTTTTGGCAGGGTTTCCCTTAATTTGATATAAAAGAAAATCTGTATCCCTTACCGCAAATCTCAAGCTACCAATAGGCGGCTTGGCGTATGGTATTCCAGTAAATGAGTGAAACTCTCTACCCTCTCTGGCACCATGCCTCACACCACGCACCGAACCACTTTTTGTCTCTCTTATCACATAGATTTCGGAGAAATTTTCATGTTCACAATGGCAGTATTGTGGAGACCCGTAAGCCACAACTAACACTACATTCAATGTAAACAGCAACATCGTTAGCAAATTTTTTGTCGGAAAATTTTTTAATTGGTTGGCTCTCATTGTGTCTGCAGGCTACGGGTTTAAAAATACAAGTAAAGTTACTCGGCCACTATCAAAATGAGGTCCACTTTAGTCGGTGTTCTCACTTATATAAAAACTTGTTTTTTTTTTAATTTTTTTAAGTGGGAAAAATGTATTTAATTTAATTTTGCAATTTGTAGGTATCACCTGGCCCTTTAATGTACCGGGTATCAAAAAAAACATATATCATATTTTAAAGATCAAATGTTTTAAACCAAAAAACTCCAGTGCAGTATACCTTTTGCAAGGCAAAAATACATCATAAAAACTCTTGGAATTAAAATAAAATCACTTAGAAAATAAGACGCGATCCAGGTTATTCCGGTGAAATGGGCTTAGTTTTTTTGACGTGGATAAGGGTCTTTTAAGGTTTTCAGCGAAACTAGATATTCATTCAACTAATTCAACCCTACCTAGTATTTGATCAAAATTTTTATACATAACCTAAAATTTTCCGAGAAAAGTTGAAAAACCTGTTTTTTTAATTTTTGATTTTTATCTTCTATATTACTTTTTGTTTTTGACAAAATTAGGTAAAAACACACCTATCCACTATTAAACAGTGGTATTTTTGTCTGCTACAACGTCTTTTTGTAGATGGGGCAAACAAAATAAATATCTTTTGTAGATGGGGCAAACAAAATAAATATCACTACCTGGTGGGCCTTTAAAAAACCAGACAATTTTTTTTTCTTGATAAATTTTGAAATATACTATCGATTTTATTGGGACAAACTGCCTATGGCAGAGAATTACTTAGAGTTATGACTAGATATCTTTTATTGTCCGCCTTCTAAAAATTCAAGATGATGAACGAAATTAAATTGTACCCTTCAAATATGCTCGTTTATTCTTGTGTTGCGAATATGTTTTAATAATTTGTTTAAATTAGTAAAAATACTGCATTCTTGCCACGCACAACACGATACGAGTCAGCAAAATCGGTTTAATGGTTCTAAAAAAAATTATTTTTGCATTAACCATTGTTTTGCATATTATACGATTGCCTTGCCAATCATATCTGCATTTATTTCCTTATAACTTCATTACTACTAAACCGATTTTAATGAAATAAAAAACATCATGGTAAGAATTGATTGGTTTTTAAAGATCATGATCAAAGTTTATCGCCATCTTAAAATTTAAGATGGCGGACAGAATCATACTTGATTATTCAAAATGGCGTTTTTATTAATGTTTTCGAAAAATGTTTTAGTTTTTTTTTAATTTATAGAAAAGTACAATTGGTGTGGTGGTTCTCAAAAAATCTATTTTTGTTTCAAGCATTGTTTTACAGATTCTACGATTGCATTTCCAATCCTGTCTGCATTAATTTCCTTATAAATTCGTTATTACTTAACCGATTTTATTGAAATAAAAAAAATCGTGGTGAGAATTGATTGGTTTTTAAAGATTATAATCAAAATTTGCCGCCATCTTAGAATTTAGGATGTCGAACCGAACAGAATCATACTTGATTCTTCAAAGTGGCGTGTTTATTCTCATTTTGCGAAAATTTTATGATGTTATTTCATTTATAGAAAAACACTACTTTTTCCCCGCTTAAAGAGGTTAAAATTAATAAAATCGGTGTAGTGGTTGTCACAAAATCAAATTTTGTTTTAACCATTGTTTTACAAATTATACGATTGCATTGCGAATCCTGTCTGCATTAATTTCTTTATAAATTCATTATTACTGAACCGATTTTAGGGAAATAAAAAACATAATGATGCAAACTTTAAAGATCAATCAGTTTCGGCCATGATGTTTTTTATTTTACTAAAATCGGCTCAGTAATAATAAATTTATAAAGAACTGAATGCAGACAGGATTGGCAATGCAATCGTATAATTTCTAAAACAATAGTTAAAACAAAATCAGATTTTGGGAGAACCACTTAACCGATTGTACTAATTTGTACCTTGTTAAGCTGGAGAAAAGTTGTGCTTTCTATGGATTTTGAAGGGTACAATTTAATTTCGTCCTTTATCTTGGATTTTCAGATGGCGTACAAAAAAAAATATTTAATCAAAACTCTGATTAATTTTCTGTCAAGTGATAATGTTATAAGTTATAATGAAAAAAAATTGTCCGGTTTTTTTTGGCCCACCCCGTATAAAAAAAAAAT
This sequence comes from Aspidapion aeneum, assembly GCA_963576565.1. Lineage (NCBI taxonomy): Eukaryota > Metazoa > Arthropoda > Insecta > Coleoptera > Brentidae > Aspidapion > Aspidapion aeneum. Next base: position 15,983,569 of record OY755045.1, on the reverse strand, counting down.
TATCGGGACGAACGGTTTAAAGGTTAGCCAAATGGATTCACTGTCTTATTTTTCATTGTCACTTTTTCATATTTCCTGTTTAATTTTTCCATAGTAATGATTTTTTTTTAAATCACTGCATTTTTACAAAAAAATTTTTGGCAGTAAGTCTCAAACTTTTTCCTTTAATTTAAAATCATTCATTCAACAAATTCAGAAAACAAATCATTTTAAGTTAATCCAAATCTGAGGGCACGGCAGTGCCTCTCCAAGTTCGCCAAACTTTTTTCATTATCTTTAAAAAGCAATCAATTCTTACAAGGATGGTTTTTATTTCATTTAAATCGGTTCAGTAGTAATGAATTTATAAAGACATAATTGACGAGGCAATCGTATAATATGCAAAACAATGGTTGAAACAAAAAATGTTTTTTTTAGAACCACCAAACCAATTATGCTGATTCGGACCTTGTTGTACGGGGCAAGAATACAGCTTTTTGACTCATTTAAAAAAAAATATTTAAAATGTATTCGCAACATAAGAATAAACAAGCATCTTTGAAAGGTAAAATTTAATTTTGTCCGTCATCTTGGATTTTGAGATGGCGGACAAAAAAAATCTTTAGTCAAAATTCTAATTAATTCTCTACCAAGAGCAGTTTATCCCATTAAGATCGAATGTATAGTTCAAAAGTTATAATAAAAAAAGTGGTTTTTTTGGCCCACCCGGTACATTGTCATCCTGTAAGTAATTACTAAAATAGGTACCTATCATATTTAATTTTTTTAATGACCCAAAACTATTAATAAATATTAACACAGGTTTTTCACTAATTACTATTTAAACTATTGTTTGAATCAAGCAACATTTAAACCAACAAACATTTTAGTCGTACAGTAGTATTCCGTACACGCGTTAATTCGAATGTTTCGGTAGTCCGGGTAGCCTCAGTAGTCCAATATTATGTTATTTAATTATCATTAGATCTTTTAAGTCCTTATAAAAAAATTTAAACATTTGCTGGCCAAAATTTCTTAAACATGGACTCATAAAATCGTTTAAAAACAAAGAAAAAAAAATTGCCAGTAAAATTTTTTAAAAACTGCTCAATGTTTGTCAGATTTCGACATAACCTACAAAAAAATATTTTTAACACCGAGATTTACGTACCCTATCTTGCCTTATTTCTTTTTTGGTGGTGCATTTAGGGCACTTTTCTTACCGTCAATAATTTATAAATCACTTACAGAAAGTACTATTTTTATAATAGCCCACAAAACTGCTTAAAAACTTGTTTAAATCAAACTAACTAAATAAGCATAACAAACGTAAATATTCGTGGAATTTTTTGAGGTGTATATAGTCAGACTAAATAAATTTTCGGGTTCTTTAAACCAACCTCCATCAAACGTAGAAATTACGTCTACAAAAAACAAGCTCAAAGTGCAATATACCTGCACTACTGTACTACCGACGCCCCTCAATAGATGGCATGACTGTGTTGTAGTAGTTTCTCACACTGAATTTGAATTTCACGTTCCAAAAAATAATGAAGGTGCGTGCATATAATTTAGCCCATATGCATTATTCTTAGGATAAGTGTGTACCTAATATTTCGATTTTTTGGGCAATTAATTAAGACCCACTAAGGTTGCTAAAATACCGGACTTTCCTACTAAGTTGATAAAAAACCGGACAGGTGGCACCCCTGAGGTTACCACTTGTCTTCGGCTCATTAAAGGTATATTTCACTTATATCTACAATGTACTTCAAGAATATTTTATTGTACTTGAAGTACTTTTAATGTACTTGAAGTACTTCGAATGTACTTGAAGTACTTTCATTGTACTTATAATGTACTTAAAGTACTTTACTTGACGAAATCAAGTACATATCCAAGTATCTTGTTAAAAGTACTTGACGTACCAAGTACAATTACCGGATTGTAGATGTACTTCAAGTAAAGTACTTGAAGTACTTGCAAGTACTTGAAGTACAATTTCAAGTACTGTACTTGAAGTCAAGTCAATTTAATCTCGTAAAATCTGGTCAAGGCAGTGTTCAACCGGTTTTTTGACGGGGTTTGCTGTAATTTGATATACAAGAAAATCTGTATCCCTTACCGCAAATCTCAAACTGCCAATAGGCGGCTTGGCATATGGTATTCCAGTAAACGAGAGAAACTTTCTTCCTTTTCTTACATCTTTTATTGAACCATACACATAACCATTTTTTGTCTCTCTTTTCAAATGTCTATATCCACAAACGCAACTATGTAGTGGAGACGCGCATAGCACAACAACTATCACTACATTTAATATCAACATCGTTAGCAAATTTTTTGGCGGAAAATTACTTAATTTCTGGCTCTTATTGTGTCTGTAGGCTACGGGTTTAAAAATACAAGTAAAGTTGCTATCAAAATGAGGTCCACTTTGTTCGGTGGTTTCACTTATATAAACACTTACTAAAAAAGTACTAAAATAGGTACTTATCATAGTTAAATTATTTAATGACCCAAAATTTTTAATAAATATTAACACAGTTTTTTCACTAATTATTATTTAAACCGTTATTTATATCAAGCAACATTTAAACCTATGAAAATTTTATTCGTACAGTGGTAACTCGATAATCCGTACACGCGATAATACGGATGTTTCGGTAGTTCGAATAGCCTGAGCAGTCCATTAAGGTATTCGGTAATCCGGATTATACTTGATTCAATAATCTGGACTCATGTTATTTTTCCAGAAAATGCTGTATATATGTTTTAACCTATTGGTTTGATACGGCTTGTTGTGTCAAAGGCTGCATTCAGCAGTTCTTATCTAGCTTTCCTGACGAGGGCAAGTTTATGTCGAGAATAGCCCCAATCAAAAGGAAACATAAAAATTTGACCACAAAAGAATAGTCAGAAATTATTTATGCATTAAACAGGAAGGAAAAGGTCGATGCTATTGCATCTATGCTTAATTGAATAAATGCAGAGATTAATGTCAAAGAATCTATCGACTGGCTTGATTGTAATGCAAAGAAGCGAGAAAAAGAGAGTGTTAACGCACCACAAGTTACCGATTCAGATCAATCTGAAGTAGACGAGAATATGGAAATTCAGAGTTTAAACAAAATTAAACATGAAGAAGCTATCAAAATCTTAAACGTAGCTTTGCAATGGGCCGAGCAAAACGGTATTCCGATGAAGCATATCATGACTATACAATTTCTTAAAGAGCATTTGAAAAAAACATCACAGTAACCATCAGGCTAAGAACAGTAAATATTTTAATCTATGCGGAAAAAAATAGACAAAATGAAAACAGTAGAGCGGGTGACTCAAAAAAAGGTAACAGAAATGAAATGGATGAATTCAGTGCACATAAAGCACGATGAAAATTACTTTAGATCCAGGTAATCGACTGTAGTCGGGTAAAATGATTATGTTTCTCTTGTATGCTTTCCGTGGGTAGTTAAATAGCTTTAGAGCTCCGGAGTTTTAAGAACTTAATGATCATCAGTCAAATATTTTTGCACAGCTTATTTAGCGGTTGTAAATCTTACCTAATTTTGGGCGTGAACATAAGCCGGTCACTATAAAATTACAAGAGAAATGAATCTGTTTTACCCGATAAGTTGTCAAGAAAATTCCTTGTTATTTAAACAATTATTTTATAACTAAATAAAATAAGAACCATTTAACCAATAAATTATAAAAACATTGCTTTTTTGTTAACGGATGCGTGCCTAAACTGTATTTAAAACACCACAAACAAATCTAGATGTAGCCACTACTTGTACCTACAAACCACTGTTTACAAACTTAAAAAAAATTAGTGTATTAGTTTTAAAAACTGGTTCATTTAAGACACTTGTTTTTTTTTTGTACCAAAGCTCAAGCAAACCTCCACTAATATGATTTAAAGTTTTGCACAATGAAACCTATAATACACATCTGTATTTTAGTTAGGGATTGATAAGGTATAAATATAGATATTAACATATTTTTTGCAATTCCATTTCTCAGGATTTATATAAATATTGAAGATAATATACCTAATGAACTAGTAAGTTGGTATACTTACTTAATACCGGTGATTTGGCATCATAGACCTATAATACGAATGGGCTGGCCCCACGTATCTCTTAGATATATCTATTAGCTTGTCTAACGAACTGTCACGATCAGCTGTTTTTCGATCCAAGATGGTCGCCATGGGACAAACAAAGCGTTTTCCCATAAGCCGCAATGTTAACAAAAACGTAATTTTTAAAAAAAATGAAACGATTTAACTTACAACAAAGATGCTGTTTTAAGTATTGAACCTTTGTACACATGGGAAAAATGCGTTTTTCTTAAAAAAAATCAATTGAAGCCAGTAAATCTCAAATAAAAGGGACCATGTTTTGTTCAAAAGTCAGGTTATGTTTTTATTTACTTTTGTTTTTTTTTACTTTTTTTCCAGTTTTTTACTCAGTTTGAATCATTATTATTAGTTTCTGTGCTGTTATGAATTGTGGCAGCTGGGGAGAGCTTGATAATGTTAGTTTTGATGGAATGCCAAGTATTTTGACCTTAAAAAATCATCTTGATTTAAATGAACTAGGTATCAGCTCAAAGGGAAAAGAAAGTGGATAAGTGCTCTATTACCTGACTTAACAGAGGATAAATTGAAATATTCGAAAGTTTTTTGTCAGGTTTGTTTTGGATAAATGTGCAACTGCCATTTTGGCAACATTTTCTATTGGGATCTTTTTTTGTGCTTGAGTGGACCTTTTGCAGAAGTGTAACATAGAATTGTGTTAAACTGTAAGAAATATTTCACTATGATTTTTTTACTATTCTAGGCAATACAATACAGCAATGATCATGACTGGGTCTCTCCTGAATATCCATTCATCCATTGTTTCAAAACGGTTGAAAAATTTTAAAAATGATGGTTGAAAAAAGGGTCCCGAGAAGAAAGAAAAGGAAAACAATATGAGGTTAAAGTGTGAATAATGAGCTGAACCAAATTTGTACACCATCCTACAGAACCTTAAATAAACTTTTGGTAGTGTAGCATCCTGTATAGTGTCGAGTGAAGTCCTGTATCATCAAAGTTTCTTTTTCTTTAATAAATATTTATTTTACAGACCTCAAAACAGTTTAGAATAAACTGGTGAGTTTGACAGTCTCCCTAACTCAAACCTCTTTTTATCTTAAACTATTTTGGTGCAAATTTTCCTTTATTTCCATGCTTTTTGACACCTAAAACTTGTACACCGTAAAATTTGTATAGTATCTGACTGGACCTACTACAAGTCCTGTTGTGAAATTTCTCCGGTACTGTACTGAGCTTATTAGCAAAAAAATTTTTTTGCCATCATTAATAATAGATGGATAAAAAAGTAATCTTTGTTGACTTTGATGACCACAAGAAAAACAAATAAGTTCTCTCAGATATTTTTTTCAATTTCTCTCAAAAAAATTTGGGTTCTAATACTCCTAATGGGTCATATGCTGTTACGCCCAATTGTAGAGTAGAGTATATGTTTATTTCCATAAACTTTTAGATACATAATTGAGCAAATATTGTTACAAAAAAACAGTAATAAAAGTAATAGTAACAGTAGTAATACAACAGCGAATATTGTACTGTTGTAAAATTTGAACAGTACTTACTGTTGTGAGCTGATGAATTTGACTGTACTTAAGCCCTATGTATTATAGTTCATGGAAAATCATATGGTGATGTACGGTGTGTGAGGCCAATGACAAGAAAAAACTGTATTTTAATTTTGCAAGTTTTTTTTTTATATAATGTTTACTTATATTTTTTTAAATAAACATATTTTGTAAAGTACTTATTAGAAGTTTGCTTGACCAACCTTGGTTGGAACTTATATGTGCATATTGATCTGTTGGACTGACCTACCTATAAGTTGTGCCTCTTTTTCATTTTACTACTGGAGGGTTAAAACAATTAAACCACGGATCACCGTTGTTAAGATGATCCGTGATTAAACTTTGTCTAAACCTAAAAATCATAGTGAAATATTTTTCACAGTTTAATGCTATAGAAGGCCTATTACTTAGCAAAAGGTTTAGTCAAGTACAACAAAAGATCCTAATAGAAAACCTGAATCTGATGAGAAAAGTTTAGTCTATTTCAATTTCGTCTCTGTTAAGTGAGCCTTGAAGTGAGCTCTTTGAATAGAACTACTTTCCCCTACCTTGGGCTGATAGTTCATTGATTCATTGGTCAAAAAACTTCAAAAACCTTTGGGGGGCCCCAGAGGTCTCATGATGTACTTTATGCTATTTTTTCTGTTTACTCATGAAATATATGGAAAATATCTAAAAAAATATGTGGTTTGGGGGGTCCGGCCCCCTAGCCCCCCGCCCCCTTGGTGCGCCCATGTAATAATTCAAAATAAGTGAAAAAACTAGAAAAAAAGTTAAAAAAAAAACAAAATAAACAAAAACATAACCTACTTTCTTGAAGAAAACATGGTCCCTTTTATTTCAGATTTTCTCGCTTTAGTTTAATATTTTTAAGAAAAACGCATTTTTCTCATATGCACAAAGGATCTATTCTTAAAACTGATTAATTTTTGAGACTAAAGCTCTTGTCGTTTTTGTAAAATTTACGTTTTTGTTAACATTACGGCTTATGGGAAATCGGTTTGTTTGTCCCATGGAAGACATCTTGGATTTGATCATATGTTTTGTTAGACAGCCCTATACTGCATTAAAACCATAATGCAAAATGACTGCTACAAGAGTTCCGCCATATTTTCAGGGAAACATCTACCCCCAAATATGGCGGACATCGGTGTCCCTCCTGGCCAATAAACCGACCATGCAGCGGACACTGGTGTCTGCCCTGGTCGTGAATGTGTTAAAAGCACTTTCTGCGCATTAGGATTAAAATGCCCATGCGGTTTAAAAATAAAACATTTTTGTCACTAGTTTTATAAACTTTTATTTTATTATCTAAAGCTGCTAAAATTGATTTAACTCTATCCATTTCTGGCAAAATGGAAAATCAAGGTTTTTTGGGATCCATTTTGAATAAAATTGCTGCAAAACTCTTAAGAACTATTCCTTATTCATTCTTTAAGAATAATTTCCTCATATTACAAATATTTATTTATTTTATATATATTTCTAAAACTAATTATATCAATATAGTTTTTTTGTTTACCCATTATCAAGCATGTTTTTATTTAAATAATATAAATCTTCCATCAATCCAATATCTTTTTTTATGTGTATATATTTCTACAAAATTAAAATCTAAACTCGACTGTATGATGTAACTTTTATTTAAAAAAATTAGCTTCACCAACATTAACGAAAATTAAGTCTACGAGAAGTAAGTTGTGTTTGATATATGAAATTAAGATACGAACATGACGCAAAAATTCAAAAAAAAGTAATCTAATTTAGTATAAATATGATTGTGTAATTAAATTCAAAATAAATTTATATGAATATGCCTAAAAGTAATAGGTATATAAATTTTTGTCACATCATAGGTGCGGTAAACTAATGAAAAAGGTGATACTCGGCATCCCACTAAACACAAAAACATTTTAATAACGTCAAAATTATGTATAAGTTAAAAACATAACTTTAGGTTGGATGTTAGTTCTAACGTCATATTCATAGTGAAAAAGAAGCTTAATAACCCGTTTTCTGACGTTAGAAAAATAATCTTATGTTTTTATAACGTTTTTTTAAAGTGTTTTTCGAACGTTAAAAAAATATTGATTTTTAACAGTGAAAAAGAAATGTTTTTCTAACATTGAAAAGTAAATGTTTTTTTAACAATGAAAACATATTTGTTTTCAAATATCTCTAAAGATTAGGTAACATAAATAATGTAAATAAAATTATTCTATTTTGGAAACGCAGGGCAGCAACAGTCCGTTGAGGTTTTCGTGAACTCGACACTCAGTAAAGGCAATTCGGCTCGTAGCTTCTGAAAATAAAATTTAAAATTCTATGTAAACAATAATTTTGTAGTAAGTGCCTCGCTACGAGGCCAAACAATTCATGCTTAAGTGAATACAAGGCAAACAATTTAAGGCGCGTATTCACTTTAGCATTAATGCAAACGAAGCATTCGTTTCGTTCCGCTGCGAGGCTTCCGAAGTAGCAATTTGCTAAACCTCGCCTATGTAACATTTATTTGTCAATAAAGACGATTTATTATTATTATATAATTCTGCCTTAAATGAATACGCGGCTTAAGGTCCGGCGTGAATTGTCGCATTCCCAGTCTGATTACTTATAGGTATGCGATATTTCATACAAAACCATTTTTTTTCTTTTGTTTACTTTTTCTTACCTGATTTTGTGGTGCTTTACATTTGTTGTTCTTTAACTATACCATCATTCCCACACAACTGGAGTAATATTGCGATCCAAATATGTATTCATTATCAATATTAATAATTGTGCTTTAAATTTGCGATGTTTGTTTCTGCAAAATGCAAATATTTTAACCAAAATTACAAAAAGCGTCTTTGCTACCGACTTGTATCAACTCGCAGCGGAACGCAACTAATGGCGATGTTCAGGTAGTGGGACTGCTATACTATAGAGGGCGCGATGACAGCGCATATTTTTTTAATGTTTAAAAAACAAAACATTTATTAGCTTCATATATCTTAAATTCAACGTTATAAGTGAGATCTAGAAAAAGCATTATAAAAATAACCATATATTGATGGTATTATTTTGAATGTTAGTGAAATTATGGTTTTTTTAATGCTGGTTTCTTAACGTTATTAAGAAATATCAAACAAGTTTCATGGCTAATCGGTCAAAAAGGAGTTTTTTGTTTCCCTTATATTTTTCCGTGGGTAGCTTGAAAGCTTAACCTCACGGGGGTCCAAGATCTAATGGACACCTAATAAGTGTTGACAGTTCTTTCAGTGTTTTGACAGTTTCTTCTTTGCCCGATTAGCCATGAAACTTGTTTGATTTTTAAATTCACGGGTACGAAATTTCACGTTTGTTAGTATTATTTGGCTTAAAAATTCCGTTGATTGACGCTCACTGTCTTGATGACGGGTAAAAATGCAAAATGCGTTGATCCGGCCTGAAAAGACAAAGAGCTGTCGTAGATCACGGACTATAGTTGTTTTCTTTTATTTGCATTCGATCTTTTCATTAATCGATATTGTATAGCAGTGTTTTCCCTGCTTTTGGTTTTTTGTTTCTCTCGTATATCGGTAGATGGCGCCTCTTGCTATAGTTCGCTCACTAATTACATTTAATTAGAGACAAAACCGTCTGATTACCTTCGCAAGATTTGTCACTTGACCAGCAGTGTTCTGAGGAGTCTCATAAGGACGAAACGGTTAACTGTCAACACTTATTAGGTGTCCATTAGATCTTGGACCCCCGTGAGGTGAAGCTTTCAAGCTACTCACGGAAAAATATAAGGGAAACAAAAAACTCCTTTTTGCCCGATTAGCCATGAAACTTGTTTGATTTTTAAATTCACGGGTACGAAATTTCACGTTTGTTAGTATTAAGAAATATAATTTTGATAATGCTTTTACATAAAATTTTCGTTAGGATTTTCTACATGTTTTTTTAATGTCAAAAGTTGACTTAATTTTAACAGAAATTTGTGTTAGAAAAAAAACATTTTTTTTTTAACATTTATTTAACGTTTTTTACGATTTTGTACTTAGGGGGATAGTAAGGGATCCACTTTTTTTTATACAGTTAAAAAAAAACAATGCCAAACCGTATAAGGACAAATGATAAATTTATGTCTTTTTACAGGCCTTTTTGTTTGCACAAACACCTTGTATTTTTTATATTAATCTAGGACTACAAATTAAGCTTTTGGTCCTAAGCAATTTATTAAGATAAAGAAAACACCCATAAAATGCTTTATATTATTTTGTGGGGTATCGCCCTATAATAAAGCTTTTTTTACAATACAAAAAAGTTGAGAACCGCTGTTATATCTTTGTTTAAATAAACATAGACACCACGTGCTTACACTTTTAATTAAAAAAATTAGTGTTAGTTAATTGAATCGTCTTTCGGAAAATATTTGCCTCGTGTAATAAAAATACACATGTGCTGTTTTTAAATTACACCAAATCATCATACAGGGGGAGACCGGGGATACAAGAATATATACAGTATATTTTTTTATTTTTTGCTAAAAAATTTACAAGTTTACCTAAACAATTTTTTTGTCATAAATTTTTTAATTCTTTGTTAACATAATTTTGTTATACAGGCATCTTTAGTCGAACAAGATTTTTTGTGGTGAAATTTACAAAAGTAGTGGACACTTTAACAACAAGTGAAATTAAAGAAAGAAAAATAAGAAAAAAAACTGTCTCCGACCGGGACTGGAATCTGGAATCTCTTGCTCCGTACGCAAACACTCTTTATATTAAGCCACCGGAGACCATACATAAATTTTTGGAAAACTTCCATCTATGCACGTGTGTGGTGTCTCTCAATACAAGAACGAGAAACTCTCAGGGTATTAACTCGACAAAGCCATCCAACTACTGATCTCTATAATTCTTCTTTCCCACTGTCAAAGGTATGAAAACTCAAATTAGACGTAAAGTATCAACGTCTAAAAAAATGAGATCAACTTTTCGTGTGTTAATCGCAATGGGCGATTGCCAATATAATTCTCAAATAACAAATTGCAAATAATGCAAGGACCTATAGCCATCATAACAAGTGAAATTAAAGAAAAAAAATAAGAAAAAAGTTTTCTGTCTTCGGCCGGGACACCTATTGTCCATTGTATCCAAGGTACGTGGAGATATATTACACATTTGTTTACCTAAATGAATAAAAAACCAAAATTTTCCTTAAAAACTACACTTGCTAGTTATATGCTTATACCACCATTGCCTATTTTAAACTAATTATTTGCCAAAATTTTAGTGTTTTGTTCATGTGGTGGCAGCACTAGCAGTACTTAACTGGCTAATATGAACGTGTTAATTGTGTCCACGTGTCAAGTGTATTCCCGGTCTCCCCTATATTATGGCTTATCTGGGTGCAAAAGGGCAATGGCCTATAACGACAAAGTCAAGGGCGACGCAATATACATAAAAAAATTGATAATATTGTCAACATTTTTGACAAGGGCGTCCCATTCTCGGGCATAAAGGACTAAAAAAATATCGGCTTGAACAAAACAGCATAACTAAAATGACGGAGAAAACAGCGCACGGAAAAAACTCCGCACATAAATAACAGCGCCTTTATAAACCAGCGCAACCAGCATTACCGTTGCATTCCTTGCATCACAGTTGCATTACATATATTACAGTTGCATTACTTGCATTTCAGTTGCTGTACCTGCATAACTGTTACATAACTTTTGCATTACATGAAATTACATTCAAATTATATGCATTCCATATGACATTATTTCAATTTACATTGATTGCTGGTAGAATGAGTGATTGTGAGCAAAACTTAACGCCAAGATAAGTAAAATAAAGTTTTATATAGAATGATCAATCAATACGTATATAAACTAACAAGGTATTCTTGACACCACTATTCTCAGAAACTACTTAACCGATTTCAATGAAATTTTGCACACCTGTTCTATAAGCTATTCTCTTTAATTAAGGTAATTTACGCCGACGCGTGCAATTCGGGCTAACCGGCGAAGCCAGTTATTCTTAAGCAAGTAAGAATATAATGTAACTGAAATTATTATTACTCTAAGAACTGAAACCATATTTAGATCCGATGGGACCAGCATAAAAAAAAGAGAAAAATACAGGCCAGGATACTAACGTGAAATAGTAATGAAAAGAGCCTGTTATCATTCAATGCATAGCAATAAACAGTTAAAATTTTAAACAACAAGTGAAATTAAAGAAAGAAAAATAAGAAAAAAGTTTTCTGCTTCGGCCGGGGATCGAACCCGGGATCTCTCTCTCATACCTTTTGACAGTGGGAAAGAAGAATATAGAGAGATCAGTTGGATGACTTGGTCGGGTTAATACCCTGAGGGTTTCTCGTTCATGTATTGAGACACCGCAGCCAGCATAGATGGAAGTTTTCCAAAAATTTATGTGGCTTCGGTAGTTCAGTGGTAGAATGTTTGCCTAGATAGCAAGAGATCCCGTGTTCGATCCCCGGCCGAAGCAGAAAACTTTTTTCTTATTTTTCTTTCTTTAATTTCACTTGTTGTTTATAGTTTTAGGTCTTTGCATTATTTGCAATATGGTATTTGATAAGTTAAAATTTTGTTTTAAAAAAATAGTGGTCTACAATGCTCCCGATATCCTCTTCCAGATACATATAGCTTACTGCTTTTTTTTGCACAATAAACACAGATTCAAAAAGTTTTTGTGAGCAGAAGGCTATACCATAATGGCATTCCACTAGGAAAACATAAACAATTTTAGCAGAAGCATCTCCAAGTGCATTAAATACAATTTATATGTCATAGGATCCAGAAGTAATGCAACCGTAATGCAGGTAATAGGGACTTATTGGAATAAAACCTGATTTTATTTTAGAGTCGACTTTATTCTAATACATTTATACTGAAAACTAACAGCTGACCTCTCAAAATTGACACACCAAAGTCAAATTTAATAATAAAGTCGCTAACTTTTATTTAATAAATACCGACACAAATGAATTCGGTTCTTAAATACACAAAGGCCGAATTTTAAAAGAGAGCAGCTGTTTTTTATATGTAAATCTGTCACCATAAGGTCGATTTTAAAATAAGGTCAGGTTTTATTCCAATAAGTGTCTAATGAAAGCAATGCAACCTAAATGTAGGTAATGCAACTGTAGTGCAGGTAATGCAACCGTAATGCAGGTGTTGTCATCGTAATCTTAGTAATGCGACCGTTATGCAACGTAATTCTTTCACTTTGGGGGTTGTCTTAATCGTTTCAGTGTAGTTTTATATTGGCATTACATTAACAATACTCGGATTATCTGCATTACAGTTGCATTACTTGCATAACTATTGAATTACGTGCATTACAGTTGCATTACCTGCACTACGGCTGCATTACTTGCATTACTATGAAAAAAACATTCGCAATACATGTACAGGGTGTCTCATTATATTTTTTCCCGGCCTTTTAGGCCATTAATAATTGATATAGGAATATACAAGAAATTGTGTTCGAATTCGCGAAATTTTTGCTTTTACATTGCATCTTGACTTTATTCCTGATGCTTACCATATTCGACAGGCGCTCAAATTTATAGTTTTTGTAAATTGGCTGCTTCTTATTATTTAATTAACTGCTTGGAACATATTTTCCAAAAATACCCGATATGCCGTAGTTTAGAGCCATAGTTTCTGATATATTAGCAATAATAACAGTACCCCTCTTGTGTTAATTTTAGTATCCTTATTCCAAATTATGTTAGTCCCCATGTATCTACAGTGACAATGACACAACTTTGTTGTCGTTACCGGTTGTCATTTTGAGCGTCATTTAAAAAAAATAGTTGTCATTGTCACTGTTTATACATGTGGACTAACATAGTTCGAAATAAGGACACTGATATTAACACAAAAGTGGCAATGTTATTTTTTTATCATTTAAAAATTTATCGCTAATATTTTAGAAACTATTTATTAAAACTGCGACATATGGGGTATTTTTGGAAAGTATATTCCAAGCCTAATCTATTAATTAAATAATATAAGGAGCAGCAAATTTACAAAAACTATAAATTTGAGCGCCTGTCAAATACGGTAAGCATTAGGAATAAAGTCAAGATGCAATTTAAAAGTAAAAATTTCGCGAATTCGAACACAATTTCTTTTACATTCCTAAATCAATTATTAATGTTCTAAAAGTTCGGGAAAAATATAATGAGACACCCTGTACAAAATTTGGTCAGTTGTTACCCTCTCGAAACCAACTAACCTAATCTAACCTACCTTTAACCGATAGTTCTACTAACTTGTACTAACTCAATTTATTTTACCAAAAATAGGTTTCCTGTAGTTCTGTCTTCAAATTAAAGGGTAGAATTTAGGATTATAAACCAACCTGGAAACATTATACTAACCTATCCAGACACATTACCTAATCTTTTACGACACAATAATCTATTTAACATATACCTAACCGAAACCTGACCTTTAAGAAATTTAAACTTAAGCGCGGATCTATGTCAAAATGTAATAGTCGACAATTTTTTTTTTGTAATATAATTATTTTTTCTAAGGAGGGGTAATTCACCTGTTTTGCATAAAAGTGCATATTTTTTTTTCTAGAGGGGGGTAATTACCCCGTTACCCCCCACTCAAATCCGCGCTTGATTAAACTAGTAATTAAACAAATAATGTGCTTTCTTCTCCGAGCTGTATATTGTCCATGCGCTATTTCTATTAATAATTGAGCTACTTTCCCACATAGCACAAAAATTACATCAACGTTAAATTAACGTGAACAAAAATAACAAAGTTTTTTTTACTTGAAAACAACCTCATAACATGTAATATTTATTTTGTTAAATCTACATGCTTAAAGATGACTTAAAAACAAGGAGAAATCAAGCTATAAAAATTTACTTTTTGCTGAAGTTTCTGGTGCTGTGTATATAACGTGTTTTTTACCCTCGTTATTTTCATGTACCAAATTCACACTTGAAAAGTCCTCCACAACATGTTCTAAAACGCCACTAGATTAAGACTTCTTAAACCTACGAACTTTCTGCGTCTTTTTTGGTAACGTTTTTTTAATAACATTTTTTTTAACTTAAAAGAGACGCGAAAGGAAGTTCTAAAAGTTCACTAGTTTAAGACTACAACACTTCAAGACAATTTTAAAGATGGCGCTCAAGGCCAGACAAAATATCTATTTATCTATCTATATACATTATTTTTTTTTAAAAGCTAAACAAGATTTTTTAACAGTAAACACTTTTACAGAATATTAATGTGTCTTTATCAGGTTAATAAATGATGCGTCGTGATCGTGAAGGATCAGGGATCAGTTGCTTAAAATGTTTTTAGAGTTTAGAGGCCAAAGCACTGCCTGATAGATTTTGTCAAAGTGAAAAATCCCGACATTAGGTGGCGCTGCTGCTAGTAAAATCTCAAAAATATTCAGTAGAAAAGCCATGCAAGTCGCGTTTTAAAATTCGTGTAGAACAGGCGTGAATCTATTGTGATTTTAACGTAAAAATCACTTGAAACTAACGTAAAAACATTGCTGTTTAAATTTTTTAATGGCGTTATTACAACGCAGTTTTTAGCAACGTTATTTTTTATAACGTTAATGAATGACCTATTAAGCTTATTTTCATATATGAAATAAACGTTTTTTTCTAGCAGCTTGTAAAATCAACGTTTTTTTTTCTCACGCCCTTTTTACGTGTTAAACACGTGATTGTGCTATGTGGGTTAATACCAGTCCATTCCCAACAACCAATACAACTAGTATTATTTGGGATGATGAACTTTATATAAATATTGTTACTTATGTAAAACAAATCAAAAAATAAAAACGGTGCAACAAAATAAACCATAAACTAAGTCCAAAAACTGGCCAAATTTAATTGAAATTGAATTACAAGTATATGAATATCATTTTTTGCGGAGGATTAACATTCTTTGATTAAAAACCACTTTTAAGCAGATTTACTGGTAAACATCAATTTTAAAATAATTTTCAAATATCGATGATTACCATAAATTTTAAAATTGATTTTGAGAGCACATGTATATATATCTGAGGGCACGGCAGTGCCTCGCCAAGTTCGCGCGCCGTAACCATCATTTCTGGAAATATTGCAGCCTATATTTGACCTATCTGAAACTCTACTTCGGAATGAGCTACGAATCTCAAACTTTGCACAATCGTAGATCTCCATGGAGTTAACAACACCTCCAAGTTTCATGGAATTCCATGAAGTAGTAAAGTAGTTACGAAATTTCAAAAAACGTCGAAATTGCCACTCACTCACTGACTCACTCATGTATAGATCATCAATATTCTACTGTACTTCCAGACATGCTGCAAAGCTGAAGTTTGTCAGACTGATAGAAATTATGATCAAACCCTTGGAGAAAATCAAAAAACCCCAAAATTTTAATTTACTTCCCTCCCCTATACATTTAAAGTTATGTAAAATTAGCATCGCCCACTTCCAGAAATGCTAGAGAGTTGAGCTTTGGCAGACTGATAGGAACTATAATAAAACTATAGGAAAAAATCAAAAAACCCCAAAATTTTAATTTACTTCCCTCCCCTATACATTTAAATTTATGTAAAAGTAGCATTGCCCACTTCCAGAAATGCTAGAGAGTTGAGCTTTGGCAGACTAATAGGAACTATGATAAAACTATAGGAAAAAATTAAAACACCCCAAAATTCTAATTTACTTCCCTCCCCTATAAATGTAAAGTTAAATAAAAGTAACATTGCCTACTTCCAGACATACTAGAGAGCTGAGCTTTGGAAGACCGATAGTAACTATGATAAAGTTATAGAAAAAAATTAAAACACCCCAAAATTCTAATTAACTTCCTTCCCCTATTAATGTAAAGTTATGTAAAAGTAACACTGCCCACTTCCAGAAACGCTAGAGAGCTGAACTTTTTAAGACTGAAAGGCAATATGATCAAACTATATGAAAAAATTTAAAAACACCAACATTTTAATTTACTTCTCTCTTAAATAAAAGTCCAATATTTTCATTTACTCTCCTCCCCTATAAATGTAAAATTATGTAAAAGTAGCATTACTCACTTCCAGAAACGCTAGAGAGCTGAGCATTGGCAGACTGATAGGAACTATGATAAAACTATAGGACAAAATTTAAAAACACGACAACTTTAGTTTATTTCCCTCCCCTATACATGTAAATTTATGTAAAAGTAACATTGTGCACTTTCAGAAACGCTAGAGAGCTGAGCTTTGGAAGGCTGATAGGAACTACGATAAAACCATGGAAAAAAATTAAAAAATCTCAAAAATTTAAGTAAGGCATTGCAAAAGTATTGAACAATATTCCGCATATTTTACTACTTTAAAAATTAAGTATTATCCAATTCCTTTAAAAAAGAAGTGAAATCATAACAAAAACATTTCATGTAAAAAAGTACGCGAAAATGGCATTCCGTAAAAAGAATTGAGATAAAAGTAAAGTTTTCCAATACAAATTTCAAAATGAAAGGTTCTTACTAGTTTGGAAATATTTTTCCAAACTTGGCTATTACGGCTGTAAATGACTCTTAGGCACAGTGCTAAATTGAACATAAAGAAGTTTGGCTGTAATAGCAAAGTTAAAAAAAACATTTCCAAACTAGTAAGAACCTTTCATTTTGAAATTTGTATTGGAAAACTTGGCTTTACTTTTTTCTCAATTCTTTTTACGGAATGCCATTTTCGCGTACTTGGCTTTTTTTATATAAAATGTTTTTGTTATGATACCTATATTTAAATCATAACTTTGTAATGAACGAAATTTACCGATGTACCTACAGAGTTTTCTCGTATACTTTTACACCATATCTAAAACGTTTATTTCAATAAATATTAAAATATGATAACTACAAAAGTTTCATAATTTTTTACAACGTTTAAGAATCTTAAGGTCGGAATGTCAAAAAAAAAGTTCTAATTGTCAAAATTTGACAGGTCGATGGTTTTTTTAAATTGAACACCCTATATCGATGGTTAAGCGCACAAATGATGTAAGTGCAAAATCAATAATTTTTCAGTATTGGAAAAATAAACTTTGACTGTAAATAAAAATACACAGTTAACACATTTATGAGACTTAAATAGATACAAAAGCATGCTTGATATAAGTAGCAAATTCTTCTTTTGGACTAAGCATAATGAGTGCACATGAAAATTCGGTATTTAATTAGTAGTTTACCATTCAAAAGTCCATATGGAAAATAAAATCACTTAACATATTTGTGCGCTTAACCATCGATATATTATTTTAGATTTTTATAGATCTTTTCTTCCTAAAATTATATATAGGCTGTTCAATTTAAAAAAAAACCATCGACGTGTCAAATTTTGACATTTAGAATTTTTTTTGACATTCCAACCCTAAGATTCTTAAACGTTGTAAAAAATTATGGAACTTTTGTAGTTATCATATTTTGATATCTATTCAAATAAACGGTTTAAATATGATGTAAAAATATACGGGAAAACCCAAATTTTGTACTTTTAAATGGGATAAGGTACTTCTATGGGAGATAAAGATTTTTGATAAAAACCGCATTTGGATATATCAACCCGTTTTTGCGTTACGGGGGCTTTTTAAAAAGTCCGCATTTTGGATTGGGACCTATAACTTTTTTCTTGTTTCTTGTTTGTTTTTTTAAAGCTTAATGCATTTATCAAACAAAATTTTATCTGGTACTTTTAGTTTCTGAGATATAACACAAAGTTATATATTTTCTTACAGAATGAACCCTTTTTTATTTGAGTTTTAAAAATTTTCCTAAAATTTCCTTTAAACCAATATATCACACTTAATGTTTTAATTTTGTTTATTTTTTATACTGTTATTTTTTGTAGTCTTAGCATTTTCTAATCATTTTATTTTTTTTGATTTCTTTGTTTTAATTTTAAATTCAAACAACCTATGTCAAAAAAAATGTATGATAAAAAAAACAAAAAATATAAATTTTGGTTTGGGACGTATAATTTATTTATTTCCTAAAATTTAGTTTTGGTGTAAAAGGCTTGTTTGTAGGGTTTTTAAAGTATAATGCAATTATCAAACTAAATTTTATTTGTTACTTTCAGTTTTCGAGATATAGCACAAAGTTAAATTTTTTTATACAGATTTACTATTTTTTTACTTGTTTTTCGAAATCGACGTAGAATTTTTCTTAAAATAATGTATTACACTTTATGTTTTTTTTTGTATTTTTTTAAAGAAGGGTAGGTCAAGTGGTGTAAAAGTTAGAAACACAAAATCCCGTTGAAAAATTAGACAATTAAATAAAAAATACTAATAATTGGTTTCCGATAGATTTTCTGTTATAAACTGATAGCAGCAGTTGTACCTACAATTTGTTTTATTTTTTTGTAAAAAATAGGCTCATAATAGGGTATTTGAAAAATTTTAGAAAAGTGTTTAGAATGATACATAGATCCCTAATTTGTATGCAAAATTATTAAAATAGTATATTTTATCATGACTACATTTAAAAACAAGTTTTCTAATTTCTGATTTAAATTTGCCGCTAAAACGCTCATTTCTAGCATGGCGTTGCAATGACGTCACAGCGCAGTAAACTCGCGGACAGATACACGGCATTCAAGTGTTTATTTGTTTTTGGTCTGTGTTTTTACTGTTTTTTATGTAAAAAAATGTCCTATAAGAGGCACCACACGCCTCGAATACTAGCATAAAAACACCTGAAAAACTATTTATTTATGTGCCTACAGCAGTAAAAGAACGGAAAAATTGGCTAGAACTTGCTCGAAGAGACCCAAGGGCCTTATCTGATGTATTAGATAAGGCTTTACATTTGTGAAGATCACTTTGATGTGAGTATAACTAAATTGTTTCTATTAATTTTTCTCACGTTGTCTATAATATATATAACTATTTCGTAAATGACGATGACATTTTTGAGGTTATGTTTATTACAAGGAGTGAACAACTAGAATAGGCAGAAAAGTGTACAAATTTTTAGGCGGTGCTAGGCAGTTATTAGGCAGGACTAGGGGGTACCTCTGAATGCAGGATTAGGCAGTGCACATGCAGGCTAAATGTAGGACTGAGCAGTGCATATGCAAGACTAGGCAGTGCATAGGCAGTACCTACGCAGGACTATGCAGTACTTTAAGTATTGCTGGTCGTTGTATACTTTTTGCCTACCTGTCCTGCAATTTTTGATTGTTTCTTAATGCTTAAAATAATAATGATTGGGTATTTAATTGAATCTATTGTAAGTGACATATTAAACAAAATAGCAAAACATCTAACCTAACCTCAAAATCTAAATGAGTAAAAGTAGGCGAAGAATATCGTAAAAAACTTTCACTTATATGCAAAACAACTCATCGAATACTAACATCAACATTTTAACGTTTCTAAATTCCGCAGAACAAAAATCACTGTTGTTGGCAAAGATGCCTACCAAGTTGGAGCTGTCGGCTTTGGAGAATCCGTTTTCCATTGAAAATTTTTTTTTATAAGCAAAACATAAAATAAAATCTAATTTAGGACGATAATTCGCAGTTTAAACCAAAGCAAACATTACCATCCATTAGAAAAAAACACAGAAAATAGGTTCGTTCAAGGCGTTTACTGTTTTGTGACGTCACTCGCAGCTGATTGGTAGACCGCCTGTTTTGAACCACATGGCTAATTGTTTTGATTCAATGAATTTATTTAATTAAAAGAACTATGAATTTGAGAAAAAATTAAACAAAAAGTTTGTTTTTAGCATTCCCAAGACCTAAAGAGATATCTAAAAATAAATATATATTTATTTTTGACTACTGTCAAACACCCTATTAAATTTACAAAATTCATAGCTTTATTTATGGTATGAAACTTTTAAAAATGCTACCGAAACTTTTGTCGTGTGAGTTCGTACATCGGTTTTGTTATTAATAAATATTTTTTCACTTATTTGTTGTATTTAAGTAAAAAAAAAACAAAAACTTATATCTCAATTTTGCCCTGAATTTAGTTTAGACGGCGATCCGACTGTTTATACGTGAATTTTATCTTCAATGTTTCGCCTGACCTGTCTCATTTATGAACTTTTTCAAGGTAAAAATAAATATGAGACACAGTTTGATTTTTTTTTCATATTAAAGGTCAAATATTTATTTTCTTACGTTTGCAATATTTTTCTGATTATCGCTTATATCCGCGTCAGAAACATAGAGACTCATGTTACCTTTGTGGACCTACAAAAAGCATATGATACCGTTCCAGTAGAAAAATTATGGACAGTGTTAGAGCAAACTAATATCAATCATACATACATAAAAGCGATAAAAGAACTATACAAAGGGTCAAAATCTAAAATTAAAATTGGAAATCGACTTTCAAAAAAATTCCTGGTAACAAAAGGCTTAAGACAGGGATGTTTTCCAACTCTTTTTAAAATATACATCGCTGTAGCTCTAAAAAACTGGAAACGTAAAGTGCACGACATGGGAATACAACTTAACGACCGATTTACCATATACACACAACAGTTTGCTGACGACCAAGTAATTGTGGCTAATGATAAAGAAGACATGGAGTATATGATGAGAAAGTTAACAGAAGAATAACAAAAGTGGGGATTAACAGTGAACGTGGACAAGACACAGTACTTATGTATTGGATACGAATCCAGTGAGCTAGTACCAGAAAATGGACAAACAATATCTCCATGTAATGAGTATGTATACTTGGGTGTCACATTTGATAAGACAGGAACAGACTGTAGAGAATTGGAAAAAAGAATAGTAAAAGCAAAAAAGTTATTGGATGTCTTAACAGTATTTTATGGGGCAGAGAGATAAAAAAGAATGTAAAATTTAACATATATGAAACAATGGTCAAAAGGAGAATTGTATGGAATACTTGTCGCGTAACAGAAAAATACAAAACAAAAATGGAAAGTGCCGAAATGGATACAATAAGAAGATCAATGAGAATATCTAGAATAGATCACATAACAAATGAGATCATAAAAGAAAGAATGGGAATCGAGGGAAGCATAACGGATAACATCACTAAAAGGCAAGTGATATGGTACGGCCATGTACAGTCGAGGACTTTTTAAATTGCCGCTCTCGAAAATAAAAAATACTCCTATTTGAAATTCGGAAAAGTAGTTTGAACCAAAATAAAAAAATTGTGACCCCCACCTCTGTCTGTATATATATATATATATTTAAAAATAAAACATTTTTGATTTCTTTAAATGATTAGTTTTGATAGAAAAAAAAATACAGCGGCAATTTAAAAAGTCCCTGACTGTACAACGGATGAGCGACGAAAGATTATCAAAGCAGGTCCTAGAATGGCAACCAATAGGGTGCAGAAAAAGAGGGCGTCCTAAACTAGAATGGCAACAGTCAATCCAAAGATCAATGAGTCAAAAAAATCTGTCAGAGGATGATTGTAAGGATCGAAGAAGGTGGAGAATAGGCGTCGGACAACGTAGAAAAACGTTCTAAACCGACATAGTAGTAGCTTATATCCTCAAAAAAAATTCGAACCTACAGAGGAGTCTGAAACCTTAAAAATATAAAAGTTTTAAAAAGTGTCTCATTTATAAACCACTTGACCCTGATCTGTTTTTTATATACACACTTTCTTTTATTTAAAATTTAGTTGTAGTTTTTTAACAAGAAAAAAAAATCTTAAATAAAATAATGCAAGGACCTAAAACTATAAACAATAAGTGAAATTAAAGAAATTAAAATAAGAAAAAAGTTTTCTGTCTTCGGCCAGGACTCGAACCCGGAATCCCTTGCTGTTTGCGCAAACGCTCTACATTAAGCCACCGTGGAAGTGGAAAGGAAGAATTATAGAGATCAGTTGAATGCCTTGGTTGAGTTAATACCCTGAGAGTTTCTCCTTTTTCTATTGAGACACCTCAGACATGCATAGATAGAAGTTTTCTGAAAATTTGTGTATGGTCTTCGGTGGCTTAATGTAGAGAGCGTTTGCGTACAGAACAGGAGATTCCGGGTTCGAGTCCCGGCCGAAGACAGAAAACTTTTTTCTTATTTTTCACTCTTTAATTTTACTTATTGCTTAAAGAAAAAAAAATTGTGACAAAATACCTGAGGCGAGTTGTAACAGGCTTAAACTACCTTGATTAATTTAAAATAGGTTTTTATGTTATTAGTTAAAAAAAGGTTTGAAAATGTATAAAGAAAATAACCTTGTATAAGTTTTTGAGCTTCAAACTCAATAGTGGGTTTTAGTATAAAAACTTAAAAATGATTACCTTAGATATATTTATTTTAGTTTCTTAATTAGTCCAAATCCAAATATTCATTTTAAAGAAAATTATACCAAATTAAAAGTTATTAGGAAAACAGAAAATGTTGTTACAACCTGCTTCAGTATTCCCTAGACCGCTAGACCAGTTGAAAAAACTTATCATACCTCCAGTTATATTGTGTCATCATGTACAGAATATAAATCTTGACATTTTGTAACTTGTTTTTTAATTTATAAATATCTGATTTTTATTCTAAGAAACTAGCAATTTAAAAACTCTCTTCCAGGCTTGTCTCGTAGGAAAAAAGAATAAAACGAAGGTTTTAATTAATATGGTCCGTTAAAGTTGCTTAATGAGCAAATACAATTTAGCTATCCAACTTTGACTGCACGGCAATTTTAAGGAATACAAACTTTATAAATAATTCTAAACTGAAACTAGGGCACTAAGTAAAAAGAAAAAAAGTGGCCTAATTTTTCACAGGAAATAACACTGAAAAAAATTCATTATGTCAAAGCAAATCGTGTTTTTGACCTACATTCGTCAAGCGCAGATCTGGACATAAATCTAGGGGGGAGGGGGCAATTATTAACAAAAAAATATGTATGCATTTTATTTTTCTAGGGGGGGGGGGAATTATCCGTTAAGCCCTTATATATTTATTAACTAAAAGTGCATACATTATTTTCTGGGAAGGGATAATTACCACGTTACCCTGCTCAAATCCGCGCTTCGGCCCCACCATACTGCAACTCGGTGTTTTTGTTGATAAACTGTATAGTTTTGAAAATATGAATATTCAAAATTTTCAATTTTGGTCTTATGGAATTCCTTACCCTAAAATTCTCTAAATGACGTTTTTTAGAATACTAACTCAGGGTATGGTGTTTTCGCATCTCTATGATCCTATCGTACTGCTACTTGGTGCTTTTGTTAATAAACTGTATACTTTTTAAAATATGAATTTTCAAAATTTAGCCATTTGTGTCTTATGGGATTCTCTACCCTAAAATTCGCTAAATTACGTTTTTCAAGGTATGGGTTTTTGGCATCTCTATGGCCCCACTATATTGCAACTTGGTGCTTTTGTTAATAAACCATATAGTTTTTAAAATATGATTTTTCAAAATTTGGCCATTTTGGTTTTATGGGATTCACTACCCTAAAATTCTCTAAATGATGTTTTTCCGATTCTTAACTCAGGGTGTGGTTTTTTCGTATCTCTATCGCCCCATCATACTGCAACTCGGTGCTTTTATTGATAAACTTCATTGCTTTTAAAATATGAATTTTCAAAGTTTGGCCATTTGGGCCTTATAGGAATCTCTACCCTAAAATTCGCTAAATAACGTTTTTCCGAATCTTAACTCAGGGTGTGGTTTTTTCGCATCGCTATGGTCTTGCAATACTGCAACTCGGTGCTTTTTTTGATAAACTGTATAGTTTTAAAAATATGAATTTTCAAACTGGCTATTTTGGTCTTATGGGATTTCCTACCCTAAAACTCTCTAAATGACGTTTATTCAAATCTTAACTCAGTGTTTGGTTCTTTCGCATCTTTATGGTCCCACCCCACTGCAACTCGGTGCTTTTGTTGGTACACTGTATAGTTTTAGAAATATTAATTTTCAAAGTTTGGTGATTTTGGTCTTACGGGGTTGCCTACCCTAAAATTCACTAAATTACGTTTTTCCGAATTTTAGCTCAAGGTGTGTTTTTTTCGCATCTCTATCGCCCCATCATACTGCAACTCGGTGCTTTTATTGATAAACTGTATGGTTTTTGAAATATGAATTTTTAAAATTCGGCCATTTTGGTCTTATGGGATTGGCTACCCTAAAATTCACTAAATGACATTTTTCCGAATCTTAACTCAGGGTGTGGTTTTTTCCCATCTCTATCGCCCCACAACACTGCAACTCGGTGCTTTTGTTGATAAACTCCAGCTTCCTTGGTTAGCTGTCGTTTTACTCGTTGAATGAACAAAGAGGTATCACCTATTTTTTAATTCTTTTTGAATTTTATATTTCATCCAATCTTTTTTTCTGTATATAATCAATGAGTATATGACCCATACAGAGTGGCAACTGGCAAGCTTTGCCACATTGAGGGGCAGATGGCACTGAAATAAATGTGTCTAGTACGCAATATTCAGAGACAAGTACTATGATCTAATGGCATTTATATGACAGACATGAACCTCGGAACTCGCACAGTCAACTAAATCGTACTAGTAGTCCCTGAATATTGCGTACTAGACGTATTTATTTCAGCGCCATCTATCCCTCAATGTTGCAAAGCTTGCCAGTTGCCACTCTATATGGGTCATATACTCATTGATCAATCAACCACTGTTATTGTTTTAAAAGGACGAATCCACCCCATTTGTAATGTCAAAAAAAAATCGGGAAATCCTTTAAAAATAAACTGCGATTCTTACAACTTTATTTAAAAAAGTTCTTTCTTATGGGCATAAATCAAAAATACAAACCCTTGGCAAGCGAGTATACGCGAAAAGGAGTTTTATTAGCTTTTTCACCCCTTAAAAAAGCAATATCTTTCAGCGTGTTCTTTTGGAAAGAAAGATATTCCTATTGCTGGTGATACGAACTCACAAAGAGATAAACGTAATAAGAAAAATAAATGAGAAAAAATATCTAGTTACGTATATTAGGTATGTGTAAAAGGAAATTGAGCCCTAATCTGCTTCCTTATCGTAAAATAAGTTTATTTTATCCCGCTTAAGATTATTTTCTGACTAGATTGCATGGCGACAGGAATTGTTGCTTAACCAATGTAAGTAAAAAATCAGTAGAGGTAATTACATATTTTTTAAAAACGTTTAATTTTCTAAAGTATAAAACGCCACTTCAAAGTGGTAAAGTCAACCACGAACACCGGAATTCCCATCCTCATCGTGGCTTGCCTGACTACAGTAAATCAAACTGACTACAAAATACAGGGTAAATCAAAAATAATTAAATGGTTGAACCGTGATGAAATGCCTTTATTCCTTATAGATCGGTGGACGTTTACATCCCCCCATATGCTTAGTTTCCTTGGTTCGCTGTCGGTTCACTCGTTGAATGAATACAATAATTTCACCTATTTTTCCAATATTTTTGATTTACCTTGTATCTCAAGCCACGCTGAGGATGAGAATGTCTTTTTCTGAAACGCGGGTGTCCATGGTTGAGTTTTCCCCTTTTAAAGTTGCCGTTTATACTTTTGAATTAACAAATAATTTCACCTGTTTTTTTAATTCTTTTTGAATTTTATGTTATGTTTTTCACCCCTTGAAGAAGTATTATCTTTCAGCGTGTTCTTGTGGAGAGAAAGATATTCCTATTGCCGATGATACGAACTCACAAAGAGATAAACGTAATAAGGAAAATAAATGAGAAAAAAAATATCTAGTTACGTATATTAGGTGTGTGTATAAGGAAATTGAGCCTTTTCAAAGTCAACCACGAACACCGGTGTTTCGGAAAAAGGCATTTCCATTCTCAGCGTGGCTTGCCTGACTACAGTAAATCACACTGACTACAAGATACAAGGGAAATCAAAAATAATTAAATGTGATGAAATGCCTTTATTCCTTATAGATCGGTGGACGTTTTCATCCCGCCATATGCTTAGTTTCCTTGGTTCGCTGTCGGTTCACTCGTTGAATGAATACAATAATTTCACCTATTTTTTCAATATTTTTGATTTACCTTGTATCTCAAGCCACGCTAAGGATGAGAATGCATTTTTCTGAAACACGGGTGTCCATGGTTGAGTTTACTTACCTCTTTAAAGTTGCCGTTTATACTTTTGAATTAACAAATAATTTCACCTGTTTTTTAATTTTTTTGAATTTTATGTTATGTTTTTCACCCCTTAAAGAAGCATTATCTTTCAGCTTGTTCTTTTGGAAAGAAAGATATTCCTATTGCCGATGATATGAACTCACAAAGAGATAAACGTAATCAGAAAAATAAATTAGAAAAAAATATCTAGTTACGTATATTAGGTGTGTGTATAAAGAAATTGAGCCTTAATCTGCTTCCTTATCGTAAAATAAATTTATTTTATCCTGCTTAAGATTATTTTCTGAATGGATTGCATGGCGACAGGAATTGTTACTTAACCAATCTAAGTAAAAAATCAGTAGAGGTAATTACATATTTTTTAAAAACGTTTAATTTTCTAAAGTATAAAACGCCACTTCAAAGTGGTAAAGTCAACCACGAACACCGGTGTTTCGGAAAAAGGCATTCCCATCCTCATCGTGGCTTGCCTGACTACAGTAAATCAAACTGACTACAAAATACAGGGTAAATCAAAAATAATTAAATGGTTGAACCGTGATGAAATGCCTTTATTCCTTATAGATCGGTGGACGTTTTCATCCCCCCATATGCTTAGTTTCCTTGGTTCGCTGTCGGTTCACTCGTTGAATGAATACAATAATTTCACCTATTTTTCCACTATTTTTGATTTACCTTGTATCTCAAGCCACGCTGAGGATGAGAATGCATTTTTCTGAAACACGGGTGTCCATGGTTGAGTTTACTTACCTCTTTAAAGTTGCCGTTTATACTTTTGAATTAACAAATAATTTCACCTGTTTTTTAATTCTTTTTGAATTTTATGTTATGTTTTTCACCCCTTAAAGAAGCATTATCTTTCAGCGTGTTCTTTTGGAGAGAAAGATATTCTTATTACCGATGATACGAACTCACAAAGAGATAAACGTAATAAGGAAAATAAATGAGAAAAAAATATCTAGTTACGTATATTAGGTGTGTGTATAAGGAAATTGATCCTTAATCTGCTTCCTTATCGTAAAATAAATTTATTTTATCCCGCTTAAGATTATTTTTTGAGTGGATTGCATGGAATTGTTGCTTAACCAATCTAAGTAATAAATCAGTATAGGTAATTACAAATTTTTTAAAAACGTTTAATTTTCTAAAGTATAAAACGCCACTTCAAAGTGGTAAAGTCAACCACGAACACCGGTGTTTCGGAAAAAGGCATTCCCATCCTCATCGTGGCTTGCCTGACTACAGTAAATCAAACTGACTACAAAATACAGGGTAAATCAAAAATAATTAAATGGTTGAACCGTGATGAAATGCCTTTATTCCTTATAGATCGGTGGACGTTTTCATCCCCTCATATGCTTAGTTTCCTTGGTTCGCTGTCGGTTCACTCGTTAAATGAATACAATAATTTCACCTATTTTTTCAATATTTTTGATTTACCTTGTATCTCAAGCCACTGAGGATGGAAATGCCTTTTTTTGAAACGCGGGTGTCCATGGTTGAGTGTTCCCCCTTTAAAGTTGCCGTTTATACTTTTGAATTAACAAATAATTTCACCTGTTTTTTAATTCTTCTTGAATTTTATGTTATGTTTTTTACCCCTTACAAAAGCATTGTCTTTCAGCGTGTTCTTTTGGAAAGAAAGATATCCCTATTGCCGATGATACTTACTCACAAAGAAATAAACGTAATAAGAAAAATAAATGAGAAAAGAATTGCTTGTTACCTATATTAGGTGTGTGTATAAAGAAATTGAGCCTTAATCTGCTTCCTTATCGTGAAATAAATTTACTTTATCCCGCTTAAGATTATTTTTTGAGTGGATTGCAGGGCGACAGGAATTGTTGCTTACACAGTTTTTGTAGAAAATCAGTAGGTAATTCCAACATTTTTAAAAATAATAAATTTTGTAAAAAAAGGAAACTTCAAAAAGGTAAAGTCTACCACGGGCACTGGTGTTTCGGAAAAAGGCATTCCCATCCTCAGCGTGGCTTGCCTGACTACAGTAAATTAAACTGCCTACAAGATATAAGGTAAATCAAAAATAATGAAATGGTTGAAGCGTGATGAAATGCATTTACTCCTTATAGATCGGTGGACGTTTTCATCCCGCCATATACAGTGAAAGTCGGATATAACGACGGCAAAGGGACCAACAAAGAAGGGTCGCTATAACCAGTCGTCGTTATAATAGGACCTACTTATTTTAAATAAAAACTCCTCTATGTTACAACTTTTTTAATATTTACCCTAAAAGTACATAAAAAGTCGAATAAAATCATCATATTCAATATAAAAAAGTAAGCCTAATGAAATAAGTAAGACGTACCCAAATATTATGGATATATGTATTAATATCTGCAATAACTAAATATACATACATTTTACTTAATCTAATAATCTGTCATTTTTGCTTGTCTTTTAAAACGAGTTGAAATAAATCTATTCGATTTTTTTCTCTATAGTCTAGAAGCATTTTGCTACTCTCATGAATGTAAAGTACAAAGCTATTCAGGCTTTTCACAGCTCGTAAAGCTTCAATAGTAGATGGTAGTCTAAATTCTTCTCCATCATCAGATGCGTCTTCACTATTTTGATGCGGGATCTCTTAATTCGCAAGCACTTCAGCTACAATTTGCTCATCAGACAAAGAACTCTTTGCTTTCACGTAAAGATCAACATTTACAAAATCTGCCATAATTCATCTGACAAGTTAAGGTTATCTTTAATTACAGCGAGAGTCATGTCATCTTCTGTTTCCAAGCCATTATTCGTTCTTCTTGCCAACTCGGTCAAAGGAATATTATATTCTTCTGAGTAGTCTTCAAAATCGTCAGTGTCTGTTGTTAACTCTAAGAAACCTGCATGCTTAAAACAGATCGCGATTGCTTGTTGCGACACCCTGTTCCAGGCTTTGCTGATCATCGATATTGCATCCAGAATGTTAATAACAGACTTCTTGTTTAACTGATTGTTTTCAACGATATTCATTAACTGAAATTTTCTAAAATGGACTTTCATTGATCTTGTGATACCTTGGTCAACTGGCTGCAGCACTGATGTGGTATTTGGTGGAAGAAATTGCAGATTAATATTCTTTAAATTTCATACTTTTGGGTGCGCTGGACAACTGTCTACTAAGAGTAAAATTTTCTTATTTTTCTCTTTAATTCAGCGTCCCAATCCCGCAGGATCTTGATAAATAAATCTGAAGGCATCCATGATTTTTTGTTAGACATGTATATGTCACAGGTAACGACTTAATGTTTTTAAAGCAAGGGGGTTTTTTGATTTACCAATAACAAATAATTTACATTTTTCTGATCCCGTCATATTAGTAGCAACCAAAAGAGTGATTCTTTCCTTCGACATTTTCCCACCAGAGCACCTTTAAATTTCAGTGTCTTATCCGGAAGCATTTTAAAGAAAATGCCCGTCTTCTGCGTTAAAAATTTCGTCACTCGTATAACCTTTTCTTATTTCAGGCCATACTGTTTCAAGCCAGTTTTCTGTCACAGCCAGTTTTCTGTCACTCCAGCAGGTACGAAAGCAGCTTCACACTTACTTTTCCATACACAATATTGTGTCTTTTTCGGAAACGTTTAATCAAACTTTCTGAGCATTTATATTCCGGCCTTACCATCCTCAGCGTGCATTGCCTACATTAAATCAAACTCACAACAACAAACAAGGTAAACCAAAAAGAATGAAATGGTTGACCTGTGTCGAAATGGTAGATTCGTTATAAGACCGGTGGAGGTTTTTGTCCCGTCATGGACTTAGTTTCGTTGGTTCGCTGTCGGTTCACTCGTTGAATAAATAAATAGGTTTTACCTATTTTTTCATTCTTTTTGATTAACCTTGTATCTTGTAGTCAGTTTGATTTACTATAGTCAGGCAAACCAAGTTGAGAAAGCTTGAAATTGGTTAGAGATACTAACTAACTAACTAACCGATATGTCGTATTTAAAATATATAAAGACAAAGCATTACTATATCAGCAAATAAGTTAAAAATACACAAAATCCGATTTCTCTATATCTTACTTAAAAATAGGCTTCATGAAACGTTTCAGCAGAACTTCTCCGAACGGGCATGTTGGGGTTAATGGTGCGCGAATTTAGGGGTGCTAACGTTTGTTTTTGGCCACAAGAATTAAAAGACTTTCAAAAGCTGAAAAGCAGAGGTTTTACCGATTATATTTGAAAAAAATTTATGAGTTTGATATATAGTATTGGACAAAATTGTAGCAACAAATTATAAAATTATATTAATAAGCAAATTAAGTACATATACACATAGACTACAGACTGACTTTCGACGATTTATAAGAGCACATGTTATCTAAATCGTATGAGATAAGAACTCGTTTATATTTTGTCTGGTTTGGAAAATATCATTTTTTTAATAAACTGACTACACTTTTCTGTTGGACAAAAATATAGCAACAAACATTTATCTCCTCATTTTTTTAAAGCCTTAGATATTAAGTTTAAGTTATTTATGTTAAACTGATAAGTGGTATAGTAACTAATGAAAATTTTAAATATGGGTCGCACAAGCAGGTACAGTATTAAAAATGAATTTATGAAAATGTACAATCAGGGTATCAAGTAAACCTAAACAGCTAATAATGTATTATTACATTGATCTATAGTGTAAAAAACCTTAAATAATTTTAGATGGTGGTCTATTTTGCCGCTGCAAATCACCTGACGTCAAAGAAAAGCAAAAAAGTACATTGAATTTTTAACCCAATAAAACGTCGAATGGTTGGATCATCCTCCATACAGTCCCGACCTAAGTCCTAAAATTGTTGTTTTCTTATTTCACGGGTACTAAACTTTACGTTTGTATTATCTTTGGCTCATACTCCTCTGACCCGACATAAAACGTCTCGAAGGCGGAAAAAATGCACTATGAATTGACCCGACCTGAGGGATGATGATGTCACGGTACTGTTTTTTGTTTAATCTGCCTGCCTTTTGTTTTTACTTTGGTAGTTTCTTTTGTATTTGCTGATATCGTCACTTATGTAAAAGCATAGGGTATCGCAGGCATTATGTTTTCTTTTATCTTTAGATGAAATTCATATACTGTCTGTAGCTTTACAAAAGTGTCATATTGACCATGCAGTGTGCTGAAAAGTCCCTTAAGAATGAAACAGTTAACTGTCAACACTTAATAGGTGTCCATTAGATCTTGGACCCCCGTGGGTGTATAGCTTTCGAGCTGCCCACGGGATAAGACAGAAGTAAACCAAATCTTTCTATGCCCGATTAGCCACGAAAATTGTTGTTTTTTTTAGGAGATAAGCTAAAGCTCGAATTAATACCTATTAAGCGGGGTCTACACATAACGTTTTGCCTGACGTTTTACTTGATCAGGTAAAACGGATCAGGCAAAACCTTTCGTGTAGACAATAAAACGTACGTTTTGCCCGAACTGAACAGGACTGAAGTCGGACCTGTTGAACTGATCGGTAGAGGCTTTGTTTCCGGTAAAACGTCAGTTTTAGCGGCATTTCTTGTGGTAGTGCATACAATTTCAATTCCTTTCTAGTGCAACTTAGAAGTTGGTATATGAAACGTCCGACATTAGATAAGACAATTTTTTAGGAAATCAAACAGGCTATTGTCTGTCTCCACTAAGTTTTAATTTGTTTTAAACAAATAGTCCCGACATGTTTCGTAAGCAGAAACTTGCATCTTCAGGGGACATTACCAAACTAAATCAGCACAACATTTTGAAAAACTGGTTAAAAAACTATGTTTAGCTACTGAAACGGTTAAGTCATAGACATTTAAAACAAAAAACATTATTGACAAAAGCAGTGCTTCCTCCATGGTGTATCAAAAACTGATCTAAAAACTTACGTTAAAACTATCAAGAGTGTACGCTAGTCTTTCAACCGTCATACTTGACCCTTTTGACTGACAGGCAAGACGTAAGGTAAAATGTTATGTCTAGACCGGGCTTTCAACAGTTATCTTCCAAAGATTTTGTTGATGGCTCCACACTATTTTTTCTACAAACATTATATGGCGCTCGTATATTGACAAATATGATAATACAGTAGAGTTTCCATTATTTTTCCCTATGAACCTATATCTGTTTCCTCAATGGACTTGTTTTTATTTGAGTTTCCGGTATATTTTTTATTTAAATTGCTGTTTTTATTATTGTTTTTTGTAATAATTTAACAAAGTCCGAATTTCAACATGATCTGCGTGTGGGTTATGATTGTATGCAGTGGCGGATCCAGGGCAGGGACAAAGGGGCCCGCTCTGCTCCATCTTGACATAAGTTTATTTTAAACGGTAATTTTTCACAAAATTTACACTTTATTTAAAATTGTCTAAAATTTTTACAAAAAACTCAATTTATTTTCCAAATGTTTGCATGTAGTTCTTTATTTCAGAGCTCAAATTAAAAAAAAATGTTTATGCTGCCTCGTTGGACCCTCTCCTCGGACATCCTAAATCCGCCACTGATTTTATGTGAAATAAAAAAACTATTGGTAGTGCAGAAAATTAAACAATTTAAATGTGCTAACAATCTTAATTTTCAACAAGCATGTCATTGAGGACGTTTCCAGGTCTGCGGAACGATCGATCGACCTGAAGTTCAAGAGTATTTAAATTTCCACTTAAAAGTAAGATATTAATTTGCAATTCTAAGTAATCTAATTTGTTTTTGACCTCTAAATATAATTGACAATGGTTTGCCACTAGTGTAAAATATGATATTTGAGGGCACGGCAGTGCCCCGCCAAGTTCGCGCTGCTGTACCATCTTCTCTTGAAATATTTCAGCCCATATTTGACCTATCTAAAACGCTACTCCGAAATAAGCTACGAACCTCAAACAACTCCTCCTAATTTCATGGACTTAAAGTAGTATAGTAGTTACGAAATTTCAAAAAACGTCAAAATTGCCAAAATTCTACTGTACTTGCAGACATGCTACAAAATTCTAA
Organism: Aspidapion aeneum; assembly: GCA_963576565.1. Taxonomy (NCBI): domain Eukaryota; kingdom Metazoa; phylum Arthropoda; class Insecta; order Coleoptera; family Brentidae; genus Aspidapion; species Aspidapion aeneum. Next base: position 15,949,861 of record OY755045.1, on the reverse strand, counting down.
TTTACTCCCCTCCCTATACATGTAAAATTATGTAAAAGACACATGCCCACTTCCAGAAATGAGCTTTGGCAGACTGATAGGAACTATGATAAAACTATAGTACAGGAAAAAATTAAAACACACCAAAATTCTAATTTACTTCTCTCCCCTATAAATGTAAAGTTATGTAAAAGTAACATTGTCAACTTTTAGAAACGCTAGAGAGCTAAGCTTTGGAAGGCTGATAGGAACCATGATAAAACCATGGGAAAAATTAAAAATCCTCAAAATTTTAAGTAAGGTATTGCAAAAGTTTTAAACGCATATTTTACTACTTTAAAAATTAAATATTATCTTCTTCCTTTAAAATAGAAGTGAAATCATAACAAAAACATTTTATGTAAAAAAAGGCCAAGTACGCGAAAATGGCATTCCGTATAAAGAATTGAGATAAAAGTAAACCCAAGTTCTCTAATACAAATTTCAAAATGAAAGGTTCTTACTAGTTTGAAAATGTTTTTCTAAACTTGGCTATTACGGCTGTAAATGACTCTTCGGCACAGTGCTAAATTGAACATAAAAAAGTTTGACTGTAATAGCAAATTTTAAAAAACCATTTCCAAACTACAAATTGTGAAAGGCTTTCGCGGCCATCGTCCAATGGTGGGTGTGCTTTCGGGTTGTTCGGCCGTCGTCGTTGGAAATTCGTTCTCGACGGTTCGCCATCTCGAGTGGATGGCATCTTCAGGAGATGTTGACTGTTTGTCGGCTTCTCGAAGACTTTTTTAACCAGTTTTCGAGAAGCCGACAAACAGTCAATCTCCTGAAGACGCCATCCACTCGAGATGGCGAAACGTCGAGAACGAATTTCCAACGACGACGGCCAAACAGCCCGAAAGCACACCCACTATTTCCAAACTAGTAAGAACCTTTTATTTTAAAATTTTTATTGGAGAACTTGGCTTTACTTTTATCTAAATTCTTTTTACGGAATGTCATTTTCACTTACTTGGCTTTTTTTACATGACATGTTTTTCTTATTATTTTTTAATATAAGTTTCGGCACCTTAAGGTCATTAAAAAATAATTTCTCATTTTAAAATTAAATAGAGGAAATTTTTTTTACTAATATAAATTTTAAAGTTTTTAAATAATATAAAAGTTTTATATTATTGCTTTGTCTCTTGAGAGTTTTAATTCCTTTAAATGTTAATTAGCTAGTCATGGTAATATTCCACTTCTCGTCTACTCATGTTCCAATTCTCATTATGTTTATTTTGAAAAATAGAAATACACATACTTACCTAATAACCAGTTAAAAATAAAATAGAGGCTGGCGACCTTAAGCATCACCAGAGCTTTAAACCCTACACTGCCTACCCGGATAAAGAAGGAAGCGATGGCAGCATACTTTAGAATAAGGGACGCGGGCGTGTGGAAAAGGAGCGGTGGACAAAAAGGACATTCGGAGATCGCGACTGTGACGGAAAAGGAGATTCGTCTATTGACGTACAGGCTAGCGATGCTAGAGAAGCAGTTAAGGAAGAAAAGGGAATACCGTTTAACTATACCGCCAAGGGATGCATGGAAAAAGGACGGGGTTGAATTTCTTAGCGATGCCACGGTCTGCTATACAGACGGATCAAGGCTAACAGACCCGAATTCGACCGTAGCAGGAGTGTACGTGGAAAGCAAGGGTATTGGGAAAAGCTTCTCGCTGGAATCCAATGCAACAGTCTTCCAGGCAGAGGTTAACGCCATACTGGTGGTAACATGGGAGGAGGAAGAAATTAGGAATCTACAGGCAAGCATCTCTGCATCTATTCAGACATTCAAGCTGTGCTGAAAGCACTGTGCAAACCAACCATGTCCGCGGGTTAGGTGGAGGAGTGTGCGAATGCACTTCAGGAGACGCCCAGAGTAAGAGAGGTGGAGCTCGTATAGGTCTCAGGCCACATAGGAGTCCCAGGAAACGAGAAAGCGGACCAACTCGCCAGAGCCTTTCCTGGGGTTAACAAGGGCAATTGAAGTCGGCCCTAACAGAGTGGACCCATAAAGAGGTATAAAAGGAAACGCCAGACAGGCGAAGGAGTATGTGATCGGATAAATCAAGTCCCGTAGGGACTGGCTGCTCCGTAGAAGATGAAGCGAGGTGGGAGCAATAGTGGGAGTTCTAACCGGACACTGCATCCTACAAGGACAATTGGCGAAGAAGAAAGTGAGGGGCGACGCGACGTGCGAGCAATATTGGGTCAAGGACGAGACCTCAGCGCATCGAAGAGAAAGCCTTTGAGACCGAGGCCCTTCTCAATTTGAGGTGGCTCGATATTCTGGCCTTTATACAGAAGATTCCTTAGTGAGGAAAGGACACAATAGGGGGATGCCCCGAGGTTGGCGAAAAGGGCGCTTTATGTGCCCAGTCGCCAGGACTAGACCCTACCTCACACTACTAGTACTACTAACATCGCAATACTGTGCGTACCCGTGAGATAACAATTTGCCTTTTTTGCAAAATGTGGCAATTTATTTTTTTTAGAAAAAAGCATTATGAAAAATTTAAAAATACATTTTAAAATGTAGCACCTTGACCTACATTTCACTAAACAATGACGAAAAGTGGTCAATGTAAAAAATGTTGTCCCTAACCCTGTTTTTTTATGGGAAAATTTTTAAAAAATCACAGAAAATTAAAGTTGAATCCTTTAGCAGTTTAGAAATATTAAGGGAGGGGAATAAATAAAGTAATTAAAATCTTATAATTAGTCTATTTAAAAAGAAACAAATAACCCATATATTTTATGCAAGCAAATGTCGATGTCCCAAATTTCGTCACCCATATGTCTCAAAACTCGTTACCTTATTTTTATGTTTTAATTTAGAAAATTGCCCAAGAAAAGAGTATGACAAAATATGTGAACAGTGAACATCTCGACTTCTTTGTAATACGTGCCAATTTACTTTTTTACAAAAAAAGCATTAGACAAGATTCAGGACTAAATTTTAAAAATCAACACCATGGCCCACTTTTCCTCAGGTATGACAAATTTGGGCAAAAGTTAATTTTCTTGTGCATTAATCCGTCATCCCTGTTTTTTTAAGAAAAAAAAACAAAAAAAAAATTCTTGAAAAATTAAATTTGAACTTTCTAGCTTATGTTAAGATTTTTTTTTAATGTTTAACTTTATAAAGAAGTTTAATGAAAAAGTATATAGACGTGCAGTTCTGTTACCTTAAAAGAAAGCACATACGGGAGCGTTGAGTGTTTACTAACGACTAAATTAAATTTCGCAGCAATCTTGTTTTAAAACCTGCCGTTTTAGCGTTTATAAACGAGATATTAAATCAGGGCACTTTTTTTTAAATTTCGTTAAATAGAATTTTTAGTATTGGCGAAAAAATCAACTGACTAATTGTGTGTCAGTGTCGAGAATTGGGCTAAGTAACTTATGGATGAATGATTACATCGAAAGCGCGTGCTTCGTTGATGCGGGGGGCGGGGCAGAAATGTGTTTGATTTGGTACTGTACTATACATTAAAAAATAAAAAATATACTCAGTACCTCAAAACGAAAGTGCATAACCAATGTATACATCCTGTACTTAACTATGGATCCCAGACCTGGACATATGTTACATGTTAAGCTAACAGATAGAAAAACCAATGAATGGATAAGAAATAAAACAAAAGTAAGGGATGTCAGAGAGAGAGAAAAGTAAAGTGTAAACTGAAGACGTTGGAAAAATAAAAAAAGTAAGGGAAGACCCCAAGTGAGATTGGCGGACGATGATGGATGAACACGGCGACAGAGAGAGAAGAGTGGATGATATTGAGGGAGGTCTTTGTCCAAAGAAGGATTGAAGAAGACTAAATAGATAAAGAATAGATAGAGATATCAAAAAAATATTCTGGGGTGTCATATAGTGGGTGTCCGAGACCCCCCTTGATCCTTGACACGCCACCGCTGGATGAATAGTTAAAACAAACTGTTATCGCGAAAATGAGAGAGATGCAATAGCAATTTTTATATTCAAAGTGCGTAGTTTATTTTCATTAAGAATTTTTGTAAACACGTGTTGTTTACTTAAAACAGAATATTAATGCTCGTTAATGAAAAATCACCAAAATACCGATTAGTGACATTCAAATATTAATAATAAAACATTTCCTATGATTTAGGCTTAAGATTTCTGATAAACAATTAATTGTTTTAACATAGTAAGTGCTTTGCATAGAAGTGCGCAGACTTTTTGAACGCGGGGAGAGAAGGGTAATCTATTTGTTTTTTTTTAATCATAACTACATGAATGATTTGGGAAACTCAGTCTCATGTAAACGTGATTTTTGTAAGTTTATCAATAACAATATTCCACTATATATATATATATATATATATATATATATATATATATATATATATATATATATATATATATATATATATATAAATATATATATATATATGTATATATATATATAAATATATATATATATATATGTATATATATATATTACGTTTGTAGACTTTGAAAAAGCCTTCGATAGCATTGAGCACTGCACAGTGAAAGCATCTTTAATTAATAGCCAAATAGATCACATATACACAGACTTAGTAGCCAATATAAATAGCGAAGCAACAACATCAATCAAAATCCATGAAGCAACCAAGCCAATCTTCATAAGGAGACGTGTCAGGCAGGGTGACACAATATCCCCTAAACAAATTAACTAGACTCTAGAAGATGTTTTTAAAAACTTAGATTGGGAAGAAATAGGCATCAAGGTTAGCGGACAATACTTAAACCCCCTAAGATATGCTATCGATATCACCTTAATAACAGATAAGACAGCAGCAGCTGAAAATATTGGCTTAAGTATGAACTACACTCCTAATAAAATTATAACAAACAAAAATGATGATATCACGATCAGAATAAACCAAGAAAAAATAGAAAAAATTGAGAAATATATATATATAACGGAGACAAATTATTAAACTAAAAGAAGAAAACCAAACGATTGAAATCAAGAGACGAGTGAGGTTGGCCAGATTACTTATTAAAAAATAAAAAATATCCTCAATACCGTAAAACAAAAGTGTATTACCAATACATCCTTCCTGTACTCACATATGGATCCCAGACCTGGACACTTACAAAATCAAATATGGATAAGGTAACAAAAGCCCAAAGATCAATGGCAAGACAAATAATAAGGAATGTCAGAGAAGCCGTAGCAATATTAAAATGGAAAGACGATCGATGAAACAGATATATTGTAACCTAGAGACCTTGGAAAAATAAAAGAAGTAAAGAAAGAGCCCAAATAAGATGGGCGGGCGATCTGAAGAAACATGCGGGGAGTAGATGGATGAACATGGCGACAGACAGAGAAGAGTGGAAGATATTGGGAGAGGCCTATGTTCAAAGATGGATCGAAGAAGATTAAATAACTGGACAATAGATTACAACAAAAATTAATATGCATTTTTTTTATGATGCCGAGAGTGTACGTAGGTATAGTTTTTGCAAAGTCACTTGAGTAACTCCTAATACAGGGTTCTATCGATTTCATAAAATTTTGCTTCATTCTGCCCTTCAAAAGTTATGCAAATTCATATAAAATCTTCTTGGTATAATTTCAACCCTACCGACAGAGAAGAGGCGCGGCTCTTTGCGGTCCGACCACAAAGTATTTGTTTTCCGACCGACCGAGCCCAGGTGGATGGATGGCACCTGATTGGCAGATTTTTTTGAGATGCGCTTTTAATTGCTTTCGGGTGTGCTTTTCGGGACCCCTTTAGTCGGCAGTATGCAGAGTTAGAAAATAAATCAGTGTCGTTTCTGTAGGTGTAGGAATAGAAAGTTTTATTATCTATTTTTATTTCTTTAGTTTACGCCATAATTAAATGAAATAATTCTCATGAGTATATCTATCGCCGCCCATGTCACTTTCTATAAAGGGTATGCCGATGGTCGGTTTTTATCTTTGTTCAACTGACTTTGCAAAAACTATACATTAATTATTATTTTCGTCATATACATATATATGGCTAGGGGTTTTTAATGGCCCACCTGGACCCTCTCATGGGCACGCCTATGCTTTGTTTATTGGAAGCACGTGGCAAAAAAAATACCAACATGTGTTAAAAACGCGTTAGTTATAATTAATCAGACATCATAAATTAGGTAATTAAGGAAGTAGGTACAAGTAAATATCCATTTACATTTCGGCGAGATAGGCAAAGTGACAACTTAATTGTTCCTTTGTCTCTGTGTTATAAATCAATAGACAATTTCGATACCTGGTATTATAGTGGTAATAAAAAAAAATTAATAAAAAAACACCCAACTGCTAAACCTATATGTACAGGGTGACTCATTATACTTTTTTCCCACCCAATTATACCATTAATAATTGATATAGGAATATAAAAGAAATTGTGTTCGAATTCGCGAAATTTTTACTATTAAATTGCTTCTTGACCTTATTCCTGATGCCTACCGTATTTGATAGGCGCTCAAATTTATAGTTTTTGTAAATTGGATGCTCCTTATATTATTTAATTAATAGATTAGCTTTGGAACATATTTTCCAAAAATACCCGATATGCTGTGCATCGAAAACTGTCGTAGGAAGTATATTCCACAGCGATGCTGTTCTCCAAAGATATAAATTCTGATATAATGAGGTTCTTGGTGCCTCTATTTTGACGGTAAATTGATGGTTTTCGTCTGTTTGATGTGCTCGCCTAGTAGGTGCTACTGCCGAAGGGATCATACGTGCCAACTCTTCAGAGCATTTTCCGTGATAATACCTGTAGAAGATAGATAGATCGCCCACAGTTCTTCGATGTTCGAGACTATCCAAGCTACGGGTAAGTGCAGGGTCATTGATCAGCTTGATAGCTCGTTTTTACACAATGTTCAAAAGCATTAAGGAATTTTTGGGTGCCGCACTCCATATATGTGAGCAGTATTCCATAGTTGGTCGAATCTGGGCTTTGTAGAGTGTCAGGAGATGGCTTGGTGTATACAGATGTGTTGTACGAAATAGCACCCCAAGTTTTTGGGACGCCCTTTTAGCTATATCTGCCACGTGACTGTGCCAAGACATGTTGGTCGCTGCAGTGACTCCTAAGATGTTCAACTGGCTCTGCAATGTGACAGCACTTCCAGATAGCATGATGTTTGGCTCACCGGTGCTGGTCTTTTTTGAAAACAGGGCTGCTTGGGTTTTCTGCGCGTTGAACTGTACAAGGTTTTTGTTGCCCCAGTCCTCTATTATCTCCAGGTCGTTATTTATCTGCGATATTTGAGTTAGTCTAAGATGATGGAATTCACGTGCGGAGAGACATGTGGGTGGTATGACTGAGGAGACTACATTCCCATCATCTGCAAAGCAATAAACTGGATTTACTGCTTTATCTATGAGGTCATTTATGTAAATCAGAAAAAGTGTTGGCGAAAGGATTGGATAGGTCAAATATGGGCTCAAATGTTTCAAGCAAAGATGGTATAGCACTTTACGCCGCGAACTTGGCCAGGCACTGCCGTGTCCTTAGATAAGTTCAAAAGCCTTTGTTGGTGTTAGTCGTAAATATTTTATAATTAATGTTTTTATAACAAATTTTGTGACCTCTTTAAATATAATGCAATATTTCCATATTATCCTTTATATAGGGCAGCATGCATAAAAAATTAAAAAATGCTGCAGCTTTTAATAGCTTCATAGCTTTGTAATAGTATTCAGAAATGATGCAATTTTTTAAATTGCAATGACCAGGAAAAAATGGCCCAATTTACTCGAAATTGCGGGCTCCCTTTTTATTTTAGTTTGACTGCTGATCAAAATGGACTTTTAGTGGGCGCAATTGTTTTTTAAAAATTGGCCACTCCATTTTATTTTATATGGAAAAAAGGAAAATAATTCTTTTAAATACTCAATTCTTTCGTCTAAAAGATAAATAATAAGAAAATAAATATAAAATTGCTTATAACAAGTAAATATTTATATTTGTTCATTGTTTACCGCACTCCAAAACCCACTAAGCACAAAATCGTAAAAAACGTTAAATAAATGTTGAAATAAAAAATGTTTTTTTTCTAACACAAATTTGTGTTAAAATTAAGTCAACTTTTGACATTAAAAAAAAAACATGTAGAAAATCCTAACGAAAATTTCATGTAAAAGCATTACCAAAAATATATTTCTTAATAACGTTAAGAAACCAGCATTAAAAAACCATAATTTCACTAACATTAAAAATAATACCATCAATATATGGTTATTTTTATAATGTTTTTCCTAGATCTCATTTCTAATGTTGAATTTAAGATATATGAAGCTAATAAATGTTTTGTTTTTTAAACATTAAAAATAATGATACTATAAAGGGCGCTGCCGCATAGTTCCACTACCAGAACGGGCCATCGCCATGTTTAGTTGCATTTCAATGCGAGATCATACGAGTCGATAGAAGATACGCTTTGTGCAATTTTGGTTACAATATTTACCTTTTGTAGCAACAAACATGGCAAATTAAAAGAACAATTATTAATAATGATAGTGAATACATATTTGGATAGGAATATTACTCCAGTTGTGTGGGAGAGGTGGTATAGTTAAAGAGCCTCAAATACATCATTTAGATCACTGTATGCAGTGATCTAAATAAAGCACCACAACCTAAGGTAAGAAAGTAAACAAAAGAAAAAAAAATGGTTTTGTATGAAATATCGCATACCTAACGTTATAGGTAATCGGACAGGGAATGCGACAATTCACCGCGGACCTTAAGCCGCTTATTCATTTGAGGCAGAATTCAAGTCTCGCAGTGGGACCAAACGAATGCCTCGTTTGCATTCATGATAAATTGAATAGGCGCCTTGAAATTCTTTGCCTTGTATTCACTTGAGCATGAATTGTTTGGCCTCGTAACGAGGCACTTACTACAAAATTATTGTTTACATAGAATTTTAAATTTTTTTTTCAGAAGCTACGGATCCGAATTTCCTTTACTGAGTGTGGAGTTCACGAAAACCTCAACAGACTGTTGCTGCCCTGCGTTTCCAAAATAGAAGAATTTTATTTACGTTATTTATGTTACCTTATCTTTAGAGATATTTGGAAAAAATATATTTTTTCATTGTTAAAAAAACATTTATTTTTCATTGTTAGAAAACATTTATTTTCCACTTAAAAATCAAAATTTTTTTAACGTTCGAAAAACGCTTAAAAATAACGTTATAAAAACATAAGATTATTTTTCTAACGTCAGAAAACGGGTTATTAAGCTTCTTTTTCACTATGAATATGACGTTAGAACTAACATGCAACCTAACGTTGTGTTTTTAAGTTATACATTATTTTGACATTATTAAAACGCTTTTGTGTTTAGTGGGAACAGTACCTAACGCATGCGAAAAGGCGTCTTCATACTTTTCCGCAAGTAAAAAGATAATTTTTTTATTTTGGAAAATATTTAAATTATTTGTAAACACAAAATATATGTAGCATTGTTTACTGTTTTACTTTATTTTTATTTTCTTAGGCCGCGCAGCAATGGCTAGAGAAGTTATTGTTTTTGACGAAAAGTTTTTTTTGAGATAACGCCAAAAATGTGTTATTTGGGTGTATTTGGATCTATCGGCGTGACGTCTACCTGTGTGTGTGTGTGTGTGTGTGTGTGTGTGTGTGTGTGCTTTTATGTGTGTGTATGTTTGCTCGTAAGACAATAACTCCTAAATTGCTAAATTGATTTTCAAAAAATATTTACGCAAAATAGTGTTCGACACTGTAGTATTAGTAGTCGTGGGGAGACCATTTTTGGTCTAGCGACAAGGCACTCGGCTGGCCCTTTTCGCAAACCCCTATTTGTCCGTACACCATATACCAAACTGATGCACGTGCCCCTTAGGATGCAAATTTTCTTTCTCTAAGAGGACTTAATTTTGCCTGACTCCCCTTAGTCGAGGGCAGGGTTTTTTATACTGCGTAGCAAGTATACACAGTGGACCCACCCTTTTACACCCCTTTCGAAAGGTGGTCCTGCTACATGTTAGACTTGCATCTACCTTACATCGCTATCGTCCGAGCAGACGATAACTTCTTTCCTTTTCAGCGCAACAGTCGCGGTCAACGTGAGTTTACTTTAAAAGATTTTTGCTAGCGCCGCGGCCGACCTGGTTCCAACTGTAGTAGGCTCCTGGGTTATTCATCTTGGCTCTTCGGTTGTTACTAGGGTCTGTAATGAAAATAGCGCGTATCATAATGGCGCGTCAAAATAGCGCGTATCAAAATGGCGCGTGTTCAATATAGCGCGTATCATAATGGCTCGTCAAAATAGCGCGTATCAAAGTAGCGTGTTTTCAAAATAGCGCGTTTTAAAATAGCCTGTCTAAAAATACCGCGTTTTGAAAGATCGCCATTACAAACGTCGCTGTTACCAAATAGTTCGAGTAAGAAGACTCTTTCTAACATATTTTTTCAAAAAAAAAACTTTCCTGACTTTTTACCCGGGATCCTAAAGGGTGTAATCAAACCGAAGCGAACCGATTCAAACCCCACCGAACTGAATTGAACCGAACCAAACCGAAACATTAAAAAAAAATTATTTCCCTTAATTAGCTTCCCCTTCCTTATTTTCGTAGGTTTCTATTTTAACCTGTGACTTGGGGACATTTTTTTTGGTGGAAAAAGGTCAGGGAGTTACTGGACTACACCCGCTTATATTCTCGATGTACAAGGTCAACTTATGTTTATGTGTGTTCGACACTGTAACGATTTGGGTCAAAATCCATTAAGGCTATTGACAGTTTTTTGACAGTTGGATATTGGAAAATATGCTAATTTTTTTACAGACCATCGCATCAATACGTTGTGTCCGGAATATAGTATAACATATTTTTTATTTTTATTAATATAGTTTTCTCAATAATTTTAAGAAACAAAAAGGACTTCATGGGATCTTTTGTTTCTGAGATATCTACAAAAACTTGTTTTGATGGCTGATATAGCATGTAGTTTACTTGGAGTTTACTAATTGGCTAGGAAGTTATCAGATCCTACATGGATCTATTTATTTATTTAGCAAAATAGCATTTTTATTTGTTTAAATAATTTGGAATAAATCAGCGACGTGGCTAGTAGGAAAAATATTGTACCTAACTAGCTAAAGTGACTTTTCCTTCCTTGATATCTTGACCGAACTTCGCTACGCGACGTTTGGTCAACTGACACCGCATGCGGAAGAGTACCACTTTTCGCACTTAAATAACTATTAACGCCCTGTACTGCTAGCCCGAACTTTTCGTCGTTTGTGCAACTGCCGTTTCTGACGGTGTTGGTCAACTTTCCGCACTTGTTATGTAAGTAACTATTTAGGTAAACATCATTTTTGGTACTAATGCCAAAAAGTTAAAAGATGCGGCCGTATTTTACAAGAGAATTATTTTAACTAGTATTTTGTCAGTTTTGGTAAAATTTAGCCACGTTACATTATTTAGCGTTCAGGAGAACCCTAATTAATTAAAAAATAGCGGAGCAATTTCCTTGCTTTGGCTGAAGTACAAACGACTTACAGTTCATAATTTTGCAGTATAGGTTGTTATACCTTGTAATGGAGGAATAGAACAATTTGCCGTTGCTGATGTGCCACAGTAGATTAGCCGTTGGCTCCACTAGACGTCGCCGTCGGTCAATTTGGCGCCAGACGATTTTGCCGCCGGGGTCGGAAAAATTCGACGCCGGACAATTTGCCACGAAGTTGCAATTTTAATAATTTCTTATAGTGAACTTCTTTTCAAATTTTGTTTTTTTTAATCGGTTTTTAAAATCAGATTTTTAAAAAATGTTTTAGAGATAATTTCAGCGACTTGTAAACGCCTATAGGGTCACTGCCTCTTGGAAGCCTGGCGTGGCTTTCAGTATGCAGTGACCCTTTTCGCCTATACAACGTTGAGTTAAACAAAACACCGCCCACCAAAATTGGTGTAAAAGAGGGTTGCATTTAAGGCAAACTTAATGTTGTGACTTAACCCTTGCACGTGATACACAACGTTGACTAGTCGACAAATTGCTAGTTATTAAATTAAAAAAACTGGGATAGAAAGACTTTTTTCCGTTTGCAGTCTGTAGTTGCGATGCGAAACAAAACGCCAAGAGAATCTAACGTTACAAAGTGCTTTTCAAAAGTCCGAGTTGCAAAACGACACTTTTAGAGTAAAAGGTGACCTACCTGCATTCCGTCAGAGTAAAAACAAACAAAAAATGAACTTTACAACTAAGTCAAGAATACATCTGCTGTGCGAAAGCAAAAACCTAGTAGCTCGATGAATGAGATTTTTATATCATTGAAATCGCCGTAAAAAACGGCACCAGCCAGTTTTTCTAGAATGTGGCTATCTTGGGGTTATGTAGTTAGTATGTAGTTAAATAAACTACAGTTAGTATGTAGTTAAATAAACTTTAAACTCTATTTTTCAAAACACTAGGTTTCTGCTTTGCACGGCAGACGTGTATGTTATAATGTCCTTGACCAAGTGTATTTTTCAGGGACGTGGGAGGGGGAATAGAGTACCGTTCCTTCCTGCGCTATTGTTGACATTTCTTTGGCGCCCATTTTGACATTTAAAGACGTCGCTAGTTGCAGCCTATTGTCCACTCATTTATAATTGAGAAACGATTAATTAGTGAAATGTTCTTTCACTGAATTTTTCTTAAAAAGACCTTATGTATTCAAAGCAGTATTACCACCAAAACGTATAAAACAATGTGCTTGACAAAACTAAAACAACTCTTTCAGGCCATATGTAGTGGCTGTCTAAACGATCACCAAACGTACTATCGATCCGTTTTAATAGACTAGGCCATGGAATATTTATTTTAGATTAAATAAAAACGGTTGTGTTAAGATTATTTTTGAAATAATTTTAATAAATAAATATTCAAGTAGGCAAAAAAGTAAATTATATTTTCTTTTTTATTGTGACAAGTCTATTCAGTAAGCTGGTATCGGAGAATAATTCAGGTGAAGCTAGCTACAAAATGGTCTACTGACAAATAGATTCCCATGGTGTCCTCATGAAATTCGACTGCGCACTCATTTAAAAACTACTTATTCCGTTTGCGTATCTCCGGTATTTATGCAAACTTAACGACGTCATAAGATTTTAACCGGAAAATAAGAAACATCTACACCAACCCATAATTATTGTAGTTGCAGTGACGAGGAGGAATCTGAGAGCATAAGACATGCAGCAAGCAGCTGTGGCTAACTTAATTGAGGAGTCAAGCTATTTGTCCCTCATATTCACACAGAAATTGGTAAGGTTACCTTAATTAAATTATTTTTATGCTAAGGTGGTATTACAGCTGACCAGTTAGTGGTATACCATCTTAACTCACCTACCTTAATGTAAGGTTCTTTTAGTGTTTTTATATTTTATTTTATTATTTTTATTAACAGGCAAATAGATCACAGATACACAGACTTAAAAGCCAATATATATAGCGAACCAGCAATATTAATCAAAATCCACGAAGGTACCAAGCCAATCCGCATAGGAAGTGTCAGACAACTTGACACAATATCCCCCAAACTTTTTAACTAGGCCCTAGCAAATGTTTGTAAAAACTTAGATTGGAAACAAATAGGCATCAAAGTAAGCGGACAATATTTAAACCACCTAAGATATGGTGAAGATATCGCCTTGACAACAGAGAAGAAAGAAGAAATGATAAAAATGCTGAAAGAACTGGATACTACAGCAACTAAAAATATAGGCACAACAAAGACAGATGAAGATATCACGATCAGAATAAACCAAGAAAAAATTGAAGTGGAGGAATAAAATATCTGGAACAAATTATTATACTAAAGAAAAACCAAACAGTTCAAATCAAGAAATTAGTAAGATTGGCCTGGACAGCATTTAGTAATTTAAGCTACAAGTTAAAAATTAAACATATCCTTAGTACCTCAAAACAAAAGTATATAACCAATGTATGGGTAAAGTAACAAAAGCCCAAAGATCAATGGAAAGACAAACGTTACATGTAAAGCTAACATAGAAAAAGGAATGAATGGATAATAAATAAAACAAAAGTAAGGAATGTCAGAGAAGAGGTAGCAAAATTAAAATAGAAATTTGCCGGTTATTATATCAGACAAAAAGCCGATTGATAGAAAAAATGTATTGCAGGAGACCATGGGAAAATAAAAGAAGTCGGGGAAGACAACAAATGAGATGGGCGGACAATTGGAAGAAACACGTAAGAACTAGATGGATGAACACGGCGAGAGTCTGAGAACAGTGGAAGATATTGTGGGAGACCTATTTCCAAAAATGGATCGAAGAAGGCTTAATCGATATAGATTGATAAATGTTTTATTGCATCATTGCCCCCACTCAGCTGAAAGCATCCGAACACCTTTTGGAAAAGGCTCGTATTTACCTTTTTCTTTTAAGGATTTTCCGGAAGGAACACTTTTGGTAATTGAATTCCTCGAATGCAGATAAAGGAGAATGCCTCTTCAGACCGGCTCTAGTGCTTGGGTCAGTGTCGGCCCCTTCAGACTTTAACTAATTACTAACTCTAACTATGCAACATACTTGAAATAGTCTGTCATATAATGTGTAAAATTGGATCTAACTCAAAGATATGACAGGGGAATAGATAGCTTTTCGACGATTGCGCAGCCGAATTAGTTGGAAACACCATAAGGAAAAATTGCCAGTCGGCCATTTTGAGGTTATCTTTCCCTATATTCTTCTCCGATACCAGCTTACTACAACTAGTCACAAGAAAAAAGAAAAAACCAATTATTTTTTTGCCTTTCACAAGATTTAAGTTAGGCAGCCACCATGCTCTGCTTGAAAGAGTTGTTTTATTTTTGTCAGGCACATCGTCTTATATGTTTTGATGGTGAAGTTTTTAATAAGTAGGTGCATTATTTTTCTAAAAATGTTATCCACTAAAACTGCAGAACAGGGGGCTTTGCCTAGGTTCAGTCCCTTTAAGAAAAATTCAGTGAAAGAACATTTAAATGATTCATCGTTTCTCAGTTATAAATGAATGGACTACAGGCTGTTAGTATTGTGCTCTAATTGAGGAATCCGGTTTATGTCATTCTGCCACCCTTAAGCAAATCAATACGGTAACATTTAACATAGTAAAGGCTCCGACCCGTTTTCTTTTAAATACAGTGTCACAAATAGCTTTTTACTATAGAAATACACATTCTTTAAAAAAATAAGTAAAAAAAAACCTAAATATTCTCCGAGGTAATTAAGTACTCCCCTTGCAAAGATATGCACCCTTAGATGTCACCAATATGCTGAATTTTGTATATTTTATGCAAGATAAATGGACCGTTATTTTCAAATTTAAAAAATGATCAATTTCCTTATGCATATATTAATTTAAATATTATATAAAAGCATGACCAGGCCACTCCCAAGTTAAGAATGTAAAATTGTGGGTTGGAGATAAATAAAATATGTCCATTTCAGGAGACCATCAAAGGCCAAGAACATTCAAGTAGGCGTTAAATTCACTATCTAAAGCGAGAGATTGTTAAAGAATATCTGACGGAATATCAAGACGATTTTCTTGAGAAAAGCTTCCCACCTGCAATAAGCAAATTGGCTCATCTTCTTTAACCTCTATAGCTTCCTGGAGCGAAGGAAAGAGCAGCAGACATTATTTGTACAAATCTTAGACTCGAGAATATTGGCTGCTCTAGGAAATCTCTCATTTTCTTCAATAATCAGTTGCAAGAGACATCCTAAAGCCAGAAAAGGAGCAGTGTTATAGTTTTAAGCCTATAGTCCTGAACAGGCTCTTTAGGAGATACTCTTCATAGTATACGTTGATAATCTTGATGGTCTTTAAGCACAAGGATTTGCCTATATATCATTTTAATTTAAGCGGTAAAGACTACCAGGGATATTTAAAAACTCAACAATATACTAAATATTTAATTTTTCAGCTTAGGGCCGACTGACATGGTGTTATTTAGTGACAGTTCTTAGCTTAGTTGAAGTGTTATTTAAATTAGTAACACTATGGTGAGGGATATAATAATGACGCTGCATTATGTCAGAGAAAGGAACAGATAAAGGCTCAATGTGGTTGAGATCCAAATATTCCTAAGGCTCAAAAAAGGGAGAATCTTTAAACAAATGTTGCTCTAAGCTATCCTTTTAACTACGGAGCAAGATTCAGGAAAAAAAATTCTCCTTTAAGAAAAGCTAGTTTCACAAGAAAACACTCATCTAAAGAGCAGGAACGATTTTCCCTAAATAAAATGTTGGCAAAGTCATCTAGCACTAGCATAGATTTAGGGCATAGTATCTCCTCAATCTCCCAAAATCGCTGTTAGCGTCGGTCCGGTATACAGATGAATTTCAAGCTCTCCTTCTCAATGGACAACACACCCACAATATTTTAAACAGAAGTGCTTATGATTAACATATGCGGACGAGAGTGACTAAACGTGGGCTTTAGTGAAAAGCATTTCTTTATCCGTTCGGACAGCCAAGCTTCCATAAGAGATATAAAGAATGTTAAGTGTATATCAAAGCTAGTGTGTAAGTGCAAACAGAGCTTAAAAGGACCAACTTAAAACATCAAAATAACACTGATGTGGGTACCAGGATATCAAGACATTGAAGGACATGAGCAGCAAACACCCTTGCAGAGAAAGGGATGGCAACACTCCAATGCGGACCTTCTGTCGTCTAATGAAAAGCTACTACAATAAAGAACTGAATGCATAAAAAATTAATTAGCATTTATATCCAATTTTCTTAAATTTAGCCATGAAGCGCCACTGAATGTTCTGGACCGTTTTATATATTAAAGAGTATTAAGATTGAGGGTCAGTCTGTAATATTCGAATTTCCTCTGAATTTCTCGAGGCAAGTATTTTCCGTATCAATAGGATTATTATTAAATCTATATCTATATGAGATGGTTATGAAGATAAAAAAAAAGAAAAAGAAAATAACGTTGCTTAATGAAAATCAGTAATTCTAACAGATTTGCGCTGTTTGCTTTACTGAAATAGTAGTATCACGTCGTTTTTTGACAAGTTTGACTTACAGTTAATTTCATAATTTTTGAGATACCTTTTTGACAGTTATTAGTTGGTGTTTGCGGGTTTGAAACCTCGAGCTTTGGAAGTCCCATCGCCGTGGAGCCACCTTAGATCCTCGTCTTTCGGCACCCAACTTACCACTGAGCTCCACCCTGTTCTTTGTCAACCAGCTTTACGTGATCACAGCCTTCGAAGTGTAGTTACATCAAACCTTAAACCATCAAAATGTGTCCAGGACAAGCAGTGTAGTAAGGAACGCTAACATTGCCACAAAAATTAATGTTATTATTTTCACTTCAGACTTTTTCACAAACTTGAAACTGCAGTAACGAATTAGCTATAATTACACAAAAAATCGAAAAATTCAGTTCGTTAGTTTTCGTAAAAATCCGTTTTATCAGGGGTGTCGGACGTTCAATAGAGTCGTGATTTCCAAACGACCAGACAAGCGGATGCTTCATAGCCGATAAGCTGGTATCCGAATTCGGACACTGCAATTCGCATACTGCTACTACATATTATAGTAATATATGAATCTACTGACTAGAAAAAGTAAAAAAAAATGTCTATTGTATATTCTCCTACTATTTATCACTGCCAGGAGTCTCATATTGAATGTGCCTAAAATATCTTCTGTTCTGGACTGATCTATGGCTTTTTCACCAATAAGGTATTTGATTTATCCTTGTTTTGTTTTCAGTTGTTTCTGGTATCCTAGTACGTAGAAGGGTAGCACTAGAAAATTTTAGAAACTGTGGTAGAAGTTTTTACCTTGAAGATCCATTTATTGTTTTATAGGGCTGTCTTTTATATTTTGCATATAGGAACATAGAGGGCGACACTGATCGAATGTCATTACTAAAACTTAACCTCAGTCTTATCCTATCCTAAATTAAAAACTTCAGTGCGATACATATAGTTCTATAGCTACAGTAAATTCGTAAAAAATCGTTAAATAAATTAAGGGTAAGAAAATTAGTTTTGCACCGAAAGAAACTAGGTTCAATTGATCTCAGAAAACTCTAGAGCGCTTTAAGACAGGAAACTCAAAAAATGTGTACAGCATTGTCAGTGGTAATGAACACAAAAATAAAAGTCAGTCGATTGTTTGGGTGTTCCATGGTGAAGAAAAGTCAATAAAAGCTATCCGTTCTCGAAGTGTAGTCAAAAAGATGGTCGTGATATTTGTCTCAAAAGCAGATCATGTAGCAGCCATTCCTCTGGAAGATCAAAGGACTGTTACTGCCGATTGGTTCATCACCATTTGTTTGCCGAAAGTCATCGTGGAGCTTTAAAAAACGAACTCGAAACGACGAATCATCCTCCACCAAGACAATGCAAGTTCGCACAAAGCACAAATAACTATTGAATTTTTAACCCAACAAAACGTCGAATTATTGGACTATCCTCCATGCAGTCCCGACCTGTGAACGATTTCTAAGATTTTTCGAAGATCAAGAATGGACTGTGTGGTCAAAGATTTCAGTCACCAGAGGAAGCAGTCCACGCCTTCAAGAATGCAATTTTGTGAGTACCAACAAACGAGTGGAATTAAGGTCTGACACTGGCTTCAGCGAATGCAAACCTTCATTAATCTTCGTAGAGAATACTACAGAACTACAAAACTCAAAAGATAACCCTGGTATACCCGACGCATTTCTGAAATTAATTATTCGACTCAGCAATATGTATCCTTAGGAACGCCTCCACGTATTTTATCACCTGTTATAATGTCGTATAATAAAACAGTACAAAAATTAAGTTTCAACAGTTGGGAACTCACAGCGCACAGCAGGTACCTGGGTCTTCAAAAGGGAAATGGGCTTCCATCTTGAGAACCATCAAGTTCAAGTCTGGTCCAGTGATTCAGAATAATTTATCTATTTATTTCAGAGATCCTAGAATCCATGCTCTAGGATTTCACAACCAAAAAAAAATAAAAGTGTGGGTACACCATGCCTTTAACAATTGAAATTAAAAAAGCTATAGTGCGTGAAGCTGGTAACCGACCTGGTAGGTAGCTCAACCAAACTCTCTTTATTTGAGTTTGATGACAGAACATAAATGGATTGGTTTTGGCCAAAGATAAAGTGACAAATCCAAAATTTGTTTTTTTCTCTTTAACATTTCGTTTTCGGTTTCAGAAAAATCAAGTCTCTCAGCAGATTATTTTAAGTAGAGTAGTAGAAAGTCGAGATATGCTTTCTTTTTCAGCAAAGAGACAAAAATAAGAACAACTGACAGTCTCCGCCATTTTATTAAGGTCGCGATTTAATTTAAAACAAGCATAGCAAATTTTTTGGCTGCGTTACGGGCTGCCTACTAGTGCCCTTCTTTTGCAGCTCTTATCTCTCCTTTTCAATAGTAAGATCAAAAGCATGGTGGCAGACAATCTCTAGCTGTTCCATAATTTCTGTCATACCCTGATTTGGATTGTGTGCTTCCCAGTATGACGTCAATTCTATTTTCTTAACTAAGGTTAGAAAATAATGCCTAATTCTGGATTGTCCCATTCTGGAACAGCATGCTCCGAATCCTTTTTAAAAAAGGCGGTAATTGCGATTTCCAGCCTCCGATGCAGTTTCCAGCGTTCTTGCTTTGTGACGCCCTATTAAAAATATCGCCGCATTTTTCAGCAATTTTTCTGAAAGTTATTTCGCAAAGGTTTAATAATGAATTTTAAGTTTTATTAGTCGATCATATCGATATTAAAGCGATATCAAAATAAAACAATTTTAACTTTATTGCACAAGTAGATATTTTAAGCAGGCTAACAATATTATTTATAATAACATAACTAATGCACAAGGGCACCTAACCAACAGAGTTTAAAGAATTTCTTTCGAAAATTAATATATTAATTTCTTCAAATAATAAATAAATGTTTAAGTAGTGATCCTAAAATAAAGGTTATTATAATTATTTGTTAAGACCTTGCGATGGCTCTATAGAAGCGAATAATAAATTCCCCAATGAACTATAAAATTTATAGCAAAGTAAGAAACCCTAAAACAATAAATTCAATATGGTGAATTAAAAATGGTGAATCTTGGAAAACGGAAAAAAATATGAATTTTTTAGTTATTGACTAATTTTCTCGAAGCAAAGTTTTTTTTAATTAGTGTGAAGTAGAGCCGTAGATAGACTATTAATACTTTGCTTTTTCAATGTGTTGGTATCGCAAACATTGAAAAAACGACAATAAAAACTACGTTCTAAAAGAATTAGAGAATTTATAGTAGAACTAGAAAAGTGTTATAGATAGAGCTCTGTGTGGTGTTGTTGAATATATGTCTTCATGTTTTTTACAAATTCAATTTTTAAAATATTTTAATTGAGATTGGCAAGCAGTGGCATCAAATTGGAAAACATTGTACTTTTTCCGATTCCGCTACGATCATTTTTTTCGTATAAAACCAAGACTTTTTCTTCAAATAAACTAAATTCTTACGAATCCTTAATAACAGTTCTAATATATTTTTATGAAAAAATTCTCATTAAACCAATGGCGTCTCTCATTTTTACTTTTTTTTAAATAATAGTCAACGCCGAATCATAAACAGTGCAATTATTCCCATTTTGACGCCACTTTACGCCAATCTTAATTAAAATATTTTAAAAGTTTATGCGAAGTCTTAAAAGATCTAATTAACGACATCACAACAAAATTTTTAAATGTTTTTTATTTTAAATACTTTTAAAAGTTTTGTAGCGGATGTTAGGTTAGCTTAGGTCCATTGTGATACCACATGTGCAAATGTAAGGTGCTCAATTAAAGCAGCCACAGCTGTTTATTGGTCTGGCAAGAGCTCCTGTTCCTCTGTTCTACTAGATTCTGAAAGTAAGGTAGATCTAGTGCATGACATCTCGTCATGTTAATTCACACAGCTGATGTCTTATGTCCTTAGGTTGGTCCTCGTCCTAAAATTATGACGTCATTTGCCGGTATGTTCAGAAGAGGCAGTGACCTGTTATAACCGAGGTCCCTTTTTTCAGCATTTCACGCCTGTAATTAGGTAAATAATCCGTCTTCCTATGTACATTCCCTTTTTGTCTCATCTGTCTTGGACTGCTGCAGGTTTTTAACCTTACCCAGCATTTCTCTGCTAGTTTCACCAGTTTTTTTTTCGGTATAAATGCCTCTATATTATTACTTTCATCATAAGCGCAGTAAACTCTTTTGGCAGTCTCATTAAACGGACGTGATGTAAGCAGCAAGGCTATATTACCCTTTTGGCCCTTGTTGATTTTGTCGTAACGACGACGGCCTTGTTGTGTCTCCTAGCTTTTGTCGTGTCGTTTCCCAGGTGTTTCCAGGCTTAAGAACCTTTCGCTTAGAGCTTGCCTTTAAGAAATTGGATCGGCCCTAAAAGTATTAAATTCCAAAATAATGATAACTTGATACTGATACTTTTCGACGGTTTCGCACCTCTCTCTGTGAGGCAGGTTTTAGAAGTCACGACAAGACGCCTCTCAAAGCCGTCTAGATAATTTTTAATAAATATAGCATGCCTAAATCTGTAAAATTATAAAAGTAAGTCTTGACGTCTCCATTTTGAGCAGGTATACTTAGGTATAGATTTTTTTTTGAGAATGTGATGTCATAATTAAGCAGTTTTTGTCTGTAAGTATTACATAAAAATACTCTCGAGTCCTTTTTCGAATATTTTTACCTATTTTGTTTTTGTCATATTGGACAAAATAGTTTTTCAGTCTTCACGCCGACGTCTTTAATCCCTTTATTTTAACACTTTCATCATTAGTCTAGAAAACCTTTTTCGCAGTCTCATTAAACGAACGTGTCGTAAGCAGTAAGGCTATATTACCTTTTTGGCCCTTGTTGATTTTGTCATAACGACGACGGCCTTGTTGTGTCTCCACGCTTTGTCGAGTCGTGTCCCAGGCCTAAGAATCTTTCGCTTAAAGCTTACCTTTAAAAAATTGGATCGGCCCTAAAAGTATTAAATTCCAAAATAATGATAACTTAATACTGATACTTTTCGACGGTTTCGCACCTCTCTCTGTGAGGCAAGTTTTAGAAGCCAAGAAAAGACGACTCCAAAAGCCGTCTGGATTAATTTAAATAGATACAAAATGCCTAAAATTAAGGTTCTATAATTCAAAATAAATATCTTTGAAACCAAGGCCTCACCCGGTGTACATGATATGTAAGAACTAACTTTTGTTACATTACTTTGTTGCAAATTTTTTTACCTTAATCACTAATGTGCATGATATCGTAACAATTAACATCCATGTTTTGTGAGAGTAACTTGTAACAAGTATTATTTGTTCCATTGCCTAGTTAAAGATTGTGTTACGTTATTTGTTGGTTGTAACATGTAACATACAACCTGTAACTTCGGTTCGGTTCGGTTGTTGGCACTAGATGGCACAGTCTAGTCAACATCTTTCTGATAATAGAGCGAATGTCAGGCTTAAGAAGTAACTAATTTAATTTCTTCTTAAATTTCCCTAAAAGTTGTGGAATATTTTATAATATATAATCCTAGGAAATAGATACGGAAAGAAATCCTTTAATATTTATTTCCATAAATATGATTATAAAACATCCTTAAGATGTCTCTTACGTCTAAGAATGACATATTTACAATGTTCTAGTGTTATCTGTGTAATTAGTAACAGATTTTTTTTATAAAATGATCTCTTATCCTAAAAATGACATAAAAAACATGTTGCAATATAAGCAATATAAGATAATATAGGTAGTCATACCGGGACAAAGTAACAAAAAATCACTTGATTGTTAAAACAATGTATCTATCTAACAAATACATTTCTTTCCTTATTGCAATGTTACGTAAGAGAGGGGGGGGGGCATTCAACATGGCGGTGATGTAACATTACTGTATATGTTACTAAAATGGTTACGAAACAAAGTAACAAAAATCTGTTAATGCAATGTTAATGTTACAAGGTTTTGCACATTGGGGACAGCTTTGTTTTAAATAGGCATACTTTTAGATTCTTTCTTGAGAATGTGATTTCTTTTTTTTGTTGTATCTAAATTTTGCAAAAATTAAAGAAAATATACCATTTGTCCCTAGTATTTAATTTAAATAATTTATAACTATGAAAATGTATTTTACATATTTTGTCTTTATCAGTACCAATATTTCACAAATGGTTGCTTGTTAATTTTTTTTTAGTTATCTACTGAAGAATTGAAGAAGTTCTTAACTCTATATTCATTGCCTGAAGATGCAAAATAAATTTCCTTTAGAAAATTTTAATTTAAGGCTATATTTTAATATGTTTTAATGTAAAAATTCATAAATATAAGATTCCTATTTCACTTTTTTCTAATTATTTTTAATTTTAAAACTTAAAACGTATGCTATGCTTGTGTATAACTCTTTTGTAGAAAAATCCTGATAATACACAACTTAATCATGCAAAATCTGATGATGCAAAATGTAGTAATTCATAAACTGATGATGCAAAGCCTTGCAAATGTAAAACCTGATGATAACCAACCTGATAATGCAAAATCTGATAATATACAACCTGATGATGTACAACCTGATATAGTTCAAAATATACCCATTTGTAATGACGTCATTTTTGTTTATCTTTGTTTAGTATATTATAAACGGCGGTGACAATAAACTTTTTAAAAAAAGTAGTGTCTATGATTTAAATAGGTAGGTAATTGGTTATGTAAAGTATCCGTCACTGTCAATCAAAAAACATTGATTGGCCAAAATATCTACGCCATACGTTTTTTTATCACCTGGTGACGTCATTACAAATGCGTATAATTTAGACTATAATACACAACCTAATGATGCACAACACGAGCTATGAAGCATGGCGACTGTAACGGTAAATAAAATAAGTGGAGCAATACATAACTCGTTTGTTTTAACTAATTTTTCAATTTTATTGTAAATTTGAATTCTTATAATATCCACCAATTATATAAGAGTGCCTGTTATCATTTTACCCGCCTCTTTCCTATGGTATATTATTCTCATCCCTACTTGAGCGTTGTATTATTTATGCATAACGGCTTAATAATTTTGCTAGTAAGATCTTCAAATCCAACCTTCCAATTTCGAAAGGCAACTTTAAGCCACAAACTATGATCCGTTATTTTGGCGAAAACAGGCTTTGTAGTATTTATTACCAAGACGTCCATACATTTACTGCATACCGTTGAAGAGGCAAAAGCTTTTAGACTTAAAACGGTTTATAGGTATTGCCAGGCCAAAGTACTTTTACTTTTCCACGCATATAGGTAGCTACAATAAAGCTTCCGAGGCTGGTCTAAAAATAGAGGGCGTATTGCTCTTTATTGCTAGTTTTGTTGGCTTAAGGAAGTGGGCAGTTAGTCTACAAAAGATAACTAAGGGCCCATCGCACCGACTTTTAAAATGTCATTTTTTAACTATGGATTGCTTTAATTTTAAGCATGCCTTATTTTTAAATTTGTTACACCAATCAAAAATCTCCTCTCCTTTGTTAAGATGCTGTTTCAACCAACCAAATTTTTAAACTATGAAAAAACAACACACAAAAACACCCAGTACTTCCCAAAAATAGTGTTGTCAAAGCCATCAATTTTACTGTGTCAAGTCACCTTTAAAAATTTATTTAAAAAAATTGAATTAAATTTTTGGACGAATATTTGAAAGATGTTAAAATTGAGATGGTGATACTCGATTTTGTGGAATTTGAGTGTCCTCGTTGGTACAACCAAAGGACTAAAAATTATAATAAAATTAGGGTAAAGTGTAAAGGCAGAAAGGAAAATCGTCTTGTTACATCATGCAGTGCAGTTTAATTTAAATGCAAGGATTTTCTTACACTGGTTAGTCCTATCTTACCCTTAGCGCTGTACCTACCAGGCTGTGAACAACAGTTAACCCAAAAATGAGACGAAAATACTGTAATAAAAAGTACAAGAGAGAACTTTATTTAAATTATTTTTCTTCCTTACAAATCTTTTTGTAATCGATATATAGGTATATTTTTTTACAAAAATATTGTGCCAAAAGAACCTAAATCTAGCCTTATCTTTTGCAATAAAGTTTTTGAAATCATTTTTATTTATTTTACTTTTTTTTGTACAGCTTTTATTAAAAAAAAAACATGTTTCATACTTTATTTACTCACAAAACACAAAAAGACACCATCACAACACTCTGTTAATTTGTAGGTATTGTCAGTTGCTACGGCTGTGCTAGACGGGTAACATGTGACCAGCATCTGATCTTTAAGCAGCTGTTAAGGAACAGTAAAGTCACTGGTGAAAAAAAGGTTAATTTTAACAATACTAAGGATGGTCTAATTTCATTTAACACCAAGAAATAAATAAGTCTGCTTTTAATTTCAGTGCAACGAAATTTTAGGAAATAATGTATTCTTTAGGTTAAGAAACGGAAAAAAAATCAGTGCGATGGGCCCTAAAACCCAAGACAGGTACACGAAAAATAAATCAATGACCGTGAACATTAATTTTCAATGTACTCAAACATTATTATAATAATCAACTTTGGGTTTTATTTTTAAACTTGGCACCTTACAAACAATCCAAATCAGCATAAACAGTATATATCCAAAGCAAAATTTACATGTCTAGACTGATGTTTAATACTTAGTATTAAATGGGACTTAATGAATATTTATTTGAAAAGCTCTGTATAGTATAGTAGTTAATTAAGGCAATCAAAGTCGGATATTATACAAAATTGGCCTCCTTCATTTCAACTGTAAAACACCTCTTTATACTTGAATTCACCAAAAATGACATTATATTTCTCTCTCTTGCATGCTAAAATAAGGGCACAGTGAAGCGTAGAAACCGAGAGGTCGAATGACGCTTTCATTAGGGGATGAAATTATGGATAGGTATTATATTAAACCAAAACTATAAAGCTCCATGATTTCAATGGAGATTAAATTTGAATATTAATTACACAGTGTGGAAATTGATCAAAAGTACATACATCACAGAGTTCTGTACAACTTATAAGAGACAGAGGATTAGATGCTCCTTGAATCAGATAAGAGGAAGGTGAAGGAGATTGTCCATAAATGACAAAGTTAATAACCTGAAGAAATTAAAAATAAAAATGTGGTGAAAAGTCAGAATTAGGCAAAATCCACCAAAAAGTAAAATGCTACTAGACGAAAAAAACGCTCATTTTAGCAGTGTAATGAATTGCTGGAAATTTGGAACACTATCTTTTCCTCTTGGTTTGCTAAGGGTTCTCTCCATTTTCCTTTTTTGTAGTTCTCCTTGCATTTTTAACCAAGTGCAACACGTCGAACTGTCTTAACGACCACTATCCTTCAGTATTGGTAAAATTAAAACTCGTAGCCTCGTCCTATATATGCCTTGCTTCTATTAACTTTTTTTTCTCAAAACACGCACGAATTGATTTTTGTTCAGGTATCTTATTTCGACTTTCTTGGACTAACAAATTGCTTAGATTTTCTGAAACCGATTTGTTGCCTCCATTAAAAACCTGATCAGCTTTTCATTCACTGTCTCTTGAGAGCCATTTGTGTCCTACGTATGAACACAAGAATATGCTTTTATCCAGATAAATGTATGTGCTTCTTTATTGATTGGGATCTTTTAATGTTCTGCAAGGTACCTCCTTTATCTTGGGCTAATCATTAAATTACGTTAGCAAATTCTTCAACTAGACTGCCTGTGCCGTTGTGTCTTTTCTCCAATGATCTCTATACTTCGTATATAGTTCAATGCTTTTCTCCTGCGTTTGATTATCATTACACGGGTTCTTCTCGTCGGTCTTTGCAAATTTCGAGGACCATAGCCCCCATTGTTAAGCATATACAGCCTAACGTAACTTTCTCCAATTAAGTTAACTCTAAATATCTGCGCCTGTTGTCAATTATCTAATTGGCAAACATATTTATGCTGATTCGTTGTCAGTGTTGAAAAATAGATCTCGTACTCGTTTTCAACGTTCTTCTGTTTGTTAATACCTCCATGCCAAAAGCCACAGTTTTTCGTTGCTAATCCCCAAATGGGTGGATAACAAATTGTTTTTTTATTTTTTGGGAGAATACTGCTTATCCTAAAAATGTCATTATTGAGTTTTTTCAGTTTAACTTTTAACTTTAACTAAGAAAATGTTGACCCTGAATTACTCCAAACAATTCTTCTTCTTTTCTTTCATTCCAAACGTCGAATATTACAGCCGCCATGTTTAAACATACATAGGTGGAAGATTCGTTCTCCGTTGTTTGCTTTTTAAATTACCTCCACTGTTAAGGTCCTTCACAAAAAATGCCTTCAAAATTTTTTATTTTGTTATTTTTTATAAAACCTATATTTGCAAGAAGTTTACTATATACTTTTTAACAGAATCCAGCTTATCCTACAATAAATCAATATTGTTTTTTTCTAAATTCAACTTGGGAGCAGAGAAAAACAAGCATTACACCAAATCTCTCTATTATTCCAAGCCTTGATAATTTATTATTTGTTTACGTCATGACATATTTTCATTAGTAAACTAATTAAATGATAAAATTCCAGTGACGAACTACCATCATAAAAAAACCGACTAAAATATCATAGCCGTATAATTAAGCATACTCAGCTTAAAGACACATTTTCAACATTCATGTTCTCTATAAAAAGGTCTGCGCCCAATATAAGTTAGCTAATTGGTTAATACGTTTAAACCCTTTGTTGCTCTTCTGCTTGTTATTCTAACTAACTGCCAAAAGTGACAGTTTTTGGTTGCTTATCTCTCGATTGTTAAATGACTTTCAAATTTTTTCCAGAATCGTGCTAATCAAGATGCTATCTTGCTTCCTCCACATTAGTTTAAACAGCTTCTATTATTATTTTATGCAAAAAAGTGGTCCACTATAAATTTGGAACTGTGAGTTAAATGTATATATCTTGACAAATCTAGACAGGGTCTAGTTGTTTGCAGTAAGCTATTAAAGCGAATTAATATTTTGCAACCATTAAATGTATTGATGGGTAAATTGCCGTTTTAGCTTTGCTTTAATTAAAGTTACCCGACTGATGCCCACTTCAATAATTAATAACGGAGGAGCTGTATTAATAACGGAGAATCTGTGGGTCGCCAAATAATAGTAAGTCTAGGATCAAAAGCAATCAAAGCTTTCTGTACTTAGGTTTGTTTAATTGGATTGATGGTCTTGTTTAAAGGATCATTTATTCAGGAGACAAATTGGAACGGGTTAGGAAATCAACAATTTATTTTATTTTAGGATTTAAAGAGGAGTCTAAAGAATATAAAAATATATATAAAGATAGAAACGTGGCTCTACTTAATTTTTACAGTAAACTGGAAAAGATATTAATTATTATTTATGACCAGAGTGATCCAGTAGTAATATTAGCAAGAGACCCTGTATGTTTATTGCCAACGTGTTACCCTTACAGAGGTTGGAGTTTATGGAGTGTTTTTGGTCAGGTTTTTGCCAGTTTATTACCCTTACCTGTCATGCTGTTATCCTTCTTAAAGTTAACGACAGGTGACAAATAGAGCCCAGTAATGGTTATCTTTCTTCTGTAATGAGATTTATGGGTTAGAAAGTTTAAATCCTTTAGATTTTTTATATTTTTTTGAAAACAGCATGGCAGAGCGCCACTGCGTTTGCGCAGAATTAAGGTAAGGGTAGGAGGCTGGAAAAATACCTGGCAAAAAGCACTCTAATACAGATAACAGCATGCTGCGTTTGCGAAGAATAAAGGTAAACTTTATGTTTTAACCACAACTGCAACACTTATAGGTAAACTTATTTCTGTTTCATTGTATTTATCTCTTAAATTGGAAACCGGCGATATTTATGTTCCGAAACTTTAAGGAACATTTTAGAATTTAAAGAAATATTAGGTCTGCAGCTTGTTGTATTCAAGTGCTGGCAGGCCCTACTGAATTGCCATGCACCTAGACACTTCTGTGTCCATTGTGCCCACTTGCCTGCTGAGTTTCACAATTTTTTTGTCAGCCAGTACATAGAAAAACTCTGCAGACAAACAAAAACAAACAATAATTTAGTCTTAATACTTTGGCTCAAAAATATAACCCTAAAAGCATAAATTTCCAATAGTAGAGAGTGCAACCAATAAGTTACCTTAATTCCTTTAAAGCATCTTAACAGATCCGCAGTTTCTGAATTGAACCTACATCGATTCCATGCCCACTCTCTCTTAGAAGCAGTGTCAGTTGTGTCGAAGCCACTTCCTGTAGTTTAAAAACGGTTTGCAGTATCTAGATGTAGTTTTAACATTTAATCTTCTTTTGAAAATCAAGGCTCGCATATGGTAGGTAGAGCATATTATTTTTCCCCCTAGAAATAGCTGAAATTCCCCACAACCATCGAAGCTGAGAAACCCTGTACACCTATTAAAGAGGGATAGCGGTGATCGAATTTCGCCTTGAGACGCAAAATAAAAAATCTTTTCAAGGCTTTCGTGCAAGATCAGGACGGCCGTATGACAAATGACGACCCCAAAAGGACTGACAGGTTGTTAGGCGTGGACACGAAGAATGATAAATTACAGTTCATCCCTTGAAAATAGGGTGCAATTCCCACATCGACCCAATTTAAACACCTTCGATCTAGAGAATTTCATACCACATTTTTTAACCAGAAAATCTTTTATTTGTTTTTTTTTATTGCAGATACCGTGTATACAACAAAAATTTCCGGTTTTAGTTTAACTTAATAATACATAATTTTACAAAACTTCGATTTTCTATTCTAATTCATAGGAAAGCCATGAAAAAAGTACATAAAAAATAAACTTTGTTTAACAAAAGTAACGATAACTGAATACGAATGGTGTAATTTAACACACTATAACTATAATAGTAACTATAACTGAATAGGAAAGATGTAATAATAAAAAAAAATGAAACAAAAAAATGGGATTAGAGAATCGTTGAAGAAAAAATATATTAAGATCTCAAATGACGAAAAGAAATTGTTATTTGATGGGAAAAATATATTTTTGTTTTTGAAATTGGTCTTAAGTTGCCCAAAAACACCTTAAAAGAGTTTTCTCGCCGAATTTTATATATAAGTGTTTTTACTCAGTGAGAATTTAAGAATAACGAAAGATATTACATTTTTCTTTATCTAAATTAGAAAACAGTACATTTCTCAAAGTGCAATATTGTAAACAAAGTCTTTACGTCTTCTCCATTAAAGTAATTATTGTTTTTGCTGTGGACAAAATTGTCCTAAACACTACTTACTTATTTATAGATACATACTGTTCTTGAGTAATATATAAATGTGTGCTTACAAAACTAAGAATTTGGTATTAATTGGTCCATTTGGGACTAGTACTTCAAAACACTGATTCGTATAATCGTAGCTACTATTAATTTCTACTAATACAAAACAGAAGTAATAAGATAACGTTAGCTATTAAAACAAAATAAGTAAACCACGAATAAAAAGTGAAACGTTCCCGAACTTTAAAGATTGTAGATCTTATAAGTTTTTGGATTTTAGTCTATAGAAATCTTGCAGAAAAAGTTTAAAATATGTTTTAGTTCGCTATTCTCTAGGTCAAAAACTTTTTTTGGTTGTAAAATAACAAGTACAGAAATATTATTTAAATATGCCTTAAGATTTGTTTATACATTTTATTGCGATTTATGCATGATTCTATAGATTTAATGTTAAAATACTTTTCTCAACTAAAATTTAAGTATGGTTTTTTGTCAGCATTAAAAAGCTCTACGCTTTATTGACCCTCAAATTACAACACAGAATTCACTCAATTAACCGATCCCACTTGTGACTACCCAAAAGGCTCCTATTATGAATTCAGTCCATATTCAAATTAATATGTGTTCTCTCAAATTAATAAACTAGCTATAACCTACATAAATACGAGCCTAAAACCCACTAAAGATCATTTTTTTCAGGTATTTTCCATGAAACCGCAGCAGTTATAAATAAGAAAGATCCAAAAAGAAAATTAAAGGTTTGTTTTTATTGTTGTTTTAACTTGTGAGGATACTTATTCATACAGCTATGCACTTCGACTAGTTTTGTACTGTCATCAAATACAACCCGAAACCAGAGTGTGAAACATCAGCATTCAAAATTCACTGATTTAAATGTACCTTGCTTGTCCTGGGGTAAATAAATTTAAGGTCAACTGAGTAGCACTTCCCCTCAGATAACATCAAGCAACCTGCTGATTTTTTTCGAGTACATTCAAATGAGCGGTGGAAATTAAAGTTAACTAAGCACTTTGTGGATCCTTTGCAATCAAATCAAAAACGGCGATAGATTATGTCATGCAATTTTTATATGAATATATATTCATATTGTTAAAAAATCTTGCGTAACTGAAGGTTAAGTATGCTTTTCTTTCATTCTTTAAAAGCCATTTGTTTATTGACCCTCAAATTACTACACAGAATTCACTCAATTAACCGATCCCACTTGTGACTAGCCAAAAGGCTTTTATTATGAATGCAAAATTCACTAAATTGATTTAGGTAGAATCAGCCAATTCAAGTTATTTTGATTGTTTAGTACTGACATCAATTACAACCCGAAACCGGAGTGCAAAACTTCAGCATTCTAAATTCACGTAAAAGAACCTTGCTTGTCCTGTGGTAAATAAATTTAAAGTCAACTGAGTAGCACTCTAACTCAGATCACATGAAGCACATTGCTGATTTTTTTTCGAGTAAATTAAAATGAGGAAAATAAAGTCAACTAAGTACTTTGTGGACACCAAGTAAAAAAAGGCGATAGAATAATTATTGCGATTTATATATGAATATATAAACATATTGTTAAAAAATCTTGCGTAACTGGAGGTTAAGTATGCTTTTCCATCATTTTTTAAAAGCCCTTTGCTTTATTGACTCGCAAATTACAACAAATAATTCACTCAATTAACCGATCCCACTTGGGACTACACAAAAGGCTTCTATTATGAATTCAGTCCATATTCAAATTAATATGTATTCTCTCAAACTAATAAACTAGCTATAACCTACGTAAACACAAGCCTAAAACCCACTATAGGTAATAAAGGCATTTTTCATGATATCACAGAAGTTTTAAATAAGAAAGATCCAAAAAGACATTTAAAGGTTTGTTTTTATTCTTGTTTTAAGTTTTTAGGACAGCTATGCACTTTGACTAGAGGCAGATTTTAATAAAATTGATTTAGGCAGAATCAGCCAATCAAAGTGATTAAGAATGCATGAAACTTCAGCATTCTAAATTTTGCAGATTTTTTTTTCGAGTAAATTAAAATAAGCGGTGGAAAATAAAATCGACTAAGCTAGAAAGCGATAGAATATCTAATGCGACTTATAGATGAATATATAGTAAATTAAAATGAGCCGTGGAAAATAAAGTCAACTAAGTACTTTGTGGACACCAAGTAAAAAAAGGCGATAGAATATTTATTGCGATTTATATATGAATATATAATCATATTGTTAAAAAATCTTGCGTAACTAAAGGTTAAGTATGCTTTTCCGTCATTCTTTAAAAGCCCTTTGCTTTATTGATTCTCAAATTACAACACATAATTCACTAAATTAACCGATCCCACTCGTGACTACCCAAAAGGCTTCTATTATGAGTGCAGTCCATATTCAAATTAATATGTGTTCTCTCAAACTAATAAACTAGCTATAACCTACGTAAACACAGGCCTAAACCCCACTAGAGTTAATAAAGGCATTTTGCATGATACCGTAGGAGTTATAAATAAGAAAGATTTAAAAAGAAAATTAAAGGTTTGTTTTTATTGTTTTAATTTGTGAGGATAGTTATTTATTCCAAATTTTATTAAAATTGATTTAAGTAGAATCAACCAATTAAAGTGATTGATTGCATTGAACCGTCATCAAATACAAACCGAAACCGGAGTGTTAAACTTTGGCATTCTAAATTTACGTAAAAGAACCTTGCTTGTCCTGGTAAAAATAATTTTAAGGTCACGACGTAGCACTTCCCCTCAGATAACATCATGCACTCTGCTGATCTTATTTTGAGTATATTAAAACAAGCGGTAGAAAATAAAGTCAAGTTATTATCCTGAGGTAAATTAATTTAAGGTCAACTAAGTAGCCATTAGTACGTCAAAACACAACAAAAACCTTGCTGATTTTTTTAGTCAATTGAAATGAGCGTTGTAGAAAAATACTTTAAGCCTTGTGGGTCCTTCTTTATATTAATTTAGTATGTACAAATTTTAGGTGATTTTTTTGCGGTATGAGGTCTATGATATCTATAGGTCTCAATCTACCCTGATAAACTTTTAGTAAAGTTTTCGTAATATGCGTTCGACAAAGTTTGCTTTTGCATTGGTTTTCACTCTATCACAAGCTACTACGACCCGCTGCTGCAGCTTCAATCTATCTAGTTAATTATACAGTTTATACATACCTATGTCTAGACGCTATAGCAGTTTAAAACTTTGTCCAGACCATAAACAAACTTTTTTGTTAAAATCCAAAATAAAATTGGTTACTATAAAAAAATATATACTTGTAGGATTTGCAACTATAAATAATTTTAAATGTGTCACTTTTACTTTAACATTTTTGTTGCCTTATATTTGTGTCGATTAAACAATAGCCGAGTTTGTTTTACATAAGTGAAAATTATTCATGCGACAAAATGACAAACTGGGGCTTTCTAATATGCTACACCATGAGAAGGGTAAACACAGTGTGCCAATCCATCCCAAGTTTGCAGCAAACACGTACTTTAATAAGACGTAGGATACACGCAAAAAACAAATGTTTGGGTTTGCCGATGTTCCTCT
This sequence comes from Aspidapion aeneum, assembly GCA_963576565.1. Classification (NCBI taxonomy): domain Eukaryota; kingdom Metazoa; phylum Arthropoda; class Insecta; order Coleoptera; family Brentidae; genus Aspidapion; species Aspidapion aeneum. The sequence continues at coordinate 15,915,976 of OY755045.1, read as the reverse complement.
TTTTAAACGTTTATAGTTTTTAATAGGTTAAATCATATTTCGTTTAATTAAGCTTACTGTAGATCCTTGAGTATCTACCCTTTAAGTGCTTTTAGCCGTTTTCTTAGTCTCAGGAAGGGCTCAGGGCCGAAAAATTATTCCTTAGAACCCGTCATCGCCGGTTTATCAATCGTTTCCTTGCCGGGTATTCCTGCTTATCTTGGAATACATAGGAGCTTAGGGTTCTACGCATCCTCTGCCTCTACTAGATTTTAGACTTGGGTAAAGCGTTTCTAAACGACCAAGCAAAGCAAATGTATATTTTTGATTGTTTTCCTTATTTTCTTTTAAATTTTGGACGAATGATTTATTCTTTTGGCCGATTGTAGTTTTAACTATCCTCGTTTGCAAAGTTTGATCCTCTCGTCTTACCCATATTTGTGCATCTGTAGGTTAAAGCCTGCAATGGTTAAAAATATTCATACATGCGGATATGATTATAATCAATACCCTCCTTATTTTTGGTTTAGGTATATCTTAGCTAAGTATTTTGTTCTTATTTATCAAGGTACGTGGAAGAAAACAATCTTGCAATAGGATTGGAGTAATTATTCATGGAAGTTTAAGGACGCAAACACCATTTCCATTAAAATAGTACAAGTCACCTTGGTAATTGCTGCCTAAATATGACAAGATAACTTTAGTTGATGCGTCCATGTTTACGAGATGTCTTAAGTGAAATAGAAAGTATGCTCCCTATACCTAGGTCCTTCATACAAAACGAGGTATATATATATATATATATATATATATATATTATATATATTTATCGGTTTCACAACTTTCTACGTCTTCCGATACCCAATCTCCACTCGTTTCTGTTTGCCCATAATTCATCACCCATCACTCTTATTCTTATTTCACTGTCTATTCCTTATCTCCAGCTTCTCCTTGGCCGTCCTCGTTTTCTTTGGCCAGTTGGTTTCGATTGTAGTATTTGTTTAGGTAGTCTTATATCATTCATTCTTTGTACATGTTCGTACCACACCAGTTGTTTTGTTCTTATATCATCCACTAAAGTACGTTCACCCACTGTCATAATTTCTCTTATTCTTTGATTTGTAACTCTTTCTTTTTTTCATTTCCCTGCTGCTCTTCTCCAATAGTCCATCTCCATAGCGGAAAGCATTTTTTCTGTTCTATTCTTGATTGGCCATACTTCTGAGCCGTATGTAATAATACTTTTTACAATTGTGTTATATATAAGCTGTTTGTTATATTTTGATATACTTTGGTCCCAAATTATTCCATTTAATAAAGTTATTGCTTTCCTTCCTTGTACGTTTCGATCTTTTATAGCTTTGTCTAGTGTTCTGTCAGCTGTAATTTTTAGACCTAAGTATTTATACTCATCACAGGACTGAATTCGCTGCCCAGTATTTAAGATTATATCCTGTTTCATTCCACGGATACACATATACTCTGTCTTATTGAGATTAACTTCTAGTCCCCACTTATTGTACTCTTCTATTAGTTTTCGTGTCAAAACGAGGTTCTTTTCACTAAATCGCTTTGGTACCTAAATACCAAGATATTATTGTTTATTTTAACGATTGTTTGTTCGCATTTAAAGATGGTCGAAAATATCCAATTTTGTTTAAAAAAAAATCGATTTTCATTATAAATGCGTTAAATAAATTTATGAGAACATGAATGCAGATTGAATTAGCAAAGCTTAATCTGAAAAACAATGTGAAACAAAAAATATAATTTCAGGCACTACAAAACCGACTTCAATGACAAGGAGCTTCTTGCTCATTCAAAAATCAAATCTTTTTATGAATTGAAAAATAAGAACAAACTAGCCTCTGTAATGCAAATTTAATTCTGTCGGCCATTTTGGGTTTTAAGATAAAAGACAAACAAATTATTTTTTCCGGGAAGATCGGGGATACACTGGACATGAGGATACAATGGACACTATTATATTTGACGGCCAAAAACCGCTAGGGATGCAAACACACGAATATAATATAAGAGTTAAATTTTGGCGAAGAAGTAGTTCCAAAAAGGAAACGTTGGTTTATACACACATGTAGTACATAGCGTGAATTTTTTTTTGGTGTTTTAATGTAAGGTCTAAGGTAAGTTCTAATGTTTTCTATTATTCTTTAATAACGTTTTTTTCTCAAATACCAAATTGCAAATAATGCAAGGACCTAAAAATATAAACAACAAGTGAAATTAAAGAAAGAAAAATAAGAAAAAAGTGTTCTGCGTTGGCCGGGACTCGAACCCGGGATCTCTTGCTCTCTAGGCAAACATTCTAAGCATTGAACTACCGAAACCATACATAAGTTTTCGAAAAACTTTCATCTATGCAGGCTGCGATGTCTCAATACAAAAACGAGAGACTCTCAGGGTATTAACTCGACCAAGTCATCAAACTGATCTCTATAATTCTTCCTTCCCACTGACAGTACAAAATTATGTTACGAAAGGATCCGAAAATATGTAACAAAAATTTTGTTAATGTAGACTACTAATATTATAATATTATCAAAAAACCGAAAACAGTCCATCATATCCCTGGTCTCCAATGCCTATCTTTATAACCCACAAGGAAACTGTTTTCTGATTTGTAAGTTTTCGACTTTTGTAGTTTTGACTGTGCTATGCATCGGAGCCCTCCTAATTCAAAATGTTGAGCACGCCTATGTTTCTACTCGAAAATAAATTTCCCACATTTTTGCTTCAGTTTACCAAAAACATGCCTAATAACTGTCCACCTCAAGAAACTTTTTCATTCTGGAATTTTTCGCAAAAGTCACGACAAAGTTTTCACGTTATGGGCCAACGATTGATTACGTGTCCATTTTCGTAACTTTGGTAGATAAAGTTAGTCCATTTGGCGAGATTTAGTTTGCGGACGTGTCTGGCCGCTGCTCAGAGCAATTAATTAAATGAACATGGTCTTCGCTCGACCGAGTTGTACCTGCCTGGAAGCTATCACGATTATTAAATATGTTTGGTAATGACGTATTTACGAAAGTTCTAAAACATTCCTTAATAGTTCAATTTCAATTTATTGTTTCTAAGAAAAATACAGTGCTGTCTATAACAAGAATTTGTGAACAAACTAATTGGTACAAAAATAGATGGAACAGTAAAGATAAACTTATAAGAAAGAAGTAATTTTATAAATACCCAGCTTAGTACAAAAACAAAATAACAAGAAAGAACTTAGAGTAAATATGTATTAAACTATCTAGAATTAAAGTTAATAGATCGGAAGTTTTAAAGTGAAGGAATCGCCGTCAAAATCCTTCCGTTGTTCGTTACTGGTCACGGAAAAATAAACATTTGCATAATGCAGAGCGGACCCAGTGTCCTCAAAAACTTAATGTCTAGACTTGGATGACATATCATAGCTCTGTCGCAGGACCATATCATTCCTACGATTCGAAAGGTGCTAAAATATGTTTTGACCCCATTTGGTTTATGCACGATGGTTGCCGAGCTCATGACACTTTGCTTGTGAGAGTCTTTTTAAATGAAATGGCTCCAAGGCGGCTTAATACAAGCAGGCAATGTATTCAGCTGGCCTCCGAGATTACCAGATTTGGTATCCAATGATTTTTTTTAAGACGCAAAAAGCCAAATTTATTCGCATGACCATTTACCTTTAGATAAACTTGAAACATAAATAAGTACCACTCCACAATCAGTAACACCTAAAATAGTAAGTTATTTCTGAACTGAATTTTATAACAGGCTCGGATACTGTTTAGCACAGAGCGGTGATATTTTTGGGAATTTCTTTCGCTAGGTAGTTCTTAAATCAATATGAAAGAATTTGCTTTTAAAACAGACCCTCTCTTATTTGTTCCGCTGGGGAGGTCATACAGTTTAATTTGTGGTAGATATGGCATTAAATAATATAAAAAAGAACAAGCTTGAAAAAAAAAAGCTTTATCGTCTGAATTTCCGATATTTTATGTACAACTACCCTGCCTCAATTTTCTTTAGAAACTGATAGAAGCCGCGCAAGGGGAAACAAACTGTGCCAGAAATTTCCTCCCTGTAGTAAGTAATTTCAGACACAAATTAAGCATAATTTAACCCAAACTACGCTTTTTATTTCTTAACCTATCAGAAATTGGTGGAGTGAGAACGTTTTTCCTTAAGATTCATTTCAATTTGAAAAATGCTCAACGTAGGAGAGTTGGAACAATTTTATTTAGGGTGTTTCGTAAAAGAGTAGAATATTTTTTTTTCTATCTTTTAAGATAAGTGCCGTATGCCGTGCATAAAATATATGGAAACACCCTGTCTCAGTTTCATTTATTGTATTTGTTATTGCAAATCGGTAACTTAAGTTTTAAGATAAGTGTACGTTTTCACATTTTTGGTCATTTTAGTACAAATAAATGGTTAGACAAAAAATAAAAAAATCTGTGTTTTTAAACTTGAAATTATTCTGCTTCTATCTTTTTGGTCGTTAGATATATCGTATAGATATTAGCATACTATGAAAAGGCAATGTTGATTTAGAGACTCTATATTTATCTTGGAAGCCAAAAGGACGTCTCTTTGAAATAGAGCATTTACTGCTCACTGCTAATACCGTAATAAATTGCTAGAGAGCTGAGTACCTAATTGCCAGTTAACTAAAACTTAACCAAACATTTTAAACAAAATATTTCAGGCACTTTAACTTTGAAAGCTCTAAAGTACTATTCACTAATTACATTGGAGTCAGGTCTCGGTCAATTTCGTAATAATTTGTTGCCCTAATAACCATGACCTAAAAACCGCCAAAAAATTTGGGTAAATCGGGTAGGTTGGGAGCTACGGCCACTTATATAGAACTCTGCAGGGCCCCACTGAAACCCAAAATTAGCTCATACGCGTTCTCGTTGCCTAATATCCCTGTATGCCTATAAATACACCAACATCATTGTTTACAATAGCTTAGGGTCTACAGCGTCTCCGCGCATTCTTTAATATTTTGGCTAATTCTCACCATTCCTTACCTCTTTTAAGGTTGTCGCCATTATTATTAGATACACCCTCTGTTTTCGACATATACTCACGCTCCTGTTGTTAATTTACTTTACTCTGATGGTTTAGATCTATCAGTGTAGCAAACTAAAGTACTCTTCTTACAGATTATGTCTTCGCTCTGACAAGCTTTAATTTCATAGATATTAACTTTTTACTTACTGTCGAGCCTACAAGGTGTATGAGCTCTGGTTCATTTCCACGCCCTTAGTTTTACAAACAACCTGATTAAACAATATATATATTTTTTGCACGCTCCAATTGTAAATATTAAAATTAGGACTGGAGCAATTCCAAATCACACCTATCTCGATGTGTGTCCTTGTTCAACCAACCTGATAATCCGTTTACCCTATTTCTTCTAAACTGACCCATTTAGAGGAGAAGTATGAAGTTAACAAGCGAGAAACTCAATCAAGGAAACAGACTGTGTACATTCTTTTGTGTTTTGACCCAGTTAAACGCACTCCAGAGGGTTGATCTTTGCCTCCCTGTGGCGTCAACCTACGGCCCTTGCCGAACTAAAACTACTTGGTAATTAGTGTTAAACTAAACATAATTAGAAACTAAATAATTAAGCCGCGATCGCGCAAAACTTTTGTGTGTGTCCCTTAAAAATAACCAAGTGCCGCTAAAACATTAAACTTAAGTGAAGCCCAAAAAGAGCTTAGACCGCCCTAAAAAGATAAACCAAAATCGGATTACTCAATTTCCATGGTAAACATTTCCTTGTAAATCAAGGTAACTCTTATTTTTAACCACAACTCTCTTGAGCTCCTTTTCTTTCGTTTTAATACCTATTAAGTGTTGTTCCTACCTCACTGAGCCAGCCTAAGTTACGTTCTGCTGTTCTCGCGCTCTCTATTGTTTACAGTAGGGGCCCGCCCGATTGAGGGGTGACTATATAACTCCTTAGCGAAGTAGCTATTAGGGACTCGAACCATTTCAAGCTCTGCTAACCATCAAAGACGCCCGGGAGGAGATTTCTTCAATTTTCAGCGCTTCTATGGCCATTATTATTCCCAATAAGCTATGGAGCGGTGTGGTTTGGTTCCTAAGCAACCAGTAGAGGCTAACTTATTATTATTCTGAATAAGCGGTGCAAAAATGAAAATGCATTCTCAAAGAAAGAATGACGTAAACATACGCTGACCCCCCCTGAGAGGCTTATCGACACTTCGCAGTTCACACGTACCGACCTACTCCAATTTTGTCCATTTGAACCACAGAATTTGCAAGGGTAAGATTTGCAATATAGCGTTCAGATCCATCTTAACATAGGACCAATTTCAAACAGCTTTGCAGTTTTGCAGATCAATTAATAGTAGCAGATAATTGACATATGAAGACATATCATACTGATTTATTAATTCATTCAACAGTACCTATAGCAAAGAGCCAATAACAGATAGTTTCTTACATTAAAAAGACATTGATTCTATAAAATACCTCACTTAGACTTAGATACCAAACAAATCAGGTTACATAATTACTTACAATAACATTTATTCTTGACTCGGAGGGTACTAATTAACTATTGCGCACTTTTAGATCTATGATTTTTTAAAAATTCTTATAGGTTACATTATCATTATCCACATCTGAAGTATATTTCTTAAATAATACATTAGTTCGTGGGTAAGTTAAGCAAAACATATTTTTCGACCTTGAATTAATTTGATTCCTGGCAAAAGAAAGTTCTTCAATTATAATACGAAAATCAACATCGTCTTTAGGAATTCAATACATTTTGTTAAACAAATTTTAGTCCTTCTTTTCTTTATAAAATGTTTTCAATAAGATGTCGTTATCACAGCCTTTTTGTGGCTAAATCCCAAATTTTCTGAAGCGCATGGCTTTTAAAAATTTTATTTGAACTCCCCCAATTATACTAATCCAAATGTCATATTGGGGGGACCAGACAACACTACCATATTCCAGTATTGGCAATACTAGACTATCAAATACTTCAATGTTAAAACTTTTAGTTACACAAATAAACCCAGCAACTTTTTGGGCACTCTCAATTTTGGATATAATATGCGATGAAAATAAAAGATTAGCATTGAGGGTTACCTGGGTCTTTTTCTTCAGATACACTTTTAGATTTTCATTATTTATTGTATTATTAAATTCAATAAAGTTTTTGTTACGACTAAATGACAAACAAAAGCATTTACAAAAATTTAAGTTAAAACCATTTTTCTGACAATAAAAGGCTGTGTGTGTCCTGAAATTCTCCTTGAAGTGTTTCACAATCCTCTAATGAAAAAACTTCAACAAACATTTTAAAATAATCGGCAAATGCTAATAATTCCTAATTTTTTACCTTACAAATAATTTTGTTGAAGATAATTATAAAAGTAAGTGGTCCGAGATTTGACCCTTGGAGTACACCGGAAGAGCTTATATATATATATATATATATATATATATATATATATATATATAGTAGACCTACTGCGTTTTAATTTTACAAACTGATACCTTTTACTTTTGCTAGTTCCCAAATAAATTGAGTTAAATTAGTTTATTATGGAGAAACATCCATTCCAATTAGTCTATTCAAAATAGTACTCAAAAGCTTTTTCGAAATCCGTGAAAACAGCATCTATTTCACTCTTTCTGTCTTTGTCTTATGTACGTATTTCGAGAAAATTGTAAAGGTAGATATTTTGGGTAAGAACCAATGCTCTCTGGAAAAAAATTTATTTGACACTTCTGTAAAAAGACTATCAAATATTATGTATTTGAATATTTTTGAAACTGCGCATACTATTGTTACGGGCCGATAGTTCTCCGTTTCTTATCTAACTTCAGTTTTGTTGATGGGTATAATTTTGCTAAGCTTCGAATTATCTGGAAAAGTTTACGTTTTAAGCATAATATTAAATAAAATCTGCAAAGGAATAAGCAAAAACTCTTTACAACCGTTTAATATAAAAGCAGGAATACCATCATGCCCAATAGATCTATTGGGTTTTAATTCCTTAAAAGCATTTTCTATTTCCGAAATAGAAATATATTTCTCAAAAAAATACGATGTAATTTAATTTGTATCGGTAAGATTAATATTACTGGTGTCTACAGAAGAAACAAAACGTTTATGGTGAAAACCGTAACAGTTTTGGTATAAAAAGAACTAAACGTCTAAATATATATTTAAAACTAGCTATAATGGTATTATTTTTTAACTTTAAGGCTGATGTGTTTTAATTTATCACGGTGATGGCTGCAACAGTTGACCCTCATTTGTAAATTTGATGTTACCAGATCTGTTCGATCTTTCTTCTAAACTGCCAAACGTAGAGGTGCACTATTGTAAACCCTTTGCACGTTCACAGTGCCAAAACCTCCATTGGGACAGTTTCCAGTAAATTATGTCCACGTCGTAATGGATATCTGAACGAACTGATGTTACTGATGTTGGGTAAATGTTGCAGTTGCGTACAAAAATTTTAAATCATTTAAACAAACGTTTAATAATAAGTTTAGTAATATTTTTATTCTACTGTTATTAAAAACATTAGATGTTTACTAACCAATCCTATTTATTAAATTTTGTACAAAAATTATGTCTTAAATTTTACAGGCGACTGGATAACAACGTAATCTGGCGATACTATAGATATTTTATAAAGATTGCCTAGTATTCGGATACTATTTTTTTTTCTATAGGGTCTTTAGCCGCTGAAAGATAACTGTAAAATATCAAAATTGCCGTCAAAAAATTTCGTGTTTGGAATTATGCTTTTAAAATGCATTTTTCTATAATAGATAATATCTCTTTTAAAATTTTGCTTCTCATTGGTTTTTAATTTATCCAATTTTAGTTGAAATTTAAATTAATTTAATAGCTTTTATGTTTTAAAACAGATAATTTGTTGCTATTTAATGAATTTATTTACAAACATACTCTTTTTAATTAAAATTTTGCTGATCTATAGAATAAAATTTACGACGTGATGATTTAAATGAAACGTAAAGTACACTTTACCGCACTTATTTGGCATCGGAAATTAGTACACTCAGTGCTGTGGTGTCATCCCGTCTGAAAAATAAAAGTTTTATGTGAGTAGACACCAATTAGGGAGTCCTTTTAAAAGTTTCTTACGACAGAAATAAAGCTCTTGAAAAACTTAGTTGAGTTTTTTTTGTTTCCAAAAACAAAAACATTAGCTTGTTAGTTCTAGTGTTTTATTTAATTTTGCCACACTGTATATGCAGGTAAATTTCTATTAATTGAAGCTTTGTTAAATTTATCTTTATAAAATTTAACATAATACAAATATGTAATATTATGTTATAATACAGGGTGTTTCAAAATGCAATAACATAAATTCTTTCTGTTAAATTTCTTGAGTGATTTTAGGACAAAAAGTTCATATAAACATTGGTCCACAAACGCTTAGTTTTCGAGACAATATTTTTATTTTATTTTGATATACGAGTAGTGGCCATGCCATACTGAAGCATTTTTTATTTTGATGATAGCAGTCTTTGGTGCAACAGCGTTTTTTTTTAAACAGTTAGAGATACAAAAAATTACAAGAGACATAAAAGTTTGTAAACGAAACAAGGATTTTATTTCTTGTTTTAGAATCTACCAGTGGCTTACAACAAAAAAATATCCCGGGAAAGAGGTGCCATGACCCCTCAAAAAGTATCACCTTGTAGATTTTTACTATTGTTTGGTTCAAATTTGAGCTGCATTTCTCAAAAACTGCGAGAGCTATAAAAAAAAACTAAAAAACATATGAAATTTTAACACCCTGTATCTCGAAAACTAAGCGTGTGCGTATCCATGTTTATTTAAAATTGTTGACTTAGAAATACTTAAGGAATTGAAAACTAAAATTATGTTATTGAATTTTGAATCACCCTGTATATTAAGTATACTAGCCTATTATTTTTTGGGATCATTTTTCCCTCTTTATCCCTAAATAAATTTTATTTTTATCTCATATCAAAGGGACAATGATAAGTCCTTTTCAGAATAGACCTTCTTAAAACAAAAAAGGGTCTTTTCTTTTCTCATTACATTCAGAGATGGGACATCCAAAAGAGACTGACTCTCGTGTGATCAAATCATATGTAGTGGAAGAAATAGGATTCGATGTTTATATTCGACAGTGTTGTCAGACTTTGCGTTGCCTTAAACATGCAAGAAATTATTAAAGTATTTCTCTTCGTAGACCAAGCAGCGACGGAAGCGCCATTTGCCGACTTTTTTGCACAGAACTAGCTCTGGGGATATCATAAAATGTTGCTAAATCAACTATATTGAAATAGATAAAGAACAGCTTCCAACAATAGTGGATAAATCCAGAACTGGCTTACTCTACAGAGTTAATTAAAAGACCTTGTCAAAAAAAGAACAAGAACATAATTGGACTTACCAGAGAGGAGTGTTGAAAAACCACTCAAAAGTGAGCCAAAATAGACCTACTAGTGGTCGCAGTGAAAGGGCTGCAAGGCGTAGTCACATATGAATCATCACCATCATTAACTCTTACAAGAATAATAGTAGGTACGAGAAACAGTTGGCCACAGAATTTTTAAAAAATGCTCAATACCTTAAAACTAGCAAGTCGATTTAAGCCAATAATTTTAACAATTATAGACCAAAACCTTTGCTAGCTTATGAGTTTTAAAAGTTTTTTGAAAAATCGTTCAACACTTTTACAATCTTAAAGACTTGATTGGCCAAAATTTTTGATAGTTAACAATCTAACGTTTTGGTTTACAATTGTTTAAAATCTGGTTTAAATCGATTGGCATTGGTTTTAAAGTAATGACTTGAGAGACTAGAGGCTTACCTGGAATTCCAAAATAAGAGCAGCAGTAATAAGGGAACTCATTAATTAAATTATACACTTACGTAAAAGCAACAGTGACAACGAAAATTCTGTTTTAAATTGTTTTTGGTAGGGATTAAGATATTTAACTGCCCAGTTTGTGTGTAGTCCATGATTTAGTTCCTCTGAGATTTTCGAAGAGAAATGTACCCATTTTTCGTTTATTATTGTCCCTAAACATCGCTTTAAATTAGGCTGCGATATCCTACGAATACAATTGATGTTTTACTCTGCTATTGTTACGGCATAGCCGATTCAAGAGCTGACAAAATTTTTATCTTGATTATTGTCTAATATATTTAGATACGCGCTGACGTACCATCTTTTGGTGTAACGTGATTGGATTAGCTTTGCACGTCTCTAAGTGACATTCCATTTGGCAACGTTGTTGACGGAAAATTGCAAATCGCATTATGATGTGTGGATGGACTCTCAACTTTTCCTTTCTCTTGCGTCTTTTTATTTCTAATCGGACTAGTGTCATGTATGTCAAAGAAGATTACCTTATTTGCTGAGTTTTTGATGTTTTGAGGATATTCAACGAACTTAATAAGACCAAAATACACGAAAAATATAAGTAGGATTAACTGGAATGGACAAACATACTTACCTATATACAAAGTGGCTTACTATTTATTTTTGAAAATAATTTTTTAGTATACTTACACTTTTATAACTTAGGTTGTTTTTGATTCGCTATTAGGAACATTCTAATACGCTAAATTTTAATAACTTTCACAGCCGAATGGTGAATTTTTCTTGTCTTATGTAACGATACCTAATCAAAAAATCATGCCAGTTGAAAAAAAGTTTGGACATGTTTATAAAGTAATCGATGAGCTCATCAATGATAACACGCAAGTTTGGCGAAAAATCTTCAATAGATGCCAATAATGTCAAAATCAGCTGTCTTTTTCTTGTTAAGCTGTAATTTTTAAATTTTTTGTTAGCTTTTGTTAAATTGATTTAAGTTGTAGTTAGTAAGGTTGCGATGGACATCTTGGAAGATATAGAAAATAACTGATGAAGATCTGGTATCATAACACCGCGGCATTAGAAGTTTCCATTGAAAATGTACTCATGCAGGGCTCTTTTAGAAAAAAAAAATTTGAACAAAGCCAGGTTAAAAAATCCATGTCATAAACCCGATATACTCGGTGAACAAAATTAAAATATTTTACACTCGTCTTGAAACGTCTTAAGAGTTACTCGTCAGTTGTCAAATTTCATCGCTGTTTACTTTCTTTAAAAAATTATTATTATTTTTAAAAAATAAAACAAAAGAATGGAGGGCATTATTGAGTTGGTCCTTGATCATCGAAATCCCGAAGGGCCCCATCACGAACTAATCCTAAATTTAACTTAAAACCATAAAAAAGAATTGGCCAAAGCCATTGGTTAACTATACAAAATAACGATAAAAAAAGAAAAACGTCTACTTATTTGTTGGACTTTGGTATGTTTCTTAAAAATATAGAAATGCCAAGAATTGCTACTGCGCAACCTCCGTAATAACCATAATAAAAACGAAATACCGAGCTGTCAAATAAGCGATTTAAAATGTCCCTATTACTGCACTCGGCGTTATGCTTATTCTGGGATGATGCGGTGGTACACTCTCACGCCGGGTCATTACATTTATTAACCATAACGGGCGCAGTTTTTTACGGTTATATAATTATTGTAAAATATGAGCTGTGAACTGTTTGCTAGTAACAACAAAATTACCCAATTCGCTAATGTTTGATGTTGCTCTCGCGATGGGTGATAAGTGTGGAAGGAATTAGCATATTAACTTGAAGTTTTTTTCAAATGGACGCTGGAGTAAGCCTATGAATCATAGTAAAATTGAGCCAGATTAGAAAATTAAAAGTGCCTCATTTTGGGGCTTTTCTGAATGCATGCGGAGCCCCATTTTCAAGTTTCCAGCGATTATTTTAAAACTAGCTGATAACCAAATTCTAAATAATTGTAGACCGAACGTTTCCTCAGTATCGGATCGAATAAAATTTTTGTTGGATACTGAGCTAGCTCTTCGGCCTACAATTATTTAAAATTTCGTTTAAATCGATTAGCTAGTTTTAAGGTTTCGAGACAAGCATTCCACGATAAACCAAGTATACAGAATTATTAGTATAATAGAAAAAGTACCAGAAAAGGGAAAAATTTGTTCTGCTCTGGTCTTTCTAGCTGTGGCACAAGCATGTGACAAAGTGTGGCATAAAGGTCATAATTTTAAACTAAAACGTTTTCTGCAAAAACAATATCCTGATATTTTGGAATCATACATATTTGACAGACATTTCAGAGAAATTTAAACAGGCGTGCTCCAGGCCTACAAGGCCCTTATTTCTACTTATTATTTATTTGCAATATCACAAAGTTTATTATTTATTAGTTTACAAAGTTTATTGACGTTAGAAAAATTTATTATAGAATGCAATGGAGCACTTTAGGATGCTGTCAGGGAAGTTCACAGTTGGACCACAAATTGGCTAATAAATTTAAATGAAACCATTTAAATTAAAATATCAATTTATGTTGATGTTACAAACAAAAATGTAAATCACATACAAATAACAATTAATAACATTCTCGTACCATATTTAAATCAAGCAAAAAATCCCGGTATGAGACTTGAAGAAAAAAAAACTTGAGATAACGTATAGAAAAATGAATTGGCTAATTGGAAGGAAGTTCATTTTAACAATTCATAATAATTTACTGCTTTATAGATAAATATTGAAACCAGTATGAACATATGGTATTTAGTTTTACAGAGATTTTAAAAGAAAGAACTAAGAAGCATTGAACGTTCGAAATAGTGACCTTCATAGAGACCTAAAAATCAAAACTGTAGCAGAGACTATAAAAAGTATGCAAAAGGCCTTGAAGATAGACTCCATCGACATATGAATGTGCAACCAATTCAGCTTCTAAGCAATACTATGCTAGTTCCAAGACCAAAAAAGTAAATTAGTAAACTAAATAAATTATATAAAACAAAATATTGCTATAAACAGAAAACAAATGTTAGTTAAAGCCGAAGCAAAGCGAGGAGAACTGTTACGAGAACCCTAAGTTTAAATCTGACTTTTCTAGTAAATTAAGTTAAAACAAAATTGCTAATTAGTGTAACTAAGTGGATTGTAGTACAATAAACACAGTGTGTTTGACAAATAAAAATAAAAAAGCTAGCTTTAAAATAACAACTTGAAAATTTGTTGAAAGTGGGGCATATCGCCTAAGGTCAGAAAAGGCCCAAAGCACTTGCATTTTTCTGATCTGGGACAATTTTACCGAGCCAATTGTCGCTATCACTGTTCGCGGAAGCATCATTTAAATTTAACATAAAACCACACAATAGAATTGGTCAAAGACATAGACAAACCCATCGGTAAACTCTACAAAATAACGATAACAATAGAGGAACTTTTCATATATTACCATGCTTCGGTAGATTTCTTAAAGATATAGGAATTCCAAGTAGTATAACAAAAACGAAATACCGAACTGTCAAATAGGCATTTTAAAATGTCCCTATTACTACAATCGTCGTTATGCTTATTCTAATATCTTTAATAACCTCAACGGTCATAGTGTTTTTATGGATATTTAATTGTAACTTATGAGATAATAACTGTTTGCTATTAACAACAAAGTTACCCAATTCGCTAATGTTTAATATTGCTCCCGCGATGTGTGATAAGTGTCGAAGGAATTAGCATATTAAATGGACGCTTGAGTATGCCTAAGAATTACAGTAAATTTGACCAATTTTATAATAAAGAAGTGTGATAAAGAACACGCTTTTATGTTCTTTGCATAAATTTAAAAGAGTAAATACGCCACATAATCTACAATCTTGTTGCAAGCTATGCCAGTGCCAACTGTCGCCTTTCGCTTATTTCAGCCTCAAGAAACTGAACTTGCTTGGAGCCCATGAGAACTTAAGACCTCAAGTTTTAAATTTTAGATTCATTAATCAAAGAAAAGTTACAATCTGTTATGATACAATTTTACTAGCTATAATACAAATAAAATTTTATTACTAAAAACTTTATAACCAAGCACCCAGGTATGGAATACCTGTGTCGGTTTTTTTTTAATTAATCTGATATCTAATAATACTATGTGTAGCCCTAGGTTGTTTAGCATGGTCTAATTGCCTTTGTTAAAAGGAAGGCCATGTAATGGATTATGTCTACCTTATGCGAAGTTTAAGGTATATAATTTAAAACTATTGCTAGAACAGTTTGAACCATATGTCCGGCACCCTCCCACGTTCGACAGAAAAAAAACAACAATAGTGTCATCTTTATATCTTATAATTCTCCATCACGCCAGGTTTGCACAGATCATTGATATATATATATATATATATATATATATATATATATATATATATATATATATATATATCTATATATATATATTAAAAACAATATTGGCCCTAGTACTGTACCTTGCGGTAAAACGTGTTCAACTATTTCTTTATCGCTTAAACTGTCGTGGATTCTGACGCGTTGGGACGATCACGCAAACTTTACGCAGACACCCAACACTCCATCCGTTCAAGCAAATCCAGCAGCATGGGATGGGAGACCGTATCAAAATTCAAAAACATAGCAATAGCCCTTTTGTTGCTATTTAGACCATCAGTTACACACCTTGCCCATTTTCAAACAGCAGCAAAACTTCTGCCATATTCGAGATAACACTTATAGTTCTATAGTTCCCAACATGGCTTTTGTTACCAGCTTTATGTCTCTGTATGACAATAGAAGTTTTAAAGTGTTTAGGGACTACCTGTTTTAAAGATCAAGTCAATGAAGTGCGCAATTGGTTCTCTAGGTTCCTGATGTAAAAATGTCATTGTTTTCTTCGTTATGTTATCAAAGCCAGAGAAGCAATAACTTTTGGGGCTGGCAATCTATACAGTAACTTTCATGGCATTTGTTGGAGATACACAGAAGACGCTAATTTTCTTGAATGAAGTTTAAACTGGCATGCGGGAGTTTTAACTAAAGCTGATATCGACTTGCCAATATCAATAATATACTTATTACAAATATTAGCTGTATCGTTCAAATTTGTTATTGCTAGTCAATTTTGCTCTATTTTTGTAACTGTCACTTATGTAGTATTTTCATTTGTTTATTTAATTTATAAAAACAAAATAATATTTACTGTATTTTCTTCTTTGTTCTTATAGTATTTATTTTTGGTTTTTTTAATTAATTTTTTTAACATATTTCTGCATTCTTTATATGTTTGTTTTTTTTTGCCCTATAAAATTTTTTATAAGATCTTTTTTAGTTTATCTCGTTTTTTGATGGACACAATAATCCCGTTTCAAATACAAGGTTTTATTTTTTTATATTTGCTCGAGGCGGTAGTGACTATTTACCAGAGAATTTCTGGCATCCTATGAGTTTGCAAAATTTAGAGTTTAATTCCAGTTAGTGGTTTGTGATTTTAATTTTAATTTCTCGTAATTTATTTTGTAAAAGGTGCTTTTCTGATTGTTATTATCTTTGAACGCATCCCTATTGTTATTTGTTTTGTTGTTAGATTTCGATAAAATTAATGTTGTGGGCCAGTGATCTGTGATATCATGAATGATTGTGTTTAAAGTAAATTTGTTTGTTCCCGTTTTGATTTACCAATATTTATCTATTTTGAATTAAAAATTTACGATAAAAACATAAAAGTGTATTATTTTTGTCTTTTAGCTTGTGTTAAAACTACATCTTTAAAATAAGAAAGATCCCCCAATGCCAACCCGAAGAAAACATGTCAAAAATTGTAACCAAAGAAGGTTTCGCTTCCTTTGAAGCTTGCTCCACAATCAGTCTCCTTAACTATACTCCCTTGTCTATTTCAGCTTTTTCAGTGGTAGTGACCAGAGATATGAGAGGACCTGTTTCTTCTATTTTGGTTGGTTGGTTTAATTTAATGCAATCTTCAGTTGTTGTGGAATCTTTTGTCAAACACAAGAACAAGAGAAACAAGTCAGGCCTTTCAAGTTTTAGGTCGGCCCCGGCCATGATAGGAAAAGTTGTTCTTATGTTATAATGTGTGCAGCGCACAACGCAATGTATTTTAGCATCCAGAGACAATTAGAACCAAGAAACTATTAAACTGTGTTTCGCTTGAACCGTCAGAAACTGCAAGTTATGAGCAAGAACCATATAGGGTGAAACAGAGTTTCTGGATGCATGAGCTAAACTTCTCATTCCATCAAATAAAAATAAAAAATTCTCTAAAATTTCAGAAGAGTACTTAAACAGGTTTTAACGATCTTGGTACCACTCATTACTACTGCTACTCAATACTAGAATTTAAGAATAAAAATATATTTAATATATTTAATGGAAGGAGATAAAACCTAAGACTTGTAGTTTTTTCATCATATCCCTTCACATAAAGGCAAGTAAAGGGCAACAGATAGAGCTAAGCTTCTGGTCTAAGAATGTCCTCTCAAACTTTTTAAAAAGCTTTAACACCAGCACCTAGAAAGAGCAATGCACTCACTTTAATAAGTATGTCAGCCAGTTCACAAAAAAATTGCTTGATTTGGCAAAAGCTTTGGCCTAGGTTAGGTAACCTTACGTAGACCTTCCGAACCGAACCGATCCTTCCGGTTAATTTTGATTTACATGTACATGAGAATAATCTCACCAAAGCAACCTCTTTTTGTGTGAATATGAGGGACAGTGACCCCTAAGTGCTCAATTCAAGCAGCCACAGCTGTTTTTAAACTTGGCAGTTGCTACCTTTATTTTTTCAATTCTTGTGGATCTTGGAAGAATAGAGTTTTACCTACATTCCGCTCACAAACTACGGTAGTATTCGTTTGCCGTCATGTTTAAACGGTTTTCATGCACTTCAAAGAGGCACACAGCTATCTTGAGATGTTGCAGGTTTCGAACCCCACCCATCTTTTCTTTGCTAGCTTCACTACGGTATTGTTAATGTGAGATTTGACTAGGCTTATTAAGATAGGCACCGTTTTTTCAACTTGGTCTCCAACTTTGACTACACCTGCGTTGGCTAGTCTTCGGCCCTCTAAGAACCACGTTTCTCCGAGTGACCTAACATGATGTCGGTTTGCAAACTCATCTTGGCAGAAGATTGAGTCATGCAAAAATTGTCATATAGTTAAAGGCGCTGGCTAGTTCAGTAGAGTAAACTATTTCTCGTGCAATCTACAGTCATCATCTAAGAAATAATCTTTCTTTAAAATAAATTGTATGGCAAGTAAAACAAACTAAATTGCTTGTATTGTGGAAAAATCAGCCTTGAGGCCTCGTTCCTTATAGACATGCATTCTTGTCATTCGTTTTTACGGTAAAACTTACGACGGGCATGCACGTGTATAGCGGGTTAATTGGCTGTTTTAAGCCAAACAATTGGTAAAACGCAAAGACCATTGACGGAACATAACAAATAAAGTAATTAGTAATAAAATTGACTCTGCAGTAATTTTATTTTGATTAAACTTTAACACGGGTCGGCATCACAATTTCAGATGCACAAATCCCTTTTATCTACCTAGGTCCAGCACCAATTATCTTGATAACTCACCATTAATTACTATTCAGAGAAACTTTAATCTTCACTTCTATCAGATTGATATATTTAGTGTTCGTATTTATTCTCCAAAGAAAGTGTGTTATCAAATAATACAATGAGCACTTTAATTTTTTTTTTAATATTAATGTCATAAGTTGACTAAGACAATGCATTTTTTTTTGTTAATGATTATTTTTAACAAAAGCAAATTACTGTTATTTATATAATATAATAAATTGCTATATTATAACTTTAGTTGTACTTAACTAGCTCCTAGTAGCTTGTAGCTTTTAAGGAAGTTTTGTAATTTTTCTATTATGTAGTTCCCTGTAATAGGATTGCTTATGTTAATCTGTTGAGAATCCTAATTGTAATAAATAAATAAAATAAATAACCAATATTGTCACGAGGGGGTTTGAACGTTACGCTACACAGTCTAAGTTAGGTTAATAGTTTTATTCAACAATAATAATAATTACTACTGATATTAAATACATCTTGCTAATAAATGCGTATCATCTAGATAAGCTTGACTTCTGCCTACTACTACTTTTCTTCACTACTAACTTATACGTACCGGCCATTACGTTCTCAGCATACAACTTACTGCTAAACTCTTTTGAAGATGCTTTTATTAAAAACCGTGTGCCATTGATAGGATATCGAGATGTGTTTTGTTTCCTGTATAAACATCGTCAATGACCGGTCAATTGCTATTGCTTTTAATTCTGTATATAGTTTATTTTATGTTTTAATACAAATTGAACTGTATACAGAAGTTCATTTCCTTAGATCTTGACAATATCACGACATAAAACTGTATAAGTAAAACTTACGAGAAGCATGCGTGTCTATGAACAGCTTTAGAGAATGACTTGAATAGCTGTTAAACAGCAAGAAATAAAAAAGGAGGAGCATCCTGTATAAAATATTGTATTGTGCATCTGGTGTGTTCCAGTTGCTTTGCCTCTGCTTTAGTTGCCTTTTGTGGAAAATAGTTTAAATGGATAAATCTGGAGAATAAAGTATCCTATTAAAAATTGTATATGTCCAACAATAGTAGTATATTTAGGATGGTTATTTTCTGATCAAAGTGACAAGCAAAACGTATTTTACTAGGAGGATTTTAAGGGGGCGTGTCTATCCATATAACTAATTTAAGTTATTGATCAATAATAATAATGGGTCACTTTTTTGAACACATTTTTTCAAATAATCATCATCATATTTTTTATATTATTCCCATATTTTTTTAAAAATGTGTTATACACCTATAAATTCGGATACCCATAAATCTAGGAGTATATATCTCATAAATTTTTCACTTTCGACACCTTAAATGGTCAGCACAATAAAGTTTGAGCTATACGGGTAAACTGATCCTCTCCTTTTTACAATATACAGGGATTTGTCATGCAACAATCTACTAAAGATTTATTACCCACTAATTAGGCCTAATTTTTTGACGTTTTATAAAAAAAATATTTAATAAAAATGGTCATTTTTCCGTATTTCGACTTCACTGAATTCGAGTATCTTGGTCGCTTCTCCAAAAGTATCGATTGAAACCTCCCGAAACCTTTTTTTTTTAATTTAATTTTCTCAAAAACCTTTTTAGCAAAATTTTAAAAAAAGATTGTGAAGATAAAATTTACCTGTCCAACAATGTATTGTTTTAGGTTAGAAGAAGAAAGTAGCTCTTTAATGGCGTCCGTGAATTGTGATTATTAAGTAAAAGTAATAGGCCCAAAAATTCGCTACTACAACGTTTTTCCGAATCTTAACTTAGAGTGTGGTTTTTTCGCATCTCTATGACCACACCATATTGCAACTAGGTGCTTTTACTGATAACCTGTATAGGTTTTAAAATATGAATTTTCAAAATTTGGCCTTTTGGTCTTATGGGATTTCCTACCTTAAAATTCGCTAAATGACGTTTTACCGAATCTTAACTTCGGGTGTGGTTTTTTTCTCATCTGCATGGCTCGACCATACTGTAATTCCGTGCTTGTGTTAATAAATTGTATACTTTTTAAAATATGATTTTTCAAAGTTTGGCCATTTTGGACTTATGGGATTCCCTACCCTAAAATTCGCTAAATGACGTTTTTCCGAATCTTAACTTGGGGTGTAGTGTTTTCGCATCTCTATGGCTCCACCATATTCCAACTCGGTGCTTTTGTTGATAAACTGTATAATTTTTGAAATATGAATTTTCAAAGTTTGGCCATTTTGGTCTTATGGGATTTCCTACCCTAAAATACGTTAAATGAAGTTTTTCCGAATCTTAACTTAGGGTGTGGTTTTTTCGCATCTACATGGCTCCACCATACTGTAATTCCTACGTGCTTTTGTTAATAAATTGTATACTTTTTGAAATATGATTTTTTAAAGTTTGGCCGTTTTGGTCTTATGGAATTCCCTACCCTAAAATTCGCTAAATGACGTTTTTCCGAATCTTGACTAGGGTGTAGTGTTTTCGCATCTCTATGGCCCTAGCATATTGCGACTCGGTGCTTTTGTTGATGAACGATATATAGTTTTTGAAATATTATTTTTCAAAATTGGGCTATTCTGTGATTCCCAAACCTAAAGTTAGCAAAATGAAATTTTTTCAAATTTTAAGTAAGGGTCTAGTTTTTTCCATTCTCTATGGCCCCCATACTGCGGTTCGGTGTTTTTGTTGAATTGAATTTTGGTGGTCTTATGGGATTCCCAACCCTAAAATTACTAAATGACGTTCTTCCCAATTTTTCCTCGGGGTGTGGTTTTTTCGCATCTCTATTGCCCTACCATTCTGCAACTTGGTGCTCTTCAACAGTAAACACTTTCACATAATATAAATGTGTCTTTATCAGGTTAAAAATGTCGCCAATAGGTAGCGCTTCGGCTAGTAAAATCTCAAAATTATTTAGTAGAAAAGTCATGCAAGTCGCGTTTTAAAATTCGTGTTGATTCGTAATGTGATTTTGACGTTGATAAAAATCTACTACACGTGATTGTGGGATAATTCGAATACTGCGACATAAAAACAATTTAACTTAGAAACTTCTTTGGACCATAAACTGAAATTTCAATTTGTAAAACTGTACCTTTAGGAATCCTAAAACGTCCTTGTTTTGTCTTTCGCAGAAAGTTTCACGAGTCGAAAACAATTTACAAAACCCCACAAAACTATTCAATCAAACCTTAGAACAAGGAACAACTTCTCGCTAAACACTAGTTTTAGACAACACCATTAAGGCTGCGTCGATCTTAATAGCGTCACAGTAGATAACCAAACAAAATAGAAAAAGTTTACTCAGCAAATTTGCCATTATATAGCAAGGACTATATCAAATGGCATTATGGACTCTCTCTTAGTCCTCATTTTAGTGATCTTGCTGAAGCCGGAGTTAAGATTTTCAAAGCTGTCTTCGTTGGGGTAGTCGGTAAACAAAAGCTGACCATTGAGGAAATGAGATCGAGGCTTTCGTACATTCGATTCCACTCACTTGCACAGTCGTCTAATCCAAACGATCTTCAATCCCTTGTAGATTGTAGATTACACGAGAAGTCGTATCGGCTTCAAAGCCACTCAGGACCTATACATACAAGATATTTTTTGCGTGAGTCTACATCTCATTTTGTCTCCAAGATTTGCAAGCTTCTGTCGAAGAAAGCTATTTTCTTGGTGCTTACTTCTTGAGGCCCTCTCTGCAACCTTTTACACCGGGACGTTTTTTAACGCTCGCACCTCCATCGTCAGGTATAATAATATAATTTGCCACGAAGCCATTAATTTTGCTGCATTTTTGTTGCGGAACATTGCTTTATTTAAGGGCATTTAGATTGATCTGGTACACAGGCGGATCAAAGATTGACAAAGGTAGTGTAACAATACGATTTTTGCAGATTTGCTTTAATTTATTTAATATTTATTTTAATATATTCGCCCACTTATTTCCTAAAGGCAATTCAAATATTAACGGTTTCTTGGTTTCTTTTCTCAGTGAAATTTTTTTGACACATGTGTTAAGCAAACCATAATACTTATATGGTTAGCTTAAAACATGTGTCAAAGAAATTTCGAAAAAATGATTCATGTCTACACCTGGGATAATATTGACCGTCATAAATTACAAATAATTACTTCCAGATATATTTTCTCTAGGTTTTGGTTTCACTGAGAAAAGTAACCAAGAAACCGTTAATATTTGAATTGCCTTTAGGAAATAAGTAGGCAAATATATTAAATAAATTAAAGCAAATCTGCAAAAACCGTATTGTTACAGTAGTAAGGTAGGAATATTCCGGGAAGGGTCTAGGAGAGATTTGCATTTCCCACTGGCTCATTACCCGACAGTTTTTCAAACATAAATCCGTCCCATCCTAGAATGCGCAAGTGAGAATGATAAAATAAAACACTTCGGTGAGACCATGTCTATATTCTTAGATACCCAGGCGGCCCTCAAGGGTGCACACACGCTCAAAGGTTACCTCAAAGCTAGTGTGGGAGTGCCTTGCTGAACTAGTGAAACTAGCGGAACGCAAAAGAATAAAACTATTATGGATGCTAGGACATAGAGGTATTATTTAAGGCAATGAAAAAGGTGACGAACTAGCAAGATAAGGATCGTCAGAAAAATATATTGGACCAGAACAGCCCTGGGTCTCAGGTCACACTTTGAGTAAGGGGAAAATATGAAAGCCACTGGTCAAAAAGACAGGGGCTAAGACACAGCAGAGTCTTGATCAAAGGCCTGGATACTAAACTCACAAAAGACCTGCTCAGTTACAGTAGGATGCAAGTGAGAACCATAATAGGAATCATGAGCAGCCATATGGTGGTCAAAGTTCAACTAAACCGGATGGCACTGTATCAGGGAGACCTGAGCTGCAAACTATGCAATCAGGAACCGGAAACATTGCTGTGCCATTGCAAGGCACTGTATCGCAAAAGGCACCTAATATTTGGAGAAGCTGAACTAGACCAAGTAGCGACTGGGGACTACTCCATTAAAGACCTGTACAAACTCGTTCAGGAAACGAAATTAATGGAGTGTTTAGCCTAGGAATCAAAAGGGTGCACAATAAGCCAGTAATGGTTGCAGTGCAGCTGTGGCTAGCCCCTAGGTAAGCCGAAGTCGTAGTCAAGGGGTTTTAGTCGGTAAGAATCACGACACTACCCGGATTTTCTAACAGAGGAGAAATTCCTCTGGTAGGAAAGATTTCCCTTAATACCCTTAAAAAAAAGATTTTTTAGCCAGATATGTTCCTGTACAAAATTAGTTTTTAAGTTAGTAAATAACTAAACAAGGACAACAACAAATTTTAGTTTGGTTGAACTGGGAAAGCATTTTATTTGTACATTGCAAATGTAAAAATATACTTCATTGCTAACTTTTTGGCTTTCATAATACTCCAAACACGATGTTTACCGAAGAAAGAGTTTCTTATGAAGAATTTTTGCTTAAAGTTGATTTTTTTGCACACGTTTTGCCTGAAGGTTATAGACAGAAGAAAATATAAAAATCCCAAGTAATAATAAATACCTACCTATATTCAAAGGTACTAATCCGATTTAAAATTTTAGACAGCGCTTACGAATAAAGAGTTAATGTTCCATACTTTCCTCCCCAGCTTATTAGAAATATTAAAGTTTAGGTTAAAACTGAAAATTAAAAAAAAATAATTTAAAATTAAAATTTTAAATATTGTTGTATTACTGGATCTGTTCTATACGAAGCAAAGTTAAGCGGTCTCTAACGAGCAAAGTTGGTACAAAAGCACCCAAAAACTTGCCAACTTTAATGCTACTCCACTTTTGTTGCAATAATCATACAATGGAATCGTTGCAAAAAAAGGAGATGAAGGGTCATAATTGCTATCTTGCTATTTACGATTTTTGTTAGATACAGTTACAGATCCATGGCGGCCATAGACGTGCGCACGATTGGAAACCATGGGGCACTAGCATTTCGTGTTTATATTTTTGTATGTAGCTTAGGCACTTTTTTACTTAAACTTTAACTTATTTTATGCCTTTCTGAACGATCTTTTGAAAGAAAGCCATCCGTAATAAAAAATTAGCTTGCACAAGCGTGAAATTTCAGTAATCCTTGATAATCATAAAAAGCTTTGTTTTACTGCTTTTCTTTATTTAATAAAACAAAAAAAAAACAAAAGCCGCTTATTGCTTGTTCTGGAATTTTTTATTCTTAAGCTAGCCCATGTACATACTTTAAATTGATCGCTCTGGTTACAAGATTAAAATAAAAAAAGTAATAACATTCTAAAATATTTAACAAAAGTTTCAACAAGAACAATAAAAAAATATATATTTATATATATTAATATTTTTAAATTTTCTAGAATACTACAACCAAAAGAAGGGGTAAAGTCAACCACGGACACCGGTGATTTGGAAAAACGCACACAAACTGTGTAATTTTGATTTGAACGGTGTCTTTCGTGGACGCATCTCTGACTTTCGCTGGTGTTTTGTGTCCTTGTCTTCTGGAGCGTTTATAGCTGCAAAAGCATTAGAGTCCAAACCAATCAACGGCAAGTTGGGAGTACAAGCATTCTTGAGAGGGTTTCCGTATACTTCACTTCATTTAATTTAAAGTTTTTGTTTTAACTAGGTAGATGTGAAATTTTGTCAATTATTTTAAGGTAATGTAATAACATTATTCTTTTTGCATTCCTAACTATTTTGAATTTTACTGTTACAAAACATTTTTAAATTTAATGCTTTTATTTATTGCTGTTTACAGAGTTTTAAAATATTGTTTCAATTTTTTTTTGTTTTTACATCAAATACAAAACTTTCGTTGCCCAAAAGTCGGCATTTTTAATCAATGTAATATCCCAAACCTAAACAATAATATTAAGTAAATTAAACAGTTGATTCAAAAATTGTATTCAATCATCGTTTAAAAAGTTGCTAAATAATTATATTTACAACAAATATAGAAAAGTTGTCAAAACTTAAAAGTTTAAAGAGTAAATAATATAATAAAAAGTTTAATTATTAATTCAAATATACAGAAGTAAATATGTGTAGTTTTATAGAAGAAAATTGAACAGAAAGAAGAACCAAGAACCGCCAAATTCAATAACGTTTAATATTTTTATCAGTCAATTAAATTATTGTTGCACAAATTTGTAGCTTGTAACCTCCCAGCCTTGGCCACACATAACTCTATTGTTAAAATTAAATCAAAAGAATGACATAACTTCAATTCTATATATCTATCTTTAACCATTATATTAATAGTCTTGAAAACAAAAAAATAAATTCTCTTTTTGGAAACGTATACTGCTTTGGTTTATACGCCAATAATTTTTGGTTTGAACCGATGCTATTTTCCTAGATTTGTTATAATTTTTTTTGGTGTGTTCTTTTTTAGTGCTGTCTTTGCAGTGAAGCTTGACGGTCTCTATTGAATCAAGTTGAAATGCGGAAGAAGTTATAACACTTATAGGGAACAAAATAGGCTTCTGCTATCTTAAGGTTAAAATGTCTATTTCGTGTTCCGTTTGTTTTCCCTCTGGACGAAATAATGGATTTTATGCTCGTAACATCTAATAGAAAAATACCTGCACGACAATAATTAGATTGCTGTCTGGCGACTGCTTTCAATTTTGAGAAAATGATTTCTGTTGTCCCGCAATTGAAAAAGAAAAAACTCTAATGAAAAAAAATGCAAGAGGTTAAATCTAACTATTTGTACTTGCGATCCATTGACAAAGGTTTAGTTGATGTGGACCCGTTTCGTAGATTCTAAATATACGCGCTAATAAAAAAAATACATATTATTAAACTTTTACCCAGAATGCCCAACACTATAACCTTATGTTTGGAATAAAAAGAAATCCGCAATAGGATATATCACATTTTTAGGCGTTTATTTTTCCAATAATCTTTAAGCTACATTTATTAAGAACTTGTAAAGACTTCCTTATTGCCATAGCTAGTTTACAGAACACAAATGATATCAAAACTGCTCGAGACGGTTTTGTAATTTTAGAGGAATTATAAAAACGCACTTGAAAAATTACTCAATCCTCCCATGAGACCGAATGTAAAACCGGTCCGGTTGATGATGATTGATGATGATTCAGATGCGAGTGGGCCTTGCAGCCCTTTCACTGCGACCACAAGTGGGGGTATTGAGTGGTTTCTCACTTCTGTATGCTTAATTCTCCAAAAAGGCTGGCTGTTAGTTTGAGTGAGACATTGTTCAGATTTTCTGAATTAATCTGAGGTTTACCGAAAGTGTTCTAACATAAACGTACAATAGCCGGATATTCGTACAGTATATGTCTAACTGTTTCGTCATCCTCCATAAAGATTCTGTGCGACTTAGAGTACAGTCGACAATGACACGTAAAATAGTAGTCACTATATGAATCTCCTCTCTGGTAAGTCCAATAATGTTGCTGTCTCTTTTTTTACCAGGTCCTTTAATGAACTCTTTAGAGTAAGCCAGTTCCAGTATATTATCCAGCATTATTGGAAGCTGTTCTCCACCATTTCAAAATCGTTATTTAGGCAGCATTATATGATATCACGAGGGCTGGTTTGGGGCCAAAAAATTCGGCAGATGCTGCTTCCTTAGCTGTCTGCTCTGTGGCCTCATTTCCCTCGTGCGTGGAATGCTCTGGTATCCATACTAATGATACAGTGCATTAAGCGAATCCCTGCAGCTCCTCATGGTTCTCGATAACACCGTATAGAAATTTAGCGCTCTTAAGGCTGCTTGACTGTCGAAGAAGATTCTTTTTGTCCTGTTGGTCCTTTCGTAGTCAGTAATCCATCAGGATTCTTAAATACTAACAACTCCAGAGCCAACGCACGATGGCATTTTGGATCCGTCGGTATACCAGAAGCACTCGATATATGAAAAAGTGGTCCTGTTCTTTAACCGATGCTTTCTCTTCAAGAGGATAATGTTGTAACGCTTTCTGCTATATATCATTCCTAGAGTTGAATCCAACTCTTGTTCCCCAATTAGGGCTGTTGATATCACTTTGTTTGCCCTGCCATTCTGGTTGGCGGCCCTTATACAATATGTTGGTCTTCGTGTATCCGCCTCTAAGAAAATGTGAAGCGGAGGTAAGTATAGTAGGAAGACATATTGATTTGCATTCGGTGGATGGGCCATTAAAGCGCTACCTCTAATTAGTTTTTGATACTCACTTCTAGAAAATTGTTGTAAAAAGAAGATAGTCACAAGCTTTTGGACTGATACATTTTAATATTTCTGTAAAACTACAAAACCCTGTCAAGCAGTTTTGATAGCAGTGTTCCGTGACTAGCTATGACAATAAGGAAGTCTTCACAAAATCTTCACAAATGTACCTTAAAGAGTATTGGCAATATAACCACTAGAAATTGTAATAAACTATTGAAAAAACTAAAAAATGATGACTTTTTATTTACAATTTTATTTACTCTCCGAAACGAACCATACATAAGACCATAGTATTGGGCATGTATCCTGATCAAAAGGTTAAAAATATGGACAGCAGATTTTCGGCAAATTAAGTTTTAAGCCCTTGAGGTCTACATTTTTGAGAAGAACAGATAAATTTAAATATCTCAATAACTATTAACTTTTGCATAATGCATATTAGGGTTAAGTTTACTCCTTACCACCTCCCTAAAGCAATTTGTAGAATAACCTGTAACACTGTATAAAGGGTGTTTAGGAAAAAATGCAATTTAGATCTGGGTTTTTGTATAAATGGGAAGACGATGTAGCGCTTTACTTCCTCAAAATATATGAAGGGTGTAACGATACAAAGATGGGTTCGGGGTAAAAAAGACAGACACTTTCAATCCCTTAATATTAATTCTTCTTACAGATTTTAAAAGTAAAATCAGAGAATGTAAATGCATCCTTAAAATAAAAATGCTTGTGTTATATTAGGTTTTTTAAAGCAACAATAAAGAGTTAATATTAAACATCTTGTTAAGGGGGGCAAAAAGCTAATTTTTGTGACAATATGTAACGGTCTTTAAAACCAATACCTATTTGGAAAATATCTATAAAAATACTCCTGCGACCTCAACAGTCATTTGTGTCGCTTGCCGATCATTAATAGCAATTTCCATTTTTACCCGTCGTAATGGAACATGGAAAAAAATGGCCGCGAATTCCTATTGGGGTCGCACTTGGCGAACGCTGGTAAACAAACCTTTAAATGGTATCTTACCTTTTAATAACATAATTAAATTTACAAATCTATTCTTAACTAATAGACTCCATATAGATGTATACCATGCATTTTGCGGCATTTTACTTAGGTTTGATAATATATCTAGTTTACTGGGCGTCATAAGTGATATAAGGTTAGGTTGTGGTGATGAAAATAATTTCACAAAAGTAACCTTTATCATTTTCGTGTGGATATGAGGGACAAAAAGTTTAAAAGCTCAACTTAACGAGCCAGAGCTGTTTTTAAATTTGGCTAAGACTTTGAGTTCTATGTCCCTCAGTTCTTCTAGATCTTGAAAGTAAGGTAGAAAGGGCATATAAACAGCAGATGTTTCATGATATCAAGTTTTTTCTCGTCCCTGAGACTACGTCAGCTTTCGTTTCTCGGTATGTTTGGACATGTAGTGTCCGTTCCAAGAGATGATATATTACTACTACTACTATGTCGGTTTAGAACGTTCTTCTACGTCCCCGATATCTATTCTCCAACTTAAAAACACCTTTTGTCAGGTTTTTTTGACTCATTGATCTTTGGATTGACTGTTGTCATTCCAGTTTAGGACGCTCGCTTTTTCTGTGCCCTATTGGTTGCCATTCCAGTACCTGCTTTAGTAATCTTTTGTCGTTCATCCGTTGTACATGGCTGTACCATATCAGTTGTCTATCAGGTATATTGGATTTAGTTTAAAAACTTTCCAATTTTGTTTTGTATTTTTCTGTTCCATATAACAGCGTTCTTTTGCTATTCTTTTTTCCAGTTCTTTACAACCTGTTGCTGTCTTATCCAATATGACACCCAAGGATACATACTCATTGCATGGAGATTTTGTTTGGCCATCATCTAGCTCTAACTCACTTGATTCGTTTCCAATACATAAGTATCTGTATCTGGTCCCTATTCACCTACACCTTTGGTATACTTGCGTTAAATTTCTTATTATATACTCCATGCCTTTTTTATACTATTTGATTTATTGATTAGCTTTTGCTAAATAAAGAAAAAAAATAAATCATTCGCTATAATTACTTGGTCATCAGCAATTATAGTGTGGTGTATATATGGTATGTAAAGCCCGATTCTTTAAGTTTTTTAGAGCTACTGCGATATATATTTTAAAAAGAGTTGGAGAGATACAACATCCCTATCTAAAGCCTTTCGTAACCACGAATTCTTTTCAAAGTTGAATTCCAATTTTATTTTAGATTTTGACTCTTTCTATAGTCCTTTTATTGCTTTTATGTTTCTATGATTGATATTAGTTTGATTTAACGCTGTTCATAATTTTTCTACTGAAATGATATTATATGCTTTTTGTAGGGCCGCAAAGGTAACATGAGTCTTTATATTTCTGGCACTCCTTTTCTCAATTACTTGTTTAAGACAACAAACATTATCACTACAAAATTTGCCTGAACGAAACCCACTTTGCTCTTCTTCTTCTTGTTCAGAAAAATCATTCCCTATTAAAACTCTAACATGAATAATTATCAACATTAACATACTATTTTGGATCTAATTCGATGAAAAAATATGGGAGACTCTTAAATATTTTTTTACTCGAATATGTGTGTCCAACGTATAAAAGACACTAAACACAAATTGATACCCCTTCGCAAATATTCTAAATGCTCACCATTTAAGATTTTAAGCATTTTTACTCTTTGAGGGTTAGTTTTAAATGAGGTTCAAAATTACTCAAACTCGTGCTTTGGTTAGCTAGAGTGTTGAATACACTAAAATGTGTTGTTAGTTATTTTTACAGACGTTTATATCGCGCTTTTGCACAGGCAAGTGATTGATTACCCGTGCATAACCCCGTGGCGTCAGCTGCAGCGACCCGTCCCAGTATTAAGTGCAAAATCTCAGAAGAACCAACCCTTTAGAGTAAAAACAAATTCGATTTTACTGGATAATTGTTCGAATTACTCTATTAGGTTTTACAAACATTTATAATAATTTAAGAGAGCAATCATGATTTTCGTTGAAAATTTGTTTTTAAATATTTTAAACCAAACCTGAAATTTAAGTAAGGTGTTTGCTAAATTTCCTGTGACCAAGGGTATACAAACTGTATATCTCTTAGGGTTTTATAAAAAACCTTATAATTCTAACGGAATTTTTAAAGAAACAATGCTCCTTGAACAAACTTCTGCAGAAAATGGAGATCGTCAGCGACCTTCTATGCTGCAGATAATGTTTATTGAATGACGCGACAACGAAGTACATCCTCTAAAATTGTCCAGTACTAGTCAGATAGAGGTTCACAAAATTAAACTTGTAATGGCCAGATGTTGGTGCGATTTAAACAAGTTCTTTATCTACATTAGTAAAGTAGGTCTACAGAATCTCTCAATTAAATCAAAGCAAAATAATAAATTGCCTAAGCATGTAAATGAGATTGTGGATAATTTTCCAGCTAAAATTATTTGGTTTTTAAAATCTAAATCCTTCGCTGGACCGGTTTTGGATTAAGTGGGATCAGCTTAATTGCTAATTACAGATACTGAGCAAGGCTACGTGTCAATCCAAGAAAAGTACTCTCAAGAAACGTTCCCAAGAGTATTTCTCGCATATCGACACAATTGTCAGACACTCAAACAACTCTGAGCGACGATCACACAATGCAGCTCGCGAGAGTATTAAATGGACACACCGCCTAAGAACGTAACATATCATCTTTTTAAATTTATAGAGATATCTATATCAATTTTAGAAGCATACAAATTAAATAAATTACACATTTTATAAATAGGTGTAGGTGTCAGGTGATTTCTTATAGAGGCTAGTTCATAAATATGACAAATAAATTATCTTGACATTACGAGATTTAACCCGGTTTAGAGCAAATGGTAACTGAGCAAGAATCTCTGGACAGTGGATAGCGTGCTTTAAAATTTAGAACATAGTACATAACATTTTGTTGTTTCTTTTTTCATTTAGATAAAGCCGATTGTTTTCAAAAGGTAGTCATTGTTCCTCCCCTTTGAGGGTAAAGACCAAATTTAGAAACTTCCCCTATACCCCCAGGCTGTCAAAAAGTACAAGCCAACCTTAACATTCTTTGGTGTTCCTAGTAATTTAAAGTATTATGGCATTAAGTTAACGTTACCACGCCTTGTGGATAACTTGTAGCCATATTGCTGCTAAGTGATATTCTGAATAAATGATGCAACAACTTTTCTTTTATCCTGATTTTTATCCTACCTTACTTTTGTTTGAAGCCGTCGTTTTGTTTAAGGTATAGGCCTATTTCTCCAGTAGACTGTCGTGTGTATGGGTCAAGTTATTTATACTTACACGGGCAGCCTACAGAATTTGGCGTCATATGAACTTAATTGGTTAAGGCAACGTGGCGACGTAGAGATCAAATCTGATTGCTATGACAATACCAGTTGGGTTCAATCAAGGTCTGTAGAGTATAGGTTACCTGGTAATTTTCTGACTAATCTGAACCACTTGTTAAACGCGGGAAACGATGTCACCCGGAGTGCCCATTTAAATAAAAAGCATTTAATATAGTAAGAAATCATCAAGTTTCTTGTGTTCCTTTATTAAAAATCCGTTAAAATAACTAGAAGTAGAAAGTATAAACAACAAATATTTACAGTTTTTAATTAAATATAGTCCGAAAAAACACCACAAATGTATAAAATTATCCATTAAAGATTAAAAATACTTAAAAACGCTTGTGAACAAAGGGCTCTAATCAAATCGTGGCACTCCAAATGATGCGCTGTCACCTCTTACGCCGCTTCGACCATTTAGTTACCAGGCAACCTATCCTTTACAGACCTTGGGTTCACTGATCTTTCAAATTCGAATGAATGAATGCTGAACAGTACCAATATTATCCTTGTTTTTATTCTTAACTTCATTCATTTCAAAGCCGCTGTTTTTGTTGAGGTCTAGCTGAGCAATTGTTTTCTAAACGTCGCGCTACTCATCGTTGGCATAGTATACAAACATCTGCCCGTTACGTTTTGATTTTGCTGTCGCGGCACGCCGACGATTTATCGCCAGATAAATCTCTTGTAACATATCGAAATAGTAATGATTCCTGGCAACGTGCGCTGTAATAGTGCATACATTCACCGTTATACGTCAAAAAATGTAAACAAAAATGTACTAAAAATAAAATGGGAATTGCGACTATAGACTTAGTATTGTAAAAAGTGCATATTTACAATGAACAGATGCATACATACAATTAGTATCTCTTACAACCACAGACAATTGCGCTAATGACCACACTAAATCAACAAATAAAAATACATATTATACATTCACAGTAAGTATGACATTTTTACAGCAGAAAAAAGACGGTAAACTCCTGATTATTCAAACTAGACATAACCGGTTGAGGAAGAACATGACATGTAAAGGAACAAAGATTGACCCTACTAGCCTTGCCTGTTTACAGAAAGAAGAGAGACTAAGGCCTATATTGACAAAATGTGAGGCCTACGTAAATAAGAGAAAACAGGCACTCGGGGCACCAACCCTGAACGAGAAAGATCTACACTTGCTTAAATGGCCTGCCAAACTCGACGTTGTGAAGAGGAAGGACGTATAAACTTTTTGTTAATCAAAAATCAATGTGGTGTCGAGGCTTGGAAATGTAGTCAGAAGACTTTAAGGCTTCAAATCTGTAGGTCTACAGAAAAATAGCGATAACATTATGAAACGAACGGATAGCTAAATTAAAGAAGAAAGAGCAGTGATTAATTTCGGAAGTTCTTAATGGATAAAATCAAGGAGTTTTTAGGAATTCAAGTATCAAAATCACAAATACTTGAACGCTTCTCTTTTAAAACAGAACAAACGGCTGAAACTTTATGATTTATGATACTTAAGTGATATCTAAGCTTTAAGATTTAACCTTAGTTCAGAGCTTAAGATGATGAAATATTTAATATATAAAAAGTGTGCATTTAAAATAAATTTAGACAATAAAGGTAAAATTTTATAATTTACGTTTTTTATTGTCTACCATTTCTAAGCATCTCTATGGCAGGAATGTGATTTAAATAGCTCTACTGCACTGTAAAGCAAATTACTCGAAAAACTGTTCGCGTGCGTTAAAATTAAAGCTACCCTTCCGATCCCAAATTGTTTTTCATGAAACACATACTATTTTTTTCGTTTTTCTATCCATGCTTCATATTTTTTGTTGCCAGGAAAAAGGATCAAAAAATTATAAAAATTAAATTTTTGGTTTCCATTTTGAGAAAATGTCAAAACATGGGAATTCTGTTGGACGAAACCACTTTGTATACTTTATATATTTCGCCGATGATCAGATAGTAATGGCTCAGGATTATGACGACCTCCAATATATGACACGAAAACTAATGGAAGAGTACAATAAGTGGGGACTAGAGATTAATCTCAATAAGACAGAGTATATGTGTATCAGTGGAACGAAACAGGATCTAATCTTAAATACCGGACAGCGAATTCAGTCCTGTGATGAGTATAAATACTTAGGTCTAAAAATTACACGGAACACTAGACGAAGCTATAAAAGATCGAAACGTACAAGAAAGAAAAGCAATAAATTTATTAAATGGAATAATTTGAGACCAAAGTATATCAAAACACAACAAAAAGCTTATATATAACACCATTGTAAAAAGTATTATTACATACGGCTCAGAAGTATGGCCAATCAAGGATAGAACAGAAAAAATGCTTTCCGCTACGGAGATGGACTATTGGAGAAGAGCAGCAGGGAAATCAAAAAGAGAAAGAGTTACAAATCAAAGAATAAGAGAAATTATGACAGTGGGTGAACGTACTTTAGTGGATGATATAAGAACAAAACAACTGGTGTGGTACGGACATGTACAATGAATGAATGATGAAAGACTACCTAAACAAATACTACAATGGAAACCAACTGGCCGAAGAAAACGAGGACGGCCAAGGAGAAGCTGGAGAGAAGGAATAGGCAGTGAAATAAGAATAAGAGGCCTAGATGATGAATTATGGGCAAACAGAAACGAGTGGAAATTGGGTATCGGAAAACGTATAATATAGGTATATTTAACCCAATGTCTTTATAACACAGATTACCTACAGAATTGGAAAAGGCATTGAACCAAAATGGCCAATTGTAATGTCACAGGTATTAGATTAAATAGGAACCTTTTGCAGGCACTTCATTAGCGAACTTTATCCTTTATTAATGTGACATTAAACAACAGATGTCCCGTGATATTTTCCAATTTTTACCTTTTGCAGACAATTTTTATTTGCGTTATTTTTGTTATCCTTTATTTATCTGTCAAAAGCCTGTTTTGTGTTCAGTAGGCAAAATTAATTATAAAATTTTAAATATAACTGCGGAGAAACTGAAAACCAATACAAGTAAAAAACTTATTCTTCTTTTTTTTACACAATTCACAGAACAGTGATGAGTTTTGGTTAGTTGGTGAACACTGTTGCCAAACAACACATATCTACCAGTTTTTATTAAAAATTACTTTTAATAATTATCATACAATGATATCTGCGGATTACCCTGTATTGGTAGCTCTTAAAATAATTGTCTGGTGTATCCAAAATATTTTAAATTTACATTACAATTTTTCATAACTTTATATGAGCTGCAACACTGTCTCTAA
The DNA here is from genome assembly GCA_963576565.1 of Aspidapion aeneum. Taxonomy (NCBI): domain Eukaryota; kingdom Metazoa; phylum Arthropoda; class Insecta; order Coleoptera; family Brentidae; genus Aspidapion; species Aspidapion aeneum. The sequence goes on along the minus strand of OY755045.1, from coordinate 15,880,662 downwards.
ATAAAGGAACTAGTAGCCTGCGTTATTTAAACCCCATCCATTAGTGTTAGCGCACACGCTAAGTTTTCGTAAATTCTCTAATATTCAAAAAACACACAAATGTATGAATAGAATAGAAGAATAGAATATGTTTTATTTGTTCAATTACCTTACAGGTGTGGAACTTGTCAATTAACAATTCAATACAAGCATCTGATAAATACAAAATATAAATACGTTACAAAAATATATGTATATAAAAAAAATTATTATGTTCAAATGATTATGAATACATTTTCGTTAATAGTATAAAATAAAATTTCATCATTTAAAATGTTGTTAGGTTTTAGTTGGTAATACATTATAAAAATTTTAAAGGAAAATAGTCTTTTAGGTTATAGAAGGTATTCTGGAGAAGAACGGATTTTAGAGAACTTAAAAGTTTTTTCTCTGGGAATTTTTTAATTGCTTGGGGCAAGTGGTTCCAGATTTTGATAATATTATTTTTTACTGAATTTTGAATAAATGTATAATTAGTATTTTCTGTCAATAAATCTTTCTTATGTCGAGTTGGATAATTATGGTTTCTTATGTTATCGACAAATAGGGATTTATTTTTTACATAAAATTTTACGCATTCGTAAATGTAAATGTCGATAACTGTTAAAATTTGATTTTTTATAAAAGCAGGTCGACAGCTTTCAATACTTTTTAAGTTGAACATGCCTCTAAGGCACCTTTTTTGAAAAATTAAGACATTTTGCACGTTTGTTGAGTTCCCCCAAAATATAATACCATATCTGATTTTAGACATGACATATCCGTGGTAAGCAGTTAGTGCAGCAGTAAGCCCCACGTTTCGAGATATAACTTTAAGTGCAAAACTGTATTTTGCAATATCGTTTAGGAGGTATTCGATATGGTATTTCCAGTCAAGTCTCTGATCGATATTTATTCCCAACAATTTCACACTTTTTTCGGAAGTCACCAGAGTTCCCGCCAAGTCAAGTGCTACATTGGAATTTCCGTTTCTGTCGAATATAACAACTTGAGACTTAACAGTATTCAGTGTTAGACCGTTCTCACCAAACCACATATTAAGCCTCTCCACACTCTGCACAGCCAAGGAGCTGACAATATCTACAGTTTTTCCAGATATGATTGCCGTATTGTCATCTGCAAACTGGACCAATTTTTCTTTCATATAGCTTGGCAGCTCGTTGGTGTACAGAATGTAGAGAAGAGGTCCCAAAATTGCCCGCGCACGGGGGTACACTGAAGCGCACGCGCGCCAGGCCAAGCGAGAACAAAAATAAATGGTGTAAGCAAGCAGATCTCGGTTCTCCAAACTTTCACATTTTACCAATAAACTTTTCTCCGATTTGTGACATATTTATCAAAAACTGATTCTTCTAAGTGTAGTGGTTGTAGTGGCAGCAAAGAAGAAGATCTGGGGCCCCAGTGAAGACTACAATTCGGCGTTTCTACGGTGAGTACCCCTTATTAATACATTTGTGTGTAACCGGCAATATAACCTATGGAAAAATTATTATACACGCAACCAAAATTCAATTAAATTGTGTTGTACACTGCTTTCTTCGGCAAGCTTCGTACAGTCCCTCTTGCGCTATCGAGATTTTCTCTTTTTTCATACGCAGTGTGCTAACAGTAAGGGATAAAGTTCAAACCGTGTAACTGCGCATTGGACATACAAAAGATCCCTAATATCTACGTCATAGCGTGGCCTTAAGGCATTTGTTTTATGGTAGCATGGTGACGTAACTACACTCGTATAATCGTCCAGTTAAGTTTACATGAATGACAAATTCTGTAGGCAACCTGTGTAAATGTATAAAGACCTTGCAGTTTTTGTATTTCAAGCGAAAATCAGGGAACATCGTTGCAATTTGGTTTAACTGTACTAGGGTTGCCAACCCGTCTGATTTTTAGCAAAAGGGCCTGCGTCCTGACAACACCCTTATCAGGACAGCAAATGTCCTGATTTTTCGAGCATATAAAAAGAAAATGCTTCTCAAATCTGTAAAGTCTTTAATCAAATCTGATTTCAAAAGAAAAATTGTAACTTTATTTGTTCATATAATTTACATTTCTTAGTCTGTTGATTCAGTGTAAACATATTTAGCGTTATCATATTTTCCAATATTGCCACCCCCAATGGAGACGAAGACTTCGATTTTTCATATACATACCGTTTGTCCACCGGTGATGTCATCAAAAAAGTTGTAAAAACAATATTTTTAAACATTTTTAAGAGCTTCCCAACTATGTATTACAACGTCAGTTTATTCTACATGTAACGCAAATATTTCAATTCTTTTTAAACATACCTATATGATGTAATTAGGGTGGTGGGGAAAGTAACTATGATCGAGTACCTCCCTACGCTTTTTTGTATTAGTATATTGACAGGCATCGTAAAAATTTCTAACTGGTAATCGGAAGTGAAACATTTTATGGTATTTGTCAACAAATCCATGAATTATATTGTTATAATTTTTATTAGATAGGTAGTTATTAGTTATATAAGTACCTACTAAATATGTAATTATTAATTAAACATTTTTTTAGAAATTTTATGTTTTAGTTTAAGATAACAATTTGTAGCTGTCCTGACTGGGTTAAATGCCCTAACAATTTAAAACAAATGTCTTGACAAACCTAAATTCAGTTGGCAACCCCAAGCTGTACGGTTATTTAAAGTGATCTGGATTACTAGAAATGCCTAAATCAAGTGACCATCTACGCAGTTTCCAGAAAAATGTGTAGTAAACCTTTGAAAAACCAAGAAATCTAAAAGCAATTCAACTCCAATCAATACAAAATTGGGCCACATATACACATACACACACACAAGCCGTTAAAGCTTAAGACCCACGGGCTGGGCAAATAAATCAAGTGGTTACAACATGATTTTCATTGTAATTACAGCTAAAAACCTTACGTTATTTCCTCGAAAGGGCATGCTATTGCCTGACCAGTGACGCTGACATATTATTTAACCCACGGGCGGGCAAGCCAGCGGTATACACACTGCAAATTTGAATTCTCTGATATTTAAATAATTTCAGAACACTCCACACAATTGTCTGCTTCTGTCTCCACTACACACACAGCTCTAGGAGACCAAATGTCAGTTGAAATCGCTCTTTTATTGCAATTAGTGGAACTTTGCAGTGTGTTATGTCATGTAGCAATTTTATTGGATTGGCTTTATGATTTCCAATTTCCTTTAATAATATTTTTCATAACAAAATGTACAACTGTATCTTAATTATTCAATAATAAAACATTTAGAACCTCATTTTTATATTTGATCAATTTTGCCTGTTGTTGTAATATGAAATGCGAGGTAAACACGTGCTCATGGGTTTAGCAAACAGAATTCCTGGTAATTCCAAAATTAATTCGTATAAGATACAGGAACTTCTGGATTAAATTCGAAGAACAATTGGTTTGTGGTAGTAATTACCGATGCGGAAGGGCCGGTTGTTCTCCTGAGATTTTAAAATAGTAAAACACGCTCCCTCTGCAAAGAAATTAACGCAAACCGCTATGTTTTACTCTAAAGTTAATTTGGTATCAGTATCTTTTGCCAAGGAGTAAATAATTCATTAGTAATTAGAGCATTTAATCGGCAACAGATAGCACTATAGAGCACTCTGACACCCTTTTGGAAACCCCGAGAGATAATCTGGACTCTTCACAATGGGAGATGATGCATTTTATTTGCAAAATACGGACGTTGAGATGGTAAGAACGGAGTTGGTGAATGATAAATGAATCAAAAAATGAAGTCCAGCAGTTAGTGGGGTCGAAAATTAAAGAAATTTACTTACATATTAAACAAATTCAAAATGAAATAACTGATAGAAGTAAAGCTTTCATCCTCCTGGAAAATTACTCGTAAAGTAAACAGCCGAGATCTTTTATGCCAAGTATGAATATTGTAATAATTAATCAATCAAAACGACATATTTTTGTAAGATTTATAGACCAGACTCATTATATGTAGAAAATTTGTTGGCAGCAACAAACACAGGAAAGAATGAGGGACAAGGGCAAGAAAATACTATTCACGAAAGAATTGTCCTAAAATGCAAAAATTAAATGATTCTTACAAATTAAGGAGAGACAGGCAAAAATCTTTCTTGAGTCTATGAGATAATGTTCTTGCTTCATAATCCAAACTATAGGTCTTGCGGTTTAAAGTGTAATGCCACGAGTTCAATACTGGAGGAGTCAGAACTAGAGGAACATGCATACGTTTAAAGCTATATGTTTGTGTATTGTTTGGTTGCGTATACGATTGTTGTTAGGTTTTTAATATTAAACTTACCTAATGCTATAGTAGTAGTAGTAGTGTGGGGTAAGCTCTATACCTACGCACACAAGCGCAATTTTCGTCCACTCCCTGGCATCCCCCCGATTGTGGACTTCCTTGGCTGAGAAATCTGTCCGTCTTCTATACAAAGGACAGAATATTGGGCCATATTCAGAAGGTCTTCCATCAGAAAGGCTTCCTCTTCGAATACCTCTCTTCTTGCCTCCTTGCTTTGCTTTACCTGATATGAGAAAATGCATTAAATTCTCGTCCTTGAATCAACTCGCTCGCACATTGCCTCCTTCTTCACTCTTATCTTCGCCAAGTGTCCTTATAGGACGCAGTCTCCGGTGATGACCTCCACTATTGCTCCTACTTTTCTTCGTGTTCTACGGAGTATCCAGTCTCTACGAAACTGTATCCGGTCAAACACTCCTTCGCCTGTCTAGCGTTTTCTGTACTGGTTCATTCCTTTTTAACTCTTTCTGGGTCTACCCTGTTAGGGCCGACTTCATCTGTCCTTTTGTTAGCCTCAGATACTTAATGCTATAGCTGAGCTACTAAATATTTTGTTACAGAAATTTGAGAAGTAGCTCGAATTTTAGGAACATAGAGATAAATGGGAGGATTTCAAAATATGGTACTGTTAAATTGGTCATTCGGCAAAGTGGAGAAGAAAAAGCGAACTGCAGGCCGGCCAAGGCAGATTTATGGAGCGGAATGAAGTCAGCGATTGGTTTTAGCGGTTGCCAGAAATTCTCGTGCCATTAAGAGTTCGGCGGCTATGGGTCATATTGACTTTGAACCCTAGCCAGCAAGCCTTTTTAAAGGTCCATCGAAACCGTAAATAATCCGTATTCATTTGGTATGCTTTAAAAACGTTTCTCAAGGCCGCGTACAAATTATATTGAAAGAAGATTTAAGTAAAACTCTGTTTGGCAAGTTATTCGCAGTAAACATTTTGTTTTAGCTGTATTTGGATGTACATAAGCTTCTGTAAAACAAAGATTTTCCTTAAGTTTCATGTGTAAAATCCGACAATATTCATCTTAAATTCCTCTGTTGACACTCACTGGAAAGATAGGTAAGATTCTAATAACTCGTGTGTCAGTGGGACTTGCAGCCCTTCCACTGGGACCACAAGTGAGTTTATTGTCTCTTAGTTTTGAGTGGTTTCTTAACCGTGTATGCCCAGTTCTTCAAAAAGGCTACCATACTCAAGGATACCGCTGAAGAGATTGAATTGCGATATTTTACATAACGTTTACTGCATAGTGGACATGACGATTAATATCAAGTCGTAGATGAAGCTAAAGAAGTCCATGCATTTTATTCAATGGCGCTTTGGCCGTTCTGCAACGTCTTTTAGTAGATAATTTCTTGCAGTGTTTTCACAGTAGTTCACGCCTATAATTGCAAATATTTGTTTGCCCATTTGGAATGTGTTCAATTAGTCGCAGCAAAAGTCAGTTCCGTTTTAATTGTAGTTAACTTTGTGGTAAATAACGATAAGTTGTTGTTTCACATTGAGCTAACCTGAATTTTTTAGCAGTCACTTATTTTCAAGAATTAAAACAACTATAAAAATAATAAATAATAAATGATTTTGTTTGAGCTCGTGGATTCAATGCCTATTATTGAAATGCAAATTACCCTTGACAGTGCCATTTTGCGAAACTAGCTTCAAAAAACGAAAAGCGCAAAATATGGTTTTGCAGATATAAGAAAGTGATTTCGCTTCCCTCCACAATGGTAAACAATTGGTTGCCGCCTACCTACACAGCAGGTGGTTGATATGAGAAAAACTACTGTAAAGTTAAGAGGGATAGTTGTAATAGTTAAGAGCGTGGAAGCCTCAAGTAGATAGACGGTTTTCCCTTTAACGTGATTGCCTAGGAAAAAACTGTAAGATAAGAAAGTGTTGCTTATAGAATGTCATTCTGCCTTCGTTTGCATTTTCTCATTTAGCTCATTAGCCAGAATGTTAAGTAAACTTTAGGATTATCAGGAAAGCCACTGACTTAGTTCCTCCAACCTTCTTAAAGAAGGGATAATGGATTAGTTAGGTCAAACCTTTTTTCAATAAAAACCCAAATTTTAAAGAGACAAATGGATGGTCACATTCTTGTTTTTGTCGAACTTAAAGTAAAACCTCTAAAATAAATAGTTATTTAGGGCAACATAGGATTTGTCTATTTGAAGAACATTTTGCAGCTTGTTATTTTGGTAAGTTTAAGCTTTGATCTTAACATTCTGGGTCATGTTTGCCTTATAGATCATCAGTAAAGTCTTGTAACAATTTGCAAATCTCAACACAGTTTTATTTTCTATTAAGTTTATAACGTTTGTAAAGCTGTTTTATATTTGTTTTATATACACAAGAGATCTATTACGGTAACCTTATTTAAGGCAAGATTTAAAACAAAGTCGTACTCGACAATATCATAATATTAAATGTTTTTTTTTTTAATGTTTAATTAAAAATCACAAATCTTCTTAAGGAATCATAATAATTGGATTAAAAATCACCAGCAATTTAAGTACTAAGGGTTCCATAGCCTTGTGGTGCACAGGTGGCAACAATGACTTTATATTATATATTTTGAAATTTTTATTTTTTTTATAAAAATAAGACTAAAACATTTTTATTTTGCCCCGGCCAGGTAATATCGGTGGTTTGGATCAGTTAGCCCAATATTGACACAATATCAGACGGCCCGGATGATGATGGTTATGTTTAAAAAAATTAGCTATTGGAACATTTTACAGCACATAACCCACTGCGGATGCTACACATTTTCGTTTTGCGGGGCAGATATATCTAAAATTAATTTATATATGCAGTTCTTCAATCAATCGTGTTCTTCTAATTTTTGTTGGGTTCCTCGCTGATGGCTGTCATAATCAGATTTATTTCCGATTCATTTAAAAACATGCCCGATAGGAGTATGATGCGTTGAATTAGTATAGACTGCCCCCCAGATGATCAATTAAATTAATAATCGCGATTGACAATCGGTCTCATTGAAACGATTGATGCGATTGATCAATGGGTTGACGACGATTGAAGGATCGTCCAATCGAGCGATTGACAGTCGTTCGGCCAGTTGCTTGACAGCCACGATAATGGATACCTCGTTGAGCTCCGTGGACTCTGAAATCATCGCGGATAAAGACTTTGTTGTGCTTTTAATAGCGCTGTATCGCGATCATCCAAAGTTGTAAAATGTAAAATCTAAGGATTATATAAATAAAAATAAAAAAAGTATTGCTCTACAAAAAATACTTAGTGCTTTCCAAAAGTACAAAACAGATTTTACCGAGGACAAGTTAAAGAAGAAAACTCATATCCTACAAACAAATTTTAATAGAGAGTTCCAGAAGATAGAGGAAAAAGTTAAAAAAGTTAAGAAAACCAAAAAGCCCAAATCGACATTGGAAACTATACCGGTCACAAGCAACTCAAGAGATTTACTGAACTGACGATTGATAAAACAATAAAGTGTTCATTGAAGCCCCATCAATCGCGATTGTCATTTTAATTGTCATTTTAATTATTCGTCTCGGGGGCGCTTAACGATAACTACCATTACAGTGACAAGTATGAGGACCAAAACACTTTATTAACAGGTAAATAAAGAAGTGCATAATTAGACGGGTCTGAGCAAGGCAGATTGCGAAGGCATTCCCAAAATTTCTGTTCATATAGAAACAAATCGAGAAAGGCATTTTCGAACGAGTGATATACGGCAGCAAATAGTAACTGTCGCAGCCTGAAACCATTAGAATTTCCAATAACTATTTATTCCGACTCAATGACCTTCTATAAGAAAATCAAAACTTGCTTCTGTTAGAAATAGAAATATAAAGCATTTCACCTCACGTAGGTAAATTGACATTTTTCTAAAAAAAGTTAGCACCTTCTTTTAATTTTAGTTTTTTGTCAGTCAAAAATAAGAGATTTGGTGCAAAAGATAAAGGTTACTACTATTGGGTTTATCCTTAAAGAGGCTGTGATAATGAATACCTTTTGGAAATTTTTGGTAAGCTATAATTGAAAAAAAGAAAAATTAAAATTTTATTTTACACTCTATTTAAAGTATTACAAACAAACATTGATCGCCCGGTCATTCTAGCACAGTGTCCTTTTGCTATAAACAGGGATTAATTTCCACAATTCTAATGTATATTTTTTGGCTTATCCCTGTACAAACTTCTACAAAACTCACCAATTTATAGAATGTGTCACTGTTTTAATTTGTCTGCTTCCGAGATTGATATTGATACAACTATCAAGAAACTTATTGATGCCAATTTATTAAGTACCAAATAAGAGCCGTAATTGTGTTTTTTTATTATTCTTTTGTTTAACTGTTAAGTGTTATCCATTTTAATTTTATTTCAATAGCTATCTATTACTCAACTTTGATTTTTTTATATACATTTTAGATTTTAAATAGTTTTTATTACTATGTTGACCGTCTTTAAATGGTTTTTATTATGATCATGACTTTTATTTTTTTTTGTTTTGTTTGTTATTTAGTAATATTATTCATTCTTGTTATTGATTTATACGCTTTTTTGTTTTTATTTTACTGTTGCTTAATTTAGTTTTTAAGATTACGTATCAAATGAAATGAATGAAACGAAGTAAGGAACTTTGTTATATAGTGACCTTAATTACGTGCAGGTTTTGGGTCGACTGTTGCCTCTTCGAAGGAAATTTTGGTGATTGTTTTGATATATATGCAATAGATATTAATAATTCTTTATTGCGTTCTAAAGGCTAGGACTGGAAGTTAAGATTGGATTACCCAGCAGAGTGGGGCACGAACATGGATTTTGTTGGTGTATCGGATTTCTTTATTACGTTCTTGGTAGTTCAGTCGCAAGTATCTATAAATGGCTGTAACTGTTGATACTTTAACCAATAAGTAAATACATAGACAACGTTAGATGTTCTTTTGTGACCTTGCTATGATTACTATAACTTTCTTTTTCTTATTGCATTTAAATTTAAGTGAGATCTAGTATTACGAATTACAACAGAAAATATCAATCAAACCAAACCCAAATAAAAAAGAATTTATCGCAGGTGCACATGTTTTTAAAAGTAACTCTCAGACAGCTTAGTTCGACCATATTCATAATATTCCAATACCCACGGTAACTGCCCATTCATGATGCAAAAATGAGGGGTCTTTAAGCAAAAAAGACCTGATTGGTTGCTTTCAAAGACATATGCATATTATTTTCATATAGTACGTATTATTGCAATACCTACGGTTCCTTACGATGCAGAATGCAAACATATTTGAAATAGCAATATCAATGCGTATAAGTCTATCCTTTTTGCGGTCCTTCAGATAAAATGTCCTGATTGGTTATACTTTTACGCATAAATATTATTTTATTCTTGTATTCGTTACGTCAAATCATCGGCGTACAGTTGACAAAAACTCTATCTATGTAAATTTGGTATCTGTGCATTTTTCGTACCTTTGTTTCTGAATGTTTCCATTAAACGCCAACCATTGTGTAAATAGGTAAGTATTGGAATATTACGTATATGAGTTCGACTGTCAGGCAGCGCTAGTTGAGTTGAGTTGAACGTCGACAAGTAACTTTTGAATCAATCAAATGGTTTTGACACAAAAGTCGTGAAGACAAAAGAGAGGTACTACTAAGTCTTTTTTCAGGAAATCTTGGGGAAGCCCAAATTCATCACAGAACTCTTAAATCCTTGCAAAAAGATTGTCGGTATACCTATACCTGTTTATTTATATACGAGAGTAATTACACACATAAAATAAGACTAGACAAAAATTATTTAGGGAATTGCAATTTCAAGTAAGCTTTTCTTTGAGTTCTAAGAAGCTTTATTGCTTACATGTCGAATAAGTTACTTAATAACTTTGCAAGTGATGTTTAACGTTTGCTGGAAGTTAGTTAGTAAAACAAGGTCTGCCACGTTCAAATTTACAAGTTTGTACCAAAGTTTATTTACTAAGCCCTAATTTGTTTTTGTAATCTTTTGTGAATTTTGTATCATGGTTTCTATTTGCAATTTCTTAACCTCTCTCTTACCAAAGAGTGCGACTTCAGATCTTACGGTTCTTTGCAGTGGCTGTGTACGTAAATTTTTTACTGATTTAATTTAATATACAGGGTGTAATTTAAATGATGTATCAAACTTTAAGGATAGTGGTTTCCTCAGTCTTTAACACTGTAGGTCCCAGACGATTTTTGAAATGTTGGTCCCTTAATCACAACCCTATTTTTTTGCCCTAGCCTGAATCCTAGGGGTCGTATATATACGTATCCTAAAAATTACTCTGTATAGGTAGGTACTAGAACCAAGTAAATATATATTGCCTCGCTCCAATGAAATGTTTCAAAGCTGATGTTGTTAATCCAATCAATTGACATGAAGTAATGACCCTTTCAAAAAACTTAGAAAACGAATTAGCTAACTAATATAGGTCATAGAGCAAAAAGAAAGACAGAGAGAAGGAGAAAGAGAGATTAAGTACACACCAGGGGCTCTATTTTCGTAATCGAATGATGTGATGTGATGATGACTTGCGCGCTCTTTAGAGTTAGTGAATTCCACGCGTTTAAAGTAAAATCTCATCTCCTGCCCCGTACCGGCCAAACGTGTCTTGGTGGCCTCGTAGGAGCAGGTCATTTAAATCAAGCTTTTGGCCAAAGCATGTATATATTTAAACTATTTCCGTTGTAATAAAAAATGACTACCTACATCTGCTTTGATACTATATATTTTCACTTAAAAGCAAAGATTGTTTTCCTTTAGTCAAGACACTAAAAACTTTCGCAATTGTCAATTATTCAACTTTAATACAAACAAATTGTACATGAAGCGCGCCAAAAGGCCAAAACCGTTTACCGAAGTTTTAATGAAAAAATAATGAAGAAACAACGCCCGCCAAGTTGTGTGCCTCCGTCGAAATTGTTTTGCAGACGAGAGTCTACGAAAAAAACTGACAAAAAAGATAATTTTTCCTGATTTACGCCTGGGACCTTTCAGCGCGTTTTCTTATACACTCAGGTTCACCAATTATTTTGTAAAGATTTCCCTAGATTCGAGGTACTTTTAACAATTTGAAACCCAGTCAGATTTATCGGGTAAAAAATTTTTCCGTTGTAATATAAAAATTACTACCTACATTTGCTTTAATATTATATCTTCTCACCTAAAAGCAAAGATTGTTTTCCTCTAGTCTAGTAACTAAAAACTTTCGCAATTGTCAATTACTCTAGCCCATCTTGGTACAAGAGAATCTCGAAAAATTTTTAATAAAAACAAGTTGGATTGGGAGCGTGAAGCGCGCCAAAAGGCCAAAACCGTTTACCGAAGTTTTATTGAAAAAATAATGAAGAAACAACGCCCGCCAAGTTGTGTGGCTCCGTCGAAATTGTTTTGTAGTCGAGAGTCTACGAAAAATACCGACAAAAAAGAGAATTTTTGCTGGTTTACGCCTGGGTTTTTTCTGCACTTTTTTTAATAGACTCAGTTTCGCCAATCTTGTGGTAAAGATTTCCCTAGACTTGACGCACTTTTAATAATTTGGAACCAAGTCGGAATCTTCGGCCAAATAGTTTTTCGATGTAATAAAAAAATGAATATCTACATCCAGGCGCAGATCTACGGTAGGGGAAAAAGAGGAAATTCCCCACCCCCTCAAACTATATTTAGTTTTTAAACACAGGATACACCTCCTGGTCACTGGTTCCCCCCAAATAAAATTCCTAGATCCACCCTTGCTACATCTGCTTTGATATTATATCTTTTCACTTAGAAGCAAAGACTGTTTTCCTTTAGTCAAGTAACTAAAAACTTTCGCAATTGTCAATTATTCTAGCCCATCTTGGAACAAGAGAATCTCGAAAAAATCAACTTTAATAAAAACAAATTGGATTGGGAGCGTGAAGCGCGCCAAAAGACCAAAACCGTTTACCGAAGTTTTAATGAAAAAATAATGAAGAAACAACGCCCGCCAAGTTGTGTGCCTCCGTCGAAATTGTTTTGCAGTCGAGAGATAGCGAAGAAAACCGACAAAAAAGAGAATTTTTCCTGATTTACGGCTGGGCTTTTTCAACGCTTTTTCCTGTACATTAAGTTTCACCAATGATTTCCCTAGTTTTGACGCACTTTTAACAATTTGGAATCAAGTCGGATAGTAATAAAAAAGTTAGTACCTACATTTGCTTTGCTCAGATTTTTTAAATGTGTCATCAGACTGCTTTATTGCGCCAAGTTTGTTTGCTGGCTCTTTAGACATAATTTTATGGATCCTTGCTGTGTTTGGAAACTTAGTGTGTTCATGACATGACGTCATCCATGACTTTCTTTTGGCACACTTTGTTTGTTACATTCGGGGGGCACGGTAGTCCCAGTTGCCAGTCTCCGTCGTCCGATTGAATTGGCGTTTTACCTCTTTTGTTATATTAGTTTTTGTTGTGATATGTGGTTGTGATAGCCTTTTCTAGTTGTTCAGAAGCGATTTCTATTTTATCACGATCCCTCACGTCGAGATTGCTTACTTAAAGTGGTCTTATTGCTAAATAGTTTTGTGCTTATTGTTAGATCTAGTACCTCTGCCCTAATTTGACCAACAAAGTTGGTTTGGAGCCCACATTATTAACAAAAATCCCTTTCCCTAAAATTTATCCTTTCCGTTGATGTCTATACTGTCCATCACTATGTGGTTCAAGTCTGCATCACAGCCCAGCATAAGCTGTACGATCCTTTCTTTGCAGTGTGCAATTAGAGAAAGATAGATCGATATCAAAAAAATGTAATTATTTAAAAAAGCCTATAGGTATAGGCAGGTTAACACCCCCAAATTTCTCAAAAACATTTACAAAAACTTCAATAGCTTCTCGAGAAACATATTATTCAAAAGAAAATTTTTTCGAAAAGTATTTTATTAAAGAAAAATTTTTTAAAAGATTTTTTTCAAAAAACGTATTTTTTTGAAAATATTTTTTCCGAAAAATGGTTTTGTAAATAGTTTTTCTATCTTCCTTTTTACAGTTTGTATTAGCCTAACCTTTGTAAACTGAAAAATTGCTCTAAAATTTTGTTTTTTAGATAATTACGTTTCCGAAAAAAATTGTACAACCCAAAATTTTTATTGGGGGTTGACAAAACCTCATTGGAACCTTAATTAACTACCTTAACACTACAAATTTCACTATGATTAGATAAGCGGTTTATTAGCTAGTAAATGCGCAATTATAATATACTTTGACATTGGTTTAAAAGAGGCTAAGTATCATCAGAACTACTCAACTAATTTTTACTAAAAATACCTCAAAATACCTTTTGGAAATTAGACATTTAACATAAAAAAAATTACATAAATATCGGTTTCTTCTTTACAAAAAATAAATCTTTTAATCTTGTACAATTCGAGAATATTCCACGTTAGGGCGTTTTAAAATGCCTACATATATATTTTCTTTTACTCAGATTTTACTAATGCTATCTTAAACTTGTTGAAATATACATTTTGAGTTTCTAATTTAAAACACAAATACGGTTAAGCAAAGCTTAAAATACATTAAAGCAAATTCACGTATAAGCTTAAGGTTGATCCGCCTTTATTCTGTAATGTAAATATTCTTTTTAGCCCCGCGACAAACTAATGCAAAAAAAGAGAGGTGTCTCTTATGGGAACTCCCTGCCTGCGAGGCTCCCAGACAGCACATAGACATTTTACAAATATCTATTCCAAGAATTTAAGGACATCTCCGATTCATCAAAATCGTTGTTTCGGATAAAAGCTGTAGTTTTCGTGTGGCAAGAATTACTTGTAGCTCTGCCAAGTAATCTTTGTCCATGCTCCCTGGTTCATCCCCTAATCCACTCTCTACCCTTCCATTGGATGTCAAAATAGCCCAATGGGCCTTTTTGTTCTCCTTACAAAGTTTGGTATGCCAGCCCATTTGAGCAACTGCAGCTCTTCCTTGCCAGGGTTAGTGTCATGAGTGCTTGTTGTCTCATCATTGCGTAGGCCTTACATTCTACCACAAGGTGTCTTGACGTTTCTATTTTCTGTCAACATGTTCTCCTTACAAAGTCTGGTATGTGAGTCCATTTGAGCAACTGCAGCTCTTCCTTGCTCAGGGTTCGTGTCATGAGTGCCTGTTGTCTCATCATTGCGTAGGCCTCACATTCTACAACAAGGTGTCTTGACGTATCCTTTTTCTGTCCACATGTTCTTCTTACAAAGTCTGGTATGTCAGCCCATCATTGCGTAGGCCTCACATTCTACCACAAGGTGTCTTGACGTTTCTTTTTTCTGTCCACATGTTCTCCTTACAAAGACTTTTATGTGAGTCCATTTGAGCAACTGCAGCTCTTCCTTGCTCAAGGTTGATGTCATGAGTGCTTGTCTCATCATTGCGTATGCCTCACATTCTACCACAAGGTGTATTAACGTTTCTTCGTTCTGTCCACATGCTGGATAGGTAGAGTTGTTCTTAACTCCCAGATACGTGTCGTATGCTCTCTTAACTAATAATGTTAGAATAGCTATGCTGGTCAATTTTGGTGAGTCTATAAATTCCATGGTTCGTCTGCAAACATTTCCTATTTCCCACAAGTCTATTGGTGTGCCTAGGTCCATTTATTGACTCTGCCCTTCAGATAAAAGTAACTACATAAAGCTTCGGATTTCCGGAACGGTGTGAAATACTATTTGGGTAAAATGTAAAAAGTTGAGATGTTCGAAACCCTCAGTAACTAGCGGACAATATCTCTTTACGCACTTGAATGTACCTGCATGACCCGCCGCTCAAGTTCTGAGGGCTTAAGAGAAATGCACGCATAACACGGAATTCGAAGATAAGTTCAAAAAGAATCTTTACTATATGGTATTCAGTCTACAGGGAGATATTGTCGCATTTGTTCAAACGTATCTCTTTTGCTTTGAGAGTATGAGGGTTGGATAGATATGCAGGCTCTCACTACGTTTTAAGATAAGTTATAAACAAATATCTTTGCTGTATAATTCTTTAAGTAGAACAAAAAACACACATGAAGGCCCTGATTCTATGTACTGTTGAATTCTGTAGTCACATATCTTCCACTCTTTCTATAGTTAGTAATTAATAGGCGATATAACATATCGCTGGGGAATCTAAACTGCACAAAATGTGAAGGACCAGAATTATCGCTTGTCGATCATCGCAAATAGCTTAGTATCTCGTTGTGTCACTCACTTTCAATAATAGTGACATTATTTTTAATAGAATTTGTTTATTTTTATTTCTCTTACTAAAGAACATCCTTTAACGATGTGTCAATACCGAAAGAAATTAACTGATTCGACCAATCACGTGTGCTTATTTGAAGAAGACTTCTCTTTTCTTTCTATATTTGTGAAAATTTTAAGAATAGGTTGACATGGAAAAGCGCTACATTTTTTATTGACTTGCCACGTGATGTAAGGTAAACTTAGGATTCATAAAGTTTTATCAGCATCTTACAGTGAAAAGGCAAAGTTAGCTTTAAAACTTGAAAATTCGTTAAGTAAAATGCGTACATTCGCAGGAATGGTGTAGGTATGCTGAAATATTAGGTGTAAATTAGATTAGGAATTATCTTAGAAGTGGAATTACACAGAAGTGAACTAAAATATTAAAACGCTTTTGGGATTTTGTGGGGCCTGGATTAAAAGATACACTAACTATACAAATACAAATACAAAAGCTTTTGGCATGGAAAACTGTCTTCAGTGCTAATTAAGGAAATAGCTATACGGTTTTTTCTCTTACTTAGTTTTTAATCATCATCATCACATTAAATACACATTTAGGAGGTAGACAGAGTACTGAAATATGAAAATTCACTTCTATGGTAAAAACCCAACAAAAAAAAAATGAAACATTCAAACCATCAAACCATAACAATGAACACAACACTACAAAGGACTGCTGCAGGAAACGAGACCGGAATATGCAAGAAGAAGAAGAGCAAAGTGGGTTTCGTGCATGCAGATCTTGTAGTAATAATGTTTTTCTGTCTTAAATAAGTAATTGAAAAGAGGAGTGCCAGAAATATAGAAACTCGTCTCCTTTGTGGACCTACAAAGGCATATGATTCCGTTCCAATAGAAGAATTATAGACAGAGTAAGGGCAAACTAATATTAATTATACATATATAAGAGCGATAAAAGAACTGTATAAAAGGTTTAAATATAAAATAAAAATTGGGAATCGACTAATAAAAGAATTCCTGGTAACGAAAGGTTTAAGATTTTAAACTCCCGCGCTATGGTGTTAAGCTTTTAAGTTACCTATGACTAAATACGAGAGAAACGAAATCCTGTTTTATATAATTAGCCTCGAACAAATATTTGCTACTCTCTTAAATTTGTTATGTAATTTTCGTTTCAAATGAAGTATTTTATATCTCAAGTCACGGGTTTGACAATAATTTTCTGGCCACAGGACGCAGTATGCTTTTAAGGTCTGGTTCTAACAGTTCGCCAACAATACAGTTTTAAATTCCTTGCCATTACCAGGATTTAGATCCACAGGAATAGAATTTCTACAGGAGTTTTACAAACGAAATTTTAAAAATTATACATTTTAGGCTTTGAAAATATACCTTTGTGTATTTATCAATATCCCTATCTAATCAAAAATTCTAGAATGTAACAATAGTTGATAAAATTTATCACCATTTTTTTTACCAGTAGTTAAAACCATCATTATTGTGTTCCTATTTTTTTATTTTAATTTAAAAATGTTTTCATTTCTTTTTATTCTGACATATGTAGAGGGCGCCACAAAACAGGGACTTTAGAAGGCATTTTAAGTAACTTCGAACCATATGAAGTTGAAAACTTGTCTAAACACAGGCATATTGTCCAAGGTTTGGTCAAAGGCTCATCTAGGTAACTTAGACATGCAAGAAATTTTATGCTAATTACTTTCATATTACCTTGATTTTTGTCCCCAATTTGAGACATTGTCGAAAAATTTCCTTTTTTCAACCGTTTATATTTCTATAGGGAAAAATTTATTATTTTAATAAAAGTTTACGCAATTTTAACCAAAAGTGCTGCTTGTGAACATCACAAGAGTATGAGATAAAAATACCAAGAAAAATAATAGACCTGCAGGAAAAACAGTAAAAGGGGGTCACGAAAAAGGTGGATATGCGATGTCGAATATGATGGTCAAATGCCATTTGAAAAAGAAGAATAGTTTTGTAAATATTCTTTTTTATATTGGTTTGATATGACTGCGTGGCTCTTAGTCCTGTGATTCAGATCGAGAAAAGAGAATTACTTTTTTATTAAAACTTTAGTATTGTGCTACTGTAAGAGGTTTTCTGAACTTGACAACTCCAACGATTCGAAGTTAGCAATTTTCTGGCTTAGAATAGCTTTTTTAAATTGTAACAAGGCCGAGAATAATACAAAGATTGCTTTGGCAGCGATTGTGAAACCAAGAATAACTTTAAAGTAAATAACTTTAGTATAGCCATATCCAGATTTAAAAATTAAATCAGAGAAAAATATATTGTCAGTGGCTTTTTATAAAAAATAAATAAATTTTTTCTAGTAGATATTGAAAGAAAAAAGTTTCTGAATATTATTAAAAAACATTTTATTATTATTCCTAAAATCACTTATAAAAATTCCTGAAAATCTTTCGCCTCGTATAACATTTAAATTTCCCGAGCTTTCTCGACTTTTGCAATTTTCTTACGACGGATGGTTGCGTGGCATCAAAGGGATTCGCTCCCCAAAACTATTTTGCTTCGAAAGAACGACATTTCAAAATATTTTGTTATGTTTATGATTCAATAATAATTTTACCTGACTCCAAATCAGGAGTGAAATTAAAGAACAAAAAGTTTGCAGTGCATCAACCGGGATTCGAATCCGGAACATCTGGCTTGTACGCCAAGCCCCTACCAATTGGACCACCGAACGTCAACAGTTAAAACAAAGAATTATAAAATCGATTGAATGGCTTGATCGAGTCAGTACCCTGAAAACTAGCATTTCTATACTGTGCTAATAATTATGAATGAAATACTTATGGTGAAGATAATATTTCTTCTCAAATGTTAAAATATTGTTCTCCTTTTATTGATAAGTTTATCGTTCATATTATAAACTGTCTTTCTATTATATTTCGCCTTCTTCGATCCATCTTTGGACATAGGCCTCTCCCAAAATCTTCCACTTTTCGCTGTCTGTCGTCCGTACATCTCATTTGAGGTCTTTCTCTACTTCTTTTATTTTCCCAAGGTCTCCAGTTTACAATACATATGTTCCACTGATCGTCTTTCTGTCCGATATTACGACCGGCAAATTTCCATTTTAATTTTGCTGCTTCTCCTCCATCCACTACTTTTGTTTTGTTTCTTATCCATTTGTTTATTTTTCCATGAGTTAGCTTTACATGTAACATTGGCCTTCCATAGATCTTTGTGTCCTTGTCACTTTATCCATGTTTGATTTTGCAAATGTCCAGGTCTGGGATCCATAGGTAAGTACAGAAAAGATACATTGATTATACACTTTTGCTTCAAGGTACTGAGAATATTTTTTATTTCTTAATATGTAGATTAATTTACTGAATGCTGCCCAGGCCAATCTTACTTGTCTCTTGATTTCAGCTGTTTGGTTTTCATTCCCCAGTTTACAGTTTGTCCCAGGTATATTTATTTCTCTACTTGTTCCATTTTCTCTTGGTTTATTCTGATCATGATATCTTCATTTGTATTTGTTATAATTTTGGTTTTAGTGCAGTTCTAACTCAGTCTATATTTTTAGCTGCTGTATCCGATTCTTTTAGCATTTTTATTAGTTCTTCTTTCTTATTTGTTATTAAGGTGATATCATGAGCATATCTTATGTAGTTCAAGTGTTGTCCGTTTACTTTAATGCCCATTTTTCACAATCTAAATTTTTAAAAACATCTTCTAGGGCCTGGTTACCATTATAAACTGTACTATTCAGAAAACCTATTTTCCTTGTTTATGGCGCTGAGCCATGTGTAGACCTTTGCCCAAAAAAATTGAAACCTAAAGGATTTTTAGCTTTAAGGATAACTAGCTTTTTACCAATGCTTTGTAAAATACTTGGAAAAAATGTATATAAAGAAATATATAAATATGCGCAATAGTACGAAATTATGCTTGACTTACAATGTCGCTTTCAAAACGGCTACTCCACAGCCACTGCCTTGATTAAAAGTAACATATTAGATGCCTACGATAAAGGAAACATTACTGCATTGACTTTGCTAGATTTTTCTAAGGCATTTGACACTATTGATCATAGATTAATGGTGGCAAAACTAAAATTTTAAGGCTTTTTTTATGCCTTTGTAAATTTCGTCGAGAGTTATTTAGGTGGTAGGTCTCAGTGCGTTTCATATAATAGGGTAACTTTCAACTCAGTTGAAATTCTTTCTAGCGTTTCACAGGGCACTGTGCATGGACCTTTTTTGTTTTTAATCTACACCGCAAGCATAATCAAATCTGTCAAATATTCTATAATTGCAGTTTACGCCGACGACGGACAGTGTTATTTTAGTTTCAATTGTGAAAATGGGAACTTTAAACTTTATTGACAATCTATCTGGCATTCCATAGGGCACTGTGCTTGGACCACTTTTCTTTTTAATCCACACCGCAAGCATAACCAAATCTGTAAATTATTCTAAAATTGCAGTTTACGCCGACGACGCGACGACGGACAGTGTAATTTTAGTTTCAACTGTGAAAATGCGTTAGTAGGAAATGATTTTATTAAGGAGGACCTGAAAATAATGAATGATTTATCTGTTCAACATAACTTAAAACTAAATCACTAAAAATCCTGTGGTAATTTTTTTTTATGCAAAAAGTGAAAAAGAAAACGCTTTAAGTCAAATGGAAATCAAAATTAATAATGACGAAATACCTGTTGTTTTTTTTGCCAGGAACTATTTTGGAGATAAGCAGATCGAAAACATTATTCAGGACGCTTACCTCTCTTTAAAAATTCTATACTCAAATCTTCATCTTTTTACTAACAATTTGTAAAAAAATCTTTAATAGTATCTCTATCAAAGTTAAATTATTGTGACTTCCTTTATGGCCCCTGTTTTAGAATCCCAAAAATTCAAAATAGTTGTGGAAGACTAATATTTAACATGCCAAAATATGATCGCGTCACCCCAAAAATTAGAGAGCTAAAATTAAAGTGGACAAACACAGACAACTGCATATGGGTAATTTTTTTAACAAATTCATAAATTCCAGTAATGTCTCTATTCCCCCAAAGATAAATTTATTGGCCGAGGAACATTCATTCATCGGACAGCCCTATACAAAAGAAGTTTTGTATACTCCTGTATAAAACTGTACAACTTGTTGTCAGGTAAAGTTGCTAAATATTAAAAAATAAAAAATTAATTGAAATTATATATTTTAAATCAACAAATTAATTATTATTAGTTCCGCTTTGTACCAATTTTTTCTTTTTTTTTTTAATGAAAAATTTGCAAGTTGCTTTTAGTGGTTTTTTTGTATTACAGTGTACTCCGGTTATAACGTACCTGGGTTATAACGTACTTTCGGTTATTACGTACCTATTTCATTGGTCCGGCCATGATACTCTTCTTTTTAATTGTATTGTTTATAAGGTACGTCCGCTTATAAAGTACATATTTTCTGGTCCCTTGAGGGTACGTTATAACCGGAGTACACTGTATTTATATTAGCATCTGTTCTTCTTTTAAGGTGCTACAGTGGTTAAGTATGAATAGCTATAGCCGCTAGACTTCGCCACCAATGTATCTTCTCTCGATACATACATTGATTTTTTTAAAACTTTATAATGTAATTTTTTTAATATTTTTTAAATGAAGACGATTTATTATTTTTATTAGGTTTTAAAAGTGTATAATAATGTGTTTCGGTTAACGAATTAGTAGGGTATTGTTTCACAAAGTCAAAGGTTACCAGTTTGAATCCCAGTTGAGCACAGAAAACTTGTTTTTTATAATTTTTCGTTATTTAATGTTACCCCTGATTTGGAATTTTTCTTTATGGTTTTAAGTTAAACCTTGCATTATTGCACTTATATAATATATAAAAATTTAACTTGAGTTTTCGTAAAAAAGCGTGTTTTAAACGTGTAAAGCTCGAACTTAAAAGTTTTTTGTAACATACTTAGCAAAGTAGACCAATTCAGGTTGTGACTTAAAAATAAAATACCATATTATATTTCCTAAGAAATATCCTATTTGTATATAAAACCTGTTTAACTGGTACCGATTAGATAAACAAGATGTCTTCTTTAGGTTTACAGGAGAAATGCACGATTTTAAGACACACTGTAAATTACGCATCGTTATATTGACGCAGTGACTCGTAACGTTTGAGGACGTGGGAATAATTAACCATTTGGGGCTAATTTAATTAGCAATGTAGTGTAATAATTTAGTGGAGACACCAGGATTTTACCTTAGCAGTAATTCAAGGCAGAATATAATAATAGAACTTACTCAAAAAAGTCAAGCTTGAAAATTGTGCAACAGTATTAGTAATGGTCCCTCAGGTATGCCCTGTCTAATCTTTTTTCATTACAAACTCTAATATGTCACCATATTTGAGCAATGTGCAACCCCACATCTTTCAAGGTTAATGCTTTAAGTGCCTGGTGTCTTATACTTGAGTAGGCGTTAAATTCCGCTATGATGTAGCTTAATGTCTCCTCTTCCTGATCACGCTGGACAATTAGGGTCGCCAGTGCAGTGGCTTGATAGAATTCCTGTCAACGTCTTTCGTGTCTTTCCCAACAACTATCTTCTTCTGGTCTATAAATTTTCTTGTTTATCTGTCCCCTGTTTCTGTTTCTCAAGAGTTTGCTTGTCTCTTGGTCATGTTTACAAGTGACCCCAGGACTACATAATCAGTTCCTCCTTCGATTGGCTTAACATCCCTCTATGCTTCAAAACCCAAACCAGCAAATACTTTGTAGGCAAGAATAAACGTGAGTACGCCTTGCACGTTTGCTTCCAGTAATTTAGCAATATCCCAATGAACATAGTTTTATTTACCTCTGCCTAAAAATTTGTAACACCAGCTCAAAAGTAACACACCATAGATTCCATTTTTATCTATGAGAGAAGTTCTACATTCTCAAAATAATGGTGTTGCACTTCGAGCACCTTTTATTTTTCTGTGGGCTACTTTTCGTAGGCCAGAACTGCAATAGTGCTTGTTATTGAAGTCAAAAACCGACTACTGAAAATATCTCCAAAATTCATTAACTTTTTGAAAAACAACGAGAGATATGCTTATAATATTTACATACTTGGTTATAGTTTTAAGCAATAATTGGGAGCAAACATAAACAAGAAAAAGTCTATTACAGAGGAGATACATCAACGGAAACAAAGTTCTTACCCTAAATATAACGAGTTCCCTCAAACAAAAAATATACAAAACTACAAAAATTAGGCCAGTAGTAACATATGGGTACAAGTTATAGACATTTACAAAAGTGAATGAAGAACAACTATAAATGTTTGGAAGAAAAACTATTCGTAAGATCTTTGGACCAGGGCAGAATCACAGAATATGATTATTGACAGAGGCAGATGAGTTTTGAATTAGAACCACTAATAGATTTCGTAAACATCGATAGATGCATTAAAAGCAGAAATGTAGTTTGGTTCAGGCATGTACGGAGAATCGATAAGACAAGAACAGCAAGAAAAATAGACCTGCAGGAAGAAGAGTAAGAGAATGTCCACGAAAAAGGTATATGATGTCGAAGATGCATCAAGAATAAAGGAACAAGAACGTGGCGAAGCATCGTACCAAAGAGGGCAGCAGGGCCTTAATTAGGCTAAAACTTACCAGAGGCTGTAATGCCACTAAAAGCAGGATTTTTTGTAGAATGTTTTAAAACTAAGCGATTTTTTTACATTAAATGTGTTTTTTAAATACTGTGTTGACAAGACACATGTATTTCAAAGGATACACATGCATATAGAATTGTACACTAAAGGTGAGTAAGCTCCGCACTTCAAGCACAATCAACCATTCAAGTCCGCTGCCCCTCTAATTAGCAGTTTAATTGTTTAGAGCAGTGCAAAGGTAATCGATATGTGGTTTGATCAAAGAGTGCGGTTTTCCTATGATTAGAATAAGTTGAGTGTATTAATTGCTGATTTTAAATAAATAAAAATTTTGAATTGCAAATATGTTGCACTCAATTAAAATCTATTAAAATGCTGCTGAAGTCCAAATGATTAATTATTAAATATATATTGCAGGTCTGAGATCTATGGATAAAGAACGAAAATGTTAAAGATGGTTTAACAAAGTTTTGCCGAAAGATCCTTAGGAAGATAGAAAGATATACATATAAACTAATAAGAGAGCCTTCTGGCTAAAATATTAAGATAATTCGTTAAGTAGAAGCTCAACTTTGAACCAAAAGCCATAACACTACGAGATTCATTAAGGCCGAAAGACTAGAATCGTTTAGTCATCCACATATTAGGTATCAACAGCAGTTTATTTGTTTAGAGTAGCGCAAAGGTAATCGATATGTGGTTTGATCAAAGAGTGAGGTTTTCCATGATTAGAATAAGTTGAGTGTATTAATTGCTGATTTTGAATAAATAAAAATATGTACTTAATCAGAAACCATTCAAAAGCTGCTGATGTCTAAATTATTAAACATATATTGCAGGTTTTCATAAAATTGGAATTATCAGTAATCACATATATTTGAGAGATATGCATAAAGAACCAAAATGTTAAAAAAGAGTTAACAAAGTTTAGTCGAAAGATCCTTAGAAGGATTAAAGATATACATTTAAACCAGTAAGAGAGTCTTTTGGCTAAAATATTAAGATAACTAATTATGAAGAAGCTCAACTTTTAATCAAAAACCATAACACTACGAGATTTATTAGGCCAGAAAGACTAGAATGGTTTAGTCAACCACATATTAAGTATCAATAACATCCCAAGAACAAGCCAAATACTTTGAAAAAAAATGTTAACTATATATCGAAGAAGACGTAAGTAAACTGAAAGGAATTTAAACCGAACTAAGAAACAAGTAGATGAATATTCTGACTGTATATTTGTGATTTTCAAACACTTATACCTTTTTATTATTATACATTGTTCCTTGTTTGTCATTCTTCTAACGTATTATAGTGTACAACATTCCTCTTATTTTTATTTATTTTACAATACAGTGTACGGCAGAAAAAATAAAAATTGGAAGACAGGAATAATAAGGAATTTTGACTAGCTAAAAATTATTATTATTATCTTTTGTCGACATGATTTTGTTGCTCTCCTGGGAATTTCTGAGAGCAAAAGCATTTCTCTTAAATGGACATTTAATCTTATATCCTACTTCCGCTTATAACTTTTGAAACAAAAGGAAACCTTGCAGCCCAATTTGAGGGATTTGTTGTAGCTACCATAAACAAAATGCAGTTGTTATTATCGGTTTTGTATTGCAAGCTCTATCCTAGTATGATTATAATAAAGCTGTTGACCCAAAGCATTGAGGCTCACTCTATTTGCGAGCAGCATAGAAATACATAATTTAGTTAGAGTCACTCAGTACACTCAAGCCAATTAACTTTTACTTTAATGTATTGTTGCTGTTCTTGTAAAGACATGCAACAATATTACTTAAAAAAGGCAGGCTTAGAAAAGTATGTGGCATTATGCCTATTGAGCTCCATGGGTCCTATTATTTATCGCAAATTTTACAAGAAGCTTATTGAGGTCCGAAGAACAAGATACTTTTAATTTACTGGTGTGGCTTAAGAGTCATTTCTAGTTTATCGTAAGTCAGGAATAGCCTGAGTTTTAAAAAATTGAAGAAGCGACCCGCAGGTCCGTAAAGTGTGCCAGCAGACCTCTTTTGTTATTCCCTTGGTCTATGCCTCAACCAACTGTATATCCATTGATGTCCAGGTGGCTAATTCTGCCTCTCTGTTCCCTTAAGAAAGTCCACTATATCAGCCGATTTAAACAGGTGAATCTCTTCTTCGCTTTCTCGCTCGAGCACTTGTTTCTTCATAGGATAGGCAGTTAGGGTGATTCTCGACTTCTTAACGTGCCATATGCTTCCTCAACCAGATGGAATACTATCAGCAGTCCAACGTCTTTTGGTGTCCGTCTCAGCACGTTTAAGTCTGGTCGTGTTTGGCCAGTCTACCAAATTCTCTGGTCTCTCTGCAATCTATTCTGGGCACAGTTGCTAAGACTGCTATCCGCTTGTCTTTTTTCCGCACAAAAAGTGGTTCTGGTTCTACATATTTCTTACTACATTGAGCGCGAGCTCATCCGGTTTCTTGTTGCCTGATACCCCTCTATACTCCTGAACCCAAAGCAGCGCCAGCGTCATCCATTTGCCATCGCATTGGTGGTTCAGCATCTCTACCCATTCTTCCACGAAACTGACAGCATTCTAAGGGCGTTGTACGCCTCCGGGGTCGCCTGGCTCGCACAGTATCCTCGCACTTCGGATCCCTTTCAAGGTTGCTTCTATTTTTATAACGTGCATTTCTGCTGGAAAAACAATAGTCTTTTCATTAGTAGCTCTTTTAAACTTCCACTTTTCCCACGGCCTTGTGGTTTGCCTCACTGATGGTTTAGATATATTAATGTGGCAAATAAAAGTGACTCAAACAGTGTTTCTTCGTTCCTCTGCCATGCATGAGATGTGGACTTTTACCATTTATTTAATTAAGAAGATAATAAATTGAGGTCACAGATAAGAAAACAGAAAAAGTCAAATGTAGCGATCAGGTTTTTTTTAATTCGTCACTTATCAGACGTTGTGACCTTTAATTATGAGGGCCATACAGAAACCTCAGGATGAGGATTTCATTTCACATATTAGTTTACTTATACAATATTGCGTGTTTGTTTTGGTCTGGTTGAGTTCATACTCCGCTACCTGATTTGTTTGTGTATCTGCAGTACTGGATTAGTTTTAAGCTACACGTGAACATGTTTTTAAATTTAGATAACACTGTGTAGCCACTTTAAGTTTGTCGCTTAACTTTAAGTTTTTTAACCGTTTTATGTATAGTAAATAACGCACTTTTTATAAGTACTTATATATGATAGCTCTTTTAAAAGTTAATGGGTAATTGAGTTTTTAAAAATTTTTATTTTTTGTAAGATTAAAACTCTACGAAAAAAAAAATCCATTTTTGTATTTTCTTCTTTTGTGGGAACCCTTTTTGTCACTGAGTTTTGCAAGTGCGTTTTAATCATTTTAATTTGTTCCACTAAATTGTAGGATATTAAGTTTCAATGTATATTTTTTTTGCTTTTCTCTTTTGCAAATAGTTAATTCTTTCAATCTATCTATCTTTCTATTTAGCTTTCTTCGATCAATCTTTGGACAAAGGCCTCCTCCAATATCTTTCACTCTTCTCTGTCTGTCGCTGTGTTCATCTATCTAGTTCCTGCATGTTTCTTCAAATCGCTCGCACGTCTCATTTGGGGTCTTTCCCTACTACTTTTATTTTCCCAAGGTCTCCAATTTACAATGCATTTGATCCGTCGATCATCTTTCTGTCTGATATTATGACCGGCAAATGTCCATTTTAATTTTGCTACCTGTCCTCTTTTGTTTCTTATTCACTAATTCCTTTTTCTATTGGTTAGCTTTCCATGTAACATTTGTCTTTATCTTTGGGCTTTTGTTGCCTTATCCATGTTTGATTTTGTAAGTGTCCAGGTCTGGGATCGATATGTGAGCACAGTAAAAATAAATTGGTTATACACTTTCGTTATAATATTAAGGTACTGAGGAAATTTTTTATTTTTTAATATGTAGCTTAATTTACCAAATGCTGCCCAGGACAATTTTACTCGACTCTTGATTTTAGCCGTTTGGTTTTCTTTTTTTAATTTAGTAATTTGTCCCAGATTTACTTGTATTTTTTCTTGGTTTATTCTGATCGTGATATCTTCATCTGTGTTTGTTATGATTTTAGTTTCAATGTAGTTCATACTCATGCCTATATTTTTAGCTGCTGTTCTTCCAGCATTTTTATAAGTTATTTTTTCTTATTTGTTATTAAGGCGATATCGTAAGCATATCTTAGGTGGTTCAACTATTGTCCGTTTACTTTGATGCCTATTTCTTCCCAATCTAAGTTTTTAAAAACATCTTTTAGGTTTTGGGTAAACAGTTTAGGTGATATACCTTGTCTGACATCCTTATGAGAATGGGCTTTCTTCCTTCTTAAATTTTTATTGATGTTGTTGCTTCGTCATATACATTGGCTATTAAATCAGTGTATCTGTGATCTATTGACCTATTAATTAAATATGCTTTTACTGCCTAGTAACCAATGCATTAATTGCCTACTACTCCAAAAATAATCTTTATTCATAGTTATTAATAATTAATTATCAAATCCAAGAATTTATCTTTCAAAATAAAAACATATTAAATTGAGAATATTGTGTGATGTGGCAAGCTTAAGGAAAACTACCCACTATTCTGTTTACCTATAGAGCCCAAACGGCTTTGTTTGTAAACACAACTTTTCAGGAACGTACCATGTTTTCAGGATGCACTCGTGCCTCACAGGTTTTTGCAAAAATAAATTAAAAATAGCGCAACCACTTCAATTTATTCCTATGGCCCAAAATGCATTCAACGAGAGTTTGACCATTTCTATTCTTTATTTATTTAGGCCGAACTCAACGCTTAAAAGGAACCTAAGAGCATAAGACATCAGGGTGAGTGGGAGAAAAGTCTCTCTTGGGAGTAAATGTTCATATCAATCCTGGTCTAGACAAGGCTGGATGTAACTAGTACTGGGCCAACCTGCTATTTTAGTGGACCAATGACAAGACGTGACCGCACCAGTCGCATCACAGTGACAAATAGCAGTGACTGTTTATTACGCTGCGCTGTGCTACCGCGTCGACACGACGCGACAGCCGGAGCGGTCCGGAAAACAATTACTGTAACTGTTTGACGGACTCGTGATCCCACTTTATGGTGCAACGCAGAAGGTGACGCGGGGGTTCGGTCGGATCGCTTAGAGCCAGACTGTGACAAAATGTCACTGCTATTTTGTTCGAACTGGAGCAGACCGTGACTGCGAGAGATGATTCTCATTGAAAAGTCATAGTTCGTGAAATCGCAACTCATCTCTAGATGGAACACTTTAGGTCCTTTATTCCTCCAAAATTTAGAAGAACTAAGCTCGGTGCGATCGGTATGTTTTTAAATAAATGTGACTTATGAGCATTAAAGCTGTCTGTTTCTCATATGATCACTAAATTAGTTAAGGTTGCTTTTCGTAAAGTTATATTTATTCACACGGGGTTTCACATTGGACCAGAGGGGCTACATGAGATTTATATAACTTTAACGATAAAATGAACGCTTGAGTTAAATCGATTCAATAGGGGCTGTAAAGATCTTCTTGGATTGATGCAGTATATTCATACGCTACAATAAGGGAAACATGGCCATTGTTTGATAGCCTTGTTTTTTGCTATAGGCTGCAGCAAATTTTGAACAAAGTCGTGCAGATCTTGACTTTGAATATTTCAATAATGTAGTAATATTTCTAGATTTGCTTTAAGACTTTATCTAAAAAATACATTTTGTTTTGGCTTATTTTGGTTTTGGCAACGTCGCTTTATTACTTTTGTACTTACGCTTTTATATCCAAATCTTTAATCTTGTTACCCCATATATAATGCTTGGTTGATAAATAAACTGATTTATTGTTATATAGTACACACCCAAACCGTTATTTCGGTTAAGAGGATGGGTTTTATAGCCTTACTACACAGTAAAACCAATGAAAGTTTTGATGGACCTGTGGCGGCGAATCTACTCAGTATGATTTATCATTGAAATAATTAAAATTTTTAAAGCAAATAAATTAATAAATTCTCTTATTATACGCCATACGCTAAGCTCCTTCTGAAGCTTATAGCTTTTTTTAAAAAGTCCAAATTTATAAGGTTTTGCATTTTAAATATGATTGTTCCGCTAACTCCGTGGCTGTCCGTGGCATTTCTAGTTGAGTTCGAAACGAATCTTTACTACGTGATATTCAGTCTATGGGAAGTCTTGTCGCATTTAATCCAACTTATCCCTTTTTCTCTCAGAGCGGGAGGGCTTGACAAAGGTGCAAGTTGTATCGGCGTCTTAAGAGCAGTTTTAATAGTTACATACTTTGCTCCAAATTATTTGTTATTATCATTATATATCGGGCATGCAATGCAATTTCGTTTTTTGTTGTTATCACATATCACGGAAGATGTGATCTTGTATCATATTCTTCTCTCTTAATGAACCAAATAGACATGAACGCACCCAGGAAAGAGGTAGCTTCGGAGTCTTAATCTCCATGGCTATAAAAGAAAAACCCCTCGTCATATATTTGCAAAATAGGACACTATTACTTGGCAGAGCGCTAATGCGCAGGCGCAGAATAATAGTAAGGGTAACGGACTGGCAAAAAGCATTACCAAAAGCACCCTATTGAAACAAAAAAGATTCTGCACAATTTGTTTATATAAACAACCAATTTTACAATTAAGTGAAATAACTGAAGCCTCTGGATATTTAACTTCTATTTGAGAAACTGCTTACTGCCGGCAAACCTTTTTTTGATATCTTTTGACTATTTTTTTGCAATATCCCTGTTATTTTGCTATATTTTTATTGGTAAATTATAAGGAAAACCTTTAATTACATAGACGGGTCTCTCCATCTCTTTCAATCTTTCTGTCGTATTTTAGACTTCACTGTAGATTATGTAACAAACTGTGTTCACAGCCTATGCAAGCCTGTGTTTCGGTGCCTGTGCAACCAATGAAAATGAACTAAATTTTGACAGACCAACCATATCGCGAATGGAAATGTTTACAGATTAGTATAGGATATCTACACGCAATATCCCCTAAACTATTTCACCAGGCCCTAAAAGATGTTTTTTTTTTAAATCTTGGAAAGAAATAGGCATAGTAAGCCGACAATATCACTACCTAAAATATGCCGACGATATCACCTTAGTAACAGATAAGAAAGAAAAACTGATAAAAATGCTGGAAGAACTAGATACAGCAGCAAAAAATATATGCTTGAATACGAACTACACTAAAGCTTAAATTATAACTAATACAGATGAAGATATCACGATCAGAATAACCCAAGAAAATATAGAACAAGTAGAGGATTATATATATCTGGGACAAAATATTAAACTAAAAAAAAAACCAAACGGCTGAAATCATTATTCGTTATAATCGTTTTCTATCTTGGCAGCAATAGGTGGTATTTCTTTCTTTGTTGCTAAATTAAAGACATACGTTACATATCACCGAAGGTGTGATTTTGCATCAGCTTCGTCTCTCTGACTGAACCAAATAGACCTAAGCGCACCCAGGGGAGAGGGAGCTTCGGGGCCTTAATCTTCAGTGCTATAAAAGAAAAACGTCTCGCAATCTATTCGCAAATTACCGAACTACTACCAAAAGCATAGCAGAGCACTAGTGCGCCTGGGCAGAATAATAGTAAGGGTCAAAGACTGCCAAAAACCTGACCAAAAGCACCCTATTGAAATAAAAAAGTTTCTATTCAATTTCTTTATACAAACAACCAATTTTACAATTGAGTGAAATAATTGAAGCCTCCGGATATTTTACTTCTATTTGCTGCAAATTTAACGTAAACATTGTACAATTAATTCGATGTCTAAATAATCGCAATTAAATTAAACACTGACCATACATTAGGCTAAAATAACTTTTAACTTATAAATGAAAAAGTCAGAGTTTTAAAACAATTATCTAGATTGTGTTACATAGGAGGCAGTTTTGCATAAAAAACAGTAGAGTGTAGATTGTAGATTACGTTTAAGTAGTAGTTTCCTTCTTTCCAAAGCGCAAGACCGCAACACAGAATTCTGCTTCGGCCGAGAAGTTCTTATTTTTCTTTCTTTAATTTCACTGGTTATTTATAGTTTTAGGTCCTTGCATTATTTGCAATTTAGTATTTGATAATTATATTGGCAATCGCCAATTGCGATCAGAAATTTTAACACACGAAAAGGTGATCTCATGTTTTCAGACGTTGATAGTTTACGTCTAGCTTTTGAGTTTTCATACCTTTGACAGTGGGAAGGAAGAATTATAGAAATCAGTTTGATGACTTGGTCGAGTTAATACCCTGAGAGTCTCTTGTTCTTGTATTGAGACACCGCAGCCTGCATAGATGAAAGTTTTCCGAAAATTTATGTATAGCTTCGGTAGTTCAATGTTTGCGTACAGAGCAAGAGATCCCGGGTTCGAGTCCCGGCCGAAGCAGAAAAAAACTATTTTCTTATTTTTCTTTCTTTAGTTTCACTTGTTGTTTACAGAATTCTTTGTTCCTGTTTATGCGCAGAGTACACCTTGCACCTATGCCTAGAAAACCTTTTATGTTTACGCTAATTGCAAACTTATTATGAATGTTATTTGAAACACATACCATGATATAGTTTGAAAATAACTCCGCAAATCGTTAATTGAGGCATTCGATATTAAAACTCGCTTTATCCATATAAACCTATTTTGAGAGAATGAGGAGAAACTGTTTACGTTCTTATCATTAATAATTTGTTAACGGGTTTTTCTATATACTTAAACACTTAACAACTTTTATGTTTTGCTACTTTTAATCATGTTTTCTCCAATGATTTTATTTTTTTATTTTAATTTTAAATAAGACGAGTTTTGATATGTCTTTGTGAATAAGGCAAGTTTTGAAATAGCAATGTAGGAGGATAAGGCTAGAGAGCCTGTATATATGACACATTTTAAAGATAAAGAGACGCGACAGACTCTTCAAAGTCAAATTTATTTACGTCAAAATCAAAGGATGAAAATATCGGTCGTCTATACTCTGGCGATGTTTACAGAGAGACGCACCTTCTGTCCTGAATAAAAATAATCGTTTTATAACAAAACCTATACAGGAGGTGACCGAAAAACATGTATGTAGATAAGGCGAGCTTTGGTTTCACTGGCGATACTTGAACCATATAATATACAAGATATGGCGTCGGATAGGTATTGAGACGAAGAATAGAAGAGAAGAATATATAGAGCAGCAAACTCTTTTCTTCACAAAAAATGGATAAGGCGAGTTTTAATATCGAACGCCTCAATTTAGAATTTCAGTTACGGCCACATGCTAAGTATGACACATGGCGTGTCATTGCTTATCCAATTAACAAACATTGGAGGTTTCGTCAAGGGCTTCTTAGTCCTTTCTAGAGGTCTGTACAAGAAGGCCACGTGAAAGCAGACGCCGCGCTAATGACAGCGAGTTTTAAAAACGTAATCACAAAAAGCAGTATAAAATTTAAAGGCGCGTTCTCACGAATCGAGAACATATGTTTTAACTTTATTTGGCCAATTTTTGTCGATTTCACAAAAGTTTGATCCATTCAAACTTATCGTTCGTTTTAGAGTCGAATTTTATTTGACGCGTGTGAACGTTTGTTGGTCGACTTGAATCATTGTATGTTGTTCCATTTTGCACCGGCAGCTCTTCGCTTTCAGCTTTTCACAAAAAATAATTATTGTACAATTAAAAGCAAAACAAAATGAGTTTAAAGTGATCTGAGGATGTTATGTTTAAATTTATAGAACTATACCATAATAATGACTGTCTTTTGAATCATCGAATAGATAGTTATAAAAATAAAGATGCCAGAGAAAATGCTTTAAATGTGATGGCGTGGGAAATGGAAATATACGGTCTACAGCCAATGTAAAAAATAAAATAAAAACAGGAAGAACCATGTACAAAAAAATGTACAATATTGACACTTGTACGTCTTACTGACCTTGACGCCATTTTTATTCAACTAATTTGATCGGTTTCTTGGTTGTGTTCTAAACAAAAACTTGAACGATTTTAGTTGATCGACTAAAGTTGATCAACTAAAATCGATTGGTGAGAACGCGCCTTAAGAGTTTGGGTCTATTTGAGATACGAGGTCTGGCTATTAAATAATGAGACTGGTTGCGAAAAAGGGTTTTATTATAAAAATTATTCTACATTTGAATGCTCCCCTTCAATGTACTCCCCTCCCCTCGCCACACACCTTTCCATACGTTTTTTCCATTGATCGAAGTAGTGCTGGAAGTCTTCTTTGGTAAGGACCTTTATGAGCTCTGCCGTTTTTTACTTTACCGCTTCCATCGACTCAAATCGAGTCTCTACCAAAGCAGATTTTATCTTCGGAAAAAAAAGTCGCACTGTGCCAAATCTGGTGAGTACGGTGGTGTTCGAGCACTGGAGTGCACTTACTGGCCAAATACTGCTTCACAGATAGTGCGTTATGGGCAGTTGCGTTGTCCTGGTGCAAAATCCACGAGTTGTTCTTGCACAAGTCGAGCAGTCTTTTACGAACTCGTTCTCGCAGTGTTGCCAAAACTGACAAATAGTAAGTCTGGTTGGCAGTCTGACCCTCTGGAACCCATTCAGTCATCACGATACCATTAATGTCGAAAAAAACGATCAACATTGCCTTGAATTTTGACCTGGGCGCTGGTCATTTTCAGTGGTCTCTCGGCCCTCACTAAAGCGCTTACACCACTCAAAAACACGGGCACGAGATAGAGAATTGTCCCCATAGGCCTCTTGCAGCAATTTATAGCACTCAGTCAGAGTTTTTTTCAATTTAACAAGAAATTTGAGATTGATATGTTGCTCCTGTTTTTCGTCACACATGGTTTTCGGCACGAGAAAAAAACACGTTCGTTTCAAACCGCTAAGGCACAAATACTATAATAGTGACGGAAACGTGTTTTGGAACGGGCATAGACAAGATATCTAGATACCTAATGCACTATTCGTTTTTTACCCCACCCGTCTAGGGCGCCATCTAGGCGCGCAGTCTCGTTATTTAATAGCCAGACCTCGTACACCTTTTTACTCTTAATATATTATATTAATTAATCTTTCCATACAATTATAAAAAAAATTATCTGTTGTTTTTGTTGTTATACCAATATTCGTAAGTTCTAAGCATTTACCTATTATCTCTGTAAAATAAAGTTGTAAAGCACAAAATACCGGCTGGGTAACAGACGAGAAGAACTTAATTAATTATTTGAAAGTTTTCGTTTAGGTGCTCAAACAAAATGGCGAACAAAACCAAACTTTATCCCTATTGTGTTGCAGCTCCGAGCATAATAGAGTAAAATGGAGTTTTTCATTTCATGGAAAAACTAATTAGGATATTTTCTTCTTTTATAACTAAGCCTTCAGCATACTTTTTTCGAATAAAATCGTTAAGTATTATAAAGTTTAAAAATAGAAAGAATAATGCAGGCTCAATATATATTATACGAGATAAATAAAATTTTATTGGTTCAGTATATACATTATATTCAGTGTGTCCACGGATTGAGGGACGGTAAGGTGTAAATGACACGTAATCACTGTATCTCATATAATATATGATAAATTTGAATACACCTTATTTTTTTGCATATATATTTGGAAAGCATTTCTGGAAAAGGAGCCAACAGCCATTTGTCTACAAAGAACCAACAGGTTAGATCTGTTTAAATAAAAGTCACAAAACCGGCTTGTCGTTTGGTTCGATAGTCAACAGAGAGAGCTAGAGTGCTTGTGTCGCCTGGATCTTTTACCAGCATCTAAATATATTGATGA
The DNA here is from genome assembly GCA_963576565.1 of Aspidapion aeneum. Lineage (NCBI taxonomy): Eukaryota > Metazoa > Arthropoda > Insecta > Coleoptera > Brentidae > Aspidapion > Aspidapion aeneum. Next base: position 15,845,588 of record OY755045.1, on the reverse strand, counting down.
TTGAAGGCGCTTGGCACTTATAATGCAAAATTTAGGTTTTGGGGCTTGGCTCCTTTTCTAGTAATGCTCTCGATTTCTTCTTTATAGTTTAGGCTTTTTTTGGACTGGATCGAAGGTTTTTAGTTTCTTCATCAAAGAATGAAGCTGATCACTAACCAATTGAGCAGGAACGTTTTTATATTTTCATCGACTTTAACGTGGGAACATCCCAATTGTTCTTTAAGTATGTGGTAACCACATGGCGACAAATTAGGACACACAAGTAAGGCGAGTGTTTAAGCCCTTTCCAATGAATTTCGTGCAAGTTTTCTTGAGCCAATGCAGCTGTGTGTGTCATAGTGTTTTTGTGAAGCAGAATCTCACTGCTAATAGGCATATATTGTCAGGAATGTGATCTTGATTGTGCCACTGTACGAAACCAGCTTGGAAACACGAAAAGAGCAAAAAATGGTTTTGCAGAGATAAAAAAGTGGTTCTGCCTCCCTCAACATTGGTAAACAGTAGGTTTCCGCCTACCTACACAGCAGGTGGTTGATGATGCGTGAAAAATTACTGAAAAGTGAAGAGTGAGTCTTGTAATGGTTCAGCTTGAGGATACATAAAGTAGATAGAGGGTTCTCCCTTCAAAGTGATTGGCTATGAAAAAATTGTGAGATTATAAAATGTCAATTTATCTGTTTTCGTTTAGGTTTACTTGTTAGCTCACTAGCTAGAATGTAAAGTAAAATTTAGTTATTAGAAACGTCACTGACTTGGTTCCTCCAAGCTCGTCAAAGAGGAGATAATGAATTACTTAGGCCCAACCTACCGTTAATAAAAACCTAAACTTTTAGGAGACAATTGGGTAGTCACATTCTAAGTTGTGATGAACTTAAACTGAAACCTATAAATTAGTTGTCACTAAAGAAACATAAGATTTTTCTTTTTGAATAATATTTTGCAGTTTGTTGTTATACTGTTATAGTTTTTATTTTAATATTTTGGGTGTTGTTTGTGCTATAGGTTATAAGAAAAGTCTTGAACAATTTGGAAATTGCAACAAAGTTTTATTTTGTATTCATTAAAGCTTGTAAGGATTTTTAAAACTGTTTTATATTTATTTTATACACACAAGAGATCTACTACGGCACACTCGTTTAAGAGTTCGATTTAAAACAAAATCGTACCAGAAATATCTCAAGTTTTACTGCATGCAGGAGTACGCAGCAATAATTCTATAGGATTCGTGAAGAAAAAACATAGATCAGTAAGTCACTGAAATTTTAAAAATCTGCTACAAGAACTTTTCCTGGATCTTGCTATTTCACGGGGCTGCTTCTTCAGTTATCATGGTCACCGGAAATTTCTAAGAAATCTAATAAAATCTTTCATTGCTGCAGTTTCTAAAACTGTTCAGCATGATATTTCAGTGAGGTATTTTTGATTTTGTTTCTATTTTTCTACAAAAATCTTCTTTTAATGAACGCCCCAAAGTTATGGATATTAACCCACACTTCAATAAAGCCAATATTATCCTCCTTTCCATTGACATATTGAAACTCTCTCTCCATTATATTGACTGGACAAACATGATGCATTATGGATGTTTCGTCCGATCCCAATAGTATCTGATTTTGAACGTTTTGACAGATACTGAGGTTAATAAAACAAAATCTGATAAAAAAACAAAACAGCAATTGTACAAAAAGGGAAAATATTATAAAAGAAAAGATTCCAGAGCACCACGGCCGCATTCTCTTCTAAAGTAAACGGAAATATTGAACGTTTTGAATCTTTGATTACGATTTTGTAGGCAATTTAAAAGCTAAGTGATTAGCTTTGTCACCCAACGAACCTAGCGTTTCTTGTAATGAATTACAAAATAAAAAGCCCTCTTCTTCCTGATATATTTTAGCTAGTTGTCCAGAGTTTTGAGATGTTTTAGAAATATAAACATACAGCTTGTTTTTGTAGGTAGCGTCTCATACAGACCTTTGCTCAAGAATCGCATATAGAAGTATGTATCACTAGAGAAGTGTTAGCATCCTCGACTACCTTAGTAACTTCCTTCGAGTTTCTCCTTCCCATAGCCCACAAATCTTCTTTATTACTCGTAAGAAATCGTTTTTTAGGTTGCTTTGCTGTGTTTTTCTTCCAATCTGTAATCATTTTTGTAGCACTAGTGTTTTCCCTTCTTTGAATGTGAAGAAGCTTATTCTTGGATCTTTATTAACTTTGTGTCTTGTAAACTTATGTTGGTTAATAAGGATTCAAGTTTATACAAATCTTTTCCAAATACTCATTTTGGAGCAAAGGAACTTTTTGATAGTAAAATTGGCTGTCTTGATAATTTTAATTTCTTCAGATATCAACCAAGATCAACTACAATATAAAACTTTTTTATATTTATGTTACTGCAAATAAACGAATTTCTTCATTTATTGTTCTTGATTAAATAAATTTAGTATTTTTGTTTTAAATTCTTGGCCGTCCTTAGATTTGTAAGAGTCTTTAATATATTTCTTACTTGTCTTGTTTTTACATAGCGTAGCCTCTTTCTTATTTGCGCTTGGTAGAGTTTCATAATTAAGAATTAAAAACAACTACTGCAAGACTTGTTGTTTCTAGTCTAATATTAGTTTGTTACTTTTGATGGTTTTGTCATTAAAATCATGTTATCTTTATTTAATGCAGAATTTAAATAAACCAAGGTGTTACTAAGAGGTGTCTTTCTATTCTTTTAGATGTACGAAACGTTGGCGCCTAAGCAAAATCAAAATTGTTAAGATAACAACATCTGCTAAGTTCAAACTCCCTTTTCGTATGTGGCTTAAGGGTGAGAAAGGGCTTAAATAAAATATCTAAGGTTAGAGATTGAATATTGGGCCGAATTCATAAAATAAAGTGTATAGTAAAGGGACGGCATCGGAGGCTTTACGCAGAATACGAAATGCTTTGGTAAATATTTTATTTTATACGACACTTACAGAAGAGTTATATTAAGTTTTTTATATTTTTGTTTAATATTTATCATGGCATTAAATATTGAATGTTAATATTTTAGAAGGGTGTTAAATTTGTTGCCTCTTTTTCTTGTGTGTGACATTTTGACTTCCCCTCTTACATCTTTTATTTTCCCACGGTCTCCAGTTTACAATACATTTGTTCCACCGATCATCTTTCTATCTGATGTTGTTTCATTTTAATTTTGCTACTTTTTCTCTGACATCCCATACTTTTGTTTTATTTCTTATCCATTCATTCATTTTTCTATATGTTAGCTTTAGATGTAACATTTGTCTTTCCATTGATCTTTAGGCCTAGGTTTTTTTATCCCTGTTTGTAAGTGTCCAGCTCTGGGATCGATAGGTAAGTACAGTAAGGATCCATTGGCTATACACTTTCTTTTTAAGGTACTGAGGATATTTTTTATTTTTAATATGTAGCTTAATTTACCGAATGCTGCCCAGGCCAATCTTACTCGTCTCGTGATCTCAGCTGTTTGGTTTTATTTTTTTAGTTTAATAATTTTACCCAGGTAATCCGCTACTTGTTCTATTATATTTTGGTTTATTCTGATCGTAATATCTTCATCTGTATTTGTTATGATGATTTTAGTTTTAGTGTAGTTCATATTTAAGCTTATATTTTTAGCTGCTGTATCCAGTTCTTTTATCATATCTTAGGTGGTTCAATTATTGTCCGTTTACTTTAATGCCTATTTCTTCCCGATCTAAGCTTTTAAAAACATTTTTTAGAACCTGGTTTTCTTATGAGGATTGACTTGGTACCTTCGTGGAATTTTATTGATGTTGTTGCCTCGCTATATATACTGGCTATTAAGTCTGTATATCTGTAATCTATTCGGCTATTAATTAAAGATGATTTTACTGCCCAGTGCTCAAGGCTATCGAAAGCTTTGGCAAAGTCTATAAACGCAATATATAGTATAGCATTCCATTAGGATTTTCATGGTTATTTTAATAATTAACCATGAAAAAAAATATATTTTTACATACTTTACTTGACATCTCTTAAAATATATACTATTTGCTACAAGTTTTAAATTGTTTTTGCTTACTTTATCAAATTCGATTTATCAAAGTAAATGTTATTTCCTAAGAAAATATACCGTGTACAACTTCCGGAATTTCTCTTATATAAAACGTGGAGTAAACAAATCTGTATTTTCGCGAAAGCAGCGGCGAAAACAGTGAAATATTTGCAACAGTTACGGACGAGGGAAAAAGTCGTTTATATTGGGCCGGGTGACATCCATATACCTTTGAAAATTAAATATAGCAGCGCCTATTTAGAAGAAATAAGTGTTATATTTTTGTTGCTAAATTAAAAGAAATACCTTTAATTACACAGACGTCCTTCTATATCTCTTTCTGTCGTTTTTTACACTTAAATGTGGATTACGTATTGTTTACAATGTAGGGAGAGTGTTTAAACTAATCTGAAATCCATCTGATTATTACCATCGATGCCACCAGTCGATGAAACATATGATTATGATACCCATGAGCGATAAGGTCAACAAAAATAAGAAGAACTCGATAAGTTTAACCTAATTTTAACCCACTAACTTATTTTATGACCTACCTCAACCACGCCTTGGGTCATTCGAAAGTGGAACTTAAAGTCACTTAAACTAAAATGTTCCACCGTTTCCTTGATATAATCGAGGATTTTTGCATGAGGTTTCACTTAGAAATTCCTCGCCCGAATCTGATGAACTGGAGGAATCATCATTATCACCCTTCAATAAATTTCGCCGCAAAGCTGTTTATAGGCAACCTTTCTCAAAAAGGTTTATGAAATTTTAAAAACTTGAAACTTGAGGTTATGCTATAAATCCGTCCATCAACAGGCATTGACTCCGTGGGCTATTGTTGCCAACAACCGATTACTTTGGAAATGTAGAAGAACTTGTTTGATGGTATGTGGATCGCATCAGAACTTTTCAAGAACCCGTTTGGTTGCATCGATTAGCTCATCGATGAGATTAGGAACTCTCTCGTAATTAGAAGAGAGAAGAGATGTCCCTAGGAATACACTGTATTCAGAGTCTATGCAAGCCTGTGCCTGTGCAACCAATGAAAATTGACCAAATTTTGACAGACCAAATATATCGCGAATGAAAAAGTTTACAGATCAGTATGGGACATCTACACACAATGTCCCTAAACTATTTAACCAGGCCTTAAAAATTTTTATAAAAATATTGGGAATTTGGAACAAATAGGCATCAACGTAAACGGACAATACCACCACCTAAGATATGCTGACAATAACGTGTTAATAACAGATAAGAAAGAAAAACTGATGAAAACTCTGGAAGATCTGGATATATGGAAACCATACTAAACTAAAATCATAACGAACATCTCACGATTAGAATAACCCAAGAAAAAGTTGAGGAATATATACTCATATTTGGGATAAACTATTAAACTAAAAAAAGAAAACCAAACGGCTGAAATCAAGAGACGAGTACGATTGTCTGGGGAAGGATTCGGTAAATTAAGTTACATATTAAAAAATGAAAAATATCCTCAGTACCTCAAAACAAAAATGTATAACCAATGTATCCTTCCTGTACTCACACATGGCTCCCAGACCTGGACACTTAGAAAAGACAGACAAATGTTACAATTAAAGGTAACAGATAGAAATAAGAATGAATGGATACGAAATAAAACTTAAGTAAGGGTTGTCAGAAAAGAGGTACCAAAATTAAAATGGAAATTAATTAGATAAAAAGATGATCGATTGAACAAATGTATGGTAAACTGAAGACCTTGGGAAAACAAAAGAAGTAGGAGAAGACTCCTAATGAGATGGGAGGACGATTTGAAGGAACATGCGGCGAAATACAGAGATGAGTGTCCGATCTTTAAAGGCTTCATATATTTTAATTTAGACATATTTTTCCATTAAAATCAATTTATTTTAATTTTTAGTTTAAACTAATTTCTCCTTAAATTTAATTAATATTTCATATTTTCATATTTCAATTTCTATTTTCCAGAATATACTGATATTCAATTTATATCAAGTTACTTTCTCGTATTATAATAATAAATTACAATTCAGAAGTTTTTTCAACCTTTTAAATTAAACTTTTAATTTAAATATTCAAATTGCATGTTCGGAATATTATAAACTCGCTATTTTAAATCAAATATTAAATATATTAAGCTGGTCAAAACTAAAAAGTATATACTCACTTACAGTACCGGAAAAAAGTATAGCAACTCCCTAAATCAATATAGTGCTTTATGGTCACGTTTAAAAAAAAAGATTTTCTACGTCATTTAAGTTCTAAACCGTAAATCTGTCCAACGAGACCGCGAGTTTTGTCCCCGTTAGGTAAAGGGCGGAAAAAATGCATTGTTTCCCTATTTTAATGCGGCCTTTTGACTAGCGGGGGCAGTGTTGTTTGTAGTTACATTTAAAGAGCTTGGTACTGGTATCCTATAGTCCATTCAAAAAATATAAAACAATGCGCCTGACAAAACTAAAACAACTTTTTTAAGCCATGCATATTGGCTGCCTACTGGTAACTATCGATCGATTTTTATAGACTAGGCCATGCTGTCTCTAAATAAATTGTAGTGGTCCGTCTGAATGGAATACTTCTTTATTTGAAAAAAAATTATTGTACTAAAGTTATTGTTCTAATTCTTTTAATATTAAAAATTCACGTATGTTAGTCATTTTGTAGTGGGGAAACAACTTTCTTTACTACTTAATAGATAGTTTAAGTTGTGCTACGTATTTTTACGTAAGCATGAGATTTCACTGTTACGCAAGCGCACTTCGTCACATCGTCGTCAAGCACGGCAATCTGCGGGCACCTTAACGATACCAAAGAATACAATTGGTTGATTGACCGATCGAAAAATGAGGCCTAGACGATAATTTCCGCTTACAGTACAAACAATCCTTTTCAAAAATATTCCTACTGTAGTTGAAAAGACAAAAAACAAAATTGTAACATCAAAAAAACACAGTGCCGAATTCCATATTCTCTGCTATTAGTAGACTTGTTATGGTAACGTAAAAACATATAACTTAAACTCAAATTTGGAACAAAACGTAGAGCGCTTAACGTGCAGTTTTAAATGAGTAAAAATACGTAGCACAACTTAAACTATCTAATGTACTGTGTATTATCGCGTGTATCCAGCGCTACATTTAGGCACGAACTACGTAGTGACGTCAGGTAATAAGACCCCTTTCATAATAGTCCATCTGGGCGTATTAATGTTTCGCCATTTGGGCCGACGACATTCCTTTTCGCGTTTATTAATCGCCAAACAGGACGCCGAATGATGTTGGCGTATTACAGAAGCTGCATAATACAAGTGATATGAAACTTAACCACAATGTTTGCCTAATGCTACAGTGAATTTGCTAAGTTAACAAATCAGTAGAAAAATGGAATTAAACTGAAAACAATTTCGGGCTATAATTTTTTACAACTATCGAAGGCAATTATCTCAACAAAAATGCCTTGCAGAGTTGACTTCTGTTTTCAGAAATGAAGCACCACATCAGTCAATAGTTTCTTGTTGGTATGGAGAATTCAATCGTGGATGATTTAGCCTTAGCGCCGCCGTCGGTCCAAGGCCAGGTGCAACAAAAACGGCATTCATCCAGGAAATATTTATGCTGTGCGCATGCTCATCACGGAAGATCAACATGCGACGAGAAATATCGAAAAATTGAGGCTTCTTTAAGGATTTCAAAGACTTCATTTCAAAGAATTTTGCATGAAGAATTAGGGGTAATAAAATTAGTTTTCCGTTGAATACCGCTTCTGTAAACCGAAGAATCGAGAGAAGGTAAGGTCAATTGGTGTCAAAAAACTCTAGATCGCTTGAGGCAAGATTATCAAACGTGTACAGCATTGTCAGTGGTGACAAATCGTGGATTTATTTATATGAACTCAAAAATAAACGTCAATTGTTGAAGAAAAGCCAACAAAAGTCATCCGTTCTCGAAGTGTATCCAAAAAGATGGTCGCGACATGGTCTCAAAAGCAGGTCATGTAGCAACAATTCCTCTGGAAGATCAAAAGATTGTTACTGCCGATTAGTACCTCACAATTTGTTTACTGAAAGTCATCGCTGAGCTTCGAGAAACAAACCCCGAACGACGAATCATCCTCCACCTAGTCAATGGAAGTTCGCACAAAGCACAAAAAACCATTGAATTCGTTTGTTGTACCATCCTTTACACAGTCTCAACTAATGATTTCTCTACCTTTCCGAAAATCAACAACGGACTGCGTGTTTAAAGATTTCAGTCGCCAGAGGAAGCAGCCGACGTCTTGCAGAATGCAATTTTGATAGTACCAAGAAATAAGTGGGATTGGAGCTTGACAATTGGTTTGAGTGCATGCAAAAAATCGTTAATTTTCCTAAAGAATAGCTAGACAAACAAAGAAATCTTTAAAAGTTATCTACTGTTGTATTCCAGCTGTAGATGCAAAACTTAAAAACCCTCAAGAAACAAAATTTTGGACTTACATTGCCTTTTTTTATTTTAAACACGAGGTTCATAAGAAACACAAACCGTTTTCAAGTGTAAACTAAATATTCCAGTCTATTGGTTACCAATAATTATTATTCTAAGAATGTTCTACGCTTGGTTTGTTTTTAAAATTCCTTGTATAAATTATTGTAGGATAACTGATAAAAGGGCCCGGCTGCTATCCCACTATTGGATATAATTGATCAGGATAGTGGCAAGACAGAAACCAACAGCTTCACATGAGGGCATGGAATGGGATGGGATATACCTTATGGTTTTAATCTAGATTGTTCCAGTGTCCCTAAATAATTTGACAGTTCTTTAATGTAAGAACTCTTAAATTATTTTGGGACACTAAATGGTTCTTACCATTTTGCCATTATTGTTTTAGACAAATTATGCTTCGAATTTAAAATATGTCAACGGTAAAGTATCCCGAAATTAATCGGGAATTTCAGAATATTTATCGCTCGCATTTGTTTGCGACCCGCTTTCTGTATTTTGCCCTCTTAGAGCCTCTGGGACAAATAGAGAATTTCAAGTTTTATTATTAGGAAGGTCACATCCGTCATTACTCAATAGGATCACAACCTTCCACTGCCTTTAAACTAGTGCAAATGGGTATGTTTTAAGAAAGCCAACATTAACAACAGTATTGTTACAAATTTAAGTTATTTAAATTTTATAATTAGAATTTATTTAGGTTTAGTGTAGTATTAGGTTGATAGATCTTATGGTTGTATTCCTAGTCTAGGTTTTAGTTGCGTTATCTATGACACACTCGTGCTTCGATGGTCCGCGGTCTAGAAAAGGCTAGTATAAGCGGGAATCGAAAGAGGATGGAAAATTCCGGAAATTGGCCGGATGTTGCGCATCGAGTCAGTCAAAGATAACCAACGGTAGTGATCGCCAGATATTAACACGAAGTTAATAGGTCGATTAAAGTAGTGAATTATTAGCAAGCTATTAGTAAGTTTAAGTGCGTGTTTTTGTACATAATTTGTCGAAATAAATTGACAAATCGTTTTTGACATTTGCGAGTTTTATTTGCAAAGTGAACCCATAACAGTATCAAAACTACTGAAATTACAGAACATATATCGCAAAAACTAAGATAAATAAATTGGACTCAATCCCAGTTAGTACGGAGAGGTAAAGTGAACTTTCAGATGTGGATAGTGGTTTTCTATCCCCTATACTATTTAACCAGGCCCCAGAAGATTTTTTTTTTGAAAAACGAAGATTGGCAAAAAATAGGCATCAAAGTAAGCCGACAATACTTGAACTACCTAAACTGCTAAAAGTGCTGGAAGAACTGAATACAGCTGCTAAATACATATATATGCTTGAGTATGAACTACACTAAAACTAAATCAACAAACACAGATGTAGTGATCACGAACAGAATTAGCCAAGAGAAAATAGAACAAGTAGAGGAAGGACAAATTATTAAACTAAAAAAAGAAAACCAAACAGCTAAAATCAAGAGAAGATTGACCTGGGCATCATTTGGTAAATTAAAAAATAAAAAATATTCTCAGTACCTCAAAAAGAAAGTTTATAACCAATGTATCCTACCTGTACTTACCTTTGAATTCCAGACCTGGACACTTACAAAATCAAACACGGATAAGGTAACAAAAACCCAAAGGTCAATGTGCTACATATAAAGCTAACATATAGAAAAAGAAATGTATGAATGAGCAATAAATCAAAAGTAAGGGATCTCAGAGGAGAAGTAGCAAAATTAAAATGGAAATTTGCCGGTCATAATATTAGACAGAAAGACAATCGATGGAACAAATCTATTGTAAACTAGAGACCTTGAAAAAATAAAGTACGAGATAACCCTGAATGAGATGGGCGAATGATTTAAAGAAATAGGCGGGAACTAGATGGATGAAGACAACGACAGACAGGAAAGAGTGGGCGGTCCATGTCCAAAGATGGATCGAAGAAAGCTATTAAATAGAGTAGAATAGAATAGAATGATTTTCCATTATTTTCAGCGAAACTAGACCCTCTATCGAAAAAGTTAAATACAAAAGTTTAGGCAATCTACAAATTTTTGAATATATTTTTTTTAATGGTACGACATTTTTTGAGAATATTCAAAAAAGCATTTTTTTATAATTTATATATTCAATTTTTTTTTGTTTTACGAAATTCGGTAAAAACAAACACTTTAATATCTTAAACATTTCATTTTAATTTTGTTGTGAATAACTTCAGTATAGTAGGAATTCTGGTCTGTAATGAACATAATAGGTTTAGTCGATACATAGATTACAAGTTTGGTTAGATAGATTTTTTAGAGAATGTTGACAGATGTGTAAAAAGTAAGGTAAATGAAATCTTCTATAGTAACGTAAATATGTTTTGATGAATAAAGAGTGATTTATACTACAAGATAATGTCATTTTGCTCTAAAAACAACACTTTTCTACTGACCCTTTTTCCATAGTCGCTAAAAACCGTAAAAAATGTCTTCTAGTTTTCAATTTTTTACTCCTTGACTTTTTAAATATAATTGTCGTTACTCGTTAGTCAGATGATGAACGGTTAAGAGTATTAGGTGTTAGAAGCAAGGAGATAACAAGGTTTCAGGTATATATAAGGAGACAAGGAGACCGCATTTTAGCATGTGAGTGTGTCAGTTAGTGGGGGTTTCGGGTATCAAGGCAATACTTGCTAAAATATAAAGGCCCAATAGCAGCCGCCTGTTGATATTATAGCCATCAGGCATCAGTGGCAAATTACCTATTTACCGTTGGTATTAATTCAAAAAAAAAATTAAGGTTAGGTTAAAAATTAGATAAGACTTAACCATTTTGGAGGCTAGGCAAAGTTTTTTAACCAGTTTTTTTTTTAATGTTTCTCAAATTAGTTAGTCATCATTTTCACAAGATATTTTCTAATTTTAAGTTTTTACCTTTCTTTTGTAATTCTATTAGTAATGTCCCCGGAACTGTCGGGACTATTTGTTTAAAACAAATTAAAAATTAGTAATGGAAGACAATAACCTGCTTGGTTCCTATCTATCTTTTTCTACAAGGTCATCTAATAAAATCTTTACAGTCAGTTCTGGTAGATTTATCCAGTATTGTGGAAAGCCGTTCTCTATCCATTTCAGCATAGTTGATTGAAGATGCGGCTTCCCTCGCAGGGTGGTCTGCGGCCTCATTTCCTCATGCCCAGGAAGTCCCGGTGTCCACACTAATGATACTCAGTGAGTCCCTGCAGCTCCTCATGGTGCTTGATAAGACCGTAGAGAACTCATGCGTTTTGAAGACTGCTTGACTATTGGAGAAGACATTTATTGCCCTGTTAGTACATTGGTGGTCAGTAGTCAACCAGGCAAACAGTTCAATGGCTACAAGTTCCACCTGATTTATAGTATGACCAATATTCTGTTTAATCTCGATATTTTTTGTTGAATACCAACAATTATAGATCCAACACCTGAGAGCATTTTGGATCCTTTGGTATACCAGAAGCTATCTTTATTAAGCTACTTACATTACAGTCCTTCCTCTCAGGGAGGATAATGTTGTATAGCTTTCTGCTGTATACCGGGTTGGGCATGACGTCGGATATCATTCCTAGAGTTTCTCTTAGTCCCTAGACAGCTAGTTTGAACTCTCTGTCCAGTTGAGAGTAGAATCATGAATTTATGTTCTCCTGAAGATTTCTAAAGTTAATTTCGCATCTTAGTAGCTCTCTTTCTGCTCTACGTCTTGCGGTATAGCTGTCGAAATTTAAAATCATTTGTAGGTTCGACAGTTGCTCTCCAACAACAAATTAATTTTGTACACTTTCAAGCAGTTCTGTTTGATAGCCGATCAAAGCTATATTACAGTTACTCTCTAAAATATGTCAATTCCCAATCAAGAGAATTTATCCTAAATACACCTTAAATTAACCAAACATGTTAAAAATATCACAAAACAGACTCAATGTTCTGTAAAAGCCCACGTAAAAAAGTTCCTTAATGACGGACTTTGTATATCCTTTATTTGTTGAAAAATGTGTAGAAAAGCTATTCACTATATTATTTTATTTGTCCAACAGCAAACACGTGTTTTCGTTCACTTGTCGGTTTCTCATCAACATCAATGGAGTCAAATAAACCAAAGATTTGCGTTTACCGTCTAAACTTGGTTCTCTCATTTGGCAAATCTAACGTGCAGTGGCCGTGTTTAACATGTTTTGCTTTGACAGTCAAAGTGAAAAGTGATTTTTGTTGCTAAAAAGGACTGTACGTCAAACACAATCGAATATGGCCATCTTGTTGCAATAGGCACATATATTTGACATGTTTTAGCAAAACTGCAAACGAATACGCAACGCCAAGTAAAGGGCCGTTATAAGAAAATAAACTGTTTTTTGAAAATGGGACCCTGTATGTTTTTTGGGCCCTGATAGTATAAAGAAAGAAATTTTTAGACTGGAAATTAAAAGCAAGGGTATAAAAGAAATACTCCATTAATTATTTCTAAAGGAAAATGTCTTTTAATTAAAAGCTTATTATTAACAGCTTCATAACGCTGAAGTACTTAATCCAAAAATTTATCCCATTCAACTACTAGCATTTAAAACCCTGAACAAAACTGCGGAAAATTTAAAGAACGCTGAAAATTTCTTTTTAGCCAACAGTAGGGGGTAACTTAAAAATTATTTAGAGACATTGTAATGAAATCAAAGTAACACATGTTATTTTTCAACGTAGTACTCGATTATCGACACACGACATTGTTCAGTTTTGAAATATTTTTTATGGTTTTTTGGAATTTTAATTAATCTTAAAAATTCTAGTAAAAATACATTTTTATTTGGGATAATTTATGTAAAAAAATAATACTTTCATTTTGTTTATTTTTCCATTATTTTTCATAAAGTATTCGACGCGTAACTTGGGTGTTAAACTCGAGTAATAATGGTGCGCGAAATGGCTACGTCGCGCACACAAATTTGCCAGTCAATCGAAGCTGAATTGAGTAGGCTTTAGTCATATGGTCCCTTCTTTTAGAATCCTGCATACAAACAACTTTGCTCGTTCGTGCATACGTAGGTGCATAACAAAATGGCTGAGTAAGATCAAAGTTCTTAACCGATTTGAAAATAACAGCGTCGCCTTAGTTGTCATTTGTCCTAATTGACATAAACAAAAGAAATTTAGCTAGTGCACTATTAGGAACGTTTTTTATTGAAATCTCATGTTTTTTGTCTAAAACCATAAACAAAAGATAAAACATATATTTTTTCTTTTGTATACTGCAAAACATGAATTTTCCCATAACGAACAAGTTTTTATTTATGTGTTAGGACAATTCACAAATCAAGCGACCAATGTTAGTAGATTCAAACTCTTGAATTCTCAGATTGCAAAATTCTTTATTTGCAAGTTTCTAATTTTAAATACTTTAATTCTACTGTGATGAACCTAAAATATGAGGGCTTCCAAGTTTTAGGAGGCAGCATACAAATCTTATTTGACCGAAAAAGAAAGGGCATACATTGTTTTAATAGTAACCAACAAAGGAATAAAATATTAAAAAATAAAACTAACTTTATTATTATTCATCAATAAGGAACAAGCCACTATTTATCTGGAGCACACTTTAGACTATCGAACAACCAATCGAGAGGCGAGTAAGTTTTAGACTGAATTTTAGAATCATTTTATTAAACCAAAAATGTCTTCAAATTTAGCAAAGCACCTGTGAACTAAATAAATCAAGGATTAACAGAAACAAAATAATAATTCATTTGAAACTAGTAAAATAGGTTACCAAAAAGCCGAAAAATACTAAGTCGGCACAGGAAATAAAATTATTAATGGCCCATTTCGCGGAAAAAATAAATATTAAATAATTGTTGATTTTTTTTTGAGGCTTGCGGCCGCCAATTCAGGTGGCTGATTTATTGCTTTTCTCGGAATTAAAAATATAAAACATAACAAGTTAATTTAGCACAATTCTGGTAAATGGGTTAAACCCATTGGTCACCTGTCACCAGATTAATATTTATTACCTATTTTAAAAGCTCTTTAATTTAAATTTAAAAAACGTTTTAATAATAAGAATAAGCACATCCGCCAGTTTCTTTGATATAAGACAAATGGATAGTAATAATTAATAGTGAATATGTCAAACAAAAATTAAATAAAAATTATTTATTACTTTGTATTTCAATTTTGCCGAATTAGTTCTGAACATAAAAAGATAACACCAAGTTAAGGAAGTAATCTAGAAAAAGTAAAAAATCAGTATTTTACGTAACAAGATCCAGGTTGTAGAACGGTGAATATATAAATCATAAAAGAAACGAGACATTTTTTGGAGCCAGAAAATTGGTGCTGAAAGGTAAAATGTGGCCTTAGATATAAGAAACAGTAACTCCTTTGGTGGCTCTTGGACATTATTTCATAAGGTAATTTTTATAGGAACTTGTAAATCCTAGACTCTAATTCGAGTGGTTTTGATGTTTAAAAGGAAATAATATGCCTTTTAAACTTAAATCGAACAGTTATGTGATAGACCCAAATTAAAAACTATATTGTGGTTAGACTCTAGGAAAAATTGTGTTTAAATGTTTGAAATGTTAATCGATGTTATTATTGAAAATATTCTAATGTCATGTATTGTTTTTGCAAAATTTGTTGTAAAATTTTGAAACAAAAATATAGGTATTTGAAATAGAATTTAAAATGCCTATTAACATCAGTTCTCATCATAGCTATGCGCACTAGAACGCCTACTTTCAAATAAATTTGAAATATCCGCAGATAGGCAAAATATGAATTTCTCGGCTCGATTTAAGCAGCCTAAATGCGGACTTTACACTGCGATCAAGTGGGTAGGTAATATATTATTAAAAGCAAAACCAACAAATTCAACTTGAATGAACCCCAAAAAATGCTGAAATTTTCTTTTAGGTAAGGTAC
This sequence comes from Aspidapion aeneum, assembly GCA_963576565.1. Classification (NCBI taxonomy): domain Eukaryota; kingdom Metazoa; phylum Arthropoda; class Insecta; order Coleoptera; family Brentidae; genus Aspidapion; species Aspidapion aeneum. The sequence continues at coordinate 15,830,116 of OY755045.1, read as the reverse complement.
CTCGATAATATTTTATAAAAGTCTTTAATTAAATTTTTATCACTTTTTGTCTCCAAAAAACAGATCATGGAAACTAAAGATGGTAAACAGTTTTAATGACGACCATACAGTACTGTGACTTGCTTTTCTTTTAAAAATGTACCTACCCCCCTACATTTGTGTTTGTATATCTTTTAAATTTTAAGCAGTTTTTTAGTATAGTTCATCATTTCATCATTTAAACTAATATACAGGATGTTTTTTTAAAAGGTAACAGAGGCTGTTTTGGGTATTATGCTGTATATGTTTTTGGAAACTTTTTATATGTCTTGTTTTTGTAGAGTCGTAAACTTTGCCTTTACATTTTGAATAGTGAATGTGGGTCTAGTGATACCTACCTTATTTTAAAGGCACCTGGAATATCTTTACAGCCGCGTAAAAATGTCACAAATGTATTAGTTAGTTTTTGAGAAAGTAAATTTTAGATAAACTGATAAATTAATAATAAATAAATGTTAAATTTTAAAACTTTTAGAGAGTTGTTAAAATATTTAGCAGACTTTTAAAATAATTCCACTTTCCTTATTCAAAATATAGAGGCAAAGTTTACTCCTCGCAGAGGGTGCGTGATACAAATATTTTAATATTGTCAAAAAGTGCCCCCTAGCAAACAACATCGTTGTGTCCGAGAGTTTTTTATCTTCATGCTCTTCAGAAACCTAATTTTTTAATTTACCCCCACCCATTTTTTTGGCTTGTGTCTCGTGGATTTTCTTTATTTTTAAATGAGACCATGTAGAGCCAAGACCCAACCTTGGTACCAAATTTCATTCAAATCAAGCAAGTATTTTTTGAGTTACACGCGTTGGTCGTTACATACACACATACAGACATAGAGATAGACGGCGCGACAATAATTGTACACTACTTATAGTATACGTGTGAGCGAAAAAGCAGCCTGTACAAGCATTACTATACTAATTAGACCAGTTTTAGACTGGCTCACCAAACAACCGGGCAAAAGCAGATGGTTTTTCAAAAACTGCTAATAAAGCAAGTGATATGGGGTTAAATTATTTAGAGAATCATATGCTTGAACATAAACAGTTTTATTTTATAAACTTTTCCCTTCCTTACGTCTTACTTTTTGTAAATTTAAATTTGATGCTAAACACGAATGATCTTTAACAATGTACATTTCTCCAAAATGGAACATTTTATTATTTTCATATATTTATTTTACATCTTTATAGTTATGTAGATACGTTATTTTAAATTATTATAATTACCACATTTATTGTAAATACGATATATTAAACAGTGTTAATGACGTAAATTGAATTTAGCTTAATAAGCATTTATTGTAAACAGATTACTGTAGTGCGTTCTGGCAATATTCATTAACTTTATAGTAACAAGTGCACCGCCTGGTTACTATATAGGTCTTACTTAAACCTATAGCAGGGTGCTTCGTCTGGTTATAGGTCTTTTACCCAAAACTCGTAACAAGTGCCTAGTCTGGTTGCGAGTTCTTATTTCCAACTTACAGCAAGTGCACTAGTCTGGTTGTAAGTCACTTTTAACATTTCTTCTGCCTTATTGCACGTGCCGTGACATAAGTCCCGTCTAGTAATAAGGCCATTTTCCCGCCTCTACCTAACAATCAAGAGTCTCAAGGAAACTAGCCTAAAGCCTAAAGCTATATAAACAATGTACAAAGATAAATGACTAGTGATGTTTTGATATTTAATATTTATTATATTTTCTGAATAATGATCATTATTATTATAACAACAAAAACTCTATATAACAAAGTACAAGTAATTTACAATTTTACGTATATACATATACAAATAATATTAGATACTTGAAGTAGAATTAGAACAAATATTAACTTTAGAGCCAGACAATTGATTTTAAAGGAGCATTCTGCACTCGCAGGGATTTGATCAGACCTTGGAACAAACATATTTTTGTCCGACATCTTATATTCCAAGACGACAGAGATATTCAAACATAAACCTTCAAAGATTTTCGTTAATTCTTATATTCTGTAAATTTTTAAAAATGTTTTGTAACGTATTTTCGCCACGCGGGACAAGGTATAAATCATTAAAATCGGTGGTTCGGGAAAAATTACTTATTTTAAAACATTGTTTAATTAATTGCCTTCTTAATTTTGTCAGATAATTGATGAAATAAAGGTTGAACAAAAACTCGGGAACCACTATACCGATTTTATTGACTCACTTGTTGTGCGTTGTAAAAATAGGGATTTTTTACGAGTTCAAAAAGCATTTTAATTTGGAATATAAGAATTAACTAATTTCTTTGATGGGTCAAATTTGATTCTGTCCTTTCTGAAAATATATTTCTGCTTACAAGCTTTATCAGTTCCCTGAAAAGTGCAGTTTGTTCCAATTAAATAAATAATATAGTTCAAGAGTTATAATAAAAAGCATTCTGTTAGGTTTTTGTTGACCCATTCGATATATTGCTACAAAAACCGAATAAAAAAGGATATTTAAATCCTCTTCAAGTGTCTATTATAATAAAATATGATAATATTACCATTTATCACAGCAATTTACAGTATGTATTTTTTACGTAAGAATAAAAACGTTACCTTTAAAAACAGCCCTACTTAATAAAAAACTAAAACAATAAAATCTTAAATACATATTAAAAAAAATATATGTTCCCTTTTGATTTTTTGTATTTAGACTAACAACCTGGGTTCCATTTTAGATTTCATAAACAAAAATGTCAAATTAATATCAATATCAAATTTAAATATATTTAAAAAACGTCTAAAGAGAGAGAAAGTAAAACTTTTGCAAATAAAAATGTTCTGGATCCAAATTAAAATGTTAATATATATTTTTTAAATCTATTATTTTTTATATACATACATACGATATGAATATCTGATTTTTCCTGCTATTAATAATAAAATTTAAATTTAAATTAGTATAGAATTAACAAATTTCATTAAACAAGTAGATAGATAACGGGTTAATTTTAAATTCAAAATAAAGGCAGCTTTTATCCATATACATAACAAAAATTTATTTACTTCCAACAATTGAATTAATATACCTAGTGGGTGTTTTTTTTAAAGGTAACACAGGTTTTTCAGTTATCCCTCGTACTTTTTTTTTAAAACGTTAATTTGTTTTACAAGAGGGACATTTTTTGGTTTTCTTGAAATTTTTGTAGCACCCACTCCTTCCAAGGGGTAAACTATTACCTCTATGTATTAAATAGATAAGGTAAGTCGAGTGATACCTTCTTAAAATGTATCTTGCCTCGTAATATAGTATGGAGCGTTTAGTCGGCGATTGTGACTAAAGTTTTAATTTGACGGTTGATCTTCTTTAGTAAATGTCCGCATTTCATGACTCTTTTTCAGATATCACCACTTATGTCATCTCCATTCCATTTGGATACGCTTGAATTGATATCTCCCAATAAGGACGAAATTCAAGTGTCTACGAGCTACCTTTTCCCCCATTTAAGGAACTGCCCGCAAACCTGTTTTTATTAAGTCTTCTGACTATTTCCCCGCAATATCGCTATTATTTTATTGTATACTTTTGGGATAGGATATTTACTAAGGCTGATTATATCTGTCTCCATAGTGACGTCAAATCATATCTACGCTTAGTTAGAGCCCCTGTATGTTGACATATTTCGATATATACATATATATTTATATATATATATATATATATATATATATATATATATATCTATCCAAATATGTCAACATACAGAGACTCTACGCTTAGTGAGCGATTGTGACTAAAGCGGTTGATCTTGTGTAGTAAATGTGACTCCTTTTCGGATATCACCACTCATTTAATTTCCATTTCATTTGGTCACGCTCGAATTGATGTATCCTAATAAGGACGAAACACCGGTATCTACGAGCTACCCCATCCCCCTTTTCACTGTATGTGTAATGTAACTTTCCACCCAATTTCCCCCATTCAAAATATAGGTTCGAAGGGGTTGCTAGAAAAATTTCAGGTATATCTCTCTCGCAAAAAACATTGATTTGTTTGAAGGTTTTTCCAAAAACGTATGACAAATAGAGAACCGAAAAAGCCTCTCTGCTACCTTTAAAAAATTTACCCTGCACAAATTAACTGGAAGGGTCGCAGTAATGCATAACTGAGGCAAAAATTCCAAGGCTTTTCTATTTAAAGTGAAACCACGCAAACATTTAAAAAGTATTTTTCTCTATGGTTCTACCCACTGATTATGTTTTGTTTATTTTAAACATTTCTAACTTGCTGTGCAGTATGTAAAAATAAATTTGGTAGAATTGAAAAAACGTCTTTTTTAAGTAAAAAGCTTAAATTTTGGATACCAATCAGTATGAAACATACAAAAATTATATTTTCTTCGCAGTCGGTTATCTCTATACAAAAACCTTTAATATTTTGCCTTACTTTTCATTTGTCTCAATTCAGTTTAGTTACAGAAAAACTAAGTTTTTTTGGTTACGTATTCAGTATGAATAACATGCTAATATGTAAGAAAGTAATTCTTGTGTCCATTCTGAGGGTGGTATTTTTTTTTTAATCTCCTTTCCTATAAATGTTTGTGGCACTATTTTAGATATCTTTGTAAAATTTGGTTCGGTTAACACTTTTTGGTTCATTAATATTCATTTTCTGATGTATAAAATGTTTTTTTCTATTTCGAACAAGGGAAAATGGGGTATTACCGTCCGAGATAACTTTTCGATTTACCCGCTTGGATTAGTGTAAGGAGTTTTAAATTTATTATTTGATGCAGTAAAAGGTAGAAATATCTGACAATTTCAACAAAAAGAAGGTCTATTTAAACCAAAGAATATTTTTCTTTCTAAAGTAATTTTTTTCTGTTACCGGATTATCAAAAGAAACCTTAACCTAACGGCATACTATCAAATGTTGTGTTTGATCATAAAAATAATTAAATTTTTCGAAATAAATGGAGAACTTGTATGTTTTTAAAAACTAAACAAAAATGAATGTGCATATAAAATGCGTATAATTAAAAAACAGTGGATAATTAGCTGCAATTGTCGTCTTCGATTTCTGAAACTTAAACTTTCCACGGTTCCATTTTGGAGATTACTGCACCTACATCATACTAATGAAGTATCTGCAATGAATTTAATTTTTTTTCATTGCATTCTTTTGTTATTTATATATACCGTAAACGTTCACCTTCAAAAAATTATTACCGCCTTTTATTGTAAGCCCTGTTAAAAACAGAATATTTTCTAATCTGTTTGGCATATGAATTGCAAAATAATTTTTTTATATTTTTTGTCATAAAATTTTAAAAATTATAATTTAAACAATAATAGCAATTTCTTGAAATTCCGGTTTAATAAGCCGTAAATAGATCTAGGTCCAAAATGTTAATCTAATACCAGCCTATTTCAATTTTTAATCGGCCATGAAATTTATATGCCGGAAAAAGACTTTTGTTTTGAAATGTTTCTCATAATAAATGGAAAACTAATTTTTCTTTTGTTGTTGCCTTGTGTCTGCAAAGTATATTTTAACAAGTGTTAAAATACGTACAATAGACTTTATTGAATTAACCGAAATCAAAAATGTATCCAATCAGTTTCAAATCTACGAGTTATTAAAAATCTGCTTTCGTTATAAAAAAAATTTTTTGGCTCTTTTTTTTTTGTAATGCGGTAATAAAAGAAGGGAATATTTCCTATGTCTGTCACGTAATTTGTGGGCCGAAAATAGTATAACTTATTTTTAGGAGTATATCGGGTTACAAATCAAAAATTAAATTTTTGTTTCTTGTTAAAAAATAAAGAAAATGGTGATTAAAAATATTAGCGAAAATTTGCATGCATTTTTGACCTAAGAATCTTTAGTTAGATCGGGTGTCAAATACTCTTTAAAAAGCAATCAGTTCTCACCAGGATAATTTTTATTTCATTAAAATCGGTTCAGAAGTAATGACTTTATAAGGAAATAAATGGAGGCATGATTGGCAAGGCAATCGTATAATCTTCAAAATAATGGTTAAAACAAAAATATTTTTTTTAGAACCACAGAACCGATTTTGCCGCACGGTAAAAAAAATTGTCTTAGATCAAAGCAAATTGCTTTTAAGTTAAATAGTTTGTGCTTTCCTATTCACCAAGAGAATATTTTCTTGATATAGAACAAAAAAAGTCTTGCAATTTATTATGATGTGAAACAGAAATTGTTTTATTATAAGTTGGAACTGAATTAATCTAAGGCGCCATTTTCTCTGGAAGCAAAATATTACTTATATAAAGACAATTTGCTTGGTTACAAAATGGAGTATACAGAACCAAAATAAATAAAGAAAAAAAATAAATTCTCATTTCAAGCTTAAACGCTGCGTTGAACTAAAAAGAAATATTTTAATTCAAAAGAAATTGTTTTAAAGTAAAAGAATTTATTGAAGAAAAAAAACGTGATTTCGTTTTAGACAACATTTTTTACCGTGTGATTTGTACCTTATTGTGCGCAACACAAGAATAAACGAGCATCTTTGAAGGGTAAAATTTAATTTTATCTGGATCTTGGATTTTGATATGGCGAACAAAAAATATATTTAGTCAAAACTGATTAATTCTCTGCAGTTTGTCTAAAATCGATGGTGCAGTCCAAAAGATATAATTTAAAAAAATTGTCTAGTTTTTTTGGGCCCTCTTACATACTGAGGAATTCACTTGGAGTGTGTTGATGGGCTATAAAGATATCAGATCCATTTATTTTTATATAATAACTGTACGTCGAACAAAACAAAATCAGGAATCGACATTTACCTAGCAAAGAATGAGAATTTCAAACACAATTTTTATTTAAAAAAAAAACAGTAGCTTACCATTATTTAATTTAAAAATACCGAGAGTAATTCCCACAGGAATGCCACTGGTGGAAATAAAAAGTATGTTGTACATCATAAACTGTCTTATGATGATTAGAAATCGTGCACGAAGTTTCACAAAAATTTCTAAATCAATATTACAGATATTAATAAAAAAGGAGATTTTTTTTAAATCTCTAACAACCTGTATTTTAAATGTTGTAATGTTTAGGACACAAACGAGAATTACCTTCTAAAATGTGATTAAATAACACCCTGTATAAAAATAACTTATTTTAATATTTGTGGTAAATATATGGTCAATTCATAAATAACATTTTAACTGCGGATATTTAAAATTTAATAAAAACATTTTGAGCCACTTAACTTTCGTTTTTGGAGACCAAAATATCAATTTATTTATTTAAAAATTCATTATTTTATTTTTTAGAGGCAATGCGGGATATTTCGTATAATTGCTTTTGAATTGAGTGCTTGAAACATTCTACTCAAAATAGCAAGCTAGCTCTTGAAAGTGCAATTATTTGCACTAACTAAAAAACCACAAGTAGTGTTATAAGATTTCCAGAAATATATTTTCGGAAATATTTCCAGAAATATTTTCTGAAACATTGGAAATATATGGAAATATATGAAATATTAAAAAAAAAGGAAAAAAGGGAATATTTATTTATGAAAATCATAACAAAACACATGAACATAAACCAGGAGTTACTCTTCAAACAAATAAACAGAAATAAAGTCAAATTTGTACAACAAAAATCCCATTCTTGACACATTACACTATTCACTAGTCAAGCAAGGGGCATGTCTTCATTGCTGTCATCAGCATCATACTCAATAACATCGTCGTGCCAGTCTACTTCCTCAAAATCTTCAATAGTATCGGAAATAAAAATTGTTCTATATAGTAGTAGTTACCAAATATGAAAGATAATATTTCCAATATTCCCAATATTTCCGAGACACGTTCGGAAATTTCCAATATTTCCATTTATATCACTAACCACAAGCTAACGAATGCATCGATTAACGCACAATAACCCTTCAGAGCTATACCGCTACAGATCAAAAATTTTCTTGAAAATGATTTCCACCAGATTATAAGTATGCAAAAAAAAAAATGAAATAAGGTATATTAAAAAAGCATGGCACTGTACTTAGCTGGGACCGTGGACAATCGAAAATGTATATCAATCATAGAAAATAAAATCAGAATTTAAACAAAAAATGCTAAAAATTTAATTGACTAAGATTTAAAGAATTTAGAAAAAAAATAATAACAAATCATACTGACTCTATAAAAGAAATCTTACTTTAAATAAATTGGTGACATAATAAGGGGCACTAATAAGAAGCCATTAGATGATACACTTTGGAAAAAATAATTGGGCAAAAGAAACCAAGAAAGAAGAAGAACATCCTGGCTTAAGAATTCAGAAAACTTATGCTTAGAGTAGCAGCAAAGAGCCTATATTTATGTAAGATAGCGTAAAAATTCTACCCAGAATTATACCAAACAAAAAGAGAACCATCGCGAGAAACAATGAAGAAACTTCAACAAAAATAAAGAACATAAACTTCAATCTGAAATAAGCAAAGCAGGAATAAACAGGCAATTAAAGAAAATGAAAAATAACAAATCACCCGAAAAAGACGGAGTAATGGAAGAGATGCTTAAGTGACGTAATAAAGCTACAGTTAATACCCTCCATAAAATACTAAAAGATAAAATAATCTTAAACAACAGGAAAGAATTCATAACCATTATTCTACACAAGAAAGCTGATAGAGCAGACCTTAAAAACTATCGACTTATAACACCCTTTTTACAAATAGATTAACAACAACGGATATCAATAAAAAGAACAAGCAAGCTTTAGCAAAGGTTTCCGTGCAGTTCACTACGTAATAATTATAAAAATCCTAATAGAACAAGCCAACGAATACATTCCACTATATATTGCGTTTATAGACATTGAAAAAGCTCTCGATAGTATTGAGCATTAAATTTAATAACCGAAAGGATCACAGGTACATCTCAAAATCCACGAATGAAGAAGAAAAATGGAAAGGTGTCAGCCAGGGTGACACAATATCTTCTAAAGTATTTAACAAGGCCCTAGAAGATTAAAAACTTAAATTGCAAGAAATATGCATCAAAGTAAGCGGACAATACTTGAACCACCTTCGATATGCTGACGATATCGCCTTAATAGTAGATAAGAAAGAAGAACTAATAAAAATGATGAAAGAACTGAATACAGCAGCTAAAAATATATGTTTGAGTACGAAGTACCGTAGAACTAAAATAAAAATATCCTCAGTACATTAAAACGAAAGTGTATAACCAATGTATCCTTCCTATACTTACCTATGGATCCCAGACCTGGGCACTTACAAAATCAAATATAGAAAAAGCAACAAAAGCCCAAATATGAATGGAAAAACAAATGTTACATGTAAAACTAACAGATAGAAAAAAATAAATAGATAAGAAATGAAACAAATATCAGAGGAGAGGTAGCAAAATTTAAATGGAAATTTACCGGTCGTAATATCACACAGAAAGACGATCGATGAAACAAATGTTTTGTAAACTGGAGACCTTGGTAAAATAAATAAATGAAGACCCCAAATGAGACGAGCGAACGATTTGAAGAAACATGCGGGGACTAGATGGATTAACATGGCGACAGACAAAGAAGAGTAGAAGATATTGGAGGAGGCCTATGCACAAAGATGGATCGAAGAAGACTAAATAGATAGATAGAATATAAAAATCACGAAATTTTGACTCGCACGTCCCCATTGTAACTTTGAGGCTGTCGGCGCCGCTGACTATAAGAGAAACTGGAGGAAAAAGACATGTAACAAGATATATTTTTTTGCTGTTACATTACTTTTAAAGCTTGAAAAATATTGAAATAAAAGTACACAAAACCTTGTAGGTAATTTATACATTTTGAAAAACTCCGCGAATAAAAAAAAAATTGTTATCTTGTAATTGTACGCAGTTTTGAGCCTCAGGCATTTTATTTTGTAACTGAATATGTAGTTCGTAACTATTAATTTAAATTAAAACATTCAGTGACGCACCCAGGAATAATTATGGGAAGGGCAAGACCACATGATGTCGTATTTTATTCTATATTCATGAAATATGTGGAACTTATCTAAAAAAATCTTAGCTTTGAGCCCAGAGCACCTTCACTTAAAAAAAACTACAAAAGAAACAAAAATCGTATGAAATACGAAAGTTGAGTAGCTCCAAACCTTTATGTAATAAAACATTTAATAAAAAAGGAGTTAACAGAAAGGGAAAGTTTTTAACGAATCCGAAATTCATCAGATTGTTGCCATCAGTTTATGGAACATAAGTGTTTACAACCATCAGAGGTGAGGCGAACAAAAATTAAAAGATTCCGATGCGTTTATAAGTTTATGACCTACATCAACGGCATCTCGGGTTATTCGAAAGTGGGATTTAAAATCCTTTAAACTATCCGACGAACCGATTTCTCGACATAACCCAGGATGTTTGCATGAGTTTTTCATGCACTTAAAAGTTCCTTGTCCGAATCTGATGAACTGGATGAATCGTCATCATCATCCTTCAATAAATTTATTACCAATTTCCCTACAAAGCTGTTTATAGGTTTTTTTAAAAGATTTATGAAGGCAACATTTTTTTAAAAGATTTATGAAATTTTAAAAACTTTAAATCCATCAATCAACAGGCACCGACTGCATGGGTCCATGACTATTGTTGCCAACAATCAATTACATTGGAAATATAGAAGAACTTGTTTGATGGCATATAGATCGCATCACAACTTTTCAAGAAGCCGTTTGATTGATGATCGATGAGATTAAGAACTCTCCCAAACTAATGAGATTGTAATACTCTTTTTTGAAAACTCAAAAACTTATCTTAACTTTTATCAGTGTTAACATAATTTATATACTATTCACACGGTAGTTATTAATTAAACTCACAACCATTTTTATACAACTTTCTTATTAGTTAATTTTTTGAATATAAAAACATTATATAAATTGATTTAGAATATGACGTCACCACCGTTGCACTCTTCTGGTCATACTGCACTACCCGAATAACTCAAACTATTATTCGTTCTTTTCGAAGGACCAAATTCTTCGAAACTCACTTCCGGCACTTGGAAACTTTCTATCTTTACGCATTTTTTTGTATTACCCATGTTACGACCTTTGTTCGGGTGTTGCAAAGTCTTACTCTTACCGCAGTACCCGCTGGAACTGTTCGAACTGGAACTACCTAAATCCGAAACCCCCAGAAAGCCTTGGTGCAGAGTGGTTCCCGGATGAGGCATGGTTCCGTACTTTGATATTGACGTATTCGAGAAACTAAGTGGTGCGGACGTATTTTGATTCTTAATAGTAATAGGAACCGTTTGACCGGCCAAGGAACGTGCGTGTGCAGGACACGATAAACCGCCTGCACAGTAGGATTGCTCTACACACCCCGCTGAAGTTAGATCAGCCGCTACGGCAAATTCTAAACAGCTATTTGTCGTACAAACGTCGGGTGGGGTTTTGTTTAGGAGGGGACCGCACTCAGCAGCTTCGTATTGGTCAAGAGGCAAGTGGTGGGAGGCAATGACGTCATACTGGCGGCGTGGAGAGGGGTGCGCGTGACGTATAAAGTAGTCAGTGGCGTAATGCTGGTACTCGAGCATTTTACGCTCGGCGCCTGGTACCATTTGACGAACCTGAAACAAAATAAAAAAATTATATATCACTGAAAAAATATTATAGTGTATTGTTTGACTTCCATTTTGTTAAACAAAATTAGTTATAAAATAAGTGCTCGCACGTCTGTACAACTTTTGCAGATTCATTAAAAATTTGAGAACTTTTTTAAAATTGAAGCGCGTATAAAAGTTTTTAATTTTTATTTTGCTCGTGTATTCAAGCAGGCAGGGGTGGATGGGGTACTGTAAACTGGCCCTGGAAAAATAGACGACCGGTTCATAAAAAACTTTTTTATTAAAATTACTCTGGGTTAAATTCCTAATAAATATACACTATAGTCTTGCGGATCCAGGATTTTTAGGGGAATTGTCAAATTATTGTTTCTTTACTGTTTTTGATAGATCTGAGCCTAGAAATTTGGCACTATAAATGTGCAGATAATTTTTTTTTAAATATAATAAATTGCGAAAATTTCAAAAACTGGCGCTGCTTAGCAGATACTTTTTGTTTGTTAGTTTTTTAGTTAGACATTAAAAATAACTTTTATACCTGGGAGGAAGGATGGGGACCTGGGATCCGCTACTGATTAAGATAGAATATTTCGGTTGCTGTTGCAAACCAATTCTTTGTTTAAATCAAAATCAAAATTTGAATTTTCCAACAGATCACTTAAAACAGCAAGCGCATTAAGATATTTTATTGCATAAGGGTGCTTTCCACAGTTGCGTTTATTATCATATAGCACAAGAAGATTCTCAAAATTATTTGTATGTTCATGGATATCTCGCTCTCTCTGTTCCTTTCTCTCTCTCTCTCTCTCAGCACGCAGCCCCTTTAGTTCGAACGCCCGGGCTTAAAGTCCCTTACTCCCTCCCCCTTAACTCGTCAATGCTGCTGGAGGACTGTATAGATTTTTCTTACGTAGTATTTTTTTATTTTAACAGCGAACTACAAATAAAGGTTTTTTTAATTACACAAGTAATTTTGTTTTTTTTTTTATCACATTACTGGAACACCATCACGATAATAATGATCATACCGAATTAATTAGTTCTGCAATTGCTAGTTTGTGTCCATTCTAGTTGATGCTTCATTTTTTTCGCCACGTTTCATCGACCAACCTATAAGGCACACGCCAACCGAGATTTTTTTTATTTTCCCATATGACGCATCCACCCCTGCAAGTACGTGTATATGCGAGAAAGGTCTTATAGGTGCCAATATCTCGAGCGATATACCAACAATAAAGCTCCCTTACATGTTTAACCACTTAATATTCTGTAAAAGCCGCAAGCCGAAAGTTGGGAAGCGCCTATATTTTTATCGATCCTCTTCAATTATCGGGCTTCAGCAATACACCATTGAGTATTGGACGTGAGAGAAGTGGGGAGATATACTAGATAAAATATATGGTGCTGGCACAAATGTAAATGGGATTTGAGATCCTAACTGATGGCAAATGGTTGACACTGGCGCTGGTATGGGTTTCTGAGAATTTAAGAGTACCAGTCAACGAGAACGCCGATGAATGAATGAATGAATGAATGAATGTTATGTGGGCCGGAGAAGTCCCATGCACTTAGGCCACCTTGCTGGGCCCGTTATACCACTATCCACTGTGTCAGCCCTGACATCGCCATACACAGCTCCCCAAAAGCAACAGTCGGCGAGTGCAGGGCACGCGGTTAGGATACGTATAGGGGATTGTTCGTCATCCATATACCAACGACACTCCGAGTCTTCAATGATTCCAATACTAAGGAGTATATAAAGGTGATTTCCTGACAAGAGCCCTATCGCTAGTCTTATAACCTTTCTCCCGAGTATAAGAAAAGACCTCGCTCTGGAGGCGCTCACTTCCCCGATAAGAACCTTGGCCTACCTCATTCCATCTGTGTCTTCCCATAGCACCTGTTCAAGTTACATTTTAGGGTCGTCATGGCAAGACACTCCGCGATATCCACCACGGGTTTCGACCCCAATGGATCTGCTGATGACTCTGTTCTAGCTAGTTGGTCAGCAAACACATTTCTAGGTTTTTATAACCACACATCAAAATGGCGTGTGGAAAACAGTGACATAATTGCCCAGGACAAAAGGAAATTTCGCTTCTGTGATTCTGCAGTATACTCCTGCCAGTTAATGAGAACGTGGATAAGCAAGCTTGGATCAGAGTGGGAATCAACTATTTGAACCCGAAACCACTTATGGGCATGACCAAAAGAAAATTACAAAGCGAAAAAGAGGAATAGGGCAGACAGACGAGAGAATTTGTAGACCGATCAAAAGTTTTTAGATTTAGATGTTTGCGGAAACGGACACGAAAAGACACTGGACTTCTGATGGGTCTTCTAACTGAGCAAATCGGCTGAGGTAGCATATAACGCGTATAGACAGACAGCACACGACAGACGTCCACCGGACTTTCATTGGCCATCCATTGGCAATGATCTCTATATATAATATAACTGGATAGGCATTTACATATATGCAAAGTGAGGCAAAAATAATGATATTTTTTGTAGAGAGAGCACGCTGCGCAGGTGTTGCTACCTTTCCTTTTTCAATTTTACTCTCCGATGATATTCTGTGGTTTTGAAAGTACGCGGACGTTTGATTTTTAATTTAGAACTAGATATATACTGCGATTAGGCACAAATAAAGTTTTTTAAATAATCAAAGCTACTTACTTCAAAAAAGAAAACGGCTTTTCACTCCTATAAAACTCATGTTTACAAGCAACACATTGGGTTCCCATTTTTTATTTTTGTTCAACAAAAACAATTTCAGTAATATACTGACAGACACTTTAATGACAAATCACAAATATGCCAGTAGAATAACCATATTTTAAGGTAAAAAAAATATATTTACTAACAGGACTTAAAGCATTGAAAATTGTAGAGCGATGAAAAACGAAGATAAAAAAAATAAATGCGTGAGCATGGGCGTTGTGGGTTAGGTTTTAGGGGGTAAAATGGGACAGGGAAAAAAGTAACATACAGAAAAGTTATAGGCCATAAAAATAAAAAATCTAGAAAAATTTAAAAAACAGTATTTTTTTTTGTTTTTTTTTGCAAAAATAATGTTTGGAGTTTAACAAAACTTGTTAAGAGTAGAGCTTTTTCGGTGTTTTGTATCCACAATATATAACAAACAAAAAAATTTTGAAATTTCTAAGATATTTCTTTTTCCGCTCAAAAAAAAAGTATAGGGAAACCCATAAGACCAAAATGGCAAACCTTTGAAAATTCATATTTTACAAACTATACAGTTTATCAAAAAAAAGCACCGAGTTGCAGTATTGTGTCGTCATACAGATACGAAAAAACCAGTGAGTAAGTTGAGATTCCAAAAAACGTCATTTAGCGATTTTTAGTATCGGGAAACCCATAAGGCCAAAATGGCAAAACTTTGAATACTCATATTTTACAAACTATACAGTTTATCAAAAAAGCACCGAGTTGCAGTATTGTGGCGTCATAGAGATACGGAAAAACCACTGAGTGAGTTGATATTCCAAAAAACGTCATTTAGCGATTTTTAGTATAGGAAAACCCATAAGACCAAAATGGCAAAATTTTGAAAATTCGTATTTTACACACTATACAGTTTATCAAAAAAAGCACCGAGTTGCAGTATTGTGGCGTCATACAGATACGAAAAAACCACTGAGTGAGTTGAGATTCCAAAAAACGTCATTTAGCGATTTTTAGTATCGGGAAACCCATAAGACCAAAATGGCAAAACTTTGAAAATTCATATTTTACAAACTATACAGTTTATCAAAAAAAGCACTGAGTTGCAGTATTGTGGCGTCATACAGATACGAAAAAAACGACTGAGTGAGTTAAGATTCCAAAAAACGTCATTTAGCGATTTTTACTATAGAGAAACCCATAAGACCAAAATGGCAAAACTTTGAAAATTCATATTTTACAAACTATACAGTTTATCAAAAAAAGCACCGAGTTGTAGTATTGTGGCGTCATACAGATACGAAAAAACCACTGAGTGAGTTGAGATTCCAAAAAACGTCATTTAGCGATTTTTAGTTTAGGGAAACCCATAAGACCAAAATGGCAAAATTTTGAAAATTCATATTTTACAAACTATACAGTTTATCAAAAAAAGCACCGAGTTGGAGTATTGTGGCGTCATAGAGATACTAAAAAACCACTGAGTGAGTTGAGATTCCAAAAAACGTTATTTAGCAATTTTTAGTATAGGGAAACCGATAAGACCAAAATGCCAAAAGTTTGAAAATTCATATTTTACAGACTATACAGTTTATCAAAAAAGCACCAAGTTACAGTATTGTGGCGTCCTACAGATATGAAAAAACCACTGTGAGTTGAGATTCCAAAAAACGTCATTTAGCAATTTTTAGTAAAGGGAAACCCATATGTCCAAAATGGCAAGAGTTTGAAAATTCATATTTTACAAACTATCCAGTTTATCAAAAAAGCACCGAGTTGCAGTATTGTGGCATCATACAAATATGAAAAAACCACTGAGTAAGTTGAGATTCCAAAAAACGTCAAAAACAATAAGAAAATCAATGAGAACAGATCATATAAGAAATAAGAGCATAAAATAAAGAATGGGAATCAAGGGAAGCATAACGAATGACATCGGACAAACAGATGAATGCCGCAGAAAACGTTGTTTTTTCGTCCTTTTGTTTTAATTTTGTTCACCTTTTAAAACTGGTTGTTGAAAGATAAAACACTGTTTAAATCGGTTTAGTTAAATCTTGTTTTAAGATGATAGCATACTCAATGTGCTTAAAACTTTTAAACTCGAAAAGCGAGGCAGGGTGTGTTAACCCGTGGTTGAGCTCCCGATGCAAACAAGTTCTTAACTAATATTTACTGCCAAAAAGTTTTATTTCATATGTTTGAATATTGGATATGATTTTCATGCGAGCATATTCTGCCTTCAAGGAGAAGCCCTAATTATTTTTAATTACAAGATACAAGAGCGTAAGTTATTTATAATCTTTTTCTCTAATCTGGCTATACCACTTAGAAATACAACATATAAAGAAAATAAAAAGGAAGATAGTAAAGAATATTAGAAAGAGACTAGGAGCAAATTAAAAATAATATGTAACTTGGACATTTAATCAGACTAGATACCTAGTGAAAAGAAATAAAGGAAAATATAAAAAACAGAAGCTTGTCGTGTTAAAGAAGAATTGAAAGCCAAAATGGAAAATGTTAACATGGAGGAAACTACTAATACTAATATTTACTGGCAAAAAGTTTTATTTCATAGGTTTAAATATTGGATATGATTTTCATCCGAGCATATTCTGCCTTCAAAGAGAAGCCCTAATTATTTTTAATTACAAGATACTAGAGCTTAAGTTAGGTATAATCTTTCAAAATGCTAAAGCTTTATGAGATCTAGATAAATATAGGAAGATGTGGTAATACCACATATGGATATAGATTTGACATATGAAGAAAATAAAAAGGAAGATAATAAAGAATATTAGAAAGAGATTGGAAGCAAACGCGAATAAAAAATAATGTGTAACCTGGATATTTATTCAGACTCGTTACCTAGAGAAAAAAAATAAAGAAAAATATAAAAAACAGAAGCTTGTCATGCTAAAGAAGAATAGAAAGCAAAAATGAAAAATTTTAACATGGAGAAAACTATTAATACTAATATTTATTGCCAAAAAGTTTTATGCCATATGTTTGAATATTGGATATGATTTTTATCCGAGCATATTCGGCCTTCAAGAAAATGTCCTAATTATTTTTAACGATAAGATATTAGAGCCTGTCAGGGATAATTTTTCAAAATGCTAAATCTTTATAGGATCTAGATAAAATGAGGAACATTCGTTTATAGATGTAACAAATTAATAAAATAAGTTAATAACGAATACTAAGAAGAGCTTGACAGCGAACGTAAAAAAAGATAGACTAGAGACCGAGTTCAGTGAAATAAGAAAAAATATAAAGAAACAAAAACTTCTTGCGTTACAGAAAAATAAAAGGCAACAATGAAAAGTGTTAACAGAGAGAAAAAAATGTTTATACTAATTTTTGCTGTCAAAAATGTTTATTTAATATGTTTAAATACTGGATATGATTTTCATCCGAGCATATTTTGCTCAAGAAGGATTATTATAAGATCTTAGAACATAAGTTAGGGATAATCTTACACAATGCTTAAACATTATAGGATCTATATACATTTTACATAGAGAAGGACATAGTTGACAGACGTTGGCAGAAAACGAGTAATTTAAAACCCAACAATTTTCTTTTTTAAATATTATGTACTTGTGGTTACATTTTATCAGACTGTATCTGGAGTAAAAAAATTAAGAAAAACATAAAGTAACAGAAACTTTTCACGTTACAGAAGAATAGAAAACAAAATTTGAAAGTATTAACATCGAGAAAAAAAATAAAAAGAAGGTTAATAAGGAATACAAAGGAAGATATTGACAGTGAACGTGTACAAAAGTAAAGAGCAAATAATTTATCTTTAAACATTTTTTATTTGATCAGACTAGAGATCTAGAGCAGTGAAATAAAGAAAAATATGAAGAATGAGAAAAATGTCGCGTTATAGAGAAATAGAATGGGAAAATGAGAAGGGTCAACTTGGAGCGAGCAATAGAGAAGGATGAGGTACTACCACTAATAGATATTATATGTGGAAATAAAAAAAAGGAAGATAATAAAAATATAAAGAAGAGGCTAGCAGCGAGCGTAAGCAAAAGACTAGGCAGTAATTTAAACCTAGACAGCGAAATTTTTTTTTAATTCTATGTAGTATCACTAGTATCCTAAGCTTGCAGTTAATCAGACTAGATATTTAAAGCTGAGAAATGTATATTAAGAAACAAAAACTTGTCGCGTTACAGAAAAATAGAAACGAAAAATGAAGTGTTATAATAGATAAAAAATAACAAAAAAATAATAATAGTACTCGATGGAAGCAAAATAAATAATATTATCAAAATTGAACAAAAGATGTGAAAAATACACGTCTGTAAATTAGTTGTTGTCACCCATTTGAGAGTCCGATTTATTCCAAAGAAAATAGAAAGTAGAAAAAAAACCAGAATGGGAAAAACCCAATTTGTCAAGCCTAGACAGTCAGAACGAAGAACGAAAGTATTCATTATATTGTTTCTGTGCAAGATGTGATTGACAATTACACTTGCTTAACTCGGCTTGGTGAAGCAGCGCGATTAAAGTAAAAAGTTTACTGCCAGGGAGCAGCCTCACTCCTTGCAATGACCCAGAAGGCTTATGGTACAGTAAACTTAAATGGTTATAGTGAGAACAACTATCAAATGTTGAATCTCTTTATTAAGATAAATCCTCTCTTTTTATATTAAAAAATTGTTATAGTTATATAAAATATAAAATTCAATATAATGTGTTGTTTTATAAACTAAATAATTTATATAATTTAAATAGGTAAACTTGAGAAGGTTAGTTTACGTTATTAAAACCTAATTTCTCAAGATCACATGTGTTTAAATAATAAATTTAACTAAAAATGAAATTTATGAAAAATGGTAAAAAAAGAAAATCTGTTTAATTTTATAATTAAACAGTTTCTAAACTTTTGTATTATTTTTTGGTTAAGTTTGTATTTAAAAAATCGAACCAATTAATGCTATCTCGTTTTCCATGTTTTTAAACTTTACCGGACATAAGTAGACAATATTTATTGGATCATGAGACCATAAAGTTCCAAACTGGAAACGAAGGCTTTCATAGTCCTCGCAGTTTGTGCAAACTTCTAATAGACTAGCAAACTTTTAACCTTAGTTTATGCTGGTGGTGGCTCGGTTTTGCATAATAATAAATTTGTAAAGTAGCCAAGTGCAAATTTAACGTTGAATGTTTTTCTGATGTTGTGTTTAAAAGCGCTAAAAATTTAAGTTATATACGAAACTCTCTTAAGATTAATTGTAAACAATTGTGGAAATTACCCATATACGAGGGTGGATCAAACATAAACAAGTCTTTTAAACTTACTAACGGAAAAGTCATTCAAGATGAACGTGGCCGTTATAATTTTGAAGTAGGGATATTCAGCAGCATGTAGGCGGCTGGTAGTACCGCGATGCTCATTTGGCCAGGAGCAATCGCAATGAGCGAGAAGAAGGTACACAGCAGTGTTACGCAAAGAATAATCATTAAATTTCTTAAAGGCGAAAACCTTAAACCTGCTGAAATTCGATGCAGATTACGAGCACAGTTCGGAAATAAGACGCTTTCGTGGGTACTTGTAAAATTTGGTGCAAAGAAATTAACGACGGCTGTGAGCATGTCGACAACGTAAGTCAACCACGTCCTCCTTACCATCATTTCTGCAGTCAAAGTTTTAGTTTCTGGGACTGGAGAGGAGTTTTGTTGGTCGATTTTTTGCACGAGCAAATAACAATAAACGCGTCTTACTACTGCAACTTACTCGACCAGGTAAAGCTTGATTGCCAAAAGAGGAGAGCAAACCCCATCCAAGACGTGTTGCTCCTGCATGACAACGCTAGACCTAATGCGGCAGCTTTAACACAGGCCAAAATTAATGAAATGCACTGGACTCTGCTGGAATACCCTCCATACAGTCCAGATTTATCACCTTGCGATTTTCATATGTTTGGCCTACTCAAAGATTCATTGGGAGGCGAGCAATTTCAGACCAATGAAGAGGTGGAGGCATTCGTGCGCAACTGGTTAGATACCCGCCCTCAAACCGTTGGAAAAAGTATATTAACAGAGAAGGGGGACGTGTAGAAAAGTAGAAAAAAATTCTGTTTTGTGTCATGTTTCTAAATAACTAGTTTATAAACAAAGGCTTGTTTATATTTGATCCACCCTCGTATATTCGTGTGCACATAAAATGCGACATAAATATTTTTTCTTTATTTAATATCTTTACACATCTTATGTGCAATTCACTGCGACTGTAAATTTAAGTCCTCTATCTTATAATAAAACTTATGGCAATCCAATTATAGATAACCTATGAAAACGTTAGCGCCAAGACGAAATAGTCATATGACTACATTTCTATTAGCTTTAATCTTAGCATGTTTGAGGCAGATTTCTGTAATATTACCAAAGAGCTGGTATTATTATTATGATAAAGCAATTTTTGATAAAAACAGTAAATTGTCTCACACTCTCTTTTTCACTATTTTCAACCGACAACTTCGAAAATGTAGGTCAGAAAAGTATCTATAAGCCTTCTAGGATTCTCTGTCAAAGATTTTTCTGGATTTCTGGAAAAAAGTCCCTTATTTGGCATTCTAAGATGGTAATTTTCCCCGTCATTGCATTAGTTTAGTTGGATAGTTAACTAACTAAAATTAGATACAATAATAAAGAGTAAGTTTTTGGTTTTCTACAACCAAGTTAGGAACGTACTGTTTGGCGATATCTTTTAACTAACAGAAAATAAGGAATTTTATCTCTGTTTGATTGAAAAACTTTAGATAGGGATTAACACAAAAATTTCATTCAAGTACTTAAAGACAATAACATAGGTAGGCGGATATCACAATTATTGTTAGCGTTTGTTAGAATCACAGAATTAAAATCAAATCTTAAGAAAGTAAAAATATAATTGGGTAACCGTCAGAGTTATATGTTATTCATACCATACAAATTTCATATCAAAAGTAAAACAACATTTAATAAAAAAAGCTTTGACTAATGATAAAGTTTTGAAGAAACTACGAAAATTCGATAATATCTTTAATGCAACTAACATACTAAAGAATCTTTAAGTATTAATGTAAATATTAAACGCAGCATGCCACAACTATTGTGGACTGAGGATGAAATTTATAAAAACTTAATATATAGTTTTAAATAAGTATCCAAATCTCGTTAAAAACTGACTATTCATAAAACAGTAATAGAAAGGGTGCCATATTGCCAGGATAGAAAATAAATCCTATTAAGTAAATGGCACAAGTTATGTTTATGAGCAAGTGCACCTTAACCCTAAACAATCTAAGGAAATGAAGCTCTGTATAAATTGTATACAGAAATTATTATAAACAAGAAGCGATTAATCGGTCATCGATGATGTTTATACAGGAAACAAAACACATTTCGATATCCTATCAATGGCAAACGGTTTGCAATAAAAGCATCTCCAAAAGAGTTTAGCAGTTAATTGTAAGCTGAGAACTTAACTTCCCAGGCGTAGTTAATAGGGAAGACAAGTAGTACAATAGTCAGAAGTTATAAGAAGTTGAGCGTATCGAGAAGATACACATTTGTAGGCAAGATGTATTTAAGTACAATGTAAGTAGTAATTATAAGTATTATAATAAAACCATAACACCTAACTTAAACTGTTTTACGTCACGATAAAACCCCCTCGTGACAATATGAAACATCTAAAAGAAAAAGACTACAGAGTCTAGAGTTCAAGTCCTGTAGATAGAAATAAAATTTCGGACTTCCATTGTCTTTATTTATTTTAAAACACGACGTTTCGGCTAGTAAGTATCTCTAACCAGTTTACACTTGATAACGGTTAGAAATACTTACTAACCGAAACGTCGTGTTTTAAAATAAATAAAGACAATGGAAGTCCGAAATTTTATTTCTACACAATCATTGTCTACGAGTTTCAAACAATGTCCTGTAGATAGATTTTGATAGCTATAAATATGATATATGACCCCTGTAGTACCCTGTACGCTTGGCCCATGTGGTGTCCGGAGATAAGTATAGCACCAAGGTAACACCTACGCCTGTCGTAAGAGGCAACTAAAGGGGCCTCGACCCATGAGTAAATGGGTAGTCTGATAACGAACGAGCTTTGACCAGTATGTTAACAAAAAAAAAAATAAAAGTGGTAACCTTTAGGATCACAAAGATAACATCTGTGGTAGAGACGGTGGGTGATTCTGTGAATGGATTCGGTGACCTAGCCATTTACGAAATCACAATATGGAACAGGGTATATGTAGTGCCTATTTGGTAGCAGCTAGTGTTGGCATATTGTGACTCTGTACCCTGTTGATTATGTCAAAAGATTTATGACTCACCAGTGGTCTAAGGCTACAACCATAGCATTATGTATGTATATCGTGATGACTAAGTATCTCGCCTAGAATATAATTTGAAGTCTATTTACTACACAGTATTTAAATTATTATCTAAATCGAACACAGTAGATATGTGGTGAATAACGGGCCCAGAAAGGCGTGCCTAGGTGCCAAGTTAGATCCTTTAAGTGTGCTAACCGCCACTACCGTACATTCATACATTTATATTCTGTATGCTTTAATCAAATCGTGTAAACTATAAAATAAAGTAAAAGAAAGTCTCATTTAAGACGCAAATTAACATAAAAGTTTTAATTTGGATCTTTCTTTAAAAAAGTCATTTTGTTCTTTATCCTAAAAAACAGAAACTTTTATATTTAAGCTGCAACACAAGTCGTTATGCTAATACTTGTCGTCGCATCCTAAAAGTTTAAAAATGTTCTCAGGAAGTTTTATAATAGCGCCTTAGGTGCTTATAAAGGTTTTCTTGTTTGTTTTTAAAGTATTTGTTACTCTTATTAGGCGTTTGCTTTCAGAAGTGACAATTTTTTTTCTGGTTTATAATTTTTAACTAGCCCGGGCAGCAACGGGGGTATCGATTTTGAATAAAAAAATAAATAAATCCATGATGGATCTGATACCTTTCTAGCCCATTAGCACACTCCACGCTATATTAGCCTTAAAAACAGTTTTTGTAATTATCTGAGAAACGAACGAACGAAAAAACACAATTTTGCAAAAAATAATAACATTTCTTTATAATTTTTAAAAAGCGATTTGTTTCTTGGCGAATTTTAAATTTTATGGCCTTTTCGAAATCAAAATGAACGTCTTTATATTTTAAATATAAACGCAGGCATAATTTCCTACAGCATAAATTACCTATTTGTGAAACGATTTATAATAATCCCAAAAAATAGAAGCTACTGTGTTAATAACAACCAGCACCCTATTTAATAAATCACACCTTACCTCACGCGAGTCACTAAATTCTAATTTAGCTCGTTTTAACAGAATTAAAAAATTTCAGAAGAACATGCTATCATACACTTTGTAATATTTTTGTCTTTCGACAATTGGAACACCCTCAATATAAAAAGTAATAAAGCATAAATTGTATTTTTTGAATTAGTAAATTTATTATAAACAAAATTACTTTTTATGTTATGCGGTTTATGCAAAACCAGGAAACATCAACAGCTGTTTATTCGGACAACGGGTCCCATTTCTTTAGTTCCATACGAAAAAAAAATTATCTTGTTACTGACGGTCATAAATGAATAATTGATGTCTGTCTAGTTCGAAGGCCAGCTAGCTATAGAAATAAAACATATACCAAAAGCTCTTGAAAATAAAACCATTTCAACGTTCGTGTAGACATATGGAGTAAGATAGCTTGGTAACATTTATAGAATATATAACAACAGAACCCCAAGAACCAAAGGTAGATTAAAGAGATATGTAGTGCGTGGAGGTAGATTTAAGTGAGATATTGGACAAGTCTACCGGATGCAGAAGTAGATGACGCAAATTAGTAATTATTTAGATGCAAAGGCAGTATATTTCCCTGACTTAAATAAATACTGTTATTTCTACAGAAGCCAGATTTACGTAGAGGAAAAGATTCATACATTATAAGTGTCACAAACGAGATTATGTTAAATGACGTCGAAAGGCTTCGACGACTTAATAATGCCCAAAAGGTCGGGAAAACAATCTATCATAGCCAAGAAGTATATTGAGACGTTGACTATGGAGACCCTACAGAGATTTTGGTTTTACAAAATGAAATTTTCTGAATTTTATTCTGATGAATTGGTAAATTAATTTAACACGGGGACTGAATCCCAATTAAACAATTTCTTTTTTTAATTAATGGAAAAGAGACTTGATTGTGTAAAAGATTTAGAGAATCCGTTTAATACAAGAACCGAAAATTATAACACGGCCAAAAGAATGAAACATCCTTTGGTAAAAAAAATCGATCTGCTTTGTATTTTTAAAGATATATTAGTTATCTTAAACATTCAAAGTACTATTTACCAAATAGGAAATACTTTATATTAAGCAAAACAAGTTAGATAGTTACTTTTTTCACATCAATGCTGCATCTTGCTTTATGTTCTTTATTCAATGCTAAAAATAAAGGTACAAAAAATCAACAGCTCGCAAAGGTCTAGGAAAATTTGACAAGTTAATCTGTCTATTGATTCGACAGTATATAAATCTTCTTCATTTTCCCTGTCTGTGTAGTCTGTAAGTGCCGTATGAACAACTCTTTATAATTTATATACGAACGGTTTAAAAATTTCCAGCACAATGCAAAATAATTTTGTACGCCTACATTCTTCTGATAATGAAATTGACTCGTCTTTGATATACTGTTTATTGTTATTTTCTAGCTTATTTGATATTTTGGTGAAGTAAGATTTCTGGGCATAGTGAGTGAAATTCTTTATCATTTGCTAAGATCAAGTTTGTCCAGGATTATTTGCAGGCAGATCTATTTGCAGGGCTTTAAAGTTTTCCACGAAAATCACGGTATATTTTATTCAGTTTATCTTAGAAAAATTTATATTTATTCCTGCTCTGTCATATTTTTTACCATTTTTAACATTGCTTTATTATCATCTATGAAACAAAGATATGTTGATAAAAATTTACATATCACTGTACGACGATAAACACATTGTCGGTAGGCATATTATTGGTACTTATAATCCTTAACAGTATCATGAGCATGAGACATATAATCCGTAGAGTTTGTAATATTTTTTTCGAACTTATGTACGGGTCAATGTGAATTGAGTCAAGAAGAGATTTTATTACCAAGAGAAGCTCATATTAAAGTTAATAAAATCCCTTAAGAAGAAATAATGGTAATCCCCGCCAAATAAACCGGCCTTAGTCGAAATCCTCTCCCATTGTTCGATGTTCGAAAAAGTCTCATTCCCAAAAATTTCCACCATCTTTAATCTAATCGCCAAACACATTTATCTTTGAAAAAGCTCCTTCTCTTTTTTGCGACCTTCGTTTTGCTCCGATTGTTCCCCTGCAGCGAGCAGCAAGTCTTAGAGTCACTTTTATCTTGTCTCAATTTTTATCATCCGCCGGTAACAAGGAAAAAAGGTGTTTTGCTAGCACAGACTTAGGTCTCGCATAGAACAAATATCAAGGGGTACAAAATTATGACTCTAAACCGCAGCCAACGATAAAGACCGGCCATGGCGCGTTATAAGCAAGTCGGCGGTCACGTGATTTTAGGAGTCCCAGGATTCTTATTGTATTGCTTAATATATTATAAGTTTTTACACAATTTAAATAAATTAACAAAAAAATTTTGTTCTTTTATAGGCAAAAATTAAAAAAAATATTTTGCTGATATATGTGTTTATTATGTATAAAAGAACTGAATCTATAAAATAAAAAATTATACAAAATTTGCACTCTAATATCTTCAGGTACATATATTAGGTACATAATATCGTTAGTAACTTCAAATCTATACAAGTCTTTTAAAATTCGACATATGAAACCTAAGCTTTTAGTTTTTTAATTTTTCTTTGAGTGTCATCATCTTTGTCTGAGTTCCTATTCAAAGATTTATTAGCAGACACTAAATCATTGTGCTTTTTAATAAAATTATTTAAAAAAACTTTACATGCCCTTAAACTAATTTTTTCAAACTTTGACAATAGTTTTTCTCCAGAAAAACACTCGCTGGAGTTATCTGAAGAAAATTTTCAATATAAAACATTTCACAATAATTTATTAAAAAGAAACAAGTGATTTTGTGAATAAGTGAGATGGTTTTCACATTCAATGAACTGAATGTAGTGGTCGTCAATAATTTTTTGGAAAATTATTGAGCACAAAGTTTAATATATATTTCAAGTGTAAGTTAACTACAAAAGCTGTATCTTACCTTTCAAATATTTCACACTACCAGAGAGATTACTATCTGTTAACAATATTTTACAAATCAGTTTTTTAATATTGCGAGGGTGCGGAAGACATATTACCTTAGAATTGTAAATTGACGTATATGCACTGGATGACTGGATAAACAAAGATGAAGCCAACATTAAAGTGATGGTGGATACACTTCGATTCTCAGGTTACCTTTTCAAGAGACCTAATTGTTCAATAAGAGATGACAACTGAACACATTTTTCACTCTCACTATCGAAAATGTCACTAAGGATGTCTATTACTTGATCAATCTTATCCAAGATCTTATCTTTTACCACTTCTTTCCCGTTTACAACATATTAGGTTTCAGTTTTATAGTTGGACCGACAAGGAACAACACTAATTACACGTTCGCGGCCTTGTTTATCTTATAGGCATTTTCTTTATAATTTACTCATTAGCCATTAATTATTTTAACGCAGCCCACTACAGTCTTTTTCGTGGGCTGCGTCATTTTAATAACTTTGATAAAATTCACATAAAATTCGTGCCCGAATTAAAAAAAAAAATCGACGTAAACAAACATACCAAAACTGAAAACGCACATGTTTTATAATGACTTGGTGTTCTGTGATAATGACGGCGGGCCGTGAGGCCTTTTTTTTGACCCTCCTACGGTCACGTGATATTTCCGCGCCCGGGCCGGTCCTAATCGTGGGCTGCGCTCTAAACCATGTACTTATTTATATACAGGGTATTTCACGAACATCGAAACAGGGCGCTTTTTGGGTATTTAGAGTGCGAATTTGGAGAAACGCTCGGACAAGTCGATTTTGTTTGCGAGGGGGACACTTTTTGGCTATCTTGAAATTTTTGTAGCACGAACCCCAAAAAGTGTCCCCCTCGCAAACAAAAAAATATGAAAGATTAAATTTTTAGTTCTGGTTCCCAAAAATATTTTGTAACTAAATAAGATTTGTTAGTCTTCCAAAAATATCCAGTCTGATGCCGATAGTAACAAGGGAAAAGGTGTCCTCTGCCAGAGTCTAGGATTAGGTCTTTTATTACGTCCAGTAAATTAAATTGAAAGGTCAATTTACTATATAGAAAGTGTATTGGCGCAAAAGGTCTTTTGATCTGGCGTTCTTTCGAAAGGGCCGTCCTAAGTGTCTTGATGTGGCCAGAAACAAAATTCTATATAAAAACCAAGAAAGCGTAAAAGAAAAAACTTTTAGAGGATTAAGAAATTTCAACAGATGTGCGGAAGCTAGATCATATAAAAAATAGATTAGTTGTTTATAAAGAAATAAAAATACTGAATTATCTATAGGTTTTGAAGAATATTTTAATTTTGCAAAAATAGCTGGGTACAATAATGTATTTACTGCAGTCGAAATTTACTTAAAATTTAAGTACTTTTACAAATCCTAATGTACTTTGTACTTGTACGTCAAGTATTATTACAATGTACCACAGCTAAACATTTTGTTTATGCTGACGACCTTGATGTTGGGGTAAAAGATAAAACTTTTGAAGAGATCACGAGTAAACTTATGGAAGCATTATGGAAGCCCTGAATATCATAGGCAAATTCTACAAAAAAAACTCTTTGAAACCAAGTCCTGCTAAAACCCAAGTATGTGCTTTCCACCTAAACACACACTTAGCACATACAAAACTTAATGTAGCAGCCTGGGAGGGACAAAATCGGGAACATGCTGAGAGAGGAAAGTATTTAGCTGTTATACTAGACAGAACATTAATATACAAAGACTACTGCAAAAATACTAGACACAAAGTCACGACCCGAAATTAAATTCAAACTTCTTAAAGAAACTTGCAGAAAGCAAATTGGGTGCAATTCCAAGCGTTCTAAGGACTACAGCTGAAGTTTTGTGTTTTTCGACAGCGGAATACGCATACCCATTGTGGAGTAGGTCCAAACATGTAAAGCAAGTTAAAACCGCACTAAACGAAACATGCTGAATTGGTTGTATGAAGCCGAACACTATACCCTTGATATACCAGGATGCAGGTTCTACTTCCTCAGAAGATCAACGCGTGGCATCTCAGTATGTTGAAAGCTTCAAACAATTGTTTGATGACAGACACAATCTTAACAAACCCTATAGAACCAGAGGATTAAAATCTAGGAAAAAGCATGGACTCACCAGGAAATTTTCCACTCCGACAAGAACCGCCCCGAGGGATGAACCTAAAATGAAAAACATGGCTGGCGAACTCGTAATCGTGCGGACTGGTGTTGCATCCGTTAAATCAAACCTGGTAAAGTGGAAAATAACAAATGCTGACGAGGTGTTGTACGACTGTGGAGAAGTACAGACCAGCAGGGTTGCTACCCTTTGTGTTAAAAAAATTGAAGCAGCATTTTTGATTTAAAAAACACTATTAAGGTTCTGTCTTTTTTATAATAATGATTAAAATGTTATAGTTTAATTAAAATTTATGTCGCCAAACTAATAAATATCGCGATATTAGGGCAAACCGTGAGGACGCGCGAATTTTGGGTAAAAATCAGGCCAGTTCCAACAAAATCAGAACGAATGGCAAACCTTTATACGGGGTGTTTTATAATTGTTGTGTAAAAACAGCACTAGTTCCAGAGGGCTTTAGGATAAGAAAGTTTTCCAAAACAGTACATACCATTTCGTCTACGTTCGGGTACCGATTTAAGTACCCCATAAAAATTAACGCAGATGCGATTTTGGCAAACACCATAGCCACCCCAGCAGTGAAGAAGCACCAACCGTATCGGTAATCATACTGAGGGCCGGAATCTGGATCCTTTCTGTACGCGTACAGCTCGGCTAGAGTCTCCGATAGTGCCGACGAGAAGGTGAGTAGGCCTGCTCCCAGGGACAGTGCTGAAACAAAAAACATACTTTAAGAAATGAATAATAGCTAATAACATTAATTTATCAAATAATAATAATAGTGATTAAAAAAACAACATAATAATAATCAATAGTAAGGTATACACAAAAACAGATATTACATCAATAAAATATTTCTTAGTCTTATATTTTATTATTATCGAATTATGTTTAAAACAGCAATTCTTTGATCTAGCTTTTAAATGTGTTCAGCGAACTTGAGTTTTTAGTTTCAATTTTATTTTAAAAAAATTAAAAAATTTATTATACTCTTGTAGGCCTCTCACGAATAATGAATTAGCACATTTGCTGGTATTTACTCTAGGAATGTTAAAATTAAATCTATTTCTTGTAGGGTAATTATGTATCTCTAAATTAAACGTTATAAATTTGCTGAAATATGGAGGATGTAA
Organism: Aspidapion aeneum; assembly: GCA_963576565.1. NCBI lineage: Eukaryota > Metazoa > Arthropoda > Insecta > Coleoptera > Brentidae > Aspidapion > Aspidapion aeneum. The sequence continues at coordinate 15,800,237 of OY755045.1, read as the reverse complement.
ATTATTAACTATTTTATAAATAAAAATAAGCACAAAGTATTTCAGTCTGTTATGAACACTTAGCCAGTGTAAAGTGTTAAGCATTAGATCTATAGGAGTTCTTCCATTAGACCTAAGAATTATTCTCATTTCCCTATTTTGTAGTTTTATAATTATTTAAAAAATATAAAACACTTGCACAATAATCAAAATGTGGTTTTACTATCGTTTTATATACAGTTATTGTAGACTGAACAGATAAACTTTTGAATACACGGGACAAAAAGTACAATTTTTTCATAATTTTGTTGTATATATAATTAAAATGATTTTTTAGGCTAAGTGTTCTCTCCAGCATAAAACCCAAATATTTTATGTCGTCAGCAATATCAATTCTTTTACCATCTATAATTATGTCTATTTTAGACAAGTCAATCTTTTCATAGAGGCGTTGTTTGCACAGTGTTGTTGCCTTTGTTTTAGATGTGTTCAGTTTTAGTTTATTTGTTTTTAAATATTTAGACATAGCTGCAAGTTCAGTATTTATTCGTACAACTACTACTACTACTACTACTACTATGTCGATTTAGAACGTTTTTCTACGTTGTCCGACGCCTATTCTCCACCTCCTTCGATCCTGACAATCAGATTCTTTTGACTCATTGATCTTTGGATTGACTGTTGCCATTCTAGTTTAGGACGTCCTCTTTTTCTGCGCCCTACTGGTTGCCACTCTAGGACCTGTTTTGGTAATCTTTCGTCGTTAATCCGTTGTTCATGGCCATACCATATCAATTGCCTTTTAGTGATGTCATCCGTTATGCTTCCCTCGATTCCCATTCTTTCTTTTATGATCTCATTTCTTATGTGATCTAATCTAGATATTCTCATTTAATCTCTTATTGCATCCATTTCGACACTTTCCATTTTTGTTTTGTATTTTTCTGTTACGCGACAAGTCTCAATTCCATACAACAGCGTGCTTTTTACCATTGTTTCATATATGTTAAATTTTACATTCTTTCTTATCTCTCTGCTCCATAAAATACTGTTAAGACATCCAATAACCTTTTTTGCTTTTACTATTCTTTTTTCCAATTCTTTACAGTCTGTTCCTGTCTTATCAAATGTGACACCCAAGTATACATACTCATTGCATGGAGATATTGTTTGTCCATTGTCTAGTTCTAACTCACTGGATTCGTTTCCAATACATAAGTACTGTGTCTTGTCCACGTTCACTGCTAGTCCCCACTTTTGGTATTCTTCCGTTAACTTTCTCATCATATACTCCATGTCTTCTTTATCATTAGCTACAATTACTTGGTCGTCAGCAAACTGTAGTGTGTATATTGTAAATGCCGTGCACTTTACGTTTCCAGTTTTTTAGAGCCACTGCGATATATATTTTAAAAAGAGTTGGAGAGATACAATATCCCTGTCTTAAGCCTTTTGTTACCAGGAATTCTTTTGAAAGTCGATTTCCAATTTTAAGTTTAGATTTTGACCCTTTGTATAGTTCTTTTATCGCTTTTATGTATGTATGATTAATAATAGTTTGTTCCAACACCGTCCATAATTTTTCTACTACGTACAACTACAGTATCCAAATTTTCATCATTTACACCACAGTAGGTATCATCAGCAAAGACATTTAAACAAGCACGGCCCCACCTATCCTATAGTACTCAAGCTTTTTAAGAAGAATGTTTCTATCGATGGTTTCAAGCGCTCTTCTTAAGTCAAGAAAAACTACGATAATATATTGATTGTTGTCAATTATCTGATGTCAGTTTGCCAGTGTCAGTTGCAGTGCAGTCTCACAAGAGTGCTTTGCCCTAAATCCAGATTAGAATTAGAACCGAACCGAAGTCCGTTTGTTAGGTTCCTACGACTTTTGTTCAAATACTCTCACATTACTAAAAGTAGTTAAAATCAAGTAGTTAACTATTTTTTGAAATATTCTTTGCGATTATTTTATGCAGAATAAAAATAATCGGATATAACTAACGAAAAAAAGTAATTAAAGTACAACTACTTTTACGAACTGTTAACTACTGCCCAACTCTGACTGCAACTCGGTGCCTTTTGTTGGTATAAACTGTGTACTTTTTAAAAGCATTTTCAAAGTTTTACAATTTTGGTTTCATAGGATTTTCCGAATCTTAACCCAGGGTATGGTTTTTTTGCATCTCCTGAGCCCTACCATAATGCAACTCGGTGATTTTATTGCTAAACTACATAGTTTTTGCAAACGCGCACTTAGGGAGGGCTCGTAGCCTGGGCCACCCCATGTCTAAGAAATTTTTTAGATAACTTCTACATTTTTCTTGAAAATAAAATAAAATACGGAATTATGGGGTCTCCAGACCCCCCTAAGACATATTACTGGGTGCGCTACTGGTTTTTATAATATGAATTTTCAAACTTTGACTATTATGGTCTTATGTTATTCCCCACCCCAAAAATTCGCTAAATGACGTTTTTCCGAGTCTTAAGACAGAGTGTGGTTTTCTCATTTCTACGGCCCTACCATACTGCAACTCGGTGCTTATATTAACAAATTATACAGTTTTTGAAATATAAATTTGACAAAGTTTGGCCATTTTGGTTCGGTAGCGAATCCCAAACCAAAATGGCCAATATATGAGTGTATTGTTGTATTCGTTGGCTCGTTCTATTAGAATTTTTATTGTTAATAGGTGATTAACTCTACTAAAACGTTTTCTGAAGCTAGCTTGGTCTTTTGATTGATACCCATCAAATTTTGTTATAAGGCTTTTTGTTTATATTTTTGTGAAAAGCTTTTAAATTACAATGAGAAGAAGTACTTCATCAAAATCCTCAACACTAACACCCTGACATGGTTAGATTCTAATTCTTATTCTCACCCAGTCCAATAATTCATACACTGGTCTATGCCTGGTATGTCACTCTCTCTTGATAATAATGACATCATTTTTTATGGAATTTGTTTGTTTTTATTTCTTTCACCAACGACCAATAGAACAACTTTTATTGAAAATTATGCCACCTGTGTGAATAGGGAGAGAATTTACTGCGTTGACACATCAAGTGTCCGTATTTCAGAGGTTTATATTTTCTCTTTTTTTCCTTAGTTTGAAGATAAGTGTATCTTGTTAAACCTTGCCTTGAGACATGAAGCAGTATTCCACAGTTTGCGTTTTAGGAGATTGTTGTTCTAGAAATAGGCCAATGTGATTTTCTTGGAATAAAATCAATATATCTTATCTTGAGGGTGTTCGCTTTTTGTGAAGCTTATAATACTTATAATTTAGTGAGCAGGAACATCAATTTTTCTTGTATATGAAACTGTGAACTTTGGATCACCCATAGGGACATGAATTTATTTCGACCACCCTGTTTAGAAAACGGAGACACGTTTCTCTGAATTTTAATAAAAATAGTTGTGCATTGTTCGAAAGCATGCCAAAGCCGCGGCATAACCCGACGTCCTACGCGTTAATTTACTTTGTGACCAAATTAAAAAGCTGGAAAAGCCTGCTCTGGAAAACAAATGATCCCTTCGTTTAATAACTGCACCAGCACGACACCAAGAAAATGTGCAGTGGAACAAAAATATAATTAATAACCATAAAGTTCACTCGTAGAATCAGACGTAAATGAAACGTAATGGAGTTTTGTGGGCGGGAAATGTCCCATCCACTTGCCACCATGCCGGAACATAAAAAACTTGTCGCTTTAGCAAAGGAGTAGATTTTGAGAGACTAGAACTTGCTAAGATCGCAAGGGCTTAGTATTAGTCTTTCTAAAAGCGTCGTGCATTTCACAGTTAGCAAAGCATACTCTATCAAGATATAAAGCGTCCTCCATACCCTACTTACAGTACAAGGTCTTAACAATTCTTAGAAGGTTTAGTCATAGAAATAGAAAAATAAATAGAACATTTTTCAAACCCACGCAGACGTCATTTTTTCGCAGAGTGAGCAAGCACAATTTGAAAGCCGACGGTATTAAACTAAACTCCTTGCAAAACATTATCTGATCTCAATTAAAGTTATTTGGCAGAGCGTCACTGCTGATTTTCCATGGCGACCTCTAGGGGTTGTGGCTTATACTACGCTTGTAAGGTCACTGCCTTTCGAAGTCTGTCGACCCAGTTTTCGTGATCTAGTGACCCTATAGGCTGATTCACGATAACAACCGAACCAAACCAAACCGCTTGTACTTTAAATCTTTTTAGAAAAATGGCGGCCAATCTTCCGTCGCCCCAATTGTAAATTGTGCAGTAGTCGACGCGTCGCTTCTCGGTCTTTCGGGATCGTTCCCTTCGAGGAATTATAAACGCTGTCCAGAGAAAACAGGATATAGGCTTAGGTTAAAAGTTACTATAAGGAATAATTTGGTTCTGACATACACTGGTCGATAATTCCAGATACAATTTACTTACTTTTACACTTACTCTTTTACTTACTGCATTCTGCTTTTTGTAGAAAATACACACTCTTACGCCCCGTTGACTCGGCTTGTTTTGTTTACTAATTAATCTTTTGTAGCCCTGCAGCCTCCCTAGCCTGAGCGACTTAAGATCCTTAATTTTCAAGTCCCCAAAACCGAATGACCCGACCCCCAAAAAGCCACCATTTATCACCGCTTTACTTCCACGTCCGTCCTTTTGCGTGACATCTCTCAAGTCCTCACAAAAATCCAGCATGGAACCGTTCTATTGGTGAATTATCGAAAACCACGAAGCGACTTCGACTTTTGCAGGGTCAGAGTTAACCTAGTAATTATTTAGACTAAATTGCATCAACAAAGAATTCTACATGCAATTTATAACTTTTAAGGAATATTTAATGCCTTTTTAGGTTAATCGTCAAAATATTCCTTAAACACAATTATGCGAGAGCTAAAAGTACATTGCTTTGGTGACATTTACTTTCCCGACTTTTTTTATGTTTATTTTGAGTTTCTAAGCTCATAAAAGGATATGTTTTACAAGTCTTTAGACTGTAACAAAACATGACTCCCCGTTACCCTTGTGTTTATGTCCTGGAACAAAGTGGAGATCAACCTTGTTAGGTCATAACAGAATTTTAGGACATTCTCACACTCTGCCAAAGGTGCTAAGTTTCCCATGGACAATTTGATGATGGACACTATACTAACCATCAGCGGTCAATGACCTTCCAAAATAATGTCTCTAATAATTAACTTAATAATTTATGATTAGTCTAAAACTATTATTATCTATGTATGTACCCAAAAAAAATATATGTACATTTTATTATTAATTTACGTTTTATGGGCAAAGCTGAACCGATTGTATATTTTGTCTCTGTTCAAGCCGTTGCGGTTTCGATATTTCCCGCTCTATCAGACCATCTCTAAAACCATACAAAAACAACACGTAAAAAGATCGGCAACGTTCGTTAAATTTTGGATTTTCCCAGTCCTAGAGACTCTGTATGTACGACATATTTTTACTAAAGAGAGACGCGACAAACCCATCAAAATCACTGAAATTAACATTTTTTGGTTATGTTATTTTCTTGCCAAATGCATTGGCGTTTCACTAAAATAATTTAAATTGTCAGCGGTGAGTGGCATCAATCATCATGCACCATATAAACAAACACGTTTGTCCGCACCCACTGTATGAGTTTTGTTAAAAATCGTTTATTTTTATTTTCCGACGCATATGAATTGACAAGGACAGAAGGTCTCTCTCTCTAAACACGATATTTTCATCCTTTGATTTTGACTTAAATAAATTTGACTTTGAAGAGTTTGTCGCGTCTCTTTATATTTAAAATATGTCATACATACAGGGTCTCTACCCAGTCCCAGCCCTGGAATATGAATCAGCTGTTTTTTATTTACTTAGTGTTCGAGAAACAATTTACTGGTTTGTTTATTTCAGATTTTCTACTAGTTTTATGTAGTTAAAAACTTGTAATAATTGTAAATTTTGTGTTATTACCTCGGATGACTTAAACAAGACATCCGGGATTAGCATATTATGGTGTGTATAGTTTTATGATATTTGTGGTGCTGAAAATTAATTACTTATACTTTGTGCTTAAAGTAATGTAAAAACAAGTAATAATAGGAGAATACCTCTTTTATAGTAGTTTAACGTGTTTTGGTCCAGTGGGTGGCAAGTTACATCTTAAATAGTAGGATGGTTTTAGACCGTTTTTCGCTTATGATTTTAACCTAAACTTAAACAACGCCATTATAATTTGTCTCTCGTTACAGTGTCATGTTCGAAAATGACGCTTCTAAAATAAAATCCATGAGCTGCCCCTTCCAGCCAGATCAGACCAGAAACAGGGTTTACCGCGATCTCGTAAACTAAAAGTTAAAAGAAGAGGGGGAGTACCTGAGTTAAGCATTGACATTGTATTTTCTTTTAAATCTGCGCCTGCATAGTAAACAATATAATTCAATTTATTAAACTCGGCATGGCAGTCGGAGCCAGAATCGAGAGTAAATGAAAAAAATAATTTGCTTCTATCCGTATCTAAACACTTGCTAAAATAGTTTTTTTTCTTTTTAACCGAGCAGTAACTGCCTTCATAAGCAAAACCACAGTAAGTATATTTGATATTTCACAGTCAAACAATCTGAGATAATATATTTTGAATAGAGTGTTACTCTAGACTGTGAGCTATCAAATTTACTTACTGTGTTTTTGCTTATGACGGCAGTATAGCTTTTTTCTATATGGTGTATTTCTCTGCAGTTTTCCTTATTTAAAAGGATATCAAAATGAAAGAAATGTTTTCCACTGTGCATTAAAATGCGACGTGCTTCATTTCCAACGACGTCAGTCGCGTAGATTGAGCGAAAAATGAACCCTAGAACCTAATAAAGCCGCAATTTCAAATTAATTTTATTCATGAAGGAGAAAGCTTTTTTTTGGTGTCGCAATAAAACAAAAGCTTAAAGGATGCCGAGGAATTTTATTAAAAAGTGGCGAACTATTTAGAAAAAAAAAAGAGGAAAAACAAGCGGAGTAGCTGAAGGAAAAATACTCTTTTTAAAAGCGTTTTAAGCGAAGGAATTAGGTTAATTTAATTTAAATTTTTTTCACAATTTAAATAGTATCCTTAAATATAACAGACCAGACATCACAAAAACAAATGGAAAACAACTAAAAATACTCTGCCAATCTATGGGCACATAAGCTCACACTGGGTACTATAGTTTTAGTGTATCTAGTTGAAAGCTAATATAACTAAAAACTGAAGTATATTTTATTGAACTCCAGACTCAATTACCTTTCGTTTGATACCACACAAGCCATGTTTTGACTTAAACTCTAATTGTTCAAATCTACCCCCACCCTATTTTTAAAAACTAAAATGTATTTTTTTTAACTCCAGACTCAATTACCTTTCGTTTGATATCACACACGCCATATTTTCACTTAAACTCCAATTTTTGAAATATACCCCCACCCTTTTTTTAAATAAATTAAAATGTATTTTGTTTAAGTCCAGACTTAATTACCTTTCGTTTGATATCACACACGCCATATTTCCCCATAAACTCTAATTTTTGAAATCCACCCCCACCCTTTTATTTGGTTTGTGTTCGGTGGATTTTGTTCATTTTTAAATGGGACCATCTCGGTCCAAAACCCAGCCTAGGTACCAAATTTCATCAAAATCGGCCAAGCGGTTTTTGAGTTATGCGCGTTGGTCGTTACAGGCAGACAGACAGACAGACATACAGACAGACCGACAGACAGACAGACGGCGCAACAAAAAAGTTTCAAAATCATCTAAAACGCAAAGATATATAAAAATTTTTGAAATCGGAGCAACTTTTTTTTCTAAAAAAATTAGGATCACCATAGCTCACACTACTATAGTATAGTATATGTGTGAGCTAATATTTAAAAGAAAAATTTTTAATAAGATCTTTGGACAAGTACAAAAGGAAGATGTGTATAGGTGGATACAGATGAATTACGAACCAGAACAGCTAATATATGGCGAAAACATCGTGAGAATTATCAATACTAATAGATTAGCTTGGTTGGGACATGTACAGAGAACGGGTGTGACAAGAACACCACGAAAAATAATAAACTGGAGACCTGCAGGAAAGAGACTAAGAGAAAGGCTACGAAAATTGTGGATAGACGATTTCTAATATGACGTTAAGAATACAAGATTCAGGAAATCGCGAAAAATCATATCAAAAAGGTTAAAATAGAGGGCTCTCGTTAATTAGGGTAAAACCTACCAGGCGTTGTAATTTTATTTGAAGAACGACAACAATAAAATTATACCGTTAGAAAAAAAAAGCTAATTTACCAGGTGTTTAGATAAAAATAGAAACATAAGGGTGTATCCCGATCTCAGCAAATCGCGACGGTTCATGAACTAAAAGGTGAATAAGAGGGGGAACAGCAGAGGAAAAAATATAGGCAAATAGACGAGAGCTGACTAGGGTTATCAAGGGAGACCAACGAGAAGTGCGGGATCGAGATTGTCTTTTCTTTTAAATTCGGGAAGGAGGTAGGCATTGCGTTTATGTAAACCCTGCTAACTTCTTTCTTTGGCAGTATGCCGTCGTTAAAATTTACTATCGAAGAAAAGATTCAAATGTTAAAATGGTATTCAATCAAGTTTTCGTGGCTAATCGGGTAACAAGAAAAATTATTGGTTTTTTTGTTTCTCCAGTACTTTTCCGTGGGTAGCTCGAAAGCTAACCTCATGGGGGTCCTAGGTCTAATGGACACCTAATAAGTGTTGACAGTTAACTGTTTCGTCCTTATGGGACTCCTCAGAACACTGCTGGTCAATGTGACACCCTTCATAAAACAAACTCATGTACCCAACAAGAAGCGCCTACCGAGATATGAGAGAAACTAAAACAGCAGCAGGCGAGTAAAACTGCTATATCATCGATCGATGAAAGTATCGAATGAAAGAAAGAATCCATACCGTGACCTACGACACACATTGCCTTTCTAGATCAGGTCAACGCTATTTGCGTTTGTTCCGCTATCAAGACGTCGGCATCGCGTCAGTCAACGGAGTTTAAAGCCAAATATTAAAAAATGTAAATGTAGTATTTAGTAGGTAAAATGGTATTTTGCGGGAAAGTCCGCTCGAGATATAATAAATTTGTTTATTGCTAAGTTTGAGGACCGTGATATTCCTTGCCAAACTACCATTTTTAACATAATTAAAGGGTGCGCTGGGCTTTGCACAAACCATAACGTCAATGAAGAGCTGGATGAGGGTCCAATATGAGGGTGCTGCGGCTGAAGTACCCCTCCTTGTTTAAGTTCAGCCATTGCAAAAGAGATACTTAATGATATTCCTCCCAGAACCATTCGAAACACATGGATACAAAGCCTACAAGTTAAAAAAATCTCAGGACCTGTTTTGTAACTACCATATTTTAACGATGGAATTTTGTCAAGAAGGGGTTTTATCGTGACGTAACACAGTTTAAGTTAGGTGTTATGGGTTTATTATAATACTTTTAATTACTACTTACATTGTACTTAAATACATCTTGTCTACAAATGTGTATCTTCTCGATACGCTCAACTTTTTATAACTTCTGACTATCGTACTACTTGTCTTCACTGTTAACTACGCCTGGGACGTGAGGTTCTCAGCTTACAACTAACTGCTAAACTCTTTTGGAGATGCTTTTATTACAAACCGTTTGCCATTGACAGGATATCGAGATGTGTTTTATTTTCTGTATAAACATCATCGATGACCGATTAATCGCTTCTTGTTTATAATAATTTCTGTATGCAATTTATTACTTTTAATACAATTTGAACTATATAGAGAAGTTCATTTCCTTCGATTGTTTAGGGTTAATGTGCACTTGCTTATAAACGTAACTTGTGCCATTTACTTAATAGGACATTATTTTCTATCCCGATAATATTTTATTTACTGACGAAAATACTCGTACTTTCTCCCTATATAATGCTCACAAGCCAACAATTACTCGCTACTGTGCAAAAGAAAATAAACATTTGATGGTAAATGTGCAAACACAATACCCTCAAAAATTAAATGTTTGGTTCTTGGAGATAATATCATCGGTCGATTTTTTATTAATGGTAACTTGGGTAGCTTGTTTAAACTTGTTGCAGAATCAAGTAATTTCTTCAAGTCAATAATTGCAGGATGTTGATTTCAGCAGGATGAGTGTACGGCACGTGACGTTTTACCCGCAAGAGAATAACTAGACAAAACTTTTCCCCGACGAGTAATAAGCAGACGCAATATTATCAGATGGCTCTCTATATCGCCTGATCTGATTGTATGTGATTTCTTTATTTGGCCATATAATATAATTCGATCACACCCGAATTAGCATCTAAGCAATATACGGCACTGATTTTATAATAGTTTATGTTAGTCTTTAGCACAACAGGGTGACAAGTACGAGGGTGGATCAAATATAAACAAGCCTTTTCAAGTTACTAACGGAAAAGTTATTTAAGATGAACGTGGCCGTTATAATTTTGGAGTAGGCATATTCAACAGCATGTAGGCGGCTGGTAGTGCCGCGATGCTTATTTGGCCAGGAGCAATCGCAATGACCGAGAAAAAGGAAAACAGCAGTGTTGCGCAAAGAATAATCATTAAATTTCTTACAAGCGAAAACGTGAAACCTGCTGAAATTCGATGCAGATTGCGAGCACAGTTCGAAAATAAGACGCTTTCGTGGGTACCTGTAAAAACTTGATGCAAAGAAATTAACGACGGCCGTGAGCGTGTCGACAACGTGAGTCACCCACGTCGTCCGCGTACCATCATTTCTACAGGCAAAGTTTTAGCGACCGTTTTCTGGGACTGGAGAGGAGTTTTATTGGTCGATTTTTTGCACGAGCGAATAACAATAAACGCGGCTTACTACTGCAACTTACTCGACCAGGTAAAGCTTGATTATCGCCAAAAGAGGAGAGCACACCCCATCCAAGACGTGTTGCTCCTGCATGACAACACTAGACCTGATACGGCAGTTGACTGTGCTGAATACGCTCCATATAGTCTAGATTTGTCACCTTGCGATTTTCATATGTTTGGCCCACTCAAAGATTCACTGGGAGGCGAGCAATTTTAGACCAATGAAGAGGTGGAGACATTCGTGCGCAACTGGTGAGATACCCGCCCAGCTTCCTTTTATGAAAATGGTATTAAGAAACTGTCAAACCGTTGGGAAAAGTGTATTAACCGAGAAGGGGGATGTGTAGAAAAGTAGAAAAAAATTCTGTTTTGTGTCATGTTTCTAAATAACTAGTTTATAAACAAAGGCTTGTTTATATTTGATCCACCCTCGTATAAGCATTTAATCTGTTTAAATTAAAAGCTGTTGAAAGGAATTCGTAAGAATGAATCGACTATGCCGTGACAACAGCAGTGTAAAGTTAACTTAAGACAATAATAAACGAAAAATGGGTACATTTTTTTTCAAAAATCTCGGTAAAGTAATTGAATCATAGACCGCAGCCAAACTAGTCAATTAAATATCTTTATTCCTACCAAAAACAATGCGATAAAATTCATTCAACGCCGCTTATGGAAGGCGAAGCATGACTCAAGAGAAATGAAGAGGGGAGGTTAAGTCTTTTGGTTTTATTCTTATCTAAACACCTGCTAATTTAGTTTTTCTCTTTCTAAGTAGAATCTTCATGGCCAGTTTAGCTTTTAGCCTAACGGCATACCTAGTCTAATTTAATTACTTCCGAGCTTGTGCTCTTTTCATTTAAATTTACCGTTGGCGTTGTTTATATTTTTAATGCATCGGGACCAATTTTTATAGTTTAGACTAGTGAATCATCGCTTGGATTCAAATAGCTAAAGTCAAAACTAAGGAACTTGTATTAAGTAAAGTATATACCGTCAAGGCTGTATAATGTGTCCACTTTATCGTCGAAGTCTGTTCAATTGGCAACATCCTCAAGCAACGCTTTCTTACAAAGTTCTGGTATCTTTAAAAAAATATATATAATTAAGTTACTCGATTAAAATTAGCCGTTAAAAAAAAATTATTAAATTTGAAGTGTGTTAAAACCTGATACAAAGTGGGAGTTATCATTACAGTAGCGCATGCCACTTTGACGGCAGTTTTTATGTGGCAATTTTCAATGTAGGATATATACTATGCTTAACTTCACACACTATGAAGCCCCTTTTTTGTGAAGTTCTACTGAATATCTGGGTATTTTTATGTCGGTCATTAAAGTATTATTTATAGCTCTAAAGAAAAAAGATACTCCCTCCCAAGTATTATTTTATACCTTAAAAATATTTTTCTGTTCCTTGCCCATACAGGTAACTAGGCATGGCATCTCGAAGCAGTACCTGTTCATTTCGGAACAGGTTTTTACTCGGAACAGGTCGAAACAGGTTTTTCAAGTTGTTCCGTTTTGTCGGAACAGCTTGTTTTTAAATCTCAATGATTCTTGGAGAACAGAAAAAAAAATGAAAGTTGGAATATAGCATGTATTATAAGAAATACCTGAGACGATTTAAACTTTTTTAACTCGGTATAATTTCAAATTCCAACTCGCAAACAAACGTAATTTGTAATAAAATAGAATTTAAAAAAAACTTCAAATACCCCAATGAAACTTTTGCAGGTTGGCACCGTTGCCATATAATACTTACCAGAAAATACTAATTATTACATTCAATACATTTCGCGTCAGTAAAAAGATCTCTAACAGCAGTCGATGTTGGGGTAAACGAGAATTTTTTTTTATTTCTACCAGTTCGGAACAGGAGCAGAATTTCCGGAACAGGCTTTTTCTGGAACCGAAACAGTTATACCTGTTCCTGAAAATACGCTGTTCCGCCCATCCCTATAGGTAACTGAAAGAAAAGAAAATAATTATTATAGCTTTTCCAGTTTTCGTCTCCTCATTGTTTCCTCATTACAGGTCCTTGAAACTGAGTCAACTGGGAGTCTAATGGGGACTGAAGAGACAAATGCCTTAAGGGGCGAAAAGTCGAAAGGGCGGGAGTGATTTTAAGCTTTCGAGTGGTAATTATTCTTGAATAAAGTTTTTAAAAGGAGAAAATTTATAAAATATCTGTTTTCAAATAAAGCTCCCGGGATTGATTATATACAGGCTTGAAAAATATAGCGAATTATAAAGTGAACCTTTATCAAATATTTTTAATATGGTGACTCTCCGGATCAGGTAAAATCTGCTAGAGTTAAACCGATCGATATATAAATTAGGAGATAAGCAGGATGTTGAACATTACGGATTCAAATCAATTATCTCCTGTTTATAGAGATACCGGAAAAAATCATAATAAAGGAGGAGATACGCATAGTGACCACTCTTTTAACGGGTCACAGTCGACTGAGAGTACCCAAGCACAGAATGGGACTTACAGCTTCCTCCTAACTTCTTGTTATACACTTTTGTCAATCAAAAGTGATTTATAAGTTTTAATCTTAAGCGATTATTGTTATTAAATACTTTTAAAAAATTTTTGTACAAAAATGTAAATGCTATATCCGTCAATAAACTAAATTCAAAATTCAAAAAAATTCAAAACAGAAGAGACTGAATGTAGACTTTGTATGGAGGACGACGAGACAGTCAGATATGTGGGTACTGCGCGAATGTTCGGCTATTAAACGTTTACCTCAGAACACTTTCGGTAAACCTTAGAATGATTCTGATCTAAACAGTGTCTGACCCAACCGGCCTTTTTGAAGAATTAGGCATACAGTGGTGAAAAACCACTCAAAAGTGAGCCACAACAAACTCACTGATGGTCACCATGCAGGGGCTGCAGAGCCCAGTCACATATGAATTATCAATCATCATTATCCTGTGCAGTTTAAAAGTCAATATATTTTGCTTGATTTGAGTATGTTGTGGGAATGTTAATTTTGATTTTTATGTGATTCATATTTTTGTAAAATCAAGATAAATTGATCTGGTTTGATCAATTTTAATTTATTTTCTAATGCCAATAGGGACTAATCTTGTCGTTACGTATGTTTTGGTCAAGTGCGTATGTACACACGTGCAAATTCGAGCTCAAAAAGTTTACTTTTAGCAAACAAAATGTCAATTCATAGGCCAATTATAAATGCTATGCTACTATGGTTGTTAGTTGATACGCTTTGACTGTTACTATAACTCTGTTTTCAATTCATTCCAATACGCACCGTATCCTATTTACGTACCTCACGTTACGTTTATCCAAGGGCGTTTCTATTAGTCTTTAATAAACCAGTATCATCTGTAAATGTAGCTAAATGATAATTTTCTACGGGATATCCCAGGTGTGTAAGCACAAATAGTAAAACAGATTTTTACTCAAAGCTTTGCTATTTAAATTCAGCTAGACTTCAGCTTCAAACGAGGGCATTTCAAAGCAACTTTTCACCTCTAGTTAAGGGAAACCACTAGCGATATGCTGTCGAGATTAGTGCCGGAACTTTCAAACAGATACCAACTTTCAATGATTCTCCATGTTTCTTGTAGGGCCACTTTGGGAAAAAATCATATACCCATAAATTAGTATAAAGGCTCAACACGTTTTCAAAACCTAGTGGACGCTAAAACAGATTTAACGTCAATTATTATTATTAACACAAATGAACATGAAATTTAAGCTATCAAGCAGACGTACATATGTACATGTTAAACTTAGACAGACCTGTCATTTTGTGTTCAGGTGATCGATTTGCATCTTTTTAAACAAAAACCATGAAGATGTTTGTCCAGTTGACTTTATGAAATATCACACTTTATTCAACTCTGCCAAGTATACGTGCCAAGTTGAACTCAAACAGGCGTTATTTTACGCTCAGGTGATCACTGTATATCTTTTTAAACAAAAACCATGATGATGTTTGATGAGTCAATTTGACCTTCCGAAATATCAGACTTCATCGAGGTCTGCCGAGCATACGTGCGACGGTGAACTTAGGCAGACCTGTTATTTTATGTTCTGGTGATCACAATGCACCTTTTAAAACAAAAACCAGGATGGTGTTCGATGAGTTAAACTTAGACAGACCTGTCATATTGTGTTCACGTGATCGATATGCATCTTTTGAAATAAAAACCATGAACATGTTTGAGAAGTCCAATTGACTTTATGAAATGTCACACTTTATTTAAGTCTGCCAAGCATACGTGCCAAGTTGAACTCAGGCAGACTTCATTCTATGTTCAGGTGATCACTGTACATATTTTTACACAAAAACCATGATAATGTTTGATGAGTAAATTTGGCCTTCCGAAATATCAGACTTTATCGAGGTCTGCCGAGCATTCGTTCCAAGTTATACTTAGGCAGACCTGTCATTTCTTTTCATCTGTTACATCCAAAGATAAAATTCACTTCTTTCCAATCTGATTTTTCCTGGTGACCAAATATATTTCAGTTGGGGTAGTAGTTCAACATCTTAATGGGAAGCTAACACGTTGTTCTTATATTTACAGAGACGTTGTTTTCGTAAGGAAGTAAAGTTAGCTACTGATTATATTGCATGAAGCTACTGCTACTAATTGATTTCTTCTCTATGATTTCTATAATGTGTTTCATTGCTTTGTTTCCGTCCTGTATTATGGCTTATTTTTCTTGATAAGATGTTTTGAATTCAATTTCTACTAATAAGTATATGAGTGAAATGGTTTTCAAGATACTTGTTTAGCAATTAGGCTATTGTTTCCCACTTATTGTTGTCTGAAATTGTCGAGGGTCGTTAGCAGAAGACCAGCTAGGGGGCGACGTGTATCTTATTTTATTAGACCCTGTGCAAAACATTTAACAGTAAAGTCCGCCTCAGACAAGTTTATGCTATCGGCATCATCAAATACTAATTATAAGTTACTTCCAAAATCAAAGTTTACAAAATTTCTAAGATATTGACCAGATTTATACAAGTAAAGCTATTGTACTTAATACCGTAGATATATGAGACGATTTGGATGACGCACTATACATTGGTGTTCTTGTTTTCCTTCAATCCGGTTATAATTACCAAACTCGTTTGTACAGAGCAAGCAGAGAAGACAAGCCAGTTCTAGGTTAGGTTAAGTATCCTTAATCATATCTATGTGGATATGAGAAACAGAGAGTTACAGTGATGATGAATTATACCATCCATAGCTGCTTATAAACATAACGAGCGCGCAAAGCTGTATGCTCCCGTTCTTCTAGATCTTCGGAGTAAGGAACACCAAGACCGTTACATTTTAACTAGTAAAGCCAGCAAATATCTTATCTTTTTTAAGGGGCTCAAGGAGAAATGTTGCATAAGCATAAGACACCCGGCCTACTTTCCTGCCAGAATCATTTCTCCTCTACTAGGAGAGGCTGGGTAGTACCCTGAGACGCTGCAGGTTTGTTACCTTACTCTCTCTGCTAGCTTTAGATGGTCTAGAGCTAGATCTAGATTGATGACTTGTGGTGCTTAAATAGGAAAATATGGAGACTTCACCATAGTGTTTTAAAGAAAAAGTATACTGTTGATAACGCACAGTACTATGAGATTTTACAAGATTTAATTAAAAAAAGGGGAGCATGTAATACTGTTTCATTTTAATACACTGCTTAAATTAAATAATCTCATTTTTAAGGCCACAATTCCAAGCAACTGTGCAAAAATATAATTTCTTGGAGGTCTATTCAAAATCAAAATTAAAATATCACAATTATTAGTGAAAACGACTGAGAGGGCAGGAAGTAAGTTGAGATGAATTTGTAGATCAAAGTTTAGAGTACTTTTATGAAGGTAAGCATCTAAATGGATCATCTTAATTGATTGTAATGTAGAATATTTAAGTATACATATACAGGATATGGTTAGAAACTTCTTGCTCTTGTATATTTATATCAAAATTGTCATAGTGTACAAATGGACAAAATATCATTGGCATTGTTTTCTTCGTTGAGAATTATTTAATATGTTATGCCTCGTAAATTCTGACATTTCACGATATGCCTTCGCAAATGGCCAGCGAGTCTGAAGTGCTTTGGAATAACACCGGGCAAAACAAGCGAAAATTAACAACCCCCAAAAGCCATTGTAAATAATTCTGTTTACCCCCTTAAACCCTTTAAGGCCTGTGGGATAGTCGCCACGAGTGAATGTCGCAATAACCTCAACTTTGAATAGCTTATTATCTTGCCTTCTAACTTTAGGCCCAATCGTCTCTGCAATGAACCTAATAAACATCTCCGAGTAGTTGTTTCGATTGGTTTAACACAGCTTAAATGAATGTATGAATGTACGGTAGTGGCGGTTAGCACCCTTAAAAGATCTAAACTGGATCCTAGTCACGCCCCTCTGGGCTTATTGTGAAATACGTACCTACTGTGTTCGACTCAGATAATCAACAGGGTCATATACCATGTCCCGTGTGTTGATTTCCTGAATGGCCAGGTCACCAAATCCATTTAGAGAATCACCAATCACCTTTTACCATAGTTGTTATCTAATGTGATCCCAAAAGTTAGCAGTTTTAGTTTTTTTGTTAACATACTGGTCAAAGCTCATCCGTTACCAGACTACCTTTTTCTCCATAGCTTAAGGTCCCTTTATTCGCCTCTTACGACAGGCCTAGAGGTCACCTTGATGCTATTCTTATCACCGGACACTATTTTAGCACAGCTTACGCTCTACATGGAGCTATCGCCTGCATCCATTGCTCGACAAGTAGTTGTTTCTATTGGTTTCAGGTATTCCCAGATTAAGCTATCGCTCGCATCTACCAGAGCATGGTTTAACCAATAGGGCCGAAAGCAGTTGTGGATTAGACACCACGAGTTCCAAACAAAGAGGATCCAAGCCCCTGCGATCGACGCTAGAGGAAGTGAAAACCACATAGTTTTAAACCAATAATTGTCCGGTCTACTAAAGGTAACAAATTCTCCACTAAACAAGGGCTGTAACTTAAAAGAGAGATAGACCCTGATCCTGGTTTAGGGAGGGACCAACTATCAGATGACTAAGGTATTGAAAGAAAATCAATTTTACTCTAAAATAGGTCCAAATCAATCCTGAGCTGTAGAGATATAGCCTCGAACAGCATTATTCATAAAATTGGAATTGATATTTAATGAGGGCTAGCAGATCTACAAGCAAGAGATCACGATGTCTAATAGCCATAAAATATATCATGATAGTCAGACCCCAAGAGATCATGAAGCTAAAAAGATCATAAGGCAAGGTATCATGATGTATGATATGATGAGCGACAAAAGATCATTGAACATACTTACCTCAAAGATTTAAAAACTATATCAATTAAATTAAAAAGGCGTTATCCAAACTCAAACATTTTCTCTGAGGGCACCTGATTTTAAGTACTATCCGTTTGATTGACAGTTGGTGACTTTCATAAAGATATCTATGAGGAATATCGATATCCACCATAGCCAACTCCTCATCTTTCATTCTCCACCTTCCATTCTCACTATCCATTTACGGTGGTTTATTATTATTGGGTTTATTTATTGAGCCTGTCAGCTTTAAGCCTGAATAAAATTAAACAGAAACACTTTGCTAAAACCATTATAAATTAAGAGACGATTAGTAAAAAAAGGACTAAGATAGCATAAAATATTTAACTGTTAATGTATGCGTCAATTTTATAAGGTTTTCGTCTCTATTTTGCTGTTTCCGATACTCAAGAGCTGTCGAGGGCTTCGGGGCGTCAAATCAAATGCTCGACCCTAAACACCCACGGTCGGTGCTTTTGCTACTACTACTACTACTACTACTACTACTTTATTTATATGCTTATACAAACTAAATTTTTAGTTAAATTTAATAAGCTTAAGATTTTCAACAAAAAAACACTTCCTACAGCTTGTTCTGGTTTCTAAGCTTTTTGTCGACTTTCAGCATTGTGTGCAAAGGATTTGTGTAAAAAAGAAAACAAAAAACAAACTCCCTAGAGGCCTACTCCGAACCATTTTCGCGCTTCTCTTTTAACAGGATTACCCGGTCGTGTTTTCACAGAGATTCGAGATTTTTGGTGCCTAGCCATGAGTAAAAACAAATAACAAAAATAATTGAAGACATCAGTCCATTCTTTCGCGATAAACAAACTTTTACGTTTTAAGTCTAATTTTATTTTATAAATAAAATATTTTAACTTTATTTTTTCATTATTTACTTTTATAAAAAAATACTGATGAAGTCATGTTATTTCCTTACTTCTACCATGCCATTTGTTATCTCCTACTTGCTTCTTCACATGGTTACTTCACGTACTTATATCTGTTATTAATGTACTGTATTTCTGTACTGCAGGCATGCTGGATTTCAAATGAATCCAAAGTGGCAAGTTCCTTATACTTCTACACAGGTTACCTACAGAATTTAAAAGGTCAAGCACATGTAACAATCAATTTTTATTAACGGTTTTAGTCGGATTTAGTAGTAGTTATCTATATAGGCAAGTACATGGGTTACCTACTGTGACATCATTACAAATATGTATAATCTAGACATCACTTAGAGCCGGTTTATTAATGGAGGGGTAACTCGTCGTGTTAGCTAGCCCAGAGTGAACTCGAAGATTGGGGTAACCCGCGAGTTAAAAATAAAAATGTTTAGATAATGTGGCAGACCACCAACTAACAACGTTAGCTGCCCTCATGTAGACCTACCGGTCCATTGTGACACCACATGTTTATGGAAACAATTTCGCTAGAGTAACCTTAACAATTTTTGTGTGGGTATGAGGGAGAGCCCAATTAAACCAGCTGCAGCTATTTATACATCCTGTAAGCTCGGCCAGCTCTATGTTCCTCAGTTCCTCCAGATCTTGGAAGTTAGGAAAACCCAAAGCGTTACATCTCGTCCTGGCCAAGGCATTCACACAGCAGATGTCTTATGCTCTCAGGTTCCAGAGAACCTACAACTACGACAATAGTTGCAGGGGAAGTGACCTGTAATAATCGAGGTCACTTCTGTTAGTATTTTCCGCCTGTACCTTAGTAAGGTATCTGTCCTTTTCACATTCCGTTTTATCAACACCTGCCTTGAAATGCTAAAGGTTTCTAGCCCTCCAATTTTCTCTTAGCTAGCTTTGCCAGGGTATTATTATTATGATATTTGACAAGGCTCACTGAGATGGCCACTGTATTGTGAATTTGGTTATTATGTTTTTTATTCTATATCGACCAACTCGTATAAATTTTCCTGACGTCTCCGAACAAGGTTCGACTTGGCGGCTAAAGAAGCTCAGCGCCTTAATTGCAGCCTGAGTGTCCACACAAATTGGGATAGACCGTGGCATTGCGGGATCAAGGCGCAGGTTAAGGAGATTGATAGCTTCCAGCACCGCAAATATCTCCGCCTGAAAGATAGTGCGATAATCAGGAAGCGTGTCGGAAGACTTTGCCAGTCCTAGCCATATGGAGAAGACTTCGGGCCTTACACCTTCGTTCGTTTTATTAATTTTGAGCCATCTCTACTAAAATGACGGCATCGTTAAAAAACCGAATCCATTGATCACTCCTCTCTGCTTGGCAATATTGCAGACAAGTTTTTATTGAACCTGAAGATCGGTACGGCGTAGTCTGTTTATCGTTGTAATTTGCTGCATTGAAAGCTGCTGGGAATTGCGCTATGACCGAAATTTTTTTCATTCCAGCCCATGGCTTCTTTTAGCCTGATTGCACTATTTGCAGCTAATCCCCTGCAGAATATATTCAAAGAAGGGAGGTGAAACATCGCTTTCATTGCGGCACTCTGAGTTGTCCGCATGACTCCTGTTATTGCCAGGCAAGCCATTCTTTGCACTCTGGCTAGGTTTTAGAAAAACACATTCTTTTCTAGTCATGGGGTAACCCTCTATTGATAAACTGGCCCTTAGGCGGGCCAATCGTACATGCACATAAAAAAGTGTCTCATATCTAGAGAGATACTAGATTATGAGAGAGATGGTTTTAATATTACAAGAAAAAATTATCTTATATTATTGCTTTGGTATATAGGAAAGTAGTTCTTGTTTTGAACCGATGCCAGATATTTTTTGTGAGTTAATGTACTTTTTTATAAACAATTTTGAGGAACTACTATGTTGTGTAAAAAAAAATAAACAAAATATTTAATTTTCCTCGGTAATGCTAAACAATTTTGAATCTTACGATGCTTTAAAATTTGTATTGCACACTGTTATTAATTGTAAGCCGTTTGACATTGCGCGAATTTCTCAAAACGCTGGCTTTGTTCGGCTAAAGTCTCGAATATCTGATCCCAAAGAAAATGTCGTATCTTAAACAAGACTTAACACAGTAAGTCGGAGGAAAAGTTTACAACAAAGGCGATATTCGAGTTAAGCAAGCAATGGAATTTCTCTTTGTGTCTCCTTCCCGTGGAGAGATAAAAGTTTTCCTAAAAAGATTTCAATAATTAATTACAAAAACTTTGACAGGAGATCAAAGGCTTTAAAGTCAGAGTTTAAAATATTTAACTTAATGGGCTTTGTGAAATTCGTTTTTAATAAAACTTTGATTTATCCCGGTTTAAAAGTTGTTATACAAGAAATTATGCTTCAAAGATTACAGGCAGTTACGATAAACACAAAGATGGTATAAAAATACAGAGTGAGCAAGGACTGTAAAATGGTTCAGAGTAAAACTTCCTTGGACAAAAACCCTCTGTCTAAAAGTTTATGGTAACAGAGGTAACCATTTGTGCCAAGTAAAAGTAACTTCATAGGGCCTCTTATCGGTATCTGAGAATAGGCAATAGTTTTGTTAATATGGAAAAATATCTAGACAAGCTTTAAAAATATCAAGCTTAAACTGAAAGAGAAGAAGAGGCTCATTGTAAACATCTTAATATTCTTTGTAAACTCGAGACAATGATTGACTAGCAACAAAATTTCGGACTTCCATTGTCTTTATTTATTTTAAACACGACACGTTTCGGTAGGTAAGCATCTCTTACTATTTTCAAGTGTAAACTAAACAATATAGTGCATAGGCTATACTACTTATACTACTTGGTGTGCTTTCAGGTGTGATGCCCGTCTCCTTTTTTAATCCGAAAACGCTTGTTTAAGGAGTGGTTTCCATATGATTGGTTTGACTGTGCTTGGATGACTGAAAACTTCTATGTTCTGCATTGTAAATGGAACTTCAATAAACTTTCGTTTTCGCCAATGCGACCCTTTATACAAAACTGTAACTTTCGACCATTTAATCATGTGATTATTTGACCACGCATGATCTGGTTAGACAGATTTGTTAATATCTACTAATTCTTTTTTGATGTTCCTGTACTCTAATCTGGAAAGGGCATTTCGTCTTACCTAGATATGGTTTACCATACTCACAAGTGTTTTAATAAATGCATTCCTGTATATCTAAGGAATTTTCTGGTTCTGTTTTATTTACAAAACTCCGTGTCGTATTTCCAAAATACTGTTTTAATATTATAGACTTTGTCTATTGATCTTATGTTTCTAAAATCCCTTGAACATATAGAACGTTAATACATATTATTTAATTTTAATTTTAGAGATCGTTGAGTTTATTAATTTCTCGGAATAACCATTCTGTTGTAAGTCGTTATTAATGTTGTAAGTTTTGGTTGTTAAATTTCATCATTACTACAAATATTTACCACTCTTAAATACAAACCTCTTGTAACTCCTTGTTTTGTAGCAACAGAATCATTAGCCTTAGCATTTAGTTATTATCCCTTGTTTGTAGATTTCCATATACTGGCATTAAAATTTAGGTAGTATCTTGTGTGTGTAGGTTTCTATATATAGTGGTTTGAATTTTTCTGTCTATTCGCTTGACAAGAACTTTCAAAAAGAGTAAGGCTAAATCTTTTTCAATTTTCATTGTGCATTTAATTGTTGATCAAACACTGTTGAAGTAATGTAAAAAATTCTGTAGTTCGTTATCATTCTCCATTCATATAATAAATCTATCATCCATGTATCGAAGCCCGGAGCTACTTCATATAGGTATTTACTACCACTAGCGAAATAGAAGAATCCATTGGAAGTCCATCATGTTGTGCTTAAAACTTATCTTTTACTTGAAATAAAGAATTATGGGGAGTTTTTTATATTAATATTGCATTTCGTATTCATATTGATAGGTATGATTAATATATTTCTGGGACACCCTTTATATTTTGGTTAAGCTAGTGTTTGTATTGTTTCCTTGTGCATGTGTAGAAGTGTTTTGGAAAAGATTTTGGTAATTAATTGTGAAACTTTAATAAGTGAGAACAAAGGTTAAATGGTTCAAATTAAAAATACCAATTATTGTTGGGTTGGCTGTTACTTTAACTTTGATCTGTCAGTGTTTGAAATAAGAAAGGTTCTACTCAACTGCTGAAAATTTAGAAAAAGCACAAGATGTTCACTTATCAATTAAGTCTTTAAAATAGCTGTATTTTGATCGTTGAATTAGATGAGAAAAGATAATGCTTTCTAACTTTTTTAATGACGTGGCTATTTTAAACCAATTTCCAATTTACTTTAGCAAATTTCAATCGTAATTTAAATTTTCAGGCAAATCTTGCCTAAAGAAGCTGTATGCCTTTCAAAATCAACAAGAAAAAGGGATAACTTCAATTATTTCCTGAGTCCTTTTCATAGTATTGTAAACAAAGATCGCCTCGTGTTATTAAAAGATTCTGCTTGGGACAAGGACACTGGAAGCTAGGGGACTTTTTCCATATCATTTTAAATAACGGCTTTTCCGGAAAATCGTAAAAATAGAGCTTGGCGGGGATTCCTATCTTATGCCGATGCTGGCTGCTTGCAGTATCAAAGATTACTTAAGGTGAAGAAAACTTAAAATTTTAAGAAGGAAAGAGCGTGTCATGATAAAATAAAGAGTTTTTCTTTACTTTGGTAGATGCAAGGCCAACAAAAAAATACAGGCCACGACCCTGAAAAAATCAGTTCTTTTCGGGGGACTGACTTTTACGCAGTATGACAATAAAATTATAAGACTGTTGTAAAAACCTACTTTATTTAAATACTAATACAACTTAATGATGTTCCTCATCAATGTAGCCCCTTCTCTATCGACGCAGCATTGCATGCGTTTTTTTCGAATGTTGGAAGCAATTTTGGAAATCATCAGAAGATAGGCTGTTAAGAAGCCTTGTCGTTTTTTCCTTGACTTGTTCTAATATTTCAAAACGGGTTCCTTTTAACGATTTCTTTGCTTTCGGAAACAGGTAGAAGTTGCAAGGGGCTAAGTCTGGTGAACATAGTGGGTGGTTAACGACGGGGATCTTCTCATTAGCTAAAAACTGCATAATGGAAAGGGCATGGTGGGCCGGCGCATTGTCCTAGTAGAGCAGCCATGCGTTCTTCTTCCAGAAATCTGGACGCTTTTTCCTTACACGTTCCCTTAGGCACATCAATACTTTCAAATATAAATGTTGGTTGACTGTTTGACCTTCACGCGCCCAGTCAATAAGAATAACACCCTTAATATCGAAAAAAAAACAATGTGCATCGCTGTTGTGGAGCGCCCTTCTTGTACTTGTGTATGTTTTGCTTAAAATTAATACGATGGTAAATTTTTTCGTTTGTCATAATTCCGACAAATGAACTATACACCATCAGCTTTCAACCACTGCCCAAGTCAAACTAGTAGAGGAAAGACGACAAGATTGCGCGCGGTAATAGAACACACATAAAGGTGAATAACTCCGACCGTTTGAGGCGTGGAGGTTTAAAACCTGTCACTACGGGGGCCAGTCTTAAAATTTAATTGTCATACCTCGTACGTTGGGTCTTGTGGGAGGTCAGACGTTTTTTTATGATATTTTGAAAATGGCACTACAGATTTCCTCAAAATTTCAGTGAAATATTCTCAGACACCATCCCGATATACCACCAAACTTTTTTAATGTTGCAAGGTTAATAAAAGATTAAAATCATCAAAATGTAGCACTCCTTATTTTGAATTTAAATTACCCGTCATGTACCGCATGCCACCTGTTATATTTGACATGTATTTGACTTTGTCATCTGTGTTTATCACATCCGCTGCTGCTTTTAATTTAATTTTCAAATTTTTAATTTGATGGTTGTTGGGGTAGGACAAACAATTTCATGTAACTGATTAATTGTTGCTTGAAGTGAAAGCACTGATGAAGGTTTAAACAATAAACCGAAACGTTTGCAATCATTTGAATAGTTACATCAATTTGTTTGTCCTACCTCAACAACCAACTCTCAACTAAAAACATTTAAGGACACTAATTAAGTTAAATTTAATTTTAGTGTGAGCTAATGAAGCGGCTCTGAAAAATTAAGGATTTCTATATGTTTAAAAAAATTGGTTATGTAAGAATCTGGTAGATGGTGCAACTCTTTGGGTTGCATTAAAGAGAATGCCACCCATTCAAAAAAAGAGGAACAGTTGCCAAGCACTTCGGGGCATCAAATCAAACGGTCGAGCCTGCGAACAGGAAACAATATGTTGGGTTCATATTCGGTCGTATAATTAAATATTAAAATAATGCAACTTGCAAAAAAAAAATCTAAATTTTAAAAATAATTAAAAAATACGTGATAGTAATAATAACTGAAATTTATTATAAAACCGCAAATTAGTCTGTATGATCACGCAAAATACCTGAACTCATATAATATAACATATGCATAAAATATGGGCGTACGCAACATGAAATTTAGGGGAGGGGGTGGTAAATGCAAGAATTTTAAAACAAAGATAGATATTTATTGGAATAAAAAAAAAGAAAACGAGCAACCTCATTTTCTAAAATCTTAACCTATTACGGTAAAAGATAATGTGTGGGTTCTTCATCAAATCTGCTTAAAACTTCTTTCTACTTTTTTTGTTTTTCCTAAAACTAATTGCCACTCAGCACTATGCCTTGTCATTGTGGATCCTAACCAAGTTTTGACTCTGCGTAGAGTACTAAATGCCAGCAAAATATGCAGAGCAGTTTTTGTTGATGAAAAAAAATCAGCTTGCTGTACAACTTCTGCTACTTTCTATTTTTATAACTCTTCTTTATTATTTTTGACGTCTTTCCACGTTTAAATTATTAAATTCTGAAAATTATTTAATGCGCATCTTGAATTTACTGAATCACAAGTCCAGCATAACAAACGTATGATTTTCATCGGAAAATGATTCTTCAGAGACATTATCAGAGAATCCAAATAAAGTATTTTTTATTAAGATCTTTTCCAGTAATCTGGAACGTTCATACGATTTTGCTGTCCTCCAACTGCTATATCCTTGGCAACTGTAACTCTATTCCAAGAAGCATGTGTGCTGGCTTCAGCTAAGATAGTGTGCATTACTTCTTTTGCAGATTCGCGATGATGTCTTATTAGATCCATACTCTTTTAATGCTCCCTGCTTCTCGCTGCGTACCACCATGCCGTAAAACCTATACTGGTCATGAGGAATTCAGATTAGAGAAAGAAAAACTAATTTAGCAAATTTTAAGACAAAATACAAGCAATTTCTCCTCTTTATTCCTTAAGATCATAGGTAAGTACAGGAAGGATACATTGGTTATACAATTTCGTTTGTTTTGAGGTAAGAGGATATTTTTTATTTTTTAATATGTAGCTTAATTTACCGAATGCTGTCCAGGTCAATCTTATTCGTCTCTTGATTTTAGCTATTTGTTTTTCTTTTTTTAGTTTAATAATTATTTGTCCCAGGTAAATATTATAATCATCTGCTTGTTTTATTTTGTTTTTAGTTTATTCTGATCGTAATATCTTTATCTGTAATTATTATGATTTTAGTTTTAGTGTAGTTCATACTCAGGCCTATATTTTTAGCTACTGTATACACTTTTTCCAGCATTTTTATCAGTTCATCATTCTTATCTGTTATTAAGGCGATACCATCAGCATATCTTAGGTGGTTCAAGTATTTTCCGCTTACTTTGATGCCTATTTCTTCTCAATCTATATTTTTAAAAACATCTTCTAGAGCCTGGTTAAAAAGTTTAGGGGATATTGTGTCACCCTGTCCAACATCTCTTCTTCGTGGATTTTGATTGATGTTGTTGCTTCGCAATATGTAGTATAGTAAAGTAGCATGAAAATATATTTTTTAGAAGATTTATACTACATGTAATATACTGCACAAATGGTCGCCTTTCTCACAAATATTTCGCGCTCTAACTGTTTTCATGCAACTCTTTGGTCTCACGAACTGACATATCTTCATTACAAATAGTTCAGCTGTGATTAATAAAATCAGTTTTGGTCTAACTGCAGAAACCGGCCTACCCTATTGACTTCTATATATGGCCCTTTCAGAGCCTTATACAACTCAATGGGCCTACCAATTTTTCGTGTTTTAGCTCCTGACGAATTTACCAAATGCTAGTTAGGTCCCTTTGTGAGAAAGGCGACAAAATGATCTATGGAAGCACCGCCATTTAATTGAACAATCAATAAATCACGAATTTCAAAGAAAAAAATATTTAAAATTTTTAGTAATAAGTCACAACTTTTTTTAGTTAGTTATCTATAATAAACAGCTTTCCAACCTGCATTAGGGCTTTCGCCTATTAAAAGCCATTAAACGGGAAAGCGCTGTCGTCGCGCAGGAATAAAAAAACAGACGCTTTCTTTCCATTTTCGCTTTGTATAGTTTAAAGCCCAGAAAATAGAATGACTTTACCAAAGGTGTTGTTTCAATTTGTTAATTTTAAGATTTTTTTTAACGGACCGGAAAACAGGCAGGTTTTTTTAAAAACTTTCCGGTCTCAACAAAGACTGGTAAAGAACTAAGATATTAAAAACATTTTTGGTATTTTTACGTTTTAAAATTTCTAAAAAATTTCAAGTGTTTTTCGAATTATCAACAGATCACAATAATTTTTTAAACTTTAAATATTTCAAGAATTTTTAAAATTCAAAAATTTCCTTCCAGTTTTTTTGTTTTTTCAAGATTCTTAAGGGGACATCTCGCATAAGACACCCGGCTTACTTTTCTGCCAGAATTGTTTCTTCTTTACCAGAAGGAGCCGGATTGTATCGGATTCCTATCGTCTAAAACCCCACGATTGTAAGTCCAATCTACCTGGCGGCACAGTAACTACACAAAAGCCATTGCTGGGCTACTCTGATCCCCTATTTTCCTAGGCTAACCACTTCATTAATTTTGTCTTCCCTCCAGGTTTGTATATACAGGTCTTTAATGGAATACTCCCATAATCGGTTACCATCGGCTTCTCGAAGACTAGTTTTCGAGAAGCAGACAAACAGTCAACATCTTCTGAAGATGCCATCCACTCAAGATGGCGAAACGTCAAGAACGAATTTCCAACGACGACGGCCGAACAGCCCGAAAGCTCACCCACCATTGGACGATGGCCGCGAAAGCCTTTCACAATTTGAAGTGACTTTCATGTTTTTCCTTTACACCGAGTCTGACCTAGTACCCCCATGGTTGGCTCTGGTTCAATATATTTTTCTGACGATCCTTACCATGCTAGTTTATCAGCTTTTTTCTTTTGAGTTACTTTATACAACAATTTAATGGTCTCTATATATTTTTTAGTTCTAACATCGCTGCGTCAGTGCAGTTAATCCGCCCGATCTCCGTGTAAATTTTAATTGACTACTAAATGACGAATTTGAGCTGGTGTCTAAAATAATAATCCATCAATTACTGTTTTGTGTATAATCTGACAAATCAAAAATTAAATTATAGATGGCGAGTAATAAATACGAGCACTCTCATTAAATATATAAATTGAGTTAGATGCAATAACAAGCGATGCTAAATTGCTTATTTAGATATCTGATTACTTGCTTTAAATCAATAAACCATTTCTGTACCTCCCAGCAAAAGTGTAACAAAGTTTAAAACATAGTATTTCTTACGGTGGAGGATAGAGTAAAATAGAAAACGGAACTTTTCTCTTTCTTCTACACTAGTGCTTAACACAATGCATTAAACCTAGTTTTGCCTTGCTTTGCTGGTCAAGCGTTACGGTCTGCTTTTGACGTAGGTATGTCACACTGACGAGATCAAAACACGCAACGTATCAAAACAAGTTATTTTTTGCTTCTTGTCGCACATACAGGTCCTGTCCCAGGTCTGGTGTATGAATAGAGTGTTTTCTTGTTTATACAGGGACTTTTCCATAGATATTATTATTAATCGCCCAGTTCATTTGTTAAAGTTTTTGCATAGAAATAGACTTTTTTTAGACATAAGAACACAACCATGCGTTAAACGAGACTCGAACCCACATGCTCGCGAGAGGCCGGTGCCGTGATCGTGGATGTCCGGTTAAATATGTACTGCCACCAAAGCAGCGATTGACGGAGACGAAGAGAAGTTTTATTTTTGTAAAAGTGTGATTAACTATATCAAGATCTTCTAACTTAAACTGTTTATGGACAAAGTATGAATAAACAGCAAATATTCGAATAGAATAAATAGATTCTTGATGCACAAACTGAACCAAAATGCAAAAAAAAATTTCTTGATCTTTAGCCAATGTTTTTATTATTAGGTAGAGAAATGTAGTAGTAGTAGTAGTAGAAGTGTGGGTTAGGCTCTAGGCCTGGCGACTAGGTACATGCCTACTGCGTCCTTCTTTCGCTAAGGACCCTGCCCGTCTTGTGTATAAAGGCCAGATTATTGGGCCACCTCAGATTCAGAAGGTCCACCGTTTCAAATGCTTCTTCTTGAAATACCTCTCTTCTTGCCCTATTATATGCTTCACAAGATAAGAGGAAATGCGCCGAGGTCTCGTCCTCGGCCCAACATTGCTCGCACGTCGCTTCGGCTTTCACTCTCATTTTTGCCAGGTGTCCTTGTAGGACGTAGTGTCCGGTTTGGACTCCCACAACGGCTCCAACCTCTCTTCGTGTTATACGGAGCAGCCAGTCTCTACGGGACTTGCTGTATCCTGTCACATACTCCTTCGCCTGTCTGGCGTTTCCTTATTAGTCCATTCCTTTGTTATCTCTTTCTGGGCCCACTCTGTTAGGGTCGAATTTATTTGCCCTCTTGTGAGTCCCAGAAACGGCTCTGGTCCAACCTTGCAAGTACAAACTAAACAATCTAGTCTACAGGCTGCTACTTCTTGCGTTTATTTTCCATAAGGAGGGGTTTCCATATGTTCGGTATGTTCGAGCTTCGTTAATGAAAATCATCATCCTCAGCATAGGCAATCACTTAGTATCGAGAATAATTATCATCTATTTATCATTGTGCGTTCTTTAATGGGTATATAAGCCAATTCTGGAAGCGCACACTCTTCCGCGGTCCTGGCACACCCAGATTCCTGCGATAGCTTGACCGTTCTTGTCTTAATTTTCTCGTTCCTTTCTACAGGTCTTCTCTTTGTGATCCTCTATGGATCAGGCGGCGCCGGGCAGCTCCATCACTTGATACCGTCTCAAAGTTGTTGGTGTCTATCTAAAATTTTTCTATTGAGAACATCCTTGTATACTGTCGTCCTATTCTAGACAATTAAAAAATGGAAGGAAAAATCAGGGACGATTTCTTATTTAATTTTTCAGTTGCCTAGAATATTTTCTTTAGAAGACGTGACTTGGGTATGCGAATAACATGTCGAACGAAGTTGATTATCGAAGATAAGGGCTTCTATATTAGCTAATCCTGCCTCAATCAAGGCGGTTATCTTCGTACGCCGATCCTGCCATTTGGTTCTCAAAATCCTTGTTAGTCAGCACTGGTGATATTTTTCCAGGCACTTGTGAGAGTTGGTATTATGACGGCATTTTAGGCGAACAGTTTGGTCTCAGCGTTGTCGTCGTGGTTACCCCTTCTGTGAGGTTGTGCAAAATTTTTAAGATACCGCAACTGCGGTAGATGCGTTTGATTGGGGACCTAAATCTAAGTATTTTTTTCCTTGACCAGAAAAAACTGAACCGTTACGAGTTATGAGTTTCTCAGAAGCAAATGACAGCTATTATCACACCATATTCTTTACGCGTGACCCTTGATAAACAATTTTCATGAAACCGCCACGGCGGTAGGTGCATTCGATTGGGGATCTAAATTCAAGTGTTATTTATTCTAATTATTGATCGGAGAAACCTTCACCTTGACCAGTTATGAGCTCCACAGACGATAAGCAAATCACAGCCATTATTAACAGTTTTTATGATACCATAACGACGGAGGGTGTGTTAGATTTGGGAACTAAATCCAAGTATTTTTGTACACCGTAAGGAGTTATAAGCTCCACAGGCTATAAGCAAATCACAGCTATTATCGCTACATATTCATTACGCATGGCCCTTGGTGAACTATTTTTATGATACCGCAATGGCGCGGCGGTGGGTGCTTTCGAATGGGGACATTTATCCAATTATTTTTTTCTCTTAATGATTAATCCAAAGAACCTGCACCTTTACGAGTTATGAGCTCCTCAGGCTGTAAGCAAATCACAGCTATTATCAATACATATTCAGGACCCATGATCCTCGATGAACAATTTTTATGATACCGCAACGGCGGGGTTCGATTGTGGATCTAAATCCAAGTATTTTTTGTCCTAATCACCTAACAATTTAGTGTTATACTTATACCTTGGGAGTTGATATCCGGTGCTGCTTAATTTAGAACTTGCTTTTCGAGTGGTTAACTTCAAGACAGATGCTTTTGTATGCTTGGTTAAATGCGTCCTCTGTTTCGGAACCTACGACGTTATTATCGGCATACTGCAGATCGATTATCGTTATTGTACGAACTTTTGTTTTAGCAGGCAGTCTCTTTGAATTAGATAAGCCTCCGTCGAATTAATATAGGATTTCCACACCCTGTAGCAAGTATTCCTCGACCTACTACTAGAGAGATTGAAAATAAAATGGTTGTAATCACCCGGCCTTGGTTAACTCCTGTGCTTATATGAAAAGGCACACCTAGTCCATCATTGCTTAGGACAGTTGCATTCATGTTATCATAAAGCAGGCGAACATTTTGAAATTCCTTTGGGGGACACCAAATTTTCGTCAGTATTTTCCAAACTTTCGCCAAACCTTATGGAATATACAAGCATTTTAAGATTAAGGGGTGCAAGGCAATGCAATTCCTAAATTCTGTTTCTACTCACAGTCATATGGAAGCAGTTGTTTAAACACTGTTCTGTAAAAAAAATGTATACATAAACAGGTATGTTATAAAATTAATAAAAATAAATGTATAGGTGTTCTGCTTTTTTTTATTTAAAAATGTATGTATGTAGAATATGTTACCGTATAGAAACATTCTGTTTAAAAGCAAACTACACAAAAAAGGAAATTATCCCAATTAGCCTGGATTTCAAATAACCAATTAGTTGCGGTCAGATGAGAGGCAACTGATATGCAAATTAGTGTTCTAACAAACTGTGTTTTAGCGACCAGGCTTGTTTTAGAGCAACAAAAACCTGCTAAAAAAGCATTTATAGAGAGAAATTTTATGTAGGTTTTACCCCTAAGAGACTTTTTTAAGCTATAAAGTCGTAGAAATGTAAAAATACTCTGCCAATTTATGGGCACCTAAGCTCACACGATTAATGAAACCCACAATCCAGTGTAAAACCACTGAACAAAACAAACTATAACGTATTTTTTAATCTTCATGCAGAGTTTTTAACATAGTACAAAGTAATATTTTTACCAGAACTCTAATTTTTGAAATCGAGTTACGCGCATAACTCGTTGTTACAGACAGATATAAGGACAGACAGGCATATAGACAGACATACATACAGAGAGATGGTGCGACAACAATGTTTCAAAATCATCTGACATGTAAAGATATATACAAAAATTAAAGTCAAACCAACTCTTTTTTTCTAATTTTTGACATGATCAACATAGCTCGTTATGGTATACGTGTGGGTTAAACCTATTAAACCTTGGTCATATAGAGAAGGACGTTTGCAGGAGCACCGACTGAGGGTGTTTTGGTCTAGCTAAATAAAAAAATTTCTCGTGTACATATAGTTTTAATATTTTAGAAACACGTTTTGTAATAAAAATATGTAGCGATGCCTTTTTAAAAATAAAGTCTTAATGACCAGTTCATTAAAACTTGAAAGTTCTTAAATTTCTTTATCAATTTTTAATATGCAGGTATTTGTTAAATGCGCTTGGTAGCACTAATAATGATCATTAGTATGGATACCGGGGATTGTGGGTTCAAGAGAAATGAGACCACAGATCAGGCATCGAGGAAAGCGGCATTCGCAAAATTTTTCGGACTTGAATCAGTCCTGGAGATATGACAAAATGCTGCTAAATCAACCATATTAAAATGGATGGAGAACAACAACCCCAACAATACTAAAAAATATACCAGAACTGGCTCACTCTAAAGAGTTCACGAAAGCACCTTGTACAAAGGGAGGCAAGAACATTATTGAACTTACCAGACAGCAGATCCGTATAGTTACTGGACCTTTTACGGGTCACTATTGAATATAAGTACCCATACACAGAATGGAAGTAGCAAAAGTAATTGAATGTAGACTCTGTAGGAAGGATGACGAAACAGTCAGACATGTACTGTGCGAATGTCCGGCTATTGCACGTTTACCTCAGAACACTTTTGGTAAACCTCATATTGATTCAGAAGATTTGAAAATTTTCTCACCCAAATTGATAGCTAAAGTTTTTGAAGGATAAGGCATACAATCGTGATAACCCACTTAAAAGTGAGCCATAATATAAATTATCATTATCATCATCAACCCAATCCGATTCAAACAACTAAAACATCATGTCAAAGAGAATTATAACTACATGTACAAATGAGCTAGTTTAAAAGACCGAACGTTGCTGGACTATAGCAGGCACAAAGACTACGGTGGCAAAAGTTCTACCAATTTGGTTTATTATTAACATGAGCAGTGAACCAAAGATATGATGAGAGAAGGGTCCAATGTTATAAATGTATGCGTTTTGTATATTAGTAGTTGATGCAATGCCGGGTTTTATTATCTAATCTTTCACAAATTCTTCTTGGAATCAAAATTGTTTAATAAATGGCACAAAAAAATCTGTTTATTTTAGGATAGATATTAAAAAAGAAATGCGGCACTTCTAAGTGCTCTGTATTATTGTTGTCTAGGCTCGTACTGGAAACTATGAATCATTCTAGTAATAGTAGTAGTAGTAGTAGTAGTAGTCGTTGGGAGGGACCCATAGGTCCGATAAATATGCCAGAGTAGGTACTTTTGACTGGTCTGTCCTTTAAAACAATATCTGCACTTTCATTTGATGTCCAGGTTTGTATACTCGTTACAAAGTCTAGTATGTCCTCCATTTGAGCAAGTGCAACTCTAGCGCGAGTGTCTGTTGCATCATTATTGCGTAGGCCTTATATTTGGCCACGAGGTGTCTTAATGTCTCTTCTTTCTCTCTACAAGCTGGGCACGAAAGGTAGTTCTCAACTTCTATACGTGTCTTGTCGGCACGGTCTTTTTGCTTTTGGTTGGTCTACGAATTCTCTGGTCTGTTTGCAACCCCTTCCTGTTTCCCAATAGTTGAAAGTGCGCTTTGAGTCCGCTTGTTGAATCCGCTCTGCAGTTGTCTTTTTGTCACGCTCAGAAGGGGCTCCAGACTTACATAGGCGGTTCCTGCTTCGTTGCCTGCAAGTGTGTCTTTCTTCTGATTGCCTGGAACCGCCGCGCCGTATGCCCCGAAACCTAGATCAGTGTCACCAGTTTGTTATCGCATAGAGTCTCCAGCGCCTCTGCGCATACTTCCACCAAGCTATCACCAATCTTCAGTGCGCTGAGCGCCTTTAGGGTGGCTTTGCTCTCTGAGCATATACTCTTCTTCTTTATTCCGGACTTCGTCTAGGGTTGCCGCTATTATTATGGCGTTAACGAATTATTCACACTCTTTGTTTCACTTCTTTCTTTAGCTATAAATTTCCAAAAAATCTAAAATCTTAATTTGTTGATCTTTATCACATTACCCAAATTCCCAACTATGTAAGCTGTGTATGTTTTTTATATTTGTTATTGATTTGGTTATTAGTTTAATTAATGTTAATATTAAACACTAAAATACAATATTATCCTACACAGACATTTTAAAAGCCCACAAAAGGTAATTATCAAATATCGATGACATTAAAATAATTTAACCACAAATATGGATTAATACAATTGACAAATTTATATAATTTTTTTAACACAGAATTTGTTTAGCGTTGCCACAAAATTATCCGATCTGTTAAAGTACAGGGTGTACAACTCAAAATATTTTAATGAGTAAAAGAGGAGGTTAAAATAAGAAAAGAAGTTTATATAACATTCAGTTCAGTTCAGTTTTGACTATTTTCGTGTACCAAATGAGAAACAATAAATTAATAATTAAATTTTGAAAAAAATATGCAAATTTTTTAAGAAAACCTATTTTCTTTTTGTTATAAACTTTAATAAATGCAATAATAAACGCAATATTTTTTATTGTTATTAGAAACAAGTCTCCAAGTGGACATTATGTAGAGTTTATATAAGCAAAAAAAACTTTTTTTTATTTTTTACCCATTTTTGTAGGTAAATTTAACAGCCTGTAAGTTCTTTAACTTTTTATTTGATCAAAAAGAATCATATCCCATTTTTTAATCATAATTAGGTTTTATTTTTTGCTAAAATCCCTTCTCTCCTACTCCTCCTTTTTTCTTATTTTGACATGTTCTATCACCCCTTAAAATATTGTGAATCAAGCCGTACACACCCTGTAATTTTTGTGAATTAATACATATACTCGTAAACTAATATTTTGTTACAGCTTGTAGCAAATTAAAGCTATATTTTAATGAAATATACAGGGTTTCTAATGTGAGATGTGAGGGTAGGAGGGGATAGGCTAACCAGAAATGCTATAGATTTTGTGTAGAAAAACAGATATATTGTGTAATGCTCTTGGCATAAAGCTATACAACATTATCCTCCGGGAGGTGAGGACTAATGACAAAAGTGGATCAATTTTTTAAATAATGGTATACCGACGGATCCAAAAAGCCATCAGGCGTTCGATCTGGAGTTGTTAGGGAAAGAGAGGTGAATAATGTTGTGAGAAGACTGAACAGCTGCTGTTATATGCTTAGGCTCTTAAATAAATTTGTTGATAGCGAAACTATTCTCCTAATATACCACGGTAATTGTGATTCTATATTAAGATATGGTGTAATGTTTTGGGGTAACCCAGCCTACGCAAAAAGAGTTTTTATTGTAGAAAAGTGAGCTTTGCGAATTATTTTTGGACTAAATATTATTGAAACGTTTGGGATATAATTTTAAATAATGTTTTTTTCTTAAAATGGACCCAAGAATACCTTCTTCTCTATTAGCATCTTATTCATTAATACTCTGTATATTGATCTTCGTATTAACTAGTTTATAAGGTGTGTTGTCATTTTCTACTTTTTAGTCTTTAAAAGTCTTGTTTAGCCTTCTTTCTCTAATAATTATCTATATCTATGCTATGTTAAGGAACGGTGCTGTCGCAAATGCATGGTTAATAATATTGGGATAAAAAGTTTTAAAAAATCCTTGATATTAGCAAAGCACTAACAACTACCCTAAAAAATAATGTAACTATGAAGCCTGAACATAATTTCATAAAAAACGGATTTTATGTATAACAAAAGATTATGCTCGACCTTTTTTGTAATAAGCCAAAAAAACTAAGCTATTTCATCTTAAGTCTAAATTCGCTTAACCCAATATTTTTCAGTAGAGGCCTCTCGGTTCATGTAGACTTTTATAAAGACAAACCCAGAAATAGCAAAATTGACATATCTTTTAGGGTGCGTGTTCATTTGAGAGAAAAACTGTCGAAAACTGCTCCGGCAATGGACATAATTTAGAGAGTAACTACCAGTTTGCTATGGTATTATTAATTATAATTATAATTAGGAAACAAAAGGTAAACACAACTCTAGGAATGATATCCGACGTCATGCCCAACACGGTATAGAGCAGAAAGCTATGCAACATTATTCCTCCAAAGAGGGAGGACTGGTCAACGGACAGGACTAATTTTTTAAATAGCGATTGGTCATGGTATACCTCAGGTGCTGGATCTGGAGTTGTAAGTACCCAAGAAAATGTCGACATTAAACATAATCTCAGCCAATTGGCCAACAAATTTTAGGCGGAACTTATAGCAATTGAATTGTATACCCGGTGGTTTACTGACCACGAGTAGACCAACAGGACAATAAAAATCTTTACTGACAGTCAAGCAGAAGCAAGGGCACCTGATTTTTATACTCTGTCATCGAGAACCGTGAAAAGCTTCAAGAACTCTTTGAATTCTGGGCATGTGGGAAATGAGGACTCAGCACAAACAACAAGAGAAGCGGTGTCTACCGAATTTTTCTGCCTCGAACCAGCCCTGGACATAGCATACAATGCTGCTAAATCTACCATATTAAAATGAATGCAGAACAATACTGGATAAAATACCAGAACTGGCTCACTCTAAAGCTTTTATTAAAGGAACTTGTAAAAGGAGAGCCAGAAACATCATTGGACTTATCGCACAGGAGATCTGTCTAGTGAATGGACTTTTTACGGGCTCCTGTCGACTAAGAGTACCAATATACACAGAATGGGACTAACAGAAGAGACCGAATGTTAACTCTATACGGAGCATCACAATGAGTGTGCGAATGTCCGACTTTTACACGTTTATATTAGAAAAAATTTTTATATTAGAAAACTAATAGCTAACCTTTTTGGAGGACTGGGCATACAGTGGTGAGATATCACTCAAAAGTGAGCCACATTAGACCCAATGTTAGTCGCACTCCAAGGCCCAGATTGCTTTAAACATTAGGCAGCGCGAGCGTATAGAGCGTTATCTTCTTTATTGTTTATTCTGGTCCTTGAAGCTTTTGTTAAAATGATTGAAACAAGCGGATATATTGGCACCAATTCAACGCAGATAGTTAAAAACGCTAGTGATATATTTCTGTTCATAGTATCGACGAAAGACATTTGACTGAAACTCTAACAGTTCAAAGAAACAAAGAGATATATGCTCATAATTTTTAGGTATTTAATTATAGTTTCGAGCAAGCGTTAAGATGTACATAATCCATCAACGGAAACAAAGTGTATTAAACTTATCAAAAACTGTTCAGCTTAAAGATTTTTTCCAACAAAAAATCTACGCTAGAATAATTAGGGCTGTAGTGACACATGGCTGCGAATCATGAAGACCTACAAAAGCGAATGAAAAAAACCAAACATATTTAAAAAATTTATTCTTAAGATCTTGAACCCAGTGCCAACAGAAGACACGAGTGAATTATAAATTAAACTAGGTAATACATGAGGTAAACAACGTTGGATTTATAAAAAGTAGAAGATCAGTTTGGTTAGGAAATGTACAGAGGATGGATGAGGCAAGGACACCAAGAAAAATAATAAATTGGAAACTTGCATAGAGTATGAGGGAGGCCACAAAAAAGTTGATAGACGATGTCAAAGATGACAACAAGAATATGGGAATAAGAAATCGGCGAAGAATCGTAGCAGAGAGGCAAAATTGAGGTCTCTGGTTAATTGGGCACACTCCAGGTGTTTTAGTGTCACTTGAAGAAGAAGAAGGAAAAGTAGAGAGCGGTTTGCTAGAAGAGCATGAATTTGATGTCGTGGAGAAACTCTCAAACTTCCCATTGATTCCGAAATGTGTCGTGCAGATATCGTAGCAGAGAGAGATCTATGCAAAATTCCCTTTTGATATTCAAAATCTGTCAATTTTACCACATGTTTCTAGTAAGGATCTTAAGGTCCTAGTAACAAAAATAAAGCGATTACGTTGTTCAGTTTAAGGATTTGCCATCCCCAGGGCCACAACCTTTATTAGAACGTACGAGGCTTTTTCATGGTTTTTCCGGTTTTTCTTAGGATTTATTGATATCGGCTTTACTTCGCTTATTGTGCAAGGGTGTTGTATTATTGGACTACATCGTCTATACAAACAAAAGATATGTTATATAGTAGGAAAGTGAAATTTCGTAATTGGAATTTATTTTCTTTTCTTTCTGGATTATTTTGACTTCGTATATTTGTTTGTTTAAATCCTTATCTTTATTTGGGACAATTTTTTCAATTACTTCTC
The DNA here is from genome assembly GCA_963576565.1 of Aspidapion aeneum. Lineage (NCBI taxonomy): Eukaryota > Metazoa > Arthropoda > Insecta > Coleoptera > Brentidae > Aspidapion > Aspidapion aeneum. The sequence continues at coordinate 15,761,170 of OY755045.1, read as the reverse complement.
TATAAGCCAGAAACTTAAAATTTGGTAGGTATACAGGGTATACTACTCCTTTTAAGTCGGTACGGTTTCTATCTTCGGTATTATTAAAGCTACGAGGTCGGTCAAATTGACAAACTCACTAATACGGCAAATTGTGAAGAAGGACAGATTCATCAAAAGTCGAAGATTAGCTTCGTTAAGTGATGTACAGAAAATGAATAAGACAAGGATACTAGGAAAAACTATGAACTGGATACCTGCAGGAAGGAGAGTGAGGGATGCCACGATAGAAGTAGATGGACGATGCAAAAGATGACATCAAGAATATTGGAATAAGAAGGCGATGAAGAATCATACTAGACAGTTAAGAATAAAGGGCTCCAGAGGATTAATAAGGCTAAAACCCAGAGCTATTTACTAAAAAAGAATGCACATATTGTCAAAAAGAAACTGTCGAAAATCTGATTTCAAAATAAGACAGTGCTATAGCAGAAGTCATGAAGCAGAGAGAGATCTAAGCAAAGTTTTCCCTTAGCCCCTTCAAAAACTCACGATCTGTCAATTTCACCATGTGCCTCTTCAGTAAAGATCTTAAATTCTTAGTACATTTAACGACAATGACAAATATGATTGACAATATAATTTTTAAATTTAAAAACCTCGTTTGGCTAGTTGCCGTGGTTCTCCTTTAATGAATTTTTAAATTACAAACTAAATAAACTTTCCGCTAAATTTAATTTTGCTTTTCGGTTTTCATCACCTCAGTTTCATAGCCTTTTTATCCATTTTGGTTGTGCTGTACTGATGATGTCTAAGAAGGCAGTAACATCGATGTATACCACTACCGCTATTTGAGGATAAGCCCGAAGTTTTATTTATTTAGCCTTTATGTAACTAGGCTTTTTGTGATCCAAATAACTTATTTTAAGTGAAAATATACAAGTTTTAAGTTATGAATTGCTAATAATGTAGAACGTCTAGAAAAAGTTTCTGAACGTCGTTCAATTGGCCTTGGTAGCCAATACAAAACTACTAAATTTAATTAAATTTGTTTACAAGATGAAGTTGGTATTTTTGTAAGTAAGTGTACTCAGTGTCAGCATGTAATTACTTACATTCTGACATTATGCCGAGTTCAATAAGTTGCTCTATCAGGGTGGTCCGTGTTTTTTCGGGGATGAAAACAGCTAACTGCTGCACCTCGAAAATGCACCGTTGCAAATTCCCTTTATTTGTGAGCTTTGGCAAAGGAAATTCAACTCAGAGATCTTCCACAAAACAAACATTACAAATAAGGTAGGACTTGAAAATTGTATTAAAGTAAGTAATAGGTTTTAAAGTTATTAACGACACGACCTCGTAAACAACTTTCAAATAGTTGCAAGGCTGCTTTTTGAGTTGAAATGATTGTTGCAAAGACCTCTTACCTTTTCTTAACTTCATATTAGAAATTTTAAAACTTACCACTTAGAATAAAAAAACCACATGCCATGATAGTCTTATTGTCTCTGTTGCAGTGTCCCAGTAGTCCCAAAAACACGGCAAGAAGAAGCATTAATACGGCTCCGCTGCATAGCACCGTGCAGGACCTAAAACAAAGAGACAAATAATATACTTTGTTTAAACTTAACAGCATATAGGTTATTACCTATATATCTATACGTATTCTGCCGACGCACAAAAGGTGTTCAGCAAATAGATTAGGAAGAGGAATGAAAAATCAAGGTTACCGCTACAGGAAGGCCCAATGAGCTACCTGGACAGTGCAAAGTGTGGGTTAAAGGACAGACCTGGGGCATGGTTAAAAGTACATTCTCTGACCTAGTTGATGTACCTGCGGGTCACCATCCTGCCACTACCATGACTACTACTTGTGTCCCATTTACTAGGGGACACTAGCCCTTACCTGCGAATCGCGACTAACAAAAAATGCCCAAATATCGCATTTTTGCGCAAGCTCAAAGGGCATTAATACTTTAGATTATGTTGTTGCACATAATAAATAAGAACGACGTTTTGTTGAAGCAAGGCTCAATGAGCTGCCTGGACATCAAATAAAATTTTAAAGTGTGGGTTAAGAGACAGACCTCCAACTACAATCACTACTAATTCTTGTGCCCCTGTACTAGAGGACTGTAGCCCTTACCAGCAAACCGCTACTAACAAAAAAACACTCAAACATTGCATTTTAGCGTAAGCTCAAAGGGCAGTAATACTTTAGATTATGTTGCTGCGCAAAATAAATTAGGACGACGTTTTGTGGGTGCAAAAACTTTCGATGAACCATACTTCTCTGTTTAAAATAAAGTTAGCAAAAGCGCTTTCAACAAAGTGTTTTTGTTTCATGCCAGTAAAGATTAAACGTCGGCGGCGCTTCGCGTTGCATCCTTTGTCATACTAAGGCCACTAACATCCTGTTATGATTACGTAATTTCTCGTGCATTACTTTTGTTTTCACTCGCATTAAGATGCCCGAAAATGTAAATTGTTCTAATATTATTAAGAAGTTATGCCTATTGACTTCATTAACCAGTTAACGATTTCTCAACTACAATTATCATCAAATCATAGTCCTCTCCTGGATGGAGCACTTTGTAAGTAGTTGTAAATAAAATGGGGTCCTTTGCTCCACAGTATTAAAAAGAGCTGCATTTTAAACTAAATACTTAGTTTTATGAGAATTTTTTTAACTTTGTGGATCAAAGAACCCTATTCTACTCACAGCAACTATTATTTCGCAACCATATATTTTACCTTCAGTTTTATGAAACAGTTTTAGTAGTAAAGACATCGAGTACAAAAACGTTTCTACAATGTGTCACTTGCTAGAATCGATCTTAACGTTGACTGGCCGGTTTAAAATTGTCATGATTGCAACTTTCCTTATGAGTCCACGCCGTATTTTTATAAAGTATGAATTATTTACAAATATGACGCCGTCGTACTTGAATTGCAGAAATTTTAATATTATCTAGATTTTTTTGTTTTTTAGAGACATGCATATTTAGACGCACGTCATAGTTTTTTTTATTTCTTGGTAAATTAATTTTCTACCTTTATACTTTTAGAGTAGAAGCTATAGTGACCTTTCAAGAGCTGCCAAATTAATTTAATTAAATGCTCAAACTTGCCACCCTGTTGTGCTAAACAATAAAATAAACGGTTATAAGTTCCCTGCTGTACATTGCCTAACATCTCAGTGTGATCGAATTAAAAGCATCTTCAATTTGAATTCGAAGTTCGGATTAATTATGAGCTCGAATGTAATCAAATATAAATATATTATTTTTGACATAACATACGGTTAGGTAATGCGATCTAGGGGGCCATCTCGTCATACTGCGTCTGCTTAATACTCGTAGGGAAAAAAATTCGTATAAAAATTCTCTGGCGGGTAAAACGTCGTGTGCTGGACACCCATCTTGCTAAAACCAAACATCCGGCAATTGTTGAATTGCAGGAACACCTTGATTTTGCAACAAGTTTAAATAAGCGGCTCCATTCAAGTTACCAACAATGAAAAATGCCCCTATGTTATTGTCTCTAAGAACCCCCGACTAAACATTTAATTTTTGAGGGTATTTTGTTCGCATATTTACCGTCAAATGTTTATTTTCTTTTGCCCAATAGCGAGCAATTGATGAATTGTGCGCATTGTGTAAGGAGAAAGTACTTTCGTCAGTAAATAAATATTACTGACAAATTTTTTATCCTGATTTGCACGATCGATCATTTTTTAAGAAAATTTCATCCTTAAAATATTCAAAAGAAGCTATTATTACTAACGGGATATTATTTAGGATAAATTTTTACACCACAAGAAAATAAACGTATTACGTTATAACGCAATCCCTTCACAACGTTAGCTGAATCAAAAAATTATCTACCAAATTGAGGAAAAAAAGGGTCGCGTTTGAGGCAAAGTCTATGTTTTGACAAAACATTTGCACGCGATGCACAAGGTTGAGTGCTCGACAAGATGCTATGTGGGTTTTCTTAAATGGACTCATACCCTAAGCCGAGTTTATTATTACCAGTGGCCTTATGTTGGAACCAACAGTTTCGCTTCGTTTTTAATAGAAAATGGATTTTTGATGCTTTTTTAATAATAATAAAAGGAAACAAAGTGCAGTAGCGAGTCCTCTAGGATTAAAAGAGGTAACAGAACAGAGAACTACTTTAAACGTTTTAATGGAAAAAGGAACAAAACATTTTACAATAACTTTGATCATACAATTTAGAATTGAAAAAGATTGTCACGTCTATAAAAACCTAGATACAACGCAGATTTAGAAAAAAAAAACTATTTTTTAGAATGCACAAATTAAATAACTAGTTCATAGGTACAACTGGTTGCTAAAAAACATTTTTTTTTTTAATTTGTTTTCGCAGGATTTTCTCCCGGGTTTCAACTTCATTCCGGTGCTCACGCACATGGATAAAAAGCTGGCTGGATCAGACTTCGTCATGGCAGACTTATTTAGAGGTTCATTACTTTTTTACCGTTGTTTCTATTGGAACTTTTTTTTGAATGGTGCTGATTATGCTGTCTTTGCATGATTTCTAGATTTTTTAGGCTCTTCAGTGTGGCATGCGGGATTTCACCTGTATTGGTATTATGGTTACGTTGTTTATCCCGTTGAACAATGGTATGTATTTCTATTCGTTAATTTTTTCTTGATGTTTTCGTTGCCGGTTTGTTGATAATGCTACGGCTATGTCAATAAGTTATGTTTGTTTATCTTGCTTATCTACGAACACAATATCTGGTCTATTACTTTTATTATTATTAACTTGGTGAATACCGTCACGGTCCTCTTAAATTTAAGTGATCACGTAGTTTTTAAATTTAAATATAGTTACTTGTTGTAAAAATTTTATTAATGTAGCTCTGTAAATCTCTGAAGTGTAATATCGTCTTATACTTACTTATGACTAAAACACCGTAAGAGTTTGTATACAAACAGCACACGTTCACAAAAAAGTCATTAAAATTACTGCGGACAATAATTCAAACTTGGGGTTTGGAAAAAGTCCGCTCATTTTCCCGCCAATATTGCTAGATGTAAAGGACGTGGGCCCGCCTTGACATACCCATAATCAATATGACATCAGAATTATCGTTATAAAAACATAAAAAATATTTTAAAACACCTTTTTATAAACTTACATACATGTCTAGTCTAGAGTGGAGCACTGCATAATGAATGTATTAGCTCACACTACTACTATACTATAGTAGTGTGAGCTATGGTAATCCTAATTTTTTCGAGAAAAAAAAAGTTGCTCCGATTTCAAAATTTTTATATATCTTTGCGTTTCAGATGATTTTGAAATTTTTTGTCTTGCTGTCTGTCTGTCTGTCTGTCTGTCTGTCTGTCTGTCTGTCTGTCTGTCTGTATGTCTGTCTGTCTGTATATCTGTCTGTAACGACCAACCCGCATAACTCAAAAACCGCTTGTCCGATTTAAACGAAATTTGGTACCTAGGCTGAGTCTTGTGCCGTGGTGGTCTCATTAAAAAATGAACGAAATCCACCAAACGCAAGTCACATAAAAGGGTGGGGGTAGATTTCAAAAATGAGAGTTTATGTGAAAATATGGCGTGTGTGATATCAAACGAAAGGTAATTAAGTCTGGAGTTAAACAAAATGAATTTTAAGTTATTTAAAAAAAAAGGTGGAGGTAGATGTCAAAAATTAGAGTTTAAGTGAAAATATGGCGTGTATGATATCAAACAAAAGGTAAATGAGTCTGGAGTTAAACAAAATACATTTAAGTTTTCAAAAAAAGGGTGGGGGTAGATTTTAAAAATTAGAGTTTAAGGCAAAACATGCCTTGTGTGGTATCAAACGAAAGGTAATTGAGTCTGGAGTTGAATAAAATATATTTCAGTTTTTAGTTATATGAGCTCACACGTACACTATAACTACAGTACTTAGTGTGAGCTTAGGTGCCCATAGATTGGCAGAGTATTTTTTACACGTACTAAAATTCAAATTAAAATGCATACAAAAAATTGACGTTTTCCGCACGCTGCCAGAAAAACGGTTACTCAAAATGAAATAAAAAAATATTGTAAAAATTTACTTTTAGTTACTTTTTAAATAAATAATCTTTTTTTTATTTCTTTAAAAGGTATGTCAATGTCAAAAACTGAAATTTCATTAAAAAAACGTGTCTTTAAGTGGAAAAACTGTATAGTTTGTAAAATATGAATTTTCAAAGTTTTGCCATTTTGGTCTTATGGGTTTTCCTATACTAAAAATCGGCAAATGACGTTTTTTGGAATCTCAACTCACTCAGTGGTTTTTTCGTATCTCTATGACGCCACAATACTGCAACTCGGTGCTTTTTTTGATAAACTGTATAGTTTGTAAAATATGAATTTTCAAAGTTTTGCCATTTTGGTCTTATGGGTTTCCCTATACTAAAAATCGCTAAATGACGTCTTTTGGAATCTCAACTCACTCAGTCGTTTTTTCGTATCTGTATGGCACCACAATATGGCAACTCAATGCTTTTTTTGATAAACTGTATAGTTTGTAAAATATGTATTTTCAAAGTTTTGCCATTTTGGTCTTATGGGTTTCCCTATACTAAAAATAGCTAAATGACGTTTTTAGGAATATCAACTCACTCAGTGGTTTTTTTGTATCTCTATGACGCCACAATACTGCAGCTCGGTGCTTTTTTTGATAAACTGTATAGTTTGTAAAATATGAGTTTTCAAAGTTTTGCCATTTTGGTCTTATGGGTTTCCCTATACTAAAAATAGCTAAATGACGTTTTTTAAAATATCAACTCACTCAGTCGTTTTTTCGTATCTCTATGACGCCACAATACTGCAACTCGGTGCTTTTTTTGATAAACTGTATAGTTTGTAAAATATGAATTTTCAAAGTTTTGCCATTTTGGTCTTATGGGTTTCCCTATACTAAAACTCGCTAAATGACGTTTTTGGGAATATCAACTCACTCAGTGGTTTTTTCAAATCTCTATGACGCCACAATACTGCAACTCGGTGCTTTTTTTGATAAACTTTATACTTTGTAAAATATGAATTTTCAAAATTTTGCCATTTTGATCTTATGGATTTCCCTATACTAAAAATCGCTAAATGACGTTTTTTGGAATCTCAACTCAATCAGTGGTTTTTTCGTATCTGTATGGCGCCACAATATGGCAACTCGGTGCTTTTTTTGATAAACTGTATAGTTTGTAAAATATGTAATTTCAAAGTTTTGCCATTTTGGTCTTATGGGTTTCCCTATACTAAAAATAGCTAAATGACGTTTTTTGGAATATCAACTTACTCAGTGGTTTTTTTGTATCTCTATGACGCCACAATACTGCAGCTCGGTGCTTTTTTTGATAAACTGTATAGTTTGTAAAATATGAATTTTCAAAGTTTTGCCATTTTGGTCTTATGGGTTTCCCTATACTAAAACTCGCTAAATGACGTTTTTTAAAATATCAACTCACTCAGTGGTTTTTTCGTATCTCTATGACGCCACAATACTGCAACTCGGTGCTTTTTTTGATAAACTGTATAGTTTGTAAAATATGAATTTTCAAATTTTGCCATTTTGGTCTTATGGGTTTCCCTATACTAAAACTCGCTAAATGACGTTTTTGGGAATATCAACTCACTCAGTGGTTTTTTTGTATCTTTATGACGCCACAATACTGCAACTTGGTGCTTTTTTTGATAAACTGTATAGTTTGTAAAATTTGAATTTTCAAAGTTTTGCCATTTTGGTCTTATGGGTTTCCCTATACTAAAAATAGCTAAATGACGTTTTTTGGAATATCAACTTACTCAGTGGTTTTTTTGTATCTCTATGACGCCACAATACTGCAGCTCGGTGCTTTTTTTGATAAACTGTATAGTTTGTAAAATATGAATTTTCAAAGTTTTGCCATTTTGGTCTTATGGGTCTTGATAAACTGTATAGTTTGTAAAATATGAATTTTCAAAGTTTTGCCATTTTGGTCTTATGGGTTTCCCTATACTAAAACTCGCTAAATGACGTTTTTGGGAATATCAACTCACTCAGTGGTTTTTTCAAATCTCTATGACGCCACAATACTGTAACTCGGTGCTTTTTTTGATAAACTTTACAGTTTGTAAAATATGAATTTTCAAAATTTTAGCCATTTTGATCTTATTGGTTTCCCTATACTAAAAATCGCTAAATGACGTTTTTTGGAATCTCAACTCACTCAGTGGTTTTTTCGTATCTGTATGGCGCCACAATATGGAATTTCAGTGCTTTTTTTGATAAACTGTATAGTTTTTAAAATATGTATTTTCAAAATTTTGCCATTTTGGTCTTATGGGTTTCCCTATACTAAAAATAGCTAAATGACGTTTTTTGGAATATCAACTCACTCAGTGGTTTTTTCGTATCTCTATGACGCCACAATACTGCAACTCGGTGCTTTTTTTGAGAAACTGTATAGTTTGTAAAATATGAATTTTCAAATTTTGCCATTTTGGTCTTATGGGTTTCCCTATACTAAAACTCGCTAAATGACGTTTTTGGGAATATCAACTCACTCAGTGGTTTTTTTGTATCTTTATGACGCCACAATACTGCAACTTGGTGCTTTTTTTGATAAACTGTATAGTTTGTAAAATATGAATTTTCAAAGTTTTGCCATTTTGGTCTTATGGGTTTCCCTATACTAAAAATCGCTAAATGACGTTTTTTGGAATCTCAACTCACTCAGTGGGTTTTTCGTATCTGTATGACGCCACAATACTGCAACTCGGTGCTTTTTATGATAAACTGTATAGTTTGTAAAATATGAATTTTCAAAGTTTTGCCATTTTGGTCTTATGGGTTTTCCTATACTAAAAATCGCTAAATGACGTTTTTTGGAATCTCAACTCACTCAGAGGTTTTTTCGAATCTGTATGACGCCACAATACCGCCTATACTGGGAACGGGCTCCTAAAAATGACTACTACAAGCGTACCCGCATCCTACATTTTAAAAAACTTCATCATATCGTCTAAGGTTACAGATAGATTGTGCCGCGCTCTCAGCAACGCCATCTCTTTTCTAAGCTTAAAAAAAAAACAGCTAGTATTAGTTACCTTACGATAAATACCTTTTAGTTTGTTTAAAAAACTGCCAAGTTACCGGCTACGTCAACTTAAGATAATGGCTTTGTCTCTCACAATATTTTTTTAAATTTAAATTTAAAATAAATTTTGACAACGCCAAATCATCACATTTATAAATTGTCAACTTCATTTGAAAGCAGTTTCTTTCAAATTTTAATAAAAGCGTCTACTTTTTTAATCTAAGCCATACGTTGGGGTTTATTTGATTCCAATATGCCGAAACGCTTATATAGTCTAAATTATACGCATTTGTAATGACGTCACCAGGTGAGAAAAAGACGTTTGGAGTAGATATTTTTGCCAATCAATGTTTTTTGATTGACAGTGACGGATACTTCACAGAACCAATTACCTACTTATTTGAATCATAGACACTACTTTTTTTAAAAAGTTTATTGTCACCGCTGTTTGTAATATTCTAAACAAAGATAAACAAAAATGACGTAATTAAAAATGGGTATAATTTGGACTATAGCAGCTATTTTCTATTAATGGTTTGAATACGCTTTAGTGATACATTTATATAAGTACGTGATTTGTAAGTTTTTGTTTTCTAATAGGCGCCTTTCTTAGGCTTTGAACTAACGATAATTTGGTAGCATTTCGACACTCATTGCAAAAATCAGCCGAGACGCGTGATCAAAGGAAAAACCGAAAATTACGCGGATATTCAAGAGAAACAAGCCTCTTTTTGATCTTGTGGTTTTTTGCGATTTACTTACTCTTCTTAATGTGAAATTTTGTTTATGTCTACAGTAGCAAATTTATTTAAAACATTTTAATTTCCACGCTGAAAGGCACTCAAAAGGTTTTTAGAAACCTTTGACAACGTTTTGAGCAGAAAAAACTCTCCAATCGAGTTGAGCTTTTACTTTTACCTCTACCCACATTCTTCAATTAACTTTTATTTCAATAGGTTTACTTAAGTGCCTTATCACCTTTAGATATGAACAGCCCAGTCGTTTCGACGAAGTTAAGTATATCTGATGAATTAAAAAAATTAAGTACAATGTTTTCTAAACAATTTATCCAGGCCAAAAAGAGGTTTTTACAAACTTAGAGTGGGAAGAAATAGGCTTCAAAGTAAGAGAACAATACATGAACCACCTAGGATATGCTGACGATATCGCCTTAATAACAGATAAGAAAGAAGGACTGATAAAAATACTGGAAGAACTGGATACAGCAGCTTAAGTATGAACTACACTAAAACTAAAATTATAACAAACACAGATGAAGATACTACAATCAGAATAGACCAAGAAAAAATAAGACAAGTGGAGTAATATATATACCTGAAACAAACTATTAAACTAAAAAAAGAAAATTAAGCAGCTGAAATTAAGAGACGATTAAGATTGGCCTGGGCAGCATTCGGTAAATAAAGCTACATATTAAATAATAAGAACTATCCTTCGTACTTCAAAACGAAAGTGCCTAACCAATGTATCCTTCCTGTATTTATCTATGGGTCCCAGACCTAAACTCTTATAAAATCAAACATGGATAAGGTAATAAAAGCTCAAAGATTAATTAAAATAAAACAAAAGTAAGGGATGTCAAAGGAGAAGTTGTAAAATTAACATGTAAATTTGACGGTCATAACATCAAACAGAAAGACGATCGATTGTACAAATCTATTACAAACAAATGATTGGAGCGGACGATTTGAACAAACATGTGGAGACCCGACGGATGGATATTGCGACAGACAAAGAAGAGTAGAAGATATTGAGGGAGGCCTTTGTTTAAATATGGATCGAAGAAGGCTAAATAGATAGGTAGATGGTTCTCTAGATTTGACAATTTAAATAATGCATTATAACTGATTTTGTCCTAAGCCTGACAAAATCTTGTAACGCCTTCTTATCTTGCTCTTAATTTCGGCACTGGCTCCTATACAGCTGTGGCCTTTAGTCCTAATATGTGCTTGTTTTCTTAGTTGTTTGATATATTTAAATCCGAAGTGTAATCCACATGGCTGTAATTAATATGCAATAAATAGAGCAATCAATGCAGGTGTAAACAAATACGGTAATCATTGGTAATCAGATTCACAATATGATGGATAAATCGTACATCCTTTACATGAGCGATAACGTTCTAAAGCTTGCAGGGATAAAGTGAGTAGGGCTACAATCCTGCAGCATCACAAGGTACCTAGCTGAGGCTAAAATAAATGGCTTGAATTCGTGCCATTCAGAGAACGGACTTAAGTAAAACAGAAAACCGATCACAGGGTATTCTGGGGTAGGACAGGTCACTCGGATATAAGAGGTAATGAGGCAGCCAATAGACAAGTCAATGCAGGTGTAGTCAAATACCGTAATCAGATTCACAATATGATGGTTGTCTCAGTCTAAAGCTGGCAGAGATAAGGTGAGTAGGGCTATGACCCTGCAGCATAAGATGGTACCTAGCTGTAGTTAAAATGATATATGATTAGAAAAACACTTTACTGAGAATAGTACAGGTCACTGGTTCTTTGGACCACACGCAATCCGTTTAAGTATATCAACAAACGACTCCTGGCATAGTTGCAGAGAAGAGAAGGAAACCATTAACACACGACATCTTCTGTGTATGTGTAACCTTCTTCCCATTCTTCCATAATCCATAAGCTCAGAGAAATTGCCCGATTTATAAACAAAACTGTCAAACTTCTATCTCGTTTACTATATTTATTTGACAACCAGATGACTCTCCATATCTGTAGGCTCACCACTGTCCTACCAAAGTTCTTTCTTTTAGATCGTTATCGATGCCTTCTTAGTCCAAGTTAAGAGTGGAGTTTATTTAATTTATTTAATATTTAGGCTGCTTAGAAAAAGAAGGAAAACACTTTACTCAGGATAGTACATCTACTGTGTATATGTAACTTTCTTCCCATTCTTCCATAATCTATACAACTGAAGCACATATATAGAGCTCAGCACAATTGCCCGAATTTAAAACAAAACTTCCAAACTTCTATCTCGTTTGCTATATTATTTTGACTACCAGATGACTGTTCATATCTGTAAGCCCACCTCTTTCTTACCACAGTTCCTTCTTTTATATCGTTATCGATGCCTTTTTAGTCCAAGTGAAAAGTGGAGTGTATTTAATTTATTTGGTATTTAAGCTGCTTAAAGAAAGCCTTTATAAATTAATTTAGGCTAGCATCTGTAGCTTTATTACATCTTGCTTTAAAATTTTTATAAAATCGGATACCTTAATGCTTGTTTTAGCTTTAATGTAGATGCAAAGTAAGTAAAGCTTTATTTTACGTTTTCATTATTATAATAAGTTACCTACCTCGCTACTAATTTATTTTAACATTTTCACCCTTAACTCAGCTTCAACACAGCAATTCGCAACTTGAGACCAACAAACTTTTCTAGGCGCAAAACTTTTCGCTTTCTTTTTGTAAACTTCACACAAAGCTATCAAAACGAACAGGCCACGAGTCCCCCAGTTGATGACATCAGAGCTTTAAAAGCAATAAATGAAGGCGTGATGTCTTTATCGTAATAGACCAGAGAGAGATAGTGGAAGCGAGTGAGAGGGATAGAGACAGAAAGAAGGAAAAACGGTTGCTGTTAAACAAGTAGAAACAATCTCTCATTTTTTGTATTGTTTAATTAGGTATTTTATTTATTTACATTTTCAACTTTTCGAGTAATTTTTATATTTAAAAAAAAATATTTTTAGAAGAAATTTGGTTTAAAAAAAATGGGGTTTGAATACATACATGTACATAATATAAAAAAAAAATATTTAAAATTTAATTTTTTTGAATTTTTTTTTTTTTAATTTTTTTGTCACATATATTTGAAGTAATATTGAGAAGCTGTTTAATAAATTTGTTGCACAAAAACAACAGTACTTTAATAAAACTCTATTTAAATACCTAATAGGGGAAAGCGTCCATTTTCCCAGGAAGAGGCCTGTATTTTTTTGTTGGCCTTTTTATAAACTTCACAATGGGACCGCAAAAATATGAACCAGTTAACAAAATGGGTTTATTTTCCCAACTTCACTGCGAGATTATACTTTTAAGTAAAAACAAGTAGTAAATAATGAACTCCTGTAGTTCTTGCATAGATTAGTATTTTCAAATAGAATACTAAGTAGAGTTTTTTACAGTTTTAGTCGATTGATAGGTCGATCGATTGGGCCCATCGCACCGAATTCTAAAATTTCCTTTCTTAACTATGGATTTTTAAATTTGTTGCACCGAGCAAAAATCTTCTGTCATTTGTTAAGATGCGTGTGTGTGAACCTTGTGACCCAATCAGGCAATGCCGCTGTTTCAACCAACTAAATTTTTAAACTTTGGAAAAACAACAACAACACCCACAAGAATTTTATTTGAAAATGGTTTGTAAATTACAATTGTAGCAAGTCAAAATTTTTATAACAGAAAAAATATCTGAATAGGTACATACAAAAAATTCTTAAACTAAGCTAAATACACTAAAGAAATAAAAAAATTCCTAACATACACAAAAACAAGAACAAGATGACTAAAACGGGAACAAAACAGAGTTTAAATTTTAAAATGTTAAAAAAATGCTAACGTCTTCACTCCGCTCAAAACCCTCCACCACCATCTCAACAACTTTAGATAAAGCATGAACGGCTGATCTACCCTTCCTAAAACCAAACTGGTTGTCTTTAATTAATCCATTGCTGACAAAATAATTTTCGAGCTTTTTTTTTAAAATAATTTCAAATATTTTTCCAAAGATTGGTACTATTGAAACTGGTCTATAGTTTTCCAGTGAATTCTTATCTCCTTTTTTAAATAAAGGAACCACTCTTCCCACTTTAAAGCATTCCGGGAAAATACCAAATTGTATACACTTATTATATAACGTTGTAAGAGGAACAACTAATTAAAATAACATTTCTGTTCCGATTTTGGCATTAATGTCATATACATCAAATGAGCTGGTATTTTTAAGGCTACATATTGCTTCATGAACCTCTCTGTCAGAAACTGGAATAAAGTATAAAGAGCAATTTTGCAAGAGTTTTGTCAAAAGCCATCAATTTTTCTGTGTCAAGCCAAGTTTGCCTTCAAAAATTTATTTAAAAAAATGAAAGTTCTTGAGTATTGGAAGAATATTATCATAATAACCCAAGGTCTAAAAATTATAATGAAATTAGGGTAAAAATCGTCTTGTTACATCATGCAGTGCAGTTAGATTTAAATGCAAGGGTTTTCTGACACTGGTCAGTCCTATCCTACCCTTAGCGCTGTACCTACCAGGCTGTGAACAACAGTTAACCCGAAAATCAGACGAAAATACTGTCATAAAAATTAGAAAAGAGAACTTTATTTAAATTATTTTTCTTCCTTACAAATCATTTTGTAATCGATACATAGGTAACTTTTTCACAAAAACATTATGCCAAAAAAACCAAAATCCAGCCTTATTTTTTGCAATAAAGTTTTGCGAAATCATTTTAAATTTAAAGATTTTTTACAGTTTTTATTTTAAAAAAGCATGTTTCTTACTTTATTTACGCACAAAACAAAAAGAAACTTTCACTTTAATCACAACACTCTGCTCATTTATAGGTATTGTCAGTTGCTATGGCTATGCTAGACGGGTAACATTATGTGACCAACATCTTATCTTTAAGCAGCTCTTAAGGAACAGCGAAGTCCCGGAAAAATGTTTCAAGCCATGCATCTTGGCTGCCAACTATACATATAACCAGACGTAACTATAAATCCATTTTAAGAAGCAGAAATGATTCGTGTAAATGAAAGACTTGAAAACTACTTACACAAGGGTAGGGTAGTGATATACATTTTTTTAACAAGTAAGACCAGTGATCTCGTTACCTTTTTATAATAAATAATGACTCAATAAAAGGAACAAAATATTGTTACGAAAATAAAGAAAATACATAGTCATTACTACATCCACACAGCATAGTTTATTTTACTTTTGTGCGATCTCTATGCAAGACTGGATTTGGAATTTTCTTTTCTTTTGTGCGCGAAATTTTTCTCAAAAGTTTGTTCTTTTGAAGTCGCATTCAATTTGTTTAGCCTGGGTTAAAATAAAGTTTGCCTTGATACACAATAAGACGTTCTGCGTTTTCCATTTAAAGAAAATAAGGCGGAAATTTTAACGATATTTTTATACTTTCTTGCGCTTGAAAACATAATTGCTCGTTTTATAGTAAGAAAATAATGATCTAAAAAAAAGGAAACTTTTCATTTGCATCCTGACCTACTTTTAACTCATCACAGCTATGTTCTAATTTTAAAAAAAGTAGGACACTTTTGCAAGGCATTACAGATATCATTTGGGTTAAACAAAATAGATTTATTAACTATCTATCTATCTATTTAGCTTTTCTTGATCCATCTTTGGACATAGGCCTCCCTCAATATCTTCCACTTTTCTCTGTCAGTCTTGGTGTTCATACGTGTTCATTAATCTAGTTTTCGCATGTTTCTTTATATCGTCCACCAATGTCATTTGGCGTCTTCACCTACTTCTTTTATTTGTTCCATCGATCGTCTTTCTATCTAATGTTATGACCGGCAAATTTCCATTTAAATTTTGCTACTACTCCTATAACATCCCTTTCTTTTGTTTTAGTTTTGATCCATTCATTCCTTTTTCTATCTGTTAGCTTGACATGTAACATTTATTTGCCTTTTCATTGATCTTTGGACTTTTGTTGCTCTATCCAGTTCTTTCATCATTTTTATACAATCATCTTCCGTCAGGTTTTTTTGACTCTTTAATCTTTGAATTGACTGTTGCCATTCCAGTTTAGGACGCCCTCTTTTTCTGCGCCCTATTGGTTGCCATTCTAGGACCTGCTTTGGTAATCTTTCGTCGTTCATCCGTTGTACATGGCCGTACCATGTAAGTTGTATTTTAGTGATGTCATCCATTATGCTTTCCATTCTTTCTTTTATGATCTTATTTCTTATATGATCTGTTCTAGATATTCTCATTGCATCCATTTCAACCGCTTAAAAAAGGTAAGAATATGTGATTTTGAAAACCTTACAACGTTGTTTCAAGAGCTACTAAATTAATCAAATTAAATGCTCAAACTTGTCACTTTGATGTACTAAACAATAACCTAAACGGTTATAAAATCCCTGCTGTACATTACTTAGCATCTCATGTGTAATCAATCTAAAACCCTCTTCTCTTCTAAATTATGAGCTCGAATGTGATGAAATGTAACTATCTTATTTTTAAGGCCAAATAAAAAAATCACATACAGTTAGGTTAGGCGATCTAGGGGTCCATCTGCTCATTTCACAAAATTCCAACCCTAAGATATTGTTCCTTAGGAAACAGCTCCTGAAACTTGTAGGCTTTGTATCTTGTTTCGAATGGTTGTGGAAGGAATATATCATCAGATATCTCTTTAGCAATGGCTAACCTTGAGCAGGGAAGAAGTACGTCAGCCGCAGCACAAACGGTAGTTTGTTGCTATTGTATTTATTTCGACATGGGTCTTGGACCCTCAGCCACCTATTCATTATCGCTACATTTTCTGCAGATCTTAATGCACACAAATTTATCAAAATGGTTAATTATATTCAAAATGGTAGTTTTGCAAGGAATATCACGGTCCTCATCTTTAGCAATAAACAAACTTATTACAACCCGAGCGGAGTTTACTACAAAATAGCATTTTAACATTTAAACGTTTTCTTTGATAGTAAATTTTAATGCCGGCATAATGCCCGAGAAAGAAGTTAGCAAGGTTTATAAAAACGCAATCCTTATCACATTCTCGCTTCTCAGATTTAAAATTCAAGACATCTCGATTCTGTAACGCGACCTTGATGGATCTCCCTTGATATCGCTAGTCAGCTCTTGTCTACCTGCCTATAATTTCTCCGCTCCCTTTCTTCTTTTACTTTTAGCTCACAGACCGCAGCGTTTTGCTGAGATCAGGGCACACCCTCATCTTTCTATTTCTCTTCATATTGCTTGGAAGTTGCGTAGTAGTCAATTAAATTATTTTTCTATATCATCTATGGTACTCTATCAGTGTCAACAGTGCGCGATATTTCACTTCGTGAATTTTGTACAAATTGAGATTTGCGTAACCCCACCTCACCAGTTAGGTTTATTTTTTATCGATTGTGTTATGCTAAAGCTTTTATGTTTTCTATTCTATTAAAATGAAAGCAGATGACCCTTGTTTTGATGACTGGGTTAAAATTATTTCGAGTGAACTACAGAATGATGATGAATGTGACAATTTATACAATATATTATGTGTGATATGCGGCTACTGCATTGAATCGAAGCTTCGGTTGCTCTTGATAAATTTTAGTAGAATGTTTTTTTATATTTTTTTCTTTTGTATGTTTTTCAATTTTTCGCACGTTTTTCGCCATTTTGTAGTTTTTTATTCTATGTTTTCCGCTTGAGTATTTGTGGCAGTTCGTAATACATTTTGAAATAAGATTTGCGAGGTCACATGGCAAAATTTAATTATTGCCGAAATACTAGTTTTTATTTTTGCTAAAATTGTGTACCCATTAAGGTCTATAAGGTTACCCAAAAATAAACAATATTCGGTTTTTTTATTTTAATTTAGCATAATAGCCATTTTAATTTCAGGTTTGTCAAACTCATCAGTTCTGTAACAAAAAAGTGACATCACCAGTTAATCACGGGTTAATCATAAAACTCTTCTGTAAAAGGATTTCGGCAAATTTATAAAGAATGTAAAATAAAATTTGGATTTAAGGTCTTTAGACACTTGTTTTAGGATTTTCTCTGCGACCGACACTTTTAAAAACTGAAGCAAGTCCTCTTATTCCGTGGATTTATTTCGCTTTTTAACGAGCGTTTCCCCAATCTGTCAAGGCACATTTCCTACCCGACAAAAAATTATTTTCTTAAATCTAAACCACACTTTCGAATGCCCTATTTATCTTACGGTTTTCCTTTCTTTTCGCTTTCCATTCTTTTTTACTAGAAATAACGTTTTCTTATGTCTGTAATGTAGGAATGGAAACAAAGGTTATTAGTTAAGGGTAAGACCAGGGATAATGAACTTTAGAGTTTGGCAGTACAATCGACAAATTAGCAAGGGCCTAATTCTAAATGTTTTAAAACAATTTGTTTACGGCCTTAACAGAATCTAGGGTAAATTAACAGTTACATTTTCTATACGTGGAGGACCACGCAACTAGGAACAAAGGAATCTTGTCGCCAAATTTACCATCAATTAATAAGCACAACGAGGACTCCAATACATAAGTACTGTGTCTTGTCTACGTTCACTGTTAAGCCCCACTTTTGGTATTCTTCCTCTAGCTCTCCCATCATATACTCCATGTCTTCTTTATCATTAGCTACAGTGACTTGGTCGTCAGCAAACTGTAGTGTGGATATGGTAAATCGGTCGTTAAGTTGTATTCCCATGCCATTTACTTTACGTTTGCAGCTTTTTAGAGCTACTGCAATATATATTTTAAAGAGTTGGAGAGATGCAACTATCCTGTCTTAAGCTTTTCGTTATAAGGAATTTTTTTGAAAGTCGATTTCCAATTTTTATTTTAGATTTTGGCCCTTTCTTTTATCGTTTTATGTAGGTATTATTAATATTAGTTACTCTAACACTGTCCATACTGTTTCTACTGGAACGGTATTTATGCTATTTGTAGGTCCACAAGGGTAACATGAGTGTCTATATTTTTAACGCTCCTTTTCTTAATTACTTGTTTAACACACAACAAGATCTGCCTGCTCTTCTTCTACTTGTTCATGAAAATCATTCTCTATTAGATCTGTAAGAATCCTACCGTACAATAAACTACCTTTGTAATTGTTGCAATCCAGCTTGTTTCCTTTTTTATGTATTGAGAATATGAATGCAATTTACCAATCATCAGGTACTGGATGTCCGTTTATGGATTGATTGATTATATATGTGAGATTTTTTAGTTGTCTCTCTGATCCATATTTAAGCATTTCTGCGTATATTCCCCCAGGTCTGCTAGATTTTCTGGATTCAAGCTTTTTAATATTATTCTTTATTATTTCTTTTTCGTTGATTACTTCCTCCCCATGTACTTTTATGTCTCACCTCGGAGAGGCTGAGAGATATTCGAGTCTCGTTTTCTGCATCTGTCCCTTGTAGTGTTTTGGAAAAACTTCGGAATAAAATTTACAGAAGCATTTCAAACTATTACTCCTAACATGCTCCTAAACGTAAAAGTTAGTTTTTATAATAGGCTCGGATATTGTCTAGCCGAGGAAGGAGGACATTTCTATCGTTTACTTTAATATTTTTGGTTAAAAGGGACCCCTTTTAGAATGTGTTGTTTTTTTAAGAACCTGATTTTATCTGTTCCTTTCTATAATTTATACATTTTATGTTGTCTGGAATAAGTCTTTCTGCAAAAAGAAACTGATTTATTAGTGACAAAACATAAAAGATTAGCATAATTCTCGTAATTAATAACGCATTTCATTGGTCACAGCAAAACGCACTTTACCTTTAGACTCTAATTGTGTTAAGCCTCTTAGATTTTCGACAAAAAGCAAATTTAACATAAGAAAAGACAAATCGAAATATAGAAGAGAGAGTCAGTGTCACTATATCTCATTTACTCTTACTTGCATGTTATAACCTATAAGCCGGTAATGCTAAATGTAAAAATCTTTTTCTGTAGCGTGGCCTCTTGATCCCAATGCAATTTAGGGATTTACCAGAGGAAGAAAAGTCGCACGAAGAACCGGGATAGAATTAGCGGTTATAGAAATCAGAATAATACTGATAAGATAAGATCTGATAATTTTTTTTAGGTCTGAGCGAGCTAGTTTAGTAATATTTAAATTTTGTTCACTGATTATCGGTTTTTTTGAAATACGACATATTCACCAGTATTTACTAAGACCTTAAGACTTAGCATTGTAGACCGGGTTTAAGTATCAAGTCTATAGACTTGATACCGAGCGGTGTATTTTTATAATACTCACAGGTCAAATAACTGCAAAGATTTGGTTCACCCTAATGTGCAATATGATAGTAAGCATTTTTCAGTGAGTTTCATCTCATACAAATTTAAATTAGAAATAAAGAAAAACCACATAAAAATTTTGTAACGAAATGTCATTTTTTGGAAATTTAGTCCGTACAGTCGTAGGATTCCCGTTAAAAATAGTGTCCTCTCTGTAACCGAACCGAACCACCTCTGACGGCTGGTTTAAAGTTCAAAAAACAGTAGAAATAATCCATGATTGACAAAAAACTTATATACAAAAAAATTCAAAGCTAAATAATACATAAATAACTTAAAACTATATCTGTAGATGCATTACCGTATTAAATACGTATCAATATTTAAATACTGTAAAAAGCATAAGATATATTAGAATCCCTTTTCAATTACACATTCACTAAAACAATCGACCATCGGTTTAATCGTCGCTAACTTGTCTAAAATATTAACATGTAAAATATAGCGGACAGCTGACACTGACTTACACCATTTTTATTCGACATTTCCTAGTGACGTTTGGAGGTTTAAATATGACTACCATTTTTAAACCGAAATATTTTATTATTTTTATTTATTTATAACCTTTGCGTGGAAATATTGTTTGTGTTACAACGAAAAAAGATGACCCATATCGCAAGGTATTTATAAACAATTTATATAAATATTAAAAACTATTGCATTCACGAGAAAAATAAGTTAAACCTTCACCCAAATATGTAGACTTCTAAACCTAGGATTGTAGCACTTAGCACTGTAGACCCGTTAGTAAATACTGGTGTACATGAATAGATGGGAATATCATTTTCAAGGTAACGTTCAGTCTTGGAAGGTCGATACCTAAATAACCTCCAGATTTTCATTATCTGAGACTTGAGTTACTATTTATATGTTCAATCAAATGTCCATGAAAACCTTACTTGAAGCATTTTAACAAAAAAGAAACAAAGATATGACAAAAAACCAAAAAGTATTTGATTTTGACATTGCTGACATTTATAGAAGATTGTTCACCGACTCACAGAGTCAGTTGCTGCGTTCTGTATTTGCATCTCAGACGCGATGGATTTTTGGTCACGTGATAACAGATTAGTCTGAACAAATTGGAATTAACGAACGATCCAGATCAAATCGGTCAAATTTTTATAAATTGTTATAACCTTAAATATAATCAAAAATATTATGTACATATTGCAACTCACGCCCAGCTATAATTTTGACAAAATTTTCCTGTGATCTCGGAAATTTATATAATTTGTTGTCTTCAACATCAGATAATTCGATTTCAATCTTTTTACATAAAAAAATTATTTTTGTAAACAAACAAATACCAACATGTCACAATCTCGGATTAATATGTTTCGTCGATCAAAATGTATGGAGCAACCAGATTTACGTCCGACTAGTCTGAGCAGAATTACCGAACGATTCAGATCTACCTCCCCTAGATCTAGATGGAATTACCGAACGATTTCGATCAAAAAAATTAATATGACGTAAATACCGAACGCGAAATTTATCATATAATTTAAGATTCCAATGGATTTTAACGAATTGCACTGATTAATTGAAGTACTCTGTGTTGTCATGCATGACTTTATCCACAGTATCGATTAGTAAACCCGTCGTTATACTTTTGTTTAATCTTATAAAATTTTTCCTACTGTTTTAAAACAGGGCACGACACAGTGATTTGGTCTGGATTGACTCATGTGTTTTCACTAAATCGTTACTTTAATACACCTATAAGATTTTAAAACAACGTTTAGAGCATCTAGATTTATTACGTTGCTGTCCCAATGAAGACTAAATAAACCTTTATATTTCGTTCAAGGTATGTGAATGTAAATGTACGTTAGTGGCGGTTAGCACCTTTAAATGAGGAGGACACCTGGGTACGCCTGTTTGGGCTCGTTGTGCACCAAGTACCAACTGTGTTCGATAATAATTTAAATACTATCTAGTAAATAGAATCCAGTAGACACTTGACATAATCACCAGGGTACAGAGAGCCACAATGTGCCCGCACTAGCTGCTAGCTCCAAATAGACACTCCATATATCCTGTCCCACGTGTTGATTTCCTGAATGGCCAGGACACCGAATACATTAAGGTAATCCCCAGATTAACCCACCAGTTGGTGTAATCCCAAAGATTACTAGTTTTTTCAAAGGTCGTCTATTACCAGACTATCCATTTTCCTATGGGTCGAGGCCTCTTTAGTCGCCTCTTACGACAGACCTAGGGGTAAGCTTGGTACTATTATTATCTCCGGACGTGCAAGGTATAGCAGAGATGTTATTCTGGGTTTTATATTTCTGCGAAAACAGCTTCAAACCGCGGTTGAAAACTCCTATATAGCTTATATGTGATCTTTGAGCCTTTTCTGCGGCTATAGTTCGTGGTTGGTGTGAAAAGTTTGGTTAATATAAGGCTTTATAGAAGTAGCGGAGGTCGAATAACGGTGCTTAGGTTGTAATGCTATACAGAAATGTTTTTTCTAGTATTATAGTAGGCGCGCTTTACTTTTGAGTTCTAACTTGGTGTAATTTTGCTTCAGCGTAAGTGCTTGAGCTTGAAGTTTGAGGCAAGAGCATTTTACCAACTTTAGTTGATGTTAAAATATAAAATTTTCCATATTAAAGAATCACCTTTGACAAAAATAAAAACTAAAGTAAACGCTACAATAATCATTTACGCAATTATATTGTATATAAATTTAAGTTATTTTAAGGCAATTTAAGAAAAATATATGTTTCTAAAAATACGTCATAATGGAGGAGCGCGAATTTTGAAGAGTTAGAATAGATTCTGTTTATTCATAATTTTCAAGCTAACTTTTTGACAGTTATAATATCAACCAGGGCTATTAAAACGGACGGGCCACGATCCTCCACGTTGTTGACGTCATAACGGGGGCTCAATTTTTTTTTGATGGTCACGGCACAGCTGATTGTTTTTAAAATATTGAAGTTGGAATGACGGTTCATGAATATTTGATTTTTTTTTAAAATAAAGCCGGTTTTGAGATTGTTTTTACTATATTCTTGCAAAACAATTTTTTTTAAATGTGTAATCCTTAATTTTTTAGGGCCGCTTAATTAGCTCACACTAAAATTAAATTTAAAACAGAAGCGAATGTGACAAACTTAGATGAAAAACACAAATACATGTCAAATATAACAGTTGGCATGCGGTACATGGCGGGTAATTTGAATTCAAAACAAGGAATGCTAAATCTTGAAGATTTTAACCTTTTAATCATCTTGCATCCTTACAAACGTTTGAAATTAAAATTAAAGAGTGAAGTTGATAGGATACATATTTAATTTCTGATAAATTAGTTCAGCATCATTGCATTCGTGATTTAGGTGGAAATTTTGGACGTCTAAAAAATACTGAACATAATTGGTAAAATTTAGAATAAAAGAACCCAGGCAGTTAACGGTGAAGATGGCCAACTGTCTCAAATACAAACTATAACAAAAGGCATTCCACAAAGGTTAGTGCTTGGTTCCACACCTTTTAGAAGCAAAAAATAGAAACATTCTCTCCTTTCGTTCAACAATAGAATCAATAAGCATAGGAAATTAATCAATTGACCCTAAATCATTTATAAAATATCTGGGTCTAGTTGTTGATAACAAACTTTAATCAGCATATACATCTGCTTAACTCACTCTAAATTATCATCTGCATGCTTTTCAATAAGTGTAGTTTAGAGAGAACTAAACTTTGAATCAGCCTGAGCTACTTACTTTGCATTATTTGAATCCCAACTGAGATATGGGATTGCATTCTGGGGACCTCTTCTTCTACAAAAACTATTTACTGTCAATCCTCAAGAACATTGTATGCCTCTTTTTAAAATAGAAAGGGTATTAACATTACTTATTTTAGAAATGGTCAGCCTGGTTCATAAAAAGAAGCTTCAAGAACTAGATACTCAAACAACTCTTTACTACACAACTTGTCAATCTGAGAACTTACCATTTCCAATACCTAGGCTAGCTTTGACAAAACAATCCTTGATTTACGAAAGTATAAAATTATGCAATCATTTACTCATCGCATTTAAATAAAATCAAGTTTCAGAAGGTTAGTATATAATTGCTTTGAAATAAAAGCTTACTATAGCTGTAATGAGAATTAGAATTTTATTTTAACAATATAATTTTTTACGTTGTTTGGTTACTACTTTTTAATCTATTGATTGTGCTGTTATAATTATGTTTTTATGCATATTCTAAATTATCCATATTTTTACAGAAATTTCAAAATAATTAAGTACCTTGGATTTTAATTTATTTTGACTTAAACAGGCTTGTTCATATTTTATTGCAATTGCGCCTAACTTTGAACATGCCTAAAATGTTGCTACTCTTGATTATGATGATCTTGTAAACATTAAATTTACTATTTTTATAGTATGCTGATTGTGCTATTAGTCAATATTATTTTTATTATTGCTGCTTATTACTATTTACTTTTAGTCATAAGTTCTTGCTTTGTCAATAAGAATTAATTCTTCAGACAATAAAGCTTTTTTGAATTGAATTGATTTGGTTGTTTTCTTAACTAAAAAAAATATATAGGTTTACAAGAAGTTCGAGCTTTACTTAAGGTCAACAATTAGATGCAACTTTAGCACGCGATATAAAACGTTACGGTACCGCATTATTGCTACTTGGTTACCTATATATGTATGAAGGAACTAACAATATACTTTTTACGTATACTAGGATTTAGAGAACAATCCTAAATAGCTTGTATCTCGACTCGGAGTGTAATGCGGAAAATTTTCGCAATATTATATGCAAAATAAAAGTGGATAATATTATATCCTGTTCAAGATTTTTCTTTGGATCTACGAAGAAATCTGGAAAAGGAATAAAAGCGGTTTAAAGATATACAGGGTGAAAAAAAAAATCTGTACTTATTGAATTGTGCAGTTTATGGGATTTGAAGGTAAAAAAAGCCCAGAGCAATGTTTTCCGAACAAACCAAACGCGTTGTAACAAGTTTGTATAGTCAGTACTTTGTGCATCGCTGAACCGAATGCACAAAACCTTTTTCTAGAGCTTTTCTATAAAGTAAAAATGCACACAGATAACTAATCGGTCCTGTTTATGCACTAAGTACGGATATTTTTTTTTATAGAGCATTTGCAATTTGGGAACACAGTGAACAGAGCAAACACTACAAATATCACGATCTTTTCTGCATGAATGTTTCTTATATTCAGCTCAAAGTGCGCGGAGAATTTGGTTCGTTCGGAGTACTTTGTTGCAAATAAAACCTTAGAGGGAACAGATAAAAAAGAAATGAATAGATAAAAAATTACAGAAAAGTTAAGGATGTCGGAGGAGAGGTAGCAAAGTTTAAATGGAAATGTATCCGTCATAATATCACACAAAAAGACGATAGTCGAAACAAATGTTTTGTAATCTGATAGCCTTGGGAAAATAAAAAATAGAGAAGAAGACCCCAAATGATATGATAAACAGGGCGACGCGACGGACAGACAGACAGAAAGAAGGCTAAAATAACAGTTATTTATTTCCCAACGTTAATCTCCAGTCATGGAATAATACATCAATATTATACTTTCAGACCTATTATCTTGTCAGTGACCAATTCAATTTGAAATTGTAAAAACTATTAAGTTTTTTTTTATTGGATTTTCTGTTAGCTTTTTATAGGCCCAAATTCATGCCAATATATTTTTTTTCCGATTCACTTTTTAAGTTTATATCTAGTGTTTGCGCGCATTAAGAAAAATGATAATTGCAATGGACCCTATATATTTTTATTAAACGAATTCGCCAACAAACATAATAATTGATACGGAATCACGAAAATTAAGAGTCCATAGGAAAATGGCTGTAAACACAACTGAAAATCACTAAAATTACCCTGAATTATTAAAAAATTACGACTTTATATTAAGATCTACTTTAGAAAAAATTTGTAATTGCAAATTCGATATAAATTCTTGGTCACAATGTTCGCTTCCCGTTAAATTTGGTGGACTTGGTATTAGGGAAACCTCTTTAATTTGCTTTTCTGCTTTTCTGGGATCGGTTCAAGATTCATCTAAATTGATTAACCTTATTCTTCCAAAAATGTTAAATTCTTGTCCTGATTTTGACTTCGAGGAAGCCCTCAACCAATGGATAAAAATGTCAGATCTCCAGTATATTCCCGATGTTCTTCCAACCTCTCAAAGAGACTTTCATAAGGTTGCATGAGGGGCATTGACCCGTGGTGCCCTTTTGGATTGCCAAGATTTACGAACAAAGGCCAGACTACTTGCATTGCAATAACCAGAAAGTCATGCTTGGCTCCATGCTCTGCCTTCTTCTTCTTTGGGTACTCTCTTGGACGATCAGACTTTCCGCGTTTATATCGCTTTGAGATTGGGTGTTTCTGTGTACATCCTTCAACTGGTTTTGACTTCTGCAGGATTCCCTTCAGTCCTTGAACCCGTTGGAGTGTGTCGAGGTGATGGAAAACGCGTAGATGGAATGACCAGATTTCCTTGGAATTCTGGCAAGCCTCTCTTGTGGGATGTCACATGTAAAGATTTTTTGTGTCAGTCGTACATTCACTTGTCTTCAAAAAAAGCGGGAGCGGTTTGTCGTCTGGGTGAGTCCACAAAGAAAAGAAAGTATGAGGAACTTTTGGACCACTTTTGTTTTGTGCCCTTTTCTGTTGACACGCTTGGTCCCCTTGGAGAAGAAGCTGATAGAAAAAATTAGTAAACATATAAGGAGCACATTGGGAAGTGCTTCAAGGATTAAGTCATTTATTTTTCAAAACGTGAGTCTGGCGGTTCAGAGGGGCAACGCGGCGTCGGTGCTCGGGACTTTTTCTTCACAGAGAGGTTTGGATGAAGTATTTTACATAAAATTTTTATTTGACTTTTTATATATAGTTTTATTTTTTATTGTTATTATATTAATGAGAAAGTTAAAATAAAAATGAAAAAAAGAGTACTCACCGATGTGCAGCCAGTTTCTTCACGTCTCAGGGGCCCCTGTCAGGATCTAAAGATAACAATTCGTAGCTGAAGGGCTGAAGATTCCAGTTCTATGGTTTTTAGTCCACAAACCAACCACTTTCAAGTATAGAAAATTCTAATAAATTGGGGAAAGTAATTAACACGCCATTTTCTCTAGGCGGTCTTGAAGGGATCTCACCGATTCTTGTTGCGCATGTACCAAGCGCAGAAAAATGTACCTTGTTTCAGTCCAATTGTATGGTTTTAAATTGTGAAAAGAACCGCGAAATTTAGCGCGAGCTAACATCTCGTATATAATTATTAAAAAGTAAAAAGTGCCAAAACTAAATTTAATGCTAGATTTATATACTTAGGTATAGGTTACAAAATATGTATTAACAAATTGTTAAAGAATTTAATTTCTTTAAATTTTTATAATTTTTTTTTCACGCTGTATAAAAATTCAACTTTAAAAGTGCAAAAAATCATTGCTATAAGAGAGAAGCTTTTATTTAAAAAAGCCAGGGCTAAGCTTAATAGAGGAGCCAGAGCCCCGTGTATAGAGTCGGATATACTTTCTCAGGATTTTTATTTAAATGTAGACATTTTACATTTCTTTTTTCGTGAGCATAAAAGGGAAATAACACGGATTTTTAAAGCAAAATTTTCCCATGCAATTGCGTTTTTAAAAGTTTGTAAATTGTAATATTTGCTAACATATTACGAATAAATAAAATGTACCATTTTGAACTAAACTTTTATTTGACAAATATGCTTATATTTTTGTTCTTTTTCAAGCGGTATTACCACCCCTAGTTGGTTTTTGACTAACTAGCCAGAGCCCTACATTTTACCCTTTGTGATATGAATCTTCGACACCTTTTCATTCCCAGATTCTTGATATTATCTTCGACATTGTCTATACATCTTTGCGTGGCTTTTCTCTTAAGCTTATCACACACAAATTTAAATAGACCGCAGAACGCGTACAATAGGCTTTTAACCAATCAGCAATCGAATAGCCGCGGCCATATTGGTTATAAAAATAATATAAAAAGACTGTAGCTGATTGGTCAGAGCTTATGCTGTGCAATACTATGCATTTTTATGTGTGATGGCCTTTACTCTCTTTCCGTTTTTTGTGTAACCTATTCTCTGTACATATTCCAGCCAAGCTAGTCTTCTACTATTGATGCTTCTCACGACAATGTCACCATTTATTAGTCATTATAATTTAAAATGTATCCGTATTTGCGTATCCGTTTTCTGTTTGCACTGGTCCCAAGATCTTACAAACAATTTTTATTTTTTCAAATTTTTAAATGTTTTATACCCTATCAAAAGGTAAACACCACCTACTCTAAGACGCGTTTAGATAAATACGTGATGCCAATTCAAACAGCGAATATTTTGAAGATTGGCATGCACTTATTTATCGAGCTCTTCAAAAAACTAATAAGTAGAACTAAGAACATTTTTTGGGGCAGTCGGTAATTGGGGACTTTTGGGTATTTTTAAGAAGTGGTGAGAACGTGTGTGTAGCGGCCACATTTTGTGCGGAAAAGTCTTTTGATACACGAAGTGATTGTCGACTGACCAAAGCGTGAGTGGGTGAACCAACCTCCATACTCTCTCAGTGCCTCTTTGGAGGACATGCCACTCATTTAAACATACAAATACAATGCAAATAACCACTGTTATGGTTGCAGAAACGAGCAAGAACCTAAGAGCATAGGACACTTGCTGTGTGAAAGCCCTGGCCTTGCGGACGAGATGTAAGGCTCTTAAGGTCTGCCTTACTTCTAATAACTGAGGGACATAGGGTTTATTACATTTGCCAGTTTTATAAACAGTTGTGGCTCATTTAGTTAAAAATTGAAGCTCTATGTCCCTTATCTCCATACAGAAAGAGTTAAAATGTTTGCCAGGACACAGAGATATTTAAGGCAATCAAAATGCTGACGAACTAGCAATACAAGGATTGTCAGGAAACTATATTGGACCAGAGCCCTAGGGGTACCAAAGTGTATAAGGTCGCAGGTCAAACATTGGGTAAGGGAAAAACATGTAGGCCACTGGTAAGAAAGACAGGGGCTAAGACACAGCGGACCCTTTATCAATGGCCTGGATGCCAAACTCACAAAAGACCTGCTGAGTTACAGATGGATGCAAGTGAGAACCATAATAGGAATCATGACCGGCCTTATGGCAGTTAAAGTTCACCTAAATAGGATGGGCCTGCATCAACAAGACCTAAGCTGCAGACTATGCAATCAGGAACCGGAAGTAGTAGAACTTCTTACATGCCATTGCAAGGCACTGTATCGCAAAAGGCACCTAATGTTTGGGGAAGTTAAACTAGATCAAATAGCGACTGGGGACTACGCCATTAAAAACCTGTACAAACTTGTTCAGAGAACAAAATTAATGAAGTGGTTAGCCTAGGAATCAAGAGGGTGCACAATAAGCCAGCAGTGCAGTGACTGTGGCTTGCCTAGGCAAGCCGAAGTCACAATCGAGGGGTTTAAGTCGGTAAGTATCCGACACTACCCGGCCTCTCCTAGCAGTGGAGCAATGACTCTGATAGAAAAGTATGCCGGGTGCCACATGGTAGATTTGTCCTTGAAACCCTTGAAAAAAATAAAGCCTTTTCCGGTATGTTTGAACTAGTGGTATGCACTCGAAAGAGGAAGTGACCTATTATTACCATTAGTCACATTCTTCAGCAATTCTCGCCTGTATACCAGTAAGGTGTTTGTCATCTTTACATTCTATTTTAGCAAGAGCCGCCTTCAGATGCTGCATACATGCCTATGTTATATCTCCTTTCACCTAGCTTTACCACAAAACTTACTAAAATAGGCACAGTATTTATTATTAATTTGGCAACAGTCTTTAACTAGACCTGGTTTTGCCAGTCTATCGACTGCCTCATCATTTAAGCTTTATTAAAACTTATATTTTGCCCTTTCAGAAATTTTGTCTGCACCTAAAAAAATCCTGACTTTATTAAACTTAAGCAGTAAAAGAAATAAATACCTAATTAAACTTTTTGATAAATTTCATTCATATTTTGTCAGTCAAAAGGACTGAAAACCGAAAAAAATTAATCCTCTTTCAATTGAATTTATATATTTTTAAAAAATTCTTCTAAAATTCTCTAACAAAACATAAAGGTCTGAAATTTTTTGGAGCACTAACTAATGTCCTCACAGGTTAAACGACGTCACTAATTCGACCATGCTTTTAATGTCATGGCTAATAAATTAAATCAATAAATCCACAAGTGCAATTTCCGATGCCATTAGCACAAAAAGGGCGTAATAAAAAGGGCTGCAAAAGCATAGAGACCTCCAGGTGAAAGTGTCGAGTAATTTACGACTATGCTTGCAATTTTTGCTCTTTGCAAATTATTTTCGCAATGCCAGCCATTTTTATCAATTTTTGAATTAATCAAACGTACTGTGCTGATAAAAGTAATAACGTAACATTTTATGAAATAAGCGACATTTGTCCGAACACATTTTAAATCTATGAACACTGCCCTATCAAGACATGACGACAATAACACCTTCAGAAAATAGGTAGATAGTATGCTTTGTGGAAGACAAAGGGGTTACTTTTTTTTTGTTGCATTCTTAAAAAATCTTTATTGTTTAATGATGAAGTAAAAAACTCGGAGCCTAATATTTTTTCCTCATAAGAAAAATGAATAAATAACTAAAATACTTATAAAAATAAAAAAGATTGTTTTATTATCCAGAAATTTTCGAAAGGTTTGGAGGAATGAGTATATTTCTTGCTCTTGGCGTTTACCATGCACATCACACGCCAAATTTATATTTTCCCACTGGTCGACATTTTTCTGGAAGAAAATAATATTTTCGATTGAAAAATACGGAAAGTCTAGGCTAGCAATACCACTCAAGCCAAAACATGACAAATATATATCATAAAAATTCCCATAGTGATATTAAGGAAAAGTTGCCAGCAAGTCAAACAAGTTTTCTAGGCTAATCGAGAAAAACATTTTTTTTCTCTCGTATTTTTCTGTGTGTGGCGCGAAAACATAACCTCACAGAGGTCCAAGATATAATGGCCACCTAATAAGTGTTGACAGTTAACTTTTTCGTCCTTATCGTCCCCCCAGAACACTGCTTGGTCAATGTGACACCCTTGTGAAGTTAATTAGACGGTTATGTCCCTTACCCTCGGTTACTAGTAAGAAACTTCCGCCAGAAGCGCTTTCTACAAAATACCAGAGCAACTAGAACAAGAGTAGGCGAGTAATAAACTGGCACAGATCTGTCTGTGGAAAATCGGAAAAGGATATTGTCTCAATAAGATCAGATGGCCAAGCAACAATCAGAGCTCAAACTCTAAACCTGGCGGAATACAATAAGGTTATCCGTGTGTGGGTGCGAGTCCACACAAATGTACCACGCAATGAACACGCGAATTTTCCAGTAAAAAGAAGATCTGAAAAACCACTTGTAGGTCCAGAACTGTATTTGAAATTCTAAAAACCTTGATACGCAGCTGCCTCAAGACATGGGATGATAAAAAACATCGAAAGGCTTTATTATCGAGGCAAAACCACACCAAGAGATTGGTGAGGACTTCCTCAGCTTTACTCACCTGCGACCTCAATAAACTTAATAGGAAACAAACAGGAGTAGAAGACAGGATTAACAACCAGTTACTGCACACTAAGGATGCACCTGCACAAAATACAAAACTACAGAGAGTAGCCCACTTGCAGACTATGTAATCAGGCCAACGAATAAACCAGGCGTATCATATTCTATTGAAAAACACTAACCTGCAAAACCATAAACCTTCTGGAGAATGTGTCCTCCGAGGAAGCAGAAGAACTTTTATTTCTCTGCTTTTCGGAAACTATCTAATATACGACAATCACAACATCCATGTTCCTACATGTTAATTTGGAAAATGTTATTTAGTCTTCGTTAGCTATTTCTTACCGCGAAATTTTCCTCTGGCTTGCACATAATTTGCCAATCACACTAAACCATTTTGCAGAGGGAAAAATATGCTTCATATGATACATACTCCACTCGTTTTATTGATTTTGTCTTAGAAGGGATAGAAGAAAATGTGAGAAAATTGAAAACTTCTTTAAAGTTTTATTTTCTTCCGTATGTTAATGGAATATTCTTTAAAATTTCTATGCAAATAGATAAAAAACCAAAACTTATTAAAATTATAAAAGCATAGAAACTATTTAAAATGGAAGAAAATATATTGTATCCAAGTTATGTTGAATTTTAATACGGTTTTCAGTGAACTCCACATTATAACGAAAAAGATTAAAAACAAAGTTTGTAGGTAATAAAAAGGTTTACAATGTTTGCAAAAAATATTAAGGTACCGACCTAACCTAAATTTTTCAGAGAAAAATTAAAAAAACTTACGTTTTCGCTAATACGTTGTATTTTTCCTAAATCAAAATATTTATTTTTGCAGTTCACATATTTTAATTTTTAACCTAAAAGAGGTCCCTGGATGCGGTTCAAAAAATAGATATAATTTTTTGCACTAAAACTTCGGTTTTTAGATTCTGTAAAAAACAAACATCACTATGGAAAAATTTGCCTGGAATTGTTTAACAGTACGATAAAAATCAATAAAATCCAAACAAGGTGAAATTTTGCAGTAATTTAATTTTGCTGTTTTTTTAATTGCTTAAACTATGTTTCTTGGAAAATATATCCATAGAATGTTTATTTGTCTAAGCTATCTGAAAATAGACTAAAAAAACACAGTGTCAGGATTTTTCACTACTACTACTATCCTACTACTAGAAAATCTCACATATATTATCAATCAATGCATAAACGGACATCCAGTATCTGATGATTGGAAAGTTGCGTTCATATCTTCAATACACAAAAATGGAAATAAGGTGGATTGCAACAATTACAGAGGAATTTCAGTAAATAAGTAAGTAATTGTACGCTATAGGATTCGTAGAGATCTCTAATAGAGAATGATTTTCATAAACAAGAAGAGAAATGGCAAAGTGCGATTCGTACAGGCAGATCTTGTGGAGATAATGGTTTTTGGCGTAATCAAGTAATTGAAAAAAGGTGTGAAATATAGAGACTCATATTGTCATTGAGGATCTACAAAAGGCATATCATACCGTTTCACGAGGTTCTAAAATGGCAACCAATAGGGCGCATAAAAAGAGGGCGTCCTCAACTGGAATGACACCAGTCAATCCAAAGATCAATAAGTCAAAAAAACCTCACAAGATGATAGTCAGTATTAAAAGGTGGAAAATAGGCTTCGGACAAAGTCTGACAGACCTTGGGTTCGGACAACGTAGATCAACGTTCTGAACCGACATAGTAGTAGCGGTGAACACAGTAGTAGTAATGGTGGCGGTTCGGGACCCGTAAGTCTGGAAAGTAGCCCAGAGTAGTACCTTTTTGCCAAGCTCCAGGTGTGTCCCTTGCACTCATATTCGATGTCCAGGTAGCTCATTGGGTTTTCCTGTTATTTTTACAAAGTCCAGTATGTCAACTTTTTTGAGCAATCGCGAGTGCCTGTTTTCTCTTCCTTGCGTATGCCTCACATTCTGCCACGTAGTGTCTCGTCATTTTTGTCCACAGGTTGGGTAGGTAGAGTCGCTCTCCACTCATATGCTTCCTTAACTGATTATGTTCAGTTAGAATACATAACAGTAGTCCGAGTCTTTGACTAATTGCTTTCAGAAATTGTAATGAGGGGGTCTATTTTTAGGTTTATATGTTAATATTATTTTGGGATAAAGCGTATTGTAAATTTCCTTGGCAATATTTTTTGTTTCCTAATTGCTAAGGATTTCGTAAATTAATCTTTGGTTATGCTCAAGGCAAAAGCAGGGCCCAATTAATTAAACGACAAACTCGCGTTGAACTGCGGTTGATAGTCGAATCAAAATTTCAAATAGGTCAGATTAGTCTTCTTCCCGTTATGCTTTCGCTCTCTAATTAATCTACTTAAATTAGGGAAACGTCAAAGGAAACCCCATAAATTACTAAAGTTAATAAAACCGGTAAGAAGAGAATAAAGAAAAAGTTTAATTTTACTAAACCATAAACAAAGAAAATTTACTGATTGAATAGCTGTGTATATACGTAGACTCGAGTCATGCAGTGTTAGAGCGTACGCTACAATCACCAGTTCTAGTACGAGTCGCGCCAAGATCGGATTTCCTCTTTCTTGCGGTGTAAAACTGGACGGTGTGAACAACAAAAATGTCTTATTCCATGCGTGATTCAAGTGGCGTTTGGATTTTCAGGCAAGCTTGAAATTTTTGTTGCTCGCTACAAGCTTGCATTTCTTGAGCATTCCCACACGCATTTAGGCACTCGCAAGTATAGTGTTTGCTCTAAAACCGCGTGACTTGAACCTACGTATGAAGGGCGTTAATGGCAAAAATATTGGCAAAAAATCAACGCCCATAGATTATAGAAACGTTGACAGTGCTTGATAGAGCAGCCAAACAACGAGGAGTGAAAATAAATGATCCAAAACTAAATACATTAAATTCTCAAAAATCAACGAGAAATATATATGCTCATAATTTTTAGGTACTTGATTATACACACATCGCCTAACTTCCTGGCTCGCGATATATTCTTTAAATGGCTTGAAATTAAGAAACCACTTTTTAGTATACATTCTTTATTATATTATAAATAATCTAAAAAAATTATCATTGCAATAAAATGCATTTCTTGAGAATAATGGATATTTTTCTAATGCTCCGTAATTTGATTTATTAGTTTGATCGAGCAAGAATACTGGCTTTACACCAAGAAAGTTTATCAAATTAGCTAAATATTGTTTAAATATCCCATGGTCTTTAGCAACAAGCATAGTGATTCTTTTTCTGGAAACGGGTAGCGTTGGGCAGATAACATGGTTAATAACACCCGAAGTAACTGCACAATAATGGCACCAGCCCTTCGAGGTCGCTTTTTACGCACGTACCGGAAGGTAGTTCCCACAAGCACCATAAATAAAGGGCAAAAAGACTTTTGCGGGTTTCTAGGCTTTTACCTCAACATAGAGCGGCACGTCGTCAGCATCGTAATTGGCTTTTGCGTCAGTGGCGTAACGTCCTGTTTTCCGATGAGTTACGCTTTGGTCTACAGAGCGACAGTCACCGTCAAAGGATCTGGAGTGATCCTGGAAGAGCAGAACGCCTTGCCTGCCAGAGAAGTTGTTCCCTTTAAGGCGGACAGTATTGTTTTGGAAGGGTAAAATGTATGGTTGACGTACATTATTAACCAATGAATCAACCCTTGTGTTATAAAACTGGAGAAAATTTCATTTTTCAAGATGTTAATGCGAGACCACATCGTACGCAAAGAGTAGAAAACATGCTACGGAATATCCAAAGAATGAAATGGCCAGCTAACTCTCTCGATATGAATCTGAACCGAACATGTATAGGATCAAATCGCCAGAGCAATATCTCGTCGAGAAAATCCCCCAGTAACTCATCAAGATCTAACCTTAGCTTTTCAAGAAGACTGGACAAATATAACGGCTAATAAACTTATCCGAGGGATGTCCAGACGTGTTGGTCAGTTGTTAACATAACTAAGTTTTGTTTTTGTTAGCGCATAGGCTTGTTTTTAATATATTTTTTTAAATATTGTTATACTATAATAAAAAAAAATATTTAAAAAAAGCGTTATAGAGACTTAAAAAAAACGTTTTTTTATTTGGTAATTGGTAATAAAACAATGAATTAACTCTACTCTCAACATTTGAATGTATTTATTTTCTAATATATTCAGGGGGCCAAGACTTTTAATGGTGTGTGTAGTTTCAAGAAGTTGAAAAGTTACCATACTTGGAAGCAAAAATAAAATATAAACCAGAAAATAATCAACGGAAACAAGACAAGCAGATATATTGACACCAAATCGACTCAGATATCTGACTCCGCGGATGATATTGGTGTTAATATTAGAGACGAAAAATCTTCTACCGTAACATTGCTTGATCTAAATGCCAAACAACGAGGACTGCAAATTATTAAGTCAGCTCAAAATTTTTAGGTACCTAATAACGGTTTCAAGCAAGAGAAAAAGTTAACATACGTGGGACTAAAAATAAACCAGATATTAATAAACGGACAAAAGGCAAGCGGATATAAAGGCACCAAATCTACTTAGATGCGGATGACATTAGTGTTTATATTAGAGATGAAAAGTCTTTAACCGAAACTGTAACATTGCTTAATATAAAAGCCAAACAACAAGGACTGAAAATGAAAAGCCAAAAGCGTAATAAATTAAATTCTCAAAAAACAGCGAGAGATATGCTTACAATTTTCAGGTACTTGCTTATAGTTTTAAGTAAGGTAAAAATTTACATTCTTGGGAGCAAAGATAAACACAGAAAACTCTATTATAGAAAAAATAAACCAGAGAATAAACAACGGAATAAAGACAAGCGGATATATTGGCACCAAATCTACTCAGATATCTGGCTATTCTGATGATATTGGAGATTATATTAGAAAATAAATATCTTTAGCCGAAACTGTAACATTGCTTGATCTAGAAGCAAAGAACGAGGACTAAAAATAAATGAGGCAAAAACTAAATACAAGGAACAACAAGGGACATGCTTATAAGCTTCATGTACTTAACTACAGTTTCAAGCAAGTGGAAATGTTAACATTCTTTGGAGCAAACATAAACAAAGAAACTCTACTACAGAAGAAATAAACCAGAGAATAAACAACGGAAAAAAGACAAGCGGATATATTGACACCAAATCTACTCAGATCTCTGGCCACGCGGATGATATTGGAGTTTATATTAAAGACGGAGAATCTTTGACCGAACAAGGACTGAAAATAGATGAGCTATAATCTAAACACATTAATTATACTAATATTTTTCAGGTCTGTGCTTATAGTTTTAAGCAAGTTAAGAAGTTTACATTCCTGGGATCAAACAATAATACAGATTTCTGCGCAATGTAGGGATTCTAACATGATGTCTTTTACAAAAAAAACCTGCAATAATTAGACCCGTAGTGGCATATGGGTACAAATCATTTACAATTACAAAAGCAAATAAAGGACAACAAAAAATATTTGAAAGAAAAATAAAAATTATAAATGTAACCTAAACTTCACGAGGTTTGTTTGCAAAAAATAAGCATCTTGTTAATGTGGGTGGTAAAGTAAATGGATTATTTTATCTCCTAACTTTTCATTTTAGGAGGTCATAATCCCATAACCTTGCACCGTAGCGTCGTCAGGGTGGCTCGTAGCAACTTAATTTCATTCTTACTGAGAGACAGTTGATGTTTTCACCGACAATGACGAATACTGTGGAAAATACCTAATTATTTTAACAGACGTGGTACTCTACAGACATGGTATTTATACTCTATACGGTAGAGGCGTAGAAGAAAATTGGTAGTTCTGAATCCACTGCTTGAAAGCAACCTTCTCTTTCTAATGAATTGCTTGCCTGTATCTGACCTGTTTTTTAATTGGATAGTGGGTTGTTTCACTTCCATAGTCTTGCAACTTTACAAAAGCTCCCCACCAATATTGCCGCTGCCGTATAGTGTTTAAGTACAATGCTTTGCTGGTACTTTTATTGAGATTGTTTCCTGCCATTTAAGTTCCTGAAGTTCTCTTTGGTGTAGAAAATAATTTTTCTTTGGCGACGTTTTGCAGTTTTATATCTGCTTTTTCAAGCTTTAGGACCTAGTTTCTAAAATCCATTGAGTTGTATGGTGTACCTCCCAACTTGCACATTTCGACTTTTTACTGTAATCTTCGCCGAGTTTTTAGCTTTACCTTTGAAAGAGGCAATCCGCGAACAGAGCTTTCTCTGGGTGGGTGAAGGATAGCCTGGCAAAGAAGGAACATGAAATACCTGGTGTTATACCCGTTATTAAATGCTAGAAGCACTCTACAGCGGAGAGTAAAATAACAAATATGGAGGTAAGTGATTCGCCCCATATAAATGTATGTTGCCCCTTGCTGAAATAAAGTAGGCAAAACTGAAATGGAAAGGCTATAAAACTTCCAAAATAGAGTTGTTAGGCAGATTGCGGGAGTTTGCGCGTAACGCACAAATTAAGAGAGAATATTAAGGATATCTCAGAAACGATCCAGGAGCAGAAGAATAGCTTCGTAAGACGAGTCGAGGGGCATCAAGACCCTGTGGTACAATTTGCGTTCTTATACCGGCCCGGAGACAGGCCAGGTACCTACTAAAGGCGCCTGGATGTCTTACAAAGTTGCGTCACAAGGGCGCCAAATTAATATATTAAAGTTCAGTAAATCGACATGGAAAAGTAAAGACTAGAAATCAAAGAGGTATTTATAGTCGTCATGTAACTTGTACTTAATGAGGCCACTTAAATAGCAATCGGGATAACACCACCTAAGCCAACTTAAGAATGACAAAAATGTAGAAATACTCGTGCGCCATTGTTTACTGACATGAGCAGCTTCATTCTTTTTTCTCCAAAAAAAATCTTGCATAAGACACCTGGTCTACTCTCTTAACATATATTTCTCTTCTACCTAAAGGGGTACCGGTTCCTACCGACTAAAACCCTTTAATAATTACTTCAACCTGCCTAGTGGCAAGCCAGGCAAGCCACTACAATGCAGCTCTTACTGGCTTATTGCCCTTACTTGCACCCTCTTTATTCCTAGGTTAACGACTCAATTAATTCTGTCCCGTAAACAAGTACCGGGTTTGAAGAGGTCTCTAATGGAGGAGTTTCCAGTCGCTGTTTGGACTGCAAAGTTATTATTAGTAACCAAACGACATACCAACCCATAGTTTGAAAAACGCTCATTAATTTAATCTTTAAGTTACGGCCCCATGCTAAGTATATCACATGACGCATCATTGGTCAGCCATAGGTCGAGGTCCCTTTACCCAAGTAATATTTTTTGGTAAAATTGGGTAAACTTTACTTAAAATAAGTATTTTTTCCCTAGAGAAAATTAGTAGGGTAAAAAAGAGGAAAATTTCCCGACATTTTCCCAAAGTGGGAGTGGGAACCTAAACCAAGGTAATTTGGAAAGATAAAATAGGTAATAAGCACAGTTTTTCTTGTATGTCTAAGTTACCTAGATGAGACTGTGACCAAGGTTTGGACAATATGTCTATGTTTAGACAAGTTTTTTAACTTCATTTTAGCACATAACTCAAAATGCCTGTTGTGGCGCCCTCTAAATATGACAGAATAGAAAGAAATAAAACGTTTTTAAATCAAAAAATTACCACAATAATAATGGTTAATGGGTGTTCAACTACTTTTTAAAAAAATGGTGATGGATTTTATCAAGTATTGTAATCATATAGGGGTTATATAAATATTTTATTATATATATATATATATTGAAATGAAAAAAAAAATATGTTGCTTATGTTCATCACAGATGTTTATGCTTGTGCTGAGGCCTTAAAGAATAAATCGAAATTTCTTTTCCTGGAAAAGTTATACGCTTCAAAGACTCCGATAGATGTCAGGTCGCTGCAGGATATTTTCCGGGGACTATAGCTTTAATCTTGTTTCGCCATTAGGGATCACTGACAGTTAGGTAAACAACGGGGTCGTGTTTGCTTTTGCCAACTCGAACTTCATATTGTTGTAGTCTGTTGCAGTTTGGATTCAAGCCGGATTTGTTTACTTTTCCATTGTTATTTCTCCCTTGTATGAGTGACAGTGGCGTAGACTAGGATCCACCGGACTCTACCGTAGACTAGCGAGTAGCGTCCCTGTCAAAAAAACCATTCAAAAAATCTTGCTCAGATTTTACTAGATTTAACTGACTTGACAAGTATTGACCAGCCAAAAATGTATGCCATATGAAAACTGACGAGATCTGATTAGGCTTTAAAAATCTTAATACTGGCTTCTGAAAACTCAAAAAAATTTAAGATCTCTTAAGAGAAGAAAATTTTTATCGATACACACACAGCACCTCTTCCATCTTTTCCTTTGCATATGCTTTTGGCAGTACGGCTTTTTAGTTGCTATGTGATTACGTGATTTTAAAACAAGATTCAGTGGACGAAACTTGTCTATAGATGGCGCAGACAAGACGATGCCAGTGTCCTTCAACTTTCGAGTGCTTCAGACAGATAGGTAGATGGCGCCACACCATTGAGTTATGCCTTCTTACAATTATGATAGAGTACGCTAGTGCCTAGTATATACTTTTAACAAAAATTTTTTATGTAAGCATTAAAAGATTTTTAGTGGTCTATGAAAGTTAAATTTAACATAATGAATATCCAACCTGTCTGTCAATTTGATCTACACAATTATACAACGTGGAATAAAAAGTTTAAAGAGACAATAAAAAATACTAATTGGCTTTCTGTATTGGACTGTGCGTCAGGGAGCCAATTGAGCCAATTTAGCCATTTAGTTGGAAAGAGATTTCACAGGCTGCCAACTTCACAAAGGCTCCCTAGAAATGCCCGTACATATGTGGTGTCAATAGCCCTAATTAGGAAACTAGATTTACGGAACTCTAGGAATGATTTCCTAGGGTCACTTCATCCTGGAGGCCTGACGTAGGTTTCCACAATGCAGTGACCCTATGATATCCAACGTCATGCCCAACACGGTATACAGCAGGAAGCTATACAGCATTATCCTACTGAAGTGAGACGACTGGTTAAAAAGCAGGACCAATTTCTCAAATAACGATAGCTTCTAGTATATCGATTAGATCTGGAGCTCTTATAATTCAAGAATTAGACAGAGGAACTCAAACTGTGTCCGGTTTGTTCTTGATCATGAACCAACAGGACAAAAAGTTGTCCCGCAGGAAAATATTTTAGAAAAACCAAGAAATTTTCGAAAATAAAAAAATGACGCGCCATAAAAATCTTTGTTCAATGTAAAACTAAACTAAAATATTTTATTGCAAGCAAAAATTTTAGCAAAATAAGGTATTTTCAGAAAAAATTGCGTTTGGTTATTTGGGGGAGCTAAGCCCCGCCTAGTCTCCCTAAATTGCACCCATGCGTATGATTTAAGTAATAATCTCTATAAATGCAGAGTTTTAAAAATCCACTCTTAGCAAAAAAACAACCGGGTCCATCAAGAAGCGGTTTTGATATTTCAAGACATCTCGAAAATCGAGCCTAGGATATGTCACCTGTTTTTATTTATCTCGCTAGAAATGCCCCAAAAAAACTTCGAATTTGGCAAACTCTGTTGATATATTATAGGTAACATAATATACACTAAAAGTTCTACTAGACAAATAACTAATAGTAATAATAAAAAATCACGAAACACATTAATCCATCCAATGCCTAAATATTGTTAGGAATTTTAGGGAACTGGTAGGATTCGGTCCTTTGAGTGCGTTTTGAATAGGACGCCCACGTGCCCTGCACATCATGCACGCCTACTTACCGCACCCTTGTATATTATCACGGTAGATAGTATAGACCGGTGTTCGTATTTTATATATATATATATATATATATATATATATATATATATATATATATATATATATATATATATATATATATATATAAGATCCGAACACCGTTCTATTCTATCCACTGTGGTATATTTTAACCTATGTTATATAGTGTTCCTTTTAATCCCAAATTTTGCTTTTCCTGCTTTAACATAGCAGCCGTGAAATAATATATGACGAACAGCTTAAAATATGGCGAAAAGAGTGTGCCAAGCCCTAAGATTATAAACTTAAACCGTTAGGCATACACGAAGGATTTACTTATTTAAAGTGCAGTTTTCCAGGGTGATTTATTTCAGTTCCAAGATAAACCGTTAAGTTGCTGCTTTCTTTACTCTGTGTTCTAAATTTTTATTTGTTGGAGAAACCAAAATCTTCAAAGAACGAGAAAGGTAGGGTAATAGTCGGTCGGCTACTCAAAAAAACGTGTTACTTCGTAATGAAATCAACAGACTTTTCACGGTTTATCTTAAGACCAAAATGGTCAATTTGACTCGAGGAACTATCCATATTTCCACTAAGCACAACATCGTAAGAAACGTTAAATAAATATTGGAAAAAATGTGTTTTTTCTAGCACAAATTTGTGTTAAAATTAAATCATCTTTTGACATTAAAAAATGATGTAGAATATTCTAACAAAAATTTCATGTAAAAGTATTACCAAAGATATATTTCTTAATAACTTTAAGAAACCAGCATTAAAAATAATACCATCAATATATGGTTATTTTTATAATGTTTTCCCTAAATCTCATTTTTAAAGTTGAAGTGAAGATATATGAAGCTAATAAATGTTTTGTTTTTTAAACATTTAAAAAAATATTACTGTAGAGGGCGCTGCCATAGTTCCAGCACCAAAACGGGCCATCGCCATTTTTAGTTGCGTTTCGCTGTAATTAATACGAGTTGGTAGCAGATACGCTTTGTGTTATTTTGGTTAAAATATTTGCCAGAGCATTCTGGGCACGAGGGAAATGAGGCCGCAGACCTAGCAGCGAGGGAAGCGGCATCTGCCGAATTTTTTGGCCCCGAGCCAGCCCTGAGGATATCATACAATGCTGCTAATCAACCATATTAAAATGGATGGAGAATAGCTTCCAACAATACTGGATAAATATGCCAGAACTGGCTCACTCTAAAGAGTTCATTAAAGGACCTTGTAGAAACATAGCCAGGAACATTATTGGACTTACCAGACAGGAGATACGTATAGTGACTGGTCTTTATACGGGTCACTGTCGACTGAGAGTACCCATGCACAGAATGGGACTAACAGAAGAGACCGAATGTAGACTCTGTATGGAGGATGACAAAACAGTCAGACATGTACAGTGCGAATGTCCGGCTATTGCACGTTTACGTCAGAATACTTTCGGTAAACCTCAGATCGACTCAGAAGAACTGAACAGTGTCTCACCCAAACTGATAGCCGGCCTTTTTGGAGGATTAGGCATCCAGTGGTGAGAAATCACTCAAAAGTTAGCCACAACAGACCCACTGGTAGTCGCAGTGGAAGGGCTGCGAGGCCCACTCACATATGAATCATCATATACAATTTTGATTTAAACGTTGAACTAGTTTTCTCTAATGTATTTTGTAATCAAAATTTGGCGGCTTTTTGCATATAAAGTGGAACTCCTACCAGGTCCAAAAGGTTAAGGGGGGGGGAAAATCTACGAGATATTTGGCCAAAAAGAAAAAAGATTTAGAGTTGCATCGTAATTGGTATGGTTTTATAGGTTTTTCGAGGGTTTTCAAATCCAAGAAATTGCATTTAAGACTATTAGTAATTAAGTGTGTTTTTTAAATATTTCTTAATATATAGCCATATCTTAATAAACGGGAGAAAATAATTTATATTAAATTATCCCGTTCTTTCCACTAATTAGCATCGAGATCACAAGCACAGGTTTCTGGAATTGCAGCATTTCCTCACAACTTTAAATTAATATACCGTTCGTTGCCGAGCCCAAAATCATAAGAGACCAAATGTGTCATGAACTTTACCTGAACTTGAGCTGTTCAACGAAGACCTTTATTGTCAAATAAACCTAAGAATATAAAAATAAAGTAGATCTTATTTGGTGATAAAGCAAAAAATTAGCACACTCTAAGTTAAGCCCACACTATCCTCAAAGTATTCTCCACGATATTAAATTACCACTTTTGAATGCGCCACCAGCAGGCGTCGACTGCTTCCTCTGGCGACTGAAATCTTTGACCACGCAGTCCATTCCTGATTTTCGGAAAATTATAGAAATCGTTGGGATATAAGTCGGGACTGTATCGCATATATTCCGAAAATTCGACGTTTTCTTGGGTTAAAAATTCAATGGTTTTTTGTGCGGTGTGTGAACTTGCATTCTCTTGGTGGAGGATGAATGGTCCTTCGGGGTTTGTTTTTTGAAGCTGAGCGATGACTTTCGACAAACAAATAGTATTTTGTAGCAATCAACATTAACAGTCCTTGATCTTCCAAAGGAAATTTCGCTACATGGCTTGCTTTTGAGACAAATGTCGCGACCATGTTTTTAAATACTCTTTGAGAATAGATTACTTTTGTAGGCTTTTCTCCATCTTGGAACACCCAAACAGACGAGCGACTTTTATTTTTGAGTTCAGATAAGCAAGTCCTCGATTCGTCAGCACAGACAATGCAGTACACGATTTTCCAGAATCCTCAAAGCGGTCTAGAGTATTCTGAAACCAAGCTCCTTTTTGTCTTTGGTTAACATAATGAATTATTATGTAGTTTAATTATAAAAAAAAAGAAAAATTCAATTATTATTTTTTTTAGTCTTAGTACAGGTGAGGTTTTCAGCGGGAATCTTATTTTATATATATA
The DNA here is from genome assembly GCA_963576565.1 of Aspidapion aeneum. Classification (NCBI taxonomy): domain Eukaryota; kingdom Metazoa; phylum Arthropoda; class Insecta; order Coleoptera; family Brentidae; genus Aspidapion; species Aspidapion aeneum. The sequence goes on along the minus strand of OY755045.1, from coordinate 15,716,683 downwards.
TATATATATATATATATATATATATATATTTATCGGATTCACAACGTTCTACGTCTTCCGATACCCAATCTCCACTTGTTTCTGTTTGCAAATAATTCATCATCTAGGCCTCTTATTCTTATTTCACTGTCTATTCCTTCTTTCCAGCTTCTCCTTGGCCGTCCTCGTTTTCTTCGGCCAGTTGGTTACCATACCAGTTCTTAAATCATCCACTAAAGTACGTTCACCCACTGTTATAATTTCTCTTATTTTTTGATTTGTAACCCTTTCTCTTTGTGATTTTCCTGCTGCTCTTCTCCAATAGTCCATCTCCGTAGCGGAAAGCATTTTTTCTGTTCTATCCTTAATTGGCCATACTTCTGAGCCGTATGTAATAATACTTTTTACAATGGTGTATAAGCTTTTTGTTATGTTTTGATATACTTTCGTCCCAAATTATTCCATTTAATAAAGTTATTGCTTTTCTTCCTTGTACGTTTCGATCTTTTATAGCTTTGTCTAGTGTTCCGTCAGCGGTAATTTTTAGACCTACGTATTTATACTCATCACAGGACTGAATTCGTTGCTCGGTATTTAAAATTAGATCCTGTTTCATTCCACCGATATACATATATGTACTGTGCCTTATTGCCACTACTATCTGAGCATCGGCGAAACATAAAGTATACAAGGTGGTTTCGTCCAACGGAATTCCCATGTTTTGGCATTTTCTCTTCCATACTTTAAGGACTTGTTCCAAGTATATCTTGAAAAGTGTAGGCGAGATACAGCAACCTTGTTTAAGACCTTTATTTACTTAAAATCCTTTGATTAGTTTTGCTTTTATTTTGCCTTACTATTGCGGTATTACTCTTTGATGGCCTTAATTACTTTAGTTGTACGCTTATGTTTGTGTTTTCCAACGCTTTCCAAAGTAGATTTAGTAGTATACTATCATATTCCTTCTGCAAATGGACGTAAAGCAGATGCAGCTCTTGTCCGTATGCCATTTTCTTTTCAATAACTTGGGTCATACAAAAGAGATTATCAGAAGCCGGTCTACCCGCCCTGAACCCGGCTTGTTGCCTCCATGTCTTTATATTCGCTTTCTACTTTATTTCTTATTATTTTACCGTATATTCTGCTTAGCGTACTAGTCACAGGTATACCTCTATAATTGTCACATATATCTTTCCGTCCTTTTTTGTGTATTGTGGATATATATGACGTTTTCCACTCAGTTGGTACTACAGTTACATTTAAATATTTTTGGAAAAGATTCCGTAATCTTTAAAACAGTTCTTCAGTGCCATATTTAATAAGATCAGCTGGGATATTTCCGGGTCCGGCAGATTTACCGCTTTTTAAGGTTGTGCATACGTTTTTGGCCTCAAAAATTGTGAGGGGTATTGGAAATCCCATCGTTCTAATTATATTGTATTTTTCTTCTTCCTTGAATTCTGCTCTAATTCTTCAAGCAAATTTTTTGAATTGAGGTCGTTGAAACTCACAATGTAGCCTTAATCTCGCGATATGTCACATGTAGATCTTCCGTGATAAGCATGCGCACAGCATCGATGTTTTTCTTGGCAGCTATTTTTGATGCACCTGGCTTTGGATCGTCGCTATGGGTAATCCGACCACGCTTGAATTCTCCATACCAACCAGAAACTGTCGACTGATGTTGAAAACAGAAATCAACTCGGCAAGGCATTCTTGTTGAAATAATTTCCTTTAAAAGTTGTAAAAAGTTGGAGCACGAAAATGTTTTCAGTTTAATTCCATTTTGCGACTGATTTGTTAACTTAAAAAATTCACTGTAGCTATAAAATTATATGTATCACACTAACATTTTAAATTTAAGTTAGGTAAGGATTGAGGTTAAGTTCTAGTATCGTCATATTATTCGAAACCAACCGCATATCGATGCGATTTTCACTCTGACTTCCATATATTGCAACTTTTTTACTCAAAGTTCAAAAAATAATTGCTTGAAAGCCAAGTAAGATAAATAATAATTTTTTTGCTACAATTTTTCTTTTATTCTGTACGTTTTTAAAAACCATTTTTTTAAATTTGACTTTCCTACGTCCGTAACCATGGAATAACTGTTTTCCTAAGCACTCTTTCTCGTCGCAATTGCCAAAGTTTCACACAACTTTCCTTTGTATTCTGTGGTTGGCAAAACTTTCATCAACACTGGATAAAACCGTTATTGTTCTAATTAGATTTAAGTTGGCTTCATTAAAACCTAATGAGATTCCCACTAATCATTCCTGGAATTTTGCACCTTGGAAGATGGAAAACTGTAGACTATATATACCAGTCAAGATTTAAACAAACGTCACGTTGTTTTGAAGTATAAACAATTTACAAATATGGCACCATTGTATTTAAATTGTATAAAATTTAAAAATATCTTGTTCTCCTATTTTTTAGGAGAAAATCAGTTGGGATGTATACATGTAAAAGCTTTTAAATAGTTTAAAACGATTTAAAAAAAATTCAAAATATATTTTATCTAAATAAAATTAAAGGCGCGAGAGTTTTTAGGTCTAAACTTTCCGTATTTATACTAGCAAATATGGACTTTTTCAGTAAATGGCTAATAAATTAACAAATCCAAGATGACCGCTCAATTTTGACAATATTCCTGAAGAAAAAGGGGTCAGGGCTTTTACTATGTTTTATACGATGCACAGAGGGGCCAAAAGGAACAAATAAATGTCGGAAAAAATTATTTAAATTAACAAAATCGTAGAAACAATAAATTAAATATTAATAGATTACATTGCTATGATGTTTGCTTTGTTATAGGATGAGGCCATAATAAATTTTGTAGGTACTTAAAAATTATAAAGTGTGTCTTTGTCTTTTTAAAGGAATTTTTTCTAGAAAAAATCGTTATTTTAAAAAAAAATCTCCAAATTTTTTCTGCACTTTTGTACATTATTCAGTTATCTACTAGTGTTTCCTCCAAGATCTCACTAATCATCAGGGACACTCTAAGACCCTGTTAAACGCTACCCTTGCTTTGTAAGGAAGTTTGAGTAAACATTGTAACTTGATAACAAGTTAGTTTTGGCCTGTGTGTTAGTGTCCCTCCGTTACATCCACTATCCTTCCTTACACTATAATGAGCTGTTTTATTTTTAGCGGTGTTTTTTGTGAACATACACCTTAGTTGTATTGTAAATCGCGAAGGACTTTTTTAGTTTCTTAGAAAAATATTAAAAAAGCCATAAAAAAAATCCTTTTTTTATAAATTTGTTTTTGGAAAAACTGCATTTTAACATAGAATTATTTAAAAAAAGTTTATTGTTTTTTTGTATAAATTAGTTTTTTGAAAAACATTTTTTTTCGATTATTTTTGTTGGGACATTTTTTTTGCATTTTTTTTTTCAGACATCGGTTAGAATATGTTTGCGATCAACTGACCACACTTGGGTGTAACACAGATTTTGATCTCTTAACAAGAGGACTGAGTTTACTTGAATTAAAGTATAAATTAAACAAATATCTCACGTCGGATTGTCTCCGCGGCGAATATTAGACGTCACGAGGATATTGCTAAAATACGTCAAAATACACCCAAACAACACATTTTTGGTGTTATCTGAAAAAAAAATCTCGTCGAATACTGTCTACTTATTACGGCAGAGATAATAATCTAGATTTTTATAAAACGAATGACCCAGTCTTTTTTTTGCTTTCATAATAATCTAGATTTTTTCCTGTTTACCTTTCGCTTTCAAGGAATTATACTAAAATTTAAAGCTTCAAACAGATTTTTATTAGAATTTTGACGGTTTTAAGACACGTCACATCTTAACCTTAATCTTTTTTTTTCGATTTTCTCTCCATTTCCTCTCCCTTGTTTTCGCATTTTACAATTAATCACCCATCGTCCTTTAACGATTCATCTTCCAGATTTATTATTAAGGTCCCTGGAGGGAACCAAACTTTATCTATCACATTGTTGCGCGCTCAGCTTAGGTTGTGGTTTAAGACAATTTTAAAAGGAGAAAGCAAGACAAACAAAACAAATTAAGGGAGATGAAAATCCAGAGATCCATTATTTATCAAAACTAAAATGTAAAGTGTGGAGTAAAAACAATACCCGCTAAATAAATCAATTAAATAAAGGTAGATCTCTTAAAAAATAATAGAGGTTTGACAAAAAGAAGGGAGTCGCTGTAAACAAGCCATCAGCCTACTTTATCTATCACATTATTGCGGCTCAGCTTGTTTCTATTAAGATAATCTGGAAGGGAGGAGGGAGAGCAATTCCTTTCTTCATGTAGATACCTTTCTTTTGTCAAACCTTTATTATTTCTTTAGAAACCAACTTCTTTTGTTTTGTTAAATAATAAAGGTTTGACAAAGAGAAGTTATCGACGTGAAGAAAGGAGCTGTTCTGTGCAAGCCCTCAGCCTACTTTATCTTCACAATCACATTGTGCTGCTCAGCTTAGGTTGAGATTAAGATCATATGGAAGGGAGATAACAAGATAACCAAATTAAAAAAAGTTAGGTTTGACAAAAGGTTTCTACGTGAAGAAAGGAGTTGCTTTGTGCAATCATCAGTCACCAGCCTACCAAACAAGAGGAACTTCGGTCTTTGTCAGAGACCTGTAAGCATAGTAAAATATACTATATATCGTGCCAGTTACAACTTCCGACTTCCAGAAAAGAGTATGACCACTTTATCAGCAGAGGACGCAGCTTAAACCAACTGCGATCGAGAAGAGTTTACAGACCTCACAATACCTCGTATTAAAGTAGGAGTTGTAAGCTAAAATGAGAAAGAAGCTGTTTAAACCGCCGTCACTGAAGGGGATTAAACGGCGGATTTTTAAATATTCTGGTCTAGAAAACAAAAAGAATCATATGCGATCTGAATCTGGAATCCAAAAAACCTCGACACGTCGCTATCAAGAGGTGTGCCGATGAACAACAATAAAGCCACTGATATTTAAGCCAGAATTAAGAAAACACAAAGCAAGATATACAAAAAGCTAAGCAGCTGCAAAGTCAGGCTCTCCTAAACCTCATCAATTATTCATACCATTGAGAATATTGGACATTTTTTAATACTATTTTAAGATTATAAACTCAGCGAAACTGTAAGGTCGATGTACTTTGGGTCAGAGGGAGGTTCATTACGTGACAGTCTTGCTCGGTCAGCCTTCTGCAAGAAAACAGAGATTAAAAATTTAAACTGATGATTAATGACCACTGGATACCAATTTCTTGTAGAGCATACTAGTAAAAGTAAGTACAATATATAGATAGTATATACAGTTAACGTATTATATTGGACAGACGTACTAGGAGAAATATCTAAAAAAAAATCAATTGCCTAGGATTCGTACACCTTATATCTGATAAAATGATAAATACTTATTCATACGATGCCAATAAAATCCGGTTAAAAAAGAATAGCGTTAGGCCAAGTAAAATTAATGATTTGACATAGAAGATTATGATCTGAAATGGATGTAAGCTAAAAGTTTGCGTATGAAAATGTGTAAGAGAGCGATACAGACAAAGCTTGTTTATTGGTCAAAATAGCATCAATAGCTTAACAAACCATTTCTTATAACGAAACTAAATAGAAAAGAAAGAGATTTTGCCTATGTCTCACTAAAAATTATGTTTAATTTTTACATGTAAATGAAATTTGCAAAAGCCACTCAACCCGTAATATGACCTAGCTGTAAGAGTCCTTGTTTAAAATTTATTCCATTCATATTCTAGCACATCATATGGTATAATATGTGCAGTGTAATATTGCACCCCATAATATGGCAAAGACTTAGATGAGCCTATACGAATAGCAGTCCCTGAACGTAGTGAATACAGTGCAATAATGGAAGAAACCTACGCTGAAAGCTCTATCAACTCTTTTGTTTTACTTAATGCTGCATGTAAAATACTTCAGGGCTTTAGAGTTTTTGTAACTTTAATCACAAAAATCAAACAAACGATGATGAGATATACAGAGCAGAACGGCAAGTAAAAAATCTTTACGTGACTCCCCTAGCATTAACTATCTCTGAGAATTTTCCTAAGCAAAGAAATTAAATTAACAATGCCAACAAAAAATTATTGAGATAATTTCAGAATAGAAATCCAATTCACATAACACATGAGAAGAAAGCTAAAGCAATTTTAAATTTAGGATAAAGTAAAGAATTAAAAGCTACTGGAGTTAAAAACTGAAAGATAGAAGCAGATGGACCAATATAACTAAATAGGCAAGAAAATGATAAAAATTTCAAGATAGCCAAAAAGTGTCCTCCTCGCAAACAAAATCGACGTGTCCGAGCGTTTCTCCAAATTCGCACTTTAAATACCCAAAAAGGCCTCCGTTTGGATGTACGTGAAACACCGTGTATAGAAAGCATATACAGTTAGCGTATTATATTAGAAGGATCTACTAGGAGAAATATTTAAAAAATAAGGAATTGCAAAACTAGGATTTATACACCTTATATCTGATAAAAGGTTAAAAAACACTAATTTATACAATCTAATTCGGTTAAAAGGAAAATAGGGTTGGGTCAAGAAGAAATAATCGATTAATATACAAGATGATGATCTAAGATGGATTTAAGTTAAAAGTTGGCGGATGAAAGTGTGTCAGAGAGCGATACAGACCAAGCTTGTTAACGGGGCAAAATGGCATCAATAGCTTAACAAACCATTTCTCATAATGACATTAAATAGAAAAGAAAGAGATTTTGCCTATATCTCACTAAAAATTATGTTTAATTTTTACATGTAAATAAAATTTGCAAAAGCCACTCAACCCGTAATATGACCTAGCGGTAAGAGTCCTTGTTTAAAATTTATTCCATTCATATTCTAGCACATCATATGGTATAATGTGTGCAGTGTAATATTGCACCCCATAATATGGCAAAGACATAGATGAGCCTATAAGAATCGCAGTCCCTGAACCTAATAAATACAATACTATAATGGAAGAAACGTAAGCTTGAAGCTCTACCAACTCGTTTGTTTTACTTAATGCTGGATGTAGCAGAACGGCAAGTAAAAAATCTTTACGTGACTCCACTAGTATTAACTATCAGACCATAGAAATATGACTAGGAACTAGTAGTGAGGCTCTGAGAATCTCACCAAGCAAAAAACTTAAATTACAAATGCCATTAAAAAATTATTGAGGTACTAAATACCAAACCCCTGTGATTTCAAAATGGAAATCTAAAGAAGCTCGATATGGTCAGAAAGCGGAAGCAATTTTAAATTAAGGGTAAAGTAGTTATAATTTATAACTTCTGATTAGGAACCTAATAATATTACAGACCAGATAATCACTAAAATATTAACAGACTTAGAACTAGACACCAACATAAGTTGAAGATCAGAGGAAGATACAAGAAAATGTCTCACAAGTATTGTGAAAGAATTAAGGGCTACGGGAGTTAAAAATTGAAAGATAGAAGCAGATGGACCAATATAACTAAATAGGCAAAAAAAGGAAAAAATATTTTCAGTTCCCAGAACTTTTTAGACTCTGGACAAGTCAAACGATTTTTTATATAAAATGATTATAAAAAAGGTAGCGTCTAACAACTTTCCTGTAAACACTCAAAGAATATATTTTATCTATCTCAAACTATGATTCCTTCCACGGTCGTACACGACTAAGTCTCGGCAAAATAGTCATCTAACGCTGGTCAAAAGAGATCACAGAGAGGTTTCACTGTCCAACCATTAGTAGACGAATGATTTGCAAGGACCTAGTGCTAAGCAATCATGGTGGGAATTCTAGTTTAACAAACTTCAGTGTATAGGTGATTTAATCCTAAGTGTCTTGTCATGCCCAGTCGGGCTGCATACCTTTTTTAGAATATTTTCCACCGTTGCAGTCCCTTAAGATTAAGATGCAGCGAATCATTCATCTACCACTGGTCGGGAGATACCAGTAATACATATCTCTTTCTACGCAGTAGTAGACGAATGATGTGCCGCGACTTAGTCGTAAGTGACCTGGTGGCATTTTGGCTTAGCCTGTCCTGCAGAATAACTGTTTAGACTATTTTTATTTTAGTGTTTGGCTTCCCATTTTAATTAATGCATTATTTACACACGTATTTTTAAGATGTCGGGTCTAAAAAGTTATAAGGCCACGTCAAACGTTCTCGAAAACGGCTTTTCTTTGCAGGCAGAAAGGCCGCCTGAATATAGAAAATTCCAGTCCACTTTTATATTAAATTTTTCTGCGTTTTACGTATATTTCACTAGGGTTAAACTACCAGGCTTTTCAGCGGTTTGGCTTTGTTTCTCCAACAGTTTTACTTTTGTTTTAAATATTTTACCATATTTTGCATCCAGCATTATAATAAATATCCAATGTGGTATTAAAAATTAGGGAGTTATTGGTAGGATTAAAATTTTGATAACTTTTCCAGCCGTTGTGGTAGTTCTTAAGAACAAGACCGCTAACGTTGGGATTTCTTGGGCATTTATTTTTACGTTTAGCCTATAGTCCATTCATTTAACACTGAGAAATGATGAGACACTAAAATGTTCGTTAGCAGAATTTTTCTTTAAAAGACTGAACATATAGGCAAAGCGCTCTGGTCTGCAGTTTTAGAGGATAACAATTTTGTAAAAATAATGCACATATCTGTTAAGAACTTCACCATCAAAAAATATAAAACAATGTATATTTCCAGCCGTCACTATCGATCGATTTTAAGAGACTAAACCATGTGGGTATGGTTAAGTGAAGAGAAGTGATTTATTTCAATATAATTTACTATTTTAAATTGAAGAAAAACGATCATGTAGTAGGCAAAAAAGTAAATAGTTTTTTCTGTTTTATTGTGCCACAAAATGACCGACTCACAGGTCCTGATGGTGCTATTTTTCTATTCCCTCCCATTTATTTGGTACGGACGCATTACTTACCATAACCACAACGATATTTCAAATAGGCGTCAAGAAATCTCCCTATTATTTCTAAAGCTTACTTAACAAACTAGATCCTGTATATAAAATTCATTATTTTACAAAATAAACTTTGGTTTGGCTTTTATATTCTCTTGGGAAATTATGGTTGTTTTATATAAATATACAATCTGATACGCGACCGAAGCCCAAGATCAAGAAAACAACACAAACATAAATAAAATAAAATGTTAATAAAAAAGAAAAAGCATATATCCCATTAGGAAAAATCCAAGAATGGCATTTTAGTGTTCTGCAAAGCATAAAAGAAAATAGAGCCACAATGGTCGTATGTGGTGCGGTATAGAGCATTGTATATAACACTAAATTTTCTAGATAGTAAGAGTAGGGTCAGAGGACCAAAACATTATTATTATTAACTGGATGAGACAAGCAAAAAATAATTAAGCCTTGTTACTCCGCACATTTGCTTTTAAGTAAATATCATAGATTTGGACTACTCAAGATGATCTTGGATTTGGGTTAACAACTAAAAAAAATTGTATATGTGGTTATTAGCCCCCCCCCCCCGAGATATATATAATAAAAATACTTATTAAGAAATATTTAGCTATTGTTCTGGCTGTGATAAAAATAGTAAATTGCATATTTTTTTAGCGTTGTCTAGAATGATAATTTGTTCGTTAATAAGAATTTTGTCTGATAACGTATAGTCAGTCAGTTGTCAATTTACTACTAATTAAAAAATATTTATCCATTCTTCTTGCTGTGAACAGAGGAGAGAATTGCATAGTTCCGTTAGCGAACAGGAATTATATTAAGCCATTGCTACTAGTTACAGAATGCAAGCAAGGAATCATGACCAGCCATATGGCGGACAAAGTTCACTTAAACAGGATGGGCCTGTATCAAGGCGACCGAAGCTGCAGATTGTAGAATCAGGAACCCGAAACAATACATGTAACACCTATTATTTAAGGAAGTTGAACTAGACGCAATAGCGACAGGGGACTAATCCTTTAAAGACCAGTACAAACTTGTTCAGGGATCGACTGCACAATAAGTCAGTAATGGCTGGATTGCAGTGACTGTGGCTTGCCTAGGCAAACCTGAGACAAAATCGAGGGGTCTTAGTCGATAGGTATCCGATACTACCCTACCTCCCCTAGCAGAAGAGAAAAGAGGCAGAAGAGTAGGCCGGATGTCTTATGCAAGATATTCCCTCAAGTCATTGCTTTTGCTGTGAAAAAAGAGTAAACTACTAGTTCTCTTAGCTTTCTCCAGAACGGTAATGTGATGTTTTTGCATAATTTTATTGTCCAACTATGCGCGTTGAAGAGGAAAAATGAATAAAAGATGGCGTCGCAGGCTAGACGTGGGAACATCTTTATATTATGTGGAAAAGCATCTTGTGCGAAGCGTTCGTGCAATGAGGGCGTCGAAAGAAAAATCTGGCAATGACACCGCAGTCACGCTATTTATAATAGGCAAAATAAAATTTTGAAAAAAATGACCCTCAACTAAATTACTTTTAAAGTTATCATGTTCCGTGACAACTGAAGCATCCTTATCATTTATTAATTTTCTGGAGAAGTCGGACAAAGTCGATTTAATAATTCGTCAGAATTTGGTTTATCTATCGGATAATACCAACGTGGCTTCTATCCTAACAGACCTAGAGTCCCTGTCAAAATATGTAAACATACAGGGACTCTAAACAGACCTACATCAGATAAAATATTTTTTATATGGCAAATTCCAGAAAATGCCTTTGATCACAACCAGAGAAAATATAACTTTTTGTAATGACACAATTTATAAATAGTGTTTCCGAAGATTTAAAACAGGCTTTTGACAGCGTAAATCGATGAAGAATGATGCAGGATTTAGCGAGAGACTGCGTATGTATGATATATTTTCACTGGGTCATACATACAGTTCTGTCACTAATTTTTCAGTGAAAAAGCGTCAAATAATTTTTATAAGGCCATGTCTTCATTTATTGTTTGTAAGTTCATTAAATTCATACTGTATTCGGACTATGGCTAGTCCGGTAACTAAATTGTAATCTAGACAGATACAATCTGTTTAAATGTCGACAATATTCAACAATCCGGCATCCAAATAAGTTGCCCTCAAACTGTCTAACGAGGAGTTTGCGACAAAGCTAACCGAAACCGTGTCTAATCTGTGTCCAAGGAATTCTTCTCGCCTCCGCGAAATAAAGACCTTGAATTTGGGGGAACGTCGGCTCGTAAGATAATGTAAAACAAGAGACCCTGTATGCATGACATATTTTAATGAAATAGAGACGCGACAAACAAGTTACAAGTCAAAGTTATTTAAGATAAAATCCAAGGAGGGAAATATCGGTCCTTTATACTCTAGCCTTGTTTAAAGAGAGACGAATCTTCCGTCCTTGTTAATTCATAAGCGTCGGAAAATAAAAATAAACGACAAACATTTACAGGTTCGGTTTGGTTTGTTTATCAGAAACTTGAACCATTCGATCTTAACGGTCGTTTAACTTTAAACGTCGTTTAATTCATTTATGTCTTTTGCACCATATTTTAACAGAAGTTTAAGGGGTCAAACGATGTTTAACAAAAATGCTAGTGGCTTATGCCAATAAGAAAAGCGAAGAATTAGCAAATGGATGGAAATACACAAACTAAAACTTGCTCCAGTAATAACTTAAATGATTATCCTTAAAGAAAAGAGACAAAGGGAACATATTCGAATACAAGTCGAAGGCATAGAAATTTCACCAAGTTCGTCACTTAGGGACACTGGTATTACACTGGGTAAAAGAAGTTTTAAACAATACATAGTTAATGTAGGAAAAAAGGCTAAAGAAAGAAAAAGCGATAGGCCCAACAAACCTAAAATAAAAGTTATGTGATGTATTTTAGATCTAAAGAAATACCGAGATTTTGTACTACAAGTACAACGAAAAATGTAACTTCTGCTTATAAAACTGTATCAGCTGTAGCTGTTCACGTAATAGCAGGAGCTATACCAATTGACCTACCTACTGGAGCAACCCGAAAAAACAATTGAGCAAACAAGGAACACAGCAAGGGGAAAAAGTATTTACACATGGAAGGCGAAATGGAAACAGAACCACATAAAAGATCAGTGAACCAAAACATTAATAAAGCTATTGGGCCCATGGCTGTTGTGCAAATATAGCTATGTTGGTGGGTTGTCTTTCGGGCTGTTCGGCCGTCGTCGTTGAAAATTCGTTCTCGACGTTTCGTCATCTCGAGTGGATGGTATCTTCAGGAGATGTTGCCTGTTTGTCGGCTTTTCGAAGAGTGGTGTTTAGTCTGCCGCGGGAGCAGGTAATATACGCTCTGGTTAGCGGGGCGTATTTCAGAGCTGGTCGGCGATTGGTCACTTTCCCGAGATTCAGTTTTGTAGTTGTAAGTGAGCCGTTTAGTATTTTTAAGAACGGGTACCTATGTTCTGTTAATTTTAAGGGTTTCTTCGGATCTGTTGAAGTTCTGCTGGTATTTGTGAATTTCGATTGCTTCTCTAGTCGCCGTTGTGTTGTAGTGGTAGCAATGTTTGTTTCCCACACCAGCGGTCTGGGTTCGATTCCTGGCTAGGTACCTGGTTGTTGTGTTCGTTTAAAAAACTGCTTTAACCTTGCTTGAACTTTGCGTAACTGGGCGATTGATCCTGATTGGATGGAAAGTCCCAATATAAATTTAAAAAAAAAGAATGCTTCTCTTGGATAGTATGAAGAGGTGGAGCATAGAACATGTGTGTCTTCGAATTTTATTCGGTGGTGTTCATTGTTTAGTGTATGGTCTGCCACTGCGGATTTTTCTGTGTATCCGAGTCGACAGTTGGCTTTGTGTTCTTTGATTCTTGTATTTACGGACCGTTTGGTTGTTCCGATGTACACACTTCTACAGGTACACGGAATGCGGTATAGTGGATCCCTTATATCCTTCGCAGATCTGAGGTGATTCTCGATCTTCTTAAATGGCTTGAAGATCGTTTTTATGTTGTGTTATCTCAGAATGCGTCTGATCCTATCCGTCAATCTAGCTATGTTGATTATTACCTTACACAAGCACCTTCGGAACATGGGTGCTACCGACCATATGCAAGAAGGTTTGGTAAAGACACAGAAGAAATATTCCAATATTGTAAAGAAAGGGATTACGTGGAACATACGACAACTATAATGGGCTGTAGCCCACAACATGATCAGCCAGATAGTTGAAGTAAAGGACCATGATGAAATCGTCAAAGAGAAACTAGCTGATATGCGAACTCCTAATCAACAGAGCTGAAGGGAGATGTGTTGACTACGCATAAAACTGCTCTGCCACCTGATGTAATGTTTAGAAAACAATCCCGGAGAAATATGTATTTCGAAGGAAACACTTGTTTCAGTGCTTGCACTGACTACGCCTTCCAAAAAAAAAAGGATGTAGACTGAATTTATAAGTTTACATTTGAGAACGGTTAGATATAGTTAGAAACCGAAACGTCGTGTTTAAAATAAATGAAGACAATAGCAGTCCAACATTTTGTATTTAACGTATGGGATGTTGTGGTGGGGAATGGTGGCCTGTAATATGGAGTAATTCTAGTGGGCTCTGGAATATTATATGGATGCTCACAGAATTTATGCGCGACCACACGGCTTTCTCTTAGTCCACTCGGTTAGCAGTTTAATATATTAAGTTTCTAGAGAGTCTTCCAACTCCTTACTTGCGGTAGAAATACTCGCATAGAATTGAGAAACTAAGTTTGCTATATTTGAATACCAAATTCGGGGGAGGGTTTAAATTAGAGCTCTGTCAAATTACTAAGCAAAGACGCCGCGCTCTGTCGCTAATTTTTGGCTTTAATTATTTAGCCGCTTTTCGGCGACTGTTTTTGCATAGAAATAGAGGCGGCGCCGGCGGGGCGGCGCGCCGATGTTTAAAATTAATGTAATAAATTTGATTTGAGTTTGTTGTTTTTACTTTGCCTTGCAAAACTGCTTTCGCTTTTAAATACTATGGTGTTTTCGGTAATGCCACAGATTATTGAACATAGAAAGAATTGATTAGAACAAAGTTAAAGTGACAGATCCAAAATGGACGCTGGTTGGCAAATTTTTTAAATTAACATTTGGTTCTCTGGTTTAGAAATGTCAAATTCTTGTCATTTGGGGTTTTTGCTTATTTGTGTTTTTTTTAGTTTTTTTAATTAAATTATAATAAAAACTTACTGTTTAAAACAGTTTCACTAACCTCAAAATCGTAAAATATGTAAAATACATTAAAAAAAAACGTTTTTTATTTCTAAACACAAATTTGTAGTAAAATTAAGTTAAATTTTAATATTAAAAAAAAAACATGAAGAAAATCCTAACTGTAACTTCATGTAAAAGTATTATCAAAAATATAGTTATTAGAACGTTAAAAAACCAACATTTAACTAAATGGAATCAAATCTTACACTCTTGAACTCACTTCAGGAGTTCCCCAAGGCTTAGTCCTGGGGCCTCTTCCTATATACAAACGACTTTTCCTGTCATATCAATTTTGTTAAAACTATTTAATATGCTGATGACAATACTTACCATAGCCATAATGAACATCAAATTGAATCAAAAAATAAAAGCGCAATAGCAAGACAGATGGCAGGGGAGTGGTTTGAATCAAATAAGCTAGCCCTGAATCTAAGTAAAATAGTTAAAATTGATTTTAGTTTAAAAAATCTTCGTACTACTGAAAGCTCAGAGGAAACCACATACTTAGGAATGATAATAGATCAAAACCCTTCTTTTAAATCACATCTGCAGCAACTTACTCAAAAACTTTCTAGCATAAACTTCCTGCTGACGAAAATTATGCAATTCTGCTCCTCTAAGGTGGCGCGCGTTGCATACATGGCACTGTTCCAGAGTCACATTATTTATGGGGTACTGGTTTGGGGCAACAGTACAAACTGGCTGACAATTTTTAAAAACCAAAAAGCAGCAATCAGAATCTTAGTAAGTGCAGGGGCATACGACTCCTGTCGTGAACACTTTAAGACCTTAAAAATTTTAACTCTTCCTTCAATTTATATCCACCAATGCCGTCTATATGCAAAAAAGAACATCATTTAACTTAATATAAAAGAACAGGACAGGAGGATGTGTGTAACAAAACAAATATGATCATTCCAAGACACAGGCTCACACTAACGCACAATAAGTTTCAAGTACAGTCAATAAAGTTGTTCAACAGGCTACCAGCGGGAAAAAAAGATTACACCAGGAATGCTTTATTGCTTATGTGTCCCTATGATGTCGACGAGTACCACCAGTTTGACTGGACAATAAATCTAAATACCATCTCTCTGTGATTAGCACGAACGCCCTGTGATCTCTCTTCTTTATTTTCAAATGTTGCTTTGATTGTATTGTGTTTGTCTGTTTGTGACGTATATGTGCAAGTTTGTCCGGATTAGCTAATGTAAGTCTAAACTAAATTAATTATAATAAAATAAAACAATTTTTTTTCCTTAAAACAAGTAATTCCTACTAATTAGAAATATGACATCGAACATTATGTTATATGTTCGATGGATATGATAATATTTTTATTAATTATTGTGTAAATTTATTACTTATAGGCCAACCTAACCTTTTACTTAGTTTAGTTTTAAGTTTTTACCTTCTTTTGGTTTTTACTCTTTTTTTCACGATGCTTAACTAAAACTTTTTGTAAAAAGTATTGAAAAGTTCTGTAGCAAATAAAGAAATGAAGATGATGATGATGATGATTATAATCTCTTGCTGTTCTATAATCTCTGCTTACTACAAACGTAAGTTTTGAATACCTCCGTGATAAAGAATAAGTTTTTATCAAGATAAACAGCCTTTTTACTGCATTATTACAATCGCTCTGCTCAATTTTCTACCGCGCTTTATGATCTGGTCCTTATCTCAGGGCGTTATCGGTCTCGCCATTCATTGGCCCTTTGGGGATGTTGCGTTTGCTTTTAATTGAATTATTGCCGGTCTCAGGGCCCTTATCGCCCTACTTATGACGCAGATATCCACCCTAAACTAGCAATGATTTGTTCTTATTTCAACCCAACTAAGCAATGTGGTAATTCGACCGTATTACAATTTAACATTTCGATTAAACCGCCAAATCTCCTCAAATACCTCACTATTTATTAAGAAGACCATATGCAAGGCTTGTCTTTTAAGTTTTGCATATATAGCTGGAGTAAAACAGCAGATACCTTTGAAAGATTTAATTGTTGCTTGAAGTTTTCTTTACGAAACTTAATGCAATATTGCATGCACTCAAATCAGTTATCAAAGCTGTAATTCCATATGTTTGTTGGGACTGTCAAAATTGCATGCTTGAAGGTGTCGACTGCTTCCTCTCGCGACTAAAATCTTTGACCACGTTGTCCATTTTTGATTTTCGGAAAGTTATCGAAATCGCTGGGACAGTATGGTTGGATGGTCCCACAATTCGACGTTTGTTGAGTTATTTTGTGCTTTGTGCGAACCTGCGTTGTCTTAGTGGAGGATGATTCGTTATTCAGGGTTCGGTTTTAGAAGCTTAGCGCTGACCTTCGGCAAACAAATGGTGATGTACCAATCGGCAATAACAGTCCTTTGAACTTCCAGAGGAATTATGCTACATGACCTGCTTTTTCGACAAATATCGCGACCATCTTTTTGGTGACACTTCGAAAACGGATGACTTTTGTTGGCTTTTCTTGGCAATTAAATAGTGAGTGCCCAGTTCTTCATGATCTGAAAATGGATGCAATGTTGTCAAATGCCTTACACGAAATGTTTGGTTTTTTCGCATCTTTATTATTTGGCCATTTTGGTTTTATAGGATTCCCTACCCTAAAATTCGCTAAATGACGTTTTTTCGAATCTTAATTCAAGGTGTGGTTTTTTCGCATCTTTGTAGTCCTACGATATTGCAATTCGGTGCTTTTATTGATATACTGTACAGTTTTTAAAATATGAATTTTCTAAATTTGGTCATTTTGATCTTATGCGATTCCCTATCCTAAAATTCGCTAAATGACGTTTTTCCGAATCTTAACTCAGGGTGTGGTTTTTTCAAATCTCTATTGCCCCACAATACTGTAGCTTGGTGCTTTTGTTGATAAACTGTATAATTTTTAAAATATGAATTTTTAAAGTTTGGTTATTTTGGTCTTATGGGACTCAAAAATTCACTAAACAACGTTTTTTCGAATCTTAACTCAAGGTGTGATTTTTTTGCATCTCTATGGCTCTACCATACTGCAACTTGGTGCTTTTATTGATAAACTGTATAGTTTTGGAAATATGAATTTTCAAAGTTTGGCCATTTTGGTCTTATGGGATTCTCTACCCTAAAAATCGCTAAATGACATCTTTCCAAATTTTAACTTAAGGTGTAATTTTTTTGCATCACTATGGTCCCATTATACTGCAACTCGGTGCTTTTGTTAATAAACTGTATAGTTTTTGAAATATGAATTTTTAAAATTTGGTCATTTTGGTTTTATCGGATTCCCTACCCTACAATTCGCTACATGACGTTTTTCCGAATCGTAACTTGGGTGTGGTTTATGTCTTTATGGCCCCACTATACTGCAACTCGGTGCTTTTGTTGATAAACTCTATAGTTTTTCAGATATAAATTTTCAAAGTTTGGCTATTTTGTTCTTCCGGGATTCCCAACCCTAAAATTCGCTTAATGACTTTTCCCGAACCTTAACTCAGGGTATAGTTTTTTTCGCATCACGAGGCGCAGATCTGGACATAAATCTAGGGGGGGGGGGGATAATTGTCGACGAAAAAAATATTTTTGCATTTATTTATTTTTCTAGGGGTGGGGGGTAATTATCACTTAAGCCCTTTATTTACTAGGCTTAGAAATCCTATCGACCATTCGTCCGGATAGTAAGGCAACATATTCTAACTTATGTGGTGATTCATGGAAACGATATTACAAGAGCTTGGGAAATAATTGGCTTAAAGCTGTTAGTTAGTTATCAGCAGCCTCTATAAACTTATTAGTATATCGGTGAGTTGGTGACCCGATATCACGTTATTCTTTGTTGTGTTTTAGATCACTAATGCATTTTGTTATGGACTGCAGAACTTGACCTTCGAAAATCAAACAAAACAGAAATTGGTTTAGATCCCGTAACGAGTATACACATGCGCAGTTCGATACTGATACTGATACGGGCAAAAAGCGGTTTTGATTGGTTGAGTAAGCGTGCGTTTGCTTTCCAATCAGAGAGTGTGCAGTTCGATTCCCATGCCTGTCACTATAAACTCGACCCGATTATCCGTTTGTGAATACAGATTTACTGAAAGTATGGGTAAAGCCTGTCTTGGGCGAAGTTTGGATTGGGCATCAAGGAAGTAGGTAAAGTTGATGATTAATACAAGGCCGTGGTTCGGAAGTCACGTTAAGTCGGTAGTCCCATGTTTAGAGCGTAGATAGCACTAGCACGATAAAGACTCCTGTGCCCGACAAAGGGTAACAGACAAAATTAAATCCTCCTTGAGAAAAGAAAATTGTTTAAAAGAAGACATAAATAAAAAGCAAGTAAAATAGTAAGCTAATGACTAATTAGTGCAGTGCCCCGTTTTGGGAATCAATTCCAATAAAAAAATTACAGGAAGTGCGGGCCACTGTATGTACCCCTCTACTACCTTCCCGCCCATCACGGTTTTGATGACGCTTTAATACAACATCAAGTATAGATGCAAAATATAAAAATGAATAAGTGCTACGAATTATTGTGGTCGAACCGCAACAGTTTGAATTGAGAAGTAAAACCACGAATTTCCGGAAGAATTATTATATTTTGATCGGGATCTTTACGAGAATAAGTGTCAAAACGGGAAAGTTTATGGATTATCGGCGCGAAAGAATCTTTTATTAGGCGAATTCTATCTTAAGCACAGGCGATAAACGCGATAGAAATGAGAGCAATAAAGGATTTATGGAGTCTGGTGAATCGGCACAGATTTACGCAGAAACACACATGATAGTCGAACGCACACGAATTAATAAGAACCAGAAGGTTAACTTGGCGAGTGAGCATAATTGTGTAATGGCCTTGAGCCTGATATTTTTCTCTGTAAGTGTCAGTGCTGGAGATATCTCAATGGATGTGATGTACAGTTGTAGACTTTTCCAGGAGATTTTTAGACTTTTCCAGATTTCACCAGTTTTTCAAGACTTTTTCAGAATAATTCCATTTGCAGCCTTTTTTTGAATATTTCCAGACCGCTCTAGACTTTTCCTTAACCTATCCATACTTTTTAAACTTCTAGCATATTTCCATACTCTTCCAGGCCCTTCGCAGGGAAGAGTAGTAGTAGTAGTAGTGTGGGGTAGGCTTTAGGCCTAGCGACTATGCACATGAAGCGCCCTGTTCGTCAACCCCCGTGCATCCTTCTACTGCGTCCAAAGGCCAGAATATCAGATTCAGAAGGTCCTTCGTCTGAAAGGTGTTCTTTTCAAATACCTCTCTTCTTGCCTCCTTCTATGCTTTACATGATAAGAGGAAATGCGTCGAGGTCTCGTCCTCGGCCCAGCATCGCTCGCATGTCGTGTCGGCCTTCACTCTCATTTTCGCCAGGTGTCCTTGTAGGACGCAGTGTCCAGTGGGACTCTTCGTGTTCTACGGAGCAGCCAGTCCCTACGGGAGTTGCCGTATCCTGTCACATAGTCCTTCGCCTGTTTGGCATTTCCTGTGATGGTCCATTCCTCTTGTATCTCTCTCTGGGCCCACTCTGTTAGGGCCGACTTCATTTGCCCTCTTGTGAGTCCCAGGAAAGGCTCTGGCCCGACGCATTTCTACCGGGATCCACCCCTGGCGAGTTCATCCGCTTTCTCGTTTCCTGGGACTCCCATGTGGCCTGGGACTCCTACGAGCTCCACCTCTCTTACTCTGGCCAATTCTTGAAGTGCATCTGCGCAATCCTGCACCAAAACCCGCGGACATGGTTGGTTTGCACAGTGCTTTCAGTGCAGCTTGATTGTCTGAACAGATGCGGAGGCGCTTTACCGTTTCGTTCCTAATTTCTTCCTCCCATGTTACCGGCAGTATAGCGTAAAGAGTAGAACTTCAATATAAAATTTCGTAAAAATCATTTTGAAATATTTTGAGTTATTGAAGTCAGAAGAATCAGAGGAAAAACTTTTTGAGAAAAACGAAAAATTTTCTAATGTGCTATTTTTTAGATAACAAGTATGGAGCTCATTTATTGATCTATTAATGATATTTAAAACCATAGTTTAGTTAGGAAGGATGGTAAAAAATAGTATAAAAATACTAAATACTAATAAATCTAAATAGTAGTTATTATAAAATGATTAGATGCTCGCTTATGGCATAAAGTGGTTTTGTCAATTCCAAAGTCATAGTTCAGTCGGTATCTACATTTACGCGGAGTCTGAAGAGTTAGCTTTCTGATTCTTAGTTATTCATGTGGTCGAACGTATCCATATTTTTTAGACGCTCAATGTTATCGTCAAAGATAGATAGATAGTGAGATGCGAGAGTAAATCAAATATAAACCGAAATTTTGTTTTAAAAATTTTATTGCTTCAGTAAATAAAAGTTTGAATACCTGTTTGGTATAAAAAACTTGTAAAACATAGTAAAAAATTGGAAAGCCGCACACTCACTCCAACAGGACGAGTGATCTGCGACCAGTAAATATGTTAGTGGTTACTAGGAAAGTTATTAAAAATTGTATAAATAAGACTTTGTTGAGAGAATTTGTTCAACTAAATAATACATTAACACAACAGCAATCACATTTTACCAACCAGCATAGTTATGAGACTGATATTTAGTTAGTAATAGACCAGTGCTGGCAAGGCTTCAAGGCTATTTACATCAGCAATTTTCTTAGATTTAAAACAATAAACCGAAAAAAACTTTGCAATGGTGCTGCTTCCATATCATGAAGTGTCCTTACGCTTGACTTGTTGTAGGTATGTGTCTAATCTATTCTTATATTCAGTAATCTGTTTTGTTTCTATTTTTTGTTTTTGATGTCAAAATCTAGTACTTCCTCACCTAAAATATTTAAAACGTCAATAAAATTTGTAGGGAAATGCCACAAAAAATTAATTCTGTTTCTTAAAATGAGTTAAATACGTAAAACTGAATTATGCAAAAGAAAAGGGAGCAAAATAATTTGCTTACCTCTACGGAAACACAACAATCCAATGTATCTAGGGCCTCTAGTGCTCAAAAAATCCTAGATAATATGTTTTCAATGATATATACTGTACAAATAACCTTTTTACGTCTTTATTTAAGAGAGTTTTGCTACCCCAATATTGCGATAAAATAATCATCTATAGCGGCTAATTTATGCCCCTCATTTATGCACCCGAGTTGCCGCTGCCGGCACCGTTGAAGGCCCCTTGAGAGTATTTTATTTTGCCAAACAACACACCAACACCTCACCATGTGTTGTTAATCCATAGTGTTGGGGATTGAGTTTTGCTGTGAAAACTAAATTATAGATCGTGTGGAACTTTGACCATAGATATAGAAAAAGAATTAGATAGAGCTTTGACTACTGAGAAATCTTCCGATACGGGTGACATAACGTTGGCCGCCATTTTTTCACCGATTTGAAGTACAGTACAGGCGATTACCCCTAGAGGTCGTTATAGTGAACAAGCATATAATGTCACTGGGTCACCGCATCGCCAAGCTTTAGAACGCAGTCACCTTACAAGCGTAGTATAAGCAACCGCCCCTAGAGGACTCTATATGTTGTTTAACTAGGGTCACTGCATCCTGAAAGCCTGACGTCTCCAGAAGACACTACGTCTTTGTGGTGAAGTGACCCTAGTTTTACAACGAGTTTAATTTATTGACACCACCTTTCAAATCGTGCATGTTAAAAGTTCTTCGAATAGTTCAAATAGCGTTGTTGTTGTCGTTACGAGGTGTATCCCGTAATTGGGTTGGTCTGGCGGGAGGTCGATAATGTACCTACGGAGCTGGCTTACATTCTTACGGGCGACAACACGTAGTTTTACAAAACCTAACCCTTGGGTCTCTAACACTCGGTTTCCACTCACGCGTCACATGAAATAAATGTTATGATAGTTACGTGACGCGTGCGCTGGACGCTCGAGAAAGTCATAGGTGGGAACCGGGTTTTATGCAGCAAAGCGCAGCGACATAGTGAGCTGTCAAAAGGAAATCCTAACCAATAGGTTTACAGCATTCCCCAGTTACACCAACGACTACGCATTGCAAAGTGCGTATCAACTTTAAGTGTCTAAAGTTGGTCCCCCATTTTTATCCACTACTGTGTATTAACCGTAAACATAAAATTATTTCATACATTTTTGCAGATTCTTTTGAATGATTAAAATATCAGTAAAAAGAAATAATTTTTTATTGTTTATAAAGATCAAAACAACATAAAATAGCTGCCAGGTTTATATTTGACTTAAGAGAAAGAAAATAAAAGGTCACATGTGTCATGACCTACTGGTTTTGGCATTAAAAATATCAAGATATACAAATGTCATTTAGATAGTGTAAGTGCGGCAGGGTAGTCCAGTGGTATGGCTGTTGGCTTTACATGCAGAAGGTACCAGGTCTCAAAAAGAACCACGCAAAAAAAAATAAAAAAGTCACGTCACCCTGCAGGGCACTTCCTTTTCAGCGTTCAACAGTCAATATCGAAATGGTGTGCGATAAACATTCACACAAAAACACAAGTTCACCTTGTACATCGAGAATATAAGCAGGTGTAGTCCAGAAGCCAACAACCGAAGAACCAGGATTATTAACCCAAGAGCCTGCTACAGTTGAAACCAGGAGAACGCCAGTAAAAATCATATAAAAAGTCAACTCACGACGATTACGACTGTTGCGCTAAAAAGAAAAAGAAGGCTATCGTCTATAACCAAGTTCTGCTGGGGCAATAGCGATGTTAGATAGATGCAAGTCTAACATGTAGCAGGACCACCTTTCGGAAGGGGTGTAAAAGCGTGGGTTCACTGTGTATTCTTGCTACGCAGTATAAGGATCCTTGCCCTTGACAAAGAGGAGTCAGGCAAAATTAAGTATTCTTAGAGAAAGAAAATTTGCATCTTAAGGGGACGTGCATCAGTTTGGTATATGGTGTATGGACAAATCGGGGTTTGCGAAAAGGGGCGCCGTGTGCCTAGTCGCTAGACCAAAAATGGTCTAGATAGTGTAATATAACTAAGTCCTACCCAAAAAATTTTTAAATCAGATCCACAGATCAGATAATTTCGATATTTTATTGTTGTCAAATAAACTTAAATTGTGCCCCTAAATATTTAATGTGAGACATTATTCATGTAACCGACTATAGGTCTATTCCCTTATAATACCAAATTAGAGTAAAAACATAAATATTTAATAGACACAACATAGTCGTGACAAGAATCCTTGTTAACAAGATAATACTCACCTCATTCTCGTGATAAAGACTTGGGCAAAGTCCAGAGGGGCCCAGCTTATGCCTAAATCAGTGTGCGAGACATCGTCCCAGCTGGAATATTTCACCAACGAACAAGATGGGGATGGCACATCTGAAACCAAAACAAGACTGCATTAACATTTAGTGCATTTCGGGGAATTAAGTTCTTGCTGCAATTTGAGAAAATTGAACGTCGCGCAACTCTATTGCTTTATCGTACCCATTAATTTAAAGATAAAATTTAATCAACCAATTCAATTAA
Source organism: Aspidapion aeneum (assembly GCA_963576565.1). Lineage (NCBI taxonomy): Eukaryota > Metazoa > Arthropoda > Insecta > Coleoptera > Brentidae > Aspidapion > Aspidapion aeneum. Next base: position 15,693,018 of record OY755045.1, on the reverse strand, counting down.
AAACCTTCTTATTACACGAGCGCATGCAAAGAGGAATTCCTCACCGATGTGTTGCCAGCTATATGTGTTAGTATTAAAATATAAGAAGTGAATATTAAATATATCTGGCAGAATTTGAAAAATTATAGTCCCCTATCCGCCTTTAAGGGATTCTTCGCAACTTTTAACAAACAATGAACGAGAAATACTTACATTTATTTTTAATGTTAACGCTTTGCAGCCAAATATGATATTAATTTTTTCGTTATCTATGTCTTTCACTGTTGAAAGCAAGTCTGTACTTAAAATATTTACATAGGAAGAAAAGAGAGATCCAAAGCTTAAGTTTATGTTGCTACTTGCATTACCAAGGTCTTTGTAACACCGGCTACTTACAGAACTTGAAAGGTCCTTAAGCCCGACCGGATAACTGTGATGTCAGCAATCATATTAAATGTGTACGTCGCCGAGTTGTCTTAAGCCGTTTGTTTTATTGCAACGCGGTGACTACAGTCATCCAGTAATGCTCACATGACTGGTGAAATTCTGTAGACAACTTGTGCAGTATAAAGACCTTGACTTCCAGTGACTTTTATTGGTTTATCGCAAGGTCACTTTTGAAAGATCATTGAACCTGACTGGCCAACTGTTTTCAGATTAAAAAATCTACGTCACCGGGTTCCCTTAGACCATTAATTTTATGGAAGGCCGATTACGCAGCTACAGTCATCCAGTCAAGTTCACAGGACTGGTCAATTTCTGTCAGCAACCTGTGTAAATGTTCAAGGACTTTGGTTCGAAGCAAAGAAACTGTGAATATTTCTGTTCTCACATTGGCCTTATGCAGATCGTTCATATGTTTTATGGAAGATATTTTCTTAAAAGGGGTGTCCACTAAGAAGAATTTAACTGTAATTACACTTAGTTTTTAGTATTAAAACTTTTTTTTGCTTGTGTATTACGAGTTTGAGCATAGACTCTGGTTTGAGTCATACTTTTTGTCATGTTTGTTTTGTAATGTTTTAAAAAGATATTTTTAAGGTGCCCGTCTCATCCCTATTTTTGAGATAAATTACACAATTGCAGTGTTGGAAATTATCCATATGATGCTTTTTCAACCAGGTCATCCAGGGAGAAACTGGTAGCATTAGAGGAATTTTTGTTTTTTCTAGTAAATTCTTCATCGAATTTGGGGGTGCTGACTTTTTTTCTTTTTTTGAAATTTGCCTTATTTTGGGTTTTATCAAACATTTTAGAAATTAATTTTTTTGAAATTTGGCAACGATGCGTGTTTGTACTCCCCTATTTTCTCCTCCACAGCTTTATTCTAAAATATGCACATTTTTCTATGGGTTTTTCGCATTTTGCCATCGTTTTAGACCATATTTTCAAAATCGGAAAAAAGTCAGCACCCCGAAATTCTTTTGTTTATCTAACACAACAAAAAAATAAGTTATAATTGGTTTCTATCATATGGCTTGATCGCCCAAATTTTGAAATTGCATGGGTTTTTTTGTAAATTTATTTTGATCACGTGATCGTCGATTCACGAACTGCGAAAAAGGAAGATGACGTGGTCTGTCGTGCAAAGCAGAAACCTAGTAAGTCAAAAACTAGTGTTTTGGGAAATAGAGTTTGAAGTTTATTTAACTACATACTAACCATAGTTTATTTAACTACATAGTACCTACATTCAACTTCCTTGTTTTCTAAGATAGCCACATTCTAGAAAAACTCTCTGGTGCCGTTTTTTACGGTTATTTCAATGATATAAAAATCTCATTTTTGAGTAAGTCGAGTTACTAGGTTTTTGCTTTGCATGCCAGCGGTACTTTCTGATAGAAATCTGTAATTTTTTCTTAATTCTTAATTTAGTTTTGACATTAATTGCACAGCGGCGCTGTTACACAGGACAGCTGTTTTTGACTTTTCCATAAAAACAAATATTTCTAACCCAAGAAAAATAAAACACTAAATAAAAATTGATTTAAACATTTAAACGAAAAGTACAGGCTGCTTTCTTTTTTACAAACGCAAATACTGGTACCTGTGAATAAAAAATTCTACGAACCACAATATAGCTGGCAAAACGCGGTTTTTAAATTTAGATTGAGAAAGTACATTCCCGAAGTAGTCACAATTTTTGAGAAAATAACATAGTACATATACCTCAAAAGCGACAGCAGCTAGATGTTTTCACAAATAAATTGAAAATTTCATTTTCAACAAAAATAAATTTACCTCAACACCCAGAATGACTAGGTCTTTTCCTATGGATAGCTGTACATGCCTCCTGGCGAAAATTTGTTTTTTAAATAAGACAATTTGTAGTATTACCAGAGACAATATAAGAAAGAAAATAAAAAAGTCAGGGTGCAAGCATAATAGAGATGTGGGGACATGCATTTTTGTAAACGATAAGGTAAAGTTTTGACCAATTGTATGTTTACTGCCTTCAATAAGAATCTTCTTTTTTATGCTATTATTGGAGACAACATATAAGAAACAAAATAAAAAAAACTATAACTTAAAACATGTATAAAAAAAATCTACTTTACCCAGTGACTCCTATCCCTTGGTAGCCAGCTCTTAGATCAATAAACAATGCCCCCATATAATAAACAAAGATACCAGGAAATGATGTAACTCTATATTCATAAAAATTCTACTATACCTATTAGGGACATTTTGAAACACTTTGACAATTGTTATTGTTATAGTTGTTGTCTAGGTATCACAACTTAGGTTGAATTACTTTATTTGCCTGACTATTTTTGCACTTACCTTTAGTAGAATCTTCTTTAATTAAAGAATAATACTTTTAAACTAATTTTTCTTTAAAAAATACCAAAATGCACAAACTTGACTGTGGTTAATAAGCACTTTATAATTATTGGGATTTTATTGTTACTTAGTAGTTATTTACTTTTTCATCACATTTATGTCTAACAACTGACCTCAAAGTGTGTAAAGTTTGGTAGTTTTTTTAATAAAAATAAGCTTAAAAGTATTATTTTTTAATTGAGGAGGATTCTACCAATAGTAAGTGTAAAAATGGCCAGGAAAACAAAGCCAAATTAGTCAGGTTGTGAAACCTTAAAAATAACTATAACAATAACAGTTGTCAAAATTTTTAGAGTTTTAAAATGTCCTTATTATCTCTGTCTTTCCAACTAAAAATATAATGGGTAGATGTAAACTCCAGTTCAAAAAAATTGAGACAAAATTTACTGACAGTTTGATGAGTCCGACATTTAAATGTTAATTGTAATGTTACATTTGTCAATAAAAAGTGTCTCAATTATTTTGCATTTGAGTTTTATGTACCTATGAGAACTTTCTTGGTGTGTTCATTGAACATTTTTTAAAACAACCTGTTCTACATTTATAGATCGTTTTTGACAAAGCATGTTAAAAGTTATCAGGTAGGATATTTCAGTTCAAACCACATTTTAGTTTAATTTAGATCAAGTTTGGATCAGGGTGTTTATTCTTGATTGTCTGTACCGTGAGGTGAGTGCTCACCTTGTGGATTCATTTCCCCATGTAATAAGGTGGTGAAATCATTTCAAGTTCACCCGTGAAAGTGAACTTTTCACTCACCTCACCTCACAGAAAGTAGAGAATAACCATCCCGATCTGATAAAACTCACCCTTCAATTTGTTTTTTTTTTAAACAAGGCAAAAACAGATTTTATTGTTTGCAGAGGAGTTTTGTGTTTCTCTCAGAACAGTATCAACAACCAATAAAAACATTTTTATTAAAAAAAGAAAACCCGAGAGAAAACCATATTCTTACCTACTGCATATTTATGTTTTCTTGGAACATAGATTTGTTCAAAAATATTATCTTTTAACAAAAACACTTTCTAAAAGAAAAACAGGAAGCTAATATTTTTTTAAGAAAATGTCAAATTTTTTTTTAATTAAAAAAAGTTTTTAAACAATTTCTATTTGAAGAAAATATTTTGGGACAATTTCCTTCCCCTCCTTCAAACAAATTTTAGAAACTTTATAGTAGTACATAATTTGACATAGGTGCACTATAAATGAAGCTCAGAAAAATTACTTTTACATTTATTTATTGTTTAAAAATATTTATTATTCTATTGCTACAAATAACAAATATATTGCTGCCGATTTATTGTTTTATTTTCTTTAAATAAATTACAGCATAGTAATAAAAATAGAAAACTTCTTAACAGGAGCTTGAAAAAAAATTATTAGAAAATATCTGAAAATACACTCTACTACAGTTTTAAAAAACAACCAATTATTGTTTATTTAGCAAAACTATTTTCTAACATTTAAATTTACAGCCTACTCAGTTATTATTATTATAAATTTACATTCTATATTCTTATAAATAAACTCTAAAATAGTTCCATAATCAAATTCAAAATAATTGAGACACTTTTTATTGACTGTTTGACAGATGTGGCACTATTAATAATCTTTAAATGTCAGACTTGTCAAACTGTTAGTAAATGTTGTCTCAATTTTTTTGAATTGGAGTATATAGAGCATACACACACAAACAGTTAGGTTAGGTTAAATTTTCTATATTATAAAAAACAAATGTTTTCTGAAAAAAAAACCTATTCTTTATAGAAAACTAATTTTCAATAATATAAGTAACATTCAAAACAAATTTTCTTACAAAAGGTTCAAACATAATAATATAATATATGGTCGTTGGTTTACTGAAAACTGATTTGTGTTCAAAATAAAATTTTACAGAAAAGACAAAAAAGGTCTATGATGCCATTTATAAGCTGTCTGGATCCTTTTTTATCCTTGCTTCAATTAACGTTATTATTACATTTTTTTGCAAATAATTTTATATAGCCTATCCATTATGACTAGGGCTAATTGATTATGCAAAAAACTTATTTTTGAAACAAATGTCACATATCAGGTTTCATCAAACCAATGACGATGTACTAGTAGCTCCTGTAATTTCTTGTGGAAATTTTAAACTGTTGATTTTGAGTACCTGATTTCTTATGGAGTGTGAACTTGTATTGCACTTAGTAAATCCTAATAGTCAACCACCATCATTATTTCTGAAAAAAGAAATTTATCATGAAAATAAAAAGCACATTATACACGAAATTATAAAACTGGCACTTTTTGCAAAGCAATTCATCAAATTGTAGAGAAAAAATCCCCAAGATAATAATAATAATACAGATGTATTTCACTGTTTTTTATTTATAATCTATATTTCGATATATGTTTAGAAATTTCGGTTACTACAGTAATTTGCTTAAAGCAATAAAAAATACTCTGCCAATATATGGGCCCCTAAGCTCACACTAGGTACTATAGTTATAGTGTACGTGTGAGCTAATATAACTAAAAACTGAAATATATTTTATTCAACTCCAGACTAAATTACCTTTTCTTTGATACTACACAAGCCATGTTTTGACTTAAACTCAAATTTTTGGAATCTACCCCCACCCTTAAGAAAAACAAAAAACTAAAATGTATTTTGTTAAACTCTGGACTCAATTACCTTTTGTTTGATATCACACATGCCATATTTTCACTTAAACTCTAATTTTTAAAATATACCCCCACCCTTTTTTTTAAATAAATTAAAATGTATTTTGTTTAACTGCAGACTCAATTACCTTTCGTTTGATATCACACACGCCATATTTTCACATAAACTCTAATTTTTGAAATCTACCCCCACCCTTTTATTTGGTTTGTGTTCGGTGGACTTTGTTCATTTTTAAATGGGACCATCTCGACGCAAGACCCAGCCTAGGTACCAAATTTCATTAAAATCGGCCAAGCGGTTTTTAAGTTATGCGCGTTGGTCGTTACAGACAGAGATACAGACAGACACACATACAGACAGACGGCGCAACAAAAAAGTTTCAAAATCATCTGAAACGCAAAGATATATAAAAATTTTTGAAATCGGAGCAACTTTTTTTCTCCAAAAAATTAGGATCACCATAGCTCACACTACTATAGTATGGTATATGTGTGAGCTAAAAATAATATTAAATGTATCTTTTAATATACAGGCCGTTTCAACAAAAACTTAACAGAGGCCTTTTGGGGCACTTCAAAAATCCACGAACATGTGGATTTTGTTGGCAAGGGGACCAGTTTTGGCTATCATGCATTCCCTCCGAGGGGTATGCTTTACTAATATATTTTGGATATGAAAAGTGGGTCTAATGATACCTTGTTTTGGTTTGAATATCTCTACAACCATGTAAAAATTTTGAAAAGATTTTGATTTTATATTTTTTGGATTTAATATGAATAAATATGAAAATTTGAAGGAAAATATGTCAAAAACTAATCAATAGATTTTAAAATTTTTACATTGTTGTAAAGATATTTAAGAAACCTTCAAAATAAGGTATCACTAGGAGCAAAGCATACCCCGTAAAGGACATGCATGCTACAAAAATTTCAAGATAGCTAAAAAGTGTCCCCTTTGGAAACAATATCGACAGTTCCAAGGGTTTTTTCAAATTCTATCAAGAAATATCTGAAAAGGTCTTTTTGTTGAAACACCCTGTATATGGTTACATGGAGGGTTAACTAAAAGCAGATATTCCTTTCTAATGGGGAGGATTTTGACTTTGCAGAGCTAGGTGTAATAGTATGTCAACTCGATTTTTTGCAAGAAGAAATAAGTTTGTTAGGGTCTAATAATGTCAAAAATATAATTTAGATAAAATTTATAAATGTTCTAAAAACTCACACAAGCATAGATAACAAAGCAAAATTATCATTCCAGCTTCCCTTATTTTTGTCTACTCTCTTTGTTCCTTCAGTATAAAGATGAAAATCCAATGTAACATAGCAATGTTCATCCCCAACTGGATTTTTCCTAAAATAAGAAAACATAATAATTTTACTACATTTTTATGCAACTTACGATGGTTTCTACTAACTTTTTTAACTACACTGAATTAATATTCAAAATATAACTTTTACCTACAGCACATACACATATTATGTATGCATGATAATACAAATTTCAAACAATTTTGTTCAGATTTTTTGTTACTTTTATTTGGTTTTTTTTTTTAACCATGAAGCCATAATTTCTCCATTTTGAAATTTGGCACATATTTTCCTAAAGCCTTGATAAAAAAATAGTTTTTTTTGAAAAAAATCAAAAATAACTTTTTTGAAAAAAATAAAAAAATGTTTTTTTCAAAATTTAAAAAAAAAACAGATGGGAAATATAGTAGGTCATGTGACAAATAGTTGGAAAGGTATTTAAATTGTCTTTACAAAGAGCTATATCTTATTAATCTGTGGTAAGTGGTCCTCAAGATATTTTAATTTTTGTGAAGCTGTGTTAGACCAAAATGGGTTAATTTTTTGATTTTTGAAAATTAATTTTAAAAAAACTACCAATCAGAAAAAAAAAATATTTTGGAATTTTGATCCCACCCATATAGAGAATATGTGTACGAAATTTTATCAAAATCGGTGAAATGGTCTGCCAAACCTCTGGTTAATTTGATATGAAATTACCCTATTTTCTCACATATCTCAAAAAATACCCCAAAAAAAGAAACAAAATTTACACAAAAACAAAATTTTCATAAATAAAAAAGTTATAGACCCCCTCCCAAAATGCAGACTTATGGCTTACTATATTAAAATATGGTTTTCACCTTTCAGCTTCGCTTGAATTTTGAGCATCGTAAAGGTGGGACAGTTTTTTTCTATCCCCCCTAGAAATACCCTAAACCCCCCAAAAACATTGAATTTGGGACACCCTGTACAGGGTGTTTCATTATATTTCTACCGTCCAATTTTTCCAGAATTTTTGTCCTAAAGGAAAAAATTAAAAAGAGATCTGCAAATGTTTTCCTTTTTGTTTACGGTATGATATTTATTTTGGCAGTTTCCATATACAAGTGGCAGGTAAAAGTAACTTTTTTTTAAAGGAAACACCCTATATATTTTTACATTCATATTATGAATAGGGCTTAAAATTTTCTTTCTAAAATAATAACATACTTTATAGCTGTCAACAATAGTTTATGAGATATAAGCACTTCTTTTTTAATAATAAAAAAAAGTACCACTCGGCACCCCTGGTATATACCACTCTTTTAAGTTATATGTGACAGGTTGTGAGAAAATCAAAACAATTTTGATGGTCAAATGTCATTTTTAGATGTTATAGACATCATATATGCCCATTGAAATCAGTAAAAGTTGAAATTATACTAGGAGTGCTACCAAATTTTTTTAATAATGGTAAAAATTTTAAATGGTTATGTCTTGTATAAAGTATGTTATAGTTTTATAAAGAAGATTTTAGGCCTTATTCATACCTGTAAAAATATATATGGTGTTTCCTTTAAAAACATCACTTTTATCTCCCCCCTGCATATGGTAAATTTTAAAATAAATGTCATACTGTAACCAAAAAGGAAAACATTTTCTAAACACTTTTTAATTTGACTAGTAGATTTAGCACTTACTCGTTTTGTAACTTCCGACTTCTTCTGTTATAACGTTCCAAACTTCTTTGTACCCCAATTTTGTGGACGCTCAGGGGTCATTTTGCTCCCAGGTTCAAGTTCACAGCGCACAAATCAAAACGGTGACTTATAAAGTTCACCAAAAACACTATTTCTCACAAATATTTATCGAAATTTTCAAAAATGTTCTATCTATCTATCTATTGTTGGGTTTTTGGCTTTACCTTATATTATATTATTTTAGTCTACATATTATTTTGGTGTGTTTTAATCTAGTATTGTTATTTTCTTAGACTAATATTAAATTGTATTTTTGTTTTTAGATTTTAAGTAAATAGTTATTAGTATCATGTTTGGAATTATTATGTTTTATTAACATTAAATGTATTTTTTTATAATAATGTTTGTATTATGAAATAGCATACATTTGCTAATAAAGATTTATTCAATTCAATATATCTTTGTTTAATTAGCCAGCTCTTGGTGGTTGAGATTGGGGTAGTCTGGCTCTCTAGGCCACCCTAGTTTTGTAGATGTTTCTCTTCCCATTTGATAACTTTGTAGTTATGTTGTGTTTCTTCTTAATGCTTTTCAGTGTTTCTTGCTTGTTTTGTATATGTGTATATCTATTTCACTGCAAATTTTTAAACTGGGATTGGTAGTGGGTTTTAAAAATGTTAAAAAAACAATCAAAACTGTTTAAAAAGATCAAAATTTTTTTAAGAATTGACATAACCTGTCTAATAAAACAAGGCCAACAAAAAAATAATCAAAGGCTAAATACTAACGCTGCCCGTGTTATTTTTTTTTTCGTTGTCCACACTATGAATCGAAATTTTGTCGCTAGATGACGCCGCTAGACAAAATTGATGGGGGAATATTTGAGAGAGACAATTTTTAAAGTCGGTAAAGGACAAAAACTATTATAGGCAACCAAGCCAGGGGAATCTCTTTATCCCTCCGTTAATTTTTTGGCTGTTCCAAAATTTCCTTAGATTGTGACGCTGGCCTTAAGCAATAACAATGACCAAAAACTGGGTGATTTATCTTAGTAAGCCCTAGTATAAATAAGTTTAAATCATTGTCTCACACAAACGATTAATAAATTAAAAAATTTACTTCGCTGTGCTCTTTGTGGTTATTTTAAAAAATCTCTTTTGGAATATGACAAAATTTTAAAGGAAGCCACAGAGAGTATAGCAAATTGTAAATTAGATCACAACGCATGTTTACATTGTACACTTTCTATTAAATTTCATGGTCTCGGAATTACAGATGTACATCTCTTTCCCTTTCAGCCTTCTTGGGATCAGTGTATGTTACTTTAGATTTAGTGAAAGAAATTCTTTCTTCTAACATTTTTGTTTCACTGAATATAGATTTTTCCGAAACAAAAATTTCTAGATCAAATCATCTGTAAAACACGTTTAGAAAATAGTTTTTTAAATCTTTAGTCTAATAATTTAGAAACAGCTCATTTGTTCGCCCTACAAGCTCCAAAAAGTTCAGCATGGCTTAATTCACTACCCTCGATCTCTCTGAATGACACCTGTTTTCGTATTTCGGTCTCCTTAAGACTTGGTCTCCCTATGTGTATTCAAAATACTTGCACTTGTAATGACATAGTCGGTATTTATGGCCTTCAAGTTGTTTAAAAAGTGCAATTCGGTCGTACAGATCATTAGAGAGAGAGATCATTACATATGATTAGGCGAGCTCTTAGAACAGCAAAGTATCCTTCTGTTTTGGAGCCATCTGAGGTATGTTAGGGAGATGGAAAGCAAGCAGATAAAATAACGTTGGTTTCCTGAAGAAGTGGAGAGGAATTCATTTGGGATGTGACATGCAGTCACACTTTGGCATCTTCCCATCTAAAAGAGACATCGAAAAAAGTGGGCGAAACTGCACATCTTGCTGAGCAGATTAAAAAACAAAAATATGCTGAAATAAATTTATTTTTGGATAATAGTAAAAAACAAATATTGAAACCACAAAAAGCCTCATCACTCAACAAATTAGTTTAGTAATACAAAGGGAAAATTTAATTTTAATTTTAGGCACTCTCCCATAGTGTACACCCTGGTTTAGAAGAAATTTTAAAATTTTTTTGTTTTACTTTTAATTTTCAGTTTTTGTTTACACGATAAGGAAATATATTGTATAAAGAAAACGTGAGATTATTAGGTAAGTAATTTCTAAGTGTTTAAGTTAAAATTATTAAATTCCACGCGTTCTTAGCAATTTACACCAAGTTATATAAGCGTACGATTATATTATAAAAAAGAAAATAACCATTCCTTTTAAATAAGAGTCTAATATTACGCCGTTAACGGCGAAAAAGCGGGACAATAATGAGCTTTCAGTGACGCCGTTAAAACCTGCTTAATTATTTGCAAAGTTTTCGATTTAGAAGGGTTTTTCCTTGCGAAAACAAAGGATAATAGACACTGAAGGTAAAGAAAAAAGATAATCTTTACTGGCACAAATATTTACTGTTGTCAAAGACGGTATTCTGCTAGACAGTACTATTGCCATCTTAGTAAATCTCTGATTACCAGTACCGTGTATGTTTATAAACCTGCAGCATCTCAAGACGTCTATAGTGTATAGCTACTCAAAAAAAATGCATCTACTTTTACAGTTCACCTCATCTTTGAAGTCGTCATACTTTCGAGGAGGTAACTGAGAGCAAAAGGCATCTGCTGTGTAAAGGCCCTGAAGTTACCTCAATAAAATGTCACGTTCTATATTTTCAATTTCTGCTAGATTTATAAACATTAGTGGATTATTTAAGAGAGCACTTAGGCACTCTTTCTCTTAATTTAACACTAAGATTCAGGGTAATTTCATAAAATTATGTTCATGCACATGGTATTAAAGTGGACCAGATATCGTGAGATTAACTGACTTTGCTAGACAGCGGCCTGCCATTTTACCGAATAAACCCCGGTCGGTTTCCATTCTGGCCGCTCTGGTACGATTCTTCACTTATATTCTTGATGTCATTTTCAAACATCGTCTCTCCATCTTTTTCCTGGCCTTCCTCCTAATCTCCTTCATGTAGGTCTACAGCTTATTAAGTAGCTTCAAAACTCTTAAAATTGAATTTATTAAAAACCGGGAGATGCACCAAGTGCAAAATTTTGTCAGTAATTGTTTGACAGGACGATGTAACAAACTAACGATGATACCTTGAATGATAATGACCCCATCTTATCCAAGGAAGGCAATGTTGATCAAAAACTTTTAAAAAAATTCTAATTATAATTGGAGAAAATACCTTTCTGAAATGTAAAAACAATAGAGATCTTAATTCTTTATAGTTATTTAGACTCGAGATTAAAGACTCGAGATTAAAGAATAAAATACAAAAAACATCCTAAGCATAATTGAGACAATTTTAATTCTAACATAATCACTGTGTTATAAAAAGCATTTCGACATAAAAATCATGCTCTAATAATCACAGCCTCCTTTATTTTTCCCAAGATTTTTTGAATAAGAAAACGTCAGGCCATTAAAAATTTAAAAAAAGCAAAGGCTCGTCTGCACGTTCTCGGTGCGAAGACGTTGTCGTTATACCTTTGAATTACCCACGAATTTTCCCAGAATAAAATTAAATCAGAAAGCAGATTTTTTTTGGTTTAGGTACCGGTTATCTGTCTTCGAAGCCCGTATTTTTCACGGTCAGTGCAGTGAATGCAGGTGAGTAAATTATTGCCTCTTTAACATTACATCACTTACGGTCACGGAATTCAAGAATATTGGTTCGAGCCCGTATTTTTGAGGGTCCGTGCGGTGAGTGTGGGTGAGTAAATTATTGCCTCTTTTCCCATCACTTGATCACGGGATTAAATAATAAAACCGAAGATTAGCGTTGGAGATTGGGATGAAAACTGTCACTGTGTAGGTGCTTACTTTCTTATTACTATCACCGTATATTAGCCTATCTCGCTTTAAGAAAGTTCCCACGCCTTACATCAAAACTTCCGACAAGCGAATCAAAGCCGACTGTCGCCGGCAACTTTTTAACATAGGTAGACATGAAATCCTTTGCAAAAAACTAAACTGTGTGGGCCCAAGGAATATAACTTAAACTGATAAGATCATATCTGGAAGAACGTAAACAGTGTGTAACAGAAACCACAAATAATGGAACTAAAAAAACTATTAAACTATTAAAAAAGACATTCCCCAGGGCTTGAGACTAGGGCCTCTTTTTTATATTCTTTATACAAATGAGGTAATAGATATACTGAAAGCCACTATTTCGCTTTTGTAGATGATAATATAAAGGTTGTTAGTAAAACAGATGTTGACAACTGTGTAAAATCTGTAAAAGACTGCATAAATACCGCTGAAGATTGGTTAAAAAGTAACAACTTAATGCTTAATATAGAGAAAACTCAAATCATAAATTTCAAAAAACATTCCAAATATATCTATAAACCGCAAAAATGTCTCCTAGAGGTAGTTATGGTAAACAAGCATAAAGAGTCACAGGATCACGAAAACTGCGTCGCCAGGCTTTAAAACGCAGTGACTTTACAAGCGTAGTATAAGCCACCACCGCTAGAGGTCGCTGTAGAAAATAAGCAGTGACGCTATGTTATGTTGATGTTTTTTTTTGTTTTTTTTTTGTTTTACAATTTTATTTATTTCTTTGATTTTATCATTAATTTTATCAATTGTTATACATCTACGCGTTTGTTTTATATAAAAAAAAATAATAAAGTCTTTAGCAGTGACGCTTTGTTAAAGATCTTTAATTGGGATCAGTCGCTCCATATGATGTTCGCCTTCTTTTATGTCGTACCTGTGAAAGTCAATCTGTGCGGCAATTATTACAGGTTTCAATTTCTTCTCATTTTCTCAAGTGTGCGCTATGCTATGCTTTATAAGCGGTTTTGACTTAGTTAAAACAAAACATGTTCCCCATCAATGTAGTCCTCGTCTCTATCGACGCAGCGTTGCATGCATTTTTTTTTCAATGTTGGAAGCAATTTTGGAAATCATCAGAAGAGACGCTGTGAAGAAGTCTTGCCCTTTTTTCCTTGACGTGTCCTGTTGTTGACTAATATTTCAAAACGGGTTCCTTTTAACGATTTTTTTGCTTTCGGAAACGGGTAAAAGTCGCAAGGGGCCAAGTTTGGCAAATATGATGGGTGGTTACCGACGGGGATCTCCTTATTAGCTAAAAACTGCTTAATTGATAGGGTATTGTGGGCCGGTGTATTGTCCTGGTAGAGCAGCCACGCGTTGTTCTTCCACAAATCTGGACGTTTTGTCCTTACACATTCCCTTAGCTACATAAGTACTTCCAAATATAAATGTTGGTTCACTGTTTGACCCTCACGGACCCATTCAATAATAATAACACCCCTAATATCGAACAAAAAAAAACAATGACCAACGCTTTAACTTTTTCACGATCCTCAAAAAAGCGTTTATGCCACATAAAAATCATTGCACGAGACATACACTGCTTTCCGTAGACATATTTTAGCATTTGAAAGCATTCAGTAGCCGTTTTTTTGAGTTTTACTTTAAATTAGTACGTTGCTCAATTTTTTCGTTTGTCATAATTCCGCCAAATGAGCTATGTACGATCCGCTTCAAACCACTGCGTAAGCCCAACTAGGAGAGTAAATGCGAAAAGATTGCTCGCGGTAGAAGAACGGACACCAAGGTGAATAACTCCAACCGCCCGAGGCGTGGAGATTTAAAACCTGTTAGTACGGGGGCCAGTCTTAAAATTTAATTGTCATACCTCGTATTTTCCACGTTATTTGAGGAAAAAAAATTCGTCAAATATAAAACCTTCTGTAACCATTACTGCCTGTGCTAGGGAGGAAAAAATTACTCCCCTTTGTTTGTTGCATGTTACGGCGAATCGGCGGCTGCGAGTTGTCCTTAACCCATTTAGAGAGACCCGATATTTTACAAAACACACCCTTTACAAACGACATTATTTTGCTTCTTTTGTCTAATTCTGTTTTCGTACGTATAGTCAAAAGAAAGACCTTGTCGGAAAATAAATGCTTTTTTAAAATGTGTTCTACAGTGCTGCATTTGTCGCAAAGGGTTTTGATTAGAAAAAATATGCGGCCTACATAATACACCTTGTTTTGCACTAACTAATAAGGTACAGATTTTAATGCAACTACAATGCGAGACCAGAGTATGGTGAGGCGAGGCATTGCCTCTCCGTACCAAACTAAAGTTTCGGGCTTTTTTCTCATAACAAACAGACCAAGACTCGCGTAAACTGAACCGATATATTGGCGAGTGACACTTTTTGGGCGTTAGCCGTGATTTTGATGCCAATTGGTAACAAATTCTGCAGATTCAGGAAAGTTGGGTGTTTGTCCTGTAGAGCCAACAAACCAAGCTTTTGTAAGGCGAGTTACTTGATTTGATTCTAAAATACAGTATATAGTATGCGGCCTACATAATACACCTTGTTTTACACTAACTGATACGGTACAGATTTTAATGCAACTACAATGCGAGACCAGAGTATGGTGAGGCGAGGCATTGCCTCGCCGTGCCAAACTAAAGTTTCGGGCTTTTTTCCCATAACAAACAGATCGGGTACTCGCGTAAACGGAACTGATATATGGGCGAGTGACACTTTTTGGGCGTTAGCCGTGATTTTGATGCCAGTTGGTAACAAATTCTGCAGATTCAGGAAAGTTGGGTATTTGTCTTGTAGAGCCAACAAACCAAGCCTTTGTAAGGCGAGTTACTTGATTTGATTCTAAAATACAGTATATAGTATGCGGCCTACATAATACACCTTGTTTTACACTAACTGATACGGTACAGATTTTAATGCAACTACAATGCGAGACCAGAGTCTGGTGAGGCGAGGCATTGCCTCGCCGTGCCAAACTAAAGTTTCAGGCTTTTTTCCCAAAAGAAACAGATGGGGTACTCGAGTAAACGGAACCGTTGTATGGGCGGGTGAAACTTTTTGGGCGTGAACCGTGATTTTGGTGCCAGTTGGTAACAAATTCTGCAGATTCAGGAAAGTTTGGGTTTTTTGTCTTGTAGAGCCAACAAACCAAGCCTTTGTAAGGTGAGTTACTTGATTTGATTCTAAAATAGACCTTTGAGTGCCATACAGCTATCATTTTTTCTGCAGCCCTTCATTATAAGCAAAGATCCTTAACGACTTGAATCGATATAACTCCGTTAGACCGACTCGACCGGAACGGTATCAAATTAATTATTAAATAATGAATAAGACTTGGGGTTGTAAAGTAATGACAGGTAATTAACGACCGGCCAATACCTAAAACCAACCCCCTGGCCCCGTTATTCTTGACATGGTGGAGGTGCCAGGTATAAAAAATAAACAGATACATCAAAAATAAGGGAGAAATATCTCCTTATGGCACAATTTTCTACAACCTTTTGAACTTTCAATCTTTTGGCGTTCCCATGTCACACTAATACCCCATTAAGTTTATTTGTAGAGGCTGTAAATAATTTTTTCTCGGCAAAATACACTCGGAAAACCTCGATATAAAGTGGAAAAAATTGTTATTAAGATGGAATGGAAATGTATTCTGTACGCTTCCGTGGTCAATTTATCAAGCTTTGCTTCTGACAGTTTTTTTCACGGTTTTCTTGCTTTTCGGAGATAAGTCAGGAAAATAAAGAAAATAGTCGTGTAATTTGGGTAATAGGATGAGATACGGGCGACGAACTTTGAATAACGACCAGAATATGGGACGTATTTTGTTTGTGTCTTCTTTGACCTTATTTTTTATAGGTAAGCTTATTTTTATTGTTCAAGTATAAACATTCAACTAAATGAAATGACTTGAAAATTTTAACAAAAGAAAAACAGAGCCATGAACCTAGTAGCAAACTGACGCGAACCGAACCGGCAAATAAGCTTTTTTTACAAGTTTTTTTTTTATTTAGCTTTAGATGTTCTGTCTAACTATCTAACTAACTATCTAACTATCTATCAAATCTTGTGAAGCGTTTTTGACACACTTCCCATTATCCGATTTGGATGAAATTTGGTACACACATAGTGGTCCCATGACAATACAACATTAAGAAAAAATATCCTCCCACCCCTACCCCCACCCCTTCTATAGAAAAATGTGTTTTTGATACACTTCCCGTTGTCCGATTTGGGTAAAATTTGGTATACACATAGTCGTCCGATGATAATACAACAATAAGAAAAAAATATCCTCCCACCCCTACCCGCACCCCCTTCCATAGAAAAATTTGTTTTTGACACACTTCCCTTTATCCGATTTGGATGAAACTTGGTATACATATAACGGTCCGATGACAATACAATATTAAGAAAAAAATATCCTCCCACCCCTACCCCCACCCTCTTTTATAGAAAAATGAGTTTTTGACACACTTCCCATTATCCGATTTGGATGAAATTTGGTATTCACATAGTGGTCCGATGACAATACAACATTAAAAAAAAATATCCTTCCACCCCTACCCCCACTCCCTTCCATAGGAAATGCGTTTTTGACACCCTTCCCATTATCCAATTTGGATGAAATTTGGTATACAAATAGTGGTCCGATGACAATACAACATTTTAAAAAAAATCCTACCACTCCTACCCCCACCCCCATCTATAGATAAATGCGTTTTTGACACACTTCCCATTATCCGATTTGGATATGTCAGATGACAATACAACAATAATGAAAAATTGTCCTCCCACCCTACCCCCCCCCCCCCCTTCCATAAAAAATGCGTTTTTGACACACTTCACTTCAAATGACTTTTATAAAATTTGGTATATGCATAAAGGTCCGATGGCAATACAGCCCAAACAAAAAATAAATTTCTACCTCTACCCCCACCCTCTCTTTCCCCCAATAGAAAAATGAGTTTCCAAACAACTCACGATCAGCGATTTCATTATAATCTAGAATAAACTCTTCTGTTCTGTTATTGAACAAATATTTTCATTTAATAGAGTAGATAGCTGAGGCTAAAAAGTAGAAAATAAATTGGCAAAACTTTTTTTTTAAGTCACAAGCTTTTATAAAATGCACTAAAAATTAAAAAATAATTTTTTAACATTCTAATATTATCATAATAATAAAAGCGATGGCCGCAAATCAAAGCATAAGTTAATTCTAAATTTGTAATCTAAACCCTGAAAGAATATTCAACATAGCAGGCCATCAAAGATATGTTTGATGTGCCGCAATGCTATGCCATTGCCATACCTATGTCAGAGAAATGCTGGGGTATCTTGGGTCGGGTTGGGTGGGTTTGGTACCTCTGCATTTTTCTGCTAGATTGATTCTTGCAAATAGTGATATTTAATTGATACGGATATCTTATCGTGCTAACATCATCAAAATTTCCATCAGTCGGCCATCGCTTTTATTATTATGATAATATTAGAATGTTAGAAAATTATTTTTTAATTTTTAATGCATTTTATAAAAGCTTGTGACTTAAAAAAATTTTTTTGCCAATTTATTTGATTTTGATCACCGGCGTATATAAGGGGGGAAGGGAAGAAGGTAAAATTGTCAAGGGAAAAAGGCACGTTGTTTCAGGAGGCTTATACACTATTTTTCGTACTTTTTTCCCGAGTTTTTTCGATTTTTTTGTAGTTTGTACATTTTTTTTAGGATTTTTACTTTTCATCCTGATTTTTACTTTTTATTTCTAAAATTTCAATTTTTATCCTGATTTTTACCTTCCTAGCACGCGCAGCAATGGCTAGAGAAGGTATTGTTTTCGACAAAAAAATTTTTTTCAGATAACGCCGAAAACGTGTTATTTGGGTGTATTTTGACCTATCCTAGCAATATCGTCGAGACGTCTGTCTGTGCGTGTGTGTTTGTATTTTTTTTCCGGTAGCACGATAGCTACTAAACCGCTGAACCGATTTGCATAAAATTTTCAGGTAAAATAGTGCTCGACACTCTGACGATTAGATCCTAAATCCATTAATGCTAATGACAGCTTTTTGATAATTAAAATTTTTTAAAATGCTAACTTCTTAACGGAGCATCGCATTCATATGCGGTTTCCAGAATGTGATAGACTATATTCTGCTCAATAATTTGTGGTATAACCAAAAACTTCGTAGGAGCTTTGGTTTCCGAGATATTTACAAAAAAATGTTTTTAAGGCTGATTAGTATAGCTTTACTTGAAGTGTGCTAATCGGCTAGCTAGGAAGGTATAGTTTTTGCAAAGTCACTTGAATAACTCCTAATACGGGGTTCTATCGTATTCATGAAATTTTGCTTTATTATCAAAAGTTATACAAATTCATATAAAATCTTCCTGGTATAATTTCAACCCTACCGACAGAGAAAAGGCGCGGCTCTTTGCGGTCCGAACACAAAGTATTTGTTTTCCGACAGACCGAGGTCAGGTGGATGGACGGCACCTGATTGGCAGATTTTTTTGAGATGCGCTTTTAACTGCTTTCAGGTGTTCGTTTCAGGACCCCTTTAGTCGGCAGTATGCGGAGTTTAAAAATAAATCAATGCCGTTTCTGTAGGTGTAGGAATAGAAAGTTTTATTATCTATTTTTATTTCTTTAGTTTACGCCATAAGTAAATGAAATAATTTTCATGAGTATATCTACCGCCGCCCATGACACTTTCTTTAAAGGATATGCCGATGGTCGGCTTTTATCTTTGTTCAACTGACTTTGCAAAAACTATATTAGATCCGTCATGGATCCATTTATTTACCTTTTGTCCCTGAAATAGCGGATAAAAACTGCACGTTTTATCTCCAAATTGCAAAAATGATTGTATAGGTTACCAAGATAAATAAAAAATTAATGGATCCATAATGGAAGTGAACTCCACGCTATATCAGCCTTGAAAAGAGTTTTTGTAAGTACCTTAGAAAAGCAAGCTCCTACCAAGTTTTTAGTAATAACATAAATTATTTAAAAAAACGTGCTCTTCTATAATCTGAAAACTACGTATTGATGCCATGCTCTGTTAAACTGCCTTAACATTAGTGGATTTTGTCGCACTATTTTTTGTACAAATCTCATGAAAATTTTTAGTTAGGGACAGACATACACACAAACAGACGTCACGACGATATTGCCAAGATAGGTCAAAATACATCCAAATAACACATTTTTGACGTCTTAAATACCGGGCAGCGAATTCAGTCCTGTGATGAGTATAAATACTTAGGTCTAAAAATTACAGATGACGGAACACTAGACAAAACTATAAAAGATCGAAACGTACAAGGAAGAAAAGCAATAACTTTATTAAATGGAATAATTTGGGACCAAAGTATATCAAAACATAACAAAAAGCTTATATATAACACCATTGTAAAAAGTGTTATTACATACGGCCCAGAAGTATGGCCAGTCAATGATAGAACAGAAAAAATGCTTTCCGCTACGGAGATGGACTATTGGAGAAGAGCAGCAGGGAAATCAAAAAGAGAAAGAGTTACAAATCAAAGAATAAGAGATATTATGACAGTGGGTGAACGTACTTTAGTTGATGATATAAAAACAAAACAACTGGTGTGGTACTGACATGTACAAAGAATGAATGATGAAAGACTACCTAAACAAATACTACAATGAAAACGAACTGGCCGAAGAAAACGAGGACGGCCAAGGAGAAGCTGGAAAGAAGGAATAGACAGTAAAATAAGAATAAAAGGCCCAGATGATGAATTATGGGCAAACAGAAACGAGTGGAGATGGTGGGTATCGGAAGACGTAGAACGTTGTGAAACCGATAAATATATATATCTACCAAAAAGTTTTTCTAAATAATCTGTGTTATAAAGACCAATTTCGTAGAAGCTGTTTTTAGGGCTGATATAGTGTGGAGTTTACTTGAAGTGTGTTTATGGGCTAGGAAAGTATCAGATTCTTCGTGCATCTATTTATTTTTTTATTATCTTTTACCATGTTTATTATTAATATTATCTGGTACTACCAAGGGCTTCATGTGATAAGACCCAAAATGGTTTCACAAAATATAATAGGTTTTTAGTATTCGTAATTTTTGATAATCAGTACGCAAAAGAAATAATAATTTAAAAAAAACAAATTAAATGAAGTAATTATAACAATAACCTTGCACGTGCTTATGATTTGGATTATAACCCAGAAGCGCCCTGGAAAAAACTCATTTAAGTTATAGGCTAGTTTAATTTTTGGAAAAAAAAGCAAACGAGAAAAAAGTTTTTGACGACCTACAGTTCATATCATTATTTTTGAGACAACTTTTTACAACTTTTTTTCATTGGTCCATGCTATTTGTTATAGTAAACAGCTGATCACTGTCAAAAATTATGATATGGAGTGTACTATGTCGGTTTAGAACTTTTTTTTACGTTTCCGACGCTTATCCTCCATCTCCTTTGATCCTGGCAATCATCTTCTATCAAATTTTTTTAACTCATTGATCTTTGGATTGACTGTTGTCATTCTAGTTTAGGATGCACTCTTCTTCTGTGCCCTATTGGTTGCCATTCTAGGATCTTCTTTGGCAATATTTTGTCGTTCATTCGTTACACATAGCCGCACCATATCATCTGTCTTTCAGTGATGTCCTTCCATTATGCTTTCCTCGATTCCCATTCTTTATTTTATGCTGTCATTTCTGTTTTAGATATTCATATTGATCTTTTTTTCGATACTTTCCATTTTTGTTTTGTATTTTTCTGTTACGCGATAAGTCCCTATTCCATACAACAGTACATTTTCACGATTGTTTCATATATGTTAAATTTTACATTCTTTTTTTATCTCTCTGCTCCATAAAATACTGTTAAGACACTTGTGAGACAAATGTGACTCCCAAGTATACACACTCATTGCATGAAGATATTGTTTGTCCATTATCTAGTTCTAACTCACTTGATTCGCTTCCAATACATAAGTACTGTGTCTTGTCCACGTTCACTGTTAACCCCCACTTTTGATATTCTTTTGTTAACTTTCTCCTCAATTAGCTACAATTACTTAGTCGTCAGCAAATTGTAATATGTAGGTATATGGTAAATCGGTCATTAAGTGTATATAAACTTATTGCAATAAAGTCAGAGAGTAATATTGTTAGGTAATATTTTGACAGTTTTGCAGTGTAGAATGACAGTATTTATTCCGGTTCTTATAACACACAAAAGCCTGATATTGATAGAGTTATTGTCATCTTACAATTTATTGCGATAAGTCCCTAGTAACAATGTTTACTCTGACTGACCAACAATGACTTATTAGAGAAATTTTTAAACTCTTATTTTACAGTTCGTTATTGCTTTGGTTTTACTGAGGCTGCGCAGTAGCAACTCGGCATTCCTTTAATTTTATTATACATAACGAAGTTTGTTAATTAGGGAGACGTATCTTTGTGGTTATCGCTATTTTGTGTAGTTAACCAATAAGATTGTGAATGGTTTTAATAAATTTTCTGCTGTAGTTTTGATCCAATTTTTAGGTTAATTTTAGGACTAGCTCTTGACTGGGCTCTTCCGGTTTTTGGGAATCAAGAATCAATTTAATAATATCCTCCATCCTGTCATTGTAAAAGAAAAATATAACATAAAAATAAAAGCATATAATACCGTTCTAGTAGAAAAATTATGGACAGTGTTATAGCAAACTAATATCAATCATACTTACATAAAAGCATTAAAAAAAACTATATAAAGGGTCAAAGCATAAAACAAAAATCAGAAATAAGGCAACAGTCAATCCAAAGATCAATGAGTCAAAAAAACCTGACAGAAAATAATTGTCAGGATCGAAGAAGGTTGAGAATAGGCGTCAAACAACGTATAAAAGCGTTCTAAACCTACATAGTATAGTCTAAATTATACGCATTTTTAATGATGTCACCAGGTGAAAGAAAACGTATGGCGTAGATTCTTTTTTATATTTACTATCGTTGTTGGGCTCAATTTTGTTGCATCTGCGGCTCGCTGTATCACATTCTCAAATTGAAGTGCGATTCCATTTCGGACTTGTTCCCTTTCCAGTTGAAAAAAAGCCAATATATTTAAAATTATCAGCTGCGATTGTTCATTGTACCTATTATATTTATTTCTCGGCATTTTACAACTTTTTAAAATAATTTCCGACAAAGTGGCAAACTTATGTTTTTGATTGACAGTGACATATACTTCACATAACCATTTACCTACCTATTTAAAAAATGAATTAATCATAGACACTACTTTTTAAAAAAAGTTTATTGTCACCGCTGTTTATAATATACTAAACAAAGATAAACAAAAATTACGTCATTACAAATGCGTATAATTTGGACTATAGTAATAGAAATAAAATCAAGTAAACAGCGATCAAATTTGACAACTAACAAAGTGACAAGTGACTTTTAAAATCCTTAAAAAAAAAATTTCGACGGGTTTAATTTTATGATTATCGTATAAAAGACAACACAAAAAACCCTAACGACTGTCAAATTTTCAAAATTTTAAGCGTATCAAAATGACCTTATAGGTACAACAGGACGCCACTGAGTCAAAAAATAACAACAACTACAATTGTACCAAAAACTCCTGTTTTGTGTGTTTTCCTAAACACGCTATTAGTTTTTAAAATGCCTTTAACTTCCCAACTATTTTTTCGAGCACAATTATTTATCATAATAATTGTTTTAATTTACTTAGTTCCTAGAAGTCAGTCGTCGATAAGAGTTTGCAAACGTTTCGTAGACTTTTTGGTTCCGTTTTCGAAAAATTGCTGGAAATATGATTACGACCATCTTGATCCGGTATGCTTTGAAAATTTCTCAATTAATTATATACGAAGTAACTGGAACAACCACGGCTATACATTACGTATATGGAACACTGGGGCAAAAATTTAAAGAGTTTTTTTAGAGTGAGAATATACCATTGACTTCTATACCCTTTTAGGGCGTTATACAACTCAATGGAATATACAATGAATGCTAAGCATTGCAACCTTTGTCTCTCTAGTTCTAGTCACCGGTGGTATTCTGTGAACTTAGTACTTCAAAAATATTTTAATTTGTAATATATCATTAAAGTATTTGTCAATGTTGTCAGTTTATTTTTGAAATTGTTTTTATTGAACAAAAATAAAAAATGGGAACACAATGCATTGCTTGTAAAAACGAGTTTTATAGGAGTCAAAAGTCGGTTTCCTTTTTTAAGTAAGTAGCTTTGATTATTTAAAACACTTTATTAGCACCTAATCGCAGTAAATATCCAGTTACAGATTAAAAATCATCAAACATCCGAGAATTTTTAAAACTACAAAATATCGTCGGAGAGTAAAAGTAAAAAAAGAAAGGTAGTACCTCCTGTGCAGCGTACTTTCTCTACAAAAAATATAAATATTTTTACCTCACTATATTCTAATATAAAGAGATTACTTCTCTCAAACAAAATATCGACACTACAATAATAATAAGGCGCTGACTGTGACGTAGCACGTTGAAAGTAGCACCCCGACACAAAATATGATTCCGGAATGCACAAATTAACAAATATAATCGTTTCATTGACTGAATTTACACATTATTATCCGATTATTTGCTATCTTTTTAAACTAATGTATTAGTAAGGTCGCCTAATAATCTTAAACACACATGACATTGTTTACTAAACAGTGGTCTACTCGTTTTATTAACTAAACTCACACATTATCATCCAGCTACTTACTCTCTCTTTTTAACTCAGTAGTGGGACCAAATTTAAAACAGGCATGGGATTATTTGGTAAACAGAAGTGTTTATAAGATGCCATTTTGGATGATATCTATAGGGTTGGCTCTGGACCAATATATTTTTCTGACGATCCTTGTCTTGTTAGTTCGTCAGTTTTTCATTGCCTTGAATACCTCTGTGTTCTATATATATATATATATATATATATATATATATATATATATATATATATATATATATATATCGGTTTCACAACGTTCTACGTCTTCCGATACCCATTCTCCACTTGTTTCTGTTTGCCCATAATTCATCATTTAGGCCTCTCATTCTTATTTCACTATCTATTTCTTCTCTCCAGCTTCTCCTTGGCCGTCCTCGTTTTCTTCGGCCAGTTGGTTTCCATTGTAGTATTTGTTTAAGTAGTCTTGCATCATTCTTTTTTTGTACATGTCCATACCACACCAGTTGTTTTGTTCTTATATCATAGTACGTTCACCCACTGTCATAATTTCTTATTCTTTGATTTGTAACTCTTTCTCTTTTTGATTTCCCTGCAGGTCTTCTCCAATAGTCCATCTACGTAGCGGAAAGCATTTTTTCTGTTCTATCCTTGATTGGCCCTACTTCTGAGCCGTATGTTATAATACTTTTTACAGTGGTGTTATATATAAGCTTTTTGTTATGTTTTGATATACTTTGGTCCCGAATTATTCCATTTAATAAAGTTATTGCTTTTCTTCCTTGTTCGTTTCGATCTTTTCTAGCTTTGTCTAGTATTCCGTCAGCTGTAATTTTTAGACCTAAGTATTTATACTCATCACAGGACTGAATTCGCTGCCCAGTATTTAAGATTAGATCCTGTTTTATTCCACCGATACACATATACTCTGTCTTATTGAGATTAACCTCTAGTCCCCACTTATTGTACTCTTCTATTAGTTTTCGTGTCATATATTCGAGGTCGTCAGAATCCTGAGCCACTACTATCTGATCATCAAGGTGGTTTCGTCCAACGGAATTCCCATGTTTTGACATTTTCTCTTCTATACTTTAAGGACTTGTTCCAAGTATATCTTAAAGAGCGTAGGCGAAATACAGCAACCTTGTTTAAAACCTTTATTTACTTGAAAGCCTTTGGTTAGTTTTGCTTTAATTTTAGCTTTTGCCTTACTATTGCGGTATAACTCTTTGATGGCCTTAATTAGTTGTACGCTTCCAACGCTTTTCAAAGTAGCTTTAGTGGTATACTATCATATGCCTTCTGCAAATCGACGTAAAGCAGATGCAGCTCTTGTCCGTATGCCATTTTCTTTTCAATAACTTGGGTTATACAAAAAAGATGATCAGAAGTCAATCTACCCGCCCTGAAACCGGCTTGTTCTTCTGCCTTTATATTCGCTTTCCACTTTATTTCTTATTATTTTACCGTATATTCTGCTTAGAGTACTAGTCACAGATATACCTCTATAATTGTCACATATTTATTTCCGTCCTTTTTTGTGTATTGTGGATATATATGATGTGTTCCACTCAGTTGGTACAACAGTTCCATTTAAATATTTTCGGAAAAGATTCCGTAATCTCCAAAACAGTTCTTTAGTGCCATATTTAATAAGTTCAGCTGGGATATTTCCGGGTCCGGCAGATTTACCGCTTTTTAAAGTTGTGGAGATCCCATCGTTCTAGTTATATTGTCTCTTTCTTCTTCCTCTGTGTTTTGGTACCGATAATAGTTTTATTTCATTGTGTTCGGCCAGTTTCACTAGTTCAGCAAGGCATTCCCACACTAGCTTTGAGGTAACCTTCGGGCGCATGAGCGCCCTGAGGGCCGGTTCGGTTTGGTTCGGTTCGGCCTGGCTATCTGAGTATTTAGATATGGTCTCACCGAAGTGTTCTTATACTAGTTGCTTAGCTTAAGTAAGATTTTTAGGCCCAAATAGCAACAACTTGGAATTTTACAACCGAGACCCATGATCTTTTACTGGATGATGGATACATTATTGGGGTGTTTCGAGTGTACAAAAATATTACCAAAAAGAACCCTGTTGTTCTGGGCCATGGAGTGATGACAAATCCTTTGTGCTGGGTAACTTCAGGCAATCATTCTTTAGGTAGGAACAGGGCCGGACTGGGCCTAAGAATCGGCGCAGGCGTATCTCATGTTAAATTAAATAATACTCTTTAATAAATAATATTATTTAATATTTTTTGATAAAATCTTTGGAGTTAGTAAAGAACAGAATTCCTTAGTGTCACCTCAATAAAATAAATAAACCTCAACCCTCAAAAAACGTGCCAAGGTTATTTAAATTGAAGTAATTTTTTGATACATTATTTTATCTAGACCTGTTTGACTTATCACAAAAGGGTATTAAAAGCGCGGTTTTAAGGCTCTTCTTAAAAGTGCAAAAAAGGTTTTTTCAACATTTTTTAAATTTTACCATATGTAATATTTTTATTCCGATATAATTCTGCACCGCCTCCAGAGTCTTAAAAGCTTCAGGAAATTTTAAGTATTTTAGAATCCCCCTATATTTTATGTAATATTTCAAAAACTAAAAGTGACAGATAAAATTAAATTTGACAGTTGAATAATTTGTAGAAAAATCTATAACTAAAACTTAAATTTTCACAAATCAAAAAGTTATAAATGCAGACTTTTCTAAATCCCCTCGTAGTCAAAAAACTACAAGGCCTTTTAAGAAGCACTTTGAATATTTAAATTTGTCTCGAAAACTGAGTCCAGGATATATCTGCTCATTTTTATCTATCACGGTTAGAAATAGCTAGAATCCAACGAATTTGGGACACTCTGTACGTAAGGTACTTGTAAAATTTATTTCACGTCAAGTCACAAGATAATTGGTACATGGTAAGTACTAGTACCTTAAATTAATATCTATACATAGCATTACGATTTTTGGTTTTAGCCTATGTCTTGGGGAATCTGGGTTATGACGTGTGGATGGTCAGCTGGAGGGGGACTATGTTTAGCCAAGGAAACGTCAATTATGAAAATAACAAAACGGACTTACACTATTGGAAGAATTTTACGTAAGATCAATTATTTTACATGGGCGCACCCAGGAGGGGGGCCTCGGGGCCCGGCCCCTTCCCAAGCCTTAGATTTTTTTACATATTTTCCACATATTTCATGAAAAAACACAAAAAATACCTTAAAATTAGACATCATGAGGCTTCGCCCCCCCCTCAGACATATTCCTGGGTGCGCCACTGTATTTTACATTCTACTCTGTTACTTTCTGGGCTCGTTAGAGTCCTATTCGTCGCGCCAGTATGTCAAATTAAGTAATGGCCACTTAGACTGTGTCGGTATACCGGGTGGGCGAAAAAAACCGTACAATTTTTTTCATATACAATTGATTTTAATGAGACAAACTGCACTTGGTAGAGAATTAATCAGAGTTTTGACTAAATATATTTTTTTATTCTTTATTTTCTCTCAATATCAAAGATGGCAGACGAATTAAAATGTTCCCTTCAAAGATGCTCGTTTATTCTTTTGCTACAAACATGTTTTAATTATTTTTTTTTAATTAGTACAAATCAGTAAAATCATTTTAGTGGTTTTAAAAAAATATTTGGTTTTAACCATTGTTTTGCATATTAGGTGCTATACGATTGCCTTGCCAATCCTGCCTGCATTTGTTTCCTTATAAATTCCTTACTACTGAACTGATTTTATTGAAATAAAAAACATCCTGGTGAGAATTGATTGCTTTTTAAAGATCATGATCAAAGTTTTCCGTTTTCTTAAAATTTAAGATGGCGGACAAAATCATACATGATTCTTAAAATGGCGTGATTATTCTTATTTTTCATAAATTATTTAGTTTTGTTTTAAATTTATAGAAAAACACAACTTTTATCCCGCTTAAAAACGTACAAATTAGTTAAACAAGTGTACTGGTTTTCACAAAACCTGATTTTGTTTTAATCAATGTTTTACAAATTATACGATTGCATTGCCAATCCTGTCTGCATTCATATCATTATGAAGTTATAACGACTGAACCGATTTTAGTAAAATTAAATCTTTTTGAAATTTAAATTTTTTAACTTTTCCAGATTTCATCAAAAGGGTATCTACGACCTAAAATCTACCATGGACCTGGTTTACAATAAAACCCATCAAAAAGCCTTTTATATAGGTCACTCAATGGGTACAACCGCAAGCTTTGTTTATTGTTCAATGTTGCCAGATTTATGTAAAGAAAGGATACTGGGTTTGATACAAATGGCACCAGTCGCATATTTAAAGCCAATAGGGGTGTTGGATTGGTTAAGCTTTTACCCACTACCTAGAGTTTTAAGGGTAAGACAAAGAAGATAGATCAAGTAGAAATGAGGTCACATTGAATTAGTTAGTATAGGTTCAGTGGCGTTGGGGGGCAGAAATTTATATTGCATGTAAAAGGAGATAAAAAAACTTACCTAAACAATTTTATTTTACAAACAAGCAGCTACTTGGTGTAGTTTTTAGTTTATTTGTTTATAGATAATGTTTGCTCTCGTACAAAATATCGCAGGACAAAATAGCGGAAGACCAAATAGCGTGGACAAAATAGCGCAGGACAAAATAACGCAGGACAAAATAGCGCAGGACAAAATAGCGCAGGACAAAATAGCGCGGGACAAAATACCGCAGGACAAAATAACGCAGGACAAAATAGTGCAGGGCAAAATAGCGCAGGACAAAATAGCGCACGCTAAAAAATCCCGTCGATTGAAGTCGATTTGCCCTGTCCAGCCGAAGTGAACCAGGGGCCGAGGATAGGTTAGGTTAGTATTCCAACCTAACTCGGTTAAGTTTTTTTACAAAAAAAAACTTAACTGGACAGATCAGGTAAGTTTTTTATTGTAAAACCTAACCGCTTCAGGTTGGGATACTAACCTAACCTATCCTCGGCCCCTGGTCCATTTCGGCTGGGGCATTTTGATTGATAAGGTTAGGCTTTCACTATTTCAGTAATGTGCCATTTTAGTAATGCGCTTTTAAGGCTTGCGCTATTTTGGTCATGCACTATTACTACCTGCGCGATTTATTCAGCGCGATTTGGATCTGCGCTATTTTGTACCACTGCCGTAAGAATAATAATAACATAAACAAAACTAGCCTAACCAGGTCAGGTAAGGTCTGCAGGTTAGGTTTTAATATATTAGGCCCAACCGAACTAAGACAGGTTAGTTTTTTTTTTAGTATACTAACTTAATCAGGTCAGATAGGGTCTGCAGGTAAGGTTTTAGTATATTAAACTAACCAAGTAAGGTTAGGTTATTTTTTTAGTATCTTTTTGAGATCTGCGCTATTTTGCGCTATTTGCGCTATTTTGTCCTGCGCTATTTTGTTCTGCACTATTTTGTTCTCCGCTAATTTTTCCTGCGCTATTTTTTCCCGCGCTATTTTGTCCTGCGCTATTTTGTCCTGCGCTATTTTGTAACACGCTATTTTGTCCGCGCTATTTTGTCCTGCGCTATTTTGTACCAGAGTCATAATGTCAATTCGCCCTTCTTTTACATGCACAAAGGGCTCGAATTAGCAACAGTTTCATATTAATCATGGACCTGTTACCAACCTGAAAAATCCCACAGAATTTTAAACAGTCTATTAATATTAACCTACTAAGTATAAATGTGTCTCTTTTTTATCACATTTTCATTATGTTCGGCAATGTTTTGCCTATAGGCACTATTCAATTGGCAGCTAATATCAGTCTTGCCTAGCATAAAAAAATTTATGTGGTTATTTAAGTAGTTACTTACTTACTTTGTATTTTTAACTTTTCACTAAAGTGCTTGATATCACACATTTCCTTTGCCACCCACGCAGGATCACTTCGTGGATTGTTCTTAATAAGACAAATAAAGCAAAAAAAAGCATTTCGTTTTTCATAACCGCACAACCAGTTTTCAGTATCGTATGATTTTTTATTACTTGCACTAAAATTTTGGTTAATTTTTAGGATTTTTAGGTCCGGTCTATGTGGCCCTAAAGATTTTATTTGTAATCGAAGTTCATATGTCAACGTATTTAAATTTGCACAGTTAATTATATAATCGACGGTATTTATTTCCATTTTGAAAACAAACAAAAACAAAAACAATTGACACGCGACCGGCAATATGGCCGACGTGAACTAAAACAAATATTCCTCCCGCACCCGCGCGGGAATAGCCACCCATACACCGCTGAAAAACGGGTGAAATTGAAATCTTGTCCCGCGCGGTGCTGCCGGCTTGTAATTATTTACGCTAAAAAAGTTTACCCAGTTAACCACAAACTAAAAAAAAGATTTAGATACGTCGTAAGGAAAGATTTAACTTTTTTTAAATAAATCAATTAAAAATACTGGTTGTTTTCTAGTTTTGGGAGGGCCCTGCCCCTTTTCCCTCCCTGTAGCAGCCGTCACTGCAACCTACCTCCTGTACCTGAAAATTCGCCAATAGTCGTTACCTCGTACTTCCTAGTGATTTGACGTTTGTGACTAGGAGGAATTTTTTATGACTTGAGGGTTTTTATAAATACGAAAGAAGCTTAAGAAAATGAGTTTTACTGGTATTATATAATTTCAATTTTTGATACCTTATTATAACTTTTTAGGCCATTCTCAACACACCCATTTTTAAAGGTCAGCTATTTCCCAGGAGTATTTTTCACATATTATTTGTAATTCAGTCAAAATTTTTATTAGGACTTATAACAGCTGCGGTAGGTTTGAATTCATATCAAGGACCTACTTTTTCAGGCTTTGATCCGGTAAGTGGTAGAGGTGTTGATTTTCGTTACTTTTGAATACTCGTTACTAATCGTTACTCGACCACTAAGTAATCATTTTATATATTCGTACCTATCGTCACTTTGATTACTGTAACTGTATTCAATTCAATCATACAATTATTGCAAAATTCTCGGACTGTCGGTAACTCAAAGATCATTTACTTGTAGGTATATTTTCGTTGTTGATATCAGAGAAAGTAAATAAAGTTGAATAAACAACATTGCCAGATCGTCACATCCTACTTTTTGTTATTGTTACCTTTTACAACTACAATTTAAATGCGTTAGTTACTTAAGTTATCATAGTTACTCCCTGATTTTGTATTACCGACTTGTAAATGATTACTGAATGCTAAAATAATAATCAAAGGAATCAAAGTAATCAAAGTAAAGAAAGTAATCATTTAATTTTTGGATCGGTATTCGTTACTCCGTTATTTGTCGAGTAACGAGTACTCGAGTAACGAATAGTTACTTTTTCGGCACTTCTAGTAAGTGGGACAAAAGAGGCTAGGGCAGTTGTAGGAAGTAATAGAGACTTATTGCAATAAAGCCAGGCCGTAATAGTGCCGGGCAGTATCCTGACAGTATTCCATTGAAAAGTGACAGTTGATTGATCAAAATTGACCAGTCGGAGTCGAATTTATAAATCAATTCTACTATTTTTAATTAATAAGTGCGGCAGTATTTACACAAAGCCTAATTTTATAAGAAAGCTGTTCTCAAATACCAAATTGCAAATAATGCAAGGACCTAAAAGTAAAAACAACAAGTGAAATTAAAGAAAGAAAAATAAGAAAAAAGGTTTTCTGTCTTCGACCGGGACTCGAACCCTCTTGGTCTGTACGCAAACGCTCTTAATATTGAATCCCCGAAGACCGTACATAAATTTTTGGAAAACTTTTTTCTATGCATGTGTGCGGTGTCTCAACACAAGAACCAGAAACTCTCAGGGTATTAACTCGACCAAGTCATCCAACTGATCACTATAACTCTTCCTTCCCACTATCAAAGGTATGATAACTAGTATATGAAAGACATAGTTGCCATATTTTCAGTAGAGAACAAGGTCATTGAACTGGCCAACTGTAATCCTGATTAAAAAATTTACGTCACTGGTTGCCTTAAACCATTTGTTTTATGTAGCAGCTACACAAGTTAAATACTCAAATTCTATCGGAAACCTTAGTAAAAGTATAAAGACCTTGAGTTCGGACCAATAGCCTCCACTGAAAATAATAAAAAAAGAAGAATTAACTCAAAAAGAAAAGTTGTGTGAGTAAAGAAAAGTGAAGAAAACGAACTTGTAGTTGCTACATTTTTGGACTTTAAACGAGCTTTTGAGACAATTGATAGACAAAAATTATTAGTTAAACTTTCAACATATGGCATAAAAGGTAATATTTTAAAATGGTTTCAAAATTATTTACGTGAAAGATATCAGAAAACGAAAATTTTAGATGTTTACTCTAAAGAAAAGTTAATAAATATTGGAGTTCCTCAAGGTAGTAAATTGGGACCGCTATTGTTTATTTTGTATATAAATGATTTGCCTTTAAATTTAAAATATTGCTTTATACAACTTTTTGCAGATGACACATTAATCTATGTAAAACACAAAGATCTTTTTGAAGCTACAAAAATTATGAATTCAGAACTTGAAATTATTGACAATTGGTTAAAAGTAAATAAATTAAAATTAAATACAGATAAGACAAAATGTTTAATAATAGGAAATTAAAATGAATTTAAATATTTTTGTCGAAAAAAGTAAACTAAACATAATTATTTCATTTAAATATCTTGGGATCATAATAGACTCAAAATAAATTTCCACCAACAGCATCAAAAAATGATAATCAAAATTGCTAGTAAAATAGGTTATTTAAATAGAGCTAGTGAAAATTGAAGTACATGGTCAAAAAAAGTTATATATAAAACAATCATATTTACACATTTTATTTATTGTTCCACAATTTTATATTCGGCAAATCAAAGCGTTTTCGAAAAATTACAGATTTTACAAAATAAAGCAATGAGGATAATTTTAAATGCAAATAAATATACAAAAATAAGTCTTATGTTATCAAAATTTAAATGGTTAAATGTAAAAAATTTCACTTGTTGTTATTTAGTTTGTATTTTTATCTATAAAATTCAACATAATTTACTTCCAGAAAATTTAAAATCATTTATTACTATAAACTTTGAACAACATTCATATTTGACTCGAAATAATTCAAATTTATTTATTTTTGATAAATGCAGATCTAATTTAAAATTTAATTCAATTTTTTATAAAGGGCTTTTAAAATTTAATCAATTAAAAAATAAAATAAAATCAAAAACATCTATATCTTTATTTATAAAATCTTTAAAATGTTACCTTTTTAAAAAACAACAAAGTTATTAATTTAGTTTAATTATAAATATATTGTACATAGTAGCAAAATGCTACACAAAATATATAACTACTAATTGTGATACTTATTCTTTTAGAAATCTTTTCCAATATTTATACACTCACTTCCAGACTCAGTAAGTGCCGAAACAATATATCACTACGTCCAAATTGAAACTGTCGAGAGGTTTCAACAATTCGATTTTGGAAAAAATAAAAATTTAGAAATGTATGGTTCCAAACAACCGCCAGAGTATCCCCTAGATCAGATTTCTGTTCCAGTTGCCTTATTTGTCGCAGCTTGGGATTTTGTTGTAACTAATAAGGTATTAGAGTTTTAACGGAACAACATACAGCGAATATCAGATATAACGACATTGAATGGACCGCTTAATTTCGGTCGTTATAACCGACCGTCGTTATAGAGAAAAAAGGTAACAAAGTGGGTTATATATAGAACTCGGTCGGGACCTTATATGTCGCTATAACCGATATGTCGTAATATTCGATAAGCGATTATTACTGTATTGACTTGTAACGATTTTTTACATACAGGGTTCCTCAAGTAAGATCTAGAGGTATGATCTTCATGGGCCGAACAGAAATGCTATAAGAGCCTGTGATGGTCAAAGAGAAACATATTATGTACGACAATGTGGCGCAATGGGTATAAACGGTTTATAAGACACCACCACGAATATGAGTAAAGTGGAGGGGGCATTCAAAAACTTTAATATTTAGTCTAGTAGCCATGGATTAGTGACTAGTGAACCAATGCAATATAAGCTTTAAAATACAATATTTTAGAAACCAGAATGATAATTAAAAATAATTTTTATACGCTCACTAGAAGAAGACGGTTGTCGCATTTTTTCGTCCATTTTATTTTTTGACGTCTTTGACTGTCCAGCTGATTTTAGTAAATAAAAGTTATTATGTATTATTCTTTTGTAATTGTTTAAAAACTTTTTTAACATTTTTCAACTGTTTTTTAGTATATGCTTTTAAAATATTTTTTATCATACAGAAAACTTGAAATACCAGGAGTAACGACTGTGATCGTTCAGAATCAAAAGTGAACAGAACACTTGGGATGTAAACAAATGGGTGTAGGTGAGCTATTCACTTTTAATGCTAAACAATCACTTTCGTTTTGGCTTGTATTTGTTAAAGTTTTCTGTAAGGTTAAACATAGCGGGATTAAAAATACTTACAGGAACACAATTCAAATAAATTATTTTATAAGCATTAGTAAAAAATAATTATTAAAAAGATATACTGTCTAACTGTGTTTACAAAAATCAGCTTAACATCAGTGACATCAAAAAATAAAATGGCAGAAAAAATGGAACGCTTTCTTCTAAAGTGTAGTGGTCATTTAAAAGACATTTTTTTCCTATAAAACTGCAATATATGTGAAAAATAAATATACATTCTTAAAGTTATTCGTATATCCATAATAACACTCTAAAAACCGTTCATATTCATTGTGTCATCTGCTAGTTATTTATAGTTGGTTGCAATTGTCATAAAAATAATGTCTTTACTCTAATAGTAAAGTAATCGTCAAACTAATCTAGGGAATTATTGCAATAAATAAATATTAATAAATATAAATATACCGCAGAAGGGAAATACGCAGTAGTTAATTTTTTTGGATTATGCAATTTTTTAATGTCTTAAAGTTAAATTAAATTTCTTATTTTTAAACGAATATTTTTTTAAAACATAATTTTTTTTTTCGTATGCAAAATTTATTTTTAGACCAAATTATTATATTTATTTTTTTTTAGCCATCAGAGAAGACGTACTCCAGTTTATCAATAAACTCACAATGTGGCTACCACTACATTAACAAGTTTTATAACCACTACGACTTTATAACAAACAAGAACAACGAAAAGCTGCTTTATGCCCCGATTTTAAAAAAATTTCAAGAATTTGAGAGAGGAGAGTGTATAAAAACACATTAATAAACTATAAACTATTTTATATATATCTAAATATTTATATTTTACTATACATTTACTATAATTTATTATACACTCAAATGAATGACACAATAAGAGCTTGTTCTTAAATTACGTAACGCTCTAAGAGAGAGAGAGCCTTATGTTACTTTTGCTAAGTCAAAAAGAGACAGGTAGTGGTTTTTGTATTACGTAATTTAAGGATGAGCCCTAATCAATAAACTGCATTGAAAATAAATACTTTTTGAACCTTTTTTTGGGTTTAGTTTCTTTTTACATTTTATAGAGTTCTTTAATATACTAAATTTTGATAAACCTAATTGATTTATGAATAATTAATTTTTGGGAATTATATAAATGAAAATCTACTTTATATCTTGTATAATGTGAAAATCTAAAGTTTTTGGGACAAAATCTTTCAGTTGTTCTGGTAGTAGGTGATTTTGAAATTTGTAAATAAATATACAAAAATTAAAATTCTTACATTTACCGAATTTAACTTTTTTAACATTAGTGTAATTTTTATGCTCTATTTTGTAATATTGGAAGCTTACCTATAATATTTTAATTTGCTGTATATAATATGGTTAAACAGTAACAAAAATGTGGTAATATTGTTATTTTGTAAACATATTTCTTCGAAAAAATGATAAATTACAACTAATCTAAATAACCAATTTTTGATAAAATTTTTATTATAATATGATCGTGGTATTTATCAAACTCTAATTTTAAATCTATAATTATACCAAGATGTTTGAACGAGTTTGTGACTTCCAATTTCTCATTATTTATAGTGATTGCAAAAGTTACTTTTTGAATTTAAAATCATACATTTTCTTTTTGTTTACATTTAATTTTAATTTGTTTGCGTTTGGCCAATGTACTATATACTAAATTATTTAATTCTAAATTTGTTTCGATGGTTAGGTTTCCTATTGAAGTTCCTTTTAATTAAAGTAACGCTTCATATGCAAACATCTGTATCATACAATTTAAAAAAAAAAATTGTAGATCATTTATAAATATAATAAAAAGTAATGAGCCCAATTTACTTCTTTGTTACCCCCATGTTATTTGATTTTTCCAATGATAGTGAATTAAAAATTTTGCTATGACTTATTGCATGAACTATTTCTAAACCATTCTAATACCTTGCCTATATTAAATTAAAAAAAAAATTATAACCTTTTCCTGTCAATAGTTTCAAATGCTCTTTTTATAAAAATACCCCAACTATAATTTCATTTTTCTCAAAATTTCTTTTCAATTTTTCTATGACGTACTGCAAGTTATGTAGAATGTTTTCGCATAAATGCTGTTTGTTGTATTAAAATGTTGCTTCCTATAAATTTTAAAAACAGTTCATACACTACTTCTAATAAATTTTACTACTACTGCCACTACTATGTCAGTCACGTTTTTTAACATTTTCCGATGCCTATTCTTCACCACCTTCGATCCTGCCAATCATATTGTCAGGTTTTTGACTCAAAAATTTTTGTGATAATTATTATAAAGTAATAGCTTCACATACTGCCCAAGCATTAACACATTTTGTGCACAAGTCAGTAACGACCAACAGATATTTTTTACCTCGTTGTGTTCTTTTATAAGGCCCCATAACATCTAAACTTACAGTTTGAATTGGTCTGGTTGGGGCCTAGGTTTTAATGGAGCACGTTGTTGTCTGTTTCGAGTTTTTGTGGATAAACATATTAAGCAAATTCGTACATAATTTTGGACTTCTTTCCAGATCCCGTTCCATTAAAAAGGTTCATATATTGCTCTAAACGTTTCATCTCGTTCTTCAGAAACTTTTTTCTCTGCCACTCAAACTATTTTCGGTTTTCTATGTACATAATTTCAATCTTCAATCACTTTGCAAATATTTTCATCGGTTAAATGAGAACATACAATTAAATCATAAGTTAGTGATAAATAGTGATTTTATTAATAGACATTGGTGGAACTAGTCTATCATCATATCCTTTTTGTTCTAAATCTATCACTTCTTTAGGATGTCGAGAAAAAAATCTGGCAGTTCGTTATCACGACGAGGGTAGTGTTGAACATTAAAACTATATTCTTGTTAAGACCATCTGGTTAATTTTGTTTTTCATCTTTACATTTTTTGCAGCCAAGTTAATGCCTTGCTATCAGTAATCAGAGTAAATACTTCATCTTTTAAAAAAGGTCTAAAACGTTTACATGCCCAAACAATGGCTAAAGTTTCTTGCTCAATGATACGGTATTTGCATTCTTCTTTTAAAAATTTTGAAAATGAAATAATTTCTCTATTTTTATTAAGTTCCCAGTTTCAATCAATATTTTTTTCCAGTTAAATCCGTTAAAATTATAGCAAAATTTTGAGTATATTTTTTTAGCCAGTTACATTTGAAGTAATTTTGTAGCCAAAATATTCCAATTTTGAATAACCAAAGTTGCTCTTCTTAAGAGAACATTTTAGTTCGTGAATCCTTATCGGTTTCAAAACCTATTTTAAATGAAGCTGATGTTGTTGATGATCTTCAGAATAAATTATAACGTCGTCCAAATATACATTGACAAAAACGTCAATTTATCCAGCTTATACTTGAGTCATAAGCTTTTGAAACGTGGCCAAGTATTTCGTAAACCAAATGGCATCACTAAAAATTCATACATAGCTCCATCCGGTGTAACAAAAGCAGAAAGATGAACGCTATTTTTATGTAGTCCTACTTGCCAGTAACCACTTTTAAGGTCAAGACTAGTAAAAACTTTACGCCTCCAAGTTCTTTAATGGTGTCTCTTATTGTCGGAAGTTGTGCAACTTCAGATTCTGACTGACTGTTTAGTTTTCGATAATTAATACAAAATCGAGGATTTCAAATTTTTTTTTTCACAATAACTATAGGAGAGCAAAACTAAGAGGCGCTTCTTCTAATAATTCCAGCTGATAATTTTTCTTCTAAAAAAGCTAAACAATAGCTAAAGTTTCTTGCTCATAAATACGGTATTTGCTTTCTGCTTTTAAAAATTTTGAAAATGAAATAAATTGTCTATTTTTATTGAACCCCCATTTTCAGCTTGCTTACTCCATGTAAAATATTTTTTTCCAGTTAATGGTATAGATATTATAGCAAAATTTTTTGTATATTTTCTTAGCCAGTTACATTTGAACTAATTTTGTATCCCAAATACTCCAATTCTGATGAACCAAAGTTGCTTTTCTTAAGAGAATATTTTAATTCGTGAATCCTTATCGGTTTCAAAACCTATTTTAAATGTAGCTGATGTTGTTGATGATCTTCAGAATAAATTATAATGTCGTCCAAATATACATTGACAAAAACGTCAATTTATCCAGCTAATTCTTGAGTCATAAACTTTTGAAAGGTGGGCGGGCAAAAATTCATACATAGCTCCATCCGGACGGGTAGCAAGAGCAGTAAGATTAGCACAATTTTTATATACTCCTACTTTTTATATACGGTATTTGCGTTGTGCTTTTAAAAATTTTGAAAATTAAATAATTTGTCTATATTTATTGAGCCCCCATTTTCAGCTTGCTCACTCCATGTAAAATATTTTTTCCAGCTAAATCCGTTAAAGGTATAGATGTTATAGCAAAATTTTGAGTATATTTTCTTAGCCAGTTACATTTGAAGTAATTTCGTAGCCCAAATACTCCAATTCTGATAAACTAAAGAAATTCTTCTTAAGATAACATTTTTAATTTTAATCTTTATCGGTTTCAAAACTAATTTTAAATGTTTCTGATGTTGTTGATGATCTTCAGAATAAATTATAATGTCGTCCAATGACACATTCACAAAAACGTCAATATATCCAGCTAACACTTGAGTCATAAGCTTTTGAAACGTTACAAAAGCAATTTTAAATTTAGCTGGTGTTGTTGATAATCTTTAGAATAAATTTTAATAAAGTCCAAATGTACATTGATAAAAGCGTCAATTTTTCCAGCTAATACTTGAGTCATAAGCTTTTCAAACGTTCCAAAAGCAATTTTAAATTTAGCTGATGTTGATAATCTTTAGAATAAATTGTAATATTGTCCAAATATACATTGGCAAAAACGTCAATATATCCAGCTAATACTTGAGTCATAAGCTTTTGAAACGTGGCCGGGCATTCCGTAAACCAAATAAAATGAGCAAAAATTCATACGTGGTTCCATTCGGTGTAGCAAAAGCAGTAAGATGAAAGCTATTTTTATGTACTCCTACTTGCCAGTAACCACTTTTATGGTCAAGACTAGTAAAAACTTTTGCTTTTCAAAGCTCTTTAATGGAGTCTCTTATTGTTGAAAGTTGTGCAACTTCAGATTCTGACTGACTGTTTAGTTTTCGATAATCAATACAAAATCGAGTACTTCAAACCTTTTTTTCACAATAACTGTAGAAGGGCAAAACTTAGACGCGCTTCTTCTAATAATTCCAACCGATAATTTTTTTTACTTCTTCATAAATAAATTCCTTCTCACGAGGAGAATATTGATAACGTCTAATTTTGAATTGATTAGTGTTAAATAATCTAATTTCATGCTCGACTAATCTTGTTGTTGGTTGATGTAAGCCTCCTTAAAAAATATCTTGAAATGAATGGTGCAACGTATAATATTCATTCTTATAAATACTCGAATTTTACGAATCCTTTATGTCCATGAGGTTATTCTTGTACTTATTAATTAAAAAGTTTGAATTATTCAAAAAGCTGTTAATCTTTTCTGTATTCCCAGGTAAACACATTCGGTAATAAAATCAATTATTCCTTGTTGTTTTGATAGGCAATCTCTACCAAAATAGCTTCCTGTGATAGGTGTGCAACTACATAAAAGTGTGATAAAAATTCTTGATCTTTGATTTCAATATTTACATTAAGGCAATCTCACATGAACAACATGTCGATAAATTCCTATGTTAATTTGTTTTGATACGTTTTGGTTCGTTTTGGCACAATTTAACAGTGCTTTTATTGCTTTATTGTTTAATAAAAATTGAATATAACAACTATTATTATAAAGTTCTTGTACTGACATCCTTGCCAGATTTCCTGGTTTAACCTGGCCATGAATTAGTTTTCCTTATTTTGAAAACGTCTGGATTGATTTCTTGTTGGGAAATCATGGTTAAAATGCATCTCGTTACAGAAATGGCTTGGATATGTTACCAAATAAACCCAATTTTAGAATAAACTAGTTTTTCCTAGACTAAATCAGTTTATCCGAAGAGCGATAGGATAACTAGTTTAGTCTAAACTAGTAAAAACTAGTTTATCCTAGGCTAAACTGGCTTTCCTAAAATATATTAATTATGATTAGGAAAAACTGATTTGTCCTTGTCTAAACTATTTCGAACCGATTACAAAAGTAACTTTTTTACTACTCAGTAAAGAAAATACTATTATTACAAATATGTTTACTAATTTTTATTATTTACTTGTTATTACATGTCAAACTATTATGGCATTTTGAGTTGCAGAGAACGTTATTTTTCTTGCAAAGGCATCGGTTCGGTTCGTTCGGTTCGGTTCGGTTCGATTCGGTTCTTGCAAAGGTGGAAATTCTGCCCTACCATATGGAGAACACGCACAATACGCCACGAAAGACGAACGCTACATAACAGTCAATATAGGCGTGCAAATTAAATCCTTGTAATCGACGAGCCAAAGCCAAGCGGCTACCATCTAAGCAGTTCAGACTAGTTAAATCGCGGTCCGAAGTAGTTTAGACTAGGACATACTAGTTCATCCTATCGCTCTTCGGATATACTGATTTGGCCTAGGAAAAAGTAGTTTATCCTAAAAATCGGGTTTGTCCGGTAACAGTCTTTAAAGTTTGTGATTATTACTAAGAATGTTTTCTAAATTAGAGCGCCAAATACTGTTTTTAGAACTACGAAACTAAGATGTCGGCTGCTCAGTCCTGCAAGGTAGGTATGACTCTTGGGCGCCATTCAGATGACTTGAGTTCCCCGAGGAGTAAACTCTAAAACGCCTTCTGAAGAGTGCCTTCTTGGAAATGAGGATGTAGAAAGCGGGGTTTTATCCATATTTAAATAAGAACAATGGTTTTAAATTATTGTTTGTAAGAAAATGTCGTAAAAAAACAAGAAAACATGTACAACACATTTTACGATATTTATATGATATCTATCTATAAGATGTTTAAAAAAGGTATATCAACCATGAGCCCGCAATATCTCCAAACTAACATTTTCTGCTTTTTTTATGTCATCTGCCCCCTTTGAAAGACCAAACTACAAAAAAAAAATTGTACAAACTTTAGAGAAAAACACTTTTTTAATATACAGTTACTTAGAAATATATGAAGTTTAAGAAAAATAAACACAATTTCAGTCTCTTTTTGCTCTCCTCCAAAATTTAGTCTTATGCTGTTATGAGATATTCCAGCGTCCCAGACGATGTGCATATATTAGTTCTCAGATATCACAAAAACACTTTTGTTGTTACTGTGGACACGAAAATTTATTAGGTTTTAAATTAATTCAAGTTTTCAATTATTACCACTGACTACTATTGACCAGGGTCGTAAAAAACTATGACGTGGTTTTCTTTTAAATTGAAATTGGTTTATCAGTTGTGAATATTGTGTTACCGACAAAGTGTAAATACAGACACGTTTAGGTATACGCGCCCTCTCCGTGAAAGCTTTTAGTAAACATCAACAAATGTACCTAGATATCTAAATATTCAAGAGTTGATGCAATATTTCTTAATACGTTCTTGGTTCTAGTGATTCAAGAAGAGGTTTTAAAGATTTTAAAGATCTAATTTGTGGCAAATCATTTGACTGTCCATATCCGCTGAGCATTATTTTGATATTATTACGAGTAAAATGAAATATACTAATAGAGCTAGGCAAAGACACTGCCTCTATCACACATTTGGCAATAGGCTCATGATGAATATAATTTGGTTCGATAAATAAGAAATTTTAAATAGTTTAGTTTGCCTATCACGTGTAATGGAACAATTAAAGCTAATCAGTCCCAATTACGACATGCAACAAATTGCACAATTTATTAATTTAGGTAAAAATATTAAGTCTGCTTTTAACATTTAATGAGTCCATTTTTAAAGCTAATCTTACAGTTATCTACTTTTTTAATGTCATTTAAAAAGTGCTTAAACTCGTCTGGAAACCCCAAATTTTTTAGCAGGCTTTCAAAACTGCTAAAGAATATCATTTAATAAATTATGATACTTATTTGCAATTATGCGGTGTAGCCCAATAATGCAGTGTTTCTTTGTATTTTACAAATGGGCTTATGCTCTACATGGAGTACTTGCTATCGCTTGCGTCTATCTAAGGAGGGCCCAGTAAGGCCGAAACTGGATGTAGATTAGCATGATTAGTGTGCCTGCAGCTTTCCAGTACATGTTCCAAATAAGGATATTTGTATCTTGTGATTCACGTTAGAGAAGGTAAAAACCGCATAGTTTTAATAACTTGTTTTGATAAAAATCTGTTCTTATGTTTCTTAATTGTTCAGTATTGCTAAACCTGTCATATTTTTTTATCTAAATTGACAAGTGAGAACTACGCTTAAACACACCACACAATTCCACGTGCCCAACGTAGGGTTAAACACCCTAATTAAGGCAATACTGCTTTTATTATTATTTAAAACAACAAAGTTTAGCATGTGATAAGCAAAACGCCTATTTTACAAAGTAGCAATTTTAAACTTTTCCTAAAGATAATTTTTTAATGTTAAAGGAGGCATTCTCAGAAAATATAAAAGTTACTTGTCAAACAAGAAAGAAATTCAGAGTATCTAAGCAGATGAAAATTTTTGTGGATAGTAAATAAAAAGAATTAATAAAAAAAAATTGAACGTGTAATTTTATCATTTTTC
This sequence comes from Aspidapion aeneum, assembly GCA_963576565.1. Taxonomy (NCBI): domain Eukaryota; kingdom Metazoa; phylum Arthropoda; class Insecta; order Coleoptera; family Brentidae; genus Aspidapion; species Aspidapion aeneum. The sequence goes on along the minus strand of OY755045.1, from coordinate 15,649,815 downwards.
CTTTAAATTATTACTTGTGTTTTTTGTGAAATGCCTCTTAAGTAACGGTAAAAAGTTTCTAAAAATACAATAGGTTTTTTTATTATATTCCAATAGAAGTTAAGTCAAAAAAAGGTGTTTTGTAAAAAAAAATCATGAATCACAAAAATAATAACTCATTGCAAATATTAGTTTTAATTTGTTTATTAACTGGTGAAAGTTTTGCTTCCATTAAGGTATGCAACTCATATTGGGATTTTTATAACCCATTTTCCAAAAATTGTTGGAAATATGACTATGATAATTTAGACGTGGTAAGTATATCCTACCTTAAAGTAATTTCTATGGTTAAATAATTTTTTTTTTAATATTCATAAGCAAATAATTATTTTAATAAACCAAACCACATTTTGAACTGATGTACTCGATTTTTTTAACTCAAATTCGGGCACTAATTAGTGATTACTCCCAAAACAGTTGTCCAGATTTGGCAATTCTAACAATTTTTGATATTTTAATTTAGTTAATAATTAGGAATTTTGATAAAGCAATCCAAGGCTTTTATACTTTTTAAGGTTACCTACAGAATTTGAAAGGTTATTGAACTACACTCGCCAGCTGCAATCAGATTAACAAATCTACGTCATCGGGTTGCCTTAAACCATTTGTTTTATGGAAACCCGATACAGCAGCTACAGTCGTCCAGCTAAATTCACATGACTTGTCAAATTCTGTAAGCAACCTGTGTAAAAGCACAGCCCACCTGTTAGGTAGGCTGTGGTAAAAGTATAAAGGCCTTGAAACCAAACCAGATTTTCAACTAATGTACCCGAATTTTTAACTTAGATTTGGGCACTGCTTGATAACATACTGCTGAACCAGTCATTCTTACTTTTGTCTGTCCTGAAATTTATAATAATTTTTTTTTAAAGGAGCAGACAAACTTTTGCGATTTTAAAAGTTACCTGTAAATTGTACACTTTATAACGGATAAATTACTGTATCAAACAAAAAAGTTTTTCAAATTCGATTGCTTTATAAGCAGTAGAAATCTCCAACATCTGAGAAAAAATCCGAGTACTTTTTTGTGAAATTTTCGTTGAATTAAAATACCTCACGATACCGATATGAATTTTGTTTTAATTGTAGGATTTTTTTTAATTTTTATACATCACCTGCGACCACCAATAAAAATGTCATTATAGATTTTAAAAATTATTCAAATTATTAATTGCGACATATTGTGAAAAAAGTCACATTTTCGAAAAATTCCTAAAATTTGAAAATATTCGAATTTTGAAAAGTTATCCAAACCTCTAAAGATTTAAATACCAAGCCTCATTATCATTCTAGGGACGTAAATAAGCTATTACAGTGGTATTCAGACGCTCGCTAAACTAATTACTGGTTGGTCGTAGGTAGACATGTTTAATATTCTTTTTATAAAGAGAGATTAATTAAATCAATTAGGCAGAAATTGCAGAATCCTGGAACTTCGAGGCTGAAAAATATCCGTTAACTTTGGAAGATGGTTACATTATAACTGTATATCACATTTTTAAAAAGGTTACCAAAACCAACCCTATAGTTTTGGGTCATGGTGCAGAATTTAATTCATTGTCTTGGGTGACGTCAGGAAACAATTCTTTGGGTAAGCTACAAATATTTAACTTAGATTTAAGATTCGTTGTTGACAAGTGCTAAACAAATTGCCTATTGCCAACTTAATGTTCTTAAACGAGATTTTCGACGTCATGCCCAACACGATGTATAGGAGAAAGCTATACAATATTATTCTTCCGAGGGAGGACTGGTCATAGAACAGGAACAATATCTGAAATAACGATAGATTCTGGTATACCAAAGCATCCAAAATGCTCTTAGGTATTAAATCTAGAGTGGTTAGTGTCCAAGAAAAAGTCGAGATTAAACATAGCCGCGGACCATTGGTTACTATATTTCAGGCAAAATTCGTAGCCATTGAACTGTCTGCCCGGCTGATTACTGATCACGAATTGACCAACAGGACAATCAAGCAGCCTTAAGCTTAAGAATGGACACAAGGGCATTCTGGGCATAAGGAAAATAATGCAGCAGACCGAACTGCGAGGGAAGCGGCACCTTCAGACTTTTTCGGCCCCAGACTAACCCTGGGGATAGCATACAATGTTCTTAAATAAACCATATTAGAATTCATGGAGAACAGCTTTCAACAATACTGGATAAATCTACCAAAACAGTTTTTTTCTGTGATTTTTTTAAATGATATTTTTTACAAATGGTACTAAAGTGTTACTCATAATCTAAACTGCACTACGTGATACATGGTTTAAATGGATATTTGATCGTGTAAGAAACTATACATCCTTCCTAAAAGCCTTCATTTCAATCAAAAGGTTTTTTTTCCGTTCATATAAATGACTGCGCGACATAATATTAATAATATTTAATTGCGCCTAGTAGATATTGCTCCATTGTTCTTAAAAACTATATGCCTTCGACCATTTTAAAGATCTCTCAAAGCTTTTGAAAACTGTTATAAAGGTTTCAATATATATTGGATCAGGTCTGATTTTGCCCAACATGTTTCTGAATAACTTATTTGTTCATTTTTAGCTTATGTTTTGGGAAATCTTGGCTACGACCTATGGGTGGTTGGTTGGCGCGGAACTGTTGGAAGTTTTGGTCATGTAAATTTTACCAAACCAAATCTAGCCTACTGGCAAGGATTTACGTAAGTAATTTTTTTTCTAAAATGCAATAATGCAATGTTTTACTTAAAATTAAAAAAAAAATTCCTGTGCTCTGGTCCGAATTGTAACCCAAATATTTGGCCATGTACGCCAACGTACTACCAATTAGGCCACCAAAGCCATGAGTGTTTTTGTAACTTTATCATCATATTATATGAATGCTAACTCTCAGGGCATTCACTCGATCAACCCTATTAACCAATTTTATAATTCTTCGTTAGCGTTAAACATCAGTATAATTTAATGTAGGTAGTATTTTCCCTTGGAGTAGTGGCTTCTGTTACACAAACTAATTTCTATTTATAACAATATATTTTTACAGTTTTCATGAAATGGGCATTTACGACATGAAAGCCACGATAGATTTGGTCTACAATAAAACCCGGGAAAAGCCTATATACATCGGACATTCTATGGGTACCAGCATCAGTTTCATTTACAGTTCCTTGTACCCCGACCAATCTAAAGAGAGATTGTTGGGAATAGTCTCCTTAGCTCCAGTAGCCTATGTTGAACCCATTGGAATAGCAGGACTTATTAGCAGAGAACCACAATGGTCTTTAATTAAGGTAAATTTCTCACTAACCATATCTGTTTCATATCTTCCTAGTAATTGCTACTTTTTTCCAATTTATGCTAAACTTAATATCTGCACTTCGTTTCTCATCGTTCGTCTTTTGCGTTTTTGTGTGCTAAAAAGAAGTTTTATCTTGCGCACATGTTTTTTTCTTCTTTAAGTTGCATTACAACATTCCCATATTATTAATGTTGTTTTCGAAAACGACTATCCACTTTTTTCATAGCCTGCCTCTTACTTTCCTTCCTGCAGATCTTCAGTTTATTCGCTTTAATGACCGTTCGTCATTTGCACTCATACGTTACTACCAGCATAAGTAATACAGTGTAGGTTTTTTAAAAATTTTGTTAAATTTTTTGACTTGGCCGGTCTTGATAAGCTTAAAAAACTTTGTTTCCGTTATTTATTTTCTAGTTTATTTTCTCTGAATTAGAGTTTTTTTGGTTTATGATTGCCCCCAAGTTTACAAACGTTTCCTTTAGCTTGAAACTATAAACAAGTTCCACAAAATTATGAGTATAACCCTCTTTGTTTTTTGAGAAGTTAATGTGTTTCGTTTTTGAATCATTTATTTTCGGTCCTCGTTGTTTGGCTTCTATATCAAGTACTGTTAGAGTTTTACTCAAAGATTTTTCGTCTCTACTATGAAAACCAATATCGTTTGCATCTATCTGCGCTGATTTAGTGTCAATATCTCCGCTTCATCCCAACAGATGCTTTAAGAACCAGATTAAATAGTGTTGAAGGAAACGCATTAAGATCCTCTTGCCTTACTGCTGAAGTTACACAATATAAGAACTGGTTATTTATTCAGAATATGGCCTTGGAACCGTGTGGAAAAGGTGATTCCCAAAGTAGCGAAATCCTGCATCTTTCACTTACCATTTACGCTGTCAGAAGCCTGTTTAAAATCTACGTAAATACTATTCATTTTTGGTTAGGAAGATAATCATATCGCATTGTTTTTTAGTTGTTTGCAGATACTTTTATGGGTGGACTTGTTATACCAAGAACCCTGAGACCTATATTTATACTGGGATCCAAAACTCCCCTTGGAAACATTTTAATAACCATTGTATTGGGTTTGTTACTGGGACCACATATAGGTACTATTGATCCTGTAAGTAAGGTTGTTCAGTTAATTTTAAGAGATTCTTTATAAGCCGATGGCTTAAAGACGTCTTCTCTGTTTCTTGATAAACCAGATCAATTTTTTTAAAGAAAAATTTAACAGAGTAATTAGTTAAATTCGAAAGGTAAATAAAAAAAGGTCTATATATCACCATATAAGAGTTTTTGTTTTTAACTTTTAAATGGCCAAACTAAATAGAATATTTTGAACTCCAAGAACAACAAAGCAGACTCCTTCATAGGTCCAAAATTTCTTCAAAATACTTACTAGCTCCAAATTTTAATTTAGGCTAACGAAAATTTATGAAGTTGCTCCTATTTTCATTTTTGAAATACAGTGGTTAGGCAATGACTTCCTCTTATCACGAGTGGGTGTTTTTTGTTGTGTTGACAGTCTCGGCCATTAAATCCAGTAATGGTCAGGGACAACCATGTGAGGATCCAAAAAGAAAAATTTGAGCCGTCAACTTTTAAAAGTGGTCCTAAAAATATCTAAATCATAGTTCCTCATACAAAACTTTCGAAATTACCCTTAGAAAACAAAATTGTTTAAGTACCTAGCTCCGATATTCTTATGAAAAAACCTGAAAATCTGGTTTCTCTAAAATGAACAGGTTAAAACATATTAATGCGTTGGGAATCCATATACTAATATCAAGAATTTAGTGAATTTAGTAATACTTTAAGAAAAAGTTAATATAAATCAGATTTTTTTTTTATTTGTCAAACACACTGTGTTTTTTTTTAATTACAATCTAGGCAGTAAGACTAATTAGCAATTTTGTTTTAACTTAATTTACTAGAAAAGTCAGATTTAAACTTAGGGTTCACTCAACAGTTCTCCCCGCTTTGTTTAGTCTGTAACTCACAATTGTGTTGTGTTTATAGCATTATTTTGTTTTATGTGTAATTCACTTAGTTTACTAGCTCAAACGGCTTCACTCTTTTTAGTCTTCGAACTAGCATAGTATTGTCTAGAAGAAGAAGAATCAGATGAAGCGGAAAATATATACCGTTTAAGAAATAAATTAAAGATTGAGTAAATAATTAAGAGAACTAGGACAAATTGTTACGTTTATTAAATTATTATTTTCTCCTTTGACAATGAGATACTTGTGCACTAAAAATGTATGCTGGAACAAATTAGTTTTTTTAGAAAATAACACCTATATTCTATAACAAACTACCAGGTGCAGTTGGTGCCCACCTTTTTACTCATTATGTTCAAATCGTTGATAGTAAAAAATTTAGAGAGTTTGATTATGGAAAAAAGAAAAACCAAATGGTATACCAATCCGAAGAGCCTCCTGATTATCCGTTGGAAAAAATTTCTGTTCCTGTGACGATGTTTATTGGCAAAGGTGACTGGATCGCACGGAATTCTGTAAGTCAGAAAATATACCCAGTTTTTTTTTTATCAAAGAAAAGCAAATGGTATCGGTTCAAAACAAAAGGTGCTTTTTTATGCAACAAAGAAGGTTAAGCTCTATGCAACGATATTTTTTAAATATTGCAAAACTTTCTTGCATGAAGACATTTTGCTTCTTTTCTCAAGACAATAAATATTGTGTTTTCTTTAGTTTCTTTTAAAATTTATTAACAAAAACACTTCATGTAAAAAAAACGCCAGGATGCGAAAATTATATTTCGTAAAAAGAAGATAAAAGTAAACCCAAGTGTTTTTTTAAACTTTGCTATTGCAGCCAAATTTCTTTATGTTTAATTTAGCACTGTGCCTAAGATTCATTTGCAGCCATAATAGCCCAGTTTAGAGAAACATTTCCAAACCAGTAAGAACTTTTATTTTTAAAATTTGTAGACTCAAAATTTGGAGAACTTGGGTTTACTTTTATCTTTTTTTTTTTACGGAATATAATTTTCGCGTACTTGACTTTTTTTTACATAAAATGTTTTTGTTAGGATTTTACTCCTTTTTTAAAGGATCTAGATAATATTTTGAGTTTTGAAGTAATAAGATATGCGGAATATTGTTCAAAACTTTTGCAATGCCTTATTTAAAATGTTGAGATTTTTAACTATGATAAAACATATTTCTAGTCAGCCTTCCAAAGGTCAACATTCTAGCGTTTCTGGAAGTGGGCAATGTTACTTTTACTTAACTTTACATGTATAGGGGAGAGAAGTAAATTAGATCTTTGGGATTTTTTAATTTTTTCCAAGAGATTGGTCATAATTTCTATCAATCTGCCAAATTTCAGCTTTGTAGTTTTTCTATGATCTATACATGAGTGAGTGAGTGGCAACTTCGACGTTTTTTGAAATTTCGTAACTACTTTTATTGCTTATATCGATAACAATTAGTTTGTGAACCACGTAGAGTGGCAACCGGCGAGCCTTGCAACTGCGCTGAAATAAATTTGAAAATGATGGTTTTTCTTTAGGATACAGAATGTCTTCAGGTGTGGACGATTCGTAAAAGCTGATGATACCGCAAGGGGTCATTGGTATAAAAAATTAGTTAGCTAATTAATTAAAGTTGGTTTAATTTTTTTTTAAATTTATTAAAATAATAATTGGACTGCTTTTTAGCAAGCAAAGAAGATCCATATGCAAATACCAAAATCATCACAGTGTGGCTACATTTTAATCAAGAATGCGCAATACAATCACGCAGATTTTTATGTAGCAAAGGACAATCAGAAACTACTGTATGAACCACTTTTGGAAAAAATTGGACAGTTGGAGAAAGGGCAATGTATTGAATAATATTTTTAAGTTAGAATTAATCTTTGTTAAACGGTACATAAAATTCTTCTTTTCACTATAGCTATAAAATTATTTCGAAACCTTAAATTTTTGTTATTTTTTTTTAGTGCTTTTCTGCACTTTTCTGATAAAACATAACATAATTAAGTTTATAAATGAAAAAATATTTAAATATTTCACTCTTATACCGAAACACAACATAGGATAACCCTCATATCATAAAAACTCATTAAGCAAACCTATAGAACATTGCATTTTTTTATGTCACTTTTTGTAAATTTGGTTTATTAGCTGCTGAGATATTAACGTTTCTGTTTCTAGATGATCCTCCCCTCTGCCCTTCCTGGGTATCTGCGTGGCCAAAATTCACATCTAAAGGGGCCTACAGACACGCGAGCATTTCTTGAGATTAGTACGCGCGAACTAATCTCTGCATACATGTACGTTTGGTGGAATTGCCTACACACACGAAGACAAAATTAAACGTTCTAACATAAACACGATATTATCAATCCGTTTTGCCCAGACACCGAGAGATTTGCTCGCGGACATCGTGCGCGCGAACTAATCTTCGAGAGATATTTTAGGCGGATATTGTCTACACACGAAGAGATTAGTATGCGCAAACTTGTACGCGCGTACTAATCTCTAGAAATGTTCGCGTGTCTGTAGGCTCCTTAAGGGGGAGGGTTACTGACTTTCAGTCATAAAATGTCTTCAACATAACAATTTGACAGGGTCTATGGGACTCCCTTTCACCTGTCTCGTATTACGGAAAATGGGACGTCATCGTTTATGGGTTAAAAAAACAATATGGTTTAGTTCATAATAAATTAAACCCCAATTCTATATGGTTATAAATTTTAATTTTTATTAGGTACTTAAAGAGAATTTGTTATTGTTAAAGGAGGCATTTGCATATAAAAGTTTATTAACAAATAATAAAGAAATTATACCTGAACTAATATGAGGTAATAATTTTCAAGGAAATTCGGAGAAATAAAATAAAAGAACAATTAAAATAAAATAGTCGTTTATTAAAATCTTTACATTTTTGGCTTATAATAATATTTGTTTTTTTCTAGAAAAATCCCCTTTAAAAATATCTAAAACTATAAAAATAGTTTTTTTATTACATTGGGAGTCAATATAAAGAAAAAAAAATTTTTGTAGTTTAATAAAGCCATGAGCCACAAAAGTACAAATTTATTGCAAATATTAATTTTGGTTTGTTTTTTTGAAAATTTTGCCTCCGTCGAGGTGTGTAATTCATATTGGGATTTTTACAAACCATTTTCTAAAAATTGCTGGAGATTAAACTATGATAATTTAGATGTGGTAAGTAATAATAAATACAGGGTGTTTGAAAAATTTAAAAACATAATTTTAGTACTGTTTATTTATTAGTTTATAGCTCATGAGTTATATATGTCACTTAATAAACACTATATTTAGTACTGGAATATATCCATCGCATTTTAAATCCGCAATTATAAAACCTATCTACAAAAAAGGAGACAAGCACAAGGTCGAAAATTACAGACCGATTAGCCTTACATCAAATGTGTCAAAAATTTTCGAAAAAGCCTTTAAAGTAAGGCTAATCGGATTCTTTCATAAAAATAAACTCCTTTCAGACAAACAATATGGATTTTTACAAAACAAATCAACTGATGATGCGATCGCACACTTGGTAAATAAAATCACAACCTCGTTTGACAAAAATAAGAAATGTGCGGCCATTTTTGTAGATCTGGCAAGGGCTTTCGATACGGTGTGTCACGAGAGGCTTTTGTCGGGTCTGCAAAATATGGGAATCCGTGGGAAAGCACAGGATCTAGCCAGCTCATATTTAACAGGAAGAGAACAATCTGTGGAAATAAATAATGTTAAAAGTGATAAAAAAACAGTTAAGTTCGGAATCCCACAAGGAACTGTGCTAGGTCCAATATTGTTTATAGCTTACATCAACGATTTACTTAATTTAGACCTCATTGGAATTCTACTGTCATTTGCAGATGACACTGTTCTATATGTAGAAGGCGATAGCTGGGAGCAAGTTAAACGATCTCTTGTAGATGATATGCAGAAAATAACAGAATGGTTTGATGTCAATCTCTTGACAATTAATTTGTCAAAAACAATATTTATACCATTTTCCAACTCAAATTCTAGTTCCTTCACCGACAATCTAGAAATACCGCTACCCCATCGTAATAAAGTATGGACGCTTATTCCCTCTAACCACACAAAATATCTAGGTATAAACATTGACAAGTCACTAAAATGGGATATTCATAATAACACAATAACAAAAAAACTAAGGTCACTTTTCCACATCTTTAAAAAAATCAACAATATTTTAACACCAGAGAAAATTAAAAGTGTGTATTGTGCACTAGTTCAATCGGTACTCTCTTATGGAATAGTGGCCTGGGGTGGAGCATATGAAAACACACTAAAACCATTAGAGATAGCACAGAAGGCTATTATCAAAATTATGTATCGGCTAAACAGAACCTTTCCGTCAGAATTACTCTTTGTTAATTACAAAATACTTAAACTAGAATATTTATACTGCAAATCATCAATACTGAAATTAAACAAACAACAAAAACTATCATTGTCAAACCTACCCCAACACTCGCACTACACGCGTCACCAAACTCACGGAAATATTATCTTACCCAGAGTAAGAACTACCAAACACCAAAGAGGATACTTTAATATAGGCATAAAAAATTTTAATTCCTTACCAACTGAAATTAAACACAAAAAATCTTACGCAAACTTTAAACACCTTCTAACAAACTACTTTTTATGTAATAATATCAAAATTTTCGACTTCCTAGTTTAAATTCTTTAAAAAAAGATCTTTTATATAATAACATCAAAATTTTCGACTTCCTATAACATTAAAAAAAAATACTTAATAAATTATGTCCTAAAAAAAATATAATAATATAAAAAAAAACAAACAAAAATTACTTAATTTATAAGGTTTAACCTGTAGCATATAGACACTACTTACTTATAAAACTTAACATAAAAGCTAATTTGTTAAGTTTAAATGTTTTTTTACTTTTAAACTTTTAAAATAAGATTTAGTACAAATATACTTTTCTCCTCTCCCAGCACACAGACAAGTTTTTAACTTAAGTGGGCTGCAGAGGCTAAAGGAATAATACTTTATCAAAAAACTAATTATATAGCCTTCTAATATTTATTTTTATAAAATTTCTTTGTTAGGTTTATGCTATGTAACAATATTGAAAGAAATAAATATTTATTTATTATTATTATCTTAATATCTTACAAACTGTAGGAGCTATAAAAAAGAAAATTTTAGCACCGTGTATCTTGAAAACTGAGCCTTTGTAAACTTATATTTATATGAACTTTTAGTTTGAAATCACTCAAGAAATTTAACATGAAGATTATATTATTGAATTTCGAAACACCCTGCATTATTTTGAACAGGGCATTTATATTTTCTGAAAATGCATAAATTTGCAAAATTGTGCATGTCTAAGTTTTTATCATTTTTGATTTCGAGAGATTGTTAATTATACAAACTAGTGCCCCAAAATACTACCTTGAGGCACACCATAGTAATTAACCATGCCATCCCACATAACTTTATTAATTTTGGTTCTTAGTTTTCTCTTTTCTAAATAGCTTGAATCAACTAAGGGAACGTTCTTATATTACGTAAAGTAATTTCTTTTTGGATTTTTGACCTCGCCTCCCCCTTTTGGAACGTAATTTTTCGAAAAACCAATTAAAAATACATTAAGTGTAATGCAGGGTAGCATATAATCTTGCTAAGTCAACCATATTGAAATGGAACAGCTTCCAACAATACTGGATAAATCTCTCAGAACTGGCTCACTCTAAAGAGTTCATTAAAAGACCTTGTAAAAAAAGAGCGAGGACAATCATTGGAGAGAGGAGATCCGTTTAGTGACTGGAGTTTTTACAGGTCCCTGTCGACTAAGAGTACCCATGCTCAGAATGGAACTAACAGAAAAGACCGAATGTCCGGCTATTTTACTTTAACGACGGAATATTTTAATTGATTTAGAAGATCTAAACAATGTGTCGCCAAAGCTTTTTAGGAGGCATACCGTGGTAAGAAACCACTCAAAAGTGAGCCTTAATAGACGACCCACTGGTTGTCGCGGTGGAAGGGCTGCGAGGCCCACTTAAATATGAATAATTAATCAGTCATAGCGTCAACTACTTAAAGGCTATAACCTTGATCATAACTATATTTAGATTCATCTATATTTAACTGAATAGTAGTTTTGCAGCTATGTCTGTGCCTAATTCCAGATTGTTTTATTTATATTATATTGTTCGTCTCTAAGAAATCTGCTAATTGCATACAAATGACTTTTTCTGATAAAAATTGGCCTATAGTTTAAAGCTTCCATCAAATTTTTTTTTTTAACAATAATTCTACAGATCCACAAATATGCATTGTTCTAGAGGACTGTTAACTATACTAATTAATAGAGCTTTAATACTAGAGTAAATAGGCAAAATTAATTCTACATTTATATCACTACGGCTGTTAATTGAATTTAAATGACTTTTTCTTAACAAAATTTTATAATCGGAAAGGTGTTAATTGCTCTAGAGTGTGAAGGTTTCCTTCCACCGTTCCAGAGTACTGTTACTACATTTATCATTACATCATTAAGGCTGTTTTATTCTCGGGACACTTTACATTTGTACCAACAAAATCTTTAACTATTAATCTAAAACTACCGAATATAATATAAAAAATTTTCTATATATTTATAATTGTCTTCTTTTGTGGAATCATTTTTTTCTATGATATCATCAATGCTTTTAATTAGGCAGGAATTGCAAAGACCTGGGGATTTGAGGCTGAAAGACATGCTCTAACCTTGGATGATGGTTATAAAATAACAGTTTTTCACATTTACAAAACAGTAACCAAAACCACACCTATAGTTTTGGGTCATGGAGCTGATTTTAATGCGTTGTCTTGGGTAACATCAGGAAATAATTCTTTGGGTAAGTTACAACTAGAGGCCCTCTATACATTTGACACTTGTTTAAACAAGTGTAAAATGTATCGAGGTAAGAACTGGTTTTCAGAAGCTAGGAATATTTTTTAACCAGTTTTTTAAAATGTTGTGCTAATTTAGTTTGATAATGTCCCCTGAAAATGTAAGTTCCTGCTTACGAAACATGTCGGAACTATTTTTTTAAAACAAATTAAGAATTAGTGGAGGAATACAATAACCTGTTTGATTTCCTATAATTTACTTTAGCAAGAACTGGAATTGGCCTACAAATAAATTTTGACTTTTGTTATTTTAACTTGGTTTCGTGATTTGGTAATTTTTAGCTTATTTTTTGGGAAATCTTGGCTACGACTTATGGGTGATTGGTTGGCGTGGAACTGTTGGAAGTTTTGGGCACGTTCAACTTTCTAAACGGAATCTAGCATACTGGCAAGGATTTACGTAAGTTTTTTTTCGTTTTCTTTGTCTTCTCAGCCCTTCTCTGCCTATTCCCCAATAGATTCTTGCCTCCATAATGGTTCTTGCACCATCCGATCTTTTTCTAAACTTTGTGCTTTTACAGTTTCCATCAAATGGCCATATACGATCTGAGAGACACCTTGGACCTAGTTTATAAAAAAACCCAGCAAAAAGCTATATATATCGGACATTCCATGGGTTCTACCAATAGCTACATATACTGTTCCTTGTACCCCAACCTGTGTAGAGAAAGATTATTGGGAATAGTTTCTTTAGGTCCAGTAGCTTATATGAAGCCTATTGGTCCAGTGGGACTGGTTAGCTCGGAACCAGTATGGTCGTTAGTTAAGGTATGCTTGTTGTTGACATATGTCACTTACCGGATAATTGACCATATTTTACTTATATCTCGGTTATTATTGATCTGACCAGGGCTATCAAAACGGACGGGCCACGATCCTCCACTTTGTTGACGTCACATCCGGGGCTGATTTTTTTTTTTTGATGGTTACGTCACGACACAGTTGATTGTCTTTAAAATATTGAAGTTAGAATGACGGTTCATGAATATTTAATTTTTTTTAAAATAAAGCCGGTTTTGAGATTGTTTTTACTATATTCTTGCAAAACAATTTTTTTTTTAATGTATGGTAATCCTTAATTTTTCAGAGGCGCTTCATTAGCTCACACTAAAATTAAATTTAAAACAGAAGCAAATTTGACAAACACAGATGACAAAGTCAAATACATGTCAAATATAACAGTTGGCATGCGGTCCATGGCGGGTAATTTGAATTCAAAATAAGGAATGCTAAATCTTGAAGATTTTAACCTTTTAATCATCTTGCATCCTTACAAAAGTTTCGTGGAATATGAGGATGGTGTCTGAGAATATTTTACTGAAATTTCGCGGAAATCTGTAGCCGTTTCGAAGATATCATAAAAAACGTCTGACCTCCCATAAGACACAATGTAAAAGTCAGCCCCCGGAGAACAGCTGATTTTTTCAGGGTCGTGGCCTGTATCTTTTTGTTGGCCTTGATCTGACATTGAAATTAGCAAAATTATGATCTTTCCTATGTCATCAGAATTTGGTGTCGACAATGACATATGTCAAACAGTTGCCAAATTTTTGAGATATGGTGTATTCTTTTAAATAAAACACCTTGTATAGGGCTTCTTTTTCTCCTTCTTCATTTAGTCGAGCCGTAGTTGAAATATTTGCATTTTAAAACCCTCATTATATTCATTAACAAAATGGCAACATTTTTCTGAAACGACTGGACCAAATGTCAACATAATATATATTTTTGAGAACAGAAAAAGAAGCCCTAATGCTTAAAAAAAATTAAATACAAGGTGTTTTGCCAAGTGTTTGAGACATCGTCATTTTTGACATCAGAATCTTTTAACTTTACTTTAAGATCCATATTAACGGAGCTAGCCACCCGGTACGTGACATATGTCAAGTTTATTGAAATTTTTAAAAAATCTGTGTTTTTTAAACGGGATGTCTGGTTTTTTTTTTGTTTTTTTCGTTAATCTTGGAGAAAAATGCTGTTTCTTTACTTTTCTGTCGCTATCATCTAAACATCTATCACAATATAATACCTTTGTGAATTGATCTTTTTTTATTGTTTGCTTTTTTTAGGACTTTGCAGATACTTATACAGATGGACTAATTGTACCGAGCACCTTATTAAAACCCGCATTTAAATTAGCATCACAAACTCCGTTTGGAAACATTTTGCTTACTATATTATTGGATTTTATGCAGGGACCTGACCTAACTGACATTGATTCTGTAAGTATAAGAGCTTACGGAAAGTGCACAATAAATTAAATTTGATATTTAATTTATTGTGCATTATTAAATTTGATATTTAAAGGGCCTGAGAACGATTGTAGAACAATGGAAACGTCGCACTACGAAGGTTGTGTTTTAAGTTTTGCATGTACGGCTGGAATAAGACAGTAGATAACTTTTAAAGACCTTATTGTTTCTCGAAGTATTCTCCACAAAAATTAATGCAGTTTTGCATGAGCTCAAACCAGTTGTCATAGCTATAATTCCACTTGTTTGCTGGTACTATCAAAATTGCTTTCTTGAAGGCGTTGACTGCTTCCTCTGGCGACTGAAATCTTTGACCACGCAGTCCATTTTTGATTTTCGAAAAAGTACACAAGTCATTGAGGCTTAGGTCGGGTCTGTATAATTCGACGTTTTGTTGGGTTAAAAATTCAATGGTTTTTCTGCTTTGTGCGAACTTGCATTGTCTTGGTGGAGGATGATTCGTCGTTCGAGGTTCATTTTTCGAAGCTTAGCGATGACTTTCGGTATACAAATAGTATATAATGTACCAATCGGTACTAAAATTTCTTTGATTTTCTGGAGGAATTGTTGCCACAAAATCTGCTTTTAGGACAAATCTTGCGACTGTCTTTTTGGATATATTACGAGAACCGATATCTTTCGTTGGTTTTTCTTTATCTTGGAACAGTCAACAGATTACTGACGTTTATTTTTGGGTTCATATGAGTAAATCTATAATTCGTCGCTACTGAGTTTCCTGCCTCAAGGCGGTCTAGAGTTTTCTGAACCCAATTCCGTGGTGCCTGCAAAAAACGAGATAAGTCGATTATTAGGATTGTTGACTTATCTCCTTTTTCCTCGGCACCATGGAATTGACCCTAGCTTCTTTCTGTTCTGCTGTTAACAGATGTGGTACCGAGCGGAAAACTAATTTTCTCACCCCTAATTATTTATGCAAAATTTTTGAATTGATGTTTTTGAAATCTCCTTTCTCGCAATATGTCGCATGTCTATCTGCCGTGATGAGCATGGGCAGGGCATCAATATTTTCCTGGGTGACAGCCGTTTTTGGTGCACTTGTCCTTAAATTGTCGCTAAGGCTTGAATGCACCATACCAACGAGAAATTGTCGATGTGGTGCTTCATTACCGAAAACAAAAACCAACTAAGCCAGGCATCTTGTTGAGATAATTTTCTTCGAAAGTTGTAAAAAATATTAGTAAATTAAAAATTCACTGTAGCTATAAAACTATATGTATCGCACTGAAGATGTTTTGAATTTAGGTTAGGTAAAGATTGAGATACAGATTTAGTAACGACATTCGATCAATGTCGCCCTCTATGTTCCTATATGCTTGTCAAAACGATAAATTTTTTAAATTTTGTTGGGCCAATATTTATTTTTTTTACTAAGCCATTGACAAGTTAGAAATATTTCTTTTTCTAGAAAAAAATGGAGTGATTTTTTAGTTAAACGAAATTAATTAATAGTGGCGTAATCCCAGATAAAGTTTTGTTTGTCTTAAAGTATTATACACGGTGATTCAAAAGTAAGCGGCATTCTTTGGGAGCGTAATACTTGGAGCATAAAAACAAAGCAAAAAATTTCTAGTAATATAGGCCCTTTGAGTAGCACACCATAACGACAATTTTTTCTCTATAATCTTAAAATTCTTCGTAATTAAATTTTGAAACTTGGTGTACTTTATAAACATTTTGTCGTTAAAAAGATTCTAAATTTTAAATTTTTATTTAGTTGCGTTACATGCTGTAGGTTTTCCAATTTTGTTTAGAAATTATAAAATAGCAGAGCTTTTTGCGTAAGAAAAGTACTCTTAAAGGGAAAATTGACTTCAAAAATTTATATTTATATTCATTACCAGAAATAAAACACATATACTAACATTTTATTAAATAATTTGGAGAAAATGTTTAAAGTTTGGAATCTTATTTACAATCAAATATTTATAGAGTACAAATGTTTTAAAATTATAGAAAGAAATCATCATTAAGGTATCTATTTAAAGGGGCCTAGCTCCCTAAGGATGGATTTTCGGTTCACTTTTGAATCTCTCTGTATATGTAGCAAAGTAAAAAAATAATTCATTATACACTATTTAGCTACCTATTATAATAAAGACACGGAACATAAAAATTATTCCAAATTGAAAATAAAAATGTTTATAAATAATAAATTATTCGTAATCATAAAAATTGTTATTTGTTTTGAAAACTTGGTCTTGAAAACTTGAAAAAAATAATTAAAACAGATATACAACAAAATGGGTCCGACCACACTATGTTTGACACAAATACATGACAGGGGAATAGACAAGATCTGTAGAGGATAGGTTACCTCGTAACTTTCTGACCAATCAGAGCCAGTTGTTCAAACGCGAAATGACGTCACCCGGAGTGCCCATTTAAATAAAAAGCTTTTAATATAGTAGAAAATCTTCAAGTTTTTTGTATTCCTTTATATATTTAATGTAATGTACGTTTATTATTTTTCTTAAAGTGTCTTTGATAACATTATTCATAAAATACATCAACTACCTCAAATATAACCTTAAAACCTTATAACAAATATCCCAAAGGCACATTGTCTAGAGAAGCTTTTCGTCCATTAAAATAACTACAAGCAGAAAGTATAAGTAAACTAGAACAAGTATTTACAGTTTTAAATAAATATAGTCCGAAAAAACTCCACAAATGTAAAAAATAAACCATTGAAGATTAAAAATACTTCCAAACACACGTAAACAAAGTGTTCTTATCAAATCATGGCACTCCAAATGAAGCGCTGTCACATCTCACGCCGCTTCGATCATGGAGTTACCAGGCAACCGATCCTCCACAGACCTTGGGGAATAGATAGCTTTTCGACGAGTGCGCAACCGAATTTTATGGGGACACTGTCAAGGATAGGTTACTTGGTAACTTTCTGACCAATCAGAGCCAGTTGTTGAAACGTGGGAAATGACGTTACCCATAGTGTCCATTTAAATAAAATGCATTTAATATAGTAGGAAATCTTCTAGTTTTTTTTTACGGGTATGCGCACTCGCAAGGAGATCCTTATCACGCTGGAGAAGCGGCAAGTGCGCGGAAATGTTGGTGTGTGTTGGTTTTGAAACGGTTCAGGTTGTAACCTGCAGGGAAAACTGTCGCAGGGAGTTTATTCCACAGCGAGGCCATTCTCCAGATATGAATTCTGATATAATGAGGTTCTTGGTGCCTCTATTTTGACAATAAATTGATGGTTACCGTCTGTTTGACGTGTTCGCCTAGTAGGTGCTACTCCCGGGGGGATCATACGTGCCAATTCTTCAGAGCATTTTCCGTGATAATACCAGTAGAAGAGAGATAGATCGCCCACAGTTCTTCGATGTTCGAGACTATCCAAGCTACGGGTAAGTGCGGGGTCATTGATCAGCTTGATAGCTCGTTTTTGCACGGTGTTCAAAAGCATTAAGGTATGTTTGGGTGCCGCACTCCATATATGTGAGCAGTACTCCATAGTTGGTCGAATCTGGGCTTTGTAGAGTGTCAGCAGTTGGCTTGGTGTATACAGATGTCTTGTACGAAATAGCACCCCAAGCGTTTGGGACGCCCTTTTAGCTATATCTGCCACGTGACTGTGCCAAGACATGTTGGTCTCTGCAGTGACTCCTAAGATGCTCAACTGGCTCTGCAATGCGACAGCACTTCCAGATAGCATGATGTTTGGCTCACCGGTGCTGGTTCAAAAGTTAAATAAAAGAAATATATATTTAGTATTCCTTTATTGGTCTAAATGTAAATATGTTTTGTTATTTTTCTTAAAGTGTTTCCAAAAACAATATTCATAAATTACATCAACTATCTCAAATATAAAACTTACCTTATACGTGCCTTATACTAAATATTCCTAAGGAAAAATCTTCTCAACTTTTTTAGCTACTTAAGTCTGTTAAAATAACTACAAATAGAAAGTATAAAGAAACTAGAAAAAGTATTTACAGTTTCTAAATAAATATAGTCTGAAAAAATATTACAAATGTTAAAAATAAACCATCGAGGATTAAAAATACTTAGAAACACATGTAAACATAGCGCTCTAATCAAATTATGGTACTCCAAATGACAAGCGGTCACCTCTCACGCCGCTTCGACCCTAGAGCAAAGAAAATATATCAACAAGAAGCGACAAAACCAGAATGACAGACATGCTGTACTATTACACTCAAAGAAAAAATTGTGCAATTTTTGTTTCACACGAAAAAAAAATCAAAACTTTACTAGCAAAAATATTGTCAGGAATCCCTGTCATTTGATTTGTTTGAATGGTAACCTTATTTTATTAGTTTATTTGTATAATGGAACCACGTCCTGTATAGAGGGATATATATTTCACTTTGGCCTATAAATATATTTGTTATCCCCTTTCAACTGGTCTAGCATGTTCTATGAGTTCTAGGATGTAACGAGTTTTAAAAGAGAATAAGGTTTGTACCGGTATTTATAATGTGTGTTTTCAGCTCGCCACCGGCACGAGCCGCGGCTGACTCCAAAACATTTTCCGACTAATCCATTTCTCTAGTGTCTAGTGGAAATTTTTTTATGTTGACATAAAAGAATTGTATGTAGGTGTGTAATACACCAGAATGTGCCTCTTATTTATGAAGTTTTCTGGAAAAAAATGGCGATTGCCCCCGCCTGAGACCACCTAATTTATTTCTATATTAGAATTTGTACTTTGCGTATATTGTTTTCTTTTTGGAAAATTTTTCGTTTTCAAAAGGCACAGAAAAAGAACAACGAGACCGGAAAATCTATTTTTACGGTACTTTTTTTAAAAATGATCTAAAATATAAAGTGACATTTAAAATTAATCATGAATTAATAGAAATATAGTCAATATTTATAAATATAATAGCTTTTGAGTAAGTACTTTAATATCTACATGTAGAGTGGCATGTTTGTAGTGTTTCATCTCCTTTAAAAAAAATTATTATTTACATATTGGTTGTGTTTGTGCTGTTTTATACCGGTTTAAAAAAAATACGTACGACACACGACCGGAAACTATCTTTACTAGTCTAGTAACGTAAATAGCTATTAATTGTCTTTTTTCCCAATTGTGGTTGGGTTTGTTCCTGTTTCTAAAACAATAAAAACATATAACGGAGATTCAAAACGTTTTATAAAAATCTCTACTTTAGGAAAATTTGTTTTATTTTCGGCCCCTTTTTTTCCTTTTCCTTATAAATTTAAAATGGCCGGAAAGAATCTTTATACGGGCTGTCCCGGACCACCCGTCCACCCATTTTAAAACCTAGGGGATGGATTTTTTCAATGATCTAAAAAATGATTGTAGCCATATCGGGTATGCTCTTTCAATTGGTGGTATTTTTAGATTCCGGCGCCGACCGGAAGTGGCTTATTCAGGTCTAAAGTCCGTTTTTTGAATAAGGATGGGCATAATTTTGCAACATATTCGAATTCTACGCAAGAAAATACGTACCTTTTATTTAAAACATTTTTTTCTTAAACGACTCCAGGCCTAAATAGGCCACTTCCGGTCGACTCTCAAAGTTGAAAACATCTACCAATAATCAAAAGAGCGTACTCAAGTACTTTTTTGGATCATTAAATAAACTTTTCCCCTAGGTTTTAAAAGGGGTGGACGGGTGGTCTGGTACACCCTGTAAAATATTACTTAGATTTTTATAAATATTACAATAATTATTGTTTATTTTTTAGTTATTATTTTTTCTATTTAATTCCGTAACCGATTTTTCTCGATAAAAATATATAACCGTTTTTGCAAACGATAAAATAAAAAGTTAAAAAGGGTCGATTTTCTATGACCACAGTTATATGATTATATAGGTGTAATGTCCCTCTTAATTTGATTTTTTTCTTCGTGTAATAAAAATGCACCACAAACCACAGTTACACAAAATTTTTCTCAGTGTTATATAACTGCATTAGTGTCATTTGGTCCAAGCGTGACGTCACATATTTGTTTCCCATATGGACAACATGGGGATCTGTCAGTCAGCCATTTCGTGGTTATCTTCACCTAATTGAGCTTACTGAATAGAGTAGTCACAATAAAAAAAATAAAAGCATTTACTTTTTTGCCGACCACGAGATTGCAAAGGGACAAATACTTAAATTTTTGTTTATTAAAAGAATTGAAAGAATATACTTAACACAATCTTTTTTTAAAGTCTAAAATATAGAAGTATTTTATTAACATGAATCACTTCTGTTTATTAAAGTCACACTGCAAAATCCATCCGTAGTTATGTCTAGTTACATAGGACGCAGCCAACACGCATGGCTTGAAATAGTTGTTTTATTTTTGTTTAAGGCATTGTTTAATATTTTTTCGTGGTGCATTTTTTAACTAATGGAAGTTCATTATTTTCGTAAAATTTTTATCCACTGAAATTGCAGAATAGGTGCTTTATTTTGTAATGGTTCTCCCGGGAGTAAATGTTCACGCAGAACAGATCATTTTTGGGCAGCATTTGATATAACTGTTCTCGTGCTTTGTAATAGGAGAACGTTGAAGTGATATTTATATTGAAATCACTTACAAAAACATGTCCTTACTATCAAACTAATGTCAGCTGTCTGATTTCGACCAATGGTAACCGTGGATTGATATGAAAATTCGCTCTCGTATTTTTCGAGAACAAAGCACCAGTGGGCTTTGGCTACGTTTGGTTTAAAAAAAAACTCCAATTAAAGAACATTTCAGCGATTAATCGTTTCTCAGTTATAAATGATAAAATATAGAACTATAGGCTGCCAGCATTGACGTCTCTTATTGTAAAAATGGACGCCCAAGAAATCTCAACATTAGCACAGAAGGGAAGGGTAATTTATTCCTATTTGACCCCCAGATCGGAGTGGGAATATTAGGAATATAATATGTTAACAAAATCGCATAAGATGCAAGTGAAACAAAAAATAAAGAAAAAATTTGCTACATATTTCAGTTCTGCACTAAGTAGTATGAAACTTGAAGCACGGAAATAATTGTAAACTTGCTAGATCTTTCAGTTCTGCGCTAAGTAATATGAAACTTAAAAAACCAAAATAATTGTTAAACAAAAAATTATTTCAATGCTTTGTTTGCACGGAATTCCTCAAATTTAGTATTAATTTTTATTTTGGATGCCAATGTCTCCGATCGATCGAACTCTTTTTTTATTATTTACTTTACTATGCGAGGCAAAATAATTTCCAATATTTTTTCGCGCCATTTTTGCACTTTTGATTTTTACAAATATAAGTGGGATTCATATCATTTTTATTATCAAGTGATTTGCGTCACCAATCATTTCGAAGTCTCGCCTTCCAAATGTCATATGAACTATATACAAGAGCACTTGAACCGGCCTTGGTGCCAAATCGTTAGAAGTGCTTCAGAATTAGTGAAATTTTTGCGACATTATTGGTAAAACCGAGTGTATAAATTTTGCTTTTTAGACAATAACGCCCATATTCTATAGCAAACTACCAGGAGATGTTGCAGCACATCTTTGGAGTCATTATGTTCAAATCATTGATAGTGGGAGATTTAGACAGTATGATTATGGAAGCGAAAAAAACAAAATTATTTATCAATCAGAAGAGCCTCCAGATTATCCGTTGGAAAAAATTTCTGTTCCAGTGGCGATGTATGTTGGTAATGCTGATTGGATTGCACAAGATTCTGTAAGTAAAAGGGTATGTTATTTTCCTAAAACTGGTGTCACACTATGCGTTTTTACTGCTTGGAGGAAATAGAAAGAAATTGATATTCGAAATTGTTTCACAGATTGAGCAACGCGAACTTGGATAGGCACTATTAAGTAAAGATATTTGACAGAGCGTCACTCCTTATTTTCGACGGTGACCTTCTGTGTTCTGAAGCCTGGCGATGCGGTTCGTAATCCAGTGAAATTATGCATATGCTTGTTCACCATAATGACCTTTAGGGGTAACCGCTTATAGTTAAGATCGTGTCTGTCAAAGTTGGCTTTGCTCAATCTGAGCAGGTTTGATATGCTATCTAATTATTTTTCTTTTTCTATCGTCCTACCGCGACGACATTTAAAGACTAAGCGAGTACTGCAATTTAGTTTATTTATAAAATTTTGCAATAAAACAATTGGGTTGCTTTTCAGGAAGCAAGAAAGACCTATATGGAAATACCAAAATCGTCACACTGCGGTTACAGCATGATCAGTGATCCGAGTTACAACCATTTTGATTTTTATGTGGCAAAGGAAAACCGGCGGCTACTTTTTTTGCCACTTGTGGAAAAATTCAAACAAATGGAGCAAGGAGAGTGTATTGAATAAATAAAATTCATAAGTTATACTTGATTTTTTATAAACGTTACATTACCTATTTATAACCAACAAATTATATAAAGTATAACCGAAGGGCCGCGGCTATATATGAGCTTTAAGCATAACTAAACCTTCAAGAGTGAGAATATCCTACATTTTATATGAACCGACCTTTTA
The DNA here is from genome assembly GCA_963576565.1 of Aspidapion aeneum. Lineage (NCBI taxonomy): Eukaryota > Metazoa > Arthropoda > Insecta > Coleoptera > Brentidae > Aspidapion > Aspidapion aeneum. The sequence goes on along the minus strand of OY755045.1, from coordinate 15,626,803 downwards.
TCTTACAATGATTTGTATAATTAATAATTCAAAAAATTTAGAACTTTTTGTTTTTCTGTGCTATGGAGCATGTAAAAATAAAGTTTATGGCTTTTAACAGGCGTTTTTTTTTTAGATAAGTAGCTATTATTAGAAACCCTGTATGTATGACATCTTATAGAGAAATGGAGAGGCAACCTTCCATCCTTGCACGAACCGAACCAACAATGTTAGTTTCGGTCAAGAACGATATTTATTTTTGAGTTTCAGTGACTTTAATCGGTTTGTTGCTTCTTTATTTATCTAAAACATGTCAGACACAAAACTCTCATTATTTAATAATATTTGTGTGTAGATAACTGGCTGCACCGAAATTCAACTTTTGCAAACTATTGCAACAAAACACTCCGAACGGACCCAATGCTCCGCGAATGCAACAAACATTTGTGTGCAAAACATCGAGATGTTTATAGTGTTTGCACTATTCGCATGAAGAAAAAACCAAACAAATAAAAGATTTATAACAGAAATCATAAATTATAAAAACCAAAATTAAAAATAAAGTATTTAAATTTATCTACATAAGATAAGTTTGGTAAAGTTATTGGAATATTTCCAAATATACAGCTTTGCCTCAAAATGATCAAGATATTTCAAAATCCCCAGAAATAGATTTAGAATAAAAAATAGCATTTTCTGCTCCGCGAACTTTGTTTTAAAAATTCATTATGTATCTCTTCTTTTATTCAAGGAATTTACATTTCTTCAGAGACTAAAAACTAGATTAAAGATTTATTTGCCTGTCATGAAATTATTAATAAGTTTGGGCCACCCAAGGCATTTTTTTTAACATCTTTCAAAACTTAAATCATTTAATTACAATTAGCGTTACGATCCGGGATCCTATATAGTAATTTAATTGCCTTCCAGCTCGTCATAAGAATTTTTGTGAATGTGTCATATCTTGGATGAGGAAACAAGGATGAAGAGCTTTTTAAGATCTTTTATTTAAACAATATAACTTATAAATATAACAATGATCCAGACTTATGTTCCCTGGGGTGATAAGTCTAAGAGGGTGGTCCTAGATATAGATACGAGAATATCCTCTTGTGATTCAGAGGGGTAATGCCACTTCGGTGATGGGCACCTTTTGTGAGGTGCCAGGGTTTGTAGAAATTTTCAGTGTTTAAATTTTTTTTATATATGTATTTTATTTGCTTGATATTGGTATTTTGAATAGTGCCAAACAAAATAAAGTAAATTTGATAAATTATTATGCCACAATATCCTCCCGACCAAGCCCATCCGATAAATCTATGGTTCCTAGAATAGCAGCAGCATTCCTTCTTGGGATCGCCAGGCTCATATTTTTGAGGGGGGCGGAGAAGAGCTTAGTTTGGGATGTCATGTGTAGGCATACACATGCTGATCGTTATTTTAATCAAACATTCAAAGAATGAGGTGTGACTGCATGTTTGGCTGAGAAAGAGAAGCTGAGAAAGTATGGAGAGCTGTCAGATCGTTCTTCATTGCTTATGTTTAGTTGACTAAAACCTTCTTTGTTCGGCCCTACAAATGCAGCTTCAATAAACTTTCGTTTTCGTTCGTACCTTTAGCTTCAGACTTCTGCATCCTGTGGTTAGCTTATCCGGATTTTTTAATATTTTTTTGATGTTTCTTTCTTCTAGCCTGAAGAGGGCGTTTCGTTTCTTCTGCATAAGATTCACCACACTCACACGGGATTTGATAAACGCATTCCTAATTACTCAAGGTATTTTCTGGTTTTGTTTCAGTTACAAAACTCCTTAATCTATTTCCCGATGAGTATACTGTATGGAATATTAATAACAACCAATAGATTATTATTCTTAGAATTTGCTACGTTTGGTTTGTTTTATGTGTCAGATATCGTTTAGTTTAATGATTTTTCAGGATAGCCCTTTTGTAACTGCATTTTAATCTTTTAGACTTCTGTAGTTAATTCTTCATTACAAATATTAGTAGCTCTTGAATAAAAACTTCTTTTGACTCCTTGTTTTGTAGCAACAGAGTGGTTAGACGTAATGTTTAGGCCCTGTCCCATGTGTTTCCGTTAAGTTATTTGACAAAAACATTTAAAAAAGATAAAGCCTTCTTCAATTTTAATTGTACACATAATAGTTGGTCGAATACCGTCAGAAAATTCTGCAGCTCTTCATCATTTTTCGGCTATATATTAAATATTTTATCCATGTATCGTTACCATAATTTTACTTGACACTTGCTGTATTGTTTGCATGGTCCTTCAGGAATTCCAGATGTTTGCTACCACTAGCGAAGGCGACAAACCCAAGTCCATCATTTCGCGCATAATACTTATTTTGTATTTGAAAGTAAGAGTTACGGAGGCAAAACTCCAAGAGATTCATCACCGCCTCTACCGATAACATTGTTCTCTCGCTAAGTGTATCAGCAGTTTTTAATTTGTTTTTGATGGTACTGACTGACTTATTTATTAAGAATTTCTACATCAAAATCCTTTCGACCTTTAAAAAAAAAATTTTTGTCAAAATATTGAAACTTACCCAATGGTTGAGCTTAATTTAACAAAAGCCTCTACAAAGTGGGTCTGAGATATTTGACTCACTGTCACACAGAATTTCATCTGTCATCTTTTGATTTTAAGATACCTTAAGTTGTTATTTTTTATGTAAGATTTTTTTTTGTTTTGAAATGAGAGTCAAAATGATTTTTGTTTTTCTATTGTTTTTTAAGTATAAACAAAAATAAAAAATATTAAAATGTGGAGTTTTATTCGTCCTAATTTTGAGCGTTCTAGAGCTAAACATATATCAACAGTGTCATCAGAAATCTCCAGTTTAGTGCTCTTAGACCTCATTATTATCAATTAAATTTCGCCTTGTTCCTGAAGGAAGAGAGAGCCCTCTTAAAAGACTCTAATGACAGACTGTAAAGCTTTTATTACCTCTTGTGTAAGAATTTTAGCTTGTTCAAAAATTAGAGCATGTACACAAAGGAATCTAGGGTTATAGCTCTAATGCTCAAAAATAGTGGTGCATAAGAGAGGTTTATTAGAACAGTGATGTTGCCAAAAATTTTAGAACCCCCAATTAAGCCCCTGCAAATTTTTATCACGGGCCTCATGATTTTTGAAATGAGGTGATGATTGATTGATGATGAGTCATATGTGAGTGGGCCTTCCAGCCCTTCCACTGCGACCACTAGTGTCTCTATTGTGGCTCACTTTTGAGTGGTTTCTCACCACTGTATGCACAGTCCTCCAAAAATGTTAGCTATCAGTTTGGGTGAGACATTGTTCAGATCTTCTGAATCAATCTGAGGTTTACCGAAAGTGTTTTGACGTAAACATGCAATAGCCGATCATTCGCACAGTACATGTCTAACTGTTTCGTCATCCTCCATACAGAGTCTACATTCGGTCTCTTCGGTTATTCCTATTCTGTGCATGGGTACGCTCCGTAAAGAGTCCTGTCACTATACGGATCTCCTGTCTGGTAAGTCCAATGATATTCCTGGGCCTCTTCTCACAAGGTCCGTTAATGAACTTTTTAGAGTGAGCCAGTTCTGGTATATTCATCCAGTATTGTTGGAACCTGTTCTCCATCCATCCTAATATGCTTAATTTAGCAGCATTGTACAATATCCCCAGGGCTGGTTCGGGGCCGAAAAATTCGGCAGATGCCGCTTCCCTCGCTGCCTGGTCTGCGGCCTTATTTCCCTCGTGCCCAGAATGCCCTGGTATCCATACTAATGACACCTTATTAGCGCTACCAAGCGCATTCAGCGAGTCCCTGCAGTTCCTCACGGTTCTTGATGAGACCGTGTAGGAATCAAGCGCTTTTAAGGCTGCTTGACTGTCGGAGAAGATTTTTATTGTCCTGTTGGTCCATTCGTGGTCAGTAATCCACCAGGTACACAGTTCAATGGCTACGAGTTTGGCCTGAAATATAGTAGCCAATTGGTCGAGACTATGTTGAATCTCGACTTTTTCTTGGATACTAACAACTCCAGATCCAACGCCTGATGGCATTTTGGATCCGTCGGTATACCAGAAGCTATCATTGTTTGAAAAATTGGTCCTGTTCTTTAACCATTCTTCCCTTTCTGGGAGTATAATGTTGTATAGCTTTCTGCTGTACACCGTGTTGGGCATGACGTCGGTTGATAATGAGGTGATAAACAAATTATTTGTCCCAATGTTCATTAATTTAAGTTACTTGACCCGATTTTTGGCAACCTAAGCTCATTAAAATTTTTTAATGTTTTTATTTTAAAATAAAACAAAAAATAAAACCTGCAGTTTTTAAATGATATAAATATTTTATTTTATTTCTTCGTCCTTTGAGAATCATATTTTTTTTAAATAACAAATATATTACTAAAGAGGGACCAACTGACAATTTGCAGCTTCGGTTGGGGTAGCCTGGGTTTTGAGGCAAATTTCGACCTCGTTTCCAAGATAGACATAATCTGCTTTTAGTAAACATCTTCAGTCCTAAATTTTTTATAATTAAAAAGACATTTATAAGGGTAAAGTCTTAAGAGTTTCAAGGGCAATGCCCAAAAGTAAAAGTTGCTCGGAGACGCTTTACCCCTGAGGATTGCCCGTGAAATCATTTTTTGCTTAGCCTTTGGCTTTACCTTAATGAACATCCTCCAAATTATAAATAATTTTTTTTTTAAAGTAAGTATTTTTATGTGCCTCTAGGTTCTTCTTCTCGACAATTTATGTCCTATTTTTTGCCATATCTTTATTGTAAAATATAAAAAGACACAAGTAAGTAATAATGATTTGTATTAAGCTTCACAAAAAATTCGGGAATTAATCACCGCAGCACCTTGACTTATTTCGCTGCCTTGCTTTGATAGTGGCATAACTGGAAATGATAATTTTCAGGAAACGCTTTTTAAAAATAATGGCAAAGGCAAATATTTATATATTTTTGTTGCTTTAATTAAATCAATCAATAACTTACCCATGCTTGAAATGCACAATAAGGATAATTTTGTGTTAAAAATATATACAATACGATGAGAAGTTAGTTTATACAGAAAAAGCAAAAACGCATGTTATTTAGTGCGCTACTACCAAAGCAAAGCAGCAATTTGTCTTCAAGAAATGTCGATGAGTAACTTAAAATAAGCATTATTGTCTGGAACTCAGTTACACCAGTTTTTTCTTGGAAAAATTTAAAAAAAGAACAGGAAAATAAATCTGAACACTTAAGAAGATCCCTTATAACACATAGTCAGTAATTTGTGCTTATAATTAACACATTTTCAAAGAAACAAATAAACCAACTGTTATGCTAGAAAAAATGTGACAATATAAATTTTGTGACTCTTATACCACTGATTAAGTTAAACTCAGCCTATTTTTACGCTCTATATTCAACAGATTTGTCAGGAAAATACTCTGACGTAATTAGGGCATTAAAGATGTCGACCTTTTCGTGTTACTTTTATTTTTTTATAAAAAAGCATTATATAAGGAAAACCATCTTTACTTTATGCGAGAATAATGTTTGACATAGCATTCAGAATAGCTCTACAGCAGAGACCTAATAATAAAAAATAAGATTTTTCTGTCGTAATTGTTTCGCACGTTTTACTGGAAGGGATTTTTTTGTTTTTTTACAACTTTGGTTTAGGGTTGAAAAAGTCCATATAATAAGACGAAAAGTCCCAAAGAATAATTGGTTTTTCTTTTATCACATCATATAACCCATGAAAGGATTGTCAAAGTCATGAGCCAGGTTCATAAGCAGACTGTTTGGGCCAGAAGGGCTTTCTCACGGGGATTCCCTCGTTTCTGCCTTTGCCAATATACAATAGATACATTTTGTAAAGAAAATATACTACGTTAGATTTTACACAAATGTAAGGCAAACCAAGAAAGTATCTCCCTTAATTTAAAAGGACCATGTTGATATGTTTATTCTCCTGAATTTGTAGAGATATTGAGATATGCGGATGAATGAATGACGAATGAATTTTCTTGAAAGATGCAAGAAGTAATAAAAGACAGTGAATAGATGTCTGTTAATCCCAGCAAACCAGATATTATACCGTAAAAGGAAGCTAGATTTCCTGACTTCCCTGGAGATTAAGGGTAAAAGAGTTCCATTTGCATCAGAGGCGAGACACCAAGAGGTCATCCTAGATTAAACTTTTACCTGAAATAGCCTCAAACAAAAATGTATTGGCTGTTTGTAATAGTAATCGGACTAATGATTGTATATGGCGCAATAGCCTTCTTTGAGAAAGGATATCAAAAAACCTCAAAGGCCAAACTGACCAGCTAATAACGACAGGCCAGTCTTGCCATATCTGCTGCAATGTGCTCTAGCCCATCCACTACGCTTCAATACCTACTAAACTTACCTCTGCTTCACATTTTGTAGAGGCGGAGGCACGAAGAGCAACATACAAAATAAGGGGCAACCACCAGGATGGCAAGGCAACTAATTAAGGTTACAATAGTCGGACGCAACTGTAGCAATGATATCTGGCGTCATGCCCAACACCGTGTACAGCAGAAAGCTAGACAACAATATCCTCCCAGGGAGGGATAGCTGGTTAAAGAACAAAACCAATTTTTTAAATAGCGATAGCTTCTGGTGTACTGGTGTGCTGGGACTCAAATTTCCACTAGGCGTTGGAACTGGAGTTGTTAGTATCCAAAAAAAGTCCAGATTAAATATAGTCTAGGCCGATTAGCTACTATATTTCAGGCCGAAATCGTAGCCATTTAACTGTTTGTCTGGAGGATTACTGACCACGAATGGACTAACAGGACAATAAAAATCTTCTCCGATAGTCAAGCAGACTTAAGAACGCTTGATTTCTATGCGGTCTTATCGAGAACCGTGAGGAGCTGTTGAGATTCGCTGAATGCACTTGGTAGCGCTAACAATGTGGCATTATGTCATTAGATACCAGGGCATTCTGATCACGAATAAAATGAAACCGTAGACCAAACAGCAAAGAAAGCGGCATCTGCCAAATTTTTCGGCCCCGAAGCAGTCCTGGAGATATCATACAGTGCTGCTAAGTCATCAATATTAAAATGGATGAAGAATAGTTTCCAACAATAATACTGGATAAATTTACCAAACAGGAGATACGTATAGTAACTGGTATTTTTACGGGTCACTGTCAACTAAGAGTCCCATGCACATAATGGTACTAACAGAAGAGACGTACTTAGACTATATATGGAGCATGACGAAACAGTCAGGCATATACTATGCAAATGTCCGATTAATGCACGTTTATGTCAGAACACTTTTGGTAAACCTCAGATTGATTCAGAAGATCTTAGCATTGTCTCACCCAACCTGATAGTCAACCTTTTTGGAGGATTAAGCATACAGTGGTAAGAAATCACTCAGACAGTGAGCCACAATAGACTTGGTGGTCGCAGTCATTATCATCATCAACTACATGGGGATTTTGAAAATGGAAAGAGATTAAATTTTCATTCAGAATTCAACTTTTAGTTTTTGCTCGATATTTTGAAAACCTCTGTAGATATTTTTAATTTCTATACAGCATCTGATTGGGCTTGAGATACTGCAGCTTTTTTCTTATTTCATTAAAATTGTATCTTTTAGCGTGTCCGAAATTCCCATATAGCTACTTTTATCTGGGATACCCTGTATTTACGAGTTAAGCCTCGTATTTCAATTTCGCAAACTAAATAAAACCTGATCCGCGAACGATATGATAAAAGGGCGTCCGTAAAAACATTAATCCGCACCAGTAAATTTCCATAATATATCCAAATCGTCTCTATACACCACTCTTTCCATTTCCATTTCCAATGTTTCCATTGTGTTTCTCTAGCCATCAAGAGGACGTGGAAAGAGGTATTGTTGTGTGAATTGCGGAAAATATGCCAGGCCATTGTTCGCTAAAAGATATGGAATGGGACACAATTTCTCCTATATCGTTCCATCTATCTATCGATATAATTTTTATACAGATGTGACGCTTTATTAAGGGGTAGGAATCCGCTCTCTTAATATCCACGAAATTTACAAGATTAAACATATTCTTCAACATTTGGCTTCATTGAAATTTATGGTAGACAGGGAATCAGAGAGAAGGAGCTCAGACAAAAATTAATTTTTAGTGTTATATGACGTACGTTCTTTTGAACCAGTAACAAAGATGGAAACACGAACCATTGCAGGCACGATAGATAACGATATAACGTATTATAGCCAATTATTAGCGATATGGCCCGGTTATTCGTTCTCTTTCTTTAATTACAAGAATCTATTACAGAGCGTTTAACCAAGAAACGTCAAAAAATCATAAATTTTTATTGTTTTGTTATCCATTAATATCCCTTCTCTGGAGCTAAGTTATATTTGGTTAAAAGAACATTGAAAATGCATGATACTTTGACGTTTATGGGTTAAACGCTCTCTGTTAGATGTTTACATTTAAAAGAAGAGAACGAACCGGACGGTCCATCGCTAATAATTATATAAAGCAAAATATATTTATTTTTTATCTTAAAACTTCGAGACTTGTCGCATCTTTGTCAAACCCTCTTGCTTTTAGGGCGAATGAGATACGTTTGCTTATGCGACTAGAATCTTCCGATATACTAAATACCGCTTAGCAAAGATTCGTTTAGAACTCACCTCATAATGCCGAAGATGACTTGCATCTCTTTCAAGTTCTCCCAGCTTCTTCGATACATTTTTGAATTTAGGCACCCCTAATATCTGTCACTTTTCTCTGTCTGTCACTATGTTCATCCATCTAGTTCTTGCATCTTTCTTCAAATCATCCGCCCATCCCAATTGGGATCTTCCCCTACTTCTTTTATTTTCCCATGGTCTCTAGTTCGCAATAAGTTTGTTCGATTCATCGTCTTTTTGTCTGATATAATTACCGGCAAATTTCCATTTTAATTTTGCTAAGTCTTCTTCTCTAATATCCCTTTAATACTTTTGTTTCTTACCTACATATTTCATATCTATTCATTCCTTTAAATAATAAATGCCGTGAATTTAGATACACCAGCCGGTCCACGATACAACTTTTAACGCTGCTATTTGTTAAAGCATATAAATAAGGCACTTAGCAGGAGCATCGACCAATAAAGTGTTCACAGGCTCAAGCGTCTGATTTAACGGCATGCTCTTAAATGCAACCCATTCAAAAAAAGACGAAAAGCTGCCAAGCCCTTCGGGGCATCAAGTCATAGCTTAAGCATGTGGACAATCTATGTCGGTGCTACTGCTAACTACATTATTCTTATGGTTAAAAATCTACTTCTTAAAATCGAGAACTAGTTTGGAAAGCTTTTAAGTAAATCCATATTAGCGTCCTTATAAAAAAAGTTCTATATGAGCAACATAAACCAAAAAGAAAAAGTCCAGCAGTATAAAAATAATTCAAAATCGGCAAAGGCCTGAAACAAGGTGTTTGCCAACTTAACTGCTAAGTGTATTGGCATCTCTCATCGTTTACACAAGAGAAAACACAAAATAGAGAGATTAATTCGTGAACGTGACAAAAGAAAGGACAGCAAAATAAAAGCATATCTATAATACTTGTTCTGGGATATCGTAGAAAATGTCGCACTAGAACGTTTCTTCGACAGCAGCGTAAAATGCTGTCACGTGGACAGGCGTGCATACCTAAGTTCGCAATATACCAAGCTTGAGCTTCCACTATAAGTACCGATTTGTTGATAAGCTTTCTTTTTTTTATAGTAGGAGTGGCAATCATAATTCTAGAAGCAGCTACTCTGAACATATCAGTCTTCTAACCAATCTTCTGCCTTGTATCTTTGCCTTAATTATCCGCCTAAGCAGCTTTTATTTCTCCCGTCTCATTACATGCCCAATATATCTGGTCTTTCTTTCTCTGATTGAAACGAGAAGTTCATGTTGTTTGCACATTCGGTCAAGGACAGCTTTATTGGTTATTCTTTGTACCCATGATATGTTCAGCATGCGCCTATATAAGTACCTACATCTCAAACACCTCAAGTCTCTTCTCTGTAAGTGGGTCGAGAGCCCATCATTCACACCCATACAACAAAATGGAAAACACATCCATCCGCTTTCGGAGGTCCAGGTTGATATTACGGGAGGTAAAAAGCTGTTTCATGTTTATTAAACCTTTCTCGCTTTTTCAATTCGAGACATATTTTATATTTTGGGATCGCACTGGCAATTGACGTTTGTACCCAAATATTTGAACGTTTTATTTGTTCTAAAGATGCGTCCATTTACTGATGAGTTGGCAACAGTATTATTTATTTTTGCAAACACTAGTAATTTTGTCTTTGGTGGGTTGATGTATAAACCATGGTCCTCGCTGTATTGAACTTAATTATTGCACATATTATCATTCCATTGACTATTAGAACTTTTAAAATGCCATTCATAGCCTCGCTAAAAATAGTTTCGGAATAATTGTTGTACGATCACCAAGGAAACTTTAAATAAAGTGGAAGCCTCGACCATGTTTACCGTATGATCGGATACGGCTGTCGGTCTGTGCATAAAGTAAGAAGAGAAACTTACTTTATGGTCTATATGACAGTGTTTTACACTGTTGTTAATGGAAGAAACATTTCGGTTTCGGTGCGATCTTTCCTAGGATATTCAAGAATCATCCCCCTGAAAGCCAAACTAACTGTGACAGGTGTCAAGATGATCAAAGTAGATCCATTGCTTTTAAATATAAGCTTGCATACCAGTTGGAAAGCAATGGCCAGCTTCACAGATGGATTTTTCTATTTCTTGCATTTCATACTGCTGGATCTATCGGGGCCACATGTATTGTATGCTTCAGATAAAGGATTCATCAGTACTTATTCCGATATTATTAAAGTTGATTTTTCAACTCAATCCTAACAAAGGTTTCACCGTTAGTAGCAATTTTTTACGTATTTTTCTAGATTTAATGTTAATGTCTATAATACGAAGTTTTAACTTAATATTTGCATTACTAATATCGATATTTTATATGCATGTGTACCAATTTGTTACTTAACTTTAGTGAATAGCTTCAGAATCTAGTATTTAAGCAATTTAGATACAAGTAGATATTAATATAATAAAACAAGCCAACAGCTATAAATATTTTATAATCCAGATAATTTGCTTGTTATTTGAAAGGATATAAATTGTATGATCCCATGCAAGGACTGTTAAATAAAATGTCATATAGGTATATCTGATCTGTAATCTGGCTTAGATATGCTAGCAAAAAGTTTAAAAAAGCCTTTAATTTCAAAGTTTCGTGTTTATATTGTGTTTCCGAAGGTGCATCTTAAAGATTTTAGTTGTTACTTTGTGTTTCAAAAACAAACGCCGGATGGTTTTTGTCATTGGTTTCTAATTTGAGCGGTAAACTTCAAAGGAAAATCGGCAATAGGAGGAAATAGAAACAGGTTGATATGTCAGTTACGGGGGAAATAAAAAGTTTATATTTCTGTCTGAAAGTATCATTTTTTATAGCAACAAAAGGTAGTAAACCATAAGAAAATGTTGCAAAATGTTGCATAAATAAAAAGAAACCTGACTTTGCAACAACCACTACTTGTTAGTTTTATGAAAACAAAAACTTGTTTCTGTATGTTTGATGTTTACGGTAAGAAGAAGAAAAAATTAGTAACAAAGAATTTCTAAATGTTGCTTTAGTGAAAAAGTAGCTGTATACAGCAATCTGAATCGCGATTTTTTAAGCTATAGGCTACAAAAACCGAAAAACTGCAACGAGAAATAAAGGCCAAACTTTATTCGGAAATTCCCCGGAATTAAACACTTTTATTAACAACTTGGGATTTGCGCGGAAGGTCATCCTTTACCAGCTTCACCTTACCGAATTTTCTACATAAGCGCACACAGATATGGAGGGGCTCGGGCTTCCCCTCAAAGACGCTCGTTCCCCCCCTAAGTGCCTCACTGTTTTCTAGCTTGTTCTTTCCAAGTAAATAAGTTAACCTTTCTGTTTAGACTTTTTTAGCCAACTTGTATAAAGAACTAGTTTCTTTGTTGTTATTTTCCATTTCAAAGCACTATCGTGATTTTATATTGTCCTGAGAGTTCTTGAGGAAAGGCAGGCATGGTAGTAGCACTACAACTTTTGCAATGGCAATTTTGCAATTGGAAATTAATCAGAGAGTCGCTTTTGGACATAAAATTTAATACGTCTACTAGCCAGCTGCTTTCTATATGCGACTATAGCCGTTCAAAACTCACTGACACCCTTAAAAATCTGTATATTTGCAAGAAATTATCTCGGAAGAAATCGTCAAAAGTGTCTCTCTAAAATGGGCGCGCATCCTAAGAGACGTGATTCCAGATACTAGAAGAGATTATTTTGATCTTTATGTAGCCCCGTAATGGAAAAATCTAGCTCTTTATAAGTTATCTCTAGCTTTAATCCAGCTTACGATATGACCTTTCCACTTTCCATTATTTATGGGAAAAAGCTCTGAGGATAAGCCTTTCTAAATGATAGTGACATACTTGATCGTTTTCAAATTGCTCACATATTTATATGCTAGGGTGAATTCTTTTGAATAAAAATGGGAAACTTACTGTCGAATAATATAAATTACCAATTGTGTCTGCAATTATAAGCCTTTTGTGAGTGACAAGATATGTAAGCAATAGTATTGCGCATGTCTGGTACGTAGCACAAGGTGGCTGCACGGACTGAAAAGCTTGTAAACCCGTCAGACTGTGCTGGCATGCGTATTGTCATTAAATAGGGTATACCCCGATCTCAGCAAAACACAACTGTCCGTAAACCAAATGTTAAAGAAGAGGGGAACACCAGAAAAGAAATTATAGGCAGGTGGACAAGAGCTACCTAGGGATATTAGGGGAGATCGAACGAGATCGTGTGACGGGATAGAGATTGTCTTTTCTTTTAAATCTACAAAGCGAAAAAGAGGTAAGAATTGCGTTTGTTTAAACCTTGTTAATTTTTTTCTTGTCATTACACCGGCGTTAAAATTTACTATCGAAGAAAAGATTCAAATGCTAAAATGGTTTATTGCTAAGTATGAGGACCGTGATATTCCTTGCAAAATTACCATTTTGAATATAATTAACCATTTTGATAAATTTGGGTACGTGAAGCTCTGCAGAAAATGTAGCGATAATGAAGAGGTCGATGAGGGTCCAAGACCCATGTCGGAACAACGACAACAGCGAGAAACTGCCGTTTGCGCTGCGGCTGAACTACCCTCTCCTTGTTCAAGTTCCATTTCTAAAGAGATACCTGATGATATTCCTCCCACAACCATTCAAAACATTTTAAAAAGACATGTTGTATCCAGCGTACAAATTAAAAAAAAATTAGGAACTATTTCCTGAAGACAGTCTTCTAAGGATGAAATTTTGTCAGTAATATTTCATTTACTGGCGAAAGTACTTTCGATCTATACAATGCGCACAATCCATCAATTAATCGCTACTGGGTAAAAGAAAATAAACATTTGACGGTAAATAAGCGAAAACAATACCCTCAAAAATTAAATGTTTGGTCGGGGGTTCTTGCAGATAATATCATCGAGCCATTTATTATAATTGGTTATTTGATTTGGGTCGCTTATTTAGTAGGTAACTGTTAAAAGAAATTTGTAAGTTTTTTAAAATCACATATTTTTACTTTTTTTTAGCCGTTAAATCGGCTATGCCGTGACAACAGCAGTGTAAAAAATCAATTTTAGTCATAGAATATGGAAGCCTAATTTAATGCGAAGTTTAGGGATAATAATAAACAAAAAATGAGCACATTCCTGTACGAAAATCTCGGAGTAACTAAGCCATAGACCACACACAAACTAGGTAATACAATATCTTTATTATTACCAAAAACATTGCAATAAAATGCATTCGACGCAGCTTATGAAATGTATGACTCAAGAGGTATATTTGTATTTATCATTTTTAGCAAAATATTCGTGATCAGTATAGCTTTTACTCTAATGGTATGTCTAGCTTGCGGACTGGCGTTCAATCCCTTGAGCAAACACGATTAGAAATGCAGCTTTACTTTAAAGGTAGATGTTTCGAAAAAAATATATGTCAACGCCTTTCCTGTATGAAGTAATTTCTCGCTTGCAGCTATATATATACGGTCAAACTCGGCCTCTGGACTTCCAAGTTATTATTTTATCTGAGTCACATATTATTCGCGTAGATAGAAAACGAAAAAACTATCGACCCCATAATTTTGACCGGCGCAGGTATAAAAGACCGTAGCTTCTTTTGGTTTTTTTGTTGAATTTAATTAAGTATCTTGCTATTCTCTAAAAAACATGATTTTTATTGCCATTCTAATAATATTTAAATTTACACATATAGGCATAAGATCTCAGGAATTGTCCAGCGTTGGTTGAATCGGGTTAAACGCTACACAAAATCGCTAGTTAAACACTACCGACTCGAACTTGCTTACCATAACAATTATTATTATTAATTAAATAAAAACAGTGATACTTATTGAAGTAAAAAATCAGTTTGTAAAATGTTAGTAGCGGTAAAACATATTACGAAATTTTTAAGACAGGCAATTATACTTAATGCTCAGCCCAAAGATGAGCATAAACAGGCCACTAATGGATACCATACAAAAGAACAAACCAAGGTAAATAAGACTTCTACATTAAGAATACTTAAAAAACATTATGTGGAGATTTTTTTGGAATAACCGGCATGTGCCTTTTAGTTTTTTTAACTAAAATAGAGTTAGTTACTTATTGGATATTTTTTTGATCCACCCCTAACAAAATTATAACTAATTTTGTTTCTATAAAAGGTTTTTAAATGCTCGTATAGTGGTTTTATATCCTTCAAAAATACTGAATCAAATATTATTTTCATGGCGGGTTTTTATACAGCAAGCATGACCAAACAAATTCCTGCCAAATGTAATATGCCCAATCTCTCCAAACGTTTTTTTTCTTATAGGGTGTTAATAAAACATGTTTTTTAGCAACTTCACACAACAATATTTTCTCAAATGTTAGGGGAATGTTATGTCCATAATTTCTAAAAAAATTATTTTTAAAAAGATATTTTTTTAGGTGAGGTTTTTTGACAGTAGTATTTGAACTTTTATCATGGAAAGACTTTTTAGCTGTACCAGGATTGTGCCCATAGAGAAACTTGATCTAATAGTCGGCCTCCCGAGAGCACTATTCGCTGTATTTTAGAATACTAATTTTCGAAATACAGCTGAGTATTTTTGGCCCTGTATGAAAGGTCAGTTTAAACGATAAAGAAAAGTTTTTAAAAAACCTTCAGCCGCCTTCGAAGAATGCGTGTATTTTCAAACCCTTATATTAACACGAAAATATCGGCGCGAGGCAGACCCTTAAAACCAAAAATAAAGTTTGTAATAGGTAAGAAGTTAGCTACGTTACTACTAAGTACATTTAATTTTAACTTTTGGATTTGACAATTATTAAGTACTTAAGTGACTCAAATTCCAACACATGAGGTAAATGTATATTTATCTTGGAGAATGTGAAAAAGGAGTGTAAAAAATATTGTCGAAATCTGTTTCCGCCGTTTCTTTTTTCGTATGTGTGCGGGGGCGCGGCATTGGGAAAAAATGCGGTTTTTTTAACTGGAAATACTTATTTTTTCTTCTTTTTGAAATATACGAATGTACAATAAAACATGATGTATAAGTAATTAAAGTCACTCAAACATAAATGAAATGTTTTAAGACGACTTTTTTGGCTTATGTTAATCTTTAATTCTAAGGAAATTCTTATATTCTCAAAAAAAAGAAGGGTGCTGTAAAGGTGCGTATCAAGCTAAGAAAAATATTCGCGCGAACTGCTTCCAGATTTATATATTTCAGATAGTATTCTCAGACAGCTTCAACCAGAAAAAAATGTAGAGAAATTGAAGTTGATGCTGAAGAGCTACTTTGGAACTTTCAAGTGATTTAGAATTGCGACAATGCTATAGCAGAAGTCGTAATACAGAGAAAGATATACTAACGTGATTTCTCAAGACAGGGATGTAAAAAAATATAACTAGTTATATCGATATGAAAAACTCTGAACTTTTCTTAATCAAGTATTTAAAAGGGCAAACTTAGAATTAATTTTGTTTTAGGACCTGATGTTTTCGTAAACAATTTTATTTTAAAAGCATTGAACATAAATTTCTTCAACGAGTATCCGAAAAATAATTCGAGCCAAATTAAATATTTTTCATTTTTCCGGACGACGACAAAAAAATGTCAGGCAAAAGAGGGTCAACGTTGGCCATTTTCGTGAATATGCCTTTATACAGCGCCGCGTCTGGGCGGAATGTAGGAGGGTTATTCCAGTCTCTGAAAATTTTAAGTGATGTTCTCTTTATTTGCAACGTGACTTGAGATTCCTCTAATTGTATGAAAGAGTTTACTTATGGCTTTATTTATTGTAAATACTGCTCCGAAGTTGCTGCTATCTTCGTTACCTTTATGGTATAGTAGATTGCTGGAGTTTGGTTTTATTCGGTTTTCTAATTTTCGACAGGTTTGACCAATCCTACAATGCCCCATTGTACTTGTCAGGTACGTTGGTGAGTTTCTAATCAGCCGCTCAGTCCGGTACAGACGCTGCTTGCAACTGCTCATTCTGAGTCAGACGCTGCTTTATTTTTTTTTATATTTTCAATAAAGGAAAGATACTAAGGTCTTTCCTATCCGCCTGTCATACCGGTGTGGTCTTCTCCCGCAGACGTGGGAAAGGTACCCAAGACAGGTGTTAAGGCAGATGTCGATTTATTTCTCTCGATAGACATCTTATGAGGTCTACCCGTATTGTTAAATGGAAACAACTACTAGTACTAGTTTGTTAAAACTATGTATGTGGTTTTCATTTTTTCAATCACAAGGATATCAATCATCATCAGTGATCCATGCCAATGCACAACCAGTATCGGTCTTACTGGGTCATCGTCACGTGAATGCAGGCGATAGCCTTGTGCAGAGTATAGAGTATAAGCTGTGCGAAATCAGCAGAAACAACAGCTTTGAGGTAAAATGCCCCCGAACCGGCATTGAACTAGAGTGAGGATTTGATTCTTTTGTTGGGAATTTAATAAAACTATTAGGTTTTAATTTTCTCCAACGTTGTTCTCAAGGAACTGAATCATCCTTGCTTGAAAGACGTCCTGATAAGCTGCAGGTATAGTGATAAGCCCCAAACCACGACCAGTTTCGGCCTTAGCGATGGACTTTATACTTAATATATCCGTCATATTGAAAACAAAAACAGTTGAACTTTTTTTGTAATCTTGCCCTGGGCGAAAATAACCCTGGTAACGGGTTTGCTGTTTACGTGCTTATTTTCGCAAAAAGTGCCTGCGGCAGGGTAAATTGGATTTTGGAAATTTTTCAGACTAAAAATAAGGTCGTTTGGAAAGCTTCATTTCGCATGGAAAAGAATAAGGTTTTGGGTACAATACGCCCTAATTTTGGTTTAGGTTTAGGTTTATTTGTTGACATTTTGGTTTATTCGTTTTAATGAAATTTTTTAAATGTTAGACATCTTTTTTAAAGATATTTCTAAGCAAGTATCAACTTTATATTGTAGGAAGTGATTTTAGTTTACAAAATTTATTTAAAATTTCTAACTTTATAAAAAAAGTATATATTTTAAAATATTGATTTTTTCATTAAGAATCTACAACATATTCAGATTTAAAGAAATATTTACCACATTTAACGTCACTGACTGAAAAGAAAGGAGTCCCCTGCAAAAAATAATCACTAAATTATGTTTTAGGGGCTTAGAAATAATTAAAATTAGCTAGAAATATCTAAGCCTAAAACTTATTTTTTGATAATTTTTTTCCACAATCGAAATTTTTCAAAATATTCACAAGTAACGATACTTTTGTACACGATCTTTAACTTCTTACACAGAAAAAAAATATTTATAAAACAAAATATATAATTGAGCTATGTGCGTGTGTGCGTATTTTAGTCCGGACTATGGTAGCTCCGAAACCAAAATATTTTGATTAACAGTTATGTACTTTATTTAACTAATTAACAAACAAAAATAACATAAAACAAAATGAGAAACTGATTTTTAACAGAAAACCTAAAACAACCTCATTATAAACTTCAGGCCATATTTCGTCAAATAATTTTAAAAAACTTTTTATTAGCTTAGTTGACAAAAAATATGCCCACGTGCATATGTGGGTAGTAACTGTAAGTTAGGTGCCTGGTGAGTATTCTAATTAAAAAATTGTTTTCTAATGAAAATACTCATCAGGCAAAACTTTTGCAATAAGTTTTTAAATATGGCTTGTGAACAAACTAAGGGTAGGTTTTGTATACCTTTTTATATAGATATATTTTATTACTAGTTTTAAGAATTAGCTTTATGTAAATTGTAAAATAAATAGTTTCTCGGAAATGTTTATTATTATTTTTATATTTTATTATTTTGGTTCGGTTTGGTAAAAAACGTATAAATGTCTTTTATATATCACAATAATTTATGAACTGCAGTAATCATTAAAAAGTTATGTTTTACCAAAATCTCTGTCTAATTAAATATTTTTAATTTTATTAACCTGTTATCGAATTTTATTTATTTGTGAGTTTTTGGTATTTTTGTGAAACAATGTTACCTAAACATTCTGTTACTTGTTTTAAAAATTCACTTTTATCCAACTGAGCTTTAAAACTATGGTTTTCAAATGCTTTAAATATTTACGTTAGATTTTGAATATGTTATATAGTATATAAATATAGACAAATTTGGTTAATCTTTTCTTCAAGAACTTTGTTGAATATTTTTTGAAACGTTGAAACTGCATTTCTCAGACGAAATGGCATTCGTAAAAATTCAAAATGACCTTCACCTGTTGAAAATGCCGTTTTGCAATACTCTCTTTATGCAATTATATTTGATGAAAACCGCTGGCAAGATACTAATTTGTGAAATTCTGAGCTTTTTTTAATTTACCCAAATTATCTTCGATGTTTGGCTTTAGGTATCTGTCTTGCAGTAACGCACCCAGGAATATGTCTTGGGGGGGGGGGGGGCCGAGGCCTCATAATGTCGTATTTCATGCTATTTTTTGTGTTTATTCATGAAATATGTGGAAAATATATACAAAAATCATAGGCTTGGGGGCCCGAGCCCCGGGGCCCCCCCTGGGTGCGCCCATGTGTCTTGAATAGTTTTACAGTTAAGTTTTCTATAATCAATGACAATCCTCCATTTTTGACCTTCAGAAGCATCAGGCTTCTTGGAAACATGGACTTATACTACTTTGGATTATGTTGGCATCTGACGTTTTTCGAATTTGTTGCCTAACTTCTTGCTTCTGAATGTAAGGGAAACGGTAATATTTTGCAAATACCATTTCTTCTCCACCAGTTTTAGTTACATGTTGTGTGTGCGTAGTAGTGGACAATGATCTGGTGGTGTTTTTTTAAAATTTATATAAGCTTCTTCTAAACTTACATTGTGAATTTTTACAATGCCTTGTCCGATTTTTTTATTTGTAATACCATCAGGCATGTAGCACTATGAATTAATTTTTTTATTTCTGGAATGTATTACTCGTCATCCGCATAATCATTAATTGAAATTTTAATTCTATGTATTTCATTACCTCCAATAACCATCTTAAAAATTCCAATTGAAACCTACGTTTCGTAACTCACGAAAACTAATTAAGCTATTAAAGAGTCTATGGAAGTCAAATATTATAAATAAAACATTTTCTCTGGAATTAAATTCTTTAAAAGCTAGAATTCTTACTTTATCTTTTCTATTTTGTTGGCTAGATAAAGTTTTTATTATATTAGGCTTTATGAATATCTATTCTGAAATAGTTATTTACCTAACTAGTGCGGAAAGTGATACTTTTACGCACGCGACGGCAGTTGCCCGAACGACGCTTTGCGGAGTTCGGGCACGCCGTCAAGGGCGGAAAAGGCACTTTCCGCAAGAGTTAGGTACAAAATTTTTCCTAGTTGCATAAAAAGCTTGGTTTTACATTTTAATATATTTGATATTTTTTACATTAAAACAGCAAAAGACAAATTCTGTTTTCATTTTTAATTTAATTGAGTTTATAAATGGGTCAATAAGTCTAATTAGGCCTCATTTTTAATTTAATTGAGTTTATAAATGGGTCAATAAATCTAATTAGGCCTAAAATTCACGGCGTGCGGAAAGTTCAACTTTCCGCACGCAAATACGTGCGTAAAAGTGCACTTTTACGCACGCAAGTTGGAAAAATATTTTTCTGCTAAATGTGAATGAATTATAGAGATATCACTCCCTGAATCTTGAAAAAGTTTTGTTTTCATATTCTTTCATTTTAGTGTATAGTAATTTTCTGTTATCGATATCATTTATTTCTAAGTTTGATTTGTTCGCTGCTAAACAAAAAAAAATCTGTCATTCTTTTGTTCTTGATTATGATTTGTTGAAATATTATCAAAGGCATTTGTGTTAATTGGTTTAATTAAATACTCATTAAAATCAATCTCTTCAATGTAAAAATATTTTGGTTCTATATCAGAACAATAAGGTTGTTCCGTGTAAGAGCAATGGGATTTTTCTAAATTATTGCCGAAATATTCTTTCGTATTTTCATTGTTTATTGTATGTAATTTTTCATGTGTGAATGTCGGTCTTAATTGTGGTCTAAAAAAGTTGGGTTGATGAGTGGCAAAACGTGGAAATTAGTTTGGTGAAAATCTTTGAGTTATATTAAATTAATTTTTTGAGAACCGTTGCGCATTATTAAATTGATTTGTTGTAAATGGTGGGGCATTATTGTTACTAATTTTAGTTGTTAATGATGTTTGCAAGGACATTGAAGTGGGGTTTGGTTGAGGAGTGTGTCTGGTTAGTCTAACCATTAATGTTTCGGTTTGGTTTTCCAAAAGCTTGTTGAGAATAAAACATATATGCTGTTGTAAATTATTGGGATTTATATGTTATATATGCCGGACATTATCTTGTAGGTTCATTAATATATGGGCTGTCTCAAAAGTAAGCTGCTATATAGTATAACCCATAATACATAGTAGTATAGCTATAATAGCTACTATGTAAATCCCGCTGTACTAAAAGACTTTAAACAAGAATGAATCTTGTCAAGCAATAGATCGTTAAATTTATCACGCATGCTTGACCCTACCTAGGTATTTTAAACTAGAGTTTTTTCTATAATCGGTCTTACAGGCTGTACGTCGCCACTCCCAATATTCAATGTACAGTTTTCCCAAATTTTTGGAAAACACTCTATTTAAAATAAGTGTAGTTAAATATCTGTTTATTTAAAATAGAAAACTAAATATAGACCTTGTTATATGCGTCAGCAAAAAAATCTTTTAAAAAAATTAATTAAAATTCTCTTCATTTTGAATTTTTAAGGTGTTTGAAAGGTTTCCAACTGATTGGAAAATTATCTTTTTTTCAGGAAAAAATAATCCTGTTGAAAAAAGTTTTCGAATATTTTAACGGGCCATCATTAATATTTATCTAAATATTTCAAAGTTTAATTAAAAGTTGGTTTAGCTGTCACCAATAAGGTCCAAATATTTCTTTGATTTTTGGGCAAAAAATATTCTTGTAAATAATAAATTTTATTAGTAAATTTTTTGCACTTGTAGGGAGATGAGAATACCAATTCCCAAGATCATTTTTTGAAAATTGAGACCAGGACTATAACACAACGCCACAAGTAAAAATAAATGGATTTATGACGGATCTGATATCTCCCTAGCCAATTAGCAGACTCCATGTGAACTCCATGTGAAATTTTACAAAGTGTTTGGTTATAGGACAAATTATTGGGAAAAATGTGTTTTTATTTCAAAAACCGCATATTGCTGTGATGTTCCGTTAAAAGGATAGCATATTTTCAATTTTTAGATTGTCAAAAACTCTTAGCGACAATGGATTTTGGCCAAAATCTAATCAGTTCTTTGCACACGGGTGAACGTCACGACGATATTGCACAAAATACAACCAAAAATTTTTTCGTCGAAAGCAAATACTCTTCTATTGCCATTGCTACGCGGGTTGGAGGTAAAAATCAAGAATCTTAAGTCAAATTAAGATATTCATTGGTATTTTGATCCGAATAGGAATCCGGAATCAAAAAAGTATCTTAGGTCTAAAAATTACAGCTGACAGAACACTAGATCACGGATCACCACTAGATAAAGCTATAAAAGATCGAAACGCACAACGAAGAAAAGCAATAACTTTATTAAATGGAATAATTTGGATAGATACAGAAAAATTCTTTCCGCTACGGAGACGGACTATTGGAGAAGGGCAGCAGGAAAATCAAAAGAAAAAGAGGTACAAATCAAAGAATAAATAAATTATGACAGTGGCTGAACATACTTTAGTGGATGATATAAGAACAAAATAACTGGTGTGGTACGGACATGTACAAAGAATGAATGATGAAAGACTACCTAAACAAATACTACAAACCAACTGGCCGAAGAAAACGAGGACGGCCAAGGAGAAGCTGGAGAGAAGGAACAGACAGTGAAATAAGAATAAGAGGCCTAGATGATGAATTATGGGCAAACAGAAACGAATGGAGATTGGATACCGGAAGACGTAGAACGTTGTGAAACCGATAAATATATATATATATATATATATATATATATATATATATATATAATTTTATTGAAGAAAATGCCAATTAAGAACATTTTTAAAATGTCCACCTCCTTATTGAATGCAGGCGTGTGCCCGTTAGCCATCAAATTAATATCCGCATTTTTGCGCTGGTTTTGTCGTAGTTGTTCGGCAGCCTACCGTATACACTCCATGTAATATTCGTAGGCACTTTCAAACAAATAAAAATTAATATACAAATTTTACGTTTTTTCATTTTAGATGTTAAATTAAATTTTAACATGACGATACAGAACATCTTGTTAATATACTCTGCCAAATTATGGGCACCTTAGCTTACACGATTTTATCCTAACCCTTTTTTTGGCTTATGTCCTGTGAATTTTATTCATTTTTAAAACCAACTAGAGCCAAAACCCATTTTAAGTACCAAATTTCATTGAAATTGGGCAAGTAGTTTTTGAGTTAGGCGCATTGGTCGTTACAGACAGATAGATATACAGACAGACAAACAGACGGCGTGACGAAAAAGTTTTAAAATCATTTAAAATGCAAAGATATATAAAAAAAAATTTGAAATCATCAATTTTTTTAAAATTTTTGACTTGGTCAACATACCTCACACTACTATAGTAATATTACTCAATTGCTTATATGATCTCGTAGGAGGACAAATGCTATATTCTTGCTATCTAAAAATGTAGAGAAAAAAGGTGTATTTTATGGATATCAAAAAAATTGTAATAAAACTATTTTTTTAAAAAATTCGAAATTTTGGAGAATTTCAATTTAAAATAGCTTAAAATTATAAAATTATAATATTTAAAATTTCTATACTCTTTCTATAAATATATGTCCATATAATTTAAAAAAAGTTTTGTTACACAATATTAATTAACTAAAAGTTAAAAATATCCATTTAGTAATCAAAAATGTAAGGTAATTCTTATTAGGAAACCAAAGCAAAACCCGTAAAGGCAAATAAATAACGAAGTAATTAAAGAAAATACAGAACTTAATTAATATAGGCTTCAATAAATTTTATTAAATCTCCTTATAACACTAAGATTAATTAAAATAGCTTGAGATCATTTTATTAAAATCCCTGTTATTTAATTATACCTAATAACGTACTTATTATTATGGGTGATTCATTTAGAGGTACTTTTTCAAAAACCAAAAGAAAATCAAAAATTTTAATTTTATCGGGTAATGTTTATTATCATACAAAACAACTATATCTTACATTTATTTTTTAAAGATAATGCCTTTTAAATGTTGGCCTTGAGGCGACTATGGTCCATTCCCAGTTTCCAATTTTCTATGACGCGTAGGAGCATTTCGAGTGGTATTGGGCGAATAACGCCATTAATGTTGGCTTCCAGTGCCTCAATCGAAGCTGGCTTATCCTTGTAGACTTTGGACTTCACATAGCCCCAAAGAAAGAAGTCTAGAGGTGTGATGTTACATGACCTAGGTGACCAATTCACGTCTCAAGCGTGAAACTAACTGTTCACCGAATTGTTTTCGCAGTAATGCCATAGTTTCACGGGCTGTGTGGCACGAAACGCCACCGTCTTGTTGATACCAAATGTCATCGAGATCACGGGCTTCAATTTAAACAGCAAATAGTCGGTTAATATGGCACGATAACGGGCACCAATCACAGTTACGTTGTAGCCAGCCTCGTTTTTGAAAAAATATGGACCGATGATTCCACTGCTGGAACAGCGTACACTCGCCGCTACTGTCGCTATATTTTTTGCTCTTCGTGCTGGGTGTGGTTTGTTTGGTGTTATTATTCTTCAATAATGAAAACTCGGTCTCAAAAATTCTAATGGTACAGCGAATAGTGCGCTCGAAAGGCCGAATATGTGGACCAACAATTGCTCTAATCACGCGAAGCACTTGCCTCGTAGAACGCTCATTTTCATAATACAACTATACAATTTGTAGATGCTGTGCCGGACTAATTCTTTCCAATACTGAAAACGACAGTTTAAACATTTGACAGTTTCATATGTCAAAAAATCGCTACTCGAAACAGTACGTCTAAATGAACCACCCGATAAATCTGTACTAAAACAGGGCTTCTAAGAACGACTGCGCACTACAAGCGTGCCCGCATATTGAACTTCAAATAAATCCCTAAGTATGGCTTGGATAAATAAGGGCTACTTGCTTTCAGCGTCATCTCTTTCTAAGCTTAAAAACACCCATTATCAGCTACTTTAGGATAAATACTTTTTAGTTTCTTGGATAATGGATTTGTCTTCTAGAAGTTCTAAAATCCAAAGAATTTTCTTAATTTTAAATAAAAAATCTTAACACCAATTATGACAATATCTCTCACGTTCTCTTACTCTATCTCTCTTTTTTTTCCTCACTGGATTTACTATAGCTATGGACTACTGTGTTCTCTTGGATGGTTGGCTTGTATATGGGACAATCACAAACTCATTTATAATACATGATGACCTGCAGGCCGGCGTGGTAAGCACCCTTCGGTAAGCAATTTTTTTTTCTCAAGGAGGACTTTATATTGCCTAACACTCTATGTAAGTTTTTATCGTGCTAGCGTCATTTATGCTCTTAACACGGGACCATCTGCTTAACGTGACTTCCGAAGACATACGTTACGTTTACCAGTGGTGTATCTAATTCACCGCAATGACAAATTGTCCAGTCTCTTGTCAAATTTTATTAAAAGTGTCTCCTTTTTTAGTCCAAGTCAAACGTTGGGGTTAATTTAAAGCCAATATGCCGAAATGCTTGTAGCAGTCATTTTCTATTAATGGTTTTAATATGCTTTGGTATTTCATCTATATAACTACGTGTACCTTACTATATTAGTGCCAATAATATTTATTAGCAGGTTCACTATTGCACATGCCTATGAAGGCATATATCGTTCTTAACCGAAAAAAGTCAAAAAGTGAAAAAATAGTGTGTATAAACCTCGCGACAATAGTGACTTTTAATCCCTTGACATTGCCATCATCTTGTTTTAATTTGAAGTAAAAGGTGTCATCTTTATCCCTTAGTATATAGTATAAAATATCTAAATTTTCAATACTTAAAATGGTGGCCCCAAGCGCTATGAGTTAGCAGAAAAAATCACAAATAATAAAGAAGATTATTTCTCAATACAAAAACAAATGAATAATACGAAAAAATCACACCGGTTTTAATGTATTCTCATGGTGCAGAGTGAACCCTTTAAAATTTGTATTAAAAAATCCCTATCCCAATTTTAAAAAAAAACTTATGATTTATAAAAAATTAGGCAAATTTCAGATTTTCTATTTTTAAAACCTGTATTTTGACTTTAAGACTGAGGTTAATATAACAAAATTTTAATTTTTTTGGCAAATAAATCTTTAGTTACGCTGTAACGTCAGTTCTGGGATAATTTGTATAATGTCAACTAACTAGAATCCCTCTGTAAACGTATCTGTCCCAGTAAATAACCTTTTGTTTTTCCAAATGTTTGTTTTTGAAGCAACTCTACACAATAAAATAAATTTAAACCGAAACGCGACAGTTTGTCTAACAAACCAGAAACACTGCCCTAAATCAAATGCTAATTATTTACACATAAAATAATCAAAGAAATTAAAAGGCATTAGAAGTACATACATCATAGCAGACAATTAGAAGTACATACATCATAGCAGACAACAATATCATTGATAGACATTCGCATCCACTAAACAATAATAAATTAACTTAAGACAATCCAAACAAAAAAAAACAAAATCCAATCAGTAGCAATTTTCGTTGGGCCCAATACAAAAATAGCCCGCCATCTCCCGGTTTATACAATCCTTGTAATAAACTACATCGAAAAACCTTGGATAAATTCACGCAACTTAGGAAGCTGTACTTGTAATTGTGGTTTTATCATCCTCCTTTTGGTTGAATTCACAAAAAAAAACAAATGCGAGCAAGCAAGTGGTGCACCAATTTAACCAGCTCGTGAATTTTAGCAGTTTTTAGTGGGGAAAAGTACACCAATTTGCGCAGTTTTTGAATAATAATGAACTGTGATTATTTCCTGAATGGTGATGTAAACAAGTTTCTAAAAGTTGTTGGCAAAAGTAATAATTTGATTATAATTTTCACCGAAAAAAAAAATTCCTCTTTAATACCAAATGTCAAGAATCGATAAGCTCGAGAAATTAAAATATTTTTTGTAGCTAATGTGAATCCAGCGACCTTGTATCTTTACTAACTGATATTAGCAATTTTTCTTAACGATGCACTGGGTGTGTTGCCAATTCTATTATACCTAATCAGCAGGATTTAAAAGATCTTCTTGAAAACAAGGTTCAAGAAGCACTACAAGCCCTTAACACTAATTTTGAGACTCTGAAAACCGATTTTATGAACATAGCCGCCGAAAAACTTATCATTATCGGGTTAAGTACAACGGTCTACTGAAACTACACAAAAGAATTATTCAGATATTCTTAAAAATAACTCCCAACCTGCTATTTTAATCAAGCCTAAAAATGAATCTCAAAGCAACGATCAAACCAAAAAAGGCTCCAAACCTGCGGAAGAAAATATTCCTATTTCAAATATTGAGCACAGCAGAAAAGGGAGTGTCCTTATTGCCCTTAAAAATTCGGAAGACGAAAACCGATTTAGATATCTAACAGAAGAAATCCTGTTGGGATAATAAATCCCAGTTAGGACAGTGGGTTTCATAGAAGCCTTATCAGAAGACCAATTATCTCCAGTTTTGTTAAAACTATATTTTGATATATTTCTTAAAAATTCACAGCTGAAAGTCATAAGTATCATTAAGACAAGGATTAATATTAATTTGTTTCAGGCCCTCTTGCTGGTAGGTATGACAAGAAATTAAAATACGGAAAGGTTTGTAGGGTATTACAGTTGCACAGTCTATGATGGACTTTTCTTTTTGTTTTGTTTCAACTGTATCGAACTTTGTCACTTCTATAAATTGCGAAAGAGCGGTTTCTTGTCTCAGATGCGGAAAAGATTATGAGGTAAATGATTGCGCTTTTAATATTCTGCAGTGTAATAATTCCGTAAAGCTTAAACAAAATGATTAGAGTATGAAAACTGATCATGCTGTTTGGGAAACTTAAAATGCACTATATATAAAAATACTTTAACAAAGCTCCAACACAATATCCTGCAGCAGTAGCAATCAACTTCTCTTTCTCAATCAGGCCCGGTAGACATTTCAATTTACTACCAGAACTGTCAGGGACTTAGAATTAAAACTGGCCTTTTCCATCTTTCAACTTATACTTGCGATTATAACGTAATTTTACTAAAACTTCGCTAGTTCCGAGTATTTCTGCTAAAGAGCTTATAAACAGCGATTTTAACTTAAATCCTGGGTAAAATATACTTAAATGTTCTCCAATTTATATTGTGTGTGAATTTGGTAATAGAACTCCTACTATTGATTATTGCAATATCAAATTAAAGCAGCTCAAAAATACGCACTTGCAAATGACTATTTAAAAAATGTTTTACTAGTGCTTTTTAGATTACCTAATTTTAAAACAAACTTTTGGTTATTTGTAATGTTTTATTGTACCCACTTTTCCTGTCATTTTAGTTTGGTTCACCCGTTATGGTACGGCAAAATAAAATACAATTTAAATTAAATAAACAACTCACACCGTGTCCGATATTCAAACTGCTAAAAAATGGAAGTGAGCCACCCCATTTTTTTTGAAGTTTTTAAAATAAATTTATTCCTAAACGAAACGGTTAATTCCCATACAATTTTCTACATGATATAGCGTCGATCATCTTCTTTGAATGTTTAGCGTCCTTGTTGTCCTGTGCTTGACAGCTAGCTTCACAGGGTGGCTACAAGGCAAGTGTAACAAAAGTGCGAAAGTTTGCAGAGCTCCCATTTCCCGTACAATTAAAAAAAAAATTAATGACACAAAATGACAAAACCTTCTCGGCATAAAAATTTAAACTTCAATAAAACGTGTTTTGCACTTACCTAGAGTTGATATCAGATCACTTTCAGATGACAAAATTCAGGTTTGGATATAAAAAAGAGAATTTATAAAAAATTATTGTCGCACGCACCTGATTGTGCTCAGTAATCATCTAGGGTACAATGGCATACAGGGTTCGAAAAGACCAATATTTGGGTTGCTTCATAGCAAATTTGGTGGTTATAGGTCAAACTGGGTAGAAACGTCAAACTAAAAATCAGAAAAAGTACATATTTAGGGAAAAAAACCATATCTCGGAAACCAAAGAGAAATTTAAAAAACTGAGAAACGGTTTTTTTTGGCTTTAGCTAACTGTGATTTTGTTATTAAATTTTTTTTGGAAAAAATCGTACGGGAAATGAAAACCGTGCAAACTTTCGCTTTTTTGTTACTCTTCCGTTGTAGCTACCCTGTGAAGCTATCTGTCAAGCGCAGGACAACAAGGGAACCAAACATTAAGAGAGGATAATCGAAGCTATGTCACATAGAAAATTGTATGGGAATTGACCGTTTCGTTTAGGAATAAGTTTCCTTTAAAATGTCCAAAAATATGAGGTGGCTCACTTCAATTTTGGAGCAGTTAATTTGCCCCAGCAATCAGAGAACCTTTAAACAAACAATGGAGTCCCATCCACAGCATCTCTTAGAGAAGCTTCTAATGCCTTTTAGTTTCTTTGGCCTTTTGACACAAAAAAGTTGAACGAAAGGGCTCCACGTCGCGGTACAAATTTAAATACAAAACCACGGTTATCTAAACGCCCCCTGGTGGTCGGGTAGCTTAATTATACTACGCCTCGCTAACATCCATGAATATGCAAGTCGGCTTAGAGACGATTCTCTTTTTTTTCGGATCCTGAAATGTTTTTGACATTGTCCTGTTTTGTTAATTTAAAATTAACGCGGAAAAATTACACTCCCACAGGGTTCATAACTCTCTTTGCTGTTACTAAAACATAAAATATTTAAATAATTTATTTCGGCAGCTCTCTCAAATTAATTTTACCTACGACCAACGAATAACACTAATTTAATGAAATTACCCAACTGTAGTGACTTATTTATGCTTTATTTTATTTTCATTTAGTAGTAGTAGTACGCCAGAGTAGGCCCTTTTTGCCATGCCCCAAGTCTGTCCCTTAACCGGTGGGTACACTTTCCTTTGATGGTCGGGTAACTCATTGGGCCTTCCTGTTCTCTTTACAAAGTCCAGTAAGTCTGCCCATTTGAGCATGTGCAGTTCTTCCTCGCTCAGAGTTGGCGCTCCAAGTGCCTATTGTCTCATCCTTGCGTAGGCCTCGCATTCTGCCACGAGGTGTCTTGATGTCTCTTCTTCCTGTCCTCCTATACGTTTCATGTGCCTCCTCCACCGGTTATGTCCGGTTAGAGTACCTATCAGGAGTCCGAGGTCTTTTCGTGTCCGTCCCAGCATCCATCTAATTCTGGTCGCTTTTGGACGGTCTACGAATTCTCTGGTCTGTCGGCAACCCGTTCCTGTTTCCCAGGAGTTTAATAGCGCGTCCTGGACCCATTTGTTGAGTCCGCTTTGCACTTGTCTTTTTGTCACGCCCAAAAGTGGCTCCGGTTCTACATAGGCGGTTCCTGCCCCGAGTCGTGCTTATTTTCATTTAAGAAAAAATAAAATTCATTACCTATTTAAAACACGCTAAAAAAGTATTCAATAAGAAAACAATAAAGAAACATCAAGATTACATTAATGACCTATTGCAGAAAATTAAAGGTAAAATTGCGGAAGGGGACATCAAAGGAGGAATCCGATTAATTTCTTCAGAAGATACTATAAATGGCAAAAATGAGGAGACATTAGAATATCTAGAAGACAAACAGCAAAAACATGATAAAAAGCTAAATTTTAATCTTAACCTTAATTTAACAAACAAAAATATTAAAAAATATATTTTGTCATTTAGACTTGGTTCAGCTAGAGGTCTGTATTCTCTGAGACCACAACACCTTATAGATTTAACAGGTGAAAACCTCGGTATTTTTTCTTCAAATCTCCTTCAATCAATTTCATCTTTTTTGTATTTAATTATTAAAGATTTGGTTTAAATTTCTTTGGAGCTTCTTTTGTTGCTTTACATAAAAAAGATAGCGGTATAGCGGTATAGCCAATAACCATAGGTTTAATTTTTAAAAGATTAGCCGCAATAATTGTCTGTTTGGCAATTGGTGATACACTAGGAAATTTTCTTCACCCTCAACAACTCGGCTTCGCGACAAAAAATGTTTGTTTCTTTTCTTCATGTTTCAAAGAAAATAGCAATAAAGATAGACTTTTATAATGCTTTTAATAAAATGAACCGTAAAATAATTTTAAATAAAGTTGCAGAAATAGCACCAGATTTCTAACACTTTATTGCTCAATGCTATTAAAATTCTTCAAATCTTTCATTTGGTGATCATATAATTTTTTCAGAGAGGGGGCTACAACAAGGAGATCCCTTAGGTCCTTAATTATTTGTTTATCAATACATTCCATAATCACCAAACTTAACTTATGGTATCTAGTTGATCGCATTTTGGCTGGCGATCCAGAAACGGTTTTTTTAGACCTTATTCTCAATTATCAAGCAATTCCACAATTTCAAAACACTCTCAGAATGTCAATTATAAAAAATACTAATATTGAAAATATTAATTTTTTGGTTGCCCCTTTTTCGTGGTAGTGTTTACAATTATTTTGATTTGATATT
The DNA here is from genome assembly GCA_963576565.1 of Aspidapion aeneum. NCBI lineage: Eukaryota > Metazoa > Arthropoda > Insecta > Coleoptera > Brentidae > Aspidapion > Aspidapion aeneum. The sequence continues at coordinate 15,595,442 of OY755045.1, read as the reverse complement.
GCGGATATTATAATAAAAATTTTATCAAAAAATTGACCGTTGAAGAATATTCGACTCAAATTTTATAAAAATCTGTTATAACGATTTAGTTACGCATCCATATAGTTTTTCTCGTACAGATTTATAGATAAGTCGTTACACTCTATTTTAAATAACTATATTTTGTTCTATAAGCATGTGTAATGTCGAATTTGACACGCGTTGCATTTTACAAATATTTTTAAAAATATTTTTCTTTTTCGTCTAAATGTAAAATTTCCAACTATTTGTAACAAATAAAAAACGTTAGCTTTGTACCTTTGCGAAACGTTTTCCAATATAGTAAACTAGAAACTCGAATCACACAGAAAGCTAAAAGTAAACGCAAACTTTTATATTGCCCACGGTTTTCTGCAAATTTAAAACCCCGATACAAAAGGGCATTCCACTACCAAATATTTACACGCGTCAATGAGCTATTGATATCCGGGATTCAATTCTCTAGTAGAAATTTGTTTTAGTGTAGGTAGATATTTGTAGAGGCCCTTAAATTATTTTAAAAGTTGTTTTGCATTGCTCAAAAATAATGAAAAAAAGCTTTGACCCTTTGAAGTTTTTTATACTTTGTTATCTTTAATAGCTGTTAAAAAAGTTCTTTTCTTAAACCGACAGAAAAACAAGCACTTTCCGTACGGTTTTTTAAACAAAAAGTGTCATTTTACAAGTATTTTCGCTCAGAAATCTTTCCAGTATCTTCATTCTTTAGTCTCAGTTAAAAATATATTTGTAGTACTACTATCGTCGGTTTAGGTTTAGGTCTTTCTACGTTGTCCGACGCTTATTCTCCACCTTCTTCGATCCTGAAAATCATCTTCTATCAGGGTTTTTTAACTCCGTTTTCTTTGGATTGACTGTTGCCATTCTAGTTTAGGACGCCCTCTTTTTTTGCGCCCTATTGGTTGCCATTCTAGGACCTGCTTTGGTAATCTTTCGTCGTTCATCCGTTGTACATGGCCGTACCATATCAGTTGTCTTTTAGTGATGTCATTCGTTATGTTTCCCTTAATTCCCATTCTTTCTTTTATGTTCTCATTTCTTATGTGATCTATTCTAGATAGTCTCCTTGATTTTTTTATTGCATCCATTTCGACACTTTCCATCTTTCTTTTGTATTTTTCTTTATTTCTATATATATATTTATTATATTTGTGTTAAATTTTACATTATTTTTTATCTCTTTGCTCCATAAAAAACTGTTAAATCATCCAATAATCTTTTTACCATTCTTTTTTCCAGAACTTTACAGTCTGTTCTTGTCTTATCAAATGTACCACTCAAGTATACATACTTATTGCCTTTCGTTACCAGGTATTTTTTTGAAAGTCGATTTCCAATTTTAATTTTAGATTTTGACCCTTTGTATAGTTCTTTTATGGCTTTTATATATGTATGATTGATATTAGTTTGCTCTAACACTGTCAGTTATTTTTCTACTAGAACGGTGTCATATGCTTCTTGTCGGTCCACAAAGGTAACACGAGTCTCTATATTTCTGGCACTCCTTTTCTCAATTATTACTTGTTTAAGACAAAAAATATTATCACTATAAGATCTACCTGCACGAAACCCACCTTCTTGTTAATAAAAATCACTTTCTATAATATCTCTAAGAACCCTACCGTACAATCTACTTAGAGTAGTGGAAATTCCTCTGTAATTGTTGCAATCCAGCTTGTTTTCTTTTTTATGTATTGAGGATATGAATGCAATTTTCAAATTATGAGGTACTGGATGTCCGTTTATGCATTGATTAATAATATATGTTAGATCTAGTAGTTTCTCGTATCCATATTTGAACATGTCAGCGTATTTTCTCCCTGGTCCGCTAGCTTTTCCGTATTTAGGCTTTTTAATATTATTTTTTATTATTTCTTTTTCGATGATTTCTTCCTCTCCATGTACTTCTATGTCTCTCCTCGGAGAGGCTGACAGATATTCGTTTGCTGGAGCAGTTCTTTGTAGTGTTCTGTCCATTGTTCTGGTTTGATGATCTAAATGTTTTCTTTTTCTTTTGTTGGGTTTTTTACCACGAAAATGAATTTCCATACTTCAGAAATCTGCCTACCTCCTACGTGTACATTTTGCATCCATAGAAAACAGATTACCGTTATATTTGTACAGTCGGGGACTTAATAAATGGCCGCTGCCGTTTTCAGAGAGCTTGGATAAGAATCCCAATACCGACCGAGGTTATTGACCGGATTTCGTGGTGCGTCGTTCAACACATATAATTTATTCGCATTCCTGGGTTAAATTTAATCATGAAAAATTTCGCTTAGGTCTGTATTCCGTTTGAATGTTAAAAAAAAAATACACATACATGCAGAAAAAATTAGCTTTGGTCTGTAGTCCGTTTGAATGTACGGTTAAAAAACTTAACTTTGTAAAAATTTGTTTTATAATACAATAAATTAAACTTCTCGGTGCCCTCTATATCACCAATATAAAAGGTAAAGGACAAGTGTTTATAATAATGTCGCGAGAGGCCGCCAAAGTCACTTCAGTTTTGAGTTTTGGCAATTTAAACTTTTATTTATTTGTTACAAACACAAACCTTTAGATCAACTTTTGGGGTCTTTTTAATTTCTTTGTGAGGCAAGCAATAAAAATATAAAAATTGTTTTGACGTATTTCCAATAGCAAATAAGTTGACTTTTTTTTACAAAATTATTAATTTTTGGAAAATTTTCAACATTTGATTCTATTTTTCTCGATAACCATTACATCTACAACTGTAATATTTTCAGGTTAGTGTAAAGGACTCGGTAGCTTCTTCGTGGCAGAGTATCAACTAAATGTTTTTTTTTGAAATTTTTGATGAAAATTTTCCTGGCCAAAGGGGTACCCAAAAAGTGCAGTTTTTTAATTTTTTTAAATTGTTAACTTTGTTAAAATATATATTATACTACGGGTCCTTCTATATAACGATATAAAAGTTAAAGGACAGGTGTTTATAATAATGCCGAGAGAGACCGTCAAAGTCACTTTAGTTTTGAGTTTTGGCAATTTAAACTTTTATTTATTTCTTACAATCACAAACCTTTAGACTAACTTTGGGGTCTTTTTTATTTCTTTGTGAGGCAAGCAATAAAAATATAACAATTGTTTTGACGTATATCCAATAGCAAAAAAGTTAACTTTTTTTTACAAAATTTTTAATTTTTTGAAAATGTTTAACTTTTTATTTTATTTTTCTCGATAACCATTACATCTACAACTGTAATATTTTCAGGTTAGTATAAGGGACTCGGTAGCTTGTTTGTGGCACAGTATCAACTAAATGTTTTGTTAAAATTTTTGATGAAAATTTTCCTGACCAAAGGGGTACCCAAAAAGTGCAGATTTTTAATTTTTTTAAATTGCTAACTTTGTAAAAATGTATATTATAATACATTAAATTAAGCTTCTCGGGGTCCTCTATATAACGATATAAAAGTTAAAGGACAGGTGTTTATAATAATGCCGAGAGAGACCGCCAAAGTCACTTCAGTTTTGAGTTTTGGCAATTTAAACTTTTATTTATTTCTTACAAATACATACCTTTAGACCAGTTTTTGGGGTCATTTCTATTACTCTGTTAGGCAAGCAATAAAAATATAAAAATTGTTTTGACGTATATCCAATAGCAAAAAAGTTTACTTTTTTTGACAAAATTTTTAATTTTTAGGAAATATACAACTTTTGATTTTATTTTTCTCGAAAACTATTACATCTACACCTGTAATAGTTTTAGGTTAGTATATGGGACTCCGTAGCTTCTTTGTGGCAAAGTATCAACTAAATGTTTTTTTTTAATTTTTGGTGAAAATTTTCCTGACCAAAGGGGTACCCAAAAAGTGCAGTTTTTTAATTTTTTTAAATTGCTGGCTTTGTAAAAATATATATTATAATACATTAAATTAAACTTCTCGGGGCCCTCTATATCACCATATAAAAGGTTAAGGACAAGAGTTTATAATATTGCCGCGAGAGGCCGCCAAAGTCACTACAGTTTTGAGTTTTGGCAATTTAAACTTTTATTTATTTCTTACAAGCACAAACCTTTAGACCAACTTTTGGGGTCTTTTTTATTACTTTGTGAGGCAAGCAATAAAAATATAACAATTGTTTTGACGTATATCCAATAGCAAAAAGTTTACTTTTTTTTGACAAAATTTTTAATTTTTTGAGAATTTACAACATTTGATTATATTTTTCTCGTAAACTATTACATCTACACCTGTAATATTTTCAGCTTAGCTTCTTTGTAGCAAAGTATTAACAAAATTTTTTTTTTAAATTTTTGGTGAAAATTGTCCTGACCAAACGGGTACCCAAAAAGTGCAGTTTTTTAATTTTTTTAAATTGTTAACTTTGTAAAAATATATATTATAATACATTAAATTAAACTTCTCCGGGCCCTCTATATCACCATAAAAAAGGTTAAGGACAAGTGGTTATAATATTGCCGCGAGAGGCCGCCAAAGTCACTTCAGTTTTGAGTTTTGGCAATTTAAACTTTTATTTATTTCTTACAAACACAAACCTTTAGACCAACTTTTGGGGTCTTTTTTATTACTTTGTGAGGCAAGCAATAAAAATATAACAATTGTTTTGACGTATATCCAATAGCAAAAAAGTTGACTTTTTTTTGACAAAATTTTTAATTGTTTTGACGTATATCCAATAGCAAAAAGTTTACTTTATTTTGAAAATTTTTTTAATTTTTTGAAAATTTACATATGATCTTATTTTTCTCGTAAACTATTACATCTACACCTGTAATATTTTCAGGTTAGTATAAGGGACTTCGTAGCTTCTTTGTGGCAAAGTATCAACTAAAAGTTTTTTTTTTAATTTTTGGTGAAAATTTTCCTGACCAAAGGGGTACCCAAAAAGTGCAGTTTTTTAATTTTTTTAAATTGCTAACTTTGTAAAAATATATATTATAATACATTAAATTAAACTTCTCCGGGCCCTCTATATCACCATATAAAAGGTTAAGGACAAGTGGTTATAACATTGCCGCGAGAGGCCGCCAAAATCACTTCAGTTTTGAGTTTTGGCAATTTAAACTTTTATTTATTTCTTACAAACACAAACCTTTAGACCAACTTTTGGGGTCTTTTTTATTACTTTTGGAGGCAAGCAATAAAAATATAACAATTGTTTTGACGTATATCCAATAGCAAAAAAGTTGACTTTTTTTTGACAAAATTTTTAATTTTTTGAAAATTTACAACTTTTGATTTTATTTTTCTCGAACACTATTACTTCTACAACTGTAATATTTTAAGGTTAGTATAAGGGACTCGGTAGCTTCTTTGTGACACAGTATCAACTAAATGTTTTTTTTGAAACTTTTGACGCAAATTTTCCTGACCAAATGGGAACCCAAAAAGTGCAGCTTTTTAATTTTTTTAAATTATTAACTTTGTAAAAATATATATTATAATACACTAAATTAAGCTTCTCGGGCCCCTCTATATAACGATGTAAAAGATAAAGGACAGGTATTTATAATAATGCCGAGAAAGACCGCCAAAGTCACTTCAGTTTTGAGTTTTGGCAATTTAAACTTTTATTTATTTCTTACAAACACAAACCTTTAGACCAACTTTTTGGGTCTTTTTTATTTCTCTATGAGGCAAGTAATAAAAATATAGCAATTGTTTTGACGTATATCCAATAGCAAGAAAGTTGACTTTTTTTCAAAATTTTGAATCTTTTGAGAATTTTCAACTTTTGATTCTATTTTTCTTGATAACCATTACATCAACAACTGTAATATTTTCAGGTTAGTATAAGGGACTCGGTAGCTTCTTTGTGGCACAGTATCAAATAAATGTTTTTTTTGAAATTTTTGATGTAAATTTTCCTGACCAAAGGGGTACCCAAAAAGAGCAGTTTTTTAATTTTTTAAAATTGCTAACTTTGTAAAAATATATATTATAATACATTAAATTAAACTTCTCCGGGCCCTCTATATTACCATATAAAAGGTTAAGGACAAGTGGTTATAATATTGCCGCGAGAGGCCGCCAAAGTCACTTCAGTTTTGAGTTTTGGCAATTTAAACTTTTATTTATTTCTTACAAACACAAACCTTTAGACCAACTTTTGGGATCTTTTTTATTACTTTGTGAGGCAAGCAATAAAAATATAACAATTGTTTTGACGCATATCCAATAGCAAAAAAAATACACATAATAGTGATTTTTCAGGATTTTAATTTATTGTTTTTTATTACATACTTACATAGAGAAACACAAATGCAACATGTTTGTATTCCCAGCTAATTTTAAAATGGTAAGTTTTAAAAGTGTAAAGCTAAAAAAAATAAATAAAAGCAAAAATTGGTTATTTGAAAACAGCTTTAAAGATGGCCTTTACTTTAAGATTTGAATTGTTTTAAATGTGTAGCTACCCCGACTTCTGGATGCACAAGAACACTATTTTTGGGGGTGGCTAAATAGTCCAGTCATTATAGAATTTTAGCTTTCAAAAGGTGGTGTAGTCGCGATTTTGACATATGTTGTTGACATTGGAGTCCTAAAAATAAACTTGAGTTTTCGACATTGGGGGCGGCCGGCCACACACCAATGCTAATAAACAAGAAATCAGCTAAAAACAAAAAGTGTGTATCCAAAAAACGTGTATGGCTTAGCTCGTTTATCCGCCAATATTCCGAATATTTGTTAATTTCAATAGCAATAATTGCATTGCACAAAAGTGCACAGCGACAGCCGATCGACGTGGAGTCGAAGAAATAAAAGCGGGCGATACGATGTTCAATAATTCATTCATTCATAAACCTCGCCCGGTATTGGGATTCTCATCCAAGCTCTTCTGAAAACGGCAGCGGCCGTTTATTAAGTCCCCGACTGTACCACTGCACTGAAATTATTGGTAATAGAAACATACCTATAACTATCTAGTTGACCTTAAAAAATTCTGTTTCTTTTATGTTTTTATTATTTTTTATAATTTAAAATAGAAGTGTAGACTATGTCTCATTTACCTTTAAAAATAAAGCCGGAAACAACCGTGTCTGTTGCCTTTTTCACCTTTGGCTTACTTGGCGTTTCAATAAAACATTAATTTCAGGCTGGAAGATCAAAGGGTGCACCATTTTAGGCGATGTGTGAACTAGGCTATTACTGAAAAAAGATTTGCTAGATCAAAAGGGTTTAAGTGAGCATTGCAGTCAACCTTTCTCTCAACCATTTGGATTTGTGTCATGTAACGACTCAAATTTTTTAGAAGAAGAAGCATTTATAATTGAACAAAATCAAGTAAGGGAAACTATCTCGGTCCAACTTTATTTTTTGTGGTTCATGGGAAACCGAGATCGGACCATTTATTGTTCAGTTCCAGGTCACAATCTTAGTAAGCCTGGTCAAACTTTACATTAATAATACTTTGGTGAAACTTGAATAAAGAAGATGAGCAGAGTTGAAAACCCTCAGCATCTCAAGGCACCTGTTCCCAAATTGGAATATGAACAGGACTTATACCTCATTTAGATGCTAGCGGGAATTATATATATAATTAATACCCGTTTAAACATACCGGCAAACCATTACTGGCATAGTTGCAGAGACGAGAAAGAATCTAAAAGGTCTCTTGCCAGGATAATTCAAAATAAGCACTAAATGCTTGAATGAACCCTTAGCCATTATCTGAGTCTGAGTGTATATATTAGGTTCACCTACCAAGTTGCACAAGCATACTTCTGCATCTTGACCCTGTTGAAAGATTTTATGGACCTGATTATTTTTATTTTAAAGATGAAAAAGTTGGTAGACCAAGAGACGGTGGCTAATAAAGGTTTAAGAAAATCGTAAGAGAATTGGGTTAGTATTTTAATTTAGCTTTAAATGCGCATCTCTTTAAAAAAAAGTTTGCAAATAGGTATATAAAATATCGAAATACAAATAAACAACATCTATGCTTTTATATTAATTTTATAAAAACAAAATTTTTAGTGTATTAAAATCTTTGTTGACTCCTTGTAATCACCCGGTCTATCGCTATTTCATTCTTGGTGGTCTATTTTTAGGTCAATTTTTGGGAGTTGAAAGAAGTCCTTATAAGAATTAATGTAAAACCCAAGAGAAAGAACTGTAAACATTTCAGATGCAATTTTAATTCCGTGTAGAGTGATTGCTTTGTTGAACTACGCTGCCATTAATGTATATTGTCATGTCCGTAAGGGACTACCTTTAGGAGAGGATTGAAAGACCCTGACGAAACTACCAATCTCTTTTGTTTGGCAAATGACGCATCATTCGAATTGCTATGTAAAGGGAAATCTAAACTAGCGATCTAAGGGGTTTTTCAAACGACAATGTGTTTTCATTATCATTTTTATTATAATCTATTTAAAATAATATTATAAATACATAATTTACCAATATTTAAAAGTAACATTTAAACAAAACTTAAAATAAATCTGCATTCAACAAAAATATGTGAATTTTGAAAGTAATTCCGAATTAGAAAAAAAAAAGGCAAAATATATTTATCACAAAACAACTCCCTAAATCTGCATCCTCAGGAACAGTACCTATCATCGACGACGCCACATTGCCCTATTAAATGGCTAAGATGACTTTTTGAATTATAAAGCTTTTGACATTCCTTGAAGGAAGCAAACCACCAAGTTTAGAGAACAATTTAAGCGCTTCATCCCCCCTAACATCAAAACTCTTTACAGCAAAGGGGATATTTGCAATGTGTTTCTTCTTCTGCTAAACTTGCAGCCATAACTGATTACTTCCCACCTTCATGGAAACCATGTGATGCCACATGTCTCCTTATGTTTATGGCTGTAAAACTGAGGGGAATTCTGTTGATTGAAGATACCTTCTGAAGTTTTCCAAAAGTTATCTTTGTTTCGGGAAAACCAACTTGCACTTTTAGTGCAGTTATGCCATGTAGCCCATAAACATCAGCAGATTTACTGTTAATACTGGGATGTTGTCCATTCAGAGGAAGTCCAAGTTAGCGATGCTATACGAATGACATTTCGTATAGAAACAAAGATGCGACAGACTTATCAAAGTCAAATTTTTTTAGTCAAAATCAAAGAATGGAAATACCGGTCCTTTATACTCGTTCTTGTGCATTTATAAGCGTCGCAAAAAAAAATAAACGATTTTTCACAACCATTTACATGGGGTGAGGGACAAACCTGTTTGTTTATATGCTAAATTTTTGGCAAAAAAATAACAACCAAAAATAAGTTTTTAAGTAACTATGATGTGTTTGTTGCGTCTCTATTTCTCTCTAGCTCTGTAGTCTAAGTCTAAGAGCGATTGAAATCTTGAAGTCAAAGCATTTTGACATGTATTTAACTAGCAGGTATTATGGGCACAAAATATCTTGTAGGTATAGTCTTGCTCTTTGGCAAGATTAAAACCACCACTGGAACGTAATGTACAAATCTAAAATCTAGTTTTATAAAATCTTGGACATAGACCCTCTCGTCATTACAGGCCTCAATTAAATGCAAGTGTGTCTGTTGGCCGAAGCAGCCGAACAAATGGCTTTGATCATTTCACCGTTTGTCTCCGTAACGACAATGCAAAATTTAATGCAGCATTGCTTTTGCAGAAATTTCGTTTTATTTCCTGCTTTTAAAAGAGCAAAAACTCACAAAATAGAAAAAAAATATGTGCTAAAAAAGTTTTTATTTTAGGTATTGTGAACATAAAGTTGTAATCGGCAAAAAAAGTTTCTAAAATTGACTGTATTGTATGTTTGTAAAAGAAAAGGGAGGCTAAGAAAAGGATAATATTTATATACACTTTGGACACTTTTCGGACAAAATTAAATCAGTATAGTTTGTCAGCTTGACTATGGATAATAATAATATAATACCAATGATCTCTAAATATAACTGGATATGTCTTTACGTATATGCAACGTGAGGCTAAAATATTTCCTTTTTACTTCTACTCTCCGATGATATTCTATGGTTTGGAAGTTCGCGGACGTTTGATTTTTAATCTATAACTGGTTTTTACTGCGATTAGGTAGTAATAAAGTTTTATAAATAATCAAAGCTACTTGCTTCAAAAAGAAAACTGGCTTTTTACTTCTGTAAAACTCGTTTTTACATACAACGCATCGTGTTCTCAATTTTTATTTTTGTTCAACAAAAACAATTTTAAGAAAATGTTAACAACCACTGAAAAACACTTTAATGACAAATCACAAATGACAATATCTTTGAAGTATTAAGTTCACAAAATACCACCGTTGGAAAGAACTAGAGACAGAAAGGTTGCAATGGTTACGATTCATATATATTCTTACTCTACAGAAATTCTTTAAATTTTTGCCTCATATACGTACGAGGCTGGACTGAGAAATAATCGGCCTAGGCAAGAAAACACAACTTTTTTTGGCAAAACTCAATTTATTTCTCAACATAGTCCCCTTTAAGCTCTATAAACTTTGTCCAACGATTCTCCAATTTTTCGATGCCCTTTGAATAATACGATTTCTCGAAGTCCTTAAAATAGGCCTCTGTCGCAGCAATAACCTCCCCATTCGACTCAAATCTCTTACCACCGAGCCATTTTTTTAAGTCTGGAAACAGATAATAGTCGCTGGGCGCCAAATCTGGGGAGTATGGTGGATGAGGAACCAATTCGTAACGCAATTCATACAGTTTTGCCATTGCGACTGCACATTTGTGTGCCAGTGCGTTGTTCTGATGGAAGAGCACTTTCTTCTTCGCTAAATGCGGTCGTTTTTGCTTCAAATCGGCGTTGAATTGGTCCAACAGCTTTGAGTAATAATCACCGGTGATGGTTTTGCCCATTTCAAGGTAATCGATATAATAAAACTGTGGCCATGACCTTGTTGGCAGACAGACCCACCTTGGCTTTCTTTGACTTTGACTCGCCCTGAGCCACTGCTTTGACTGTTCCTTCGTCTTTGGCGTATTGTGATAGATCCACGTTTCATCCACGGTTACAAAACGGCGCAAAAAATTTTTCTTATTGTGGTTAAACATTGCCAAACACTCCTTTGAAGTTGTCACACGGTTTCGTTTGTCGTCGGCATTGAGCAAATGCGGCACCGATCTGGCAGCGAGCTTCCTCATTCCCAAATATTCGTGCAATATATTTTCCACTCGTTCACGTGAGATGCCCAAAGCCTCAGCAATACCCGTCAATCGTCAATTACCATACCGTGGATTTTATCGACCACTTCTGGTGTGGTGACTTCTTTTGGACGGCCTGGACGCTCAACAACAAAAATTATCTTACGACCGCGTTTAAATTCGGCAGTCCAATATTTTATTGTTAATAACGAAGGTGCAGAGTCCCCATACACATCACCCAGTTCGATTTTGATCTCATCGTTCGTTTTCTTTTTAAAAACAAGAATCTAATCACTGCGCGGTATTCGATTTTATTCATTTTTGTAAAAATGCAAAATCTGTTTGCCTTCAATCACTGTCAAGTACAAACTAAGTGACGCAGATCTCTGAAAATTTGACAGAAGTCGCTTGAAAGATAGTTTTTACGAAAAACAATTGCATTTGTTCCTAGCGCCGTAAACTCTTGCCGAGACCGATTATTCCTCAGTCTAGCCTCGTAATGTATAGCCGTGGCCGTTCCAGTTACTTCGTATATAATTCATTGTATAATACATATAAAAAATAAATAGTAATGAAAAAAATTGAAAGAAACATTATGAGGATCTAGCCAAAAGACCAAAGAAAAAAGATTGGCAAGTGATAAGCAATATTTAGAAAGTTTTTAGAATTCCATGATTTTTCTTTCCTATTATTATTTTATTCAAAAAGCGTTGAACAAAAACATTAAGGTAATTTTATGGTTTTGTAATTTTTCTCATCAGTTTATATAAAAAAAGATTTCTTTTATAAGGAGCTATAAAAGAAACTCATAAAGAAGAGTTAGCAACTCTCATTACTCTAAGTGTGTTATTGTTGGTCGATTTTGGTTAGTGCAACTTCGGAAAGTTTTACCCAAGTTTCTTTACGGTCTCTAAAATGTTTTACGGTCAAACACTTTGTGGTTTTTGGCCGAGGCGAAGAAATGATATTTACTTTTGCAGGATTTTTATTTGAGATTAGTTTGATGGCTCTGTTATCTTGTACCAACTATGATTACTAATAGATAATTTTTGCAAAATTTATTTTGAAGAAAAATAATGTGATTTGTACATATCATATGAAAACACATATGTGAGCTAAAAAAGTAAGAGCCAAATACGTACCTAATGTAGTAATAACTCGAAAACAGTAAAAACACTAAAATAAGTATTATTTTTTTAAAACTTAATATCGGGTTCAATGTTTGAAGTTGAAAGTTGTATGCGCATATCTGCATTAAAGCTTAAGAAGATATCGGCAAGATATGTCAAACATTGTAGCCACTTCACGACTTCACATCAGTTACTCTTGATGACAATTGAAATAAAGAGTCATTAAGAAATACCATCATTGTCCATCACCTCATTTCGCAAAATAAGCAGATGATTGTCCCAATTCCCAAACTTCCTTTACTCTACTACTAAGAATATTTTTTTATTTACAACATGACACTATTGACTATTTCATGTTTGCGTAAAACCACAAATATTTTTTTTTATTTTATTAACTTCTTGCGGAACCCCAATTACCGCTTCGTGGAACCCTGGGGTTCCGCCGAACCCAGTGTGAGAATCGCTGGAATCCCAAGTAACATTATTACCACTTAAGGTTTTATTATTTTGGTTCCGAGGTTATTTAGAGGGTGCTGTTATGGGTTTTAGGATCAATTTGGCTACATAAAGGTAATTTATATTGCCAATTACCTAAAGAGGTGTTACACAACCAAAAATCAAAATGTTACTTGGAATAGATCTTGGTTGAACTTTAACACAACACCTTGTATCTAGATTTGTATTACCCCTTAGTTTGAGAATGTAAAATGTGAATGAAGTTGATTAGGTTGATTATAAAGGAAAAACAAAACATAAATAAAAACATTCTTTTTATAATACAAAATACCTAAAAACATAGATGAATATTAGATTGTTTAATGTGCATACAAATAAGATCAGAATGACTATGTAAAAATGTTTTCAACAAAAGGAAATCTTAGAGTTTCAAAAAACTCTCAAGCAGAAAATCAAACCAATAATCTATCAGAAAAGAATGAAATTAAAAAATCTAAACGGCCAAACAAAAGAAAGACACCAAAATGGATTACTACCACAATTGCCGAACAATTTGGTAGAGAAGAACTTCTTGCTGCTACGTTTAGAGAATTCTTAATTTATATGGTAAGCTGCAATAAATCTAAGATACGATTTTATCAGACGCTTCTGCGTCTCAGACAAGACGATGCCAGTGTGCTTAAACTTTCGAGTGCTCGAGCCAGTTCGCTAGATGGCGCTACACCTTGGAGTTTACTCGCATTGCACTGACGCGAGTATCTCATATGTAGGAGTTGGTTTTGGTTGAAATTGGCTTACCTGGGTTTGCTGTTCTCTACTGATGACGTGAAACACACAGAAACGTACGTCTAGAGATGCAACCTTGTATAAGTAGGAAAACAACCAAAATCAACTCTTCCTTCTCCTTCTGACACTCGCAAGTTAGGCATTTGATTAATAAATCTAATTTTCTAAGTGTCATTATAAGTAGAAGCATAACTATACTGCAAAATAGCAGGAACACATTAATATAATTTTTGAATTTATCTTATTTTTCTACAGAATCTCCTTTATTAAGCTTTGACTGGCTCGAAAGTTCTTTAATTCCTTCACCAAAGAGTGAAACTGGTAATCTCAGTAACTCATTGCATACGAACGTTTCTAGATTTTCGTCTTCTTTAAAGTATTGGCCTCCTAATGGCGACAAATTATGTCTGCAAGGCGAGTGTTCAAGTGTTTCACAATGTATTTCGTGCAATTTTTCTTAAGACAATGCAGCTATGCCTGGCAGAGCGTTTTCATGAAGTAGAATCCTATTTTGAATTGGCATTTCTTAACTTTTTTGCCAATAGGCAAATTTCACTATGTGTCGTATTACACAGCAATAACTACAAGAACTTTTCTTGTGGATAACCGGGTCTGGGCTTTTCGCGGTGCTCCAGGTTTCTCGGCTGTCCAAAAATTTGTGTAGTCGTAGACCTTAGTCCTTGAAAGTGTTTGTTCAACTATGCAGATAGCCAATGCCAAGTTTCATGTTGCTCCTTTCACTTATGGCGCGCTAAATAGGAAATTCCGGTTCATATTTGAATCCTTCCGGCATTAGTATTTATCGATATATTTATAAGCAACATATTTCAGTTTCTATATTTAAATAACTGAAATTGGTAAAATTAGGAGGAATTTTTTAGATATGCCTAATTTTAATTAGCATTTATGTTTTTGGTCGACTCAATCCTAGCAAGTACTATCTGACGTCAGCTTTAAAAGAAAAGCTGGCAAACGAAGAATCATTTGAATTAATTTATCATGGAGAGGCCAGCGTTTACAATTATTTAGAACGTGTTCTTATTGAGGAAGGATTATTTATGGTAAGAGTCGCTAGCTACAGTTTGTTACAGCAGTTACAATAATACAGCTAAACTGATGAAAGAAAACTCACTCGCCGTTACTCTCTTTATTGACTTTGGTAAAGCGTTTAATTCTATCCATTACATATTATTTCATAAAAAAGTTGAGGAACACGTTATAAGTGGCGTTTCTCACGATGTATGTAAATTATATCTACTGGCGCAGCAGGTTACAATGGGGGACGATTGATCCATAAGCTCCGGACATTAACAAACAGGTATGACACAATGCCCTCTTTTAAGGCCTCAAACGCTTCATATTTATTTTAGTGATCTGTTTAAAGCTCTTTAGGATCTACCCATCTACCCAGTGGCCTATGGTGATGAGTTTAACGTAGTCGTTGGCGCATCAGTTAATAACGTTGTGGAGCTTGTAAACATTTTGTACTCTAGAATTTGTGTATGGTTTAACATAAACCGGCTTACTGTTAATCAATGATCGAGATAAGGTTAGATAATAAAATAATTAAGATGTCAACAGGTGTCAGATTCCTGAGAAGTTCTCTTGATCACCATCTTAGATAGGCTGATCTTATAGAAAACATATATATAAACGCTATCAACGGCTTGTGAGATTTTATGAGATAAAACGTGGAGCTTGTAAACATTGTGTACTCTAGAATTTGTTTATGGTTGAGCAAAAACCGGCTTACTATTAATCAAAAGAAAATTTTCATTATACCTTTTATAAGTATATTAGTTATAATTTTACAATGACCGAGATAAGGTTGGATAATAAAATAATAAAGATGTCAGCGGGTGTCAGATTCCTAAGTACTTTTCTTGATCACCATCTTAGATCGGCTGCTCTTATAGAAAACCTATGTAAAAACGCTATTAACGACTTGTGAGATTTTATGAGATAAAATTAAACTGAAATACGAATTATAGTGTCGCAAGTTACCGTAACCCATATATTTTTAATTATTTAAACTTTAAGCAATACAAAATACAGCTATACTGGTTGGGGCTAATTCTATGGACTTAAACTACTGGTCTGTGCTAAATATTAGGATCTTACTGAACATAGATATTAGTGTTTTTTCGTGTGTCGCATGAGTTTTTAAAAATATATTTTTTGAGCGTGTGTGTGTTAAGTTTTATATTTATTTTAATGATCTCTGTAAAATTCTTAAGGACCACCCCGTCTACCCTGTGACCTATGGTAATCAGTTCGGAGTAAGTTATGTTGTGGAGCTTGTAAACATTGTGTACTCTTGAATTTGTGTATGGTTGAGCAAAAACCGGCCTACTATTATTTAAAAGAAAATTTTCATTACGGCTTTTATGTCCATTAGATATAATTTTACAATGACCGAGATAAGGATAGATAATAAAACAACTAATATGTCAACAAATGTCAGATCAACAACTTATGAGATTTTCCGACATAAAAAGGATTACAATACTTTTGCATGTAGCGTAACATATGTCTACTTTTAAGGTAAATCCAAGGCCAACACAAAAATAGAGGCCACGACCCTGAAAAAATCAGCTGTTCTCCCGGGGCTGAATTTTACATTGGGTCTTATGGGAGGTCAGACGTTTTTTTATGATATTTTCAAAATGGCACTACAGATTTCCGCAAAATTTCAGTGAAATATTCTCAGACACCATCCCGATATTTCACCAAAGGTTTGTAAGGAAGCAACATGATTAAAAGGTTAAAATCTTCAAGATTTAGCATTCCTTATTTTAAATTCAAATTACCCGCCATGTACCACATGCCAACTGTTATATTTGACATGTATTTGACTTTGTCATATGTGATTGTCACATTCGCTTCTGCTTTAAACTTAATTTTTGTGTGAGCTAATGAAGCGGCAATGAAAAATTAGGGCTTACTATACAATTAACAACAATTGTTCTGCCAGAATAAAGTAAAAACAATCTCAAAAACGGCTTTATTTAACAAAAAATCAAATATCCATGAACCGTCATTCCAACTTCAAAATTTTAAAGACAATCAGCTGTGTCGTAACGTTACCATCAAAAAAAAATCAGCCCCGGATGTGACGTCAACAAAGTGGAGGATCGTGGCCCGTCCATTTTGATAGCCCTGGTAAATCAAAAAAATTAAAAAATAAGTAAAACTTTATTTATTCAACAAGTGTTCTTAATGTTTTTATTTATCCAATTGTGTTGCGTTGTGGGGTAGCATGATTTTTTAAAAAGTTTACACGTACTATATTTTATAGCATAAAGAAGTTTTGGAATGGATTGAAAAGAACGACACAGGAATGTATATTCTCAACGACAATAAGTTATTAGGTGTGCCAAGAATTCGACAAATTAAAGTCAAAAATGATTCATGTGAGATTCATGGATATTTTAGAAGATTGTTTTCTGTGTGCTACAACAAATTTTCCTGTAAGAATTACTTAAAATTAAAATTTTAACAATTAAAACTCACAATACTCTGTGAATTGGTCCTAGAATTAAGATACTTAAGTGCAATAAGCCCCTAATTCATTTTGGGAGTATATTTACGCAAGAGGAAAGCAACTCTATTTAGCTCTCTTAATAGTTGTCAAAATTTAATGCTGCAAGTACAAAAAGTAGATCTAAGATACGAACTTCTACTTCTAAATATCGCCATGATAAACAAGCAAATGATTGAGTGTAGTTTCTTTGGCGTATTCGCTTTACAATAAAGGTTTAACAAGTATTTTATTTTTTTTAATTCTTTAGAAAAAGTGGATTATGCTGGAAATAGAAGGCAATATAAGTTGCCAATCTCTTGGGAAATACGCCAGTTTAACCTAGAGTAAAAAATAATTTATTTTGTAGATGCAAATGAAGACAAAGAATCGTTTGGAATTAAAGAAGGAACAGAATTTGTTTACCAAACACCAGAGACTACCCAGGCTATGACACATTGGGGTATTCAAGCAATATATTCCGCCGGTGGATTCTATACCGATTTAAGCAATGATAAAACTGAATCTTTGGAAAAGGTAGGTACTAAGGGGCGCTTCCTCCAACATTTAAGTGAGGAACTGTAGTGTTGATCATCACTTAATTTATCCTATACTGCTAACAGGGTGTAAGTAATGTTCAATAGTGTAAGTGTGTAAGTCTGTCTAAGAGGCTCATGCTGAAAATTTTCTAATACGTGGCAACGTGGGATTTAAAAATATTTTTATATTCCTCAGTAATTGCTTGTCTTCTGTAAACAATTTTTTTTACATTTCTTTCACAGCTGTTTTAGTGTTTTAGCACGGTGGGTAAACGTTTGTCCTTGAAAGCACAAGATTATGTGAGAAAGCGACGTTGCTATATGGTTATTTTGAGTTTTAAAAATTTTGATTGCGAGATTATATGTATTCAAGTAAATTTTGATTTTAGATCGTATTTCTTCAAGAAAATGCGTGGATTACCCAAGGCACCAGAGCCGTATTTATAAATTTTGCTGTTTATAACGCCAATTTAAATCTCTTTGGTATATGCAAAATCATTTTTGAATTTTTACCAACAGGTAACTAAAATATCTAAATATTTTATCTTGTTTTATTTTAATTGATTATAATCTTTTAACTCAACAGGAGGCGTCATTCCAAGTTCTAGTTTTAAATCAGCAACAATCATCTTTGGAGAAACTACATGGCATTTGGTTTTGAGAGGGATTCTCTACGTATTTTGCATATTGCTGTTGTTTTATATTTTTGAAGAAATTAGAGAGATCTTCTATTTTAAATGGAATTACTTGTCGCAGTTTTGGAATTATATTGATCTTTCTATTATTTGCTTAGGTGAGTTTCAGATATCTTAACAACTAAATCAAAATGTCAACTCTTTTTTGAAAAACCTAATGCAGACTCTGTATGGAGGATGTAAAGACCGTTCGACATGTTAAAATGTACTTGACAAACCTTAGATAGACGTGAGGGATCACAACTGGATCTACACAAAGCAAGTACTGGAAATTTCGTGGTGAGCACACTCCATCAAGTGAGCCAGCCACACAATAGATAATGGTCGACCTTAAAGGTCTAATTATGGCTCACTTACAACTAGGTCATTACAATCGGTTCTTAAGATCCGATTGGTGTTAGTTTGTAATAAGGACTATAAATAAATATCTGTTTTAGGATTTTCCTATGTATTCCTAGTGGAATACCTCCGATACGAAGTACCAGTTTACATCAAGAAAGTTAAAGAAAATCCGACCAATTATGGAAATTTTGAATATATTGGCTACCTGGTGAACATGCTGGAAATCTCCGGGGCTGTTCTAGTTTTTTTTATTTATATAAAAATCTTTAAATTTATGAACTTTAACAGAAGAATGGCTCAACTCAATAATACACTAAAACAGTGTGCAAAAGATATTGCTGGTTTTTCAGTTATGTTCTTCATTGCCTTTCTTGCCTATGCCGAACTTGGATACTTGGTTTTCGGTAGCCAAATCAAAGATTTTAGTAGTTTTGGTACAGCAATGTTTACTTTACTCAGAACAATTCTGGGAGATTTTGATTACACAGAAATTCATCAGGCAAATTGGTTGGTTGCTCCAGTTTATTTTTTATCATACATGGTCTTAGTATTTTTTGTTTTACTAAATATGTTTTTAGCAATTATTAATGACACGTATGTTGATGTCAAAACTGATATTGCTATTGCACCAAAAGAAATGCAAATGACTGATTATTTAAAACAAAAATTTTTTAATTGCGTAAGATTATTTGGTTGTCGAGTAAAAGACGAATCAGAGAAAGTAAAAGAGTTTTACTCAACAATAAACAAGATTCAAGATGCACTTAGAAAATGTGGGTTTACGGACAGAGAAATACAAATGTATTTCACAAGATATGAAATAGCTAATTTAAATGAATTAAATGACGATGAAATACAACATTTTTTTGAGCAGTTTGAAAGAGAAGGAATTGATAAAAAAAGTGGTACAGACGGCAGCGTTACTTTGGAAGATTTTTTAAAACAAGAAGAAAAACTTGACCAATTGGAAAACAGTCTGGTTTTGCTAGCAGAAAAAGTTCAAGATCTTTTAAGGTCTATCGAAAGTGTGTCAAAATAGAAATTTTGATTTTTTAAATGGAATTACTTGTCGCAGTTTTGGAATTATATTGATCTTTCTATTATTTGCTTAGGTGAGTTTCAGATATCTTAACAACTAAATCAAAATGTCAACTCTTTTTTGAAAAACCTAATGCAGACTCTGTATGGAGGATGTAAAGACCGTTCGACATGTTAAAATGTACTTGACAAACCTTAGATAGACGTGAGGGATCACAACTGGATCTACACAAAGCAAGTACTGGAAATTTCGTGGTGAGCACACTCCATCAAGTGAGCCAGCCACACAATAGATAATGGTCGACCTTAAAGGTCTAATTATGGCTCACTTACAACTAGGTCATTACAATCGGTTCTTAAGATCCGATTGGTGTTAGTTTGTAATAAGGACTATAAATAAATATCTGTTTTAGGATTTTCCTATGTATTCCTAGTGGAATACCTCCGATACGAAGTACCAGTTTACATCAAGAAAGTTAAAGAAAATCCGACCAATTATGGAAATTTTGAATATATTGGCTACCTGGTGAACATGCTGGAAATCTCCGGGGCTGTTCTAGTTTTTTTTATTTATATAAAAATCTTTAAATTTATGAACTTTAACAGAAGAATGGCTCAACTCAATAATACACTAAAACAGTGTGCAAAAGATATTGCTGGTTTTTCAGTTATGTTCTTCATTGCCTTTCTTGCCTATGCCGAACTTGGATACTTGGTTTTCGGTAGCCAAATCAAAGATTTTAGTAGTTTTGGTACAGCAATGTTTACTTTACTCAGAACAATTCTGGGAGATTTTGATTACACAGAAATTCATCAGGCAAATTGGTTGGTTGCTCCAGTTTATTTTTTATCATACATGGTCTTAGTATTTTTTGTTTTACTAAATATGTTTTTAGCAATTATTAATGACACGTATGTTGATGTCAAAACTGATATTGCTATTGCACCAAAAGAAATGCAAATGACTGATTATTTAAAACAAAAATTTTTTAATTGCGTAAGATTATTTGGTTGTCGAGTAAAAGACGAATCAGAGAAAGTAAAAGAGTTTTACTCAACAATAAACAAGATTCAAGATGCACTTAGAAAATGTGGGTTTACGGACAGAGAAATACAAATGTATTTCACAAGATATGAAATAGCTAATTTAAATGAATTAAATGACGATGAAATACAACATTTTTTTGAGCAGTTTGAAAGAGAAGGAATTGATAAAAAAAGTGGTACAGACGGCAGCGTTACTTTGGAAGATTTTTTAAAACAAGAAGAAAAACTTGACCAATTGGAAAACAGTCTGGTTTTGCTAGCAGAAAAAGTTCAAGATCTTTTAAGGTCTATCGAAAGTGTGTCAAAATAGAAATTTGTCCAGTTCTGCATATATTAAACCCAAACATATGCTTTTTTTGATGTCAAAACCGAAATATCTTTTGAACCAAAAGAAATGCAAGTGGCTGAATATCAAAAAGTAAAAGGCTGTTGTCGATAAAAAAATTTAACAAAAATGAGGAAAGAAAACAACAATAAAGAAGATTCTTAGAAATTGTGGGTTTACAGACAATAAAATACAAATCTATTTTTTAAAATATGAAATAGATAATTAGAATGAATTATATTACGATGAAATACAAACAGGATTAAAAAAAAAATTCAAAGAGAAGGAGACAAACATGTGGAAAAGACGCCAGCGTTACTTTGAAATATTTTTAAATACAATAGGATAAATTTGACCAATTGGAAAAAGTATATTAAAATAAAAATGGTCCTAGCTCTACCTATTTTAAACCTCACAATATACCTTTTCTGTTGTCAAAAATGAAATTTCTTTTATATCAAAAAAATGCAAAAAAACTAAATACCTAAAAAGTTAAAAAGTTATTGATTGTCAAATAAAAAACGATTCATACGAGAAAAAGTCTTTAATAAAAGCAAACATGGATTAACATGCATTTAAAAAAAATGATATAGAAAATATAAATTTATTAAACGATGATAACATGTAAAACATGTTTAAACAAGTTTGAAAAGAATATGATACAAACAATGGCAGATAAGGTATCGTCATCTTGGTAGCTATTTGATAAAGAAAGACAAACTTGATCAATTGGGAAAATTAGGATCTTTTACGATCTATTGAAAGTGCTTTAAATTATAAAAATTATTTTGTTTTTAAACCTAGTGTAAGTTTATTATGAATCATTTGATTTGGTGTATTAATAGTGATCCCTTATCTGTCAATTAATTACTGTAGTTTTATTATAATTATCTACGAATATGTGATTTGCTTTTCATTTAAAATATGGCAACTTTAGCTATAGAAGCTATTCAAAATTTAAAAATTATTAGGTGTAAAGTGCAAATTACAAATTGTGGCCTTTCACGCGATAATATACTCTATGACATGCTATTATTATTTGTGTTTACACGGAGCCATATTTTGTTACAATACGATGCCCAATTTTCGGTCTATAGAGGCTTAACGGCGCTATGAGAGTCATGGTTTGTTTTGCATGTTATTGTGCAAAATTTGTTTGGCGGTTTAGGGATATTTTTGGTTGAATTTGGCATTCTGTCTGGCTGAATGAAAAGAAATTTACAACTCATATGTTTAAGATATTGTTTTAATATGTATAATTAAAGACGACAATTACGAGCGTTAGTCTTACAATAACGTAAGGCAATACAGACACATAAAGAAACAAGTCAAAAAAGGAATCTTGAAGAAATAGATAAAAAACAGAAAAGGAAAACATTAAGGAATAGATAGATAAATTAGGGCAAAAAGGGTTAATAAGAAACACTAGGCGGACGGGGACCAACGAAGGCTGGAAAAATTGAAAAATATATGAGAGTTGGGGAAATTTAATGATTGTTATCGCAAAAATTTATTAATATATTACATAACGAGTGAATAAAGTAATTTATTTCACAGAAGGCGCCAGTCGAGTGTAAAAATTAATCCAAATTTCCCCATTATTTTTAAATCAGCTTTTATGTTAATTGTCCTTAGTGACAAAAATATTTCCTTTAATTAAGAGGAAATTTTTTTTGTCAAAACAATGGTTTTTGATATTGCACTTTCAGTCATTTTCGTCTCTAGAGAAATATGCACCTCTCTAAAACAGGAAAAAGAGCCAATTTTGTTATTTTTGTAAAAAAAAGGACAGGCTTTGAAGAATTTGTCAAATATGTATTTCTGTATAACTTATTATTTTTACTACTATTGTTTTTGTTGGTATAATCCGATTTTTAAAACATATTGTTGTTTTAAAACTTATGGGTAATATTAACTTACCTACCCTCGGCGAGTCAAAGTGTGGATAAATTTTTTGCAACTTACCTAAAAATAAAAAATGCATGTTAGTTGTCAATTGATCTGGTATTTTATTTATCTATTTAGAGATAAGTAGAGACCCTTTATATATTTGGCAAAACATACAGATGGCCTCTACAGCGGGTTTATTCTAGAATCCCGTGCTCGTAAGTGAGTATATTCCTACTTGTTTCAACCCAGGATAAATGTGAAAGAAGCGATTATGCACTCACCTACACTCACCGCACGAACCATCAAGAATACGGGACGTACAACAAAGTCACAATAATAAATTCAAGATTTTCCCAGTATTTTAAAAAACATAACCAGTTTTAATTAGGAGGTAAAAATTTGTTACATAAACTATATTTTAATGTAAGGTATCACCTCAAATTAAAAAAAATATTACCAATGTATTTTAATTAATTGGGATAAAGGGCTTTTGTCTTTATAGTATTTTCGTAAGGTCATGCTGACCATGTAATCGAACGCCACTCAACAATGTGTGGTGTTATATTTTGAAATATAACTTTTAGGGCACTATGAATTTTCATATCCTATAAATCTGAATAGCTTAGCTAGAGAGAAGAGGATTGAACTTTTTAGTAGAAAATATTCTCATCCAAGTTTAAGAAGTGTCAAAAGTTTATAGCAAGTAAAATGTAATCAGTTTTTTCCATAGTCCACAATCTTATGCAAAATTTATGCTTTGGTGTACTAACACTGCTTTGGTGCTGTTGAAAAATTGCTTTAGTACAATTTTAATAGAATTCTTTAGATTTCCCAGAAAAATACACTGCTACATTTTTTTCCCAAAGAATTCGCTAATATTTTACTAGAAAACGACTTTTATATAATCTTTTTTTTTAGTATTTTCACGGACTAATTGTGCTCTTCTGAGAATGGCAAAAATTTGTTATTGCTTAGCCAAGACTGTTGTTTTCTTTCAACTCTTATGCAATATTTTTCTCATAAGAAAAGGTTTTATGATTAAGAATCTCTCACTTTTATAAATGTGGAATTGATATTATTAGTTGTTTTACACAACAGAAAAAATGTATCTGTTGGTACTTGATCTTTTTAGCAGCTCAACATTTGTTTTTTCCACTGAGAATTTTATTTATCTCTCAAAATGAAGCATTAAAATGTTAAGTTTTAATTGTTGATTTTGACCAATCAGATATTTAGCACTAGTGCAAATTATCGATGCCAAGAATATTTGAACTTCTTATGACAACAGATATTTTTTGTGCTTTTTTCATTTTCAATTTCAACGCTATTGTCATTTACACGCAACTTAACGTAAAATGTTTAACTAATAAAAAATACATAGTTTTCTAATTATTAACTATTATTAAAGTTATTGCAATTAAATACACAGTTGTATTTCGCCCGCCCCCCTGCCTGTTTGTTGGATCTTTTAACTTTTGTACGAGGTCTTGATGGAAGTGTTCGTCCAATTGTAGATACGTAACGATATCCTGTTAATTTTGTTAGCTAATATTTATTACCATCAACTTTTGTCAAATTTGTTACTGTTGCAGCTCTATGTAAGTGATTAGTAAAATTTAAATTATTCACATCCAAACCAGTTGTTTCACCTGACATTCTAGTCCATTTTGCTACCTCATTTTTATTTTTTACCATGCTGTTTCTAGTTAAGGTTAATTTTTTTATCATTTTGTAACAAATTTTTTTTTGTTAAAGTTTGAAGGTTAACAGGTACTAATTTTTGTATTGAAAGCAAAATATATTTAAAAACCTACTTAACTGGACAGATGTTATCATCCGTTAAGTTTCTGATCAACATTTAGTCTTTGCTAGTCTGCGATTTTTTCCCTGGCATGTTTTAGAAAAATTGGATTTCCCCCATCCTGTTGCTCAAGGTACCACCGTTCAGTTTCTTCTGCTTGAAAAATTCCATGATACATTGCAAAGCCTCATTTCTCCGAAATACCAACTCGTAGGATATCATATAGAAGAGTTTCTTCTGAAAACCATTAGGAGCGTCTTCATTATATAAATTTACCATTTTTTAAAACTCCGGATATGTAACATATGATGAACTTGTTCTTCTTCTTCTCTATGTCGCTTTGTAAGTTATGCAGTAATGCATCTCTGGCGTTCCCAGCTTTCTTAAAAATTACCTCAGTAATTTAATTTACCTCCAGAAATTATTGTTAAATAATTTTGTCAGTTACGTTCCACATTATTTTCACCACTGCTTCGTTATAGAGCGAGCCGTTTTTTTTTTCACATATATTGCTTCCCCAAACATTCATACCCTTTTTCTCTCATAAAGTCCTGAAACTCTTTCCATATAGATGCTTTAGACTTTTTTGCAACACTTGGTGTTAGTTACGCAAAATAAATCAAAACTCAAGTGCAATGTTGCTGTTTTTGAAGGAAAGAAAACGGTTTGTCACTTTTTTGACAGTTGTTTCTGTATTTTGAGAAAATTAGACTTTAAGCGTTGTAAAAATTAGAGAATTTTCTAAATGAGTAAATAAATCCATGAAGAAATTTGCGAATTTATTTGACATCGATATCCGTATTACATTGCTGAAACAAAGTTCAAACTTTTTGACCGTGAAGAAATCCATAGATCCTCACTGTAACACAGTATCAGTCCATCATAATTCTAATCTACAACGGATTCACATGTTAAATGTTTGATGCCATTTTACTTGAATTTAAATAAACCTAGTATTAATATTTATTTGTAAGTTTGTTGGACGTTGTTTTGGTCATACAAACCAGTTGATTGACTCCTTTATTACAGTTCTTTATATGATTCTTTATAAGACCTTTTACATATTTGTTCTTTGACCTGACCACTAGCGCTCCTTTGATTACTCACGATTATATCTTGTTAGAGAAAGAATCTCTTGCTAAAGCAAGTCTTAGCTTAAACATAGTTCTAATTCCTTTACCCGATAACGCTTATTCAGAAATTGAGCTGAAACATTGCATAACCGCTCCGTTCGTAATATTTAAACGTGCCTATTTCAAATTGCTCCAAATATGCCCGATATTTGGCATCCCCCGAATCGATGTGTTACATTATAGCACCGAATAGAGAGCACGGTTTGGAAGCCAAAGTGTCGCGGGTGGAAGTAGTTTTACAATTCAAGAATCATTGTTTGAATTTTAATAAAGGTTCAAACCTTTGTACGGAGAAACTTTGCATTGTTTTTTATTGGATTGATCACCGGAAATAAAAATTAAAACTTGAAACCTTGATTCGGTTGATTAAATAATTTCTACAGAAATGTTGGGTTTTATAGGCACTGGCAATACTGCTACTTGACTTATTGTATCCCATGGTTTGTGTTTTCTTAATTGAAAAGCATTAAAGATTTCGCGAGAGGCAATAGTTTCTTGATTAGGTTTCTCTAAGTCTGCTTGATTGGAGGGATCTTCCTCCAGAAGGTTTCTGCTTCAGCAAAAGATTAATACTGGACACTCGGGTATGATGTGAGCAGCTTATCAGTCGGATTCATCAAATAGTCTATATGTGGGCTTATCTCTTTAGATTCCTATTCTGTACAGATCTTTCCTAATTTCGCATTGACCGGCTATTATTTATGTCACTTATACGATTTCTTTCTTGTTTAATTAAGAAGGTCACACGTAAGTAGTTTTGAGGGTAACCTCATCATTATCCCGCTGTAATTTTGCCTCATTCTTGAATGTCAGTAGTTTTGTTGTTATTCACACACTGATCTCTTGTTGTACTTCCGTATATTTATCAATCTTTATAGTAGGCTCATCTCTTTAGATTCCAACTATATGCAAGTTTTCCTAGTGTGCACTGACCGGTTGTTAGAACCGTCACTTGTCGGATTTGTTTTGTATTGAGTTTAAGGAGGTTATAGGTGAGTTATGTTCACCTTGCTATATGGTAACTATTTGGGGAGAAGAGGTGAAGAGAGACAAATGCAAAAACATCCTAACTAAAGTGCAAAGGAAAACGATACTAAGAGTACCAAATGCCTACCGCACTGTATCAATTGAAGCCCTACAGGTTATAGCGAAAACATCGCCCATTAAACTTGTATAGTTAATAGAAGAAAGATTAGTTTTAGAAAGAAAAGGTAACATAGAGGAACAGTAAGATAGAACTAAAAAGGTAACACTTGAAAAATAGCAAGAAAGGTGGGAAAAAGATACCGAAAAAGCTGCTTGAACAAAGAGAATAATACCAATTATAAAACGATGGAAGGAATGTAAACAAAGATATGTCAATTATATCAAACAACGCAGATTTTATCAAATCATGGTTGCTTTAAAGTATACACCAAATGCATAGCAAGAAAAATAAGCGGTAGATGTATGTACTATATAGGAACCATACACTGATTCACTGCCCAAAATTTAGAAAAAAACTATGCCACAAGGCTTACATATAGATCAAGGAAATGTACTATAAGAAATTATAAATGAGATGTTAAAAACCAAAGCTTATTTGAAGGTAGGTAACCAATTTATCAAAGAAATAATGGATAATAAAAGTAAATATGAACACTCAGAACAAGCAATTATACTAGAGCGAAAAAAGAAATTATTTCATACCAAACGGCTTGAAGTATTTTTAGAAGTCTTAAAAAGAATTAGGATGTTTTTAGTCGGTAATGAGAGAAAGGAGCACGACAAAATAAAGCGTGAAAGAGAAATTAGACACATGTACGAACTCCTAATCGCCACCAGAACGGAAGGGAGATGTAGTGACTACACAGAAAGACTGCTGTATGCCACCTGATGTATTGTAGATAAGGCAACACTTGTTTTAGTGCTTGCACTGACTACGCCCTAAAAAAATATGTTGATGGTGATCTTATTATCACTTATCTTATCTTATACGTGGCAAAATTGCAAGTATTTAATAAACAAACCACATATAAATAATGTTTGTGTTTAACAGCTTAATGTATAAAATGTAAAAGCCATCCACAAAGTTTTTTGATTCCAAGCAAGGGCAGAGGGCATGGGCTGCAAAATACGCCAATGCCAAGCCTATATAGGCCTATATATATATGGCAATCGCAATATGCCCGACTGGCAACGGACACAAATCACAGGCCAAAATGAACTCGAACCCCGGGTTATTGATATGGCTCCTAAATCACGCTGATTATCGGCCAGCAATTAGAATTTGCTTCGGCTTTCAGCATATTATGCGGTCAAGACTATGAGGAATATGACAGCTTCTCTGAATCAATAATTAATATCATATTATACTTTATGTTTCTCTCTTTTTAGATCTATCTATTCTATCTATTAAGCCCTCTTTACTCCATCTTTGGACACAGACCTACTACTACTATGTCAGTTTAGAACGTTTTTCTACGTTGTCCGACGCCTATTCTCCACCTCCTTCGATCCTGACAATCATTCTCTGTCAGATTTTTTTGACTCATTGACCTTTGGATTGACTGTTTCCATTCTAGTTTAGGACGCCCTCTTTTTCTGCGCCCTATTGGTTACCATTCTAGGACCTGCTTTGGTAATCTTTCGTCGTTCATCCGTTGTATATGGCCGTACCATATCAGTTGCCTTTAAGTGATGTTATCCGTTATGCTTCCCTCGATTCCCATTCTTTCTTTTATGATCTCATTTCTTATGTGATCTATTCTAGATATTCTCATTGATCTTCTTATTGCATCCATTTCGACACTTTCCATTTTTGTTTTGTACTTTTTTGTTACGCGACAAGTCTATATTCCATATAACAGCGGTTATTTTCACCATTGTTTCATATATGTTAAATTTTGCATTCTTTTTTATCTCTCTGCTCCATAATATACTGTTAAGATATCCAAACACCTTTTTTGCTTTTACTATTCTTTTTCCAAATTTTTACAGTGTGTTTCTGTCTTGACACCCAAGTATACATACTCATTGCATGGAGATATTGTTTGTCCATTTTCCAGTACTAATTCACTGGATTCGTTCCCAATACGTAAGTACTGTGTCTTGTCCACGTTCACTGTTAATCCCCACTTTTGGTATTCTTCTGTCAACTTTCTCATCATATACTCCATGTCTTCTTTATCATTAGCCACAATTACTTGGTCGTCAGCAAACTGTAGTGTGTATATGGTAAATCGGTCGTTAAGTTGAGCTACTGCGATATATAATTTAAAAAGAGTTGGAGAGATACAACATCCCTGTCTTAAGCCTTTTGTTACCAGAAATTCTTTTGAAAGTCGATTTCCAATTTTAATTTTAGATTTTGACAATTTGTATAGTTTTTTTATCGCTTTTATGTATGTATGATTGATATTAGTTTGCTCTAACACTGTCCATAGTTTTTCTACTGGAACGGTATCATATGCTTTTTGTAGGTCCACAAAGGTAACATGAGTCTCTATATTTCTGGCGCTCCTTTTCTCAATTACTTGTTTAAAACAAAAAACATTATCACTACAAGATCTGCCTGCACGAAACCCACTTTGCTCTTCTTCTTCTTCTTGTTGAAAATCATTATCTATTAGATCTCTAAGAATCCTACCGTACAATCTACTTAGAGTACTGGTTACTGAAATTCCTCTGTAATTGTTGCAATCCAGCTTGTTTTCTTTTTTATGTATTGAGGATGGATGTCCGTTTACGCATTGATTGATAATATATGTGAGATTTTCGAGTAGTTTCTAGCCTAATTTACTGAATGCTTTTCAGGCCAATCTTACTTCTCTCTTGATTTCAGATATTTGTTATGATTTTTAGTTTTAGTGTAGCTCATAATCAAGCCTATATTTTTAGCTGGAATATTCAGTTCTTCCAGCATTTTTATTCGTTTACCTTTTCTATTTGTTATTGATGTCAATTTCTTTCCAATCTAAGTTTTTAAAAACATCTTCTAGGGCATGGTTATAGTTTTGGGGATTGTTTTACCATGTCTTACCCCTCCTTTTATGCGGATTGGCTTGGTTCCTTCGTGAATTTTGATTGATGTTGTTGTTTCGCTATGTATATTGGCTATTAAGTCTGTCTCTAGCTTCTTTAACATATTACATCCATTCAAAATTCAAAATTTTCAAAATTCAAAATTTTCTTTGGCAAAGTAAAAAGTTTTTTTTCGACCTATCCCACTTTTTTAAAAGTCATAGATAGTTTAATGTTTGAAGAGCTTAGTATCGTTAAAAAACTTCCTTTGCAGAAACTTTTCTGTACGAATGTCCCATCAGATTTTCCTTAAAATAAAACAAAAACAACACAGACGATGCAACAAAAGGTATTTACTTAAGTTGGAAAAAGTAACGTTTTTCCATTTTTTTCTTTCTGAAAGTTTGGACTATTTAAAACGATATTACATATTTACATCAGCAGCAAAAAGTTTCTGTTTTTTTACCTTTGCTACTCCCTTAAGAGTCATGGATAACCTTTTTGTTTGAAGTACGTAGAACTGTTAAAAAACTTCGCTTGACACAAACTGTTTTGTACGGACTTCCCCTCGGATGTCCCTTAAAATAAAATAAGAAACATTTTAGAAAGATGAGGCCTTAGATATTTATGGGAATCAGGACAAACGAGGTAAAGTTTTGCCTTTATTACATTTTCCTGAAGACGAAATAAAATATTGTAAACTGAAACAAATTGAACATCAGCTCTAATAGAGATTCTCCACCTATTTGCGTGATGTGTTTCCCTAGAGCTGATTGCCATATTTTTCTCGCATAATCCAGTATGAAATAGAAAACCGATTTTAAGGAATAGAAAAATTAATCCTTATTTGTGTTTTAAATTCTCTCTTAAATCTTGAACTATTTAAAACAATGTTCAACATTTACATCGGCAGGGTAAAAAGTTTCGGTTTTCAACCTTTGCAACTCCCTTAAGAGTCGTAGGTAGTCTTTATGTTTGAAGTGCCTAGGAATGTTAAAAAAAGTCCCTTGATAGGAACTTTTCTTTATGGGTGTCCCTTGGATGTCTCTTAAAATAAAAAAAAACAGTTGGAAAAGATGTCGTGTCAGATAAATGGAAAAAAAAAATCGTAAAATATAAAATTTTATTTCTCTAATTCGAGCTCGCTTAAAGCTGATAGCGGACAGCTACCGGCAGTTGACAGAATTCCAATTTCAGTTGCGTCGCGCCCCGAACAACAATTTAGAAACACTAAATCTCCCCCTTTGGGCCGCTTGACAGCAAAAATTAGAGTTTTTCCACCCCTGCGAAAAATGATCAGGACACTTATCGATTTGATAGCTATAAAAACAACGGGGTACATTTCTGCTTTTATTAAATTATCAGAAAGGCGAAATAAAACCTCGCAAATTAAATTGCACATCAACTACAACAAAAACTAGAGACCCTTCATTCATTGGACTAGTGTGTTACCCCAGAGGTGAATAATTCAAATTGTCCTCTTTTTCTTGTATTCCTTGCTAAACTGCATTAAACATGGAAAACCAATTTTGAGAAATAAACAGATGTACCTTTGTTTGTCTCTATTTTTCTGATTAATTCTTTATTAGTTCATATCATTTACATCGGCATGATAAAAAGTTTCTCCCTTTCAACCTTTGCAACACCCTTAAGAGTCATAGATAGCCTTTATGTTTGAAGTGCTGTTTAAAAAACTTCCTTTGACAGAAAATCTTCTGCTTGGATGCCGTCTTGAATGTCCCTTACAATATAACAGAAAAAGATTTCGAAAAGATGTCGCGTTAGAAATTTACTTAAATGGAAAAAAATCATAAAAGATAAAATTTTATTTCTCTAATTTCAGCGCGCTTAAATCTGATAGCGGACAGCTCTGGCAGTTGACTGAATTCCAATGTCAGTTTCGCTGCACTCCGAACTAAAGTTTAGAAACATCAAATCTCCTCCTTTGGTTTGCTTGACAGCAAGAATTAGATTTCTTCCACCCCTGTGAAAAATCATTTGGATACTTATCGATTTGATGGGTATCAGGACAAACTGGGTACGTTTTTGCCTTTATTAAATTTTTGCGAAGGCGAGAAGAAATCTCGTTAATTTAAACAAATTGAACATCAACTATAACAAGTCCTAGAGACCCTCCATTCATTGGACTGATGAAAAACCAATTTTGAGGAATAAACATATGTACCTTTTTTTTCTATGCTATTTTTCTGTTTAATTAAAGTTTGAATCATTTTAAAATAACATTACACATTTACATCAACATGGTAAAAAGTTTCTCTCTTTCAACCTTTGCAACACCCTTAAGAGTCATGGATAGCCTTTAAGTTTAAAGTGGGTAAGATCGTTAAAAAACTTCCCTTGACAGAAAGTCTTCTGCTTGGATGTGTGTTAAAAACAGAAAAAGATTTCGAAAAGATGTCGCGTTAGAAATTTATTTAAATGGAAAAAAATCGCAGAAGATAAAATTTTATTTCTCTAATTTCAGTACGCTTAAAGCTGATAGCGGACAGCTCCGGCAGTTGACAAAATTCCAATTTCAGTTTTGCTGACCTCCTCCTTTGGATTGCTTGACAGCAAAAATTAGACTTTTTCCACCCCTGCGAAAAATCGTTAGGATACTTATCGCTTTGATGGGTATCAAGACAAACTGGGCACAGTTTTGCCTTTAATAAATTTTCACGAAGGCGAGATAAAATCTCCTTAATTAAAAGAAATTGAACATCAACTACAACAAGTACTAGAGTCTAATGTGTTCCCCATAGGTCAATAATTCATATTATCCTCTTTTCCTTGTATAAACCATTTATACATAGAAAACCAATTTTGAGAAATATAAAGATGTACTTTTCTATGTCTACGCTATTTCTCTGTTTAATTCTTTCTTAAACTTTGGACCATTTTAAAATAAGATTAACATCGCCATGGTGTAAAATTTCTCGTTTTCGACCTCTGCAACACTCTTAAGAGTCATAGATAGCTTTTATGTTTGAAGTGCGTAAGATCGTTAAAAAACTTCACTTGACAGAAAGTTTTCTGCTTGGATGCCATCTTGAATGTCTCTTAAAAAACAGAAAAATATTTCGAAAAGATGTCGCGTTAGAAATTTACTTAAATGGAAAAAAATCGCAGAAGATAAAATGTTATTTCTCTAATTTCAGCACGCTTAAAGCTGATAGCGGACAGCTCCGGCAGTTGACAAAATTCCAATTTCAGTTTTGCTGCACTCCTCCTTTGGTTTGCTTGGCAGCAAAAATTAGACTTTTTCCACCCCTGCGAAAATTGTTAGGATACTCGCTTTGATGAGTATCAGGACAAACTGGGCACAGTTTTGCCTTTAATAAATCTTGACGAAGGCGAGATAAAATCTCCTTAATTAAAAGAAATTGAACATCAACTACAACATGTACTAGAGTCCGGTGTGTTCCCCATAGGTCAATAATTCATATTATCCTCTTTTCCTTGTATAAACCATTTATACATAGAAAACCAATTTTGAGAAATAAAAAGATGTACTTTTCTATGTCTATGCTATTTCTCTGTTTAATTCTTTCTTAAACTTTGGTCGTTAACAAACTTCACTTGACAGAAAGTTTTCTGCTTGGATGTTGTCTTGAATGTCCCTTAAAATATAACAGAAAAAGATTTCGAAAATATGTCGCGTTAGACATTTACTTAAATGGAAAAAAATCGCAGAAGATAAAATTTTATTTCTATAATTTCAGCACGTTTAAAGATGATAGCGGACAGCTCCGGCAGTTGACAGAATTCCAATTTCAGTTTCGCTGCACTCCGAACTAAAATTTAGAAAGATTAAATCTCCTTCTTTGGTTTGCTTGACAGCAAAAATTAGACTTTTTCCACCTCTGCGAAAAATCGTTAGGATACTTATCGCTTTGAAGTGAAACAATTTTAACATCAACTACGACAAAAACATTAACAGCATATTAGCTCTACTAGAGATTCTTCATTCATTCGCGTGATGTGTTTCCTTAGAGTTAAATAGAAAAATTAATTTTTATTTGTCTGTATTACGTCCCTTTTTTTAATTCTCTTTTATATCTTGGGCTATTTCAAACAATATTCAACATTTATATTGGCAAGGTAAAAAGTTTCGGTTTTCGGCCCTAGCAACTCCCGTGAGGGTCGTAGATAACCTTTACGTTTGAGGTGCCTAGGAACGTTAAAAAACTTCCATTGACATAAACTCTTCCGTTTGGATGTCCCTTTGGATGTCTCTTAATATAAAACAAAAAAACATTTGGGAAAGATGTCGCATTAGACGTTAACTTAAATGGAAAAAAATTGTAGAATATAAAATTTTATTTCTCTAATTCCTGTTCGCTTAAAGCTAATAGCGGACAGAGACAGCTACCGGCAGTTGACAGAATTCCAATTTCAGTTACGTCGCACCCCGAACAACAATTTAGAAACACTAAATCTCCCCCATTGGATCGCTTGACAGCAAAAATTAGAGTTTCTCCACCCCTGCGAAAAATCGTCAAGACCTCATTGATTTGATGGTTATCAGTACAAACGCGGAACGTTTTGGCCTTTATTACATTTTCACGACGGCGAATTAAAATCTCGTAAACTGAAACAAATTAAACATTAACTACAACAAATACAGTTTTTTTTTCTTTATTTATACTGGGACTTTCCATCCAATCAGAATCAATCGCCCAGTTTCGCAAAGATTTTAGCAAGGTTAAAGCATTTTTAAACAAACACAAACAACCAAGTACCCAGCCAGGAATCGAACTTAGACCGTCGGTGTGGGACATTATTGCTACCACTACACCACGACGGCGACACTACTTACAACAAATACTGTAAAGAAAAGAGTTGTTAAACAGGATTATCTAACATCTAGTAGAGACCCTCCATTCATTTGATTGATGTACTTCCTGGTATTAACATCTGTTTCTTATATATTTCAGTTTTAATTGGAAAACCGATTTTAAGAAATTGATAGATATACCATTCTTATGTCTGTTTTCTTTTGATTCTGTCTTAAAATATGGACTATTTCAAAACAATAATTCACATTTTTTCGACTATCGTAGATAACTTTTGTTTGAAGTGAGTAGGATAAAATAACATTTCGGAAAGATGTAGCTTCACATCAAAACTTAGAGTTTTTTCACCCTTGCAAAAAATCATCAGGATACTTATCGATTTGATTGCTATCAGTACTAATGGGTTACATTTTTGCCTTTATTACATTCTCACGAAAGCGAAATAAAACCTCGTAAATTGAAACAAAATGAACATCATGTTAAACAAGTACATGATAAAAAAAGTTTTTAAGCGATAGCATTATTTAATCTCTACGATAGTCAACTACATCAACTCTTATTGCCCTTCTTCTCTTGCGTAATCCAGCTTTTCATTAAAAACTGTTTTTAAAATATAGATAGATGTACTAGTTATTTTCTTTTTTATTATTTCCTAGGACATTTGTTAATGGTTTTAATATTTGATATTGAAAATACTTAAAATTTTGTAACAACAACAAAGTAAAACTGATAAACAGAATAGATTACGAACCACAAAAATAGCCGGTATATGTAGCTATGTTTTTGGCGCTCTGCACCTCGAATATTTTACTTTCAGTTTGTTTTTAGTTTTTGAATTCGAAGGTATTTACTTTTAAAACATAATAAAACTTTGTCAAAAAATATAGTTTATCTTCTTCTATAATACAATTGTTGTTATTTATACATTAGTTTACTGTAGCTCCTTCGGTATTTGCATCTCAGACGCGACGGATTTTTGGTCACGTGATTACAGATTAGTCTGAGCAAATTGGATTTAACGAACGATTCGAATTAAATCGATCAAATTTTTATAAATGGTTATAACTTTAAATATAACCAAAAATATGTACAGTATAATGTTGACAAAATTTTCCTGTGATTCCGAAATTTATATAATTTGTTTTATTTAACATCAAATAATTCAATTTCAATCATTTTGCATAAAAAAATTATTTTTGTAAACGAAACAAATACCCAAAATAACGTCACAATCTCGGATTAATCTGTTTTGTCGGTCAAAATGCACGGAGCAACCAGATTTCCGTCCGACTACTCTGAGCAGAATTACCAAACGTTTCAGATCTACCTCCCTCAGATCTAGATGGAAAAAACGAACGATTTCGATCAAAAAGATTGATCCGACGTAAATACCGAACGCAACTTTTAAAAAAGTAACAAGTTCAAATTTTGACGACAAATTGTTGATAAGTATTACCAACCTGCAGGTACCAACCATTTGTTATTTAAAACAAAATATCCCAACAAGAGCTTCTTGCCTGGTGTAAAACAATTGTCAAAATTTAATGAGAACCTCTAAGTTCCACTGCCCTTTGAGTCTTATCCAGGAACATTATAGATTCTAACGGAAATTCTAACAGGACACTGCACCCATATCTGCACAAAATGTAAATAATCACCAATCTTCTGTCAGGAAATATTTAGGCCAGCAATTGTCCCAAACAGTGTCCTTAGGAAAAATGTTAAAAGGGTAAAAGAACAGTGGTATTTCTGATTAACCTGATCTGAAAATCAAATTAGCCAGGGTTAGTGGTTTGAGATTGTCGGGTCTGTCAATAAAAGGGTCAAAATTTCACTTAATTACCCTTTCAGAATATATTAGGTTTTGCCTGACAGCGTAGTGGTTTATTTTAAATAAAGTTTAAAATTTAGATAGGCTACTTATTAAGTTACGCTAATGCCCTGGTTTTTTTACTGTTTTGATTTATATTGTATTGACGTACCATACCATTAAATCTCCAGAGCTTAAATTGTAACAGCCAGTACTTCATTTATAAATGTCAATCCATCTGTCTATCTATTTACCCTTCCTCGATCCACCTTTGGACATAGACCTCCCCCAATATCTTCCACTCTTCCCTGTCATTGATGCTTCTGCTTTTGTTACTTTATAAACGTTTCATTTTGTAACTGTCTGAGCTAACAATAGGTATGTACATAAAAAAAATGGAACTTTAATAAACAAAACTAAGACGGAACATTCCATACTAATGTGAAACCAAGGACAAATTAATATTCCAACTTTAACAAACCCATTTTTTCCGTGTTTTAACTAACAGCGGCAGTGTAAGTAGTTATGTTGATTAATCTATAATTCGAAATTAAAAAACTTAAATTTTGTATATAAAACCCAGGGAATTTCCATTAACAGCAGCCTTAAAATATTTGCGTTTTTAAATTTTAGAGCTTCTCTTCTGGATTATAAGATTTTAACGCTACTGTACACTATTTTTGAAAAAGAATATAAAAGTAGCATAGCTTTTTAATCAGCAAAGTTTTGGCGTAGCTGCGTCACAGTGGAAATTACCTAATATCAGTGAGGTCCTTGTTAATCTGTAGGGTAGGTCCAAGTATACATTTTGTACCTACGCTACTGCAAAATTATTTTAATTATTTATTTATTTAGAAGGCGCTTATAAATGTACAATTAACTGATCTGAGCGACATAACCCTTTCCAACCAAATGAGACTTAGAATGCCTATGTATGGTGGAAAAGGCCGTTTTGTTCTTATTTTTGTATATAAACTATCAATATTGAATTTATTTTAAACTTAATTAATATCAACCATAAAACTATAAAAATTAAATTAATACGAAATAGTTTAGGTTTAAAGCGTTCAGCAGTAATTTTGAGATTGTTGTCTATAATCCAGTTTATGAGTTTTCGTTTTGTATTTATGTAGGGCAATTTTTTAAACTCAGTGGGTACTTTGTTGTATGAAATTGGTCCTGTATATTTTACAAGTTTTTGTGTTGATGTATAATTAAGTAAGGAATACTTAATTTGTTTTCCGATGTTTTTCTTGTCCCCATATTGTGATTTATAAAGTTTTTACAATAACCTCTTATCTTCATTAGCTTAATTACCATTTTTGTATAGAGATGGATTAGATGGAGTAATTTAGTATACTTCTAAAAATCAACTCAGAAGGATACCACTAATTTTTGAATAGAATAACTTTCATTATATACCTCTGAGTGACACTTAGGGGGTGGATTGCATTCTCATATCGATGAGTGCAGTACCTCGTAAAGTAAAAACTTTTTCGATCTTGATTTTTTGGCATCATTGTGATCGTGACAGGTCGTGCTGTCTATTGAGGTCGTAAAAAATTCTCCAACACTAAAGGAAATAATTTCGTTAGTAAAAGTTTTAAAAAAAATTATCTCTTATTGCAATCAGCTGCAGTTTTTTGCTTCTCATGTAAAGTTTTTAAAAATGTTCTTACGAGCAACTGCACTTGGACCCTCGATATCCATTTCCCCATATTTTCAATTTATAGCATAGGAGTGATTGGTCTTCGGCCATATACACCTTATTTCTTATTTTTCGATGAGTTATTTGTCTTAGTTGGTAGAACTTATTTACTATTTTCCTTGTTTTGTTGTTTAGTGATATGGTCTTGCCAGTTTAAGTGTTGATCGAATATTACTTCGAGGTATTTTATGCTTTTTGTTTGGATCACTTTATCTGTGCACTGGCATGATGCGCAGTCACAATGTTTTTGATGAATAGTGAGAGATGTAGTGTTCTACTTTTTTTATAGCATTCTCCACTTTGTAGTGTGCATTTGCCCATCTTGCGCGTTCCACTATGATAAGCGTCTCTTCTATCTATATATTAATTCTTTTTTATCTGTTATTAAGGTGATATCGTCAGCATAAGTGGTTTAAGTATTGTTCGTTTACTTTGATGCCTATTTCTTGCCAATATAAAATATGCGTATCATAAGCAAAACATATAATTGTGACACCATCCAGGATTCTCGCGATTTGTTCAAGATATACTAAAAGGAGCACCGGGCCAAGCACCGTACCCTGTGGTACCCCATACTCCATTTTATCTTTATTTCTTGTCGAATTTCCTATTTTTGATTCCTCTAATTAATCATATATCAGTGATGTCAGAGGAGAAGTAGTAAAATTAAAATGGAAATTTGTTTGGTCATAATATCAGACAGAAAGACGATCGATGGAACAAATGTATTGTAAACTGTAGACCTTGGGTAAATAAATTAATTAGGAAAGAAGACCTTAAAATGAGATGAGCGGATGACTTGAAGAATCACGCGTAAAATAGATGGATGAACACGGCGACAGACAGAGAAGAGTGAAAGCTATTGGGGGAGGCCTATGTCCAATGAAGGATTAAAGATGGCTAAATAGATAGAAAGATCGAATTGAAGAACATTCCTTCCTATAGTTTGAACAAATTGGCACGTCGTTAGTTTAGGTTTCAAGTTAAGGCCCCATGCTAATTACGCATTTAACGCGTCCTTGGTTAGCCAACCCAGAAATATTGGGGTCCCATAAGGTGCTTTCTGGCCCCTTCTAGAGGGCTGGATAATAAATCACCGCAAAATTCTCAATGATTCTTGGGGAGACGTCTTCAGATATGGTCTCACCCCTAATTTCTGCATGCGCCCATGTCTGGGTATGGTACATACAGTCAGACGCCACGGTTGTTGTGTTCTTATCTCCTATTGT
This sequence comes from Aspidapion aeneum, assembly GCA_963576565.1. Lineage (NCBI taxonomy): Eukaryota > Metazoa > Arthropoda > Insecta > Coleoptera > Brentidae > Aspidapion > Aspidapion aeneum. The sequence continues at coordinate 15,556,058 of OY755045.1, read as the reverse complement.
CTGTAAAGCAGCCCTTTAAGACATGTTAGTATACACTAATGACAGCGAGGTTCAAGAAGCTAATCAACCAGTGTGTTACCCCTATGAAGCATTCTTATTCGGTATGAAATTGACGTCAGAACTTTGCTTAGCCAAAATCTCCTTTTAGGTATAAGATTTAATACACTTTGGAAAAATGTCAGATCTCACCAACAAACCCCATTAAGTTGATGAGAGGCATAAAGGTGAATAGACTGGTTTTGAACTAAGTTAGACTGTGCAAAGTGTCGGCGTGACGGTATACAACAGCTATTACATTTTTTACTTTTATTACACGGATTATATCTTACTTTTATAAAAGAATTTTATATTACCAACAGTTTTTAATGAGCGCTTTGGATTACCAGTAATAAACAGACTCCAAGAAGAGCGGCTTTATTTAAAAAATAAGTTTTAAAGTTTTTAATTACGAATTTAGATACTAAAACAAAACAGGAACTGCCTGCGATTTGTTGGCGTGATTGGGAGTTACCATCCATATTCCTGAATGGTAATTTGCTGTTATTTTAACGGGTATCTTTTTAAAGCAATGGCATAACTAATTTAATAAGAAAACAAAACTTATTAAGTTAATAGCAACTGTCATTGATTGAATGGGACCTGTCATTAATTTAAAAGAAAAAATTGGTTTTAAAACAATACTGTACTGTACGACACCGGCTTGAAAAAACGAAAACCGCAAAACATGGTTTTGCAAAAATAAGGAAGTGGTTCCGCCTACCTCCAAAATGGTAAACATTTGGCTGCCGCCTACCTACACAGCGGGTGGTTGAAAAAACTACTGAAAAGTGAAGAGTGAGAGTTGTAATGGTTAAGTGTGGGGATACATCAAGTAGAGAGAGGGTTTTCCCTTCAAAGTGATTGGCTATAGAAAAACTATGAGATTAGCAAGTGTTGTCTATAAAATAATGTAATTTTATTTCTGTATACGTTTGGGTTTACTTGTTTAGCTCATTAGCTAGAATGTAAAGTAAACTTTAGGATTATTAGAAATGCCACTGACTTGGCTACTCCAAGCTCTTCAAAGAGGGGATAATAAATTACTTAGGTCTAACCTACCATTAATAAAATCCCTAATTTTGAGGAGACAAGTCGATATTCTAAGTTTTGTTGAATTTAAACTAAAACCTCTAAACTAATTTTCACTAAAGAAACATAAGATTTTTCTATTTGAAGAATATTTTGCAGTTTGTTATTTTGGTAAGTGAAAGTATTTATTTTAATATTTTGGGCCTTGTTAGTTTTATAGGTCAAAAAAAGTCTTGCAACAATTTGAAAATTGCAACATGGTTTCATTTTGTATTCATTAAATTAGTACCGTTTTTAAAACGTTAAGGGCTCGATTTAAAATAAAATCGTACGTCGACGATAATACCTGTCATTTAGGAATATCAATGGCAAATACTATTCACGTCATTTCAGCTTTTTTTCTGGAGTTGTTAAATTTTAAGAATTTTGAGTAAAGACACCGCGTTTAGGTGTCTACATTGGAACTTTTCAGAAAGCGCTAAGCATCCACACCTTGATGCGATTGAAAAGACAAGTGATTCCATACTTTTATATAATCTCAAATTCCAGCAAGCTAATGCAGCTCCAGTTGCTGTGTATACCAAGGTCGTAAAAGAAAGCCTAAATGTTCAATGAAACCACTTACAGCTAGTTATAAATCTGGTCAGTGCACTGAGCTGTAAGACCCAGAGCATTCTATCTCATACTGGCAAGATCTAATTAATGGTAAACACCTCCTCACTTAGAAAAAAGCTTGCTAGAACAAAACTGACCTATATATACACCATAGAAACTCCCGCTGATTCATTTTCCCGTAAAAAAAAAGGTATTGTACTTAAGTTCACCTGCAAAAGTGACACCCCACCTCACAGGCATCAGAGATAGCTTTTTAAAATTTGGTAAGCCCACATATCACCTCACCTCACGAACAGTAATAAATAAAGCTGGTAAAGCTTAGGAAGTTTTAAGTGAGATATTCAACGAGTTTCTAATATTCTGTGGACTCACATACACCCTTTTATCAAGCTATAAAAGGCTTAAATCTTTTACATACACAACGATTTTAACAGTTCTGTACTGAATGAATAAACAATGGAAGACAACAATAAAGGCCCATACTAAATGAATCAACAATGAGAGACAACAATGAACACGTGAACGTAATACCTACAATATATTATTTGAACTGGAAATTTCAGACTTTATAATGATGCCAATTATCCCTGCTGTTTGAACAGTATTAACTATGGGCCCTGCTATCGCGTATACAGCATTATATCGCCAGCCAACATACCAAGGTATTTGCTAAGCAGGGAATATCAAACCAACCCCAATTTGTTCAGTTTGCCTTTTTCTTCAAGTGTACAATTGTATCAAAGGGAATTCTTGCATAAGAGACCCTGACTAATTTCTTGCCAAAGTCCAGCCCTGGTTGTGTCCGATTCCTAGGGACTAAAACCGCTCAATTATGACTTCAAGACACCTGATGGCAAGTCACAGTCATTGCACTTTAGCCATTACTGACTTATTGTGTACCCTCTTTTTTTAGCCTAGCCACTCCATTAGTTTTGTCCCTTCTACAAGTTTGTATAGGTCGTCAAAGGAGTAATTCGGTTCGGTTTGGTGCGACCCTTGTCCTTATTTCAATGCTTTTAATTGCCCTGAATTCCTCTGTTTCTTGGCACCTATAATAATTTTAAGTAACCTTCGGGTATATAAGCGCTTTAAAGTTTGCCTGGCTATTTAAGTATACAGATATGGTTTCACTAAAGTATCCCATTCTATTGTTCTCTCTTGCGCATTCTAGGACTGCAAAGACTTCCGCTTAGTATAATGTCGGGTATTTTTCCAGTGAAAAGTGATCTTTTCAGGCCTTCCCCGAATATTCCTGCCGCACTACTTTCATTAGTTTTCGGTCCGTCTGTAGACGAGATCACTTCTTCCTTTGGGAGCGGGTTTTTTTTTTAATTTGTTTTATCTGATCTGATCTTCTGTGTAGGCTTGGTAGATTTAGAGGCCGGTTTTTTCTATAATCCATTCTTGATAGTAAGTACACAGTGTTCTGAAGACGACAGTGTTCGATCTTTGCCTCTTCCTTTATCACCAAGTGAAGTGGTCAAATTTCTAAGAGTACTTTCATCGCTGTTCCACTGGACCGCAAAAGGGAACCTCCACTTAACAATATTAAAACTAAATACATCAAAACATTTAGAAAACAGGATTAGAATGACCAAAACACGCCCTTAGATATAAATTAGGCTGAATCTTGATCAAATTGGCATAACTTTTTTAATCTGTAGTTACATATCTACGTTGACTAGCTGAAAAAAGCACTGTACCTACACACCTGACCAAAACGTACGTTACGTAAAAAAGACGTGCCATGGCTATTAGTTCCTATTACGAAATGGCAACCCCTTCACTTTGACTCTAGGGGTCCATTTCCCCAGGCACACTGACATCTGACATTTTGCAATGATAATGTTGTGAGAACTGGGTCAAGTAACTGTAAGCCCTTAATTCTGCTCAGATAGTGATCCCTGTCCCATTTCGATGTAAGCTTTAGTAAGATAATATTGTCTTAGACGGGAAGGATATTTGGAGGTGATTCTATTTGAGAACAAGGGGTCGGAATAAGCCAGGTAAATCATTATACGCAGCAATAAGCCGAATACGCATTATATACCTCGCTCTTGAAAATATCAGTTTATATCTTGGTGCAATTGCCATATGGGCCCTCACAAAAGAATTAAGGTTTATCTTCGATTTTCTTAAAATAGCACTGTAAATTTGAATAAAATATTGGCAAATCAAGAATGGACTGCGTTGTCAAAGATGTTAGTGGCCAAAGGAAGCAATCGACGGGTGGTTTTTATGATCTAGGGGAAATTAATTAAAACAATGACACAAATATATTTTTATTTTGTTTATAGTTTCGAAACAGCTTCTATATTTTATATTAAATATTTTTTAGAAATATAGTATAGCAATCTTGATATACACTTATTATTTAACAAACGTGCATCTTATATTGCAATTTTATATACGGAAAATCAAAGCGTTCTCGAAAAATTACAGATTTTAAAAAATAAAGCAATGAGGATAATTTTAAATGCAAATAAATATACAAAAATTACTCTTATGTTATCAAAATTGAAATGGTTAAATGTAAAAAATTTCACATTTTATTTAGTTTGTATTTTTATCTATAAAATTCAACATAATTTACTTCCAGAAAATTTTAAATCATTTATTACTATAAACTTAGAACAACATTCATATTTGACTCGAAATAATCCAAATTTTTACGTTGATAATTGCAGATCTAATTTAAAATTTAATTCAATTTTCTATAAAGGGCTTTAAGAATTTAATATCTATATCTTTATTTAAAAAATCTTTAAAATGTTACCTTTTTAAACAACAACAATTTAATTTAGTTTAATTTTAAATATTTTATACATAGTAGCAAAATGCTAAATAAAATATATTACTTACTACTACTACTACTACGTGGAATTTCGTTCCCGTGAATTTAAAAATCAAACAAATTTCGTGGCTAATCGGGCAAAAAAGGAGATTTTGTTTCTCTCATATATTTTTCCGGGTAAAAATGCAATATGCATTGATCCGGCCTGAAAGACAGAAGAGCTGTCGTAGGTCACGGACTATAGTTTGTTTTCTTTTGTTTGTATTCGATCTTTTCATTGATCGATATGTATAGCAATTTTTCGTCTGCTTTTGTTTTTTTTTTCTCACTATTTACTTATGATTAGAGACAGAACCGTCTAATTAACTTCGCAAGAATTGTCAAATTGACCAAGCAGTGTTCTGAGGAGTCCCATAAGGACGAAACTGTTAACTGTCAACACTTATTAGGTGTCCATTAGATCTTGGACCCCCGTGAGGTTAAGCTTAGCTACCCACGGAAAAATATATCAGAGAAACAAAAACTCCATTTTTGCCCGATTAGCCACGAAACTTGTTTGATTTTTAAATTCACGGGTACGAAAATCCACGTTGGCTTAAAAATTCCGTTGATTGACGCCCACGTGTCTTGATGACGGGTAAAAATGCAATATGCGTTGATGCGGCCTGAAAGACAGAAGAGCTGTCGTAGGTCACGGACTATAGTTTGTTGTCTTTTGTTTGTATTCGATCTTTTCATTGATCGATATGTATAGCAGTTTTTCGCCTGCTTTTGTTTTTTTATTTCTCTCGGATCTCGGTGGATGGCGCTTCTTGCGATAGTTTTCTTACTATTTACTTATGATTAGAGACAAAACCGTCTAATTATTTTCGCAAGAATTGTCAAATTGACCAAGCAGTCTTCTGAGGAGTCCCATAAGGACGAAAAAGTTAACACTTATTAGGTGTCCATTAGATCTCGGACCCCCGTGAGGTTAAGTTTAGCTACCCACGGAAGAATGTATGAGAGAAACAAAAACTTCTTTTTTGCCCGATTAGCCACGAAACTTGTTTGATTTTTAAATTCACGGGTACGAAATTCCACGTTGGTTAGTATTATTTGGCTTAAAAATTCCGTTGATTGACGCTCACGTGTTTTGATGACGGGTAAAAATGCAATATGCGTTGATCCGGCCTTAAAGACAGAAGAGCTGTCGTAGGTCATGAACTATAGTTTGTTTTCGTTTCTTTGTATTCGATCTTTTCATTGATCGATACTGTCAACACTTATTAGGTGTCCATTAGATCTTGGACCCCCGTGAGGTTAAGCTTAGCTACCCACAGAAAAATATATAAGAGAAACAAAAACCCCTTTTTTGCCCGATTAGCCACAAAACTTGTTTGATTCTTATTATTTAAGTTAGGAAAAAATATTGGTTCGGTTCGGCAAAATGCATTGACCCGACCTGAGGGACAAATTATGTCACGGTCATGAGTACTTTTTTTCGTTTCATCTGCCTGCTTTTATTTTTACTCTGGTAGTTTATTTTGTATTTGTAGATGTCGCCACTATGTGAAAGCAAACGGTATCGTAGGCTTTATTTCTCTTACCAAAATCGTAGGATGAGATTCATATACCGTCTCTGTAGCTTTACAAAAGTGTCACATTTACCATGCAGTGTTCTGAAGGATGAAACAGTTAACTGTCAACACTTGATAGGTGTTCATTAGATCTTGGACCCCCGTGGGTGTACAGCTTTCGAGCTGCGCACGGAAAAATACAAAAGAAACAAAATCTTTCTATGTCCGATTAGCCACGAAAAAATTTTTGTCAAAAATAATAAAGTCTTTAGTAGCCGTGGTGGCTCAGTGCGTTCGCGCATTGAACACAAGTGATTTAAGGAATATCGCTTGCTACAGTGGCGGGTTCAATCCCCGTCGGTTGTCCAGGTCGGGTGCAGCAGACATTTATAGGATTCCTGGGGAGAAGTATCCCTAAAATAGTGACTACAATGGTTGTGATTATAGACAGCACAAGTAGAGAGCATACAAAAATATATATCACGGTACATGTCCGGCATGGCCTGGTAGCCGAGGACAAAAAACAAAGTGATAAAAAAAAATAAAGTCTTTAAAAGTTATCTACTGTTTTATTTCAGCTGTTTGAATGTGCAAAACTTAAAAGTTAACTCTTAATGAATGAATAACAAAACCATAAACAATTGGTAAAGAAGTTCAGAGCCAGGATGTATTTTGTTCCAAATTGGCAAAACAAATTAATCTATCGGAACGCAAAACAAATGTACGTATTTTGTTTTGATATCATCCCAGCTCGTGGGTCAAATTTATTTTAACAAGCTTGAGGCCGTTTAGCCAAGACCACTAATGTAAACGTTGTGCGGCTGTCAACAAAAACACACGGTAAAAAATTTTATCTACAATGAAAACACGTTCTTTTCTTGAATACACCACACCTTAAAACAATTTGTTTTGAATTAAAATATTTCTCTTTAGTTCAACGCAGCATTTTTTCTTGAAATGAAACTTTATTTTTCTCCTTTAATTGTTTTGTTTCAGTATACTCCATTTTGTAATAAAGTCTTCATATACGTAATGTTTTGCTTCCAGAAAAATACCATGCCTTAGATTAATTCAGTTCCAATTTATAATCAAACAATTTCTGTTTCACATTAAAATAAAGAGGCAAGACATTTTTTGTGCTAAATCAAGGAAATAATCTCTTAATGAATAGGAATGCACAAATTATTTTACTTCAAAGGAATTTTTTTTGATCTAAGACAATTTTTTTTACAGTGCACATACAAAAAATTACTTAAAATCAAAAAATGTTAATAAAAAAAGACCCAACTGCTAAATCTACTTGTACCTATAATGTACGGCATGCTTTAACGTTTAGTTTTGATGCCCAAAGCGCACTTACGAAATAGGGTGTTTGACACTAGTAAAAAATAAATATATATTTATTTTTAGATATCTCTTTAGGTCTTGGGAATGCTAAAAACAAACTTTTTTGTTTAATTTTTTTCTCAAATTCATAGTTCTTTTAATTAAATAAATGTATTGAATTCAAACAATTAGCCACGTGATTCAAAACAGGCGGTCTACCAATCAGCTGCAAGTGGCGTCACAAAACAGTAAACGCCTCGAACGAACCTATTTTCTGTGTTATTTTCTTATGGATGGTAATGTTTGCTTTGGTTTAAAGTGCGAATTATCGTCCTAAATTAGATATTATTTTGTGTTTTGCTTATAAAAAACATTTTCAATGGAAAATTAGATTTTGAGGTTGTTCACCCCTTGTATTAAACATAACCTTAAAAACGCCATCGTCATTTACGAAATAGTTATATATATTATAGACAACGTGAGAAAAATTAATAGAAACAATTTAGTTATACTCATATCAAAGTGATCTTCACAAATGTAAAGTGAAGATGTATCAGGTAAGGCCCTTGGGTCTCTTCGAGCAAGTTCTAGCCACTTTTTCCGTTCTTTTACTGCTGTAGGCACATGAATAAATAGTTTTTTAGGTGTTTTTATGCTAGTATTCGAACACGGAGGCACTACACACCACTTATAGGACATTTTTTTACAAAAAAAACAGTAAAAACACAGACCAAAAACAAATAAACACTTGAATGCCGTGTATCTGTCCGTGAGTTTACTGCGCTGTGACGTCATTGCAACGCCATGCTAGAAATGAGCGTTTTAGCGGCAAATTCAAATCGGAAATTAGAAAACTTGATTTTAAATTTAGGCATGATAAAATATACTATTTTAATAATTTTTCGTAGCAAATTAGGGATCGATGTATCATTCTAACCTCTTTTCTAAAATTTGTCAAATACCCTATTCTTATTTAGCTTTTTAGAATGCGCTCTGCGTTGTAATAACGCCATTATCAAATCAAAACAGCAATGTTTTTACGTCATTTTCAATTAAATTTTATGTTGATTTTTACCAACGTCAAAATCACTTAAGGTTTGCACCTTTTCTACACGAATTTTAAAACGCGACTTGCATGGCGTTTCTACCAATTATTTTTGAGATTTTCCTAGAAGCATCATCACCTATTGGCGATATTTTTTACTTCGACGGAATCTATCTGGTAGTGCTTTGGCCTCTAAACTCCAAAAACTAGTTAATGAACTGATCCCTGATCCTTCGTGATCATGACGCATCAGTTATTAATCTAATAAAGAAACATTAATATTTTGTGAAAGTGTTTACTGTTGAAAAATTGAGATTTTGTCTTGCCTTGAGCGCCGTCTTTTAAAATTGTCTTAAAATGTTGTAGTTTTAAACTAGTAAACTTTTAGAACTTTCTTTCGCGTCACTTTGGTTTAAAAAAAAAGTTATAAGAAAAAAACGTGACAAAAAAGACGCAGATGGTTATTACTTTTATCAAGTCTTTATCTAGAGGGCTATGAGAACAGGCTTTCGCGCCTGTTTTTGATTAAAAACATATAGAGAAAAAACGTGACAAAATAATACGCAAAAAGTTACTAGGTTTGAGACGTCTTAAGACTAGTGGTGTTTGGGAACATGTTGTGGAGCACTTTTCAAATGTGAATTTGGCACATGAGAATAACAAGGGTAAAACATACGCTATATACAGAGCACCAGAAACTTCAGCAAAAATTATATTGTTATTGCTTGATTCCTTTTTCATTACATGGTTCATTCAACCTTGTTTTTCTTTAATTTAACGTTGATTTGATTTTTGTTCTATGTGGGTGCAGACGAATCAAAATGCCTAATTTTAAGTGTTGTGTAACCAAGATTTATTTTACAATTTATTATTTCTGGAATAACTTTATTTAAGAATTTTCTAAAGGTAGATGAAAGCAAACAAATTAATAAAAATATAAAGTTTAATGAACTTTAACAAGCCAGAGGCCGTTTTGGCAAAACGCGATGGGCAGTTCGCTTCATGGTAATAAAATTTAAACTCAATATTGTTTGCTGCCATTCGGGCCTCTAAATCATCCAAAATCGATTTGAACTTTGTATATGGCACATCGCTGTGCCAAAAAATATTAAAAAATATTTTTATTTTTATCTCACACGTTGTAGTGTGAAATATGGTGATCGTACCAAAAATAAGAAAAAAAAGTTGATTTGATTTCAAAATACTCTGCCAATTTATAGTCACCTATCTTCCAGCTGGGGACATGTCTGATTGGAGATTCTTTCCAAGGGTAAATCACTAAACAAACAAACTATAATGTATTTTTAATATTTACTCACAGTTGTCTTTAATATATTACAACACGTAGGTCATATTTTTAGTAAAACTATAATTCTTAAAATGAACCTCTTGTTTTTGGTTGTGTGCGGTGGATGTTATTTATTTTAAGGTGGGACCATCTGAAGCCAAAACCCAATCTAGATACTAAATTTCATCTAAGACAGAAGTAATATTTTATCAGAACTCTAATTTTTGAAGTCTGACCTCACACCTATTTTTCGGCTAATACTGGATTAAACCAGAGAATACTTTTTATATTAAAAATGATTCAGCATTCTATTGTAGCAAGTATATTATTTTTTGAATCTCAATCGTAATAATACAAAATCGTGCAGGTATAATACATTTAAAACAATGTGGCATCTAAAGAACCGGCTGTTTGTTTACATAACAATGCTTAAAATATTTAACTACGCCTATGTTTTGTTTACAGATAAGCTGTTTACTTACTTGTAAAATGACCGTTTATTTGGTACGGCATAGGATATTTTACATACCTCGCACTTTTTACCATATTGAATTCAACGCAAAAAAACAATAAAAAATCACAAAATCATAGGTTTTTAGCATGGATCACCTTTTAGTCCACAACGATTCAAAATACAATGACGGCCATCAACAACAAGTGACAGTACGTCATCGACCACGCCGTTGTTGGCGAGGTTGCCGCGCTGTTAATTTTTTCGAATGTTTAAAGGAATATTATTAAATTTTTTTAAAAAAATACGGTTAATTTAATTATGACTTTTTAGTTAACTTATCACATTATGTAAACGTGGCAATTTGGGTTCTTTTGCCCCCTGGCCCCTTTATAAATATTAGACTTAATCAATAAGAAAGCACGCTGCTTCTACGGGATTTACTGTTCGAAGGGGAAAACCAAACATACTAGAAAAAAATCCGAACACTTATCAAAGGATATAGAAATTCATTGTTAAATATTTTTAGACACACTACAAAAACATTTTTTCGAACCAAAAATTCTTTGCCAAAAAAGTTAAATTTTTTTTTTTTAATTTGTTTCCAATATATTTTTTCCGAAAAGCAACTTTTTTGAAAGAAAAAATCAAACGGAAATTTTTATGAAAACCATTTTTTTAACCAAAATTTTTTCAAAAATATTTTTTTTGAAAATTTATTTCCTTACCTAATGAACCTTCCCTTGACCTTTAAAAAAAATTTTGTGTCATCAAAATTGTATAATTTTTTAAATTTCTTTTTAAAAAGTTGTGTAAAAGAAAACAGTTGCTTTTCAAAATAAAGTAATATAATTTTTTATTTTTATTTTAAACAATTGAAAAAGGTGCTTTTCAAAAAAAGATAATTTCAAAACAAATAGTGAAATGAAATTTTGTTTTTCCTAAAAATATTAAAAACAAACTTTTCACGACCCCGAATGAACAATGAGTTGACACCGAAACGTGCGGAGAGACCTTCAATTTCATTATTGTCGCTTTTTAATGATAAAAAAATATTCGTCCCTCCTGCGGGGCAGGTTTGGCTTTCATAACAAACCCTGCTCATTAGCTTGTGTTTGTTTTTTAAACCCGTACGTAATTAAACCAAAATAGCTTCGAAGTTTTTTTTAGCGCACGTTTCAAATCATATGTTTAGTTACTTAAATATAAAGGATTTTTATTTTGCATCATTAGGGACCTTTTGTCTGCCCCAGTTTTTATACCGCACCCCCGCTAAAAAATAGTCACAACTCAAAAAACATTGTTTTGAGATAATCGCTGTCAAAGAATTTAGTTCATTAGAGAGATTCATTTTTCACTTACATGACAAATTACGAGTTAACATGTTATTTTATATCAACAGGAACCTATTAACTCAATGTAATTAGTGCAGTACGTTTCTCAGAAAAAATGATTTTTGTCGTTTTTAGTTAAAAAAAAGACAAAAACCCGATATTGTGACACTATTTTAGAACAAGGCATCATGACGTTGTAAATCGGGATGTCACGCAGGATGGTAAATAATATAAAAAAAGAAAACAAATAAAGAAGAAACTTTGTATTTATTTTTACAACGAGTTATAAAATGCTGAATAACAACTAGGAATGTGATTATTCTCTAATATATTTAAAAGATTTTTTCTAATTCTCCTTAATTCTAAGTACACTGAACAATTCGAAAAAAAATTAGGACACAAAAAAGAACAGTATTTTACTTGTTATATGGGTCAGATTTAACCAATAGTTCACAAGAAAACCTTCACAACACGAAATGTGACTCGGTTCGGTTCGGTTCGGTTTATATAGGATGAAACTCCACGTTCACGCTGTTATAAAGTCAAAAGTGACACTGTAAAGAAACGCATCCTCAGGTAAACTGGACAAAATAAAAGAGTCACATCGCCATTTCGCGGTGAATTGTCGAAACATAAATGTGACGCTTTTATGGAAGAAAGTACAAGTTATTTCGGTGATGGCGGCAGGTTTATCTCAATAACGGCGATTTTTGAGTTGTGACTCTTTTTCAGCGGGTGTGCGAGTATTATCCTCTATTTAAGACATGCGCATTTACTTGCTTTGAACTTTATCCCTCTAATGTACGGTAGTGGCGGTTGGCACCCTTAAAGGATCTAACCTGGCACCTAGGCCGCCTTTTTGGGCCCGTTGTGGACCATGTACGTACTGTGTTCGACTCAAATAATAATTTAAATACTAACTGGTATATAGAACCCAGTAGACTTCAAATTATATTTTAGGCCAGAAACTTAGTCATCATGATATACTACATAATGCCATGGTTCTAGCCTTAAACCACTGATGGGTCATAAACCTTTGACCTAATCAACAGGGTACAGAGAGCCACAATGTGCCGGCACCAGCTGCTAGCTCCAAATAGGCGCTACATATACCCTGTCCCAGGTGGTGATTTCCTGAATGGCCAGGCCACCGAATCCATTTTGTCAATCACCAGATTAACCCATCCCCTTTACCATAGATGTTATCTCGTGTGATCCCAAAGGTTACCAGTTTTCATTTTTCTTTCTGTTAACATACTAGTCAATGCTAGTCCGTTACCAGACTACCCATTTACCTTTTACGACAGGCCTAAGGTTTACCTTGGTGCTATTCTTTCCTCCGGACACCATACGGACCCAAAAAAACTTTATCCCTTAATAAAGGATAATGTTTGTCCATGACTTGTGGCCGAATATTGCAGACTTCATTTCCGACAGTACTGCCGTGAATATAATGATATGACAAAATATAATCTAAATTTAAAATATCTTTTATATCAGACAATTATTTTAAGAGCTACCAATGCAGAATAGTAGTAGTGATACGCGTGAAATTTCATACCCGTGAATTTAAAAATCAAACAAGTTTCATGTCTAATCGGGCAAAAAGGAGTTTTTTGTTTCCCTTATATTTTTCCGTGGGTAGCTTGAAAGCTTAACCTCACGGGGGTCCAAGATCTAATGGACACCTAATAAGTGTTGACAGTTAACCGTTTCGTCCTTATGGGACTCCTCAGAACACTGCTGGTCAAGTGACAAATCCTGCGAAGTTAATCAGACGGTTTTGTCTCTAATTAAATGTAATTAGTGAGCGAACTATAGCAAGAGGCGCCATCTACCGAGATACGAGAGAAACAAAAAACCAAAAGCAGGGAAAAACACTGCTATACAATGTCGATCAATGAAAAGATCGAATGCAAATAAAAGAAAACAACTATAGTCCGTGACCTAGGACAGTTCTTTGTCTTTTCAGGCCGGATCAACGCATTTTGCATTTTTACCCGTCATCAAGACAGTGAGCGTCAATCAACGGAATTTTTAAACCAAATAATACTAACAAACGTGAAATTTCATACCCGTGAATTTAAAAATCAAACAAGTTTCATGGCTAATCGGGCAAAAAGGAGTTTTTTGTTTCCCTTATATTTTTCCGTGGGTAGCTTGAAAGCTTAACCTCACGGGGGTCCAAGATCTAATGGACACCTAATAAGTGTTGACAGTTAATCGTTTCGTCCTTATGGGACTCCTCAGAACACTGCTGGTCAAGTGACAAATCTTGCGAAGTTAATCAGACGGTTTTGTCTCTAATTAAATGTAATTAGTGAGCGAACTATAGCAAGAGGCGCCATCTACCGAGATACGAGAGAAACAAAAAACCAAAAGCAGGGAAAAACACTGCTATACAATATCGATCAATGAAAAGATCGAATGCAAATAAAAGAAAACAAGCTGTCGTAGGTCACGGACTATAGTTGTTTTCTTTTATTTGCATTCGATCTTTTCATTGATCGATATTGTATAGCAGTGTTTTTCCCTGCTTTTGGTTTTTTGTTTCTCTCGTATCTCGGTAGATGGCGCCTCTTGCTATAGTTCGCTCACTAATTACATTTAATTAGAGACAAAACCGTCTGATTAACTGAATGCAAATAAAAGAAAACAACTATAGTCCGTGACCTACGACAGCTCTTTGTCTTTTCAGGCCGGATCAACGCATTTTGCATTTTTACCCGTCATCAAGACAGTGAGCGTCAATCAACGGAATTTTTAAGCCAAATAAGTTTCATGGCTAATCGGGCAAAAAGGAGTTTTTTGTTTCCTCCTCCTCCTCCCCTCAAGTGATAAATCTTGCGAAGTCTGATTAACTTCGCAAGATTTGTCACTTGACCAGCAGTATTCTGAGGAGTCCCATAAGGACGAAACGGTTAACTGTCAACACTTATTTGGTGTCCATTAGATCTTGGACCCCCGTGAGGTTAAGCTTTCAAGCTACCCACGGAAAAACATAAGGGAAACAAAAAACTCCTTTTTGCCCGATTAGCCATGAAACTTGTTTGAGTAGTAGTGATGTGGGGTAGGCTCTAGGCCTGGCGACTAGGCACATGAAGCGTCCTTTTCGCCAACCCTCGGGCATCCCGCCTACTGCGTTCTTTCTTTGCTAAGGAACCTACCCGTCTTCTGTACAAAGGCCAGAATATCGGGCCACCTTAGATTTAAAAGGTCCTCCTTCTCGAAGGTTTCCTCTTCAAATACCTCTCTTCGTGCCTCCTTATATGATTCATATGATGAGAGGAAATGCGCCGAGGTCTCGTCCTCGGCCCAGCATCGCTCGCACGTCGCGTCGGCCTTGACACTCATTTTCGCCAGGTATCCTTGTAGGACGCAATGTCCGGTTAGGACTCCCACTATGGCTCCCACGTCTCTTCGTGTTCTACGGAGCAGCCAGTCCCTATGGGCCTTGCTGTATCCTGTCACATACTTCTTCGTCTATCTGGCGTTTTCTGTGTGGGCCCATTTTTTTGGTATCTTTTTCTAGGCCCACTCTGTTAGGGCTGACCATTGCAGAAACTTATGTTTTATAAAAGCTGGTGGTTATGTGTTCTTTGGCAACAGTGTTCATCAACTAACCACAAAAAAGGACAAGAAGTACACAGTACTGGGAGTCCCATTTTAGGTCGTGTACAGAGTGTCCCATTTTTGAAGAAATTGAATGGAAAACACAGTTATTAAAAAAGAGGGACCTGGAGATTTCACATTACAGTCGTCAAATTTTAAAACTAGAAAAAAAAATTTTTTCTAGCCCTTGTAGTTTTAAACTACGAGGAAAAATTCAAAAATTTGGAATCCTAAAAATCCGTCATTAGGGAAAATATTTCTATACTATTATGTCGGTTTAGAACGTTTTTCTACATTGTCCGACGCCTATTTTCCACCTTCTTTGATCCTGACAATCTTCTTTCGTCAGATTTTTTTGACTCATTGATCTTTGGATTATATATATTATTATCTATAATCTTTGTTTGGATTGATTGTCATCCGTTATGCTTCGGTCGATTACCATTCTTTCTTTTATGATCTAATTTCTTATATGATCTGTTCTAGATATTCACATTGATCTTCTTATTGCATCCATTTCGACACTTTCCATTTTTGTTTTGTATTTTTCTGTTAAGCGACAAGTCTCTATTTCATACAACAGCGTGTTTTTTACCATTGTTTTATATAGGTTAAATTTTACATTCTTTTTTATCTCCCTGCTTTATAAAATACTGTTAAGACATCCAATAACCTTTTTTGCTTTTACTATTCTTTTTTCCAGTTCTTTACAATCTGTTCCTGTCTTATTAAATGTTACACCCAAGTATACATACTCATTGCATGGAGATATTGCTTGTTCATTATCTAGTTCTAACTCACTGGATTCGTTTCCAATACATAAGTACTGTGTCTTGTCCGCGTTCACTGTTTATCCCCACTTTAGGTATTCTTCCATTACCTTTCTCATCATATACTCCATGTCTTTCTATCATTAGCTACAATTACTTGGTCGTCAACAAACTGTAGTGTGTATATGATAAATCGGTCCTTAAGTTGTATTCCCATGCCGTGCACTTTCAGTCTCCAGGTTTTTAGAGGTACTGCGATATATAGTTTAAAAAAAGTGGGAGAGATTCCTTTGAAAGTCGATTTCCAGTTATAATTTTAGATTTTGACCATTTGTATAGGTATTTTATCGCTTTTATATATGTATGATTGATATTAGTTTCCTCTAATACTGTCCATAATTTTTCTACTGGAATGGTATCATATGCTTTTTGTAAGTCCACAAAGGTAACATAAGTCTCTATATTTCTGGCGCTCGTTTTCTCAATTACTTGTTTAAGACAAAAAACATTATCACTACAAGATCTGCCTGCATGAAACCCACGTTGCTCTTCTTCTTCTTGTTCATGAAAATCATTCTCTATTAGATCTCTAACAATCCTACCGTACAATCTACTTAGAGTAATGGTTACTGAAATTGGTCTGTAATAGTTGCAGTCTAGCTTGTTTCCTCTTTTATGTATTGAAGATATGAATGCAATTTTCCAATCAATGTCCGTTAAGGCATTGATTGATAATATATGTAAGATTTTCTAGTAGTTTCTCTGACCCATATATAAGCATTTCAGCATACATTCCCCCAGCTCTGCTAGCTTTTCCGGATTTAAGCTTTTTAATACTATTCCTTATGGTTTCTGTGGTTTAACGTCGCATTAATAATGGATAAAGATAAATGGATAACTAATGGAGTGCGTGCCAGAGGTCCCTATTGACTTGGGTCCTCACGTGTTTGTAACAAGAATAAGAACTAAATATTCAACGACAGTGGCGCGGTACATCACTTATATCCAATTATTAGCCGATATCCAAAAATAAATAAATAAAGTAGCGCTGTGTAAAGCATAAACGGAGCTATCACCTGCTTTCATCTGAGGATGGCCCAAGAAGTCCGAAATCCGTAATGGATTGGCATAGATCACTGTTCCTGCAACTTGCCAGGACGTGTTCCAAACAAGAATGATTTATACCCTTGTAACCGACGTTTGAGAAAGTGAAAACCAGATAGTTTTAACAAGTTCCCAACGAGAGCATCAAACCATTAGTATAATTCAATGCGGGTAGAGGTATTTTCCTTCGGAGTAGTTGTCTTTGCCGGTTTCACACAGCTTATGCTCTAATGCTCTACATGGAGCTATCGCTTGCATTTACCTAAGAATGGCCCAAGAAGGCCGAAACCGGTCGTGGATTGGCATGGATCACTGTTCCTGCAACTTGTTAGGACGTGTTCCAAACAAGGATGAATCGGTCCTTGTCACCCACGTTTGAGAAAGTAAAAATCACATAGTTTTAACATAAGCCATCAGTATAATTCAATGCCGGTAGTGGTATTTTCCCTCGGAATAGTTGTTTCTGTTTTACACGGAGCTACCGCCTGGATTCACATGAGTGTCGCCAAGGAATGCCGAAGCCGATCGTGGATTGGCATGAATCACTATTCCTGCAGCTGATCAGATGTTTCTAACAAGGATAATTCATATCCTTGTAACTAACGCTGTAGAAAATGTAAACCACATAGTTTTAACAAGTTTTCAACAAAAGCATCAAATCATCAGTACAATTCAATGCCAGTAGGGTTATTTTCCCTAGGAGCAGTTCTTTCTGTTAGTTTTACATATAAAGAATGCTAGTTGGGTCTAAAGCACTTAATGACAGGTGGTTCGTCCCGCCTTCCTTTTTGTAAATATGTTCTTTTTACTATAATTTACCAAATTGGTTCGAATTAGGCTATTTGGTGATTCACTAGAGCATTTTCTATTTTTTGTTTATTTAGTATTAATTAACTAATTAAGTACTTAAAATTACTGGGTTATTTGCATTTGAAACTCCCGCGGTTTTAGAGGCAAATATTACAATTTGCTATAATTAATTTACTTTACATAAAATGCATTTTGAATTACTAAGGTTCCTAGTTCCTTTAATATGGACCTTCGTAATCTCATTCCTTCCTACTTATTCCTTTTCTCCTACGCCTATGGATTAACGACGCCACTGGGCGCCATGTGGGAGAATGAACGCAGTAGCGATATCTGCTGCAGCATCACAGAGAACCGTTTCGCCTTCGAACGATAATACACGCGTGTTAGCGACTCTCCTACCACATTCATGTGGGGTGCAAAAAATACGGTTGAACAGCACGTCCTCCCATGAGTTCCACTTCCTGTATAAAAATGGTAAGTGAAAATGCATTATTTTTACCTTACATACATTTGTTTATTGCTACACTAACCTAGAAGGTAAACTAGACCATTTCAGAATCCCTTGTACCAGCTTAGCCTATGACCTTATTCCCTTAAAATTACAGTCCACATCTGACACCGTTAAATTCCAGACAACTCTCCTATCTGGACCACCAGGGAACCCCATTTTTGATCCTTAGCGACCCGGATTTCTGGAATCGTTTTTTTGCCTTTTTAGGTTAGTTTTTTTTACTGGTTTCAAATGCAAGAAAAACCCTTGTTTTTCCTAAATGCCTTTTTTACTGGTTTCAAATGCAAGAAAAACCCTTGTTTTTCTTACATGCCTACTTTAGAAAACCCCTAGGTTTCTAAAATACATTTTGCGATTTTTTTTTGTGTAAAAACAAATGCAAGAAAAACCCTTGTTTTTCTTACATGCCTACTTTAGAAAACCCCTAGGTTTCTAAAATACATTTTGCGATTTTTTTTTGTGTAAAAACAAATGCAAGAAAAACCCTTGTTTTTCTTACATGCCTACTTTAGAAAACCCCTAGGTTTCTAAAATACATTTTGCGATTTTTTTTGTGTAAAAATTAAATATTTTTAACAATAAATTTAGCCTTTTCATGCGAAAAACCAAACACAGATAAAATCTGTAAACTACTATGCTTTTTTTTTGTTTCGAATAAATCAAGTTTTTTCGTTTCTTTTTTGTAAAAAAAAAAACCGTATGGAATTTGGGTGTTTTTTTTGTTTGTCACTGGAAATAGTTTAAAATAGTGTCTGCAAAGTGCTATTATTTTAGCCGTTGTGCCTTCACATTTGTGGATTGCTATAATTATATCCAATTTGCTCGAAAAAAATCTCCACATTGCCATATTCATTTTTGCTTATTGCAAATTGCTATGACTATATCCGATTGCGGATGCTTTACTATATTCGTTTTTGCGTAAAAATTGCTATGAATATATCTATTTCTAATTTACTATTATAATATCTGTCTGCAAATGGCTATGATTGTATCCATTTTTTGCGTGCATAATAAATTTTGAAGGAAATTTAATTCTTAACTTGAGAATTTGTTTTCGTGTAAAGGCAGATAAATAGTTTTACCAAATTAAATGCTTTTGATTTGTAGGTATTTATTTTTAAATTTAATACATAGTAGGTACCTACTTATTTGAATTCGCGAGGCGAAGATAAAAAAACTTATACACAAGTTTTTTGTTATCATTAGTTTGCATCGGGTATTTTCTTTACTTTTGTGCGCTTATAGTTTGATTATTGTAATTAAACGTAGGACATTAATATTTATACAGGGTGTCCAAATTTTGATTTTTTTTTCAGTTTACCTAATTTTTGTCAATTATTTTTTGGATTTTTTTTTTAAATCATGTCTAGTTCGGATAAAATTTTAAAGGCTAAAGCCTTGCGCTATAGTGCGATTTCACAGCTAAATTTGATCATTGAATCCGCGACCCTCGCAAAAAATGACCCTGCCTATCACAGCGGCTTTAAAGTCAAATTTCGCACATTGTCAAAAATCAAAAAAGATTTTGAAAAGCACCATAATACTTTGTTGACGTTGGTAGCCTCTGATGAGGATCGCTTAGTAGTAGAAAACAAAGTGTCTATGGACTTTTGCAAACGCTGTGACGAGATTTCCACTATATTTTACGAACTTTTCGAACTACCCTTTGAAGAGGGAGGGCTTTTGAGCAGTACGATAAATCCCATGGGCAGTCCCTGTGCCTCCACAGACCAGCATGGTTTACTGCCTAGGATAAAAATACCTCTTTTTCAAGGGGAATTTAAGGAGTTTCCAACCTTTTTGCAAGCCTTTAATGCTACCGTGCACAATAATAGGTCGCTGGGAAACTTTGAAAAATTCAATTTGCTTTTTTCTAATTTAAAGGGCCCTGCCCTGGATGTCATTTCTGACATTCCTATCCTTGCTGAAAATTATTTAAATGCCTACCACACCTTGGTGGATAGGTATACAAATAAACGATTACAAGCTTACCTTCACTGGAAGGCAATTGAAGGCTTCTCTCCTCTTACTAAAGAGAATGCTACGAATTTGAGGAATTTGCTTGATTGTTTTTCGAAAAACTTAAGTGCTTTAAAAGTCATGGGTTTTAAAACGGAGTTTTGGGATTATATTATGGCACAAATGCTCTTGGATAGGTTGGACCCAACCACGCGCAAGGCATTTGAGCAAAATTATTGCTCCAATGAGATCCCCTCTTATGATAAAATTCGTGCTTTTGTTTCTAGCCATTGCATTGCGTTGGAACAAATACAACAAACTCAAGATTACTTAAAAAATAAAGATTTGTCAATTTCAAGTCAGAAAAATCAAGCAAAGTTTCAAAATCGATCTGCTTTGTTTGCTAATACTAAGAGAGCCTCCAAAAATGCCTCCCAGTCTCCAAATGGCCAAAGTGGCTTAAATAATACTCCAAACCCTCAAAAATTTTGTTTTCTCTGTAAAAGTGGCGATCATATAATATACAGATGTCCTAATTTTTTGGCGAAAACTCCCCAGCAACGTTTTGAGATTGTTAAACAACATAAAGCGTGTGTCAACTGTTTGGCCTCAAAGCATAATTTACCCCAGCAATGCAAATCAGAAAAAAGATGTTTACATTGTGGCCAATTTCATCACAGTCTCTTACATTTTTTTCCTATTAATTCTACACCTAGTTCTGCGAGTAGCCCCTCTACTTCTGCAGTGCAACCCCCGAGGAGCCCCGTGGCTACCGAATTTAATAGAACCACTAACACCATTGTTACTGGTATGTCTTTAAATGATCGCGAAGTACTTCTCTGTACCGCTTTAATACAAATACAGGATGTTTTTCAAAATTGGCACACAGTGCGCGCCATCTGTGACTCTGGTGCTCAATCTTCATTTATATCTAAGTCATGTGCTGATAGTTTGGGCCTTCCTAAATTTAATATCGCCATGACTCTACAAAGCTTAGATCGAATGACAACTTCGGCAAAATCTGGAATTAATTGCAATATATCCTCTTTGCGTGATAATAATTTTGTTTTTAATTTTGATGCGATAATACTCGATAAAATTTGTAGTGATTTACCTCATTCCTCATTTTCGATTAAAAGTTTTCCTTTTCTCGCCAACTTAGCACTAGCTGACCCAGGCTTTAATAAAAGCGATAAAATTGATTTATTGTTGGGCGGCGATGTGTACCCTTACATTTTGCTAGATGGTCGTTTGTCTACGGGACCCAACAACCCCGTCTGCATTAATACTATTTTTGGGTGGGGAATAATGGGCAATCTTTCACTTTCACCTTCAACTACAAATCAAATTAAAACATTTTTTACTACGTCAATGAACGATTCTTTTGTCAATTTAGATAAAAATCTACAACGATTTTGGCAAATAGATGACATACCTAATGTCAAGGCCATTGACCCCGAAGATGAGTTTTGCGAAAATTATTTTTTGAAAACTACCTCAAAAAATGAGGAGGGGAGATATATTGTATCTTTACCATTTAAAGTTACTGCTCCAGATTTTGGCGACACTCGATCCATTGCCGTACGTCGTTTTTTCTCCCTTGAGAAGAAATTGCTACAAAACCCTGATTTTTATGCTGCCTACAGCTCTGTTTTACAAGATTATTTAGATAATAATCATATGCAACCGGTTTCTGCACCTTTGCCGACCGAAATTTCAAATCATTTTTATATTGCACACCATGCGGTGTTTAAAAAAGATTCTACTAGCACCCCCCTGAGGGTGGTTTTTGATGCGAGCATGCACGCCCCTGGCAAAATCTCGCTCAACAACGCTGTTTATACTGGGCCCCCTTTACAAAGGGACTTACAAAAAATTTTATTACTTTATCGTTTGCATAAATTTTGCTTTTGTTGCGACATCCGTCAAATGTACAGGATGATTTTAGTTGACCCTAGTCAAACTAATTTTCAAAGAATAGTTTGGAGGTTTGATCCTAACCAGCCTATTCAAGACTTCGAAATAAATAGAGTTTTATTCGGGGTCTCTTGTAGCCCCTTTTTGGCTATCAGAACTTTGCTGCAACTTGCTAGAGAGCATGAGGACCTTCCTCTTGCCTCAAAAATCATTGAGGAGGCAGTTTTTGTCGATGATGTGATTTCGGGAAGTGATGACTTTTTTAAGGCCACTGAGATGAAAAATCAATTAATCGAGCTACTTAGCCGAGGTGGATTCGAATTGCGTAAATGGGCGAGCAATTGTCCCGAGTTACTATCCGATCTTCCTGAGTCACACATTTCGATGAAGGCTCTTTCTCTCGATTTAGATGCTGAAAATTCAACTTTGAAAATTCTCGGTTTAAATTGGAACCCTCATACTGATGAATTTTTTTATACTTTCGACTGTTCTCTCCAAACATGCACTAAAAGAACAATTTTAAGTAATTTGGCCCGCATTTACGACCCTCTGTCTTTTTTGGCGCCAATAGTTTTAATTTTAAAATTAATTGTTCAATACTGCTGGGCAGAAGACTTAAACTGGGACGACCCTGTCAGTCCGGAAATTGTTTTTAAATGGGAAAAATTTAAAAATGAATTAAAGTTTTTGCATTCTGTTAAAATTCCTCGTCAAATAATTTTGCCTAATGCTAGTCAAATCCAGCTAGTAGGATTTTGCGATAGTTCAGAACGGGCCTATTGTGCTGTCGCTTATATTCGAATTTTTTATTCTGATGGAAACATTAAAGTTTTTTTTGTTTGTAGTAAATCTAGAGTCGCACCGTTGCGTCGTAAACTAACTTTACCAAGACTAGAGCTTTTAGGAGCTGTTTTGTTGGCTAAATTAATGGATTTTTTACTAGAAACGTTCTCGGAAAAAATTAAATTTGATAAAATTCTTGCTTTTACTGATAGCACAGTGACCTTATCTTGGATTCAGGGATCTCCTCACAAATTTAAAACATTTGTTTCTAATAGAACTGCCTATATACAAGGAAGAATTAGCCCTGAGTTTTGGCATTATGTTCCTACTGAACAAAATCCTGCTGACTGCGGTACTAGGGAAATGTATCCCTCTGATTTACAAAGATTTTATTTTTGGTTAGAAGGGCCTTCTTTTCTAAACCAACCTACAAATACTTGGGATTTTATGACAGTTACTTACGATGGGAATGCAGTTTTGGAAGAACAGCGAAAAAATATTTTTAACGTTTTTACTTGCGAACAAACAGTTGAATATTATGTAAACAACTTGTTTGAAAAATACAGTTCTCTTTTTAAAATTAAGAGAATAGTTGCTTACTTTTTGCGAGGGTTACAAAAGTTTAAAAATCCCTCATACAATTTTGCTACTGATTACCTTACAAATCAGGATTACTACAAAGGCTTACTTTTTATTTCGAAATGCGTACAATCTTTTTCTTTCCAAAAAGAAATTGAATTACTAAAAGATAAGAAACAGCTTCCAAAAGCTTTTCAAAAATTATGTCCATTTTTGCATAATGAAAGCTACGATTTGCTTCGTGTTGGAGGCCGTTTATGCCATTCAAATTTATCATACGATAAAAAATTTCCAATTCTTTTGCCTTCTAGTGCAAAATTCACTGAATTACTGATTTTAGATTTGCATCGCAGCAATCTTCATTGTGGTATACAGACCACAACTTTTTTACTAATGCAAAACTTCTGGGTATTGTCTGCTAAAAAGGTAGTGAGAAAAGTTTTAAGTTCTTGCCATACTTGCTGGAAAACTAAACCTAACTCCCTTCAACCCCCTATGGGTAACCTACCGAAATTTAGAGTTTCCGAAGCAAAGGTGTTCGAAAATGTAGGTATAGATTTTTGTGGTCCGTTCACGATTACTCTTGGTCGGACCAGAGGTGCCAAAACCATGAAAGCATATGTCTGTTTATTTATCTGTTGCGCTGTTAAAGCCGTGCATTTAGAGTTAGTCTCTGATATGACATCAGAAGCCTTTCTGGCTGCTCTGCGCCGCTTCATAGCTAGAAGAGGACTATGCTCAAAGATCTCTTCAGACTGCGGGACCAACTTCGTGGCCTCTGAAAAATACTTGCGACAAATTTTTTCTGATTGCGTGAAGGGGGAAGGTATAGTTTGGTCTTTTAACCCACCTGCTGCTCCCCACATGGGAGGCATTTGGGAATCAAACATTAAATCTTTAAAGACTCATCTTCACAGGGTAGTTGGAAATCAAATACTCACCTATGAGGAATTAAATACGGTTTTAACCCAAGTTGAAGCCATAATGAACTCACGTCCTTTATGTGCCTTAAGCACCGATCCTACTGATCTGGCGGTCTTGACTCCTAATAATTTTTTAAATTTGAGGCCTCCAGGTACAATACCCGATCCAAACTACTGCGATATTGCATTAAACAGGCTGTCCAGGTGGCAACTGTTGCAAAGAATGCACCGCGATTTTTGGATTCGCTGGCATCGCGAATATTTGCACACTTTGCAACAGCGAGCCAAATGGCACCAACCTCTTGCTTCCATTGATATTGGTACTATGGTACTGATCAAAGATGAAAATTCCACTCCATTGGATTGGCCCCTAGGCCGCATTGAAGACCTTATTAAAGGTTCTGATAATGTTCCACGGGTTGCTATTGTAAAGACTACTAAAGGTACCTACAAACGGCCTTTGGTAAAACTATGCGCCCTGCCTACAAATTAAACTCTCTGAAATGCCCCTGGGCATTCTCAGGGGGGTGGGAAATGGTTCGTCCCGCCTTCCTTTTTGTAAATATGTTCTTTTTACTATAATTTACCAAATTGGTTCGAATTAGGCTATTTGGTGATTCACTAGAGCATTTTCTATTTTTTGTTTATTTAGTATTAATTAACTAATTAAGTACTTAAAATTACTGGGTTATTTGCATTTGAAACTCCCGCGGTTTTAGAGGCAAATATTACAATTTGCTATAATTAATTTACTTTACATAAAATGCATTTTGAATTACTAAGGTTCCTAGTTCCTTTAATATGGACCTTCGTAATCTCATTCCTTCCTACTTATTCCTTTTCTCCTACGCCTATGGATTAACGACGCCACTGGGCGCCATGTGGGAGAATGAACGCAGTAGCGATATCTGCTGCAGCATCACAGAGAACCGTTTCGCCTTCGAACGATAATACACGCGTGTTAGCGACTCTCCTACCACATTCATGTGGGGTGCAAAAAATACGGTTGAACAGCACGTCCTCCCATGAGTTCCACTTCCTGTATAAAAATGGTAAGTGAAAATGCATTATTTTTACCTTACATACATTTGTTTATTGCTACACTAACCTAGAAGGTAAACTAGACCATTTCAGAATCCCTTGTACCAGCTTAGCCTATGACCTTATTCCCTTAAAATTACAGTCCACATCTGACACCGTTAAATTCCAGACAACTCTCCTATCTGGACCACCAGGGAACCCCAACAGGTTTTACAACAACTTATAAAGCTTTAATATCTTGATCTTCTATTTAAATAACACAAAAAACTTCAACTACATAAGGAAATTCATGCATGCCTTCTTATGTTGTCCCATCCGTGATTTTTAAATTTATATCGACGCCTTGCAGTAATTAATCTGCAAAATCAATAAACCAGAACTTTTCTCATTAAAGAAAGGAAAGTTTTTCCTTTTAACTTTAACCGCCGGAGAACTTTAAATTCTACGGCTTTCTTTTTCAAATGAAAATAGAAAGAAGTTCGAAATGTTGAAATGCTGACAAAGGGTATAATATCCACTTATTGAGTGATTTTCTCTTTTTCACTTTATAAAAAAGGCAACTAAACTATTTTCTCTTTTGCGTCTCTTAAATTAAGTTTTTTATCTAATGAAATTGAAGATTGTGTGAAACCAACTGAATTATACTGATGGTTAGATGCTTTCGTTGGGAACTTGTTAAAACTATGTGGTTATGATTTTCTCCAACGTCGATTACAAGGATATGGATTATAAAAAAATAAATTATTTTGATGTTGAGTGAATGAATGAATGTACGGTAGTGGCGCTTAGCACCCTTAAATGATCTAACCTGGCACCTAAACACGCCTTTCTGGGCCCGTTGTGCACCACGTACCTACTGTGTTCAACTCATATAATAATTTAAATACTATCAAGTAAATAGAACCTAGTAGACTTCAAATTATTTTTTAGGCCAGAAACTCAGTTATCATGATAAACCACATAAAGGCATGGTTGTAGCCTTAGATCACTGATGAGTCATAAACCTTTTGACATAATCAACAGGGTACAGAGTGCCGCAACGTTCCCACAATAGCTGCTAGCTCTCAATAGGCACTCCATATACCCTGTCAAATGTGGTGATTTCCTGAATGACCAGATCACTGAATCCATTTAGAAAATCACCAGATTAACATATCCCCTTTGCCATAGATGTTATCTGGTGTGATCCGAAAGATTACCAGTTTTAATTTTTTTCTGTTTACATACTGGTCAAAGTTTGTCCGTTACCAGACTACTAATTTACCCATGGCTCGAGGCCCCTTTAGGGGTTACCTTAGTGCTATTTATATCTCCGGACATCACAGGGACATTATTTTGATGTTGGTGGCTCAAGGACAGAATAGCCGCATACAACTTTTATAAAAATGCAGCAATTTCTGAAAATCATGTATAAAAATAAGTCGTTGGTTGCAACGTAGTCGTAGTCTTGGATTAAAAATAAAAATATATAAAAACTTATGAACGGCAAAAAATCATTTATCTTCAAATCCCGTTTTGCTACACTATAGAAAATCGATTTTGGATTTTTGTCTCCACTAAAAAGCCTGAAGCGCAGCTGTGTCGTATCTCTGAAACTACATAGATAAATTATGCACAAAAAGTGGTTCTCGCATTAAAACTTTTAAGAGCGTAAGCATTAAATAGCGACGAAAATATATCGGGGATTATCCGGTCATTTCCCATTGCTAAATGGAAACAAAATGTTTGCGTAGGATTTTAAGTATCTTGCATAGTTCAGTGACGTAGGATTATTCGAAAAAAATTTAAATTTCTTTTATCAAGCAAAAATTAAAAATGTGGTTTCTCGTGGCACTAGAAACCACATTATTAGTTAACAAATTAGACGTTTATGCTTAAAAAACACAGGTTGCTGAAAATTAAAATAAAGCTATGACCTTAAATTAAAATTACGTCTAACGTGTGGAGTTTTCAGTAAAGGTTAAAAAGCATTACACGTAGGTGACTTAATTTTAAAGACCAATTGTGCTGCCAAGATGACTTTATCCACCGTTCCTGGAGAACCGGTAGCGTAAAAGTCCTATGCACAACGTTGTACTCCCACTATCCACTGTTCCAGTCCTGAAAATCCGTCGTCTTAGCAAAGGAGCAGACTCGTCTGTATTGAAACTTTTTAATATCGCTAAGGTGAAGCACTCAGCTCACCGCCGACTGTTTTATCGCGGCGAGTGCCTTGTGTTAAAATATAAAGATCTTTCATCCTTCATACACCATCGAAACTACAAGTCTTCAGCTATTTCCAGAAGTTTAAAGCCTTTATTAAGGCGACAGTGTCCTTTTAAAAGCCCCATCACCAATGTCACATCTTTTCTCCCGAGTGTGAAAAAAGACCTTGCCCTGAAGGCGCTCACCCAACCGTTAAGGAGTTTGGCTGGCGCCAATCCTTCCGTGTCCTTCCCAGAACACCTGAAAGCACCTATTTTTTAGGGTCACCAAGG
Source organism: Aspidapion aeneum (assembly GCA_963576565.1). Classification (NCBI taxonomy): domain Eukaryota; kingdom Metazoa; phylum Arthropoda; class Insecta; order Coleoptera; family Brentidae; genus Aspidapion; species Aspidapion aeneum. The sequence continues at coordinate 15,528,092 of OY755045.1, read as the reverse complement.
TAGGACACACTGCAATTCTCACAAAGGGCTCTGGGCCTATTGGATCAGCTAACCATTCAATTCTAGCTAGTTGGCCAGCTTTCTTGTTCCCAAGAACGCCCTCATATCCTGGAACCCAGATTATTTCTAAGATCGCCCAGGATTTGAAGTCTCTATATAGGGGCAAATGAGTAGTCTCACAAGCCTTTCCACAGCCCTAGTGGGTGCTGTCCTCATCACACCAATAACTTGCAGGCATGGAACTCGCCTAAACTCTGTCAAATTAAGTTTTTGCGGCCTTTGTCTGCACTCTTGGCCACCATATGATGACCTCATAATACGGCGGTTAAAATTCACGGGTTGTCTACAAGTACTCATTTACTCTAGTTTCTGTTTCCGCTATTAAAATAGTAATGTCAATCTTATGGTAAACCCATCCTTTTTTAGATTGGCTGGTTGTGACATCCCATTTCTGGTGGTTCTAAAATATTTGGGAAGTCGTAGTATCACAGTGAAGATCAGATAAGTTAAAGAAAAAATGAGTAAGAATTAAAGAAACGCCACTGTACAATTGTTCCGGCCCCATTGGATCAGCTGGCGATTTCATTCTAGCTAAATGGCCAGCCTTCTTGTTTCCAAGAATGCCCTTATGTCCTGGAAGCCAGAGAAAAACAATCTTGTTGTGTCCTACCAGAGTTTTTAGAACATCCATACACTCAGCTACAGTTGCGGAGCTTAGTGTGGCCTATTTGATGGCAGAGGATGCAGCTCTATTGTCTGAGCATTATGTAGATATATTTTCCTAACATAGACAAGTTTTTATAACCACACGTCAGCATATACTTCTGCCTGGAAAAGAGTGACATGCTTACCCAGGGCGAAATAAAAATCTCGCTGCTGTGGTTCTGCAGTACACTCCTGCACCAGATCTATCCCCCATTTTGGAGCCGTTAATATTTCAGACCACTCCACTCTGGTTGCAAGGTACACACTTCGATTTCTTCCAGACTTACCTTTTATGTACAAAGTCCCTTAAAGGAGACTTCGGTTTAATTTGTAAAGGTGTCTTATCTCTGCTCATGTTAAGAGTAGGACAGATATCTAAAACATATCTATAAAGTTTAGTGCTAAGATTACACAGGTATACGACCAAAAAACTGCCTTCAATTTTTTATAGATTTTTGGGTGCTTAATCAGGAAAAATTACCCATAACGATCCATCACGTCACGTTTTTTCGCCAAATTGATTTTTTTGCTTCATATGAGGACCAGGATGGTATCATTTCCAGTTATAGGTCAGTGTTCTATCTGTGTATTATTTATGTGTCACGAATAGTTTTGACTTTTTATTGAGTAGAGACATGTGTTTATTCTCATAAGCTTGTAGAAACCTGTCCATGCATTTATTTGGGTGTCTGGCAAGTTTCTATTCACTTGTAGTTGGCTTAGTCGTGATCGAGCTTTATTAGAAAGTGATACAGTGTAACAAGTTGCAAGTGCTGTGGTTGTGATGGCTAATAGAGGTTGAATAAACTTTCCAGACAATTTTTGTTATATATGCGGCGAATATACCTTGAAAAAACGGCAGTTGTTAAAAGAATATATTTCGCCTATTTCGGTTTACAGTTAGGTGATCAGGACAAACCGTGGGCTCCACACAAAGTGTGTAAGACTTGTGTCGAAGATCTTCGCTTATGGCTAAAAGGCAAAAAACAAGCAGTTTGTTACTGAATGCTTTTGATAGGGCATAAACAAAAGACCACGGAGGTGGCTGCTATTTCTGCTCTTGCGATGTGAAGGGATACAACTTGAAAAATAAAGGAAATGAAAGGAAACTTATTGCCTACACTGAAACTATGCCAGGAAAGTAAACAGAAGCCTGGGACTCCGTCAAAGAGAAGAACAGAAGGGACGCCAACTACAAAGCTGTTGTAGATGTTAAATGCTTTTAAACTGCACTATTGTAATATGAGTCTAAAAGTGTATTTCTTGCATTCGCACATCGACTACTTCGCCGAAAACTTGAGAGACTATAGTAAATAACAGTGTGAAAGGTTTCACCAAGATATTAACGACGCAGAAGAAGGTATCAGGGAAGTTGGAACACCAATTTGATGGCTGATTTCTGCTGGTTGTTGATGCGAAAAACCCCAGAAGAAAAAGACGTAAAGCAACGCACGACAACAAGTATTCTGGGGAAGAAGAAACGATCCCACAAGGACAACAATTGATGCCTATCTGGTTTTATATTCCTAGTATGTTTGTTAATTTTAATATTTATTTATTAACAATATTTCGAAATATACGTTTGCTTTTTTTTGTAAATAAAGTTAGACTTATTTTACCATTGTTGAGTTATAAACCCCGTAAACCTCCTTAACCCTAGCAAAAAATCTGGATGTGATAGAGAAAAACGGTTGGCAGATTTGGATTCAGCACAACAAAAAACATAAAAATCAGTCTAAACTTCCAGGGCAATTTTCAAAAAATATGTTTTTGTATACCTGTGTTATTTTTAAGACCGCCGAAACTTTAAAGTCTATATAGAGGGGCAAATGATCAGTCCTGCAAATTTTTCAATAGTCCTAGTGGGTGCTGTCCTCATCGCACCATTAACTTCTAGGCATCAAGCTGCCTAAACTCTGTCAAGTTAATTGTTGCGGCCTTTGTCTGTACTTCTCACCATACGATGACCCCATTAAAGTGGATCCTACCACCGACACGTATACCCATGGGAGATACTCCGGTTGAAATTTAGGGGTTGTCTACAAGTACCCATTTACTTATGTTGTATCCACTCTTTTTTCTTTTGATTGTTCTAGATTTTAAGTCGTAGTAGAGCATTGTTATTAAATTGAGTTAAGGAAACGCCACTGTTCAGATAATTGTTTTAAAACGACCCGACTACAGAGCGAGAGGAAAACTGGACAATTTTGCCCGTTGTTTCGTTTAATTAATTTTATTTCGGGGCTCAAAACGACCCCTGAAGCTGTACCATTAACTTGCCGCGCGCCCGAGGCCAAATTTAAACACGGATTTATCACTGTTTTATAGTTTTTGACGTGTAAGAAAAAGCAATTAATAATTTAACTTGTTTGTCTTTGTTTTAAATGGTGATATTTTAAAACTATGTGGTTTCCATTTCTCCAAAGTCGATCACAAGGATATAAAACATCCATGTTTGGTATATTTTCTGACAAGCTGCAGGCACAGCGATCGAAGTCAAGCCATGACAACAGAAACACTAGTCTGTTCAGCAATTTCATGACGAAATTTTAAATAAGGTCTAATTAAAAATCGAAGCTTTTTACTGGTATTTGGCCAACCTTTTTTTTGCGTATTTTAAAAGTAATTTTAGACCGTTATTAAGCAACGTAGCACGTTCATACCCTTTTAATTTAGAATCTGTAAAACCAATTTGTTGCCCTTGACAAGGCATCGGCAATAAAAAGATCCTTGCCCGGTTTAGAAATTGGATTAAAATTAAATTTTTGTATGGCAAGAAGCAATTTTTCAATCCTTGGTAGACAAGATGCCAAAGGGTTTTTTAATTATGTATATAAATGGCTTGTGCTTAGTTTCCACTGTAAACTTCATGCCAAATATATACACTCACAAGTATATAAAACAGCGGCTAATTCTTTTTCGATTTGGGCCCATTTTTCTTGATTGTAAGTCAAACATCTTGACGCGTAGACACAAGGTAAATTTTTATGAAGCCAAATAGCACCTAAACCATTTTTGGACGAATCAGCCAAAATAGTTGTAGGTTCTTTGATATTAAAATATTGTAGTGCAGGTTTATTTACTAAAAAATTTATAAGTTCGTTAAAAGATTGTGTATGGTTCTCGTTCCATAAAAAAGGCACGTTTTTTTTAACAAACTTTTTAACTTGGAAAATTAGGCAAAAACCCTTGGTTTTTATTAATACCTTTTTTTGATTATCAGGAAAATACCCTTTAAAGTTCGTATGTGCTTCATAAAGTATATTTCGGTTCAACCAAATTTACGTTTGTTTCTATTAAAAGTAATGTTATTTTCTTGTGCAATTTTAAGCACTTTTATAAGTCTTTTATCGTTCTTTATTGTACCACTTTGTAGGTCCAAAAATAACCAGAAGGTCAATATATAATTCTACCCCCTCCACATCAAAGATTTTTTAAAACGTTTATCAAAAACCGCAGGGGCTGAGCTTAGGTCGTAATAGAGCCTATCTACGGGGAGTGGAGAGTTAAGATATAGCATAAACAATAAAGAGCAGTCAATATTAGTTTTCGAAATTGTATTTTCATTTTGCAATTTTTTAAGATATAGCATAAACCATAAAGGACAGTCAATAATATTTTTCTAAATTGTATTTTCGGTGAAACCTCTTCTAATTTATATTTTGCAATTTTTTTACATTTATTGGCTGATTCTCCCGGACTACTACAAGGACTGGAGAGTTAAGATATAGCATAAACAATAAAGGGCAGTTAATAATATTTTTCTAAATTGTATTTTCGGTAAAACCTCTTTTGGTTTTTATTTTGCAATTTTTTTACATTTATTGGCTAATTTTCCTGGACTACTACGGGGACTGGAGAGTTAAGATATAGTATTAACAATAAAGGGCAATCAGTATTATTTTTCAAATTTGGATTTCCAGTGAAACCTCTTTAATTTCTATTTTGCAATTTTTTTACATTTATTGGCTAATTCTGCTGGACTACTACGAATACTGGAGAGTTAAGATATAGCATAAACAATAAAGGGCAGTCAATATTATTTTTCTAAATTATATTTTCGGTGGAACCTCTTTAGTTTTTATATTGCAATTTTTTTACATATATTTGCTAATTCTCCCGAACTACTACGGGGACTGGAGAGTTTACATATAGCATAAACAATAAAGAGCATTCAATATTATTTTTCTTAATTGTATTTTCGGTGAAACCTCTTTTAGTTTTTATTTTGCAATTTTTTTTACATTTTTTGGCTAATTCTTCCGGACTACTACGTGGACTAAAGAGTTAAGATATAACATAAACAATAAAGAGCAGTCAATATTATTTTTCTAAATTGTTTTTTCGGTGAAACATCTTTTAGTTTTTATTTTGCAATTTTTTTTACATTTATTGGCTAATTCTCCCGGACTACTACGAGGACTAAAGAGTTAAGATATACCATAAACAATTGAGGACTGTCAATATTATTTTTCTAAATTGTATTTTCGGTGAAACCTCTTTTAGTTATTATTTTGCAATTTTTTTTACATTTATTGGCTAATACTCCCGGACTACTACGGGGACTGGAGAGTTAAGATATAGTGTAGACAATAAAGAGCAGTCAATATTATTTTTCTAAATTGTATTTTCGGTGAAACCTCTTTTAGTTTTTATTTTGCAATTTTTTTACATTTATTGGCTCATTCTCCCGGACTACTACGGGGACTGGAGAGTTTATATATAGCATAAACCATAAAGAGCAGTCAATATTATTTTTCTAAATTGCGTTTTCGGTGAAACCTCTTTTAGTTTTTATTTTGCAATTTTTTTACATTTATTGGCTAATACTCCCGGACTACTACGGGGATTGGAGAATTAAGATATAGCTTAGACAATAAAGAGCAGTCAATATTATTTTTCTAAATTATATTTTCGGTGAAACCTCTGTTAGTTTTTACTTTGCAATTTTTTTACATTTATTGGCTGATTCTCCCGGACTACTACGGGGACTGAAGAGTTTAGATATATAAACAATAAAGAGCATTCAATATTATTTTTTTAAATTGTATTTTCGGTGAAACCTCTTTTAGTTTGTATTCTGCAATTTTTTTTTACATTTATTGTCTAATTCTCCCGGACTACTACGGGGACTGAAGATGTTTTGAACATATCTCACATAATTTATACTTACGAGATTGCAAATCAAAAAAAAAAAATAAATAAAGAAGAGGGAAATGTTCGGCGAAAACAAGGCATTGACTGACCAAAATCAATGCGCTCCAGTCATATTATTAGCAAATTAAAAAAATATAGATTGCACCATCGGCCTGGATAATACATGCTAGGCATTGAATTTGATAAATTTTTAAATAAATATGGGTTTGCCTAAATGATGTCTTCATATGCTTGTGTAATAACTTCCATAAAGTGGTTCGAGTTTCTGGGAGTAATATTTACTTTTGTTAATTTTTTAAAATAAGTCTTCACACGCTTTCGATTTAATTGGCATCAAGAGTTTTGCTTCGCCATGGAAAAACCTCGACATTGTTCTCTTGAAATCACTGTCGTGATATTTGGGAATGTATGAACATGACATCTCTCCATGATGGTAACATAAGCCTGAGCATTAAACCTACCAATGATTCTAAAAAGAGCCCCATGTGCTCTTGCAGAAATCCACCCCCAAACATTCACAGAAAATCTTCTGGCTAAGCCTTCGCTTCCCGAAATATATTTTTCTTGGTAGCGCGTTCTTAGTGGAAGGTATACTAAAATTTGTCTTCGATCACTTTGTGATCAAAACATTTATTAATTTTTTTTCAAGTTAAAGCAATAATTAGACGGGTTTATTTTTTTTCTGCGTTTAACAAATTTTCATTTGCTGTCATACCATGTCTTAATATGGAACCACTTATTCGACTTCGACTCGGTGTAAGTGAACCAAAAAAATTAAAGGGCATTTTCAACGGCGTTGGAAAAATTCTATAAGTGGCTGGTCTTCATGGAGCATGTTGATTTTGGTCAAGTCAATACCTTGCTTTCGTCAAATATTTCCCTCTTCTTTATAATTTCTTTTGATTCCTACAATCGTCGACATGTTTCATCTATAGTGAGTGGCCACTCGACGCGGCGACCAACTGGAATCTAACTTGGTCAGAATTTCGGCTTTATCAAATTCGGAAATTTGTGAAGGCTTGACGTAGACATTTAATCTGATTGCTATGACAAAAGATGGCCAGTCGGATTCAATGACCTTTCAAATTCTGTAGGTAACTTCTGTTATAAATTATTTGGGTTTAACTGAGGAATATTGTTTAAATCTGTGATTTAAATGCACCTTGGAGTGCATTTAAAAGAGTAAGGATCTAAAATGAAAACTATGGCATAGCTATAAAAAGGCACTGACCAATTTTAAAATAAATAAAACATTGTTAGGCTATAAACACAGAAAAACTGTGATTTACAGTTAAGGTACCAGAGTAAACTCTTAGTTCAGGACTCTTCTAGTAAACTAAGTTAAAACAATATTTCTAATTATTATCTTCTACTGACTTGCTTGTGAACCAAATACCTAACAAAAAATTTTTTACTAGAATTAAGCAAAGTGCTAAAAACTAAAACAAAAACCATTTAACACAGCTCTCAAAAACGTTTTTCTTGTTTTTCTCGCCCCTGAAACAAGAGGTATTATTTAATTCCGGAAACGCTATACTTTGAGTGGGGAAACATCAATCATGTTCACGCCGAAAACAACATACTATCGCATGCTGAGTTTCCTATAGGAAAACTACATTTACCTCTCAATTTCTTCTAAGTGCCCTAAGTTTTAGGGACTCAATTGGAGTTCAATGTTTACCCTAATTATGAAAGAGTGTCAATCCCTAGGATGACATTTTATACGAGGGTTGTAACTGCTGCAGTTCAATATAAATAAATTTAATTTTGTTGCATTATTTTTGGTAAAGATAAAGATATTTAATTGCCCAGTTTGGGTGGGTCTATAATTCAGTTTCTCGAAGTTTCTTCTGCCATATCCTACGAATATAAATAATTTTTTACACTTCTCTTGTCACGGCATATCCGATTTAACAAAAAAGGAGGAATATGTGATTTCAAAAATCTTACAGAGTCCGTTCGAAAGCTAACAAATTATTTAAATTAAATGCTCAAACTTGCCACCCTGTTGTACTAAACAACAACTTTAACGTACAAATTGTGAAAGGTTTTGGCGGCCATCGTCCAATGGTGGGTGTGGTTTCGGGCTGGAATTGGAAATTCGTTCTCGACGTTTCACCATCTCGAGTGGATGGCATCTTCAGGAGATGTTGACTGTTTGTCGGCTTCTCGAAGACTGGTGGTTAGTCTGTCGCGGGCGCAGGGGATATACGCTATGGTGGGCGGGGCGTATATCAGAGCTGGTCGGTGATTGGTCACTTTCCCGAGATTCAGTTTTGTTGTTGTAAGCGAGCCGTTTAGTGTTTTTAAGAACCGGTACCCATGTTCTGTTAATTTTAAGAGTTTCTTCAGATCTGTTGAAGTTCTGCTGGTGTTTATGAATTTCGATTGCTTCTCTATAGAGTCTTGGATAGTAAGAAGAGGAGGCGCAGAGAACTTGTGTGTCTTCGAATTTTATTCGGTGTTCTTCATTGTTTAGTGTATGGTCTGTAACTGCGGATTTTTCCGTATGTTCGAGTCGACAGTTGGCTTTGTGTTCTTTGATTCTTGTGTTTACGGACCGTTTAGTTGTTCCGATGTAGACACTTCCACAGGTACAGGGAATGCGGTATACCCCTGAAGATAATAAAATCCCTGCCGTACATGTGATCTAGGAGCCATCTGGTAATACTGCGTCTACTTATTGTCGGGGAAAAGTTTCTTCTAAAAATTTCCTGTCGGGAAAAGTGTCTTGTGCCGAACACTCATCCCGCTGAAGTCAAATTTTTATTATAAAATCATCAGTATAAAGTGAGGGTCGGATAGACTTTCTCCTGATTTTTTTTTAGGTTGCTTCAATATGCCTCAATCTATATTGTGAGGGGCTCAATTTGTTTTTGAGATTAAAAATTACCTCAAACTCGTTTGCTTCCAATTTTGGCTCACCTTGAATATGGTGTAAGTGAAAGGTAAAAGATCCTAATGTTTTTTTTTAATACTGTAACACGCATAACAAAATAAACTAAATAAAGTACGCATTATACAACAGCTAGTGGCAAAGATGGAAATTGAATTTAGAATAATCGAAACAAGCGGAATCGTCTCTTCCTATACCATGAAGGGTTAGTGATTTGTTTAGTAAGCCGAGTTATACACTTCTTATTACTCCTAGGTGAGACCTTTCTGATGGCATAACTGCAGACTTATCAAACACTTACATACAGCATTGGGTGGTCAAAGTTGAAGTTTGCAAACAGGATTCTCTTAAATCAGCAAGATTCTCGTAACTACAACCAGGTATTTCGATACATTAAAATAAAATCAAAACAAATTACTGCCAGTCAGCTAACTCAGACGATAAATTTTAATGATTATCAGTATTTTTCGCAACTATTTACGTGGTCAGCATTTGCCTCAACTCCAACTACATAACTCGAACTCAAAGGGACAACCAAAACAGTTCGAGTTCTGGAGAGTTCGAGTTATAGAAAAACTAAAGAGGTTAAAATACATATAAAAAGTGCAGGGACCACTTTAAAGGTTCGAGTTATAGAGAGGTTCGAGTCAGAGAGGTTCGACTGTATTGGCAAAAAGACGCCCCGCGGTCGCTTGTCACTCTTTATGTCAGCTCTATATATTTTGTTGAGGGTCTACCAAAGTCCCTGTGGCTATTTCACTTGCACACTAGATGGTAAACAAGAAAAAAGTTAAACAAATGGTGTAACAAATTAAAACATTAAGTTATTCTCGTTTTTTCAAAAAAATCACCCATTTGAATTTGATAAATTTTATAAGTAAACACATAAAGGGTGTTCCAGTAAGAGGTTTTTGGTGTTAACGGGTAACGAACCAAATAAAAGTTTTGAAGCGTACTTGAAATTTATTTATGGCAGTGCGTAGTTGGAGAGTGTATGTGGTAATATACGTGGAGTAGAATATCTGCCAAATGACCACCACGACTATTCCGTCAACACACAATTCTTTTGTTGAAATTTTCCATTACTAACACATTTGTGGAGCTAGGTCACGAATTATTTATTTAATTTCTTGTTTTAAGTGTTAAATGATTAGGAGATTATTTTCGTAAGCTTTACTTTTCACATAGCCCCAAAAAAATATTCCAGCGCCGTCAAGTCGCATGATCTTGTTGGCCAATTTACGTCCCCATGCCTTGAGATAATTTTCCCTCCATACCTTGTAGGCAGTAAATTCAATGATTCTTATGCAGAATGGCATGTCGCTAAAATTCTATTGAAACACAAATATCATCACATCCATGTTCATTACCTTATACCATAAAAATTATCAATTCGGTATCGCTCTCCATTTACTCTAAGAGCTTGTTCATCTTCATTTTCAAACTATCACACGTTAAGCATGCTTTGGCTTTCCGTGAATTTCCCTAGGATTTTCATTGCCCTAGAAGCGACAATTTTGCTTATTTACAAAACCGTTCAAGTCGAAATGAGTATTGTCCCAATATTATTGTCTTCTGCCTTCCTGTATAGAATCCAATAATTGGAAAAACCACGGCGTTGTCGATGGTCGGCTGGCTTGAACTCCTGTGTAACTTAAATCTTGTAAGAATGAAGACCTAAATATTTTTTTCAAAATTCGTCATGTTAAACTTCTGCTCATGCCCAAATATTGTGAAAGCCTTTCAACAGACATTTTTGAATTTTCAGCCACACTTTCCCGAACAACCTGAGTATTTTTAACCAAACGAGCTGGACATTCTTTGGTTATGATATTTCGAATAGATCCGGTAGTTTCAAATCTATGCACTATTTTGCAAATGTTTACTTCTGAGGGACGATTGCGTACACCAAAGTAATCACGAGCAAATCACGAGTTCGCTGATATGTGACTTGCATAGAAGACCCATTTTGAAAATATGTTTTGATAATATAAAATGCTTGTTCCACTGTGTAGCGCTCCATTATTTAAATTGTATTGAATTCCCCAATAAAATAAAACACGAATAACAAAAAAAAAATTGATATAAGAAAAGTAGAAGATAAAAGCAATCGAAACCTTTTATTGAAATACCCTTGACATTTTAAGAAGAGCTTCATATTCTTGAGTTTATTCTCTTTTGTCTGATACAATATTCTTTCAAACTATTGTTTCGTAATTCATCATTGACTTGATAAATTGTTTTGGAGAACATAATTTTTGGGCAATAGGGTATTTGACAAATTTTAGAAAAGTGTTTAGAATGATACATAGATTCCTAATTTGCTACGCAAAATTATTAAAATAGTATATTTTATCATGACTACATTTAAAATCAAGTTTTCTAATTTCCGATTTGAATTTGCCGCTAAAACGCTTATTTCTAGCATGGCGTTGCAATGACGTCAAAGCGCAGTAAACTCGCGGACAGATCCACGGCATTCATGTGTTTATTTGTTTTTGGTCTGTGTTTTTACTGTTTTTTATGTAAAAAAATCTCCTATAAGTGGCGTGTGGTGCCTCAGTGTTCGAATACTACCATAAAAACACCTGAAAAACTATTTATTCATGTGCAATGCAATTTTTGATTGTTTCTTAATGCTTAAAATAATAATGATTGGGTATTTAATTAAATCTATTGTTAGTGGCATATTAAACAAAAGAGCAAAATACAACCTAACCTCAAAATCTAAATGGGTAAAAGTGGGCGAAGTATATCGTAAAAACCTTTCAGTTATATACAAAACAGCTCATCGAATACTAACATCAACATTTTAACGTTTCTAAATTCCGCAGAACAAAAATTACTGTTGTTGGCAAAGAAGCTTGCCAAGTTGGAGCTATCGGCTTTGGAGAATCCGTTTTCCATTGAAAATGTTTCTTATAAGCAAAACACAAAATAAAATCCAATTTAGGACGATAATTCGCACTTTAAACGCAAGCAAATATTACCATCCATAAGAAAATAACACAGAAAATAGGTTCGTTTAAGGCGTTTACTGTTTTGTGACGTCACTCACAGCTGATTGGTAGACCGCCTATTTTGAATCACGTGGGTAATTGTTTTAATTCAATGATTTTATTTAATTAAAAGAACTATAAATTTGAGAAAAAATTAAACAAAAAATTTGTTTTTAGCATTCCCAAGACCTAAAGAGATATCTAAAAATAAATATATATTTATTTTTTACTACTGTCAAACACCCTATACACCGCAGGCAAACCGGATTGCGCCTTCATTGCACCATTCTACTGATGACTGATAGGTTTATTGACAGTCTGACCTTGATCATTTATCAAATGACTAACAATCTATCAGTATTTGCCCTCACCGATCAGTAATACTGACAATATTTTAAAATACTGTCAGTAATAATGATGGTGTGGGTCACTTATTAGCTAAAATAACCCATTAATTAAATCATTGTTAAACATGTAACTTTTTGAATTACTGAAATATTTTACAGTTATACCTAGCCTGTGGAAAACATTAAGAACAAATCTACGAAATATTATTTACACTTTGCTTAAAAAAATATTTGCATTTTTTTTTTGGAAAATATAAATTTAATTGATATTTTAATTCAACTATGATACGCCACTGTAGCTAAACAGATAGCCCCACCAACTTTTAAAGTACATTTTTTTGAAGCACTTGTTCAGACCTACAACAAATCAAAATTAATCCCAAATCGTAAGATGTCTGATGAAGAAACCTATGGATTAATTGTCAGTGTAAACAGGTATAATACATTTTTGTAAAACTTCTGTAGCAACAGCAATATGCCAGCTTTTCTTACAGGTTTTTATATTTATTTTTATATCCATTAGCACGCGAAAAATAAGCGATCAGCTAGCTACCTTTTGTTTTTTTTCGTAAGCTGATTCAGCGAAACGGCTTTTGTTATTAAATCCTTAGCGCTCTGTAGCTGTGTAGGTAGCTTAAGTGTCGAGAATATAGGTAAAACGATAGGCCAGTTTAGTAAATTTCAATTGATTTACCCTTGATTTACCTATAATAATATTGCCTTTTTTTGTTTATAATTTATTGACAATGATTAAAACAATATTTCGGACTTCCATTCTTCTTATTTATTTCAAACACGACATTTCGGTTGGTAAGTATCTCTAACCGTTTTCGAGTTTAAAATAAACAATCCAGTCTCCAGGCTCCCCTTTTGTTTGCTTGACAGAAAACTTGTCTGTTCTGCATTATAAAAGCAACTTCATTAAAGTTTTATTTTCGCCAATGCGACTTCTTATACAAAATTTTAGACTTAGACAATTATTGAATCCTGTGATTATTTGACCACGCAGCATCCGTCAAAACGGATTTTATAATATACCTTTATTGGGTATTTTGGCCAACAAAAAATACAGGCCACTACCCTGAAAAAATCAGCTGTTCTCGGGGGGCTGACTTTTACATTGGGTCTTATGGGAGGTCAGACGTTTTTTTATGATATTTTTAAAATGGCACTACAGATTTTCGTGAAATTTCAGTGAAATATTCTCAGACACCATCCCGATATTCCACCAAACTTTTGTAAGGATGCAGGATGATTAAAAGGTTAAAATCTTTAAGATTTGTCATTCCTTATTTTGAATTTAAATTACCCGTCATGTACCGCATGACAACTGTTATATTTGACATGTATTTGTCTTTTTCATCTGTGTTTGTCACATTTGCTTCTGCTTAAAATTTAATTTTAGTGTGAGCTTGTATTTGCAGTATACAGCGTATTAACAAAAGCACCGAGTTGCAGTATGATAGGGCCAAAGAGTTGCAAATAAACCACACCCTAAGTTAAGATTCAGAAAAACGTAGATAAGCGAATTTTAAGGCAGGGAATTCCATAGACTAAAATGGGCAAATTTTGATAAGTCATATTTTAAAAACTATATGGTTTAATAACAAAAGCACCGAGTTGCAGTATGGTAGGGCTATAGAGATGCAAAAAAACCAAGCCCTGATTAAAGATTCGAAAAAACGTCATTTAGCGAATTTTAGGGTAGGGAATGTCATAAGACCAAAATGGCAAAACTTTGAAAATTTATATTTTAAAAACTATACAGTTTATCATCAAAAGCACCGAGCTGCAGTATAGTGAGGTCATGCTGATGCGAAAAAACTACATCCTAAGTTAAGATTCAGAGAAACGTCATTAAGCGAATTTTAAGGTAAGGAATTCCATAGGCTAAAATGGCCAAATTTTGAAAATTCATATTTTAAAAACTATATAGTTTATTAACCAAAGCATCGAGTTGCAGTAGGGTAGGGCAATAGAGATGCAAAAAAACTAAGCCTTGAGTTAAGATTCGAAAAAACGTCATTTAGCGAATTTAGCGAATTTTAGGGGAATCCCAAAGACCAATAAGACCAAAATGGCAAAACTTTGAAAATTAATATTTAAAAAAACTATACAGTTTATCAACAAAAGCACCGAGTTGCAGTATATTGGGGTCATAGTGATGTGAAAAAACTACATCCTGAGTTAAGATTCGGAAAAACGTCATTTAGGGAATTTTAAAGTAGGAACTCCCATAAGACAAAAATGGCAAAAACTTTGAGAATTCATATTTTAAAAATTATACAGTTTATCAACAAAGTCACCGAGTTGCAGTATGGTGGGGTCGTAGCGATGCGAAAAAACCACACGCTGAGTTTGGATTCGGAAAAACGTCATTTAGCGAATTTTACGATAGGGTAGAGTAAGACCAAAATGGGCATCCCATAGGCACTTTCAGAGCCAATTTTTGTAGAGGGGGGCGCCAAACTCCAATTTTAATTTTAATTTTTGGGAAAAATTATATTTTAGGGGTGGTTCTGGAGAGGGGGACCCAAACACCCCCCCTTCCCCTACGTACGCCACTGTATTATATATAGATCCGAAAAACCGCATCATAACCTACTAGTGCATTACAAGTTACTATTTTTTTAAACTCTTAATTGTCTGATCCTTCGTACTCGGCCTTAAAATCCTAATAAAAATACTGATGTAAAAGTTTTCCTGGCCTATAAAAATTTTCACTCGATAACGGTTATTAGACGATATTTTTACGCCAGTCAGCATATTTGAGAGAATGTTTGCGATGTTACAGGATTATAAGGGTTACGTACGTACACCTATAATAGAGGGATTAAATAGAGATTACACGCGTACTGAGAAAGGCGGCATTATTTGCATTACTTAAAAATAAACCAACAACTTTTTATCATATACCTCCTAGTTTTATTCTAAATAGCATGAGGGTTAAAAAAATATATTTAAAAAAAATTGGGTATTTTATATAGATATTCAAAATAAACAAATATGTAGATAAATGTTATTATTTTCCTATGGCAGCATCTTTTTGTCGACTTCCCTTGTATAAGACAAATAATTCTTGATTTATGGTCAAAACCCAATCAATTTTGACCCTTTGTCTAGTTCTTGTATCGCTTTTATGTATGTATGATTTATATTAGCTTGCTCTAACACTGGCCATAACTTCTCTACTGGAACGGTATCATATGCTTTTTGAAGGTCCACAAAGGTAACATGTATCCCTATATTTCTAGCATTTATTTTCTCAATTGCTTTTATAAGATAAAAAACATTATTACTACAAGATCTGCCTGCATGATACCCCCTTAGCTCTTCTTCTTCTTGTTCATGAAAATGATTCGCTATTAGATCTCTAAGCATCCTACTTAGAGTACTGGTTACTGAAATTTGTTTCAATCCAGCTTTTTTCTTTTTTTATTTGTAAAGGGTATGAAATCAATTTTCCAATCATCAGGTACTATGTCCGTTTATGCATTGATTGATAATATTTGTGAGATATTCTAGTGGTTTCTTTGATCCATATTTGAGCATTTCACCGTATTTTTCCCCAGGTCCACTAGCTTTTCCGGATTTAAGCTTTTAATACTATTCTATATCATTTCTTTTTTGATAATTACTTGCTTTCCATGTACTTCTATGTTTTTCTTTGGAGAGGCTGACAGATATTCGGGTCTTATTTCTTGCAGTAGTCTCTTTCAGTGATCTGTTAATTGTTCTGGTTTGAAGATCTGTTTTTTGTTGGGTTTTTCTAGAAATGAGTTTTCATAGTTCAGAACTTTGCTCGCCTCCTACTTGTGCGTTTATATCGTGGCATTTGCGCACAAATATTTAATTTTTTTCGTGAGTATCAAATTTTTCTAGCTGTCTCCTGATTTTCTGGTAGATTTTAAGTACTCTGTGCTCTGGAGTACTGAGCTATATTGCTATTTCTATTATTTTGATATCCAGCAGATTCTCTGCTGCTTGCTTCTTTCAATCTTTTTACTATGTTTGTGTATACCTTTTAAAATGAGTCTTCTGTATTTATTAATTTTTCATCTTAATGCTAAGGGAATAATATTTTTGCTTTTACGAAAAGGTGGTCGTACTACTTTAATTCCGAGTGTTGTCCATCTATAACATAATCATTGATTGACTTAACATCTCGTGGTGATATAACAATAACTAAATTTAAAAGCTAAAATAAAGTATTTTATAAAATCGATTAAATTTTAATGTTAAAACTAAATTACTTTTTCTATTATCTTAATTGTTTTTATAAATTGTTAAAAAAATTAAACATAATTTTTTTTTAAGTTTAAAAATGTTGGAAATAGGTAGGTTTTCAATAATAAAGGAAAATTGTGCATTCCTTTTAAAATATAAACCTGCTTCTAGGGGGTTTTCAAAGGTTCTACTTTACACAAAATTAGAGTAGGAAAATATTTTTTTTTATTATTCGTGGACTACTTTTGTTTACTACGCCAACTAAGTTTCGTTATTTTTCGCAGGAATGCTAGTAGTCGTTTCTGTTTGTCTTTCACATCATGCTGCATTGCCAAACTGGAGCAATAAAGCGTCGCAAATTAGTATCATGTTCAAATGTGACCAATGTACGAGATTACAATGTAAACATTCAAACTGTCTTTTGCTTTATATCCCTAATGTGTCACTGATCATCCTAATTATTACTTTTTATACCTGATTTGTCACTTTTTGTCATAAAAATTAAAATTATTTTCCTAAATCCCACCAAGGAGCACTGTATACTAAATTGTATAAAAGAATTTTGTAAACTTTGTTGGCAATTTTTTTATTTTTTGCCCAACCGAATTTTATTTTGTTCTTTTCTTTATCCAATTTAACTTAAATCTCTTTGTGTAACAACAATAAGAAAGTTTTAATCCTTTGTTTGTTTTCTTTAACACAAAAACAAAGACTTTTATATTTTGTTTTCAGTCCGATAAAAAATTTGATCCTTTAAGACTGTTTTAAAATGATGAGAAACCCTGTATGTGTGATATATTTTAAAAAAATAGAGGCGCGACAAACCAATCAAAACCACTCAAGCTCACATTTTTTAATTTTGACATAAATAAATTTGACTTTGAAGTTTGTTGTGTCTATTTCTTTTAAATATATCACACATGCAGGGTCTCTACAATACCGCAAAGAATCGTGATTTTTTAAATACAGGTACATTTTTGAACTTTAGTAATTTAGACCTTAGGACCGGTTTATCAATAAAGATTCTTAGAGGCGGAGGTACGAAGAGCAACATATAGAATAAGGGCCAACCATCAGGATGGCAGGGCAAACAAAGTGATATCAACAGCCCTAATTAGGGAACAAGAGTTGGATACACCTCTAGAAATGATATCCGACATTATGACCAACACAGTGTAGAAAGCTATACAACATTATCCTCCCGGAGAGGTAGGACTGATTAAAGAACAGGACAAGTTTTTCAAATAACGGTAGCTTCTGGTATACCGATGGATCTAAAATGCCATCAGGTGCTGGATCTGGAGTTGTTAGATTAAAGATAGTCTGGGCGAATTGGCCACTATATTTCAGGCTGAACTCATAGCCATTGAACTGCGTGTCCGGTGGATTACTGACCACGAATGGACCTACAGGAAAACAAAAATCACGGTCGACTCAGAGTATTCATGCACAGAATGGGACAAACAGAAGAGATCGAGTGCAAAACTCTGTATGGAGGACGACAAAACAGTTATACATGTTTTATCCGAATGTGCTGCTGTTGCACATTTAAGTCAGAATAATTTCGGTAAACCTCAGATTGATTCAGAAGATCTGAACAGTGTCTCACTATAATACAATAATAGACCCATTGTTGGTCGCAGTGCAAAGGCTGCAAGGCCCACTACCACATGAATCATCATCATCAATAAAGATAACCTCGGGTCAATACTAACCTGGGCCTTCACAAAACGTTAACGAGCTGACCGTAAGTTTAAATTTCTTCAATAATCAGGGTTTAGCCTACTTAACACTTGATGTATATAATCGGCCTTTCAACGCCTTAACCCTCAACAGGAAAGATCATTTAACTCAGGGATAATCCTCCATTTATAAACTGGCACGTAGACAGGTTGCAACAAATATTTCATCAACTTTAGCACAAGAATTGTTTTCGACACCATACAAGTAATTTAATTAAGTAACTTTGGTTAAGATACTTGAATAATCCAGGGCTATCAAAACGGACGGGCCACGATCCTCCACTTTGTTGACGTCACATCCGGGGCTGATTTTTTTTTGATGGCCACGTTAGGACACAGCTGATTGTCATTAAAATATTGAAGTTGAAATGACGGATCATGAATATTTGATTTCTTTTTAAATAAAGCCGGTTATGAGATTGTTTTTACTATATTCTTTTAGAACAATTTTTTTTAATCTATAGTTATCCTTAATTTTTCAAAACCGCTTCATTAGCTCATACAAAAATTAAGTTTAAAGTAGAAGCGAATGTGACAATCACAGATGACAAGGTCAAATACATGTCAAATATAACAGTTGGTATGTGGTACATGGCGGGTAATTTGAATTCAGAACAAAGAATGCTTAATCTTGAAGATTTGAACCTTTTAATCATGTTGATTTCTTGCAAAACTTTGGTGGAATATCGGGATGGTGTGTGCGACTATTTCACTGGAATTTCGCGAAAATCTGTAGTGCCATTTTGAAAATATCAAAAAAAAAACCTCTGACCTCCCATAAGACCCAATGTAAAATTCAGCCCCCGGAGAACAGCTGATTTTTTCAAGGTCGTGGCCTCTATTTTTGTGTTGGCCTTGAATAATCTAAACGCGGTATTAGGCAAGCTATATTCGACCTGCAAGTAAACGTCTAAAACTTTTTTTCTATTTAAAAATTGTGGGTTTAATTAGACGGCTTTAACTTTTTTCTTGGGATCTGGTTGTAAATATTTTTGTTCCAATTTTTTTGGTGGTAGTTACCTTAGAAGTATATTGCTAATTCTACTACAAATATACACCCCAAAAACAAAATTTTCCTAGAACTGCTTTAACAAATTTCCAGCAGCGACGGTTTTATTGCATATATTTTTATTTTTATTTAAGCATTTTAGGCAGAACTAAAAAGAGCATCCGAATTCCTGCGGTGCTGTGTTTGACGATCAACCATAAATCACTGTTTTATAAGCACAGAAGCAAGAAGAAAAATATATACATACACCCTAAAGTTTTGCGTTAACTGAACTAAATTTTTTTTAATTTGTCATCACACTGTGTTTATTGTAAATAAATCTATTCAATAAAACTATCTGGCATTTTGTTTTAACTTAAATTACAAGAAAAGTTAAATTTACACCTAGAGTACTTAATAGTTCTGCCTGCTTTACTTTAGCTGTAACTCAAAACTTTGTTGTGTTTATAGCAACATTTTCTTTTATAAATTTTACTTAGTTCCCTAGTATTGCTACAGTTTCGATTTCTATGTCTCGATGAAGGTCCCTATTTCAAACATACCAAAGTGAATTTACAATATTTCTTATTATTTTACTTAATTAAAAATCTCTGTGGCACTAAAATATTACTCTTTTTAGTACAACCTCATAGTTGAATATCATATGTCCATACTAGTTTCAGTTTTTTAACTTAAAAGTAAAACATGTAAAAAGAAATTGTTTTTAATAAACTTTTCACCGGAACTAACATAAAGCTTTTTTTTGTGTAGTATCATAATTCACAAGAGAAGTATATAAAGACTGTGTGCAGGATGAAGTTTGTTGCAAGGAAAGGTGTAGATGGTTCAGTATAAAAATACAGGAATAAAATGCGCCGGCAGAAAAAGAGGGATATAATTTACATGTTTCGTATAATAAATCATTCGGGGACGACAAAAATTATTGTGGTTTATAGACCGGAATGGAAGGGTTTGGAAAATAAATGGATAAGGTTTTGCTTTTTTACGATCATTAATTTTCTATTATATCTAAACTTTTATTTATTGATTAGTGTATAGAATCCCAGACAAAATTATAACAAACGGTCTTGAAAAAAAAAAGAGTCGCGGAACTTTTTTCAAAAACCCCGTTTTCAAAAAAAAATTCTCAAAAAATCGATTTTTAAAAAATCAGTTTTTCGAACAACGTTTTCTTCTCACGAAAATGTTTTTTTAAATAACAGAGTGTTTAAAAAAAAAATTTTTACGAAAATTAAAAAAAAAACTTTTATCAAATAATCGCGAACGTCTGCTTACCTGTCTAGACACCTCTTGACCTTTTTTCTCCAAAAGTTACGGCAACACCGAATTAAAACTTTTAGAAGAAGAACAGTAGGAATATAATTGACAAAAAAGTGTTTCTTTAAATAACTATTTTTTGAAAAAAACATCTTTTCAAAAAGCGCCAGTTTTAAAAAAATGTTTTGTACAAAATTTCTTACCCTCTTAGGATTTCTTTATGTTCTGAACTAAATAATAATATCAAAGTATTTTAAAAGTTTTCCTTTTACAATACTATTATTGATCATGTGAGGACCGGTTAAGAGATTAAAACACTAAAACAAGCCCTCGTTGTCAAGCAATCAATGTAAACAAATCAATTCGCATCTTCTGTCGCTGCAGCGTTTTGTTCGAAACTAATTTTCGTTTCATTGTACACTAATTAAAACTATCATAGTTAGGAAAGCGAAATATCAGACAAACGAAAATTAAAACCAAACTGCATATAAAATTGCACAGCGTCGTTTATAAAACGCTAAAACCAGGAAGTCGGTTGGCGGCAAAACCATGTCGCGCCCTTATCGGTTTACGTACACTGAAATAAATACGAGGCGGCAACACTGCTTTATACATCGTCAATATGGGTTGAAAGTGGTTTAAAGAGGTGGCGTTAGTTGCCAAGCCCTTGAGAAACATTTTCTCTCTAGCTTTCGATGCAAAATTATTTTATTATAGGTGCTTGTTGTAAAGGTATCCGAAAAATGTAGCCGCATCGGCGGTGCAATGAGTAGTCGAGTAGGTAAATATCTCGGAAACTAGCAGTTTCTCAAAAAAATATTCAACAATAAAGTTTAAGGGTTAATCTTAATTTATTTAGTAATCATTAAGGTGTTCTGCTATATAAAATACACCTTGTAACGCAATTTAGCCTAAACAATTACTCAAACAACGTAATGGGTTCGTTGCCCTGGGTTCCCAAGCCAAATATTAGGTTATTGCTGACCCAGCGGAAATCGAATTCAATTCGGACTCTATGATAATTGACCAATAGAACGGCTCCATGCTGGACTTTTGCGAGGACGTGGAAGTTAGCTGTCACGCAAAAGGACGGACGTGGAAGCGGAACAGTGAAAGTGACGGCGGCTTTTTAGGGGCCGTGGCATTCGGTTTTGGGGGTTTAAAAATTAAGCAACTCAAGTTGCTCAGGCGAGGGATTCCTAAGGGCGACGAAAGGGCAGTAGCCGAGTCATCAGAGCAGAAATAGGTGTAGTTTCTGCAAAAAGCAGTGAAGTGCAGTGGCGGTTATACGATTGAAAGTAAGTAAATTATATCTGTACTATCGACCTGTGTAAACCAGAACCCAAAGTAATCAATATGGCAATTTTTATTCCAAACCAATATCCTGTTTTCTCTAGACAGCGTTTCTCGTCGCCGGATATTTCACTCGTAAGGGAACGATTCCGAAGGACCCGGGAACCGTGGCGGCTTGTGCCAAACGTGTTGACACAATCCGGGCGTTGAAGAAGGCGATGGGGAAATGGTGCCCTGAAGGCGTGTAAATCGTTTTTTTATATAAAAATGCTTTTCAAAATACCGTTTTTCGAAAGAAAAAATAGATGTCTTTGTATATTTTTTATGTCTGAACCTCTTACAGCAACCTTTATAAAATATTTATAAAATGTATTAAAAAGAGATATCTCAAAAATAAAATTTTTCCAACATCCTAAAGATCACTTTGTTGCGTCTCTAGGCCAGGGATAATAGAACACCTAAAGATTGAATTTCATAACCAACCAAAATAGAGACTGCGGCCATTTATGATTTGCCGTTTTACTTTGGTCAAATCCTATCCGTCAATGTTCCATTATCCGTCCTCTAGACACAAAAAATACCCATTTTCGGTGGTTACCATTAGAGAGCAGTTTACATCAAATGCTCCCATTGGCATCGTAATAGCTTTAGAGCAAAAATTGGTTAGTAGTAGTGTGGGGTAGGCTCTAGGCCCGGCGACTAGGCACATGAAGCGTCCTTTTCGCCAACCCCCGGGCATCCCTCCTACTGCGTCCTTCCTTC
The DNA here is from genome assembly GCA_963576565.1 of Aspidapion aeneum. Taxonomy (NCBI): domain Eukaryota; kingdom Metazoa; phylum Arthropoda; class Insecta; order Coleoptera; family Brentidae; genus Aspidapion; species Aspidapion aeneum. The sequence continues at coordinate 15,505,698 of OY755045.1, read as the reverse complement.
GCTAAGGAATCTGCCCATCTTCTGTACAAAGGCCAGAATATCGGGATCAGATTCAGAAGGTCCTCCGTCTCAAAGGACTCCTCTTCAAATACCTCTCTTCTTGCCTCCTTGTATGCTTCACACTCGTCCTCGGCCCAACATCGCTCGCACGTTGGGTCCTCCTTTACTCTCATTTTTGCCAGGTGTCCTTGTAGGACGCAGTGTCCGGTTAGGACTCCCACTATAGCTGCTACCTCTCTTCGTGTTCTACGGAGCAGCCAGTCCCTACGGGAATTGCTTTATCCTGTAACACACTCCTTCGCCTGTCTGGCGCTTGGTCCATTCCTTTTGTATCTCTTTCTGAGTCCACTCTGTTAGGACCGACTACATTTGCCCTCTTGTGAGCCCCAGGAAAGGCTCCGGCGCGACACATTTCTGCCGGGATCCTCCCCTGGTGAGTTCGTCCGCTTTCTCGTTTCCTGGGACTTCCATGTGGCCTGGGACCCATACGAGCTCCACCTCTCTTACGATGGCCAACTCCTAAAGTACAGTCGCACACTCCTGCACCAAACCCGCGGACATGTTTGGTTTGCACAGTGCTTTTAGCGCAGCTTGACTCTCTAAACAGATGCAGAGGCGTTTTCCTGTTTCGTTCCTAATTTCGTCCTCCCATGTTACCGCTAGTATAGCGTAATAGCGCCTGGAAGACTGTTGCATTGGATCCCAGCGAGTAACATTTTCCAATACCCTTGCTTTCTACGTACACTCCTGCATCGGTCGATTTCCGGTCTGTCAGCCTTGATCCGTCTGTATAGCAGACCCAGGCATCGCTAAGGAATTCAACTCCGTCCTCCTTCCATACACCCCTTGGCGGTATGGTTACACGGTATCTCCTTTTCTCCCTTAACCGCTTCTCTGGCATCGCTAGCCTGTGTGTCGATAAAGAAATCTACTTTTCCGTCACAGTCGCGATCTCCGAATGTCCTTTTTGTCCACCGCTCCTGCGCCTCACGCCTGCGTCCTTTATCCTAAAGTATGCTGCTATCGCTTCCTTCTTTGTCCAGGTGGACAGCCATGGGATACCTAGGATTGTAAAATTGGCTAACTCGCGATACTCGATCTTACGATTCTGTCACATCCAACCACGTACTCATATAAATGTACTACTAAATTGTATTAGAACCATTAATAGAAAATGACTGCTACAAGCTGGAATGACTTGGATTAAAAAAGTCGACACCATTAATAAAATTTGAAAGGTACTGCTTTCAAATGACGTTGATAATTTGTCAATGTAGTAATTTGACGTTTTTAAAAGTGGGGATAATTTTTTAGGTATTGATCCTAAGGTAACTGATAATGGGTGTTTTTAAGCTTAGAAAAGAAATGGCGCCTAGACTCCGGCACCCATTATTAGTAGCCTTAATTCATCAATCCATACGCTTGAATTGGGATTGTCAGGACAATTGTAATAGTCATCTTTAGAGACGATTTCTCAGTATAAATTTAGTGTTTATTAGTGTTGCCTGTGCCTCCCACGATTTGAACGTAGGAAGACAAGTCAAATCCGAGACCGTATCGAACGCAGTTGGCGTACGGTTGTTAAATTTCAATGAGCCACTTATAGGGAAAGTTATAAAACAAAGGCCTACATATTTTAGGTATTCCATTTTGTCAATTAATTACTTCCGCTAGTCTCGGCGGCATGACGAAACGGAGTGTAGTGTGAATTTGGCGCCATTGACGATACAGTGACGTGTCATATAGTATGAATTGCATCTAAGAAGTCTATACTTGATGTTGTATTAAAGTGACAACGCGTCATCAAAACCTTGATGGGCGGGAAGGGAGTAGAGCGGTACATACAGTGGCACGCACTTCCTTTAATTTTTTTATTGATATTGATTCCCAAAATGAGGCACTGCACTAACTAGTCATTAGCTTACTATTTTACTTGCCTTTTATTGATGTCTTCTTCTAAACGATTTCATTAGAAAGGAACATATATACTCTTATCTGGTTGTTACGAACATATTATTGATTTAGCCGGGCTTTGACGTTTTCTATTCGTTGTTTTGACTGTTTATGTCAAACAAATTATGAAGAAGATTTTGCCGCAAAATTTGGTTTACGATAGCTATGACACGGTGCCACTTATACACAACATCAACTATAGTCTGTTCAGCGATTTACTGCTACATTTAAACAAGGCAGACAAACAGACCGCAAATTTTAATCAGTTTAGTGGTTTTTAAATGCCCCCTTCCCTCGCGCAACGCGGTCCGCTTATTACAATCAAAACCGCCGAAATTGAATTAACAAACACAGAAACCGGGCATTATTTTCTGGTTTTAATTAAAAGCAGTCAGACAAAGAGAGGATGTCTGAGTTAAATTAATTTTTGAGTTCTCTAACTAATTATTATTTGTGTAAGCGGAATGTCGGTAAAAAAGCTAGACTATCGTAGTATAAAATCATCTCAAGCAACATTTCATTACTTATAAGACCTTTATGAATATTCTTAGAGCAAAAACTGGTGAGGAATTAAATACCTACATAATTTACTCATCAAAAGGTTTTTAAAGCTGCTATAATGGTTTTATAAGTGCAAAATGGCCGTAGTTTAATGAAAATAACTGTATACTTATTGTGTAGTTGCTGTACAAAAGTAACATTCCTCTTTTAGCTAGTGCCGCCAATATTTAGTTATAAAATAGTTTAGATGCAACATGAACTATTTCCAAAAACAGCTTCTTTTTGCACTTATTATTGTCAACTTCTGAAACATTTTAAGACATTTGATACTTTCACTCGTTTTTCAATAAAATAAAAAATTTCCAACGGCGACGCATTAGTAAATATTTACATACATGGATCCGTTTGGCAAGAGAATATCATATTTGGAAACTCAGATCACCTTACTGACAATACACTCAATATATTTTAATATAAAATTTTGACGCATACGCAAGATATGGCTTTTTTTTAATAAAAGTTTTTAGAATCTATAAAAAGTATAAACCACAAAAACAAGCATACCTATAATAACAGTGACAGACCAAAAACTTGTTTTTTATATTAAAAATAAAAAATAGTTAGGTAATAAATCCAACAGATGGCAGGCATGCAAACAAATCATAAACGCGTTTAGCTTTTCCCAGAATTAATTCACTTGACAATTCTCAGGAAGTTAAACTATTTACAAACTAACATTAAGATGGGATGGTCCCGATAACCGCACCATACAACTACTTTAAACAGTATAACGTTGATTTAGAAAAGTAACAAGAACACTCAAATATCCAGTAAGCACAGAAAATTTGGATCTATTAAACTCACACTCCATGTTTAGATATTGTGTCATTCATTACATATTATAAATATGTTATAAATATGTAAGACCTGGAACGTTAATTTATCATATTCCTATTAAACAATGCTTCTATTCAGAGTTTCAAAGCTAGAGTCAGAATAAATAATCAGTTCTTAAAGCCATTTTTTGTAACTTCACGATTAAGGCAAGGTGTTTTTGATATAGAAGTCAAAAAATGAAAACTGAAAATAAGTCAATAACAAACAACTGGTAAAGTTTAACTGCTAGCGAGCAAACCCAAACAAGGAAAACTATATGATAGAGGGAATAAACAAGACGATTATCAATGGAAACAACTCAAAATGTCTAACGAGATTTTTCAAGCAAAACATCTACAGTAAAATAATAATTATGCCGATAGCGACAAATAACCAACAATATTTGAAAGAAAAATTGTTTGTAAGATCTTTGGAGCAGTGCAAAAATATGATTATTATTTAATCTGATACATACGAGGTAAGCGCTAAAAGTTTGTGGCCTGACTATGTTCTGAAGGAGATAGAAATATGAGCATGGTAATTATTTTTAAACAATCTCCTTGTATTTCAATGCACTTTTTGAAACTAACATTTTTATACCCTCAACAAAGTACCCAAAGATGCCTGCAAAATACTCCAAAATAGCTTCTTGCACCTCTTTGGTCTGAAATTTATTTCCTCGAAGGTATTTCTTCAATTTTCAAAGAAGATAATAATTGCTGGAGGCAAGGCCAGGGCTGTAGGATGGGTAAGGAACACAAAACTGCAGTCTTTTATAGCAGCCTGAGCAACAGTAGGCTTATTGACAGGGGCATTATCGTGTAAGAGACGAAGAGTTCGGCTCAACATGTCAAACATATTTTCTTTGATTTCATATCGCAGATGATGTTATAGTGCAAAACAATACTCGCCGTTAACAAATGCTTTTTTTTAAATCGATCAATAGGATACCTTTGCAGTCCCAAAATATTGTGGCCATAATCTTTTTTCTACATTGACACAGTCTTCCATTGTTAAGTCGGGTTTTATCCGGTCTTCGCCATTCTATCTATTTCTTTTCTAACAAAACTTCATGGTACAGACCCATAGTTTCGTCGCCTGTTAGAACTGATTCCAGAAATTGTTCTTGGTTGCCGTGGCAGAGGTTTAAGCGCTGCTGCTTTTGGACCGCCCAAACAAATCTTATTCAAATTAAGATGTTCATGTAAAATATGTCTGATGATCGTATCGGATAGCCCACATATTGCCGACAATTCCTTTACTTTCAAACATCTGTCGGACACAAACACAATGTTAACGTTCTTATCTGTAAGCACCTCAACTGGCCGCCCTGCACGAGGTTCAGCAATGTTCTCTGGACCAAGAAGAAACTACCTTGCCCATTCTTTTACAGTAAAAAGCGAAGGCGAAGAATTGCCGACACATTGTCCAACCGTTGCTAAAAATCACAGTCCGGTATTCGAGTTTTAGCATCTTGAAAAATTTCGCGATTATCAAAACTTGTTTGAGACATGTACATAGAATAGATAAGACAAGAACACGAAAAAAATAATGAATTGCAGACCTAAAATCATACTCGAGCGGACAGAATGGAGGGCTCTGATTAATCAGGTTAAAACCCACTAGAAAGTGTAATGCCACTTGAAGAAAAAGAATATTTTACATAAATGTAAATTCTACGTTTACATTGAGGCAAGATGCGTTCATAACATTATTTGAATGTAAAAACAAAATTTCGGCCTCGCATTGGCTTTATTTATTTTAAACCGTTTTCAAGTGATAACTAAGAATTTAATTTACAAGCGACTACTCAGCTACTACTTACATGCTATTTGGTATATGCAGTCAACAGTGATGTTTCTCCCCTTTATTCTAAAATACTTGTTTTTTGTAAGGAGTGGTTGCCATAAGTTGGGTATGCCGCTTCAATATATTTTCTTTTTTCGACCCCTTATGCAAAACGTTAGCCTTAGCCATTGAAATGCATAAATCATTTAAACAAATATAATCCGCATAGACAAATTTTTCAATATCCCCTAATTGTGTCCCGCATTATTGTTATTTACTCGAAACTCACACGGGATTATGTAAAGATATTTCTTATAATTCAAGGGATTTTCTATTTTTGTGTTAGTTACTGTCCTTTATATCGAGTGTTAGTAATGCCCAAGGGATTATTATCCTAAGAATTCGTTAATTTTATTCGTTGAGTTTATTAGTTTCTCAGGATAAAATGTATGTTATAAATTATTTCTAATGTAGATATCTGCAGGTATTTTATATTAAACAGAATCTCCAAAGTGATTGGTCCGTGCTGCTTTCAAATACTTTTCTAAAGGGCTTGGTACTCGGAGCACAATTTTCGAGTGCTTTGAATTTGAAGGGAGATGCTCCCAAATATGTGCAGCAAATAATTTAAAATGCAATTATTATCTAGTGTAGTTGGACCTACTTCTTTTATTCTGCAAGTGGTATTACAGCCTGATGGGTTTTCGGCCCACTTATCTCTTTAATATGATTTATCGCCACATTCTTATTTTCATATTATTGATGTCACCTTTGATATCATATATGTTTTTAACTATCCTTCCTGCACGTCTTCAGTTTATTATGTTTCTTGTTGCTCTTGTCTCATCTATTACATGTACCTATTCCAACCAAATCTAGTTTTGACAAATTTCACGATGTTTGCACCATCTATTAGATGCGCCTACTACTTAGTGAAAAACCTGCGCAGTTTACTTGAAAGTGATAGACACCAGGTAAACCATCTTATGTGTCAACTTATTCAGCAACTGGAACAGAGAAATTCAAGTCTCGTATAGTGGCTGCCATGCCAGAGTTTTGTTGCATGATTTACGACTTCTTCCTGTTTTGTAATTTTAAGTGTAACTGTTATGGCGATGAAGTTAAACGTTTAATTGTAATACCGCGGCAATAAATTCGGACTTTTTGCACCCTTTGACTTTGATTACGGTCGGCCTTAATAGTTTGCCTTTGGATAAATTCAACTATACTGGTTAAATTTATAATTTGAGAAAAGCCGATGGGCTCGCCTCGTTTTTACATATTGGTAACTGTTTGCCGGCTCAATTCGGTGAACATCAGGATAATTTGACTTAAAGTCCCTTGGTGCTCGGAGAATCACAACTCATTCTCTCTTATCGTCCTACTACATTTAGATCCAACGGGCTGGCCCACCAAGCACTTTCAAATATCTTATCTCAAGGAGGATTTCATTTTGCCTGATACTCTTTGGACATTGGTGTTTATCATGCTAAAGCCAAAACCTCCAAAATATTTTATTCAAAACATATTGGATTATTTCTGCTCGACGTACAATGCGTCATGTGCATTCCAAATGCAATACTTGCTTCTGAGTAGAACGTACTGCTCCGCAGCCAATCATGGCGCCACTCCCAAAGGTTAGTATTTTATAAATGCGGGCTTTTACCACCGTTGGACGAAGGACTAAGGAGAGCCCTACTATTACGATGAGTCGTATTCCAGGCTCCAAAACCTTTAAAGCACATTTTTGCTGGTTTGTCTGTTTGGCAAATCGACTTATTCACTTAGAACTAGTATCCAACCTTTTCACGCATGCATTTTTAGCAACTCTGCATCTCTTAATACTCAGTAGAGATTCTGTCCACGCGATCAATAGTGACTGTGGCACGAATTTTGTGGGCGGGGCACAAAATGATGAAAGACGTAACAGAATCGCAACACATCGTTTGGAAGTTAAATCTTCCGTGTAAGCTTTGGTGGTATCTTTGAGCCAGGCATCTTGGCCACTAAAACACATCTTGTTCATGTTATTGGCACTCAAACTTTCACATTTGAGGAGTAGCACACTGTCTTTGTACAAATCGGGTAAGAACTTAACTCCAGAACTCTGCAACATAGATCTAAATCGACTGTCCCTAATACTTACATAGAACTTTACATAATGGTTCTGCATAAAGATGACCCTCCCTTGAAATGATCTTTGAGTAGAACTATTGAGGTTCACCCCAGCCTTGACAAAGTTATACGAGTAGTAGCCGTTCGAACCGCAAAAGGCACTTTCAAATCACGGTGGATAAAATAAACCAGTGTTCGGATCTTATATATATATATATATATATATATATATATATATATATATGTCGAATTTTTCACGTCACTGGTTCTTCAGCTGATTTTTGTAAACAAAAGTTAGATATGATATGAACAACGGAACTACTAATATTTTTTAAATTTTTTGAAAACTAAGGTAATTTTCCTACTGTTTTCTGGTACATCCTTATAAAATATAATTTTCTAGACTTATTGTCGTAATTTTTTTTAGCCCGCTTTATTTTTTATTACACAAAACTTAAACTACAAGTCAAACTGAATGTGATCGTTTAGTATCAAAAATGAACCGAGGACTTGGGAAGTAAACAACAACAAAGCGGATTATTTTTGAAGCTGAAACGAACACATTATTCTCTTCGAATCTTAATTTTTGTGTAAAGAGAAATGAAGCAAGCAAAAAAAAATAACGACTGGTATGTCTGAAAAATATTATTTTATAAGAATATACTAAAAAATAGTAGGAAAATTGCCTTAGTTTTTAAAAAGTTCAGAAAATATTAGTTGTTCATATCATATCTAACTTTTGTTTACAAAAATCAGCTGGACCACCAGTGTCGTGAAAATTCGACATATATTTATAAGATCCGAACACCTGTCTATTCTATCCACCGTGCTTTCAAATGGCCTGCTAGTAAAATGTATCATTTGCCCGTGCGTGATAATGAGTAACAATTCTTGCTTGTTCTCCCTCCTTTTTTTTATAATCATTATTATGTTTATTTATTTTTGTTTATTTTGATTTTTTACCCTTTTTTAAAGTAGTTTTTATTTTTGCGTTTTTGGGTAACATGCGTTACGATTAGCAGTTTGTTTCGTTTATATGTATTGGAGACCAATATTTTATTTTACTTTTACATACCAGTATAAAATTTGTTTCCTAGCGCATTCTCCAAAATTGTAAAGAATTAAACTTTGGTCACACTAATATGCAGTTTTAATCAATTTATTCCTTCGCTTCACAACTTCTTCTCTCCTTATTACCGAAGAGAAGAGCTTCTGTGCGAGAATATCAAACCGGGACACTTCGAAAACCACCTTATTATTATTTTTGAAGCTGAAACGAACACATTATTTTAATCGAATCTTAATTTTTGTGTAAAGAGAAATGAAGCGGGCAAAAAAAAATAATGACTGGTATGTCTGAAAAATATTATTTTATAAGAATATACTAAAAAATAGTAGGAAAATTGCCTTAGTTTTTAAAAAATTCAGAAAATATTAGTTGTTCATATCATATCTAACTTTTGTTTACAAAAATCAGCTGGACCACCAGTGTCGTGAAAATTCGACATATATTTATAAGATCCGAACACCGGTCTATTCTATCCACCGTGCTTTCAAATGGCCTTCTAGTAAAATGTATCATTTGCCCGTGCGTGATAATGAGTAACAATTCTTGCTTGTTTTCCCTCCTTTTTTTTATAATCATTATTATGTTTTTTTATTTTTGTTTATTTTGATTTTTTACCCTTTTTTAAAGTAGTTTATATTTTTACGTTTTTGGGTAACATACGTTACGGTTAGCGGTTTGTTTCGTTTATATGTATTGAAGACCAATATTTTATTTTACTTTTACATACCAGTATAAAATTTGTTTGCCTAACGCATTCTCCAAAATTGTAAAGAATTAAACTTTGGCCACACTAATATGCAATTTTAATCAATTTATTCCTACGCTTCACATCTCCTTCTGTCCTTATCACCAAAGAGAAAAGCTTGTGTGCAAGAATATCAAACCGGGACACTTCGACAACCACCTTCGCCTCGTAAAAATGAGATTATAGTGCAAAAAACTTACAACCTCAAACAAGTAATAAAAATAAATTCCTAATTAAAATATCCCTACAAAGTACAATTATAAAACAGTGTTAAATTAAAAAGCATCGTCAAAATGAGAATGGATGATGCGAGCCAGTAGAAAAAAAATGCAGATCAGTTTATGATTCCCATCCGTCATAATATCCAGGTTACTACATCCACTGCTTCACTCTCGTCTTAACACCAAGTGTGACTTTTAGAGTGCGAGTCGAGAGTACTGCCATGCAAGTCTAATTTTATAAAGTAACAAGAAGGCACAAATTTACGAAAGTACCCTTAAATAAAGTTACTGTCAAGAAAAGAAATAAACTTCTCTGTAAAATTTTCTGAGTTACCTAGGCAACGCCCTTCCTGTTTTCTTCAAACTTACGCATTTAATTATGTTTACCAAAATAATTTAAACAATGTTTACTTTCACACACAGTTAAAATTTAATGTCCCATTTACATTTCTATACTCACTCAAACTTTCAGCGAAAGGAAAATTCAAAAGACTGCTTTATGTGAAAAGATACATTCGTCTCTTTAATATTCCATTCCTTGTTATCTTCTGTATATTTTGTTATAATAGTCTGGGTACAAGCAATGAGTATATGACCCATATAGAGTGGTAACACTGGTCGACATGAAAATCGACCTGACCCAATTTTCCTGAATCCAAATATGAGCTCTGTTTTACCTCATCACCCTCCATTTTTGGGGGAGACCCCCTACCTATTTTTACTGCTTTTAGAAAGTTTGGTGGGATGGAAAATATTATTTTTGCCTTAACATCATTATTTCTGAGGTACTGGATCTCTCCAGAGAGGTTTAGTGTTCTCAAACATTAATATTTGTAGCAAGATGGTAGGCCCAAAGGGAATTTCGCGGAGGGGAATCACTGTACATTTTTCTGGGGGTCGCACCTGGGAATCACTCGAAATTCGCTGTCAATCACTGCAAAATGACTGGAAAACACCCGAAAATCTCTGGGAATGACTAGGAATCATTGGTACGAAATGAAAATCACTGTTTTTAAAGGTGGCGAATTTCATATTTTTTTCCTCGGGTTGGCCCTTTTTCTTGGGCGCATTAATAATAAATGGACTTCGTCGATTTTTCCGTTTTAATTACATTTTTTAGATATATTTTTTTAAATTTTAGTACTAAGTGAAGTATCAATCCGTTAGTCCCGAAGGATAATATTCACTTGCCGCCTTTGCACAACAAACTCGGACTGACTAAACAGTTTGTAAAAGCAGGTGTCGCATTCATATTTATGAAAACTAAATTGCCTCGTCTTAGTAAGGCTAGAATTAAGGAAGGTGTTTTTGTGGCGCCCCAGATTAGACAACTTTTTCAAGATTCGACGTTTATTGAACACCTGAATCAAAAAGAAAAAAAGCTTGGTTTGCATTCCAAAACGTGTGTAAGAACTTCCTGGGTAGCCACAAAAATGATGATTATGTCGCTCAGGTCGACGAAGTGCTCTTGACCTACAAGACCATGGGATGTAACATGTCTTTTAAAGTACCCTTCCTTCACTCGTATCTGGACTTCTTTTCTGAAAGTTTACAAGTAGTCTCGGATGAACACGCAGAACGGATTTATCAAGACATCGCTAAGTTGGAAAATAGATTTTCAGGGAAGTTGAATACAAGCATGTTGGCGAAGTACTGCTGGTTTTTAAAACGACAGGGTTGTACCTCAAGGTATAAAATGAAAGCAAGCACCAAGTGAAAGTACAGATCTTTTTAGTTATTATTGTTTACAGCTAAAATAATTCTCTTCACTTCTAAATATTAAAATTTATGTCGACAAGATTATCGTTATCATCGAAAAGTGATAAAAATAGATAAAAGGGCTGCATCCCCAAAAATGGTGGATGGTAGAAGAAAACGCAAGCTTTATTGGGATTCAAGGCGTCATTGTACATAAGAATTAGCAGAAATAATGCCAGGGCTCAAGATTTTTTTTATTTCATGCCTTTCATACAAATGCCATTAGATTATAGTAGTCGTCTCTGAATATTGCGTACCAAACGAATTTAATTCAGCGCCATCTGCCCCTCAATGTTGCAAGGCTCGCCGGTTGCCACTCTGTATGGGTCATATACTCATTGGTATAAGGAGTATATCAACTATTAAGGCGTCTACAAATGTACTCAAAAATTGTTTCAATTTGTTAATGTAAACTGAACTTTGCAGATTTATGCGACGTGTTTAAATAAAAAATCGTTGCAAAATCCATAATTTGCAACGATTTAATATCTATAAAGCTCTTAAATCGTTGCCATTAATCTGTACAAACTAAACTGTGCAGATTTATTAGAAGCCTAATAATTCGTAACCATTTATTTGAACAAACTGAAATATATAGATTTATCGGATATGCAAATGATAATAATCAACCAATGTACATTAAATTACCAAAATATTAAACATTAGTAATATAAAAATAGTATTTAAGTATGCATTTTATTTATGTTAATGTACACTATCGGCAACATAAAAGCAGGACCTAACAAACATAGGTATTTTTAAAATTGCATTGCTAACTTCCGGATTAAATTTTGACATGTTTTTATTTATTTGACATAACTAAATACAAAAAAATACAACAAAAGTATTGTGTATGTTTGTATGATTCATTACAGATGATAGATTTTGCAACGATTTATTATCTACACGAGCAATAAATTTGCGCAGTTTAAGATTTTAAAATATTCTAGCAGTTACACGTGTGATAAATGTGTACATTTTAGTTTGTATTACTAATAAATCATTAATTTTGCAATAATTTATAATCTGCACATATAAATATATCTGAATACAGTGAAACCTCTCCTTGCGGACACCTCTATTAAGCGGACACTCCCTTTAGGCGGACAAATTTTTTGGAACCATACATTTCCCTATTTCTTTACATGTAAAATGCAATCCTATAACCAGACACTCTAATAACCGGACGCGGACAATTTTTTTGGGTTAAAAAATTTTGAAACCTCCCTTAACAGGACGCCAACCTCTGACAACGGGACGGAGCGCTGGACAACATGGGCACAAATTTTATGTAGTATGCTGGCAACAACGCACTCTGCAGGCGGGGAATTACCTCTTTCCGTTTTAATGCGGAGTCTAAATACTTCTCTCGTATTTACAACATATTTTATTCGGGCGGGACTGCTGTGTTTTATTTTTATTGTTCAATTGGGTAGTAATAGATGTCTTTGAAATAGCGCCTAGTAAAAACTTCTTAGTTTACGTAAAAAAATGGAAGTTGTTAACGTTTCGGAGAAGGAACATCTATCAGCACGAAAGATCGCTGAAAAATTTAATATCGGAAAAACTTAGGCAGCGAAAATTGTTAATAAATATATATTGAAATTTCGCAGTTCCCTCTCATAAGCGGACACCTCCAATAAGCGCACAAAATCGACGGAACCGTGAGTGTCCGCTTATGGGAGATTTCACTGTAGTTTATTTGCTACGATTACTGGGCCGTCTAGGTGATTAACTATTGCAGATAATAGATTTTGCAACGATTTATTATCTACACGTCTGAGAAATCTGCACAATTCAATCGGTACAGATAAATCGCTACAATTTATCGGACTTTTATATCTTAAATCTTTGCAGATGAAATATCAATCTGTACATTTCAGTTTGTACAAATTAATCTCTGCGATTTATCAGACGTCTGGGTGTTAAATCGTTAATTTTGTAACGATTTAAAATCTACACGTCCCATAAGTCTGAATAGTTTAATCGCTACGATTATTCTATCTATGTGATTAACAGATGGTAGATTTTGCAACGATTTAATATCTACACGTTAGATAAATCTGCACGGTTCAGTCTATACAGATCAATCGCTACGATTTGTCGGACATATATATCTTAAATCTTTGTAAATCTGTACATTTCAGTCTGTACAAATCAATCGCTACGACTTATCCTATCTTCTTATCTCATAATTCTAAATAGATTAATGGCCATGATTATTGCGAAGTCTAGGTAACTAGCCGTTGCATATGATAGATATTGCAACGATTTATTATTTACACGTCCGAAAAATCTACATGGTTCAGTTTGTACAGATATATCGCTATGATTTATGGAACGTGTATATTTTAAATCGCTACGATTTGTCGGACATGTATATCTTAAATCTTTGCAGATGAAACATTTTAAAATGCTTTATGATTCACAGATCTAACAAATCTGTATATTTCAGTCTGTACAAATTAATTGCTAAGCTTTATCAGATGTCTAGGTGATAAATCGTTAATTTTGCAGCGATTTATAATCTACACGTCCCATAAATCTAAACAGTTTAATCGCTACGATTATTGGGAAGTCTATGTGATTAACAGATGATAGATTTTGCAACGATTTAATATCTACACGTTAGATAAATCTGCACGGTTTTGTCGGACGTATATATCTTTAATTTTGCAGAGATTATATATTTAAATTATTGGGAAGTCTAGGTAACTAGCCATTGCAGATGATAGATATTGCAACGATTTATTATTTACACGTCCGATAAATCTGCACAGTTCAGTTTCTACAGATATATCGCTTAATTTATGACACGTGTATATTTTAAATCTTTGCAGATAAAATGCTTTATTATTTACACGTCTGATAAACCTGTACATTTCAGTTTGTACAAATTAATTGCTACGTTTTATTAGACGTCTAAGTGATAAATCGTTAATTTTTCAACGATTATAATCTGCATGTTTCACAAGTCTGAACAGTTTAATCGCTACGATTATTAGGACGTCTTGGTGATTAACTTATTTACAGAAGTTGTTGATCCTGTTAATAAAACGACGTTGTCAAATTTCTGGTCCCTAGAGCCGCATTCGAGATTTCAGAAAAAAAAATAAGTTAAATACGGATGAAGATTTTTTTTCAATTTTTTGTTTCACATTGGGTCTTCAATTAATCCCTAGCTATATATATTTTTTTAAAATCCAGTTTTGTATTTTTTTTTGTAAAATCTCAGATTTAACAACGTCATTTTATTAATAGAATTAACTTTCTGTAAAGAAGTTTTAAGAGAATGAAAATATCTACCCTAATAATGAATTTCTGGGATCTAAAATTCTTAATTCTACAAAAGCTAAAAAAATACTTTTGACATATTTTTACTTGTCTCAAAATGTAAATGTGAAATCCCCAACTCTCTATCTTTTATAATAGGTGAGATTCCCATTCAATACTATCATAAATGGGACAACCTGTACATATACAAAATATATATATATATATATATATATATATATATATATATATATATATATATATAAATTATTAATATTCGTGCACATTAAATCAATGTATTTCGGTCGTTGGCAGAACATTTATCTACATATCTTTTTCGTTCTGTCTGGCATTTTAAAAAGTGTAATGTAAACTAACCTATCTTTACTTTAAATTTATTTTTCCAAATTAAACAGTTTTAACACAAAATTTATCATTTTAGTTTGCAACATTACGGCATATCTCTAAGGGATAAGTTATATAAAATGATGGATTCCATTCCGCCTTATATATTTTTATTTATTTAGTTTTTATTTCCAGACATTTTTATGGAATATTAAAAAAGCTCTAAACTTTTACAATGCCATTTTATAATATCGAGTTATTTATTCTAAAACATAAAGCGGTTGTAAAGAAAATTATGACAAATACTAAAGGCTATTTTATGATGACCGGAAAATAGCAAATAAAAAATAGCGTATACAAAAAACCGCGACAAAAGCACAAATATAATATTCTATGAGAATCATTGCTACCCCAGCAAGAGGCTGATAGATAGATATATTTAAGGATCCCATGAAAGTGTCACCCTTGCAACCAAAATCGAGATTTCCCGGATTTTTTTAAAAACTCACTTTAAATACAGGGTGCGGCACAATTTTCAAAATGGTCTCGTTAAGCCCGGCGCAGACAAGTATACAAAGCATCATTACATGCGGTAAGGAAAATTATTTTTGTTTTGAAACAGCATGTGCAGCAAGGCACTAGAAAATGAGTCCGTATCACTGCTAGTCACAGATTTGAAATTTATCGTAATCGACAAAGTCGGGATCGAAAATCAAATGTTTTCTTGGTAAAAAATGTTACAGAAGATGAGCCTGTCATCAGGAAAGGAAGCGGAAGTCTTGATAGTCAGGCGCTCAGTATTAAGCGTTTCTGATCGCACTGTATAAAGAATTCTTCTTTAGGATCTCTATTTCTATCCAAAGAAGAAAGAGGTTTTTGCAATGGAATTATCAGAACATGATTGGGACAGTCAAGTTGTTGCATGTGAAGACATGTTTGAAAATTTACCTCGGTGTTTTTAGTGACGAGGCATATTTTTATCTGTCTGGCTACGAAAACAAGCAAAACTATCTGTACTGGTGTACGAATAATCAAAGAGAGATACACAAGAATCCTCTTCATAGTGAGAGAAATAGGGATAGGGGCCTTACTTTTTTGAAGAAGGGAAACAACTTGTAACCGCCAACTCACAGCGCTACCTAGCGATGATTCAGACTTCTTTCGCCTCAGATCTTCCAGAACTCAATGCTCGCCGGATTTATTGCTTAAGCAATCCGTCTAGAAATTTGCCGAACACCAGAAGAAATGTTAGCAAGAGTAATACAAAACTTCAGAAATCGCTTGCGCTCGTGCTGCGGTAATGATTAGCAGCACCTCTCCTATATTCTGCTCAAAACCATGCATGTAAGATAAGAATCTTTCAATTGCACACTTTAAATATCAAAATAAATTAATTGTGTTTTAAATAACATTTTTTTTGTTAAACTTTAAAAATAGGAAGACAGTTATGACTTGAAATGGTGTCTGGAACGTTTTTGTCGAGCTACCTTGTATATAAAGATCGAAAAACAGTACCTTAAAGCATTTTATTTTTTAAAGGGCGAAGAGACGCTATACTTTCCTGACATTTTGATAAATGATGGCTGGAATTTCAATTTTAAATTTTCGCTTGACAACGATAGTGATTTCCAACTAAGTGCTTAATAAAGTTCCTTTTTCTTAAAGCTTTCTTTTATATTATGGTGAATTATTATTGCAGTGGGACTACAAATGCAATTTACATAACCATTCGGGCTAAGTCAAATAAATTTTCACAGAGGCCATTGATAAAATAAAATAGGGGACAGTTATGCCTTGAAATGGTGTCTGGAAGGTATTTTCAAGGCCACCCCGTATACAAAGATTGAAAAACAGTACCTTAAAGCATTTTATTTTTTAAAGGGCGAAGAGACGCTATACTTTCCTGACATTTTGATAAATGATGCCTGGAATTTCAATTTTAAATTTTCGCTTGACAACGATAGCGATTTCCAACTAAGTGCTTAATAAAGTTCCTTTTTCTTAAAGCTTTCTTTTATATTATGGTGAATTATTATTGCAGTGGGACTACAAATGCAATTTACATACCCATTCGGGCTAAGTCAAATAAATTTTCACAGAGGCCATTGATAAAATAAAATAGGGGGACAGTTATGCCTTGAAATGGTGTCTGAAAGGTTTTTTCAAGGCCACCCCGTATACAAAGATTGAAAAACAGTACCTCAAAGTATTTTATTTTTTAAAGGGAGAAGAGACGCTATACTTTCCTGACATTTTGATAAATGATGCCTGGAATTTCAATTTTAAATTTTCGCTTGACAACGATAGCGATTTCCAACTAAGTGTTTAATAAAGTTCCTTTTTCTTAAAGCTTTCTTTTATATTATGGTGAATTATTATTGCAGTGGGACTACAAATGCAATTTACATAACCATTCGGGCTAAGTCAAATAAATTTTCACAGAGGCCATTGATAAAATAAAATAGGGGGACAGTTATGCCTTGAAATGGTGTCTGGAAGGTTTTTTCAACGCCACCCCGTATACAAAGATTGAAAAACAGTACCTTAAAGCATTTTATTTTTTAAAGGGCGAAGAGACGCTATATTTTCCTGACATTTTGATAAATGATGGCTGGAATTTCAATTTTAAATTTTCGCGTGACAACGATAGCGATTTCCAACTAAGTGCTTAATAAAGTTCCTTTTTCTTAAAGCTTTCTTTTATATTATGGTGAATTATTATTGCAGTGGGACTACAAATGAAATTTACATACCCATTCGCGCTAAAGTCAAATAAATTTTCACAGAGGCCTTTGATAATTTTACCACCGCGATATCCAGTTGTTAAAAAAGTTTGTTTTAAATAAAATTATACTATATACCAAGGGATAACAACACATTTTTGACACGATATTTAGGTATACGGCTTTTTCGTACTTTTTTATTTTTTAAAATTTTTTTGGTATTTTTAGTTTTTAACGTTTTTTTTTTTAATTTTTGCTGTTTATCTCTGTTCATCACTTCTTATCCTGATTTTTAAATTTTATTCTTGACATTGACTTTTTATCCGGATTTTTTCGTTTTTATCTATGATTTCTAAATTTTTCCCTAAACTGCTGGATAAAAAATGCAATTTTCATTAGGAAAGTGCGAAAAATATGATTATTACCTGCAGAGCGGGATAAATTATCAACAATGATTTTCTGGTTAAAAATAAAAGTGTTTCGAAAACCAACTTTTTGCTGTATATTTATCCAATCACCTAATTGGATATAGTATTGTCAATATTAATACTATTTAATAACAATACCACTTATGTTATTGGCAAATATAATCGGATTAGGCCATAATGCAACCCTAGAGCAACATAACAAATCAAATTAATTCTCCAATAACATAGGCCAGTAAACCCTTTGAAAATGTCTTACCTTTAATACAGTCTACTTAGTAAACTTGACTGATTGAAACATTATTTAATTAATCTTTCACACTCTAACATTTCCTGCAGTGGCGGTTCGTGCCGCAGGTGAGGTGCAGCTCTACATTATAAACAGTGGTACAAACCTTATTCTCTATTAAAACTCGTTCCCCAGTATTTGCTAAGATCTTAAAACTTAGCATTCTAGACCGGGTTTAAGTATCAAGTCTATAGACTTAATACCGACAGATTTATGTGTATTTTTTAATACTCACAGGTCAAATAACTAAGATTTAGTTCACCCTAATCCGCACTTTGATTTAGTAAGCATTTCTCAGAGTTTCATCTCATATAAATTCAAATTACCTTTAGAAATAAAGAAAAACCACATAAAAACTTGTAACGAAATGTCATTTTTTGGAAATTCAGTCCATGCAGTCGTAGGATTCCCGTTAAAAAAAGCTATAACTTGTAGTACCACCCCTGAGGAGTAGTTTAAATTTCGAAAAACAATAGAAATATTCCATGATTGATCAAAAAAATTTAATACAAACAGTTTCAAAGCTAAATAATACATAAATAACTTAAAACTATATCTGTAGATGCATTACCGTATTAGATACCTATCAATATTTAAATATTGTAAAAAGCACAAGATATATTAGAATCCGCTTTCAATTACACATCCACTAAACAAATTAAACATCGGTTCACTAACTTGTCTAAAAATTATCATGTAAAATATAGCGGACAGCTGACACTGACTTACACTTTTTTATTGGACATCTCCTAGTGACGTTTGGATGTTTAAATATGGCTACCATTTTTAAACCAAAATATTATATTCTTTTTATTTATTTCTAACCTTAGTATGAAAATAGTATCCGGTAGAACAAAAAAAGATGACCCATATCGCAAATTATTTATGAACAATTTATGTAAACATTAAAACTATTGCATTCGCGGAGAAAATAAGTTAAACCTTCAACCAAAATCTAGACTTTTAGGCCTAGGATTGTAGCACTGTAGACCCTTTAGTAAATACTGGTGTAAGTCCTAGAATTCTTAGAGCATCCGTACGTCAGTTAAAACAGAAAAACGACATTAGAAATAAATCTTTTTGCCTATAGATTTGCGAATGTGGCCAGGAGGAAGACCTTGACCATATCTTTCTTACATGTCCCATAAGAAAAATACATGGTTTTGATTTATACAACAGCTTAGCAGAATTAGGGAACCCTAGACCTCTCTCCATAAAAACTATTCTCTCAAAGTTAACAAAAAAAAATATAAATCTATTGACAAAATTCTTAAGGTATAACAAAGAAAAAATTTAAAGGAATTAAAAAAAAAAAAAGAAAAACAGAAGAAGGCTCGTTACTCAGCATAATAAAAAGTAGTTTAAAAAAAATATAATAATAAACCAAATATCTAAGAAACAAATCAGTTAAAAGAAATAAAGAATAATAAATAAATAGATAAATGAAAAATTCGAATGCACAATTACCCTTAAACACACCACCCTTGAAAATCTTTGTGTTATTGTCAGAATGAGTGTAAAAATTTATGTTGAATGTATGTATATGTATATCTGAGATCCCATCTTTCCTAGTTAAAACAATTAGAACATAGGGATAATTGACGGAACAGTGGAAGAAAACAAGACAAACATCTGGCAGGAAGAAGGGAACTGGGTTGCGAGTGGCAAAAAGAAACTGAGAGCGAAGGAGGAGAAGATGAAAGTAGGAGGGAAAAACATTGGTGTTCCAGGAAGGGAAGAAAGAAGGGGTTGTTTTTGAAAGATAGAAAAAGAGCACAGTCTCTAAGTGGCTTAGATGCCAGACTTCCTTAGAGTCAATCGATGTGTGCTGGCTAATTGATCCACAGGGATCAGAGCCAAGAACCAAACATTGAATTGAATTGCCTATAGATATGTTGCTGATCCCTTTCAACTGGTGTACCATGCTCTAGGATTTCGAGGATGCAACAAGTTTTAGCAGAGAATAACTTGTATTTATAATGTTCAGCTTTACCTCGCCTGTGGCACGAGTCGCGGCTGGTTTGCTGACCACAAAAGTAACTAGAAAATTGAGATATCCTCTAATTTGTCGATTAGTCAACGTATATATCACGCTGAAAAGTTGCGTCATAACGTCGAGTTTGCCATGAACATGACCCTCTTTTGAACAAAGTGGATTTTTTTGTGTGTAAGTTTCGTTGTGAAGGTGATACAGTATATATTTTTAATAGACCGCTGGTCTAACATTAACCAAGAAATAAGTAAATCATTGTATGTCGTAGCTAGATATAATTGTGTTCCAATTTGGAAATCTAGTAAACTTCTTTATTGTGCATTATAAATGCAACTTCAATAAATTTTCATGTTGATATATATCCCTGTGCAAAACACTTACACAGGATTTGGTAAATATATTCCTTATTATTTACGGGTTTTTTGATTTAGTTTTAGTTACAAAACTCTTTATCGTATTTCTCAGTGAGAATAGTGCTTTAATATTTCAGTGTTTGGCTATTCGTCTTATGTTTTCTGAAACTGCTTGAACATATGAATTGTTATTAACACCCAACGGATTATTATTCGAAAAATTTGCTATGTAGGGTGTTCTTAAAGTTGAGTCATTTATTTTAACAGGTTGTAGAACTCGTAAATCATGTATATAAAAAATGCAGAATAAAGAAGTCATTAACAATTCGGGTCACTGTCGACTAAGAGTACTTATGCACAGAATGGGAATAACAGAAGAGACCGAATGTAGACTCTGTATGGAGGATGATGAAACAGTTAGACATGTACTGTGCGAATGTCCGGCTATTGCACGTTTACGTCAAAACACTTTCGGTAAACCTCAGATTGATTCAGAAGATCTGAACAGTGTCTCACCCAAACTGATAGCTAACCTTTTTGGAGGATTAGGCATACAGTGGTGAGAAACAACTCAAAAGTGAGCCACAATAGACCCACTAGTGGTCGCAGTGGAAGGGCTGCAAGGCCCACTCATATATGAATCATCAACAATTCGAAAAATGTAAAATTTAAAAACTTTCCCCGAACAAACGACATGCACTCCCCGTAAGTTAATATTATGTCCACTAGTTCATTTTATATACGTATGCCATTTTTATTGCATAAAATGCACAAAAAACAAAAATATCACGCGAATTATTTACTACTGGTCAAATCGAAATTCTCACTGAAAACCGTACAATGAACGAATAAATGATGAGTAATTTGTATTCTACAAAGAAATGAGGCATACCCAGTATCACCCGTAAACAAAACATTGAAAAAAGTCAGGTCTTACAGTTTTTAAATTTTACATTAGGGTAATTCCATTGTAATGGGTGTTACGTTTTATGTTTTTGACATCCAATTTTATGTTTGATGTTGATAAGTTATTACAACAAAACTCGAATTAACTCATGTGGTCTTGACAGATGAAAATCTTTATGCAAAAAAACTCACTAGGAATCACCAGAACAATGTATTTTAGGGAATCGAATACATGTAACGGGTGTTATTTTGTTTTTTACGTTTTTTAAACATTGATATGCTTAGGTTTAGTTTTCATAAAATTTAGCATAGCAACTTATATATTTTTTGATCTTAGTGTACAGCAGAAAAGGCCACCAAAGAGGTTTAATATATTTTGAGTTTTATTCATTTTTACTTCTTTTATTTTCTTTATCCTCAATTTGTAATGGGTGTTATGATTGAGTGTAACGGGTATTATGGAGTAAATTTGTTTTTATATTGGATTTTTTTAAAAGACTTTTTCGGCCAAGAATGGTACAAATCAATTGCAGTTGAGGACGTATGCTCTATATAATACACCAAAGCTACTTTTATACATTTTTATGTTAGTAAAAAAAATAAATAACTACATGGAAGGAGTAACATATTAATTTTAGTATTAATTAACGAGAAAAAAAGGTAAGTACTAACATAGTACTAAAAAATGGTAACAATAAGGCAAGCAATAAAAATATAAGAATTGTTTTGACGTATATCCAATAACAAAAAAGTTGACTTTTTTTTGGAAGTTTTTGAAAATATTCAACTTTTGATTCTATTCTTCTCGATAACCATTACATCCACAACGGTAATATTTTTAGGTTAGTATAAGGGACTCCGTAGCTTCGTCGTGGCAAATTTTTGGTGAAAATTTTCCTGACCAAAGGGGTACCCAAATAGTGCAGTTTTAAAAATGTTTCTAATTGTTGACTTTGTAAAAATATATATTATAATACATGAAATTAAACTTCTCGGGGCCCTCTATATCGCGATATAAAAGGTAAGGGACTGATGTTTATATTAATGCCGAGAGAGGCCGCTAAAGTCACTTCAGTTTTGAGTTTTGGTATTTAAACTTTTATTTATTTCTTACAAACACTAACCTATAGACCAACTTTTGGGGTCTTTTTTACTTCTTTGTGAGGCAAGCAATAAAAATATAAGAATTGTTTTGACGTATATCCAATAACAAAAAAGTTGACTTTTTTTTGAAGTTTTTGAAAATTTTCAATTTTTGATTCTATTTTTCTCGATAACTATTACATCTACAACGGTAATATTTTTAGGTTAGTATAAGGGACTCCGTAGCTTCGTCGTGACATAGTATTAACCAAATGTTTTTTTTTGAAATTTTTGGTGAAAATTTTCCTGACCAAAGGGGTACCCAAAAAGTGCAGTTTTTTAATTTCCTTAAATTGTTAACTTTGTAAAAATATATATTATAATACATTAAATTAAACTTCTTGGGGCCCTCTATATAGCGATATATAAGGTAAGGGACTGGCTTTTATATTAATGCCAAGAGAGGCCGCTAAAGTCACTTCAGTTTTGAGTTTTGGCATTTAAACTTTTATTTATTTCTTACAAACACTAACCTATAGACCAACTTTTGGGGTCTTTTTTATTTCTTTGTGAGGCAAGCAATAAAAATATAACAATTGTTTTGACGTATATCCAATAACAAAAAAGTTGACTTTTTTTTGGAAGTTTTTGAAAATTTTCAACTTTTGATTCTATTTTTCTCGATAATCATTACATCTACAACGGTAATATTTTTAGGTTAGAATAACGGACTCCGTAGCTTCGTCGTGGCACAGTATCAACCAAATATTTTTTTTTCCATTTTTGGTGAAAATTTTCCTGACCAAAGGGGTACCCAAAAAGTGCAGTTTTTAAATTTTTTTAAATTGTTAACTTTATAAAAGTATATATTATAATACATTAAATTAAACTTCTCGGGGTCCTCTATATAGAGATATAAAAGGTAAGGGACTGGTGTTTATATTAATGCTGAGAGAGGCCGCTAAAGTCAGTTCAGTTTTGAGTTTTCGCATTTAAACTTTTATTTATTTCTAACAAACACTGACCTATAGACCAACTTTTGGGGTCTGTTTTATTTCTTTGTGAGGCAAGCAATAAAAATATAAGAATTGATTTGACGTATATCCAATAACAAAAAAGTTGACTTTTTTTTTGAAGTTTTTGAAAATTTTCAACTTTTGATTCTATTTTTCTCGATAACCATTACATCTACAACGGTAATATTTTTAGGTTAGTACAAGGGACTCTGTAGCTTCGTCGTGGCACAGTATTAACCAAATGTTTTTTTTTGAAATTTTTGGTGAAAATTTTCCTGACCAAAGGGGTACCCAAAAAGTGCAGTTTTTTAATTTCCTTAAATTGTTAACTTTGTAAAAATATATATTATAATACATTAAATTAAACTTCTTGGGGCCCTCTATATAGCGATATATAAGGTAAGGGACTGGTTTTTATATTAATGCCAAGAGAGGCCGCTAAAGTCACTTCAGTTTTGAGTTTTGGCATTTAAACTTTTATTTATTTCTTACAAACACTAACCTATAGACCAACTTTTGGGGTCTTTTTTATTTCTTTGTGAGGCAAGCAATAAAAATATAACAATTGTTTTGACGTATATCCAATAACAAAAAAGTTGACTTTTTTTTGGAAGTTTTTGAAAATTTTCAACTTTTGATTCTATTTTTCTCGATAATCATTACATCTACAACGGTAATATTTTTAGGTTAGAATAACGGACTCCGTAGCTTCGTCGTGGCACAGTATCAACCAAATATTTTTTTTTTCCATTTTTGGTGAAAATTTTCCTGACCAAAGGGGTACCCAAAAAGTGCAGTTTTTAAATTTTTTTAAATTGTTAACTTTATAAAAGTATATATTATAATACATTAAATTTAACTTCTCGGGGTCCTCTATATAGAGATATAAAAGGTAAGGGACTGGTGTTTATATTAATGCTGAGAGAGGCCGCTAAAGTCAGTTCAGTTTTGAGTTTTCGCATTTAAACTTTTATTTATTTCTAACAAACACTGAGGCAAGCAATAAAAATATAAGAATTGTTTTGACGTATATCCAATAACAAAAAAGTTGACATTTTTTTTTTGAAGTTTTTGAAAATTTTCAACTTTTGATTCTATTTTTCTCGATAACCATTACTTCTACAACGGTAATATTTTTAGGTTAGTACAAGGGACTCTGTAGCTTCGTCGTGGCACAGTATTAACCAAATGTTTTTTTTTGAAATTTTTGGTGAAATTTTTCCTGACCAAAGGGGTACCCAAAAAGTGCAGTTT
Organism: Aspidapion aeneum; assembly: GCA_963576565.1. Classification (NCBI taxonomy): domain Eukaryota; kingdom Metazoa; phylum Arthropoda; class Insecta; order Coleoptera; family Brentidae; genus Aspidapion; species Aspidapion aeneum. The sequence continues at coordinate 15,481,012 of OY755045.1, read as the reverse complement.
TTTAATTTTTTAAAATTGTTAACTTTGTAAAAATATATATTATAATACATTAAATTAAACTTCTCGGGGCCCTCTATGTAGCAATATAAAAGGTAAGGGACTGGTTTTTATATTAATACCAAGAGAGGCCGCTAAAGTCACTTCAGTTTTGAGTTTTGGCATTTAAACTTTTATTTATTTCTTACAAACACTAACCTATAGACCAACTTTTGGGGTCTTTTTTATTTCTTTGTAAGGCAAGCAATAAAAATATAAGAATTGTTTTGACGTATATCCAATAACAAAAAAGTTGACTTTTTTTTTAAATTTTTTGAAAATTTTCAATTTTTGAATGTATTTTTCTCAATAACCATTACATCTACAACTTTAATATTTTCAGGCTAATATAAGGGACTCCGTAGCTTCGTCGTGGCACAGTATCAACCAAATGTTTTTTTTTGAAATTTTTGGTGAAAATTTTCCTGACCAAAGGGGTACCCAAAAAGTGCAGTTTTTTAATTTTTTTAAATTGTTAACTTTGTAAAAATATATATTATAATACATTAAATTAAACTTCACGGGGTCCTCTATATAGCGATATAAAAGCTAAGGGACTGGTGTTTATATTAATGCTGAGAGAGGCCGCTAAAGTCACTTCAGTTTTGAGTTTTCGCATTTAAACTTTTATTTATTTCTAACAAACACTCACCTATAGACCAACTTTTGGGGTCTGTGTTATTTCTTTGTGAGGCAAGCAATAAAAATATAAGAATTGTTTAGACGTATATCCAATAACTAAAAAGTTGACTTTTTTTTTAAAGTTTTTGAAAATTTTATACTTTTTATTCTATTTTTCTCGATAACCAATACATCTACAACGGTAATATTTTTAGGTTAGTATAAGGGACTCCGTAGCTTCGTCGTGGCACAGTATTAACCAAATGTTTTTTTTGAAATTTTTGGTGAAAATTTTCCTGACCTAAGGGGTACCCAAAAAGTGCAGTTTTTTAATTTTTTTAAATTGTTAACTTTGTAAAAATATATATTATAATACATTAAATTAAACTTCTCGGGGTCCTCTATATAGAGATATAAAAGGTAAGGGACTGGTATTTATATTAATGCTGAGAGAGGCCGCTAAATTCAGTTCAGTTTTGAGTTTTCGCATTTAAACTTTTATTTATTTCTAACAAACACTCACCTATAGACCAACTTTTGGAGTCTGTTTTATTTCTGTGTGAGGCAAGCAATAGAAATGTAAGAATTGTTTTGACGTATATCCAATAACAAAAAAGTTGACTTTTTTTTTGAAGTTTTGAAGCTAAAGTCAGTTGAGTTTTGAGTTTTGGCATTTAAACTTATTTATTTCTTACAAACTCTAACCTATAGACCAACTTTTGGGGTCTTTTTTATTTCTTTGTGAGGCAAGCAATAAAAATATAAGAATTGTTTTGACGTATATCCAATAACAAAAAAGTTGACTTTTTTAAATTTTTTGAAAATTTTCAATTTTGAATGTATTTTTCTCGATAACCAATACACCTACAACTGTAATATTTTCAGGCTAATATAAAGGACTCCGTAGCTTCGTCGTGGCACAGTATCAACCAAATGTTTTTTTTGAAATTTTTGGTGAAAATTTTCCTGACCAAAGGGGTACCCAAAAAGTGCAGTTTTTTAATTTTTTTAAATTGTTAACTTTGTAAAAATATATATTATAATACATTAAATTAAACTTTTCGGGGCCCTCTATATAGCGATATAAAAGGTAAGGGACTAGTTTTTATATTAATGCCAAGAGAAGCCGCTAAAATCACATCAGTTTTGAGTTTTCGCATTTAAACTTTTATTTATTTCTAACAAACACTCACCTATAGACTAACTTTTGGGGTCTGTTTTATTTCTTTGTGAGGCAAGCAATAAAAATATAAGAATTGTTTTGACGTATGTCCAATAACAAAAAAGTTGACTTTTTTTTTGAAGTTTTTGAAAATTTTCAACTTTTGATTCTATTTTACTCGATAACCATTACATCTACAACTGTAATATTTTCAGGCCAATATAAGGGACTCCGTAGCTTCGTCGTGGCACAGTATTAACCAAATGTTTTTTTTGAAATTTTTGGTAAAAATTTTCCTGACCAAAGGGGTACCCAAAAAGTGCAGTTTTTTAATTTTTTAAAATTGTTAACTTTGTAAAAATATATACTATAATACATTAAATTAAACTTCTCGGGGTCCTCTATATAGCGATATAAAAGGTAAGGGACTCGTGTTTATATTATATATATATATATTATTATAAGGGGTAATTTTATTGTAACGGGTGTTACGTTTTATGTTTTTGACATCCAATTTTATGTTTGATGTTGTTAAGTTATTACAACAAAACTCGAATTAACTCATGTGGTCTTGACAGTTGAAAATCTTTATGCAAAAAAAACTCACTAAGAATCCCCAGAACAATGTATTTTAGTGAATCGAATACATGTAATGGGTGTTATTTTGTTTTTTACGTTTTTTAGACATTGATATGCTTAGGTTTAGTTTTCATAAAATTTAGCATAACAACTTATATATTTTTTGATCTTAGTGTACAGCAGAAAAGGCCACGAAAGAGGTTTAATATATTTTGAGTTTTATTTATTTTCACTTATTTTATTTTCTTTATCCTCAATTTGTAATGGGTGTTATGATTGAGTGTAACGGGTATTATGTAGTAAATTTGTTTTTATATTGGATTTTTTTAAAAGACTTTTTTGGCCAAGAATGGTACAAATCAATTGCAGTTGAGGACGTATGCTCTATTAAATACCCCAAAACTACTTTTATACATTTTTATGTTAGTAAAAAAAATAAATAACTACATGGAAGGAGTAACATATTTATTTTAGTATTAATTAATGAGAAAAAAAAAGTAAGTACTAACATAGTACTAAAAAATGGTTACAATACTTTAATTTGGGTCCTTTGAAGTTCAGATTTGTAGGTGACTGCTGACAAGATAATATTGGGCCCATCATTTTCAAAATAATGCTTGAATTGTATGTTATTTATGGCTCAAGCCAAGTTTTGCCACCAAAAAATACTGTTAAAGAAATTGTGAAATACTTTTAGAATTATCAAAACCTCAATGAAATTATTTAGCTACTCAAGCAATTGTTTTATATTGTGTCAAACACTGAATATACACAGCATGCTATGACTACTTTATTTTTGCAAGCAGTTTAATTTTTTTTAAATTTACCTGCAACAGGTGCGACAGTATTTAAATAATGTATTTTTTCAAATTTCCTTGTGGTGACTAACATTTTGTTTCATACTGTTTAAGCGTATTTCATACTTCTTGTAATGATATAGTTTCGTATAATTTTTGTATTTGCGTGGTTAGTTTTTTGTAACGGGTATGACATATAAATAATGATGAGTTCTTACAGTTATAGATCCTAAATGACGTCTTGCATGAATTAAATTTTATTTTTATAGTTTAGGCACTAACCACTAGTTCATTTCAATAAATATTTCAATATGATATATCTTAATGTGTAAGCTAGACCTCATTGTAAACAAAATTAAAATTTTCTGCATTATGAGCCTTAAAGCTTTTTTAAAAGACTAAAGTAGAATGCTGAAAGAAACTACATAAATATAGGCAAATATTGGGGTAGATTTTATAAAGACACGACACGATTGAGTTTTGTGAAAATAAGGTAAATTTCTGTGGAAATACCCTTTATTAGAATTGTTAATAACTTTTTTATTCTGCAACTTTTATATTGATTATTTTTGGTGCAATGACTTATTTTTACGAGTTCTACAACCTGTTTAAATATATGACTCAACTTTTAGAACACCCTGTATTTCGTTTATTTTTAATTTTAGAGGTTGCTAAGTTTACTAATTTTTATGTTTAATTTACTTTTAATTTTTTGTTTTTGGTTAGTTTTTTTACTAGCCTATTTAGCTATATTATTTATAAAGTATTATTATTTTTACTTCTTGCCAATTATTAATTTAATACAATTATATTATGTAAAAAAAAATTCTCGGAAGAATCATTCTCGTTGATCCTTTTTATTGTTGTAGATTTATATTGATAATAATTCATCATTAGAATTAGTAAAAATATTTACAACTCTTAAATTTAAATCTTTTATTACTCCTTGTTTGATAGCAACAGAATGATTAGACTTAAAGTTTATATGCTCTCCCATGGGTGTAGGGTTCCTATATTCAGTGTCATGAATAATTCTGTATATTCGTTTGACAAATATATCCAAAAAAGGTAAGACCGAATCGTTTTCAATTTCCATTGTTCATTTGATTGTTGGTCAAATACTGTTAATGTATTGTACACAATTTTCATTACTTCAAACATTTTAACATTGCCGTGTCTGTTTGTACCGGAAACTGTTAGCCTGGTTCATAAAAAGAAACTCCAACAAAAGGACCAAAGCAATTCAAGATATTATAATACTCGGCAATCTGAGAACCTACCCCTACCAAAACCAAGATTAACATTGACAAAACACTCATTGATCTATGAAAGCATTAAGATTTATAATCATTTGCCATTAGTTATTAGACAAATGCAAACTTTGAAATTATTTAAAAGGTCAGTCCGTAATTGTTTTGAAAAAAAAATGTTTTATAGCTGTGATGAGTACTACAGGGAGAATTTAAATGTCATAATAAATTGACTTGAGAAATGAATGTCCAAACTTATTTTATAGGTGTGCTTGTTGTTTGTTGTGGTTTGTTTCTTTTTTGTTTCTTTTAACTTTTTATTGTTTTGATCTTTGTTTTGCTTTGATTGTTATACATGTACCTGATATAACATTTTAAAATTTAGTATTAATAGAAATACCACTAAAATAGTAGTTATTAGGCATATAACAGACTTTGCTTTTTATAATTTTTATACTTAATTAGACAATAAGATATTTTTTTTTGCTTTGTCAATAAGACTAGTTTCTTCCGACAATAAAGCTTGTTTGAAATTGAAATTGAAATTGACTTCTGCAGTTCTTTTTCATTTTTCGACCATATAATAATTATCTCTTATTCATGTATCGTAGTCATAGTTTTTAGTTGACTCTTGCTATATTGATTGCATGGGCTCCGAACGAGGGGTAAACCGCGCTCCAAAATTGTGTACACTAATACCTCATTTTACCTGTAATACCCGAATTTGTTAAACTAATACCTCTATTACCCTCTAATACCCATAATAATACCCACTAATACCCACTAATACCTACTAATACCCACCAATACCCACTAATACCTACTCGAGCCTACTAATACCCACTAATATCTCTGGAAAAAAATTCACTTTTCGCAGTTAAAAAGTTTTTAGAGTGTTTTTGGTCAGCACATGTAGACGTCAATTTCGTTATAGTTGTGGTTATGTTAGTGGGAAAACCATGAAAATGGCACATCACTTGCCTTTTTACGATATTTAGTGTATAATCTCTTATATGTACCTCTCACCCCAACCCTCTGGATTTGAGAATAACGACAAATAGCCCATAGAAATGAGATCCCCGATCTCTCAAACCTCGAAAACGACATATTACACGATATTTTGCATATTACCCCCCCCCCCCCGAACCGAACCCCCCCCCCCTCCCCCCCCACCCTTCTTACCATCACCACCAAGCTCTGGATTTAAGAATAATAACAAATATACTCCGATTCAAAATAATTGAGACACTTTTTAATAGACTGTTTGACAAATGTGACATTACAAATAACATTTAAATGTAAGACTTGTCAAACTCTCAGTAAATGTTGTCACAATTTTTTTGAATGGTAGTATAGTTATGGAAATGAGATCCCCGAACCCGCAAACCTCGAAAACAACATATTACATGATATTTTCCATCTCACCACATCCCCACCCCTTCTTACCCCCATCCCCAAAGCTAAGTACGTCATGCAGCTTTTGAACAACGTGATTAAAAATTTATATATGAAAACAGACCCCGAAAACCGTCCTCATTGCATTTTGGGCTGATTTGGCTTAAATACAATCCGAACCATTCTCCTATGAAGCTCTACCTGTGTGCCAAATTTTAAGTCAATATCTCAATTCATTCAAAAGTTATCGCGTAAACTAACAGTCGGTGTGTCGGTACACACCGACAGACTTATAGAACGACAGACACAAAAAAATTTTTTGCTGAAAATAGGTATTCCACGCGTTTTGGGCGAGGGGTCATCGGCACCCTAAAATTTTGTACAGCGTCCAACAGGACTTGGGTCCTGTCGTGTACTGTTGGGTCCTGTTGAGTACTGTTGAGTACTGTCGTGTACTGTTGGGTCCTGTCGTGTACTATCGAGTACTGTTGGGTCCTGTTGAGAACTGTCGTGTACTGTTGGGTCCTGTCGTGTAGTGTCAGTGGGGGGGGGCCCGACAGCTACGAAGTGCGCCCTCAAAAAACTTGCGACCAAAAAAAAACAAAAAAAAAAAGGTCATCATGTGTGGGGGGGCCCGACGACAGCTACAAAGCGCGCGCCCTCAAAAAACTTGCGACCAAAAAAAAAAAGGTCATCATGTGTGGGGGGGCCCGACGACAGCTACAAAGCGCGCGCCCTCAAAAAACTTGCAACCAAAAAAAAAAAAAAGGTCATCATGTCTTTTCGCAACTACGCCACTGCTTGGGGTTGGGGGGGCCCGAAGCCTCCTGATGTCAAATTTTAAGGTATTTTTCATGTTTTATCATCAAATATGTAGAAAATCTATTAAAAAATCTAAGGCTTGGGGGGGGGCTGGGCCCCGGGGCCCCCCGTGCGCCCATGGTAGTGTCGAGTACTGCCGAGTACTGTTGGGTCCTGTTGAGTACTGTTGGGTACTGTCGTGTACTGTCGAGTACTGTTGGGTCCTGTTGAGTACTGTTGGGTACTGTCGTGTACTGTCGAGTACTGTTGGGTCCTGTCGTGAAATTTGTACAGTACTGTTGAAAGCTGATGACCCCTCGGTTTTGGGCCATTTTAAGACGATTTAGCCAATAAAAATTTTTCAAAATATTTTGCCGATACTATACTTCCACATCATTTAGGCTTTACAAGTAAAAATGAACGGCAGCCAAAAACCAAAAATTTATTTCGACCCCTTGAAAAATTTAAAATTGAATTTGAAAAATCATTTTACTACCTGTATTACACTATTATTGGCAACATTGTAAAAAAAATAGCAATCGTGCTGCACTCGGTGCTGCATGAAAATATTGGAGTTAACATAACCTAACTTTATTGCTCGCTTTATTGCTTTAGCCGATTGCCAACTTAAATTAAAGTATTATGAAAAATGAATTATATAGACAATTATCAGTCTCACAGACATTTCTACTCAACATAACTTACCTTATTTTTTTTCACTGCCACCAGAAAAAACATAAAGTTTACCACTGGATACGCACCTCGATAGCACGGTTTTTTTCACAACAGGTGTAGGCAATGTTGCCAAATCGTTAATATGTATATACTTATAAGGACGTTCCCATAAAAAATGCTCATAATCTACTGTAGCATATTGATACGCGTCGAAAGGTACCAGATACCAGGTTACATTGGACTTGTTCTGTGGTAAATAGGGAAATAAGTTTGAAAAATCGTATGTTCGTTTATAATTCTAATACAGCTATTACGCAGACTAATTCCTCTAATACCCCGGCTATTACACCTAATACCCTTCTAATACCCACTAATGCCTACTTATACCCTCTAATACCCACTATTTCCTCTAACAGTTCCCCTAATACCCAAGATTTGTACACCAAAATACCCACGCGGTTTACCCCTCGGCTCCGAATTACTCTATGTTTACTACCAGTAGCCAAAGAACGAACCATTATTAACCGTCCATTATTTTGCACATAAAACTTATATTTCACTTGAAAGTAAGAGTTTCGAAGAAAGAGCTCTAACGGATCCATCACCCCGACAGCGTTTGTTTTCTGGTTAGGTGTATCGTCAGTTTGTAATTTGCTTTTGATGTTACTGAGTGACTTATTAATTGGCACGTTGCGTTGGTGTAAAGATTTTCCACATCAAAACTTACAAATCTATTGCCGAGATCTAATTCAATCGTTTTTAAATTCTTACCAAAATATTCCGAGTTTTTACAAACAATAAATTTTATTTCCATTTAATAATTGTCGACAAAGTTTAAACAAAGAGTTAAAAAATTCTATTTGGGATCAGACAAATACTACTACTATCTCGGTTTAGAACGCTTTTCAATGTTGTCCGACGCCTATTCTCCACCTCCTTTGATCCTGACAATCATCTTCTGCAAGATTTTTTTGAGTCATTGAATTGAACCTTTGGATTGACTGTTGCCATTCTAGTTCAGGACGACCTCCTTTTCTGAGCCCTGTTAGTTGCCATTTTAGGACCTGCTTTGGTAATCTTTCGCAGTTTATCCGTTGTACATGGCCGTACTATATCAGCTGTCTTTTAGTGATGTCATCCGTTATGCTTCCCTCGCTTCCCATTATTTCTTTTATGATCTCTCTTTTAGATATTCTCATTGATCTTCTTATTTCATCCATTTTGACACTTTCTATTTTTGTTTTGTATTTTTCTGTTACGCGACGAAGTTTTTATTCCATACAACAGCATGATTTTTACCATTGCTTCATATATATTTAATTTTACATTCTTTTCTATCTCACTGTTCCATAAAATACTGCTCCAATCCAAGACATCCAATAACCTTTTTTGCTTTTCCTATTATTTTTTTCAGTTCTTTACAGTCTGTTCCTCTCTTATTAAATGTGATAGCTAAGTATACATACTTATTGCATGGAGATATTGTTTGTCCATTATCTAGATCCAACTCATTTGATTCGTTTCCAATACATAAGTACTGTGTCTTGGCCATGTTCACTGTTAACCTCCACTTTTGGTATTCTTTCGTTAACTTTCTCAACATATCCTTATCATAAGCTACAATTACTTGGTCGTCAGCAAACTGTGGTGTTTATATCGGAAATCGGTCGTGAAGTTGTATTCTTATGTCGTGTACTTTACAATTCCACTTTTTTAGAGCTACTGCGATATATATTTTAAAAGGAGTTGGAGAGATACAACATCCCTGTTTTAAGCTTTTCGATATCAGGGATTTTGACCTTTTGTATAGTTCTATTATCGTTTTTATGTATGTGTGTATAATATTAGTTTGCTCTAACACTATCCATAAATTTTCTACTGGAAAGGTATTATATGCTTTTTGTAGTTCCATAAAAGTAACACGAGTATCTATATTTCTGACACTCCTTTTCTCAATTACTGGTTAACCAGACAAATAAGCTGACAATAAATACCAAAAAATTTGATCCAAAATATTACGATAATGCAGAAACTATCGATCATAAAATTAGCGATTAACACCGGCCTGTCAAAGGTTAACCCTATGGAAAATAGATATTCTCGAGACTCCCGGCCAATACATTATTCAGTTAATCTCTCACACTCTAGCCCGAAAACTTGCCAAGCAATTTAAGTTTAAAGTCCTCTTCACGAATAATACACCCTTGATGAAACGCAAACATGCTGAAAACGAAAATTAATTGCGGTGGGGGTACTTTGTTTCAAACTAGACAAGACAGGCAACAAACAAATGATTCTGTTTAAAATAAAAACTGTTAGTTGTGATCACGGATTTCCTAGCCTCAAAATAAATAGCTGGTCTGGTCCCAAGGACTGTAAAAGGCAGTCTCGTAAGACGTACGTTAGTCCATTTTCACGCATACAGGTGATACCGATGAACTCACCTGCTGTCTTGAATGGTTTGTGTTTCAGAATGTGCTTTTTTTATATAAAGCTCTAGTTTCCAAGAAAAAAACTATTTTTAAGGCTGATTATCATAGCTTTACTTGAAGTGTGTTAATATGCTAGCTAGGAAGGTATCAGATCCGTCATGGATCAATTTATTTTGACTTTTATAGTGATTTAAAACCATTATTTTGTGTTATAGATCCTATCTAAGTAAAATATTGTTGTTATAACTCCTTGTTTGTATAACTTTATCGGAGGTAGTTAAAAAGGTGTTGTTGATATTCAGTGCGTTTATTTAGATGGAAAATTCTAATAAAAGACAGGGATGCACTATTTTTTTAAAAATTTTATGGCACGCATCTCTTTCGAGTGTTAAACTATCCCTCTCTATTTTCGGTGGGAAAAGTGGGTTAGTGATAACCTATTTTAAAGGTCTCTTGAATGTTTTCACAACCGTGAAACTCGACTTACATTCTCTATTCAAAATATAGGGGTAAAGTTTACCTACCCCTTGAAGGGGCTGTCTGCTACAAAAATTTCAACGTGTCTCAGTCAAGATCTAAAACTGTATTTCTCACAAAAAAAATCGACGGATTTGAAGGTGTTTCTGAAAAATAGGTAAAAAGCTTTTATGTTAAAAAAAATCACTGTATGTATTTTATATTTTTTACAAGTAAAACCCAAAAAATCTAACCACAATTTCTAGAAATAGGTGCTGTTAGAAAATACGTTTAAAAATATCTGGAAATATAATATAAGAAAATTTGATAATGTTGGTAATAATACTTTTTTATGCTAATTTATACAAATTTGCAAACGTTTACTGTTTAATTTATAATAAATTTACTGCAAAACATTCATTATTTAGTTAATTTATTTAAAACTTCTTTATGTAGTATAAAATTATCCATCTAAAATGTATGAAAAGCTGTTATAATGCATTTTACACAAAGTGTCGAAGGTGACGTTACCATAAACGGGGGTTTTCCAGAATATTCGCGTGAATACTGCTGACAATTTTGGTTGGTTGGGCAGTCCTGTCTTTTACAGTCCTTGGTCTGGTCTCATTTTTGTTGATAAGACTGTCATTTTTTGCCGATTGCGCTTTTTACGTCACCGAAATAGAAGCAGTCATTTTTAAAACGTTTTACTTAAGGTGACAAGATCACGAAGTTCCTTCTAAAGATACCGACATAGATTTTTACGTTTTAAAAAACCTCGTATACTTTTGGTTACCCATTGGCTTTGGGCAAAACTTAAAAATTTGTAAAAAAATTGTCATCAACATGACTTGTTACTGACTTGTGTTTGCTTACTACTCTACTATGTCATAACCAGAGATTATGAGGAGATTAAATACCTAATTCTTTCGCAAATTTAAGAAGGGACTTTGTGATTTAGTGACCTTAGTTTGACTTCTGTTCGATATGGTTTACCGGCGCCATCTTAGATCCTGGTTTTCCGCACTCAGCCCGCTGCTGAGCTCCACCGTGTTTTGTGCGAATCAGTTGATGGTTCTTGTGGTTTCTAAAGTTTATTTCTTTTTTTTGTAGCTGTAATTTTTTACGAGTTTTACCAAAAGTTTTCTTTCTATGCGCACCGAATTTTACCAGCCAGATGAAAGTTCGACAATTTTCTACTTACTCTTAAGTAAGAATGTTGTAACACTGAAATCAGTGATGCCACCAAGAAATGTATGGCGTAATGATTCGTTATTATTATCGTTAAGTTTGTGGTTGTGATTTATGATTTAAAGGAAAATACAAGCTATAAAATGCTATTTAACTAAAACCAGGTTTCCAGTGCTGTAACATGAAGCAATTTTCTCTTGCGATTTTGCTGTAAACATGAAACTTTGAGAAATATTTATAAACTTATTGTATCCGTTGAGGGCGAGTTTTTTATTACGAGGTCACTTAGCGGTTAATTATAACTCAAGCTTAAGCATTTCACCACCTTGGGTTAGCTGCAACTCTTGGTGTAACCTTGAGTTAAATTGACCCACCGTTTGCTACTTCTTTTTGCTGTAAATATGAAACAATGAGAAATATGTATAAACTAATTATATCTATTGAGGGCTGGTTTCTCATTAGCGTGTCACGTAGTAGTTAGTTACAACTCAAGCTAAAACGTTTCAATACCTCGAGCTGGCTATAACTCTTGATGTAACCTTGAGTTAAGTTGACCCACCGTTGAGAGGGCTGATTTAGCGATTTGCTTCTTCTTTTGTGCCGCAAACATGGAACTATGAGAAGTATTTATAAGCTTATTGTATCCATTGAGGGCCGGTTTCTCATTATAACTCAAGCTTAAATGTTTCACCACCTCGGGATATCTGTAACTCTTGGTGTAACCTTGAGTTAAATTGACCCACCATTGAGAGGGTGGATTTGGCGATCTGACACTTAGTATAACCTATAAAAAGAAGGTTCATATACTTTTTTATATTTTTTTTATTGTTTTCAATTTTTTCTCTTATAATAATCTTTGGTAATGCAAGTTTTCTAGGGAATGAACGATGGGGGCGAATACTTTTACAACCTTGTTATATACCAAAGAAGTCCTCAAATAATTTAACCAAGATTAATCGCTGTCGAAATATTTAATGAAAAAGACTTTTTTACAAGATTTAGCTTAAGAGAAAATTGAAGAAGCCCTGGAGCACCCTACTGAGGTAGGATGAAAATTTTTAAAATTCTGAGATATTGCTTTATTTTTTAAACTTTTTTAAAACATTAGATTTTGCACATAAAACAACAGACACAAAATGAGATTTTAAACCTAAATGATGTCATGAACAAAGATTATAACAGGAAAAAACATTAAAAACTTTGTGGTTATAAAACCTTTGCCATCATGTAACTGCCTTCGACCAATCAAAAACATGGTGAAACTGGCAACATAGTAAACAGTGCTAACAAAGCATGGTTTGTTAACCACCCACAGTGTGAGAAACACAACGACGACCCTAGATTAAAATTTTCACCGGGTTGGTTAACCCCTCAGAGTTACTCGCAATTGGGCCCTGAAACAAACAATTCTTTTTAGTTGTTTAGTCTTGCTATTGGTATTCAAGCAACTGTAAGCAATTTTGTTTTACGATCTGCTTCTTCTTGTTGACATATTTTAGAAACAATTGTGCATTTTCGCACATACCGATTTTTTCATCGAATTTTAAGAGCAACATTCGGCATAATTTTTGAAAATATTTAGAAACACTCAGCACTTTTGAGTAACATCTTTGGGAACAGGTAACCGAAAAACAAAGGCTTCCCAGTGTTGCTTGAGAGGAAAGTAGCTAAAACGCCAGCAAGAAGCTATAACGGGCTCTCGAAACATAAGAGGAAAATTTTGAGGAGCATTTTCGGAAATAAGCAAGTGTAACACAAAAATTTCTCAAAGTTGCTTTTGTGGTAATGTTGCTTTGTAATATGTTTGTTTTAATGGAGACTGATAAGTTTGTTGATCAGTTTAGGTTAGGGTAGTGTTTAGATTTATGTAGCCCGAAACATCATCCGCTACTGCGATACGGATAGTATGTTCTATTTAAGCCAAGTAATTCGCCTGTAGATTGCGGGGACAATTCGCCACGGGGACAATTGACCGCGAGAATTTTTGTATAAATGACATTTTATTGTTTTGTGTGTAGTAAGTTTTTTTTGGATTTTTTTTTATATATTAGTTTATTGATCCTAGGTGTAAATTTCGACCGGGTTGGTTAACCCCCCAGAGTTAAGTTAACTTTAAGCAATTTTATATTACGATTTGCTTTTTCTTATTGTCATAATTATGACAATTTTTGAAACAATTGCACTTGTTGTACCAATTTTTCTACTGCTCAAATTAGGCTACATAAAGAAACGACGGCGAATATTTTTGAAATATTTAGGAACATTCAGTAACTTTGAGTAATATTTTTGGGGACCTGTAACCGAAATGTAAAAGCTTCTTTCTTAATGTTGCGTTAGCGAAACAGTAGCTAAAACAGCAGTAGGAAGCTAAAACGGGCTCTCGGAACATTGGACTTAACAATTTTGAGGAGCATTTTCGGAAATATGCAAGAGTAACACAAAAATTTCTCAATGTTGATTTTGTGGAAATGTTGCTTAATAATATGTTTGTTTTAATGGAAACTGATAAGTTTGTTGATGAGTTAGGTTAGTGTTTAGATTTATGTAGCCCGAAATATGATCCTCTACTGCGACATGAATAGTATGTTGTATTTAATCCAAGTAATTCGCCTGCCGATTTGCCGCGGGGACAATTCGCCGCATGAATTTTTGTTTAAATCGCATTCAACATTCCTAGTATATAAAAGCGTAACAAAATTAAACTTGAGGGTACTTTATTTTGGCAAATAAACTTAATCGAAATAATAATTTAAATCATAACTAAAGAAATGAAGCAAACTTCTTTAGGTATTCCCTGAAGCTGTTTTTGTTTTAAATCTCCTGCTTTTCTCTGCATTTCAAACTCGACATCTGAAAAGGATCAAATTCTACATTGTAATTTGTAAAATACTTTGTCTGCAACAACTATGCTACCGTGTTTCAGAACGTTTTCAAAACTGCTTCTTTATACTAAGTTCCATCTTTTTTCCTCTTGCTGAAATCAAAATCTACGGGTGTCACTGGCTGCAACAAATGTACCATTTCTTCCAAGGAACACTTCAATTGCTTTCAGCAAGATGCTTTTGATTTTGTTGTGTTGGCACTAATTTTAGAGATTTTCGTCCCTATTTTAAGTTTCGGCAAAGCTTTTAGAGTTTGAACTCAAAGATTATAGAATTCAATATGTTTGTTAACTTTTTTTATTTTCGCTGATTTATTTACCCTAACAACGAATTGCTTGTCAGGTATATTTTTTTACCGGCATCATCTCGATATTTTTATATGTCTCTTACTGTCAGGTAGATTATTGTTCGGGGTGACTGAACAAAACATTCCAGTGAAACAGTGGCGTAGCGTGGGAAGGACGCGGGGGGTTCGTCGCCAGGGCTGCCAACGGCAAGTTGAGAGGACGGCAACGGAAACGAAAGACATGATGACCTTTTTTTTGGTAGCAAGATTTTTGAGGGGCGCCCTTTTTAGCTGTCGCCCCCCCCCCTTCAGGCACGCTACGCCGCTGCAGTGAAACGCAAGTTGTACAGATTTTTAGCAATATAAAATATAAAAACCAATCATAAAATATTTTCTTCAGGATAGTTTGCTAAATATCCCTCGTGCATAGCAAACTATAATCATTTTTACCTCAGAACTCAAGCGCCTTTGCGCTCTCGTGCTTCGGAAAAAACTATCGACAATTTGCTATCCACTCGGGATATTACCTATGATTATCTTAGAGATAAATGATGTCGCATAAATGTATTTAAATCTGACGAACTTTTAACGATTTTGGTACTAAAACGGGTTTATTAGTCATTTTGTATTTAATTATGAAAATAGAGTTGCTTTTGTAAATATATAATGTAAGGTGGAAAGGCGATAAGTCAATTACCAATAAAGTTTTGCGCATCTTGAGCCATTTGTTTACTTAGTAAACAAGAAATTACATAAAAACCACCACTGCAAAAATGACTTGCCAAAAAAATCGAAAATTATTTTAACTCGCACTGTAAAGTAAACAATAGCGAAGAAGAGACCGACATCAAAAATACAAAGAAGACCTTTCGGTAGTCACCTGCCCACCATCGTGAGACAAGTACGGCAGTGGTAATTTAAAAGACTTTCATTGTAAAGAAGCTAAATATCTAATTTCTATGCTATCATGAAAATTACTGATATTTTGTTTTAAATAAAAATATCTTTGATATGTTTCTAAACATAATTTTAATTTGGTTTATCTGATAAATGATTTATTAGGTTCATTACATACTTAAACGAATTAAGACCCTGGCGTTGAACACCCGCGTCTTAAGCATTACCTTTGCAGTTTATGACCATCATAACATGCTTACAATGTAAAATACTATTGTATTATTAGCTTTGTATATAACCTCCGAACCCCCAAAAAGCAGCCCTTGTATGTCAGTCCAAAACAATTTGCCTGAAATATCACATGCGGCTAACACTGAATATTACCACCGTTCGTCTCTCCGAAATGGCGAGATGTAACTAAAGCGAAGCCATTACAGCGTAAATCACATGAAATTTGTTGTTATCCCTGACCGCTTTAACCGAAGACACCTTTATGTAAATCCGAGTCAGCTTAATCTGAAGACCAAAGTTTGAATGTGTGTGCGAGAGCCTAAGCCCTTGCCATAGGCAAACGAGCATTACTCTTTTGGGCACTAGTTAATCTAAAGCTTTGGACAAATCTAAATATTTTTATGAATAACCAATAGAGCTTGGGCAGAATTCGGTAAATTAAGATACATATCAGTAAATCAAAAATATACACAGTACCTTAAAACAAAAATGTGTAGCCAATATATTCTTCATATATACCAGATATGAATAAGGTAATAAAATCCCAAAGATCAATAGAAAGACAACTGTTACCTGTAATGCTATTAAATTAAAATAGAAAATTGCGGTCATATTATCAAACAAAAAGACGAACGATGGATCAAATAAATTGTAAACTGAAGACCTTGGAAAATATAAAATAAGCAGGTGAACACTTCAAATGAGATGGGCGGACGATTTGAAGAAACATGCAAGAGTGAAAGATGTTGTGGGCGTTCTATGCTCAAAGATGGATCGAAAAAGGCTAAATAGAACATAGGATAAAGCGAACAACGAAAGAATCGGCGCTTTTTTTACATCGACGAGCAGAATAACTAATGAAACGTTTTTGCTGTTCCCACAGATGCTTTCAATGTTCTTCTTTCTGCATAGCGGCAGGGTAGTCCTGTGATATAATCTTCGGCTTTACATGCAGAAAGTACCAAGTTTGCGGTTTGAACAACGACGTAATAAAAAAATTCCTATTGTTTTGCTATTTCACTTTCAGAGTTTAACAGTCGTCATGGAAATAGCGTCCGATGCAAACAAAAATGTAGCTTGACCTTGTGAATCAAAAATATATGCAGGTGTTGTCCAGGAGCCGACATGCCGCCAAAGAATCAGTCGGTACAAGGATGACGCCAGTAAAGGCTCTCTTAAATTCACGAGGACAATGACTGTGGCACTTAAAAGGAAAAAAGTCTATCATCTATAGTCACGTTACGCTGGGACGATAGATATTTCAAATAGATGCAAATCTAGGATATAGTAAAACCATCTTTCGATAGGTGTTTGCGTGGATTTACTGTGTATTTAAATATCCCTGCCTTCGGCAAAGAGATGAAATGCAAAATTAAGTCCATTTAAAGCAAGGTATGATTTTTCAATTTTTTATACCAGTGTTAGATCTCCAAGATATTTGGTTTTACTGAACAAATATTATTCAAGGTCAAATTGCAAAATATTTAGAAAATAAGAAAAAACTTACGTATAGAATTGTTGATCCTCTTGATCGTAGGACAAACTCTCCACAATCCAATCTTAAAAGTGATGTTTGTAACGATTTTAACCTTGTCCAAGGGCAATGGTTCCTTGGTGTACATCCAAGGTGAACTAACAAATGCCACTATAAGGGTACCCAACGCACAGATACCCATTAACAGACCAAATCTGGAAAGACTATTCCGTTCCGCACAACACATGATTTTAGTTGAAGAAAAAAAGTTTCCTTTATTTTTTATGTTCCAATTTTTTGTATTGGAGCTATTTATTAATTTTTGTCTATTTTGGTGCAGTTTTTTATAATAATATGTACCAGTAAGTATCGTTTTTACATTTTTTGTCAAATTATATAAATTTGGATCTCAAGATTTTAAATATATACATTTAATATATATTTTTTTCATCTGTATATTTTTATTTTGTAAACTTTTCTTTAAAGTTGGCGAATTCTAGGAATAGTTTTATATATTTTTTTTAATGTCACTTTTTTATATTACTTGTTACTACGTAAAATTTATTTTCAAAGTTGTAAGTATTACTCTAAAATAAATTAATATTTTTTTGTTCCTACAAAACATTTATTTATCCATATGTATTTAAGTTTGATATTTTGATATTTTAATTTTTCTATGAATACACACACAATACATTTATTTGAACTGTATTATTATTTACCAGTAAAAAGTTAAATTCGCTGATATTTATTTTAGTTGTAAATGAAAATCAAAATAACATAAGAGCAAACTTCGAGTATTTGCACATTTTCATTTATGTATTGTTTACTGTTTATTATTTTAATTAAAAGCGGTAACACTTGTTTTAAATAAAAAAATAATGACTGCTCAATATTGTATATATTTATCAAGTTTTTTTTAATATTCGTTCAATTTTTTATTAATTTCTAATTACCCAAAATAAACTATTCACTTCATAACGTAACTTAAATATTCCTGTGTTCTTATTGATTGTTAACTTTAATTCTGTTGTTGTTTCTGTTTAGCTCTTTATTGTTTCATTATTAACCACTACAATCATTCCGCTGATAGTTTTTAAATGAAAATTTCTTACTCAATTTTAATTTTGTATTATTATTTTAAGTACATTTGTTAAAATAGATAGCTTGTTACGGTATATAAAATTTAATGAAACAGTTGGACTTTTAGTTAATCGTATTTTATAATTATTTGCTTATTTACTTCTGTTATCTTATTGTGTAGTAAGATTAATTCTGTTAATATGAGTGTTGTTAAGCTTTTTATTATTTTCTAATTAACCACTGCATTCATTCACAGTTCCTTGTTTTAAATTAAAAGCTTCAATTAGAGCTTTTTCTGTTTCGCAAAGAGGCATTTTCTCTGTCCATTTTGCGCTCTTTTGTTTTACCACCTTTTATGTAAAAATGAACAGCTCTAGAAACAACCTTGTCATTGTTTACACAGTCTTGTTTTCCTAGGCTCGTTACCTTGAAGTTATACGGCAAAAATGGGTCCTTATTTCTTTTTATAACAAAAACACGGCATATTTTGCCAAAGAGAACACAAGGAGTGTTTTATCTCTTTAGAAAAGAGCGGCATTGTTCTGTGTAGGTACACTAGTTTTCCAACTTGTCGTCATGGAGTTTGTTATAACCTAAAGCATTTATATTGTAAAATGTGGGCTTTCTTTGTGTTGTGGCTTGTAAAATATCCGTTCTGATTTGAAAGATGGGATGGCGTGCCACTTCTGGCCACGAGCTACCTAAAAAGGAAAAGAAAAATTTGAAACATAATTTTGTACACACAACAAGGGCCTCGTATAACAAAAACTTAATAAATCGGCAGTATAGCAGTGAGTAATGTCCGTGATTTTATGGCAACCTTCTCAAAATGACGGAGACTGTCAGCTGCTCTTATTTTCAATGTGTTTTCTTTGGAAAAGAAAGAAAATCTTCGACACTGAGCAGTTTCAAAGAGTTAATTAAACACCAAATTTAATAAAAAAACCTAACATAAACACAAATAAACAAAAAAAGCGGTCGACAAACGCTTGACATTTCTAATCCTGAGAAGGAAATGTTAAACTGGAACAAGTAAGGAACGACGGTCATTCTGGATCTGCCACTTAAACTTTGGTCAAATCGAATCCGTTATGTTCTACTATCAATAATGACCATAGTTTTTAACAAGAAAAAACTGCAACATTTTTAAATTTGTTATATTTTTTGTTTGTTGCTCTTTCTTTTCATTGTTTTTGGTTAATTGTGTTAACTTCGAGGAGTTCTATTCATTCGGGTCAATTTTTGGTTATGGTTCTGATTTTTATTCAGATATAATAAAAAAATGTCTGAACCCATTAATAAAACGCTTTGTTCCTCAATACTTCTAGATCTTGACAGTAAGTAGAGGCCTATCAAGGCCAGGCAATATGTCGTATTCTCTCAGGTTCCTACAGTAGTCCTTTGCCGTTATTTCTTGACAGGTGGCACGCCTTCCGAAGAAGAAGTGACCTATCATAACCCAGGTCATTTTCCTCTGTATTTTCTGCCTGTAGCCTTTAAAGTGCTGCAGGTTTCTAACCCTACCCATCTTCTTTTTGCTATTTTTACCATAGTATTGTTAATATGAGATTTGGCCAAGCTCACTGAGATCGCCACTGTATTATCAATTTAGTTATCGGTTGACTACACCTGTTCTGGTGTAGTACCGGCCGCCTCATTACCTTATATGCCAAGTGACCTGAACATTATTCATGAACAAAGTAGTAACATGTTTATTTGCTTAAAATTTACAGTGTTAGAACCGCCCTAGATACGTCATTTTAGTCAAATATATATTGCTCTGCTAGCTTTAGGAGAACATCAAACTTTCAAATTAAGACAGGGATGATAAAAAAACAATCTGGCAACCTTGAGACCATTTTTATTTAAAAAAATTGTATGCTGCTCTGCTCGTCGTGAAGCAGACACAGAAAAGTCGAGGAGTTTGGTCTAGTCTACTTAAATATTAACATAAATTGGCTCAATGAGATTGTTACTGTTATTGTATTCAATTTGATCAGTGTCTTTGACTACACCTACTCTGGATCGCCTACACGCAGCCTCAATACCTTGTATGTCCTAGTGACCTGGAACCCTACAAAGAATCACCCGACGTCGGTTCTCCAAATTAATTAATTAAACAAGATTTAAGTTTTTGCTAAAGGAATTCAGCGCCTAGATCACAGTCTGACAATCTGGGAAAATTCCCATACACCTTGGCATCATGTGATCAAGGTGCCGGCTAAGGAAATTGATTGCATTCAGCTCTGCAAATATCATCGTCTGGAAAATAGTGCAGTAATCAGAAAGCTTGTATGACATGCAAGTCTTAGCTCTCTTAAAAACACTCGCAGCCTAAACCTTTATACATTTTTGAGGCTCCTGCTTTTTAGTTTACTATCTATTTTCGGACCCGTTTTTATAAATTTTTCTTGTAAGAATCAGTCATAAAGGCACTGCTCGGAGTTCCTTCACTTATACTTAAATATCTTTTTTTAGATTGTTAGAGGAAATACCCTATAAAAACCTTTTATGTGATAATTTAACGCCATAGGGAATTAACGCTCTAATCACTCAATCGTTTTAATCATTAAATCTAGACAAAGCGCTGCGCTAAGCAATCTTTACAGCCGATATATCGAACGAGAGAGCGCGAGGAGCCTGAAATATGGGACACGGTAATGTATCGGATGTTTATCGATAGAATTTATTATGTTGTTCATTAGAGTTGACACTTTTAATGGACGCTTGATGGAGTGGATGGAAATGTTCACCTGGGTAACGATGGCAACACTGCATCTCGTAATTGTCTGATATACAGGGCAATCAAAATTTGTCACGGCATAGGGCAAATTCCTTTTCGACCTCACTTTTGACAATGATTGAAGTTGTTACATTATTTCAGGACTATCAAAAAGACGGGCCACGCTCCATAACTTTGTTGACGTCACAGCGGAAGCTGAATTTCTTTTTGATGCTCACATCACGCCACAACTGATTTTATTTAGAATAATGAAGTTGAAATGACGGTTCATGAATTTTTGATTTTTTTTTAATAAAGCCGGTTCTGAGACTGTTTTTGCCCAATTCTTGTAAAATAATTTTTTCTAAATGGATAGTTATCCTGAATTTTTTAGAGCCGCTTCATTAGCTCACACAAAAATTAAATTTAATGCAGTTGAGTTCGTTTCTGCTTGGAAAGTAATCCGCTTACCTACACCTATTTGTTTATATTGGGCACACATTTAAAACTTATTTACAAGTGTTTACAGAAATTACAACATCAAAAAATAAATACAAAAATTGAAAAAGTTTTTCAATACAAACAAATAAACAAATGCCATGTCAAACACAGATGACAAAGTCAAATACATGTCAAATATAACAGTGGAGTTCAAAATAAGAATTGCTAAATCTTGAAAATTTTAACCTTTTAATCATCTTTCATCCTTACAAAAGTTTAGTGAAATATCGGGATAGTGTCTGGAGATATTTCACCGAAGTATCGTAAAAATCTGTTGTGCCATTTTGAAAATATCACATACCTATAACCTCTAATCGCCCATAAGACCCAAAGTAAAATTTAGGCACGATAACAGCTAATTTTTTCAGATTATTGCCTGATAGTCTGGCTGTGAGTCACGATTGACTTGCAGGGTCTTCTGCTGATGCCTGGGTTCCAGCCTTCTGGAGGCCGTTAGTAACGTTCTCATGTCAGGTCTGTTCTGAAGGAACATTCCCAGTGAGCTGTTCTTGTCTCTGCAAGACAGGACTTGTTCATTGGTATCTCCAGGAACTCCATGACCCTCTTAACAAAAAGTTGGGGTATGTTATGGTGAAGCTCCTCTATGCCAAGTCCTTAGTCGCTTAATTTCGAGTGTAGCACGCTTTTAGGTGTATGCTTTAAAAGATGCAGAAACTTTTACACGGACGCTTTAATAATGCGGTCGGCGTCCTTGAGTACGGCGCCTGTAGTCTTCGTTGTTTGATGGCCATATAGGACTTCCGGTATCAGATAAACCTTCAGTAATTAAAGTTTCTAATCCGGCTTCAGGGGTGCCTTTTATAAGTTGTGTAACCAGAGGTTCGGCGGGTTTGGTTTGTACAGCCCAGTGAGGACAAAGTAGTGACCGAGATACAGAAAGTTGAAGAGGCACTCCACGGCCGGTATCTTTTCGCCCCCTATGCAAAAGAGAGACTTCGGGATCAGGCGTCGCCCCGTGGAATGCATTGTGGACAACGTCGCGTACTTGCGCGGGTTCGGCGCCATACCTCGCCATCTAAAGAATTCTTCCACATCGTCTAGGATTTTTTGTTGGTCATCGGAAACTACGCGGTCCAAAACCGTTTTCATCCTCGATTATGGTTCCGCCCGCATGGCTCGAGTTTAAGATGCTGCAGCTTTTTAAACCTACACATCTTCTGTCTGGCTTTACCAGCCTTACTGAGATGGAGTCCGTATTGTCAATCTGGTTATGGTCTTTGACTACACCTGCTCCGACTAGTCTACTGGCTACCGTATTACCTTGTATGTTTGTGTGACCAGGCACTCAGTAAAGTGTAACCCGATGTTGGTTCTTTAATCCAGGAATAAAAATACGAAAAAAATTTATATTTACAATATATTTTTTATATTATTTTTTGAAATTTTCCATTAAGTGCCCCAAAGGCATCGGAAAACAGAATCGGTTTTAGAATTTGATAATAAACCTAATGGCATTTTTTAAATATTACACGTTATTTTAAAAGCTTTTTCAACCGCGCTTCTGTCACCAACCAGAGCAATCTAAAAGCTTTCCCGAAAAAGCTTTTAATTAATAGCTCTTCGGCTTTTAACAGCAACTAGATCTATCCCTCTATCGTGTGTGTTTCTAGCTAATGAACCAAATAAGAAGCACTCAATTAATCGCTCGACTTTTCGGAGATTAATAGTTTCAGAGTTAATAGCTGATCTCAGCATAGGTGCTCGAACAGAAAAACAATCTTCTAGCTAATACAGAGTGGGCGAAATTTAATGTTTTTTAGGAAGTTGTAGGTATTTCTGGACGAGATAGATAAAAGAGAGTATACATGTACAGGGTATCCCATTTTCGGAGGGATGAAATGGGAAACTCGGTTATTATTAAAGATACTGATTTTCTGACCCTACTAAGCTCTTTTTTTGAGCTCTTACAAAAGGTGTATTCAGATTTTTGCTATACCCCGTAGTTTCGCTAATACAGGGGTTTTTTTAAAAATTGCATTTTTAATAATACCTTATATCTCGCTTATTTTGCGAGATATTTTTATTCTGTTAAAACCTTTTTATGGCATATTTTTTAGAAAAAAATAGTAACGTTGTCAATTTTTTTAAATATTAGTTTTTGAGATATGGTATTTATAAAAAAATTAAACACGGACCTGAATTTTTTTTATTACTATGTTGATTGGTTTGACGCTATTATTATCACAAAGTAATAAAAATGGTAATTTTCTTTGTTTTAAGGTAAGAAAATAATATTTAATATAAAAAAAAATAATTCCGAACCAAAATTGCTAGTTAAACGATTTTTAGTTTAACTTTTTTGATAATTAGCAAATTAAAATGGTTCGGTTCGGTTCGGTTTGGTTCATATTAATTTACAGATTTATTTGAAACAGTGTACGAAAAATACAAAAAAAATAACGAAATACAAAAAATAATAACTAATTATTCTTTAATGTTGTAAATATTCAAACATATGCCATTATGTGCAAGACATTGTTGATATATTAGAGTAATTTTTTTTAACGCATTTTACATTATAATATTTCTGCCGTTTAAATATTGGGATTTTGTTGTTTGAATAATGCTTTATAAGGTTTAAGTCCTATCACTTTTTCAAAATCCGAATATGATCGATTTCTAGCCATTTTAGAATAATTGTGAGTGAATCATTCACAAAAATGACAAGTAAAATGACAATGTCAATTCCACGCTTTTGTTTTCCCATTTTAAAGTATGATATTATTTTTGTAAATTTTTAAAACAGAAAAAATAAAAATCGTGTGTCTTGCAAGTTTTAATTTATAATTACTTTAGAAGTTTCCAGGTACGGACTTTTTTTTTTAAATTATTAAATAGTTCTTTTCACCTTAAATCAAAATTTTGTATCATAAATACCATATCTCAGAAACTAAACAATATTTTAAAAATTTGACAACGTTATTATTATTTTGCTCTAAAAAAATTGCCATGGAAAGGTTTTTACAGAATAACAGTATCTATCAAAATAAACGAGATACAAGAAATTAATAAAAATTGATTTTTTTTTAAAACTCCTTGTATTAGCGAACCCACGGGGTATAGAAAAAATCTGATTACATCATTTTTAGGGGCTCAAAAAAAGAGTACGTCAAGGTGCAATTAGAAAATCGATATCTTTAATAGTAACCGAGTTTGCCATTATTGAAAATGGTACACACTATACAGCTGTCTATTTTATAAGGTATAAAACTATATGAGGAAAACCTTATTTGCAGTTTATAGAATTTTTCTTTACTTATATTCGCAAAATCTTATAATAATCTTAAAACTGCGGCTTTTCATTATAGCACAATATCCGAGTAGAATTATGAAAATTTAAAATTAACTTCTAACGCATATGCCGTCTAATTATATAACCCTTTAACGTCTTTCAAAAAGTTAATTAAACCTCCAGTTAGAAACTTGCCAGCCTATAAAAACTAATAAACTTTTTAGGGCGCAAGGCGTGCGGCTCAGGGTTCAGCGTTTTACAAAGTCGTTATCCTGCTGCAATGCTGCATTAACTTCTTAAAGAGATTTAATTACCAAAGAAAAGGTTAGCAATGCCCGAAAATTGAATTTAACATTGTGGGAAATTACACGTCAAATAGTTTTTCAACTCTCTCACGCTGCGTTAGTAGTAGTAGTAGTATAGGGTAGGCTCTAGGTCCGGCGACTAGGCATATGAAGCGCCCTTTTCGCTAACCCCCCGGCATCGCCCGTACTGCGTCCTTCCTTCGCTAAGGAATCTGCCCGTCGTCTGTACAAAGGCCAGAATATCGGGCCACCTCAGTTCCAGAAGGTCCTCCGTCTCAAAGGCTTCCTCTTTGAATACCTCTCTTCTTGCCTCCTTGTATGCTCCACTTGATGAGAGAAAATGCGCCGAGGTCTCGCCCTTGGCCCAGCATCACTCGCACATTACGTCCTCCTTCACTCTCATCTTTGCCAGATGTCCTTGTAGGACGCAGTGTCCGGTTAGGACTCCCTCTATAGTTCCTACCTCTCTTCGTGTTCTACGAAGCAGCCAGTCTCTACGGGACTTGCTGTGTCCTGTTTCATACTCCTTCGCCTGTCTGACGTTTCCTGTGTTGGTCCATTGCTTTTGTATCTCTTTCTGGGTACACTCTGTTAGAGCCGACTTCATTTGCCCTCTTGTGAACCCCAGAAAAAGCTCTGGCCCGACGCATTTCTGTCAGGATCCTCCCCTGGCGAGTTCGTCCGCTTTCTCGTTTCCTGGGACTCCCATGTGGCCTGGGACCCATACGAGCTCCACCTCTTTTACGCCAGCCAACTCTTGAAGTGCATCCGCACACTTCTGCACCAAACCCGCTGACATGGTTGGTTTGCATAGTGCTTTCAGCGCAGCTTGACTGTCTGAACAGATGCAGAGGCGTCTTCCTGTTTCGTTCCTAATTTCTTCCTCCCATGTTACCGCCAGTATAACGTAAACCTCCATCTGGAAGACTTGCATTGGATTCTCCTTTTCTCCCTTAATCGCTTCTCTGGCATCGATTGCCTATATGTCAATAAAGAAATCCCCTTTTCCGTCACATTCGCGATCTCCGAATGTCCTTTTTGTCCACCGCTCCTTCTCCACACGCCCGCGTCCCTTATTCTTGCTTTACGCTGCGTTAAGTATGTATAATATTTGGAGATCTGTAGAAGGTATCATCGACAGAACGACATGTCATGGGATGTTTAAAAATGTACAACTCCTCAGTATCAGTACAGTTTGCTTTGCTGTAGATATCAAAATAAATTGGAAAAAGTATAGGATAAGACCTTTTTCAGCGGTGGACCGTTAGTTTATTAGTTTTCTTTGTTTAAATGCGAGAACGAAACATTTTTTTATTAACAATTAATAACTTTGCTTCGGAAGTTAAAACAAAGATAAACTAATAACCGACCGGTTCACTACTTGTAAGATTCTATAGTTTATTCCATACTTTTTGATAGTTATCATAACAACCTGCCTATGCCAGCGAAAAAAAGTTATCCCAAATATAACGCAATTTACTATAGGTGCTTAATGAGACGGATCTTTAAAGCGTAATGGAGAGAGGTGATTTTGCGTACTAATTTAGGGCTATTTTGTGGTCTATTGTTGAGAACTGGCAAGTTTTTTACAGTAGACGAAAGCCGTAAAATATACGAGACCGGACACATAACCTAATTATAACATTTATTAATTAAGTTTTAGTGTAACAATTTCATAATAAACCCCGAACTTTCAAAAGAACACGAAGGTTTTCTCATATACCTAATAAAATATAAATACTAGCCAATAAAAAGTAAAGACAGAAAAAATTTGGCAGTTATTTTCAGGATATTCAACATTTACATTTATTTAGTTGTTAAGAACCTGGTATTGCAGTCAAAGTAAAAAGTGAGTTCGACCAAAGTATAGACCTAGAATCAATAACCATTACTCTACAAAGGATAGGTGATAGAGTAGAAGAACAAGCAGACTTCAGAGAAGGTTTCAATACAGCTGAACAACTATTACCTATGAAAACCTAAAAGAACGAGTCAACGAATACATCATTCTACTATATATAGCGTTTATAGACTTTAAAAAAGCTTTCGATAAGCAGTGGACCGTAAAGGCATCTTAGTAAGAATATATCACAGATACACACAGCGAAATCAATCAAAATCCACAAATGACCCAAGCCAGTCCGCCTAAGAAGAAGTATCAGATAGATAGTGTCCTAGACTATTTAATCAGGTCTTGAATGTTTCTTACAAACTAGACTAAGAAAAAATGTGCATAAAAGTACAGACAATACATGAACCACCTGATGATATCGCCTTAATAACAGATAAGAAAGAAGAACTAATAAACATGCTGGAAGAACTGGATACAGCAGCTAAAAATATAGACTTTAGTATGAACTACTCTAAACCTAAAATTTTAACAAACACTCATTAAAATATCGTGATCATATATTGGCACCAATTAAAGATGTGAAATTGTTCACGCGGTATGATATTAGGTATATGGCGAATGGCGACGACGACCCAAAAAAGCGGCCAAGTCATTTTATCCTTTAAGTGTAATTAATCACATTGGAGGATCATTTAGCCTTTACAAACAGGAACAGGACATGAACGGACCATCCAGCCACAGAGTAACACGCTTAATAACCCTTGGAAATTTCTCCCGAAAGAAACCATTTATTTTCTTGACCTAACGATAACGATCGGTTGAATCATTAATGAAAGATTTTTTTGCTTAACCAAGGTCTACACAAACAGTTTTTAAATGGAATTATTTAGCTTAAGCGTAGATGACAACTTTTTCAAATAATTGCCGTGTCAATTAACTTTTGGTAGGTGTAGAGTGTTTTAATGAGTTAGTATTTTTATTACAAAAACAAAGACGAAATTATGATGGCGGAATTTTTTTATAGACGGATTTGTCTAATACCTAAAACTTTGCTAGGAGAGTCAACAGAACTATCGACGCAAATTTAAATGCAGCAAAATGGCTTATCCCAAATGGCGTTTTTTTTTATTGATGTCCAACTCTGGAGGTAACCAAGGTCGCTTTTAGCTCAAAGCGAAAAAAAATCAACATAACGAAGGCAAAATGACGGATTTAGGAACCGGTCTGTTTTAAATGTACTCAGGGTTACGGTTTTATTTTAAATTATCGGGTATACCAAAAAATAAAAATAACATAAACCTTTTTTATTTAACGATGCGATAAGCCTAAACAACAGCAAATAAAAAAAGCTGCTTTTGCTTATTATGAACGGAGTTAGGTAGCGATCAAGTCGCTTAACTTCTGCAGTATTAACTCGAACCTTTGCACTAGTTAGGGAACCGACGCGCGATGTTGGATTTTTCTTTCAAATCAAATCAAATTGGCTGTATTGTCCAAAAAAATATATTTTTCATTGAAAAAGCAAATACTTAACCTGTACTCTTAAACATAAAAACTACAGTGTGATTATGAACTAAAAGAAAAAAAGAAGATATAATAAAATGTTCGAGTTAGTTAGTTAGTTAGTAAAATAATTTTGCTTCAGACGAATTTATATCTAATATAACGTATAGTTGAGTTTTTTTTTGATTCACCTTACTAAATAAATAAATACATTAAGTTTAAGATCAGTTAAAAATAAGAAAATGTATATCTTATATGGTGGCACTTGCAATGAAATATTTAGTTTTTTTCATACGTAGCAAATCTCTTTGCTGTCTTCTGATTTCCCTTTCGATTTCTAAGTCTCTTTGCTCCTTAGTACTGAGCCATTTCAAGTATGTGCGTTTTCTCTCGTTGACCTTTTCCTGTATTTCCTCTTTCCTCCACATCTTATTGCTACTTCTATTATCTTGCTTTCTTCAAGCTTTTAACTATGTTTGTATATATCTCTCTAAAAGTATATTTGCAAACTTTTGATTTCTAGACTTCTAAAGTTGTATTTTTAGTTTCTTTCGATGCAATCTAGGTTTTCATTTTCTCCAATACTTTCATCTCTATTTGTGTTTCTTAAAAATAATAATTTTTTTTCTTTTATCAGATGGTAAGCAGATCCACAAGAAACACCACGAAGTGCTCGCACATCATACCACTTTAATTGTTTAGTTGTAGTTGTAGGGATGAGGAAAAACCTGAGAGTATAAAATATATGCACTGAAAATGCCATTCCATACTTCCAAGATCTAGAAAAATTAAGGGTCTTGGAGGTTAGCGTGCTTGCCAGATTTATTAATAGATATGGCTGGTTTCATTAAACACTTAATACTTTTCCTTACATCCACTCAAAAAAACGTTAAAGTTAACTTTACCTACTGTAAACTCAAGTTCTTTTTTTTAAACTAGGAAGGTAAAAAACTCATTACCTTAAATAATTTACTCTAAAACGAATCGCACCTCGCACAATTCCTATTCAGCTCAAAAACTTTTCACCTTCAACAATTCGCTAAAGCTTTATGGGTACACTTTAACATAAATTCCTGACTAGTTAAACATAAAAACTTTTTGATAACTACGACAGAGTTTTATTAAGTTTGTCTTTAAAAGTTTTATGTTAAATTCATATACTTATAATTACAAGCTTAAACCAAACTATTAAGGTCTATGGCTAAAGTACCTCTGAAGCCTTGTTTTTTTCATTTAACATTCTCTTGCGGTGGGCGAAGAGTCCGTTGACTTTTTTGTCTTTGCAATTTTATTTAACTAGAGTACCTATTTAAACGGAACCGGTTGGCATAACTTCGTCCTGCTGAACTAAACGAATTTAAGAAAACAGATTTACCAAGAAAACATACGACATATCTCGGAAAAGGTAAGTTACAATACCAATATTATGTAGAAAAGGACCCCGAAGAAAATTTAATTTGATTTATTTTTTTAGTGCCTTTCCAGTGCGCCTATGAACACTTATTCTAGTGTCATTTTAGATGATCACATGATTTCTTTCTAGCTAGTTGGTCAACTTTCTTCATTGCAGTATTGCCTTGATGCCCTGGATTTTAGAGAAGATGACTTAAATGAAGTGCCAGGGTTCATAATACTTGTACTCAGCCACAAGTGCAGAGCTTATACTCTGGGTGAATTCATGGCAAAGAGTATAAGCATACGCAGCACCGGGCTTTAAAAAAGTGGCCGTCGAGTGAACCTTTCTGGATTTCCATGTTCGATTTTGTACGTTTTCAGGTCTGGGAGTCATATGTAAATACATTGGTTATACATTTTCGTTTTAAGGTACCGAGGATATTTTTTAATATGTAGCTTACTTTATCGAATGCGGCCCAGGACAATCTCACTCTTCTCTTGGTTTTTGCTGTTTTTATTTATTGTATTAGTTTAATAATAGTTTGTCCGAGGTATATAAACTCCTCCACTTATTTTATTTTTTCTTGGTTTATTTTGAGCGTAATATCTTCATCTGTCTTTCTTATAATTTTAGTTTTAGTAAAGTTCATAATTAAGCTTATATTTTTAGCTGCTACATCCAGTTCGTCCAGGATTGTTATCAGTTCTTCTTTCTTATCTGTTATTAAGGCGATATGATCAGCATATCTTAGTTGACAAAGTATTTGTTAACTCATTGTTTTCGGTTTCAAACCGATACCGTGGAGACGGTGATAGCATGGTCTGGTTGAACTGTGACAAAATGTATTTCTTCCTTATAGACCGTTGGACGTTTTCGTCCCGCCATGAACTTAGTTTCCTTGGTTCGCTGTCGTTTCACTCGTAGAATAAAAAATAGGTTTTACCTATTTTTTAATTCTTTTTAATATATCTTAGTTGGTTTAAGTGTTGTCCGCTTAGTTTGATGCCTATTTCTTCCCAATTTAAGTTTTCAAAAACATTTTCTAGGCGGTACGGGTAGACCTCATAAGATGTCTATCAGGGAAAATTAATCGACCTCTGCCTTTCATAGTTTCCATGTACTCTCTGACCCAGAGGGTTAGCACCTGTCTAGGGTGTCTTTATCGGGGATCTCAAGAAGAAGACCACATCGGCTGAAAGGCAGAGAGGAAGGACCTCTGTACTGCGAAAATAGCGTAGGGAAAAAAACATAGCAGCATCTGACTCAGAATGGCTTCAAACAGCCTCTGTCCCAGAACACGTCTGGCAAGCGTGTTGTTTTAATGCCACTACCTCAAATGAAAAAATCATGGCGAATTTGAAAACGAAAGGTCTTACATGTATTAATGTTTATTGATACTTCTATGATCTAATCCAATTTGTTCAAAGGCAAAGTTTGCAACTAAACTTTCTTTATAAAAGTATAATGTTTGCACTTTTGTAAGAATTTTAGTTATGGTGACGGTTAGTCCTTTGCATAAGTTTTATTAAAAACTGGTTATATTAAAAAGGTTTTGAATTTAAGATGCTTTTTTTCTGGTAACGTCTTACAAAAAAGTTATATTAAAATAACTTATTAAAAAATAAATCCGCCTACTTAAAAATTTATAACGAACTAAGTTAATCCTACCTTACCCTTGCTTTTTAATATTTATCTGCAAGAAATAAAAAATGCGTTATTTTTTAAAGTTTGTTTTTTGCTTTATTAACTAAAGTATAACATTAACTTAATTTAAAATGATTCTGAAAAGTGGACCCTCCAGGGAACTGCCACCTTCATTCATACTCGTATATAACATATCCTAGTTTATCTCGATGAGAAATTTTACAACAGCGATATGTCACATGCTTCCAGACATTTTTCATACTTTTCTTTACTTTCTCCGAGGTTGATATTGCTCGGGGACACTGTGTGACAAGTCATAAAGAAAAGTTTTGACAAAGTTTTATTATATTTTGCTATTTTACATATGAGACTGGGTATAAAATGTATAGCTTTACAAAACTACCTAAATCAAATTAAAAATATAGATATATGAGTTGTAAGACCCAAGGGGGAGGTGTAATGACGCAAAATATGTCTTTATACGGCATGTTGAAATGCTATAGGATTCATGGGTATTTATGTCGGATTAATCTTTTTGTTCGAAATCGTTCGTTAATTCCATCTAGATCTAGAGAAGGTAGATCTGAATCGTTCGGTAATTTTGCTCAGACTAGTCGGACATAAATCTGGTTGCTTCGTACATTTTGATCGACGAAACAGATTAATCCGAGATTGTGACGTTATGTTGTGTATTTGTTTTGTTTACAAAAATAATTTTTTTATGTAATCGAATTATTTGATGTTGAATACATCAAATTATATAAACTTCCGACATCACAGGAAAATTTTGTCAAAATTATAGCTGGGCGTGAGTTGCAATATGTACATAATATTTTTGGTTATATTTAAGGTTATAACCATTTATAAAAATTTGGTCGATTTGATCCGAATCGTTCGTTAATTCCAATTTGCTTAGACTAATCTGTAATCACGTGACCAAAAATCCGTCGTGTCTAAAATGCAAATACCGAACGCAGCTTATAACTGTATATTAGATGAGAAAAACTGCATATGTTTCAAATATATAGTACGTATGGAAAAGGGAAACAAGTTTGCACGTGGTTACGCCCATTGTTTCAGGGTAGCCAGACTCACAGCCAATACCTGTCCTCTGTGCGCCGCGGCAAAGTAGAGGGAGGACATTTATGACACCGATTGTTTCTCTTGGTGCGGCGTTTTTTTTTAATCTGTTTATTAACAAAATCGATCAAGGGTAGCCTTATAAAAAATATCGAAAATTTAGACGATAATTACGTAATAATATTTAATGCCGTAACTAATACAAATTAGTTTATAGCTTCCCTAGCGAAAAAATAAGAGTGGGGTCTGTTTTAAAAGCCAATTCTTTCATATTAATTTAAGCACTACCTAACGAATCAAATTCTTAAAAATACCACCGCTCTGTGCTAAAAATATCCGAGCAAATTCAGTTTGAACATTACTTAGCACTTCAGGTGTCACTGATTGTAGGATGGTGAATGACCATGCAAATAATTTTGGCTTTTTGCATACCAGCCCCATAAAAATATCATAAAGTAACAAATCTGTTGATCTCGCAGGCCAGCTAACAGTACCTGCCTGCCTGCTTACACTAAGCCGCCTTAGAAACGTTTCATTCAAAAACACTCTTACAGGCAAAGTGTTATAAGCTGGGCAACCATCTTGCATAAACCAAATTTGATTAAAATCAAAATTAAAATTCAAATACCTCAAAAAGTAATAGATAGATTTTTCAAATTTGAACACCACAGTAAAGGTTTGCGAAAATGATGACACTCAGTCAATTTTTCTTATTTAAATTGAAGTAGTTATTTTCACCCTGCTTAGGGGTATGTCCGTCAGAAATGTCAAGATGTATTATAGATTGTTTCTCCTCCTTGGACACACTCAATGTGAAATCGCACTTTAAATACCCAAACAGGCCTCCGTTTTGGAGTTGGTGAATCAGTATGTATCACAGTATACTAATTATTTATCATTCGTCTATGGTCTGTATTATCTATATTACTGGACTTACTTAATTGGTATGTATTGTTTGTTTTTTTATTTTCGCGGTTACGTCTTGACATATTTAGGTGGCCCCTAGACAGTAATAATATTGCACAATATTAGGGATTGCGCAATATCATTGACCATATAGGCTTAGCATTGAAACTTGCACTTTGATTGAGCAAAAGATTGAACGAGTTTAAATTGTATTGCGCAGTGTTTTTGTTATTGAGTTAATATTGTGCAATATTTTTTAGTCAACATTCTTTGTTCCTAGGTAAAAAATGTTCGTGAGTGTATTTTTGCCTTTTTTAAAGCAATCCTTTAACTAGCGACGTTGCCGTTTTTAAAGTTTAAGCACCTACATAATAGCTGCAGTGAAATCTTGTGCAGACATTTCGAAGACGGAAAACTATATACAGTATGACTGGTCCAAAACTATTAAAGCTTATCAACTGTCAAAATATTGCACAATAAATATTAATCGTTTTGCGAGAGGTTATTCACTAATATTGCTCAAGAAAGATAATGTGCAATATTATTGTAGGTCTAGGGGCAGCCTTACATTAGTTTAAATAATAAACTGCCAATGTCGAGCTGCCATTATAAAAAAAAAAACAACTATATTATCCACAACAGGCTTACTCTTTTAAGAAAAAATTAAATTATTCACTTTAAGTGTTTACTAAAAGCTCTACAGACCAAACTTTTTAAACTCAATCGATCTACCCGCTTTGTACTAAATAATTCGTTTACGATGAGGGAATTTGAGGAACGTTATTTATTTCTATTTATATTTCATTCTGCCAGAGAATCAGCCTCCATAGATCGTCCATTACGTTTCCGGCTGACAACTCGATCCGTTTATATTTATTTATTTATCTTGCATTTTCTTCTGGGAAAATGCCTATATTTTCTCGGAAAATATGCCAGCAAAATGCCAATTTAATTCGCCCGAGCATTCGACATGTACATATCCGACGCCTGCATAAACTAAAGACCCTTAAACTTCAATTCCTTTAGGTGTTATATCACTGCGTGCATCAACGTGCCTGTAGTTCACAGAATAAACAGCTGATTGTCTTTGAAAAAGTGAGGTTAGAATGCCGGTTCAATTAAATATTATTTGGAGCTATACCAACCTTTCACATTTTAGCTATTTAAACACATTTGTAAGAAACGTAAAAGTGATCCAGTAATTTTTTGCGCAGGCTTCGCCCGTATGCTTTTGTGTACGTCACTCAATCGGTGGAGTTGAGTCATGTATTGTAGAAAAGTAGCATCCCGTTAGATATCCTACAGCCTATTATTTTGCTTCCACTTTTGTGATTTCAGCAGGAACAAATATATATATATATATATATATATATATATATATATATATATATATATATATATATATATATATATATATAAATATGCATGGGTACAACCTTCAAACATTAAACCCAGTAGAAGCAGCATGCTTTTTTATTGATTGAGTCTAATATTTACAAACGGGCCAGGGCGGGAAAGAACCCAAATTGCCACGTTTACA
Organism: Aspidapion aeneum; assembly: GCA_963576565.1. Lineage (NCBI taxonomy): Eukaryota > Metazoa > Arthropoda > Insecta > Coleoptera > Brentidae > Aspidapion > Aspidapion aeneum. The sequence continues at coordinate 15,446,062 of OY755045.1, read as the reverse complement.
TAATGTGATAAGATAAGTAAAAAGGCATAATTAAATAAACGTTGTTTTCTTTAAACATTAACATTATTTTCATTCAAAATAAAATGCAAAAGCCCATCTTACTAGTATCATCAAGATGAATACAATACATCATTTTTACTTTTGTCAAATTACATTAATTAATAATAATTGTGTATTTAAAACGTTCGAAAAAATTAACAGCGCGGCAACCTCGCCAACAACGGCGTTGTCGATGACGTCCTGTCACTTGTTGTTCATGAACGTTCATGTATTTTGAATCGTTGTGGACTAAAAGGTGATCGGTGCTAAAAAGCCTGTGATTTTGTGATTTTTTATTTTTTTTTGCGTTAAAGTCAATATGGTAAAAAAGTGAGAGGTGTGTAAAACATCCTATGCCGTAGGACATAACCGGTCCTTTACAAGTAAGTAAACAGCTTATTTATTTGTAAATAAGACGTAGGCGTAGTTAAATATTTTAAGCATTGTTATGTAACCAAACAGCTGGTTCTTTAGATGCCACATTGTTTTAAATGTATTATACCTTCACGATTTTGTATTATTACAATTGAAATTTAAAAAATAATATACTGGCTACAATAGAATGTTGAATCATTTTTAATAAAACAGTATTCTCTGGTTTAATGCTTTATTATAGTTTTGTACTATTTTTAAGATTTACAAAGAAAGGTTTGTGTCATTAAAGGTTTAGGAATGTTTTCAAATTGACTTGACAATAATGTTTGGGGTTATGCTGGTTCTAGTAGTTCAATGTTCTAAAGGTACAACAAATATTTTATATTTTCGGAAATTAAAGGATTTTAAAGATTATTTAATTATCTTTGTAAAACAGATCTTGTTAAATGTATATTTAATTTTTTTAGTCCCCTTTTTCTAGCTTATAAAAAAACTCAATTGTAAACTGAAACGAATGAGTTCATTTTAGCGTCGAAAATATTTAGCTGCTCACCCACACCGAGTTTGTGTCCTCGGTTTACTTTTGATACTGAAACGATGGCACGTGTATGGCTTTGATTTTAATTTCTGTGTTGTCAATAATAAAGCAGACTTTTTAAAAAAAGCTACTTTAGTTTTCAAACAAAGTGATAAAAAACATTTTTGTTTACGAAAGTAAACCAAGACCTACATTATGTGCACTGTAGAATTCCATAGCGATATGTTACGTCGCTTACTAATTTCGAGAAATAAAAAGAAAGAATTACATGTCGCTATTAAATTCAACAGCATCCATAATCTGGGCACAGTGATGTAAGCGTCAATCGCATTAAAAAGACTTGAACGAAAACCAGATAAATTATGCATAAAAACTACTTTTTAACTTAGTTTAAGGCCTAGTTTTAAAGTCGGTCCACAAAATAGGCTAATCGGTTTTGTATGCAAATCTCCTGAAGAATGTGATGCATAAAACGATATATGTTAAAACTTTTTTATTACCACTGATAATGTCAGTTTCCTCAGAGAAAAACTTTTTATTCATAAACTATATATATTTCTACTACTATTTATTTTTGATAAAGTTTCAATTATTAATACAGGTTACCTACCGAATTTGGAAGTTTATTGAACCTGACTGGCCAACTGTAAACAAATTAAAAAATCTACATCACCGGGTTATCTTAAGCCATTTGTTTCATGGAAACCCGATGACGGAGCTACAATCGTAAAGTTAAGTTCACATCACTGATCAAAGTCTGTAGGAAACCTGCGTAAAAATATAAAAACCTTGCTTCCAGGGTACGACAGACAAATAAAATCATTAGGCGAACTCTAACTTCAGCCACCACCCAATATAGAGTGGCGTATTAGCTCCAGACCCAGTTTTTAAGAAGCCGCTTGGTGTATGTCGGGGCGAAGGAAAACTTGTAGACGAGATGATTTTGATATTCTATAATATTTGATTTTAACACTCTGGAGAAAAGTGTTCTAAGAAGATTAACGCAAACAAATTTCATGGGGCTGCTGGAAAAATTATTTTATGCGTACTTAGCATTAAGACATAAGAAAGGAAACAAGCTGGATTGCAACAATTACAGAGGAATTTTAGTAGCCAGTACTCTAAGTAGGTTGCACGGTAGGATTCTTAGAGATCTAATAGAGAGTGATTTTCATGAACAAGAAGAAGACGAGCAAAGTGGGTTTTGTGCAGGCAGATTTGTAGTGATAATGTTTTTTGTATTTAACAAATAAAGTGTTAACTCATGTTACCTTTGTGGACCTACACAAAGCATATGATCCCGTTCAGCAAAAGAATTATGGACACAGTGTTAGAGCAAACTAATATCAATCAAACATACATAAAAGCGATAAAAGAACTATAGGGTCAAAATCTAAAATTAAAGAATTCCTGGTGTCGAAAGGCTTAAAACAGGGATGTTGTATTTTTCCAACTCTTTAAAATAAAAATCGCAGTAGCTCTAAAAAACTGGAAATGTAAAGTACACGGTATGGGAATGCAACTTAACGACCGACTTTAGCTATATAAAGCTATAGCTAATTATGAAGAAGATATGGAGTATATGATGAGAAAGTTAACGGAAGAATACCAATAGTGGGGATTAACAGTGAACGTGGACAAAACACAGTACTTATGTATTGAAAACGAATCAAGCGAATTAGAACTAGACAGTTTGTACTTGGGTGTCACATTTAATAAGACAGGAACAGACTATAAAGAACTTGAAAAAAGAATAGTAAAAGCAAAAAAGGTTATTGAATTTCTTAGCAGTATTTTATGGAGCAGAGAGATAAAGAAAAATGTAAAATTTAACATATATGAAATAGTGGTGAAAAGCACGCTGTTATATGGTACAGTTATCGCGTAACAGAAAAATACAAAATAGAAATGGAAAGTGTCGAATTGGATGCAATTAGAAGATTAATGAGAATATCTAGAACATACCACATAAGAATTAAAATCATAAAATAAATACTGGGAACCGAGGGAAGCATAAGAGATGACATCACTAAAAGACAACTTATATGGTACGGCCATATAGGCGTCGGAAAACGTAGAAAAACAATCTAAACCAATACAGTAGTAGTACTTAGCATTATGCTGATGCCTAAAATGATTATGTATTCCAACTTTCAGGCACAAAATTGCCTCCGATGCCATAACGCACCGCATGGTATATTGGAATAATAAAGATAACTATAATTGTGTACGTCAAGAGCAGACAAGTGACATGAGCTGAGCTCTACGTACGTTGCCTGCTTCCAGCCAGAATAGAGCTTCTTGACAGATGTGTTTATCCTGCGGCACAGCTTTAAGTGCATGTAGGTAGAAATGTGTAAAAGTTTGTAGAAATAATAATATTCATGATCGACAATTTATGGATTTACGTATTACAATGACGAATGTCGACATATGACTGAACAGGGGATCAAGCTCTCTCAGATGGTAAAGCAGAAAGTCCTACAAACATCTTTAAAGTTGCTTAGACCATCAAGATTTTTTTAAAAAATGAAGGAAACAAACGATTGTTTTTTCAATAAGAGTAAACGGAAAGAAAGGCCAAATGAAAATCTTAACTTGTTAAGCGGTTTGCGCTAGTGAAAGAATACAATAGGTATAATTGTGTACTTCGAGAAAACCAACATTCAAAAGAAGTCAGCAAGTCACATAGTGGATTCTCAAGTAGATAATAAATAATCTGCGGTTTAAGAGAAAATGGTACAAGAATCAACGAAGAGAGTCATACTTAACATGTCTTTGGATAGCCAGTCTGCACTAAAGAAGTAAGTAGGAGTAAAAGGACATCATACATTGACGTTGGATATTGTGAAAAGCAAGAAGCAACGACAAAGGCCATACTAAACGTCTCTTAGGATAGTCAATCTGCACAAAAGAAGAATAATGCTGTTTCAAGAGTGCTCAGAAATGTAAAAGTAAGAATAAAAGGATATCGTACATTAGTGTTGGATATAGTGGAGCAAAAGTTTATATTTTAAAGTCTAAAGTCAGACAAAATAAGAGAAACAAAACGAATAATTTACTAAAACAAACGGACTGGAAGAAAGACCAACCTTGTTGTTATTACAGACGAGTCTGGTCCTACTGGGGAAAAATACCACAGGTGTATTTGTGTCGTCAAGATATTCCAGATCTAAAAGCAAGTAAGGAAGCCAGAAAATAGTTTTTCAAATGTAACTCTTAATTATAGAATATTTGCTCTAAGATGGTATTTAAAAAAAAGAGAAAACTAACATATTGAATATTTCATTAAATTTCCAATTTAAATGGCACTAAAAGCACTAAATTAGGTTTACAAGAAATGTAAGTAAATGAAACACTTTAGCTTTTAGCAATTCGCTTCGAATTTGAATCAAACGTTCAGAGATTTGAGAGGAAATGAAGAAAAATACTTTACCTAAAAGAGTGGACTCTAAAAGAGAAAAAATACATTCTTAGCAAAGGATAATCTGTTCGTTAAAACTACCATTCAAAAGAGTTCAGAAAGTCGGACAATGGTTTCAAAGCAGAAGTCCTCCACTTGAGAGTTGCGGTGCAACAGGAAATTAAATGTTAAATATCTACTTGAAAAACATACGGACTGAAGTAGATCCATGTAAATCAAGAATGAACTAATGACGAATAGTAAAAAATTTGTTGCAAGCCAGACAAGGATTATTAGACCAAAGCCCAGTCAAAAACTAAATTTAAGTAAGGCTTTTTAGCCCTAAACCCCTGATCAAAGGACAAATTGGTTAGACGTCTAGGGACTTCACGAGATATGCATCAATTTTGTCGACTCCAGACAGTCAAAAGAATTTTCCCTTTGTACTGCAGCTACTACTTTTATACAATCCAAATTCTCTCTAATCTAGACTCTTGGGCAAAAAGCTACATTCTGGTTCGAAAAATAATTCTTCGTTTCGCCTAACCAAGTGGCACAAAGCGCCCGTAAATATTGTAATGCGCGTATCTACAAAGAGAATTATGCCAGGTTTTGTTCAGTCTCCATGCAAGTGATTGTGTGTATGTCTGCATGTGTGTATGTGAAGCATTTATTTAATATCTGGGTGGGTTACTTAATTTTTTTTTGAATTTGGATTGTAAGAAATGGCAGGCTTTAGTCACAAAGATGTTAATATATGCACAACAAGTTTTTGAGGGTAACGTGTAAAAAGGTTATATTTATCTTGTATTTTCCATTGGGCAGTTTGAAAGCTTATTCTCAAAGTGGTCCAAGATCCAAAAGATCCCTAATGTTGACAGTTAACTGTTTATTTCTTTTGTCGACGTGACACCCTTGCAATGTATTACGTTGTTTAAATTTTAATTTGATTAATTGTGATTCTCGAAGTAATGAAGTGTCGAAATAGAAATTAATTGTAAGAGTTGCTTGAAATGAAAGCTTATGGAAAATTTTAATTATTATTATTATTGATATAGAATAGATTATAGAGGTAGTAGTATTAGATATAATATAATTTATTTAGCATTTTGTTACTTTGTACAAAATATTTATAATTGAACTAAATTAATCACTTTGTTGTTTTTTTAAAAGGTAACATTTTAAAGATTTTTTAAATAAAGATATAGATATTTTTGATTTTATTTAATTTTTTATTTGATTAAATTCTAAAATATTGAATTAAATTTTAAATTAGATCTGCAATTATCAACGTAAAAATTTGAATTATTTCGAGTCAGACATAAATGTTGTTTAAAGTTAATGGTAATAACGGATTTTAAATTTTTTGGAACTAAATTATGTTGAATTTTATAGATAAAAATACAAACTTAATAAAATGTGAAATTTTTTACATTCAACCATTCCAATTTTAATAACATAAGATTTAATTTTGTATATTTATTTGCATTTAAAATTATCCTCATTACTTTATTTTGTAAAATCGGTAATTTTTCGAAAGCGCTTTGATTTGCCGAATATAAAATTGTGGAACAATAAATAAAGTGTGTTTATTTAATTGTATTATATATAACTTTTTTTGACCATGTACTTAAATTTCCAGTAATTCTTTTTAAATAAGCTGTTGGTGGAAATTTAATTTTGAGTCTACTATAATACTAAGACATTTAAATGAATTAATTTATTCGGTTTACTCAAAATATTTAACTTTAAATTATCATTATAATTTCCTATTAATAAACATTTTGTCTTATCTGTATTTAATTTTAATTTATTTGCCTTTAACCAATTGTCAATAATTTAAAATTTTGAATTCATAATTTTTGTAGCTTCGGAAAGATCTTTGTGTTTTACATAAAGTAATGTGTCATCTGCAAAAAGTTGTATAAAGCAATATTTTAAATTTAAAGGCAAATCATTTCTATGTAAAATAAACAATAGTGGCATCAATCTACTACCATGATATTTTAAATGTTAGTCCAGAAATCAATTTTCTGATGATATTTTAGCAAAACCCAAAGATTAAACCTATTTTCTATAAATTTTGCTAAATTTTTGAAGAAAAAATAATGTAGAATTTCATAGTAAACACTCGTAAAAAACGTAAAAAATATTCCATAAGACATTCAAGTTATGAACAGCACTAATCAAGAGAAACGATATTGCTCCATGATGGCAGACGAGTGTAGGAGTAAGATTTTACTGTCACTTTAATACTAAGAAATCTCATAAATGTTTTATATACTCTTGTTTGATGCTGGCAATTTTTCATAATCAATGTTGTTAGTCAACTGTTACTTGTACTATTAGTACTGGAGTATTAGTGACGTAAGTTTAAGAAGAAAGTATATTAGCTTATCTCTAAAACTGGACCAAATTTCATTGTGCACTAAAAGATAAACATTTTCAAGAAAAAATTGCAGTGGCGGATTGTTTTGTTAATTTCCTGTAAATTGATATTTTTTCACATAAAAATTGAGAATATTTATAAGGCACCTAACTTATTAAAGTATCAACTAGACAGGTGCTAAACTTGTTTAGTATTTAAATATTAAAGCGTTTTTTTTTCGTTTTTTTTTGCCTTTTTGTGCAGGAATTATTTTTAGTGCACATATTATAAAGCGTCGGTTTTGTATTTATGCCGCTTCGCTGACAATTTATTTAAACTGAGAGCTTTCAATTAATTTGCAGTCGTGTAAATAAAATAAATGAAAACAAACATGGTTTTGTTTTATATGGCAAATTGTTCTGGGAGCTTATGCAGCACCGTGAATTATTATTGTCCAATGGGGATCAACTTATCCTTAGTTTTGCATTACTTCTCTATATGAGGTTTCGGTTCTGTTTCCTAGTACGTTCCATTCCAAAAACTTAAATTTCCCATAAAAGACCCTGTGCGTTTACATCAAACAAGGTTTTGTGGCTAAAGTAAAAATGGTTTTGTTTCTCTTGTATTTTGTAAAAGCTTGTCCTTACAGTGGTTTAAGATCCAATATACCCCTGTTTTATCCTTACGGGACTCCTCAGAACACTGTTTGGTCAATGTGAGCAAGCGTGTCACAATGTATTACTTTGGTTAAGGTTTACTTTAATTACTTGTGATTCTGAAAGTATGAAGTGCCGAAATAGGAAGTTATTGTAAAAGTTGCTTAAAATGAAAGCTTATGGAAAATTTTAATTTTTATTATTATTAATTTAGAATAAATTAAAGAGGTTTTAAAGGTTTAGAAATTAATTTTCTGATGATATTTAAGCAACAACCAAAGACTAAACTAAACTTTACAAGCACGATAAACCTATTATTTCTCTAATCTACGCGCCGAACATGGTTAACAATGTTTGTGTTATAATAAAAATATGTTTCTTCCTTACCATCAGCTATTTTAAAACAAGTCAATAAAATTTCAAGTTCGCGATTAATTCTATTTACTTCTAAAAATTCCTATCCATTTCGAAAGTTCACACATGCAATTTTCATTTTATTTACTGTCGCCCGAAACCGTTTAATAGTATTCATATCAAACAGGATCTGAGGTTTTTCAACCATGAAATTCTTCTTCTACAAACACATTTTTCTCCCATTACTTTTCCCGGCAATATGGATTGCAGTAAATAAATCCTGCTCTCATTCCTCATAATGTGTCCTAGGTATTGGCGTTTTAGAATTTTCACAATATTAACTACTACTTTTCCTTGACCATCCCTGATGATTCGTCCAGAATATTTTTAATATTCTGCGATACACCCACATTATAAAAAACAGTGAAGAAGTCCTATGTGGTCTTATGTTGGTCTTCAATAATATGTGATGACTTGTAACTAGGTTTTTTATTTTGTTAAAGGTAGATTTTCTTGAGAGCGATCCAACTTTTTATTGACGTTAGTTCTTAGGTAAATAAATTTGCTCACTTGTTTTATTGGTTTTAGTTTTACTGTAAGTTGGCAGTGTAAGTTTAACTATGAGATCTTGTAATCCTTCTAGGCTGTCTGCGAAGATGACCGCATCGTCTGCATAACGTGTATTGTTGATGATATTAGAAGGATTCCGGATTCATAATTCTCTAGAGCTTCTTTAAAAATGCATTCAGAAAACATACTAAACAGTAATGATGAAAAAAATACAACCTTGCCTTACACCCCTTAATATTAAAATTTTTTCTGTACTCTCATTTCCAATTCTTACTCCAGCAGATTGATTCCAGTACAGGTCGGCTATCAGCGCAATGTCTTTTTTATCCAAACCAGCATTTTTAGGAGTTATAACATTTTGTGATTTTGCACTCTGTCAAAGGCCTTCTGGTAGTCAATAAAACTTGCATATATTGTACAGTTCATGTCTTTGCAGCTTTGAAATAATACTTAAATGTTTTTATAGCCTCTCTTGTAGCTACTGCATTTCAAACTGTGTAAAATATATTTGATCTTCGCAAGTTTTGTATATTCTCCTGTGGATGACTTTAAAAAATAGTTTTAAAATGTGACTTACTGTTCTATAGTCCTCACATTTTTTTGTTCCTGGTTCCTTTGGCAGGGTGATAAATTTTGATTTGAGCCATTCTTGGGGAATTTTGCTAGATGTAATATTTTATTAAATATTGATGATATCCACTTTACACTGTCATCGTCCAAAAGTTTCAAGAACTCTGTATTTGTATTGTCTGGTCCCGGATATCTTCCTTCTTTTATGGATTTAATTGCTGCATTTATTTAATCGATTAGAATATATGTTTCGGTATTATCAACTAGTTCAGGCGGTTTAGGTCGTGTGTTGTTAAATAGTTGTTGAATGTATTTTTTACTTGCACTTTTTAAATCATCTTTGTCGATAATTGTTTTTCCTTCCCTGTTTAAGGTCGCTATTTGCATACTTCTGCATACCTCGTCAGCTCTTTGATCTTTTTATGAACTATTTACTTATTTTGCTTAAATATCCATGATTCTAGAACTCAATTCTCATTCTCCTAATAAATTACCACCTCGACAAGGTTTAAGTTTTTGATGAACTAAAACCTAGCTTCAGTGTATTTACTAATTTTGTTGATTAATAAACTTGTATAAATGTTAATTAACCAGTATACAACTTCATTCACTAGACAGAATTGAAGTTATTAAAATTAATTTTTTACTCAATTCTACTTACTTTTTTTTGTTTAAAAATCCAACACTTTTAATGTCAATAGTCTTTGTAAAAAATTGTTATAAATTATCTACTTGCAAATTCTTAGATCATTAATAAACTAAATCCTAACTTCAGTGTATTTACTAACCTAAGAACTAACTTTAAGAAATGTTATTCAGCAGTTATGCAACTTCAGTTAACTATAAAGACGCGTCTATGCAACAAAATATCAAGTTGAAAGTCAATTCTACTTATTTATTTTCTTTAAAAATCCATCACTTTGATAATGTAATTATCACATTTTTTTCTAAATCGCCAACATTTAAGTCTCTGACAAATTCAAACCCAACTTTGAACTACTTAACTATTATGTTTAGTTATTAAGAAATTTCAGTAAGCGTTGATTGATAGGAATGAAACTGCTGTAACTAGACAGACGCATATATGCAAAAATATTTCAACTTGCTTCGTAATTCTACTTACTTATTTTGTTTAAAAATCCATTACTTTAGATGTCAAATATCATTGTCAAAAAGTCTTCTAAATTATTACCTTCCCAACATTTAAGTAATTGATAAACTAAAACCAAACTTCAATCTTGTTACCAAGTCTATTTATTAAGAAACTTAGGTAAAAGTTAATATGCCGGTATGCAACTTCAGTAAAATAGACAGACGCGTGTTCGCATTCGCCGCCAACTTCGCAAACACGTGCCGTGAGTTTCCGTCGAGTACGCGGGGGCGCAAAACAACTGACTGTCGAATGAAAGCTCCCAGCATCACGATCGCGCCTAGCCTTGTCATGTAGCATGCGCTGCTCCCAACCTCTGCCAGGATATTAGGCATTTTTTTTCTTAAGAAAAAGAGAACATAGGTTCTTATTTACTTGAAAAATCTGGAAAAAAAACGCATTTGTTTAAACGTTTTATACAGTGGGTAAGTGGGTATTTTACACCAAACTTCATGGGTTGGTAGGAAAGGTCTTAAAAATAAACGCTCTTCCTTCAGTGTCTTTGGGGAATCATCTTAAAGACTCTGCTTTTCACGTTTCCATTGCATTATGACTTATCTCTCTCTTCTCTTCCTATGTGTGAGCAGCTTGTCTGTATTTGCAGTAAAAAAGCTGACGAATATGGCTTTTATGGGCTAAACTGCGCAGAAAGTACAGACAGGCTGCCCAGACATAGAATGATTAATGAAAGCATCAAGCGTGGTTTAAACTCTGCTGAAATTCCAGCTATGCTAGAACCAACTGGAATTTGTAGAAATCACGGGAAGCGGGTTGACGGAGTTTCTTTGAGCCCTTGAAAGGTCGGGAGAGGTTTAATCTGGGACGCCACGTGCAGACATACCTTAGCTGATAGCTACAAAAACCTTTAAAGAATAATGTGTGGCTGCACAAATTGGCGAAACGGAAAAACATAGAAAGGATGCGGAGCTGGAGGATCGCTATATTTTTCTTCCTTTTAGTATGGAAACTCATGGTCCTTGGGTGGATAGGCCAAAAAGTTTTTGGATTAATTAATTTTGTGAATTAAATCCAGAAGCTATAACGTCTTCTTCATTTAAAGGATCTGCTTGGCAATCCAGAGAGGAAATGCAATTTCTGTGTTGGAAACCCTTCGTAATTTCGCGGATACTGGTCTGGAGGAGATTGTCGGTTTTTAGTTTGAATTGATTGTTTATTTATATTTACCTATTTTAGCTCACACATATACTATACTATAGTAGTGTGAGCTATGGTGATCCTAATTTTTTCGATAAAAAAAAAGTTGCTCCGATTTGAAATTTTTTTATATATCTTTGCGTTTCAGATGATTTTGAAACTTTTTTGTTGCGCCGTCTGTCTGTCTGTCTGTCTGTATGTCTGTATGTCTGTATGTCTGTATGTCTGTATGTCTGTATGTCTGTATGTCTGTATGTCTGTATGTCTGTATGTCTGTATGTCTGTATGTCTGTATGTCTGTATGTCTGTATGTCTGTATGTCTGTATGTCTGTATGTCTGTATGTCTGTATGTCTGTATGTCTGTATGTCTGTATGTCTGTATGTCTGTATGTCTGTATGTCTGTATGTCTGTATGTCTGTATGTCTGTATGTCTGTATGTCTGTATGTCTGTATGTCTGTATGTCTGTATGTCTGTATGTCTGTATGTCTGTATGTCTGTATGTCTGTATGTCTGTATGTCTGTATGTCTGTATGTCTGTATGTCTGTATGTCTGTATGTCTGTATGTCTGTATGTCTGTATGTCTGTATGTCTGTATGTCTGTATGTCTGTATGTCTGTATGTCTGTATGTCTGTATGTCTGTATGTCTGTATGTCTGTATGTCTGTATGTCTGTATGTCTGTATGTCTGTATGTCTGTATGTCTGTATGTCTGTATGTCTGTATGTCTGTATGTCTGTATGTCTGTATGTCTGTATGTCTGTATGTCTGTATGTCTGTATGTCTGTATGTCTGTATGTCTGTATGTCTGTATGTCTGTATGTCTGTATGTCTGTATGTCTGTATGTCTGTATGTCTGTATGTCTGTATGTCTGTATGTCTGTATGTCTGTATGTCTGTATGTCTGTATGTCTGTATGTCTGTATGTCTGTATGTCTGTATGTCTGTATGTCTGTATGTCTGTATGTCTGTATGTCTGTATGTCTGTATGTCTGTATGTCTGTATGTCTGTATGTCTGTATGTCTGTATGTCTGTATGTCTGTATGTCTGTATGTCTGTATGTCTGTATGTCTGTATGTCTGTATGTCTGTATGTCTGTATGTCTGTATGTCTGTATGTCTGTATGTCTGTATGTCTGTATGTCTGTATGTCTGTATGTCTGTATGTCTGTATGTCTGTATGTCTGTATGTCTGTATGTCTGTATGTCTGTATGTCTGTATGTCTGTATGTCTGTATGTCTGTATGTCTGTATGTCTGTATGTCTGTATGTCTGTATGTCTGTATGTCTGTATGTCTGTATGTCTGTATGTCTGTATGTCTGTATGTCTGTATGTCTGTATGTCTGTATGTCTGTATGTCTGTATGTCTGTATGTCTGTATGTCTGTATGTCTGTATGTCTGTATGTCTGTATGTCTGTATGTCTGTAGGTCTGTATGTCTGTATGTCTGTATGTCTGTATGTCTGTATGTCTGTATGTCTGTATGTCTGTATGTCTGTATGTCTGTATGTCTGTATGTCTGTATGTCTGTATGTCTGTATGTCTGTATGTCTGTATGTCTGTATGTCTGTATGTCTGTATGTCTGTATGTCTGTATGTCTGTATGTCTGTATGTCTGTATGTCTGTATGTCTGTATGTCTGTATGTCTGTATGTCTGTATGTCTGTATGTCTGTATGTCTGTATGTCTGTATGTCTGTATGTCTGTATGTCTGTATGTCTGTCTGTCTGTATGTCTGTCTGTAACGACCAACGCGCATAACTCAAAAACCGCTTGGCCGATTTTAATAAAATTTGGTACCTAGGCTGGGCCTTGGGTCGAGATGGTCCCATTTAAAAATGAACAAAATCCACCGAACAGAAACCAAATAAAAGGGTGGGGGTAGATTTCAAAAATTAGAGTTTATGTGAAAATATGGCGTGTGTGATATCAAACGAAAGGTAATTGAGTCTGCAGTTAAACAAAATACATTTTAATTTATTTAAAAAAAAAGGGTGGGGGTATATTTTAAAAATTAGAGTTTAAGTGAATATATGCCGTGTGTGATATCAAACGAAAGGTAATTGAGTCCGGAGTTTAACAAAATACATTTTAGTTTTTTATTTTCTTTAAGGGTGGGGGTAGATTTCAAAAATTTGAGTTTAAGTCAAAACATGGCTTGTATGGTATCAAACAAAAGGTAATTTAGTCTGGAGTTAAATAAAATATATTTCAGTTTTTAGTTATATTAGCTCACACGTACACTATAACTATAGTACCTAGTGTGAGCTTAGGGGCCCATATATTGGCAGAGTATTTCTTATTTCTGTTATTTGATTTTTATACCATAATATTAATTTATTTTATTGTTATAATTGTTTATAATATTATTCCCTTTATGCATTATATGCTACTTAGAATTATATTTTGCATCAAACCTACTGATACAGGGTAATAAAATTAACAATTTGTTTTTTTAGTTTTTTTTTTACTTCTTTAAAAAGTAATAGACAATCAAAATCTTGTGGAAATATGCATTACAACAAAGCTGTGGTAGGATGTCAAAAGAGGGTAACTCAGGCTTTGCTACCTCCTTTTGACTTTCTACCACAGAAAGGTAATAATTAAGTGTGAAAATCATTTAATAACAAAAAAAAATCGTCAATTTTTTTTTAAATTTAATGTAGTACGAGTATTACTATTATCTATAAATGTTAAAGGGCCTTTGTAACATTAGAGTAAAAGCTATACAGACCATAAAGATTGTGCTTAGAAAGAAAAGAAAATAATTTAGAAATAAAAATAAAAACAAATTTCCCTCTTCTTCTCTCTTGAGTCATGCGTTGCTTTCCACAAGCCGCATCGAATGAATTTTATTAAATTGTTTTTGGTTGGTATAAAAATATTTAATTGCTTAACTTGGGCGTGGTATATGATTCAGCTACTCGGAGATTTTCAAAGAGGAATGTACCCATTTCTCGTTTGTTATTGTCTTATTAAATTAGGCTGTCATTTCCTATGAATAAAATTTATTTTTTTACACGGCTGATGTCAAGGTCAACAATTTATAAAAAGTAAGAATATGTCATTTTAAAAACCTTACAAAGTCCTTTTCAAGCTACCAAATTAATCAAATTAAATGCTCAAACTTGCCACCTTGTTCTGCTAAACAATAACATAAACGGTTATAAAGTTCCTGCCGTGCATTGCAAGCCTCTTCAATTTTAATTTGAAGTTCGGCTAAATTAAAGGCAAATAAATATCATCTTATCACATACAGTGTCTGCTTATTACTCGTTGGAGAAAAGTTTCCTCTAAAAATTCCCTGGCGGGTAAAACTTCATGTGCCGGACATCCATCCTGCTAAAATCAAACTTGCTGAAAATCAATGTCTGGCAATTGTTGAATTGCAGGAATAACTTGACCCAGTAACAAGTTTAAATAAGCAGCCCCATTTGAGTTACCATAAAAAATTAAAAATTACTCGAAGGTATGATATTGATATCTTCAAGAACCCCTGGTGAAACATTTAATATTTAAGGATATTGTGTTCGTACATTTAACGTTAAATATTTATTTTCTTTTGCCCAGTAGCGAGTAATTGATGGATTGTGCGCATTGTGTAGATAGAAAGTACTTTCGTCAGTAAATAAAATATTACTGACAAAAATCTTGATTTGCACGATACATTCATTCATTTCATTCTTAAAATATTATAATCAGAAAACAGTTTCTGAGTTTCTTTCAACTTGCAGGCTGTGTGTCCATGTCTTTCTAAAATGATTTGAATGGTTCTGATAGGAATATCATCAGATATCTCTTTAGCAATGGCTGAATTAAAACAAGGAGATAGTACTTTATTTTCAGCACAAACGGCTGTTTCTCGCTGTTGCCTTTGTTCCGACATGGATCTTAGACCCTATTCATCTCTTCATTGTCGCTTCATTTTCTGCAGAGTTTAATGGACGGTCATACCATGTTAACATTTCAACTTTTTCTTTGATAATAAATTTAAACTCCGGCATAATGCCCGAGAAATTCTTACCTCCTGCTCGCTTCGCAGATTTAAAATAAATGACAATCTCGACGACGTAACGCAAACTCGTTTTGATTTTCCCTGATATCTCTAGCCAGCTTTTGTCTACCTACCTATAATCTCTCCTCTGGTGCCCCCCACTTCTTTAACTTTTGGTTCATGGACCATCACGTTTTGCTGAGATCGGGTACACCATTATATTTCTAATTTTATCTAAACCCATGCTAAATTAGTTTTTCTCTTTTTAGGCAGAATATTCGCATGATCGCTATAGTTATTACCCTAATGATATATGTACAAAAATCTATCTGAATTTTCTAAAGTTCTCAGAATTAGAATGTATTGTAATTAAACTCCATTAAATGTTCCATGTTAAAAATTAACAGGTTTGGTTACGTGATCATCTTAACTTGCCTTATGAATATATATTGAAAAAAATTTAAATTTATGAAAGTTTTTATATTTACTAATAAATTTTGTTTAAAACCTCTTATGATTTTGGGCATCATTAATATCCTAGGAGCATAAATGGACTAAGTATTATATTTGCTTTTAGACGCTCGTTGTACTAATATTATTTACAACACACAAAATAAAAAAGGGGTATGTACATTTGACGAGACCTAATTATTATTTATATGTTTTTTGGGGCGCCAAATCCTAAACCATGGTAAGTTTTGTCGGTACACTATTATTGCTGAGTAAATTGTAAAAACGTTCCCGCACACTGATTAATTTTTTTTTAAAAAAGCTGAAAATCAAAAAAAATTGCAGAGTATTTTTATACAATGTAAATGTTGCATCATAAAGTATTTCTGCAAAGTGGAGAAATAGGCTTTGGTTTCTTTGAGTTAAGGTTATTTAATGTAATGTAATCTAATGTAAATAATTGAAATTATGGCTTAGAAAATGTACCATTTTTGCATCTTCACCATGTATTATAATATTGCATAAAATATGGTCAAAAACTGATGTCTGTCCATGATAACGGTTTAGTTTTAGGCAAGCAATCGTAAGTCATATACTAAGGTAGGTCAGGTCAAATATACAGACCACTTTAAAAATTTGTTCTGGTGTTATCATTGTTTTTTCTCTATGCGGTTTTTCCGTGCGAGCTTTACGCCTTGTAGCATTTTTTCCCGTTTTAGTTTTTTTTGTCAAACGCTTTTTTCCTGTGCGGATATTTCATGTGCGCTATTTTCCCTGTACGCTTTTGCCTGTGCGCTTAGTTCCGCGAAACTAATAAAGCAAGTCAACAAAAAAAAATTTTTTTTCGTCAATAGTACATATAAGACTTAAAACCTTACATATGTTTTAGGGGCCTGGGGGGCACTTAAATGGGGTACCAGTTAACACTTGTTGGCGGTCTAGGACAACTGGGCGCCGCCAACTCGGCGCCAGGCCAACTTGGTGGCGCCCGGTTGTCCCATTCCGATTTGTTTGCCTTGTTCAAACCGATATCATAGGAATTAACAACACATATTATAATTTCGTATATTTATGTAGTTTGGGTACCAATACATTTTTTATCAAAGTTAAAAATGTCATATGCATCAGAGGGAAAATACTAGGGCAAGGGGGTAGTTTTCAGGTAGTTAATGAAGAATTCATTCGATCAAATTTTTAAGCGTTGTTTTTATATGGGGACTTTCTATCGAATCAGGATCAATCGCCTAGTTTTGTAGAGTTACTGCAAAGGTAAAGCAATTTTTAAACAAGTACCTGGCCAGGATTGGAAATTGAACCGCCCGGGTTTATAGCAAATGTTGCTGTCACTATCCTTTGTTAGCCTTCCAGATTCTATCTATTGAGCCTTCTTTGATCCGTCTTTGGACATATGCCTTCCCAATATTTTCCACTCTTCCCTGTCTGTCATCGTGTTTAGTCACCTAGTTCTCGCATGTTTCTTCAAATCGTCCGTTCGTCTCATTTGGAATCTTCCCCTACTTCTTTTATTTTCTGAAGGTTTCCAATTTAGAACCGAACCGAACCGTTCCACTGATCATCTTTTTGTCTGATATTATAACCGAAAAATTTCCATTTTAAATTTGCTACCTCTCCTCTGACATCCCCTAGTTTTGTTTAATTTTTCATCCATTCATTTCTATTTCTATCGGTTAGCTTTATATGGACCATTTGCTTTCCATTGATCTTTGAACTTTTGGTACCTTATCCATGTTTGATTTTGTTAATGTCCAGGTTTTGAGGTACTGATATTTTTTACTTTTTAATATGTATCTTAATTTACTCAATGCCGCACAAGTCAATTTTACTCGTCTCTTGATTTCTGCAGTTTGGTGTTCTTTTTTTAGTTTAATAATTGGTCCCAGTATATATATTCCTCCACTTATTTTTTCTTCGTTTATTCTGATCGCAATATCTTCGTCTGTGTTTATTATGATTATTCTCCCGGATTACTTACAGCGTATTACAATGTAATGGATCTTAGCTATTTTGGCACTTCATCTAATTGATTCTCGTCCTTCTTGTACTGTAATCTCAGCGAAATGCGTCTGGAATTAACTTCATTTTCCCGAAATCGATTTCGTCTCACTACCGTCACTGACATCAGGCTATGAGAGATTTGTTGTGCAGTTATTTGTTATTTTATCTTATGCGTGAAAAGGTTGCGTCACAACACCGAGTTTGCCTCAAGCGCTCTTATACACCAATTTGTTGAATGGTTCTTTGTTTGAGTCAACGGATAAAGTGTCAAATGGGGTACAGGCGACTACGCCCACGAGCTTTTTACAGTATATATTTTTATAGTACGGTTCCATGTTGACCTAATTTAAACAAAAAAAGTTATAATTAATTTACCACGAAAAACAAGACTAGAAATTTTATTATTGTAATTTGACATAATTATTTGCTAAGATTTGCAAACAAGTGTAGTCAGTTTTTTAAATAATTGTTTTACCTGAGTGTGGATTTCACGCTAAAAATATAAATCTGGATATTTTTGTTTTTTTTTGACATGCAAAGGTGTCCTATTTCCAAATCGCTCATACTTCAAAACAACATGGCGCTGACTTTTACTTATACACATCTGTAATAGGAAACCTCTAAAAATAACTGCAACAAGCATGCGAGCATATTGGATTGGCAAAAAATGCCAAGTAAGCGGCTACACCAACTCAAGATGGCTTTGTTTTTGAAAAGTTTCAAAATCCAAAAAATATTCTTCAATTTACACAAAAAAAAATTAATCCTACTTTTAACAATGACAAATCACTGCATTGACAAATTTTTAACGTCATTTAAAAGCAGTTTCTATAAAATTGCAGCACATATTTTCTCTTTATGGTTTTATTAGTCGATTTATTTACAACTAAAAACTGTTCCATAAGACTAAAGAGGAAATAAGTTGTCGCGAAATGATTGCTTTGTTAACTGTAGTTATGGTAAACGTTAAGAAATTGTTAACTCGTCGATAAAGAAAATAGGAGGTAAAACAACCATAAAAGAATCTAAGCACAATATTTAGTCCAATCTAGGTTTTTACAACTTGCATAACTAAAAAATATTAACTACTTAACAGTGGTTTGAAAGGGAGGGGTGTAACGCCCCCTCTTTTTCCAGGGAACTTTAAAAAACACATTCTGGTGCATTACACACCAAAGCAAAAAAATTATTTTTTGCTAAATATATATACAATTATGTCGGTTTTGAACACTTTTCTACGTTATATGACGCCAATTCTCCACCTGTTTGGATCCACAATCATTCTCTGTCAGGTTTTTTAACCCACTGATATTTGGATTGACCGTTGCCATTCCAGTTAAGGACACCCTCATTTTCTGAGCCCTATTGGTTGCCCTTGCCTATGACCTACTTTGGTTATCTTTCTCAATTCTCATTCTTTCTTTTAGGGTCTCATTTCTTATATGATCTGTTCTAGATATTCTTATGGATCTTCTAATGAGATTTGTTTCCAATACATTAGTACTGTGTCTTGTCCATATTCACTGTTAACTCCCACTTTTGGTATTATTCCGTTACATGTCTCATTATATACTCTATATCTTCTTTGTCATTAGCTACAATTACTTGGTCGTCAGCAAACTCTAGTATGTATATGGTAATTCGGTCCTTGAGTGGTATTTCCATGCCGTGTACTATACGCTTCCAGGTTTTTAGAGCTTCTGTGATATATGCTAAATTTATATAAGTTTAAAAATTCTAAACCACACCTCCTTTTTTAAACGTTTGAGCTACCCTGTTCTACTTTACCTCACTAGGCGCCGCTATTTATCCTCAATTTGCAGCCGATTTTGATAGCCTCATTCGCACAATTACTAACAGTTAACTCGATCGCTTACACCACCATCTATCAAACTGCGGGCGTTTTTGCCGCTCAGTCAACATTTTTCTGCTCTTATTGCTAATCGCTAACGCCTTTTCAACCTTTTTTCTCTTATCTGATAAGATTTTGAACGATTTCAGGCTGTTCAATATGTTCCTAATCGAACTAAATACAGTGAAAGTCGAATATTCCGACGGCAAAAGGATCAGTAAAAAAGATTTTTTTTAAGCGATCGTCACTATAAAAAGTCCTTTAATTACAAAGAAAATTAAAAATTAAATCTAGGCCAAAACATCATGTAGATAAGAAGCCATTGGTTAGAAAAACTATACCCAGTGGAGGATCTAGAAGGGGGCAAAGAGCACGCTTCCCTATCCTTCTGATGCAAGGCTTATATTTTTTAGTTTTAGTAATAAAATAGCTGTAATAGTGCTTGATACAGTAGCCAAAAAATTAGGACTACAAATAAATAAGTCAAACACTAAAAAACTATCTTTTCAAAGAACAACGAAAGGTATGCTAATAATTTTCAGGTAATTGTTTATAGTTCCAAGCAAGCGGAAAAGTCGACATACTTAGAAGCAAACATAAACAAAGAAAACTTTATTATAAAGGAAAAAAAAACAGAGAACAATCAACGGGAAAACAAAGTCTTTTACCCACATCAAAAACTGCTTAAGTCAAAAATTCTAACGCGATCTCTCAAACAAAAAGATCTACACTACAATAATCAGGCCCGGAGTGACATACGGGTGCGAATCATGAACACTTTTAAATGAAGAACATGTAAAATTATTTAAATATAAAAGTCTTCGTATATTATTGGTCCACTGCAAACAGAAGATGAATTTGGCGGATTCGGATGAGTTATGAATTAGAACAACTAATAGATTATGCCAACATCGTGAGAGTCATCATGCTTCGTTAAGATATGTTTATAGAATGGATGAGACAAGAACATCAAAAAAAATATTGAACTGGAGACCTGTAGGAAGGAGAGCAGAGGGAGGCCACAAAGAAGGTGACTTAGAAAACAAGATCTAGAACATGGGAATAAGAAGGCGGCAAAAATTCGTACCAGTAACAGAGAGGGTAGAATAAAGGACTCTGGTTAATCTAGTTAAAACCCACCAGGAATTACAATGCTACTTGAAGATAAACAAAACAACAAGTACAACAAAACGCGATCACTTTGGTCACAAACGCGAAAAATTTTGAACTAAAGTATTAAAACGAGACGGGAAACAAATAAACGCGAGCGTGAATGAATGTACGGTAGTGGCGGTTAGCACGCTTAAAGGTTGTACCCTGGCACCTAGGCACACCTTTCTGGGCCCGTTATTTACCACATAGCTACTGTGTTCGACTTAGATAATAATTTAAATACTATCTAGTAAATAGAACCCGGTAGATTTTAAATTATATTTTAGGCCAGAAACTTAGTCATTATGATATACTACATAATGCCATAGTTGTAGCCTTAAACCACTGGTGTGTCATAAATATTTTGACATAATCAACAGGGTACAGAGAGCCACAATGTGCCCGCACTAGCTGCTAGCTCGAAATAGGCACTCCATATACCCTGTTTCGGTAATTTCCTGAATGACCATGTCACCGAATCCATTCAGAGAATCACCAGATTAACCTACCCACGCCCTTTACCATAGAGGATATCTGGTGTGAACCCAAAGGTTACCAGTTTTAATTTATTTTTGTTAACCTACGTCCGTTACTAGCCTACCCATTTACCCATGTGTCAAGGACCCTTTAGTCGCCTCTTACGACAGGCCTAGGGGATACCTTGGTGCTATTCTTATCCGCGGACACCACCATACGGACGCGAGTGTACCGTCACCTTAAGAGTGTCATAAGAACTATTTATTTTAATTCCATGTATAACCGACAACCGTTCAGAGGACAATGTACGTTTCGCTGACAGGTTTGAATGTTATACTATAGAGGGAACTGGCCTTACATACACCTTTTTAAGTTAACAAAAGTCATAACCTGCTGTTGTGTTTTGGTCCCAATATTACGTCATATTAATTTTACAGCCGCTCAAACAGTCGCCTTTTGTATGTGTTTTTTGAACGTCGTAAAGACGTCATTTATACGTAATTTCAGGTTTGGTTTATTTTGGTTTGGTCAAATTAAGTGCTATAATCTAATTCCAGGTTGATGCAGTATACCCAGAGATTATGGAACAACTATCTAGAGATTGAACTTCATAACCAACCAAAATAAAAACAGTCGGTACACCATGCGTTTGACATTACTATTGAAAAAGCGGAAAATTGCTTTAGGCAACCTAACCAAACATGCTATACTTTGATTTTATCGCGGCTTTGTCAAAATGGTAGAGATTGTGCTATTGTTTTGTGTTTTTTTTTTGGAAAAGAAAGCAAATATCGGACTTTCTCTACTTGAATAGAAATAGTAACGTGTGACACTGAACATTTTTTTTTCAGTTAGATTTTATTCTAAAATTAATTTAAAAAACTGACAAAAACACAAATAAACATATACAGCGGTGGACAAAAACTTGACATTTCTAAACCACAGAACAAAATGTCAATGGTTAGAAAGGACGGGACGGCGGCTATTTTGGATGTTTCGCTTTAACTTTGGTTAAATCCAATCCTTTAATATTCAATAATCTGTAAGCATATCGCGTGTATTTGTATCAGTGGCGTGTAGTGGGGTTAACGCTGACCCCCAAGAACAGAATTCACTACAAAAATTTTAAACGCCTGCATCAACACATTGATTTATTTGTTTAAAAAAAATTGGGCCAAAACTTTTTTCTAAATACGCCACTGATACGTATGTATTGTGTTCTTTACTAAATTCGCTCTATTGAATTTGTCTTTAAAAAGTCGCTTAGTGAAATAAAAATCTCTAGGTATAATGCAAAAAAATAAATCAAAGTCCGTTTTATTGCGTTACATGTCCAAGACTCTATTAAAGTAAATTGATATAAATTTTAGTTCCTTCTTTCGTGAAAACAATTTTTCTTGATTTAATACCATTTATGTCTTGCCCGGGAATTTCTTAAGGGATAAAAATTATATTTGTTACTGAAATGGATTTGTAAAAACATGTTTTCTTACAGGTAGGTTATTAAAAACTACTCAGAATTAATTACTTTTTTGTTCTAGCTGACCTACAAGAATAGTCCAGCGTGGTTCAAATTTGATGATTTTTATGAATGTTTCAAAAAAAAATAGGCATATCCTGGCAACATATACCAAATATCACACAATGTACACGGCGGTTTGATATTACGGTTTGATTTCTGGAAAGTCTGCATTTTCGTGTAAAATTTTCTAAGTGATTCCTGGCAGCCCCTCATTGTTTTCACGGAGACCGTATAGGAATCAGTCGTTTTTGGGACTGCTGGACCATTCATGGTCAGAAATCTACCGGCAACACAGTTGAATAGCTACAGGTACATAGAACCCAATAAGCCAAGATTGTTTAATTTTTTTTCTTGGAGACTATGACAACTCCAGGTTTAATAACTGAGAGCTTATTAAGATATGGAATGGACCAACAGGACAATAAAAATCTTCTCCGACAGTCAAGCAGCTTTAAAAGCGCTTGATTCCTACACGGTCTCATCGAGAACCGTGAGGAACTGCAGAGACTCGCTGAATACGCTTGGTAGCGCTAATAAGGTGCCATTAGTATGGATACCAGGGCATTCTAGACACGAGGGAAATGAAGCCGCGGACCAGGCAGCGAGGGAAGCGGCATCTGCCAAATATTTCGGCCCGAACCAGCCCTGGGCATATCATACAATGCTGCTAAATTAACCATATTGGGATGGATGGAGGACAGCTTCCAACAATACTGGATGAATATACCAGAACTGGCTCACTCTGAAGAGTTTATTAAAGGACCTTGTCAGAAGAGTGCCAGAAATATCATTGGACTTACCACACAGGAGATCCGTATAGTGACTGGAATGGGAATAACAGAAGAGACCGAATGTAGACTCTGTATGGAGGATGATGGAACAGTAAGACATGTACTGTGCGAATGTCCGGCTATTGCACGTTTACGTCAAAACACTTTCGGTAAACCTCAGATTGATTCAGAAGATTTGAACAGTGTCTCACCCAAACTGATAGCTAACCTTTTTGGAGGATTAGGCATACAGTGGTGAGAAACCACTCAAAAGTGAGCCACAATAGACCCACTAGTGGTCGCAGTGGAAGGGCAGCAAGGCTCACTCATATATGATTCAAATCAAAAAATCGAATCAAGATATGTAAAGAAGATTCTTCAATCTCCATACACCATCAACATACCGAGTCTTTAACAATTCCCATAATGCTAAGGTGTTTATTAAGGCGACAGTGTCCTCTTAAATGTCACCAGCCTCAAATCTTTGCTATTAACATAAACTGCGTAAGCTTAGAATGTCCAGCTGGATTTCTTAGCCTCAGATTCAGCTATAGAAGGCCATGCAGGAAATAAACGAGGAAAAAAAGTAATAGAAATAACGTGGCCGGTGTCTAACGGCACGGACACTTATATATTACCACCACAGACTTAAAAATTGAAAGAACAAAAGTAGTGTGACAATTATCTCAAACAGGTATTAAATATTCATTTAAAATTATAAATGGCATGTGGAATTTTGGTTGGCGCAATTTTGTCTACCAATTACACAAACATCGTAATAGGTTCGTTGCTCTGGGTTCCTAGGCCAAAAACTAGTTTACCGCTGACCCAGTAGAAATTAAAGTCATTCCGAGGTTTATGATAAATGACCAATAGAACGGTTCCATGCTGGACTTTTGCGAGGACGTGGAAGTGAGCTGTCATGCAAAAAGACGGACGTGGAAGCGAAACAGTGCACGTGGCGTCGTTGGCAAAACGTCGCGAATCGCGTGACTCCTTGGCGTTTAAACGTTGAGATTGAGCCTAGCTCGACCCTGCTTTGAAGCAATTTGATGGACAGTTCTTTAGAAAGGTAAGATATGAAACCAAAAATATGTTTCTAACCAATTTACCAGAAATTAAACAAGTTTTTGTAATTCTTTTAAAATTTTATGCAACATTTTATTATTACTATTAAAGTTTTTCTACAAACAAGTTTTTTGAACGCACAACAGTTTACTGTAAAATATTATCTATTTTAGCATGAGCGCACCCATGAGGGGGGCCTCGCACCACCCCCAGGCATAAATTAATTTAAAGCACTCTTAATAATATGTTTCATGAATAAAAAAATAAACAAGCATATATCATAAGGTCTTGCACCCCTCTCCCCAAGACTCTTGACACCTAGAAATAGTTGTTATATTTAAATGGAAATTGATATAATAAGTTGGTGGACTAACCATAATAATTGATGAAGTTTTCAAAGGAATCCTGAGTCTGCATTCCAAGATAAATGTAATAAGTTGTTGATTGCGTCCTTCTGGCTTGTTATCGGCCATCATATCTACACAAACAGAATTTGGATTCTTCAGAAAAAATCACTGAATGCTAATCATTATTCCATTGCATTATTTGCTATAACCATTGAAGTAAGGCTCGTCAATGGTCAATGGTCAAAGGTAGCACTAAGTAAGGACAGTATGCATGGGGCCCAAAAGATCTTATTCTTCGGTAAATAGATCGGATAGATATAAGTCTCTCTTCTGCATGAAATCAGTCATTGGCTATGCTTCTTACTGTTTGGAATCTGTTCCTAAAAGCTAACAATCTCAGATAACGATCCTGCGTTCCATTAATGCCTCTCCTTCTGCCAGAGCCGACTCTTCGTTGTGTAAGATGCTCTACAAACCACGCTCGATAGCCGATGAACCGATTAACTACACGACAAATATCACGATAAAATATCCAGCCTCTCTCAACCCAACAATACGACCTCTTTCAAATTGGCTTAGTTGCCTGAAATGAGCACGAAATTTGACGGGAGGCATCTTGAAATTATAAACGACTTGTTAATACGTGAATAATTTGTAATATTATATTTTCATGTCTTCCTTTTGGTAAAAAAAAATTGTGTGTGCTTAAGACCACACGGCAGAAGTGTTAACTTCAACAACGCCAAATTAATAATACTGGCCTTCATCTACATTTTCATATCGCTCGCTGAATGTTCCTCTCACAGTTAGTCGACTCGAGCCGATTTCACCCGAATAAGCGTTACATAGCCGAGCCTGACGGCTCAGTCCAATTCAGTGCCCACAATAACTGCTAAACGCGCCTAAAGAAGTTTATACTTCAAAAACTAAATAGATAAGAAACAACTTTTATAACAATCATCTTAAATTTTTTTGCCGGGCTTGAAATTCTTATCGTTTATTTACTTTGAAGGAACGTGCATGAAAAATCTTCAAAATAGGTAGTTCTTTTAGGTGTATATTTTTTTTGAAAAGCAGTATGTATTAATTTCTGATATATATAATGACATTTTAATTGGTCGTAGGTAAAGTACCTTTAACATTACTCACAAGTTAGGGCCACTAAAAATCTGTAATATTGTCAGGAATGCAAATTATCCTTGACTGTGACACTGTACGAAACCAGCTTAGAAAAATGAAAAGCGCTAAGCATGGTACTGCAGAGATAAGAAAGTGGTTCCGCCTCCCTCTACATTGGTAAACAGTGTTACAGTACTGAAAAGTTAAGAGTGGGAGTTGTAATCTTTAAGCAAGAGGAAACCTTAAGTAAATAGAGAGTTTTCCCTTCAACATGATTGGTTATGGAAAAACTGTGAGATAAGAGTGTTAGAAAATAGCATTTTATTTCTGTTTTCATTTAGGTTTTCTTATTTAGCTTATTAGCTAGAATAAAAAGTAAACTTCAGGATTATCAGCAACGCCACTAACTTGGTTTTTCCAAGCTCTTCAAAGAGGGGATAATGGATAACTTAGGTCCAACCTACATTTAATAAAAACCCAAAGTTTGATGAGACAAGTCGGTAGTAATATTTCTTGAACTTATACTAAAACCTCTAAACTAATTATCAGTAAAGAAAAATAGGGTTAATCTATTTGAAGTACATTTTGCAGTTTGTTATTTTCGTAAGTTAAAGTTTTTATTTTACTATTTTGGGTCTTGTTTGTTTTATAAGTCATAAGAAAAGTCTTTCATTAAAGTTTGTAACGTTTTGAAAAATCAGATGCTTGTTTCATATTTAAGCTACTATACTGAAATTATTGCGAATTTTTTTGAAAAAGTAAGTGCGCCACTCATGGTCCACTGACACTATTTTGGTGCTATCGAAACATTTCCCCAGTGCATTTTCAAAAGAATACGAAAGTGCATTAGTGCAGCACGAGCTGGGAGAGCCCATGGTTAAAACTGTGCACTGAATTCAACAATGGGCTTGTCAGTTACTCAAAAGAATTAAAAAAAATGCACTAGTTTTCCCAGAGGAATACGAAAACTGCACTATTAACGCAGTAGAGTGATTTTTCCCCAAAAGAATTCGCCATTACAAAACACGTTGCAAAAGGTTCGAAAAGAACAAAACTGTGGTTACTGGTCTGCTAAAAAATATAAAGTCTTTGATTACTATAAAAGTCGCAAAGCCATCCCGGGCAGCGATGCCAAAAGGCCATATTTCTGTCCGGGCAACATGTTTTTGTCCCTAGTCCATGAATCATACGATTCAGTACGGGAAATGCCACGTAACATACCGTATTTTCCCGTGGAACAGGACTGTCTGCACCCATAAGGATCATTTATTTTGCTGTTTCTTTCTGAACAAGAATATTGAATAGAAGATGATGCCACAGATCTTTCCAGCGCTAACGTTAAGATTTCTTGGGCGTCCATTTTCACATTTAAAAACGTCACTAATGTCAGTCTATAGTCCATTCATTTAAGACTAAGAAACGTTGGAACCTTCGAAACTTTTAAAAATTTCCTTTTGCTGAATTTTCCCTGCTCTGCAGTTTTAGTGGATAACAATTTTAGGAAAATTATGCACCTACATATCAATCTATTTAGTTTTGTATGATGGACCTTTGGACATATCTTCCACTCTTCTCTCTCTGTTGCCGTGTTCATCCATCTGATTCCCGCACGTTTCTTTTCACGATCGTATATATCTACCTGTTAGTATGAGAGGCAAATTTTAATTTTAATTTTGCTAGTTCTTTTCTTTCATCCATTGCCTTTGTTTTTTTCTTATCCATTCAATATTTTTCTCTGTTAGCTTTACATGTAACATTTGCCTTTCTATTGATCTTTGGGTTTTTATTACCTTATCAATGTTTTATTTTTTAATTGTCCAGGTCTGGAATCCATAGGTGAGTTCAGTAAGGATAAATTGGTTATACAATTTCGTTTTGAGGTACTGCGGATTTTTTTTAATATGTAGATTAATTTACGGAAGTATTTTTAGTAGGAAGGTATTCAATAATTTAAAAAAATATTTTTTTTTTAGTTTTTTACAACTTAACTGGGTTATAACAAAAACTCATAACAAAATACACTATTCCTAAATATTTGTTAATATTATTTTTGATAAAAAAATATTTTATAAAAAAAACTAATATTAATTATTAAGTTAGTAATAATTGTCACATATTAGTTAAAACCTATTTGGAGTTTTCCAGAGGTATAAATTTCAGGGGAATACCTCCTTGAGCAAGCAGAAAAATGGTTGCTTTGACGAACTTGATTTGCGGAACTGGAGTTTTCGGAGTTAACTCGACTTTGAAGTTTGTCAAAATGTTGGCTACGGCTTGCTTCACCACGAGTTTTCCTAACCTTTCACCTAAAAGGAAAATATGGAATATTAAAAAATATATATTGTCTTTAACAGGTATTTAAGATATTTCAATATTTTTATATATTTTATTTAATTCATATAATACCCCCTAATTGAATGCAACTATTACCCGGCAATATATTTAAAAAAGGCGGTAAATATACCTTTTACTTTGTGATTTTTATTTAGTTTTTTTCCCACTCTTTCCTACTAATTGTGAATAAGTAGAATACATACCTATGCAAATTCTGGGACCTTCACCAAACGGAATATAAGTAAATCCATCCTGATTGAAACTGCTCTTATCTTGGAACCTATCTGGGTCCCATTTCATCGGATTTGGGTAGTACTGTGGGTCTCTTTGGAAACCTACATGAGAAAATTTGTATGTTGGAAAAAAAATTATTATTATAAAATTAATATTTATTTTTAAGTTTAATGATTTTATTAAAAAATTCAAATACAAATTAAAAAACAATTAATGCTTTCGCCATTTTTATTTCTAGTAATTCTTTAATAATTCAAGGTTTTTTTCTGTCAATTTGCAACACACCCCAAACATCCCCTACCCCCGTTTTTTTTCATGACATTGAATAATCACCAGAACAAATCATAAATCTAAAAACCACATATTTGTATCTGTTTTCATTTCAAAGTTCTAAATTTAATTTTCATCCTACCACCGATTTTTTTATGATATAAAATTATAAATCTAAAAACCGTAATATCTATCTGTTTTAATTTCAGAGTTATAAATTTACTGCCTTTACACCCTACCTCCGCTTTTTGTTTATAAATTTTCACCAGATCAAATCATAAATCTAAAAACCGCTTATTCCTATCTGTTTTGGTTCCAAAGTTCTGGATTTCCCCCCTTTACACCCCTCATCCACTTTCTTATTTCCGATTTTTTTTTTCATAAAATTGTATTGGCATCATATGAAATCATAAATCTGAAAACCGCCTCTTATCTATTTTAGTTCTAAAAATATGTATTTATCCCTGAAGTTAAATAAAATCGTTTAATAATAATCATTCGAAGTTCATACAGAAGAAAACAAACACGTACCTAACATAGGCATTAAAACTGGAGTGCCCTTTTCAATTGTTAAACCAGTTTCTTCGATTTTGTAATCGGCATTACATCTTCTGTCCAAAAAAGGAAGTACAGGGTATTTTCTGAGAGTTTCTAAAACAACAAAAGGATTATTTGCAAATAAAAATTTGGAAAAGGTGCTGTGTGTGTATCGATTAAAATCAAAAAAAAATTATACTTCACACAAAGGTGTGTGTGGTTACCTCGCGAGTGTCAGAAATAGTTGGTTTTGGTTAGTTTCCAACCTACTCAAGGTAGCATGTCCAGACGTACGCTTCTGTGTGTCTCAGTGGAGAACAGCATACCTAGGTAAGCCTATTCTAACCAAAACCAACTCCTATATATGAATAAATCACATCCGTAAAATACGATTAAACTCAATGGTGTGGCGCCATCTAGCTATCTCGTTCGAGCACTCAAAAGTTGAAGCACACTGGCATCGTCTTGTCTGAGATAAAGCTGCGCCATCCATAGACAAGTTTCGTTTAATACCATGTAATCACGTAGCAACTAAAAGGCCGTACTGTCCTTCGGTTAATTTTGACGTTAGATGCTGTTTTGCTTTAACTTTAAATCCATATTACCACCTACCCAAAAAGCACATTTCCAAAAATTTCATATCGTTTAAAATATCATAGGTAAATTCCCCATCTTGCCCAATGGCATCGAATATCTCTGTTCTTAGCCTTTCCTGCAGGTCTTTTCTTTGAGCTAGTTCATAGAGCATGTAAGAAGTTGAGGCTGAGACCGTTTCAAATCCTGCAGTGAAAAATTGCACGGCTTGTGCCATCATTTTTGTATCACCTAAAAATTGTTGAATAAGCATAAAAATGTAGAGAAATATTATAAAAATAGACTATAAGAGATACTAGTAAACATTTAAAATTAGAAAGATAATAAAATGCTGTACAGGAGTTTAAAGAAAAAGATAATAACATGCAACGAAAAGGTTTTAAATGAGAGTTACGAAAAAGCTTACATTTTATTATAATCTATAAGATTCCTCTCATTGTACTCACACAATAGATCTAAACACTGAATTTTTAAGTATTGAAAATTTAACAAAACCAAATGCTTTATTAGACTAATAAACCCACGAAATGCTGCTTGTCCAGACAACATAGGTACCAAGCAATAAACTTGAAAATTAGTTGGAAATTATTGCTGCTTTTTATAATAAAATGGACTTACTAAACACTTCTTCGTCACCCTTAGTCTCCCTAATCTCTAAAAGTAGATCAATAATGTCTTTTGGCTTGGCATTGGGTGATTTAGCTCTTAGTTGCAGTACTTCTGTCAAAATGGTTTCCAACCTGACCCTGATCCATCGGTCAAAGGCTTCAATGTTAAAAACGTTCACAATTTCTGGCCAAAACCAACTGGCCATCATTCTATAAGTAGTAGTCAACCTAAAAACATTATCAAAAATTGATCAAAATATTTTTAGAATAATCGTGTAAGTTTGTAAACCAATTTGTACTTAGGTGCTTGAGTTTTAAACTAACAAAAGCAACTAATGTGTTTTCAAGCTTAGTTTAAAATATTTGCAGTAAATAATTTAAAATATGACAACAACGCAATGTACGAATACATTATGACTGGTTTTCTGCCAATAAATAGAAGGATTTAAACCAAAGTTATTGAGCAAGACTAAAAGAGTTTTAATTTAAATAAATTAACAATTATAATTGTTTTATTTCTGATGAATTAAGACGATCTCACCACGATGAAAGTTACAAGATATAAGAATAAAGTTGGAGAGAGGGTAGAATTCAGGAAGATAGTTAATTAGTCAAAACCACTAATTATTATAAAAATCCTAAACAAAAAGAAGAAGCATATACAAAATTATGTCACTTACCTCAGATCGAATAAACTATTGCTAATGAGCCTGAATTCAGATTTTTCATCGTCGAATGCACGTGTATTAATGCCAAATGCACATTGAGAAATTACGTTTGTCGCGTAAGTTTGGGCAACGTATTTTGCTTCTACTATGGGGTGCTTTTTCAAATAATTCACAAATTGTTGAGCCTCGTATTGAATCAAAGAAAACATTATCTGAAAATAAAAAAAAAATATTTTAAACCGACGATTTATACGAGCAATGACTCTGTAGGTATTGTTTTCAAAACAATAAAACCCTATTTACTATAGTGCCCGCGCACCCAGCAATATGTCTTGGAAAAGCGAGGCTTTTTGGGGGGGCGTCCTGTGGGTTTTGGCAGGGAGGTCCCGAGGCTTCATGTGAAAAGTATGTGAAAATTATCTAAAACAAAAATAGGTTTGGGGGGAGGGCGGTCTTCAAGGCTCCCTTCCTGAGCGCGTCCATGTACTTATCATGAAGTACAAGTATTACTATAACTATTTATGATTTTTTCTGTCATGTTCCTACCTTTAGTTTGCCTGTTGTAAAAACAGGAGTCACTTTGCTCCTGATTTGCTTCCAGTTGGGATTCCTCATAAAAAACATCATGTGGGACAAAAGTTCGTCCTGCTGAGGGGCAGTCACTAGTCGGTCTTCGAAATATTGGAAGTCTTTTTGCAGGATTTTCTTCATTAGTGTTGGCGATCTAATCTAAAAATCAGGAATACTATTTGAAAATTGATTTAGATAATCAGAAGTTTTTTAAATGTTGGAATTTTTAATCTCTGAAAAGTATCATGCATGACACTAAAGCAGGGAAAGGTTTTATATCTATTGACCTAGCCTTCAAAATATCCCTTCAAAAACCTTATATAACGCAAAAATAATGGAACCTGTGAGTTTTGAAAACATGAATGCTTTAAAAATGATTAAGTATATTTTTTTCAGAGAACCACCACTTAATTTGCCTAATTTGTTTTTACCACACAAAAATAAAACTAGGTAATAAACTTACAACTAAATGAGGGGTCCCGAAAACCAATATTCATTTAAAATCAAAACATTAAAAAAGTTTCCAAAAAATGGTTTCGGTTTCAAATAGAAGACG
Organism: Aspidapion aeneum; assembly: GCA_963576565.1. NCBI lineage: Eukaryota > Metazoa > Arthropoda > Insecta > Coleoptera > Brentidae > Aspidapion > Aspidapion aeneum. The sequence continues at coordinate 15,413,744 of OY755045.1, read as the reverse complement.
TTGCGTTTTTTCCAGTAGTTTGCGTTCCTTGATGTGTACACGTAAGTCAAAATAAGCACTATAGTGAAAAGAAGTAAAGGATACAAAAACAAAAAATACATAATTGTAAAAACTAAGAACACTCTATATTACTTGATCAAAAAAATTATATATTATAATCACTGTTACTTCTTAGGCAATAAAAATGGTCAGTGCATAGTCGATATTTATATCAAATTTAGGAAGTTTAGAAATACTTTATCAGTTTGCCACGATATTGATTACTAATAAGATGGTTTGTACTAATAATTACACACTTAATATAATACAGACGTAGATAATTATATATAGGCTAATAACTAATTGAATTTTAACTAAGCGCATCATGAAAACAAAATGTTTGTGGTGTGGTCTAATCCGATAAAAAAAATCGTTTTAATTTACGAAATTTTGGTAAACTTTATAAAAATTATACAATTCTTCTATTTGAACTCTTTTTGTATCCATTGCATGATTAGCGCTGGAGTTCTTAACAATAAGGACGAGAGAATCCAAAAAAAAATTCCTAAACTATAAATTTAATAGAACTTATAAAAATTAAACATTTTATTTTACATTTTGTAGCATCATAAGAAAAAAATTTTTTGACACATATTTTATTTACAACAATCTAATCGATTGTATCAAAATTTTTTCATTAAATTTGGGGTACTACCCAAGTAACATTTTTATAAAATAATTTTTCCCTATAGAATATTATTAGGTTAAAAAAGAGGAAAATTTTACGACATTTTTCCAAAGTGTGGACAATAACCAAGGTAATAGCCTAGCCTAGTAAGTTAGCTAGATGAGACTTTGACCAAGGTTTGGACAATATGTTTGTGTGTAGACAAGTTTTCAATTTCATTTTAGCCCATTTGGTTCAAAATAACTCAAAATGCCTTCTGGGGTCCTTATTTTGTGGCGCTCTATACATCTTTTAGAATAGAAAGAAATGAAAACATTTTTAAATAAAAACTAAAAAGAGAAACAAAGTAATATTGCTTGGTGGGTGTTTAAGCACTTGCGAAAAAAATGTTGATAAATTTTATAAACTAATGTCATTATACAGATAAAAGCAACTACATGGGGATTTCGGAAACGGTAAGAGATACGAGTTTCTCTAAATGAGAAAAAAGTTGCGTTATTCTAAGCCCAATCAGGTGCTGTATCAATATTAAAGATATCTACAGGGGTTACTAAAATATCGAGCAAAAACTAAAAATTGTGTTTTTTGAAAAATTGAAATATCGCCGCCATCTTGCAAACAAATTTAATGAAATTTGGTAGGTGACTTTGATGGGTTTGTCGCGTCTCCCTTTTGTAAAAATATGTCATACATACAGGGTCTCTAGTACTCTAGTCTATATTATTTTCAACCTCTTTATTTAATTTAGGTCAAAAATAGGTAACTAACTTACGTAGGAAACCAACAATTTCCTAACTTTCAAGAAGTTTTTAAGGTGAAGATTAACACTGTTTTACAAGCTATGTTGTCTTAAAAATGCCCACAGTAGTCAGGAACCTTAAAGTAGAATACTAGGTCAGGCTTAGCACAAATTGTCTCCTCCCTTTGCCTTTATAGCTGACACGAGTTTATAGTTTTACAAAGAGGGAAATAGTTAGAAAGTTTTATATAAATAAAATTTTTTTGGGTTATTTGTTTCAGTTTATGACATATCCTACAATGGCTTAACTTGAAGTAATTTTTTAAGGAAAAAAGTAGAAGTTTAGACAATTTATTGAAAAATTTGAGCCTAACTTGCCAATATGCCCTGAAATGTTACTTGGGTTAAAAAAAAATTATTATGTAAAATTTATCTATGTTTGAAATTATGATTAACTTTATCTTCTTTATGTAACCTACCATGTATCTTTTTAGTTATTGTTTTGACTTGAGCATCAAAAAAAATATTTACATACATTTTACATAAATAAAATACAATTTACACAGATTTTACGAATTTTGTACATAATTTTTACATTCTTATTTACAAAAAAAAGTATTTATAAAACAAAAAATATGAAATAAGGGTAGCATTTTACGCTGATATTTGTTTGTATGTTGTTATTTTTAGTCCTGGTTTTTTTTAAAACATTAGAATTTTTTTAAATATTTATGTCTAAATTTTATTTGCTCTCGCTGGGTTTGTCACAGCTTAGACAAAGCAAATTATACCTAAAATGACATAAAATTTTGAAATTTTGGTTGTAAACTCCCAGTAGAAAATCAAATACTGATCCAAAGAGGCCTCCCTGGGGAGCGACTCCCCTGACTTCCAAAAACCCCGAAGCCTTACCTTATGACGCTTTCAAGTATTTATTATACACATAATGGGAGCAATTCTTTACAACTGAAAAAATCTGGCAAAATTTGATAAAATTTGACAAAATCTGGCGCTTAAGATTTTTCGTTTAAACTTAAAAACTTACCTAAAAGGCAATTTCACATTTTTTGTTAGATGTAGCTTTACGATATAATAGTTTTTTTAGCAAAAACGCCTAATTTGTTGCAAAATTTTAATTTAAAAATTGCAAATAAATTCAAACACTACACTAGCAATTGACATGTCAAATATCGCCAAATTTATTTCAGATTTGTTATCTTTATTCGTTTTCTTTATGAGGTCAGTTAAGTTTACTTTCTTTCTTTGTTTTTTACAGCAAAATTAACAAAAAGGCACTAAGTTCATGTCGTGAAAGGTGCGTGAAAGGGTCGCTACAGAATTTGCTCCGCGCTGTTGCCTTCGTTAAATTTAAACGGATTTTTATGGAAAAGTCAAATATTTTCCCTAAAATTAGTCACATATTCTGACTAAAAATCCCCAAGCGTTACCGCTTGATGCTTTCCAGTATTTATTACACACATATGTCAATTTATATTTTATTTAATAAAATTCTGAATTTAAAATAATTGGTGCAAACTATCCACAACCATTTCGTAATCCTTGACATTCTTGTGAAATAGTGGGTCCAAGATTATGCCATAAGGCCAGCATTAGAGCTAACATACACTACACTGGTGGCAAGCGGGATTAGAGAACAATTTTAGAAATAAAAGTTAGTAGTTGAAACTGTCAGCTATTTCTGCATAGAGAAGCCAAACAAGTGGGTCTAATAATACCAATTGAGGAAAAAGGCTAAACAAACAAATAGATTAAAAGTTATAGGCATCCTAAACTGTGCTGTGCTTAATGTTTGTAAGAGAGAAGGAAAACAAAGAAATAGTTATTTAAACAACAAGGTTTGAAAACGACTCTTTGCACACGATCGAGACAGTTTGGTAGCCGAAGGCGAGGTCTACAAGTCGAGGGACTGTGCAAAGTGGTTTTCAAACGAGTTTTTTACAATATTTTTTATACGACTGCTAACAAAGAAAGAAAAATCAAATTTTAATTTAACTTGTTTTTATTTCCGACATTTTTACAACAAAACTTTAAAAATTCAACAATTTTTTGACGTATCTAATCAACAAAACATACGAGCAGTGGCGGTTGCTACGGAACTAAGTCAACTTATATTGATGGGAGACAACAACAAAAATCACAATGACGGGAGACCCGTATGCAGAAATGACATAGGCGTGCGCAAAAATGACATAAGCGTATGCGAAACGTTTTGCACACAGCGTGCGCAAATGCCATTTTCAGATCGTGTTCTCCGTGCGCAAAACCCCCTTTTACAAGACAGTCGTATAAAAAATATATTTTGGGCGTTGTCTTGAAGTTTTTTCGCTGTTTTAGACCCTTATTCGGCTAGTAGTAAGAAAGTAGGGAAATGCATCGGACATTTCATCTTAATGACGTTTTTCGTCATTCTGACATGTGCAGCGAAACAGGTGCGAAGTGAGTATTTCTTTTTCACGCAAATTCTAGCTTAAGCCATGCCGCGTATACATTCAGTCTTCCAGGATGCAGTGACCCTATTCGGGAGATGTTACTGCCTTCTAGCAGAAAGCTACAGAAAAAAAATATTTTAGGTGTATGCGCAAGGCTCGATTTTGGTATAACCTTTTTTTTCCCAAAGTCGTTACGATAGTAGTTTCTGAGATTACTACGGCTAACATCTTTAATGAGACACACTGTATACATAATAAATACTTTTAGAAGAATGACCAAAAGAGGAGCCAGAAGAAAATCAAGAAACGAGTAAAAGTGATTAATTTTTTATCTTTTTTACTTGTCTTTTGATCACGCGTATTTTTGAAAAAAAAAACGTAAAATAGTAAAAACCAATTACAAAATACACCTTACTTTATTAATTTTTTAAAACACTTTCAGTCGGAAGATATTCAATAATTTAAAAAAATAAACTTTTTTTTACTTTTACAACTTAACTGGGTAACATATTATTATAACATAAACCCATAACAAAATACACTTTTCCTAAATATTTTTTAAAAATTATTTTTTGTAAAAAAACAATAAATTTAAAAAAAAACTATTATTAATTATTAAGCCAGTAACTATTATATACTAGTTAAAACCTATTTGGAGTTTTCCAGTGGTATAAATTTCAGGGGAATACCTCCTTGAGAAAGCAAAAAAGTGGTTGACTTGACGAAGTTGATTTGCGGAACTGGAGTTTTCGGAGTTAACTCCACTTTGAACTTTGTCAAGATGGTGGCTACAGCTTGTTTGACCACGAGTTTTCCTAACCTTTGTCCTAAAAGGAAAATATAGAACATTAAAAAATATTATAGGTAAATTTAGTGGGAATAAGGACACTGTTGTCCTGGTAAATATACGTTTTAATCCATCGGTAACGTTTCGACAATGGTTTTTGTCTTCATCAGACTAAAAAGGTTACAACTCATTAGTAAGATAATACAAAATACGGCACATTAATACATCACCAATTAAAAATTATTATTCTTTTCCCAATAAATAACATTTAAAAATGACCTTATTGACAATATATTATTTTTTTCCTAAATATTTTTTCGCTTTTAATGTATATGTAACTGATTTTTTTATTTATTTATATAAAGAAATAATTATGGTTTATTTTTCTTCCTTTTTTTTTAATATACATCTATAAAATTTTTGATACAAAGGTTCAAAAAATTTTTTGTCACTATAGTAACTGATGGGTGGCTCAATAAAATACAAACAAAGAGATCAATCAGCTATTCATATAAAAACAACAATAACAAATAAAACCTGTAGCAAGCCATAATACCATGTAGAAAATAACAACAATGTACACATTATAAACCTATGTTAAAATTTAAAAAGGACTGTTAAAATATTTTAAAATTCCGTACTCACCCTTCAGACTAGATCGTACATTGGAACAACAAAAAACAAGAATTCAAGCACATCAGGAAAACAAACGGCACAAAATTAAAAACAAAACCCGACATTAATCTGCTAATTATTTATATTTTCTTTTGTTTTGTTTATCAGACAGGTTATATTATTGGCGGCAAAATTAGTCCGCATTGTTGTCACTATTCTGGATTTTCATTGTTCCGAAATATCAAAACAAATTAAAATTCTTTAAGTTTAAAGCAAAAGGCAACCTTGAATAGAGTGGCACTAGTAGTGTACGGTACTGATTTAATTTAGAGTGGGACAAGTGTATATAGTATGATACAATTAAGACAGTGATGGAACTTATTTTCTAGTTATAATTTTTTTTAATTTCTATTATTATTTTTTTTTTATATTTTATATAATTTTGATCATTTTTATAATATTAATATTAATGTATATTAATATATATATTTTTCTATAAATATTTTATATTATTTTTTAAATATAATTTTCTTTTAAGTTTACTTTATTTTGTTTATTGTTAATTTCATTAATCGTCATTTGGGGGTTATTTTAAGCGAATTCTATTGAGTAGGGAGTTATAGACCGTACTCAATTTGTTAACATCGCTACGTAAATTAACTGCTCTATCTTTATTAATGTTTATATATATCATTTCCAAAATGGAGCGTTTGTAATAATTAGTTTCTTTTTCCAAGATCTTTGCTTCCTCAAACTTAAACTCATGCTGTGTTGAAAAATGATGAGTGGCTAATGCTGTCTTATATTTTTTATTTTTTTTTTTCTTGGCAATCGTATTTATGTTGTTTGAATCGATTTTAAGTTTGAGGAAGCAAAGATCTTGGAAAAAGATACTAATTATTACAAACGCTCCATTTTGGAAATGATATATATAAACATTAATAAAGATAGAGCAGTTAATTTACGTAGCGATGTTAACAAATTGAGTACGGTCTATAACTCCCTACTCAATAGAATTCGCTTAAAATAACCCCCAAATGACGATTAATGAAATTAACAATAAACAAAATAAAGTAAACTTAAAAGAAAATTATATTTAAAAAATAATTAAAATATTTATAGAAAAATATATATATTAATATACATTAATATTAATATACATTAATATTAATATTATAAAAATGATCAAAATTATATAAAATATAAAAAAAAATAATAATAATAGAAATTAAAAAAAATTATAATAATAATAACATTAATAAAAAACATATAAATATAATATGTGTATGTATGTATGTGCATGTGTGTATATGTATGTATGTATGTGATTGTATGTATGTATATGTGGGTGTATGTATGTATATGTATAATATAAAAGGAAAAAAATAAAGCTTTTCCCCAAATAAACCACGACAACAAAATACGAAGTGTCTTTCTAAGTAGTCATGAATACGTAAATGAGTTGAAAATTAGCGTTGAAAATATTTTTTGCTTTTTTAAAAATTAATTGTATATACCAAGGTTTAAACAGGAAAAGTTTTGTGTTCTGACAACAATGCATGTTATCAATGCATTTTAATATACAACAACTCCAAACTAGAAAATAATATCCATCACTGTCTTAATTGTATCATACTATATACACTTGTCCCACTCTAAATTAAATCAGTACCGTACACTACTAGTGCCACTCTATTCAAGGTTGCCTTTTGCTTTAAACTTAAAGAATTTTAATTTGTTTTGATATTTCGGAACAATGAAAATCCAGAATAGTGACAACAATGCGGACTAATTTTGCCGCCAATAATATAACCTGTCTGATAAACAAAACAAAAGAAAATATAAATAAGTAGCAGATTAATGTCGGGTTTTGTTTTTAATTTTGTGCCGTTTGTTTTCCTGATGTGCTTGAATTCTTGTTTTTTGTTGTTCCAATGTACGATCTAGTCTGTAGGGTGAGTACGGAATTTTAAAATATTTTAACAGTCCTTTTTAAATTTTAACATAGGTTTATAATGTGTACATTGTTGTTATTTTCTACATGGTATTATGGCTTGCTACAGGTTTTATTTGTTATTGTTGTTTTTATATGAATAGCTGATTGATCTCTTTGTTTGTATTTTATTGAGCCACCCATCAGTTACTATAGTGACAAAAAATTTTTTGAACCTTTGTATCAAAAATTTTATAGATGTATATTAAAAAAAAAAGGAAGAAAAATAAACCATAATTATTTCTTTATATAAATAAATAAAAAAATCAGTTACATATACATTAAAAGGGAAAAAAATATTTAGGAAAAAAAATAATATATTGTCAATAAGGTCATTTTTAAATGTTATTTATTGGGAAAAGAATAATAATTTTTAATTGGTGATGTATTAATGTGCCGTATTTTGTATTATCTTACTAATGAGTTGTAACCTTTTTAGTCTGATGAAGACAAAAACCATTGTCGAAACGTTACCGATGGATTAAAACGTATATTTACCAGAACAACAGTGTCCTTATTCCCACTAAATTTACCTATAGTTGCATTGCAAGGACGTGATAAGTTTACCAAATTAAAAAATATATATTGTCTTTAACAGATATTTAAGATATTTCAATATTTTTATATATTTTATTTAAATCATATAATACCCCTTAATTGAACGCAACTATTACCCGGCAATATATTTAAAAAAAGGCGGTAAATATACCTTTTACTTTGTGATTTTTATTTAGTTTATTCCCCACTGTTTCCTACTAATTGTGAATAAGTAGAATACCTACCTATGCAAATTCTGGGACCTTCACCAAACGGAATATAAGTAAATCCTTCCTGATTAATACTGCTCTTATCTTGGAACCTATCGGGGTCCCATTTCATCGGAATTGGGTAGTACTCTGGGTCTCTCTGTAAACCTACACAAGAAAATTAGTATTTTAGAAAGAAAATTATTATTATAAAATTAATATTTTTTAAGTTTAACGATTTTAGTAAAAAATTACAATACAAATTAAAAAACAAATATTGCTTTCGCCCTTTTTATTTCTAGTAATCCTTCATTAATTCAAGGTTTTCTTGCTGTCAATTTCGAACAATCCAATTCCTCAATCCTAAGTCCTTTGAATTTGCTCCTTTAAACACCTCATACATCCCCTACCCCCGTTTCCTCTTCATTAAATTGAATAATCACCAGAACAAATCATAAATCTGAAAACCACATGGTCGTATCTGTTTTCATTTCAGACTTATAAATTTATTGCTTTTACACCCCTTGCTCAACCCCTACCACCAATTTTTGTTTATAAAATTGTATTTTCACCAAATAAATCTGAAAACCGCATATTATATATCAGTTTTGGTTCCAAAGTTTTTGATTTCCCCCCTTTACACCCTTCATCCACCTTCTTATTTTCAATTTTATTTTCATAAAATTATATTAGCATCACATAAATTCATAACTCTGAAAACCGCATGTTCTTATCTGATTTAGTTCCAAAGTTATGAATTTATCCCTGAAGTTAAATAAAATCGTTTAATAATAATAATCATTTGGGGTCCATAAAGAAAAAATCAAACACCTACCTAACATAGGCATTAAAACTGGAGTGCCCTTTTCAACTGTTAAACCAGTTTCTTCAATTTTGTAATCGGCATTACATCGTCTATCCAAAAAAGGAAGTACAGGGTATTTTCTGAGAGTTTCTAAAACAACAAAAAGTTTATTTGCAAATAAAAAGATGAAAGACGTGCTGTGTGTGTATAGATAAAAATCAAAAATAATTTTATACTTCACACAAAGGTGTTTGTGCTTAACTTATCAGAAAGAGAAGGAATAGTTAGTTGTGGTTAGTTTCCAACCTACTCAAGGTAGCATATCCAGGTGTACGTTTATCTGTGTTTCACGTAATCAGTTGAGAACAGGTAAGCCCATTTTAACCAAAACCAACTCCCATATATGAATAACTCACATCCGTGAAATACAAGTAAACTCAAGGGTGTGGTGCCATCTAGCTATCTCGCTCGCGCACTCGAAAGTTGAAGCACACTGGCATCGTCTTGTCTGAGTCGAATCTGCGCCATCTATAGACAAATTTCGTCCACTAAATGCGGTTTTAAAACCACGTAATCACGTAGCAACTAAAAGACTGTACTGCCAAAAGCATATGCAAAGAAAAAGGTGTAGAAAAAAATGTGTGTGCCAAATTAAAAAGAATTTTATACTTCACACAAAGGTATGTGCGCTCAACTTTCGAGTGCTTGAGCCAAATAGCTAGATGGCGCCTCACCATTAAGTTTACTCGTATTTGACTAATGCGAGTTATTTATATATATTGGAGATGGTTTTTTAAAAAGGCTTACCTAGGTATGCTGTTCTCTATTGATGACGTGAAACACACAGAAACATATGTACGTCTGGAGATGCTACCTTGAGTAGGTTAAAAACTAACCAAGCTCTTTCTTCTCTTTCTGAAACTCGCAAGTAACCTTTGTGTAAAGTATAAAATTAATATTTCCAATAGTAAGTTTAAGTAAATAGTACCTACTATTAGATTTACTATTTATTTCGGTTAATTTTGACGTAAGATGCTGTTTTGATTTAACTTTAAAATCTTATTACCACCTACCCAAAAAGCACATTTCCAAAAATTTCATATCGTTTAGAATTTCGTAGGTAAATTCCCCATCTTGCCCAATGGCATCGAATACCTCTGTTCTTAGTCTTTCCTGTAGGTCTTTTCTTTGAGCTAGTTCATAGAGCATGAAAGAAGTTGTGGCTGAAACCGTTTCATATCCTGCAGTAAAAAATTGCACGGCTTGGGCCATCATTTTTGTATCACCTAAAAATTGTTGAATAAAGAGAGAAATATTATAAAGGAGTTTAATGAAAAATATAGTGACACGCAAAAAAAGGATTTAAATGAGAGTTACAAAAAAAGCTGACATTTAATCACAATGTATAAGATTCCTCTAATTGTACTCAAACAACAGATCTAAACACTGAATTTGTAAGTAATGAAAATTCAATAAGATTAATAAGCCCACTAAAGCTGCCAGTTCAGACAACATAGTTACCAAGCAACAAACTTAAAAAGTAGTTGAAAATAATTGCTGCATTTTAATAATAAAAGGGACTTACTAAACACTTCTTCGTCACCGTTAGTCTTCCTAATCTGTAAAAGCAGATCAATAATGTCTTTTGGCTTTGAATTGGGTGATTCAGCTCGTAGTTGCAGTACTTCTGTCAAAATGGTTTCCAACCTAACCCTGATCCATCGGTCAAAGGCTTCAATGTTAAAGGCGTTCACAATTTCTGGCCAAAACCAACTGGCCATAACTCTATAAGTATTAGTCAACCTAAAAACATTATCAAAAATTGATCAAAATGTTTTGAGAATAATCCTACAAGTTTGCAAACCAGTTTGTACTTAGGTGCTTGGGTTTAAACTAACAAAAGCAACTACTGTGTTTTCAAGCTTGGTTTAAAATATTTGCAGTAAATAATTTACAACGCAGTGTACGAATATATTTGATAGAAAATTATGACTGCCAATGAATAGGAGGATTTAGACCAAAGTAAATGAGCAGTGCTAAACGGGTTTTAATTTAATTAAATTAACAAGTAAAATTGCTTTCTGAATGAAAACCTAGAATGCATCAAAGACAATCAAAAATACAACTTTAGAAGTCTAGAAATCGAAAGTACGCAAAAATTGTATCAGAGCCGATTGGATGAAAAATTAATAAACACAGAACACGCGTTTGAAGAGATATATGCATTATAAAAAGCTTGAAGGAAGCAAGCAACGAAGCTGTTGGATACTAAGATAATAGAACGAACAATAAGATGTGGTGGACGGAGGAAATACAGGAAATGGTCAAAGAGAAAAACTCACATACTTGAATTGGCTCAGTAATAAAGAGCAAAGAGACCTAGAAAACCTACAGGGAAAACAGAAGACAGCTAAGACATTTGATACACACAGGAAAAAATAAGATGTTCGAGCGCAAATGCCACGATATAAATACACACGGAGAAGGTAGGCAGAGTTCTGAAGTATGGAAATTAATTTCTACAGTAAAAAACCCAACACCAGAAAAAGTAAACATCCAGATCATCAAACCAGAACAATGGACGGAACACTACAAGAGATACAAAACAAAAATGGAAAGTATCGAAATAGATGCAATAAGAAGATCGAGAATCTCTAGAACAGATCACAAAAGAAATGAGATCATAAAAGAATGAATGGGAATCGGGTTAAGCATAACGGATCACTAAAAGACAACTGATATGGTATGGCCATGTACAACGGATGAGTGACGAAAGATTACCAAAGCAGGTCCTAGAATGGCAACCAATAGGGCGCAGAAAAATAAAGTGTCCTAAACTAGAATGGCAACAGTCAATCCAAAGATCAATGAGTCAAAAATACCTGACAGAAGATGATTGTCAGGATCAAAGGAGGTGGAGAATAGGCGTCGGGCAACGAAAAAAAACGTTCTAAACCAACATAGTAGTAGTATTATTTCTTCTTCTTACCTGAGGTCGAATAAACTATAACTTATCTGCCTAAATTCGGATTGTTCATCATCGAATGCACCTGTATTAATTCCAAATGCACATTGAGAAATTACGTTTGTCGCGTAAGTTTGGGCAACGTATTTTGCTTCTACTATGGGGTGCTTTTTCAAATAAGTCACAAACTGTTGGACCTCGTATTGAACCAAGGAAAACATTATCTGAAAATAAAAAAAATGTTTTAATCCCACGATTTTTATAAGTTTTGTAGATCGTTGATGTCTATCCTCCTCCAAAATTAAACGACGTTTACATTAGGCTAGAAAATAGGTTCCTTTTCAACGTTAAACAGTCGTCATCGATGCACGCAAAATATAAGTTGATCTTGAACATCGAGAACATACGCAGGTGTAGTCCAGGAGCCGACACGGAGCCAGCCGAGGAATCAGAAATAAATCTCCTACAGTCAACTCACGACAACTATGACTGTTGCACTGAAAAGGAAAGAAGTATATCATCTATAACCAAGTTCTGCTGAAACGATAGCGATGTTAGAAAGATGTAAGTCTAACATGTAGCAAGACCACCTTTCGGAAGGGGTATAAAAGCGTGGGTACACTGTGTATACTTGCTATGCAGTACAAAGATCCCTGCCCGCGACAAAGAGGTGCCAGGCAAAATTAAGTCCCCTTAAAAAGAAAAACTTGTATCATAAGGGACACGTGCATCAGTTTGGTATCTGGTGTACGGACAAATCGGGGTTTGCGAAAAGGGCGCGCCGTGTGCCTAGTCCACTACTACTACTATTACTACTACTACTACCCTTCTACTTGCCGTGTGTAGACGGTCTTGCGCTAGTACTGGTAGCTAATGCTGTCTGGAGTGCTCGAATTAATGATCTTCTATTGCGAATTCATGGTGGTCCGAAAACGAAACATTAAAATTTGCAGATTATAGAATGTATAATTGACTATTTAATAGACACAAAATTTCGGACTTTGATTGTTTTTATTTATTTTAAACACGCTTCAGATGCACTTTACATTTAAAATAGTAACCACTTTACATTTAAAATAGTAACCGAAACGTCGTGGCCCTTGTGTTTGAAATGAATAAAGACACAATTTTTCATAGCTAAGCGGGCATAGAAAGATTATTTTTCTCTTGTATTTTTCCGTAGGCAGCTCAAAAGTTGTACACCCACGAGGGTCTAAGATCTAATGGACATCTAATAAGTGTTGACAGTTAACTGTTTCGTCCTTAAGTGACTCTTCAGAACACTGCAAGACTGTTTCATCTAAATATTCCATTACTAAATTAGCTATTGTTGCTGATAAAGAGAGATTTTTTGGTCACTCGAACACAAAGTAATGAATTGAGAATACGAACGCGTCATCTCAGTGAGCCTGTTCAAATCTTACATTAACAATGCTGTGGTAAAGTTAGTAAGTAAGGTAACAGAAAAGACGAGTGGGCTTAAGAACCTGCAGTATCATAGCAGAGCTAAGGTTAAAATGGAATGTTAAAAGGACAGATACCTTACTTAGCTACAGACGAGAAATGCTGAGGAAGCGACCTTTTCAGCCCCCTTCTCCTTTTAGAGATACTGGCAAACGATTCATGATACAACTAAAATGTCTTTCATGCTTCCAAGATCTATAATAACTAAGGGACATGGAACCTAAAATTTATAAACAGCTGTGGTTAGTTTAATTAAGCACAACTCTCCGTACTCTCTGTCCCTCAAATAAATACAGAAAATGTTAAGGCTTTTGTAAAATAAATCTCTTGTCCATATAGTGTCACAATTGAACAGAAGGTCTAAGTCTGCCTCCTAAATCAACACAACCTAAAGGCTATTAGGTTATTATTTTGAAAACAATACAAAGTTGTTGCTCGTATATCACAGATTTTTTCTCTGACCCTTTAAAAGTTAAGAAGAAAACTTGTGTTGAAGTTAGATATCTATAAAAAAATATTGATAAAAAAGCTGAAATCCAAATCTTCGACATCCTGTATAAATATACACAATCTCAAAATATATAAAGTACAATTTTGAATTAAGGGGATCAAGTACTAAAAAATACCAAACATAAAAAAATCCGTGATTTACGAGCAACGACTTTGTATTGTTATTATAATGTATATGTCTTGGGGGGAGGGAGGCTTTTGGGATGGAGGTCCCGAGGCCTCATGATGACGTAAATTATACTATTTTACCTTTTTATTTATGAAGTATGTGAAAAATATCTTTAAAAAAATAATAGGTCTAAGGGGCTGTGCCCCAAGGCTTCCCCCGAGTGCGCCCATGTACTTATCATAAAGTATAAGTATCACTATAACTATTTATAATTTTTTTCTGTCATGTCTTACCTTTAGTTTGCCTGTTGTAAAAACAGGAGTCACTTTGCTCCTGATTTTCCTCCAGTTGGGGTTCCTCATGAAAAACATCATGTGGGACAAAAGTTCGTCCTGCTGAGGGGCGGTCACTAGTCGGTCTTCGAAATATTGGAAGTCTTTTTGCAGGATTTTCTTCATTAGTGTTGGTGATCTAATCTAAAAATAAATTACTCATATTATATCTAACTTAGGAATACTATTTGAAACATGAATTAAATAATATGTAGTTTTTTAAACGTTGTAATTTTTCATCTGTAAAAAGTATCATGCCTAATACTAAGGCAGAGAAATGTTTTATATTTATTGATCTATAATTAAAATATCCTTTCAAAAACTTTATATGACCCACAAATAATGCTTCCTGTAAGTTGTAAAAAAACAATGCTCTAAAATTAATTTTAGTATATTTTTTCTGGGAACCACCAATTAGATTAACAGTATATTTGCCTAATTTGTTTTTGCCATGCAAAAATAAAAGTAATGAACTTACAACCAAATGAGGAGTCCCGAAAACCCATATTCCCACATAAGGATGATTTTTCGTGGAGTTATAAACATCCTGTAGCCATTCACCAACATATTCTTTTAAAATCAAAATGTTAAAAAAGTTTCCAAAAAATGGTTTCGGTTTCAAAAAGAAAACGTTGCGTTTTTTCCAATAGTTTACGTTCCTCGATGTGTACACGTACGTTAAAATAAGCACTAGAGCAAAAAGAAGTAAAGGATATAAAAAAAAATACATTTTTGTATAAACCATAAACACTATATTATTTGATAAAAAAATTATATACTATAACCACTGTTTTGTCACTTCTTGGACAAAAAAAAAGTTCAATGCAAGATCGATATTTATATCAAATTTAGGAAGTTATAAAATATTTTATCAGTGTGCCGTGATATAGTTTATTAATAATAATAAGATGGTTTGTATTAATAATTACGCACTTAAAGATAAGGACGAAAGAATCCAAAACTATACATTTTATTAATTTCAAATAAGGAAATTAAAAATTTTTCGAAATAAATATGTACTTTCTAAAAAAGAAGTGACAGTGTATATATATATATATTTTATTGTAAATATTAATTTGTAAGATAATTTATATAATAAAGGTATAAAAAAAAAGTTGAAATTTTTAATTTATTCAAATTGTAATTTTTTCAACCCTATTTAATTAGTGTTGATTGGTTAGAAGGGGTCAAGTTAAACAAGAAATATTTTTCTTTCTACGCCGACGTATCGGATTCCTGATGGCAGGAAAACTTTTGACTTCTTTTGTCAAATATAGCAATATCAATGTAGATTTTTCAAGCTTTTCCAGTTTTCTAATAATTTTAAATATTATAAAAAATATTATATTGTTATTAATTTTAAATTTTCAAGATTCGCAGTCGACAAAGGAATTTTATATTTTGTAGATTCATAAAAAATACTTGGACATTTGTTTTATTTTTAACAATTTAATCGATTCTATTGAAATTTTTGCACTACATTGCAAACCTGTTTTTGTTCGCCACAGTAATACTTTTGCTGTAGACATTTCCTGTTCTATATTTTGTAAAAAACATTGAAGGGGTGTTTCAAATCCACACCTTTTTGTCTTTGATTAAGTTGAAAAGTTAACTTCTGAGAGCTAGTGTAAAGCGGCGAAAGCAATCGACTATCTTAATTTATTAGCTCACACTACTACTATAAGTAGTGTGAGCTATGGTGATCCTAATTTATTTGGTTGATCTCAAAAGAATTAACTAACATCTCAGCGCTCAAGAGTCTTTACTTTGCTTATATTAGATCAAAGCTCGAATATGCGTCTATTGTCTGGAATCCACATCAAATTAACCAAATAGAAGACCTCGAGAGAATTCAAAGGCGTTTCTTAAAATTTTTATCCTTTAAAGTAGATGGAACCTATCCCGCTCAAGGAATCCCTCAAAACCAACTTCTCGCCAGATTCGATATTCCATCTCTAAACAGCAGAAGACAGTACTCAGGCAACCTTACATAAAATTTTAAACAATCAAATAGACTGTGCAGATTTATTAGCCCAACTAAACTACATAATCCCGGGCCAGGGATCGAGACAACTATCCACTTTCTATCTGCCAACGCCTAGACTAAATGTTTTAAAGTATTCACCGCTTTATACAATGTGCGACATTTGTAACAATACTCCAGCTATCGATATATTTAATACCAATTTAAAACAGCTCAGAAATACGCACTTGCAAAATAATGCCTAAGTCCAACCTATTCTTGTACATCTAATTAATGCTTAAGACTACCTTTACTTATATGCTACTTTTATTGTATATTTATGTAACTCTCATTTATTCCTGTCATTGTAATTGGGTTCGCCCGTAATGATATGGTAAATAAAAATAAAAATAAAATAAAAATAAAACATTGTGATGTTTTAGACATATTGTTAAAATAATAAAATTTACTTTTTTTTGAAAATGACATAAGTGAAATACAAATTTACTTACAGTGTTAAAACCAGGCATAGGTCAGGACACATTTTCTAAGTGTTGCTCTACTATTCACCTTTCACAACCCTACTGATACCGCTAATGAGCCACTACCTCCCAATACAACTTTCTTCCTGCGTCCGCACTTATTGGCCATGGCTCGTTGTCGACGCCATAAATGCTGACACATCAAAGCGAAGTTCGTTCAACGACTTTTATAAGGTACTGCCCTGTCAGCATTTTGGTGAAAGTTAATTTTAAATAATTTTAAAACAATAAATTTTATGAAAAATATATAGTTCACTTGGAGTTTGGTCATATAATAGAAAAGGTATCAGATCCTTCATGGCTCCATTAATTTTTTTAACAAATCAAAAAAACCAACAAATTATATTGTATAATATACCACTAATATGGGTTTTTTAAGCACATTTAAGTAAATAATTTTTTATTAAAAAATTTATTAAAAAATTACATTTTTATTCTTTCTATGTAAGCAGTGTGGAGGTATAGTTTTTGCAAAGTCACTTGAATAACTCCTAATGCGGGGTTCTATCGATTTCATGAAATCTTGCTTCATTCTGCCCTTTAAAAGTTGTCCAAATTCATATAAAATCTTCCTGGTATAATTTCAACCCTACCGACAGAGAAGAGGCGTGGCTCTTTGCGGTCCGATCACCAAGTATTTGTTTTCCGATCGACCGAGCCCAGGTGGATAGACGGCACCTAATTGGCAGATTTTTTTGAGATGCGCTTTTAATTGCTTTTGGGTGTGCTTTTCGGGACCCCTTTAGTGGGCAGTACGCAGAGTTAGAAAATAAATCAGTGTCGTTTCTGTAGTCGTAGGGATAGAAAGTTATATTATCTATTTTTATTTCTTTAGTTTACACCATAATTAAATGAAATAACTTTCATAAGTATATCTACCGCCGCCCATGTCAGTTTCTATAAAGGACATGTCGATGATCGGCTTTTATCTTTGTTCAACTGACTTTGCAAAAACTATACACGTGACGGGCCCTAATTATCTACAATTTTTCTACTAATATGAATTTGACATAAATTATGTATGTTAGTCATAGTATTTCGTTAAAACAACAATTTTTCCATATGGGGAATATGATTACTGCCTCCCGGGGAGCTACAAAAAAAAATTTGGTGTATTCGCAAGGTCCGATTTTGGTAAAAAAGTTTTTTTCCTTTGCGATAGTAGTTTCTGAGATAACTACGGCTGCCATCCTTAATGAGACACCCTGTATACATAATAAATACCTTCAGCAGAATGATCAAATTGACCAAAATAGAAACCAGAAATTAATCAAGACACGTGGAAAAGTAATTAATTTTTTATCTTTTTTTGATGTTAAAAAGTTTTCGAAAAGAACTTGACCTATAATATGACCTAAACATTTTTATAAAAATAAATAAATAAATAAAGAAATTCCTTGGTTTTTATTCGGTTCAAAAATACTTAATTATTTTTTGGTCCTACATTTCCCATCTCTTGACCTATTGTTTTCAGCGCGCTATTATCAAAGCAAAACTTGGAAACCTTGTGTCTGATTCACGGAACCGCTCGGGTCTGACAAATCCCATGCATAAATGCTGCGTTGCCAAGCTTCAGGCCAATATCGTCAAAAGTGCATTCGGAAACCAGTTGACAAAATATTCTGTACTACTTGGTGTTGATTAAATTAAAGTTTTAAGAATAAATAAGCTTAATGTTGTTGATATATTCCTTAAAAAAGATGGAATAAAACAAGCAGAACAACAACAAAAATAATAAAAATAAGTACAATCTTAAATAAGAACCCCTCTCATCAGTGATGCTTCAGACAGATAAACTACGTGATTCACATATCAGGCCGAAAATCCTGTTTGCCAAAGCCTTGTACCTACAAAACCACAAGCCAAATACAGATAAAATGACGTTTTATTGAAAATTCATAAAATTCCTATTAGAATGTGTTTGGTTTATATAATTAGTACCGCAGTCGCGACCTGTTGTTAATGATTCATATGCGAGTAGGCATTGTAGCCCTTCCACATTGACAATCAGTTTGCCTATTATTATGAGTCACTTTTCAGTGGTTTCTCACCACTGTATGCCTAATCCTCCAAATAGGTAAGCTATCAGTTTGTGTGAGATACTGTTCAGATCTTCTGAATCAATCTTAAGTTTACCGAAAGTGCTTTAAAGTAAACGTGCAATTATCTGGACATTCCCACAGCACATGTCTGACTGTTTCATTAACCTCCTTATCAAATCAAATCTAAACATACATGCGACTTGCATGATCCCAGGAGGTTAAGCACCTGGGGATGGTGCTTAACCTCCTGCAAATGAAAGTGCTTTGAAGTAAACGTGCAATTATCTGGACATTCTCACAGTACATGTCTGACTGTTTCATCATCCTCCTTATCAAATCAAATCTAAATATACATGCGACTTGCATGATCGCAGGAGGTTAAGCACCTGGAGATGGTGCTAGACAGTAAATTAAGCTGGAAACCACATATAGACTGACTAGCAACAAAGAAGGATGGTAGGAAGAAATAATGATCTACACGGCTATCTTAAGACCGACGATCCACTACGGATCCGTGGTCTGGTGGCCGGTGGCAATGAAAACCACTATCGCCAAAAAGCTCGAAAGCATGCAGAGGCTCGCGACCTTGTGCATCACCGGAGCTGTAAGGTCTACTCCCAACACAGCTCTTAATGCTATTCTAGGCCTTACATCTCTATCAATCTGGATAATGAAGGAAGCAATCTCAACATGCCTTAGGACAAGAGATGCGGGCGTGTGGAGAAAAGCGGTGGACTAAAAGGAAGTTCGGAAGTTGTGGCGAAAATACCGTGTACCACCAAGGGATGCATGGAAAAAGGATGGGAATAAATTCCATAGTGCAGGATTGTTAGTTGAAAATAAAGAGTATTGGAAAAGGCTACTCGCTGAAATTTAATGCAACAGTCTTCCAGGCGCAGGTTTACGCTATACTGGCGGTATGTTGAAAGAAAGAAATTAGGAATGAACCAGAAAGGCCCCTCTGCAACTGTTCAGACAGTCTGAAAGCACTGCGTGAACCTACCATGTCTGCGAGTTTCGTGTATAAGTGCGCAGATGCACCACAGGGGTTGGCCAAAATAGGAGAGGTGTAGCTCGTATCTATCTCAGGCCAGATGGGATTCCCAGGAATCGAGAAAGCAGACGAACTCACCAGGGGTGGATCCCGGCAGAAATGCGTCGCGCCAGAACCTTCCATGGGGTCCACAAGGGGGCAGATGAAGTTGGCCATAATAGAGTGGGCCCAGAAAGAGATACAAAAGGAATGGACCAACACAGGAAACGCCATACAGGCGAAGGAGTGTGTGACAGGGTAAAGCAGGTCCCGCAGAGCTGCTCCGTAGAACAGGAAGAGAGGTAGGAGCCCTAGTGGAAGCCCTTACACTTGGCGAAGATGAGAGTGAAGGAGGACGCGACGTGTAAGCCATATTGGAGCAAAAACGAGGCCTTATAGTTCCTCTCATTATGTGAAGCATAATGAAATAGGAGACAAGAAGAGAGGTATTTTAAGAGAAAGCGTTTAAGACGGAGGACCTTCTGAATCTTAGGTGGCCCGACGTCTGGCCTTTGTACAGAAGACGGGCAGATTCCTAAGCGATGGAAGGACGCAGTAGGGGGATTTCCAGGGGTTGGAAAAAAGGACTCTTTATATGCCTAGTAGCCAGCCCTAGAGCCTACCCCACACTATCACGACTACTAGTCGACAATGACCCGAAAAAAGTCTAGTCACTATACGACTCTCCTGTCTGGTAAATCCAATCCTGTCTTGTCTCTATTTCTGCAAGGGCCTTTAATAAACTTTTTAGAGTTAATTAGTTTTTCTCCATCCATTTAAATATGGTTGATTAAGCAGCATTGTATTATATCCCCAGGGCTGGTAAGACGCCGCAAAATTTAGTAGATGCCGCTTTCCTCGCCTTTTGGTCTGCTGCCTTATTTCGCTCGTACCCAGAAGGCCCTAGTATCCATACTAATGACAAATTGTTAGCGCTATCAAACGCATTCAGCATATCCCTGCAGCTCCTCATGGTTCTCGATAAGACCATATAGGAATTAGTTGCTCCTAAGTCTATTCTATTCGCAGGCGGTGATCCACGCAGTTCAAAGATTACGAGTTAGGCCTGAATAGAATATAATAAACTGTAGCACCTTTATCCTAAATATGGGGAAGTTCTTAATCACATCGATGAGGTAATCGCTCCAATAACGGCGGTTTTGATCAGTCAGCCCACCGTCAACGGATAATGATGCGAATATGGATGAAAAGGAATCTATTTGAAAAGCTTACCGGCCCACTATATTGTATAGGGTTCTAGTTAATCGGGCCCCTCTAATTTTTTACAGCCTCATCGCTGCTGACTGTCATAATCATATGTTCCATCGACTAATAACATTGATGGAATGGCAAGAATCAGATGGTTTTCACACTCCTTTTGGAATATTCCCACGGACTTGGTTATTTACAGTGGTTTAATAGTAGTAGTAGTAGTGTGGCGTAGACTCTAAGCCTGGCCACTAGGCACATGAAGCGCCCTTTTCACTATCCCCGGGAATCCCCCTACTGCGCCCTTCCTTCTTTTGTACAAAGGCCAGAACATCGAGCCATCTCAGATTTAGAAGGTCCTCCGTCTCAAAGGCTTCCTTTTTAAATACCTCTCTTTTTGCCTCCTTATATGCTTCACATGATGAGAGGAAATGCGCCGAGGTCTTGTCCTTGGCCCAGCATTGCTCGCACGTCGCATCGGCTTTCACTCTTTTCCTTGTAGGAAGCAGTGTCCGGTTAGGACTCCCTCTTTGGCTCCCACCTCTCTTCGTGTTCTACGGAGCAGCCAGTCACTACCGCATTTGTCGATCCTGTCACATACTCCTTCGCCTATCTGGCGTTTCCTGTGTTAGTTCATCCTTTTTGTATCTCTTTCTGGGTCCACTCGGTTAGGGCCGACTTCATTTGCCCTCTTGTGAGTCCCAGGATGCATTTCTGCCGGGATCCACCCCTGGCGAGTTTGTCCGCTTTCTCGTATTCTGGGACTCCCATGTGGCCTGGGACCCATACGAGCTCCACTTCTCTTACTCCGGCCAACATTTGAAGTGCATCAGCGCACTCCTGCACCAAACCCGCTGGTTTAATAGTAAATATTATGATTTTTTATGGTCGGATAGTTGCTGAGATAAACACGAAAAAAAGCTAGACTGCTGATAGGTATTCTAATTGGACATAACTGGTTGCGAGAGTACTTATATGTCTGGAAGTCGAGAATGATTGTACCTGCCCATCCTGTAGATAGAAGGAATAAACACCAAGGCAACTCATGGCAGAATGTAAAACCTACGCAAGGATATGAGCCAATAAAATACTTCAATGAGAAATCCTTATCCAGATTTTCACAAATTGAAACAGGTAAAAGTTCACAAACCGGGCCTTTTTTAAGGGTGAAGAACCAAGTAGATACAATTCGGGTGTAGGCTTGACTTCTAAAAATCAAGAAACTTGTTCCTTATGCAAGGGCATTTCTATGAAAAAGACTTATTTCCTTTTTTATGAATCCATTTATGCGACATGACAAGTTTTCAGAGACACAGCAGCCAGTGTACGTTCGCACAGACATATTTCATTTTTGCGAAAAACCTATCATGATGTTGACGGATTTTTCATAGGCCCTTTTACAAATTTGCGATTAAGTGTACTAATGTCACTGGCCAATGTCTGTTGCCTTGGTATAGTGAAGCTATTGGTATTTGCTGGTTTTTTGAGGTTGAGGATTAGTAGAGCCTTAGGACTGTTAGCACGATGGTCGTTTTTATAAAATCTTTCCGCAAAAACGAATATGAAATGGAGGTAGATATATTAAATTTTCCGGGCTATACAAAGGCCATTTAGAGAATAGTCACTGACCTTTGCAGTTATTTCTTATCGTCTAGAGGAGCCCCTCTTGCTCGTCGTTGCAGTAGATCCACACTTAAGTTTCGCTTAGAATTTAAAGGACTTCGTAAGGTTTTATTTTATTTCCGAAAGACTTTTATTGAGTTTCATTGAATTTTTGGCTATAGAATTTTAAAACCAAGATGCTTGGTGATTTTCGGTAGAATAACACTTCTTTGCGAAGATTCATTTTTCGTAGATGGCGCTGACGTTTTTCTTGTGCTAATTAAAATTAAGAAATGTGATTTTTTAAATTAGCAAGCTTGGCGCAAAATATAAATGAGAAATATACAGTTGCATTTACAGTCGTTTTGGCAGCATAGAGCACTGTACGAAAACAGTTGGCCAATTTCAAAATAGTCAAAAGAGTGATATATAACAACATTCTTGCTGAAAAATATATATTTTCCTGAACTGTTATCAACAAGCCTTACATTTATTTAAAATTAAAAGATGAATATCCTGTTTTTAGCTCAGATATACACGATGACAGTATCGAATATTGTACCCTCATATGGTAAGTAGTAGTAGTAGAAGTAGTGAGGGGTGGCACGTGAGTACGGCCAGTAGGTAGCGAAGGCCTTTTTTTCCATGCCCGGGGTCTTTCCCGTAACACATCTCCGCACTTCCATTCGATGTCTAGGTAGCTCATTGGGTCTTCCTGTTTTCTTAACAGTAGCCAGTTTGTTGAGTCTCGTTGGCATGGTCCAGACCATGCGAGACTCTCAAAAATGAGACTATCGCGGGCACCACTACATTTGAGCAACTCTAGCTCTTCCTCGCTCAGGGTTGCACCTTCTTGCGTAGGTTCCTTATTCTTCTACGAGGTGCGTTGATGTCCGTTCTTCCTGTCCACAGGCTAAGCAGCAAGGGTCGTTCTCGTCTTCTATTAGTATCACGTGCTGCAAGCCTCAGTTTTCGTGATCCAGTAGCTTTAGTTCATACGGTTTATCCATGGTTCATCCCCAGAAAGACAACTGTTATATGCCGTCCGTAGCCAAAACCAAGAATTGCTTGATATAATATTTCCACGCCTTATTTGTACCTTAGCCGCCACTTAACAGCTGATCGTGACAAGCGTGGAGTGCTCTCTTATCAAAGCTAGACATTTGTTCTTGTTTGCCCGTGAGGTTAGGTGAGCGAAATGTTCACTTTTATGGGTGGACCTAAGATCTGGACGTTTATTCTTGACTGTTTGTGAGGTGTGGTGAGGGCTCATTAAATCTTAAGACGCTATTCTTGATAGCCGTGACGAGAACTGTCACTTTCACAGGCAAACAACTTATGTTCATCACCTTTTTCAGGACTTTTATTTTTGACTGTCCGTGTGATAACGTAAGCAAAATGTTGACTTTTACGTATGGACTTTGAATACTTTCACCACCTGAGAGATATGAATGAATCCACAGAGTTAAGCGCTAACCTCATATCGTGTCACAAGTCCAGAATAAACGTTCCGAGGGATATGAGACCACGGCAATTGTAGGGGTGTTTATAACCTTACTTTTGCCTAACAGTTTGGTTTTAGGGAGTTTTTTCTAAAGTGTGAAAGTCATTTTAATCAAAAAGAATTTTATACTTCACACAAAGTTGTGTGTGCTTAACTCGCGAGTTTTAGAAAGAGAAGGAAGAGTTGGTTTTGGTTAGTTTTCAACTTACACAAGGTAGCATCTCCAGACATACGTTTCTGTATGTTTCACGTCATCAGTGGAGAACAGCATACCTAGGTAAGCCAATTGGAACCATAACCAACTCCTACATATGAATTACTCGCATCCGTGAGATACGAGCAAACTTAAAGGTGTGGCGCCATCTAGCGCTCTGGCTCGAGCACTTGAAAGTTGAAGCACACTGGCATCGTCTTGTCTGAGATGCAGTTGCGCTATCTATAGACAAGTTTCGTCCATTGAATGTGGTTTTAAAACCACGTACTCACGTAGCAACTAAAAGACCGTACTGCCCAAGTCATATGCAAAAAAAAAGAAAGATGTGCTGGGTGTGTATCGATAAAAATTTTTAAAAATTTTATACTTCACACAAAGGTGTGTGTGCTTGACTCGCGAGTTTCAGAAAGAGAAGGAAGAGTTGGTTTTGGTTGGTTTCCAACTTACATAAGGTAGCGTCTCCAGACGTACGTTTCTGTGTGTTTCACGTCATCAGTGGAGAACAGCATACCTAGGTAAGCCAGTTTGAACCAAAACCAACTCCTACATATGAATTACTCGCATCCGTGAGATACGAGCACACTTAAAGGTGTGGCGCCATCTAGCGATCTGGCTCGAGCACTCGAAAGTTGAAGCACACTGGCATCGTCTTCTCTGAGACGAAACTGCGCTATTTATAGACAAGTTCCAACCCACGTAATAACGACTTGACAAGTAGATACTTGATCACAGACAGCGCAAGTAGATACTTGTTGTCACAGTCACATTCATATTTTAGCTGCATTGGCCTCGTATACGACTTACGATAAGCCAGGTACTTTAAAATCCATGCAAGCAATACATATATGTCAATTTAAGTCTACATTATTGGTGACTTTTGGGACGCAAATTTAGCTTGACACAAATATGAGAAAAATATGCGGCATAAGTTTGATACGTGGTAACGGAAAAATAAGAAGTCGGGAAAAACTCCGACTTTAAGATACTAAATATTGCTCTATGTTGTGATTTTAAAATTATAAGGGTTTGTCAATTTAGTACAGTTAGTACAGTTTTTCCAATTTTCGGAATATATTACGAATATTGACATTTCGTTAAAATCCAAGATGGACATTTTTTTACAATATGTAAGCGAATTCTCAGAGTGTACTACTGGAATTTAATTTTAAACAATATTTGCAAACTCTTTTTAAGTGCCTATACTGAAGTATCAATCGATGAGAACAGGCAAGAACTCAGAACGGCAAGAACTCAGAACGTTCCGCATTATCGAAGTTAGCGTGTTTACTACTACTACATAAAAATTAGGAAAAATTAATATATTTATCGGTTTCACAACGTTCTACGTCTTCCGATACCCAATCTCCACTCGTTTCTGTTTGCCCATAATTCATCATCCAGGCCTCTTATTCTTATTTCACTGTTTATTTCTTCTTTCAAGCTTCTCCTTGGCCGTCCTCATTTTCTTCGGCCAGTTGGTTTCCATTGTAGTATTTGTTTAGGTAGTCTTTCACCATTCATTCTTTGTACATGTCCGTACCACACCAGTTGTTTTGTTCTTATATCATCCACTAAAGTACGTTCACCCACTGTCATAATTTCTCTTATTCTTTGATTTGTAACTCTTTCTCTTTTTGATTTCCCTGCTGCTCTTCTCCAATAGTCCATCTCCGTAGCGGAAAGCTTTTTTTCTGTTCTATCCTTGATTGGCCATACTTCTGAGCCGTATGTAATAATACTTTTTACAATGGTGTTATATATAAGCTTTTTGTTATGTTTTGATATACTTTGGTCCCAAATTATTCCATGTAATAAAGTTATTGCTTTTCTTCCTTGTACGTTTCGATCTTTTATAGCTTTGTCTAGTGTCCCGTCAGCTGTAATTTTTAGACTTAAGTATTTATACTCATCACAGGATTGAATTCGCTGCCCGGTATTTAAGATTAGATCCTGTTTCATTCCACCGATACACATATACTCTGTCTTATTGAGATTAACCTCTAGTCCCCACTTATTGTATTCTTCTATTAGTTTTCGTTTCATATATTCGAGGTCGTCATAATCCTGAGCCACTATTATCTGATCATCGGCGAAACATAAAGTGTACAAGGTGGTTTCGTCCAACGGAAGGAAAAATTTTTAAACAAATAAAGTTTTTAAAATTTCTATCCGATTATAATAATTTTTGGTATTTTCAAATGATAAGGTATTTAAAGTTCCAAATTTATTGTGTTATTATCGTGAAAATGTAATATGGCGGATGATTTCTAAAAAGTTTCCAAGCCAACATCAAGTGAAACTTGGGTGTTTTTTTAACTTGTCTTATTTTCGTTTAGCAAACAAACTTATTTTAATAATCGAAAATTTTCCTAGTACACTTTATCTTTTTTGATTTGTTTGTATTTCCATTTAAAATAAAAATATTCTGCTTTTGCTATTTTTTAATGCAACGGTTTATATTTCATTCATTTTTAGGTTTTTCTTTGGGCGTTTGTTGTCAGGTTTTTGTCAGAGGTTTTTAAAATTATGCTATTAAGTCCAGTGGCGGCTGCTACTGGGAGGGCAACGGAGCAGTGCCCTCCCAAAACTAGACAACAAACAGTCTTTTTAATTGAATTGAACATTTTTAGCGTAAATATTTACAAGCCGGCAGCGTCGCGCGGGGAAAGTTTTCAATTTCACCCGTTTTTCAGCGGGGTATGGGTGGATGTTCTCGATCGGGGGCGGGAGGAATGTTTGTTTTAGCATAGCCGCTCGCATGTCATTATTTGTTTTGGTTATCGTTTGTTGTTAAAATGGAAATAAATATCGTCGATTACATACCTAACTATGCAAATTTTAATACGTTAAATTACGAACTTCGATTACAAATAAAATTTTTAGGGCCACATAGACCGGACCTAAAAATCCTAAAATTTAACAAAAATTTTATTGCAAGTAATAAAAAATTATACGATGCTGAAAACTGGTTGAGCGGCTGTAAAAAACGACATTATTTGTCTTATTATTAACAATCCACGAAGAGCTCCTGCGTGGGTGGCAAAAAGAATGTGTGATATTAAGCACTTTAGTGAAAAATTAAAGACACAAAGTAAGTGCTACTTACTGAAATAACCACATAAAATTTTCTATGCTAGGCAAGACTGATATTAGGTGCCAATTGAATAGTGCCTATATGCAAAACATTATCGAAGATAATGAAAATGTGGCGAAGAATAGAAATATACTTAGTAGGTTAATAGACTGTTTAAAATTCTGTGGGATTTTTGAGTTTGCTCTACGGGGTCAAGATGAGTCTGAAACTGGTGCTAATCCAAGCACTTTGCGCATTTTAAAGAAGGACGAATAGACTATTATATAAACAAATAAACAAAAAACCACAACAAGTAGCTGCTTTAAACAACAAGTAAAATTAAAGAAAGAAAAAAAGAAGTTTTTGCATCGGCCGGGACTCGAACCCGGGATCTCTTGTTCTCTAGGCAAACATTCTAAACATTGAACTACCGAAGCCATACATAAATTTTCGGAAAACTTCCATCTATGCAGGCTGCGGTGTGTCAATACAAGAACGAGAAATTCTCAGGGTATTAACTCGACCAAGTCATCCAACTGATCTCTTTTAATTCTTCTTTCCTACTGTCAAAGGTATGATAACTCAAATTAGACGTAAATGATCAACTTCTGAAAGCATGAGATCACCTTTTCGTGTGTTAAAATTTCTGATCGCAAATGGGTGATTGCCAATATAATTATCAAATACCAAATTGCAAATAATGCAAGGACCTAAAACTATAAACAACAAGTGAAATTATAGAAAGAATAATAATAAAAAAGTATTTTTTTCGGCCGGGACTTGAACCCGGGATCTCTTGCTCTCTAGGCAAACATTCTAAACATTGAACTACCGAAGCTATACATAAATTTTCGGAAAACTTCCATCTATGCAGGCTGCGGTGTCTCAATATAAGAACGAGAAATTCTCAGGGTATTAACTCGACCAAGTCATCTTTTAATTCTTCCTTCCCACTGTCAATGGCTGCTTATTTACAAAATGCTAAAATAAAATTGTTTAGGTTTTTTTATGTCCTTTTCTATGCAATTTAAATTTCTGTCCCCCCAATTTATAACGTCATCAGCCGCCACTGATTAAATCACTTAAACTAACTTGTGCTGCTCATAATAGCAGGGTAGAAAAAAACAATTCTAGGTTTCTAGAAACAAACACATTATTAACAACGTTAACAAAACCCCGCTTGGATATATACGACTGACAAACAGTTTTTAATTAAACTGGCTAAACAAAAGCGCCGCACTTTTTCATGCTGGATACTTCGGATTTTTCCTGGGATTTTTTACTTTTTGATAGGAGCAATGCAGAAATAAAAAAGTTATTTGTATGATGTATGTATTTTTAAGTGATTTTGAATCTAAATCCCAGAAGATAAGACAAAGTTTTTATCATAGGAGTTTTCACAACTATGCCTTTCATATTGTTAAACATAACAAACCACTTGATCTTTGGTTTTTATGCTAGGTATAGATTATTTAAAACCGTGCCCCACCCTAAAGCTGCTTTTGTGAGAGCTCGAATACCTTAAATATTCAACAATAGCCAATTGTAAAGATGGGGATATATCTATTGCAAGACAAAATTATCCTCATTGTTTTCTTTTGCATTTTTTGCAGACGATTAATCTCATTTTGTTGCAATATATACAAAGTGGTAGAGCAATTTTATAAACTACCAATTTTGGCCATTTTGTCAAACTACGAGAACACCTAGTAAGACGATTAACAGCAAAACCAATCTTGGAAACAACTGAGTTGCAATGTTCCTTAAATGACATCTTGTCATCCATAACAAAACCTAGATATTTAAATTTTTTGACCATTTCAATAGGCTCACTGCCAATCTTAACTATAGGTTTAATTACTTGAAAATTTCTCTGGACACTCTCCTTTGCAATTACCATAAATTTAGTTTTGTCCTTATTTATGCTTAATAAATTTTTACGGCCGTACTGGTCAGTTTTTATCACAGCCAAATTCACATTTTGTAGCAGAACATTAAAGTCATCAGAAGATCCATATATCAAAGCATCTTCAGCAAAAAGATGCAGATCCAAGTCACTATAGTCAGTAACAATATCAACAATATCATTTATATATAAAATAAACAAAAGAGGTCCTACCACGTTCCCTTGAGGCACACCACACTCATTATTTACAGATTGAAATATTCTACTACACAATTTTACTTTGTGTTTTCTGTCAAATAACGTTTGAACCAATCCAACACTATCCTTAATAGACCTATGTCTTCTAGTTTGTTTAAAAGCTTCTTACGATCAATTATCTCAAATCATAAGACTTCCCACAACTCTTCTTTCCATATGGTTTAACATAACAAACCATTTGATCCCTGGTTTCTTAATATACTTTTGTGGAAGCTGTAAGAATAGTGTAGGTGCTTCTTCTTCTTTAAAAGAAGGTCCGAATCTATAATTTAACAAAAGGTCTGTGTCTACAAAATGTGCTACATATTTCTCTGTTAAGGACTCATATAAACTTTAATTTAAAACCTTACTTTTAATACTTTTGCCATTGACATATTTTAGCTGTAATATTTGCCATATATTTGCAGTACTAACAGTTGAACAGGAAATGTGTTTTCAGTTAGCTCCATTAAACTCAACAAGTGCTTTTTGTTTACCTTCTATGCGTTTTTTATCCTGTGTTCTACTTGGTCAAGCCTCTTCATTTTCTAATTAATTCATTTTTTGATACGTATTAAAACAGTCATTTTTTGATACATATCCAATCAACGTCAATAATCCTTTACATTACACATTGTGTGGGATCTATTTAAAATTTAATATGTATCAATTATAATTAGTCTAATATAAAAGGCACTGAGGGTATTTTTTATAATCGCTCCCAAAGTTACGCTTGTTCAGGAATGTTGTGAAGCACTTGGGATTGGCCTTAATAAAGGACTAAGCCTCTGTGGATAAAGAGATGCCACGAGGGGATTAGACAACAAGGGAAAGTAAACAGATATTGGTCCTCGAAACTTTAGGGCTGATCTAAGGGCGAAAAAGATCAGCCTTTAAAGAGTGAACACCAAAGGAGCTACATGAACCGTGGGCCAATTCAAGCTGCTGTAAATAGGCATGTAAGACAGTTAGCAGCTACAGCCAAATGAAAACACATTGGAATACAGATAAGTATCCAATCTTGAACTGGTTGAGCAAGCACATAACACGAATGATGGTCGAGAACGACTCTTCTTGCTCAGCCTGTGGACAGGAAGAAGAGACATCAAGGCACTTCTTGGTCGAATGTGAGGCCTACGCATGGATGAGAACACAGGCACTCGGAGCACCAACCCTGAGCAAAGAATGGGCTGACATACAGGACATTAAAGAGAACAGAAAGGCCCAATAAGCTACAGGGAGAACGAACTGAAGTGCAGGGAGTGGGTTAGGAGAAAGACCTGGGGCATACAGACAGGATCAATGTATATTGACTGCTGGGCGAGAAGAGAAAAGTAGTAAATATACTAGTATGTCGCCGTCGTGGTGTAGTGGTAGCAATGTTTGTTTCCCACACCAGCGGCCCGGGTTCGATTCCTGGCTAGGTACTTGGTTGTTTGTGTTTGTTTAAATACTGCTTTATCCTTGCTCAAACTTTGCGAAACTATGCGATTGATCCTAATTGGATGGAAGGTCCCAGTATAAATAAAAAGAAAAATACTAGTATGCTCTCTTAGGGCTTTTATTTACTTAATTATTAAATATGTACAAGTAAGGAGAAAAGGAGGAAATAGCGTTTTAATTCCTGGTACCATGTAACACACCCAAAGCCTCTCCCTTCTTACTTTATACTACTAGCTTCAATTAAGTAAGTATACATTTTACGTAAATTAACTTTCTTTATATTTATTTATTTATTGATTTATTCAACAGTCTCTACAGCAAAAATCCAATTACAGATACTTCGTTACATTAAAAAAAATCTATTCTATAAAACACGTCACACCACGCATAAAAATTACATAATTACTTATAATATCATCTTATAATATTTCTTGACTCGGAGGTCATTTACTATACTATTACGCACTTTGAGATCTATATATGTTTTTAAATTCTTATATCTAACATTGTCACTATCAACATCTGAAGCTTATTTGTTAAACAAGTTGCATAAATTGTAGATAGATCTTTTAAATATATCAGTTAATGGATAAGCTAAGTAAAACAAATTTTTAAAACTTGAATTGATTTGATTTATGGTTAAAGGAAGTTGTTTAATTATATTAGGACAATTAATATCCCATTTAAGAATTATACGTGCATCGCTTTTAAAAATTTTCTTTGAACTCCCTCAATTATACTAATCCAAATGTCATTGGGGGGGACCAGATAACACTTTCATATCCCAGTATTGGTAATACTAGACTGTCAAATAAGTAAATGCTTACTTCAATGTTAAAAGTTTTAGTAATTCTACAAATAAACCCAGCAACTTTTTGGGCACTGTTTGTAAATAATATATGATAAAAAGTAAAGATTACGCCCAGGTCTTTTTGTTACACGTTTTAGGTTTCCATTATTTATTGTATAACAAAATTCAAATAAACTTTTGTTACGACTACATGACAAACAAAAGCATTTACACAAATTTAAGTTAAAACTATTAGTATTATCCTTGCAATATAGGGCTGTGTCCGAAAATTCCCTTTGAAGTGTTTCAGAATCCTTCAATGAGAAAACTTCAACAAACAATTAAAATCATTGGCAAATGCCAATAATTCCACATTTTTTACCATAGAAATAATGTTAAGATTTGACCCTTGGGGAACACCAGAAGAACTTACATAAATAGTAGTCATACTGTGGTGGGTGTGCTTTCGGGCTGTTCGGCCGTCGTCGTTGGAAATTCGTTCTCGACGTTTCGCCATTTCGAGTGGATGGTATCTTTAGGAGATTTTGACTGTTTGTCGGCTTCTCGAAGTCTTCGAGAAGCCGACAAAAAGTCAACATCTCCTGAAGATGCCCTCCACTCGAGATGACGAAACGTCGAGAACGAATTTCCAACGACGACGGCCGAACAGCCCGAAAGCACACCCACCATTGGACGATGGCCGCGAAAGCCTTTCACAAGTAGTCATACTACCTTTAAATTCTACAAACTGATATATTTTACTTGTGCTAGTTCCCAAATAAGATTAAATTAAATTAGTTAAGTATGGAGAAACCTATTCCATCTTTTTTCTTTGCATATGCTTTGTGCAGGACGGCCTTTTTGTTGTTACGTTATTAAGTGGTTTTAAACGCACATTCAGTGAACAAAACTTGTCTATAGATGGCGCCGCTGCGTCTCAGACAAGACGATGCCAGTGTGCTTCAATCTTAGGGTGCTAGAGCCAGATCGCTAGAGATGACCTTTGATTTTACTCGTATTTTACGGATGCGAGTAATTCATATGTCGGAGTTGGTTTTGGTTAAAATTGGCTTATTTAGGTATGCTGTTCTCCACTGATGACGGGAAACACACAGAAACGCTACCTCGTGTAAGTTGGAAAACTACCAAAACCAACTCTTCCTTCTCTTTCTGACACTCGCAAGTTAAGCACACGTGTGTGAAGTATAAAATTCGTTTTGATTTTTATCGATCCACACACAGGACCTATTTCATCTTTTTTCCTTGCATCAATTCTAGTTAGTTCATCCAAAATAGGGCTGTGACTTACTTTATCAAAAACCTTTTCCAAATCCGTGTAAACAGCATCTACTTGAGTCTTTCTGTCTAAAGTTTTCTGTACATATTGCGAAGAAATTCTTCTTTTAATTTGATGTTGATTGATAAATGTCGTCACTTCTCCAAAGAAGTTACAACTTTTTTTCCTAAAAATCAGGCGTCGCCAGTTGACATTCTTCTGTCCGAGCGCATAAATATTTCTCTGACTAATAATCGAATGAAAAATAGCACGCATTGTTATCAGGAAACAATGGGGATTTTTTCCATTTCCGCCACTAGAAGCATGCACATTTTCAAGCTAGAAATGCGTCCACTTTTGTATGTTTCATAAGGGATAGGAGATAAGATCTTTTTTTTGGAGGGAACAAGGGATACCGCGCATGGTTTCAATTGAATAAACACGTTTTTTGTGACGTTCGTTTGGAAAATAGGCTTAATCGATGACAAAAAATATTTTTTTACGACAGTAGGACACTTTTTAAGAAAAGCTTGATAAGAAAAGCGAATACACCCGAGTTATTCCGACATTCGTTTCCGCTGCATCTGGCCCCCTCTGAAATATTTTAAAGATTCGATTTAATTTACTACGAGGAGTATGGTAGACCGGGCGATTGAAGGCGCTTTTTCACAAAATTTTAGCATAAGGTTTTACTAATTTAAGTAATTATTTTGTTTGGTATTTTTCAAGTTACCATAGCTTGAGCTTTATGGAGCAACATATCTAAAACATTGGTGGAAAGCACGCTGTTGTATGGACTTGTCGCGAATTATACAAAACAAAAATGAAAAGTGTCGAAATGCATGCAATAGGAAGATCAACGAGAATATCTAGAACAGAGCATAAAAGAAATGACACCATAAAGAAAGAAGGGGAATCGAGGAAAGGATAACGGATGATATTACTACAACATAACTGATATGGTACGGCCATGTACAATGTATGAACGACGA
This sequence comes from Aspidapion aeneum, assembly GCA_963576565.1. Classification (NCBI taxonomy): domain Eukaryota; kingdom Metazoa; phylum Arthropoda; class Insecta; order Coleoptera; family Brentidae; genus Aspidapion; species Aspidapion aeneum. The sequence goes on along the minus strand of OY755045.1, from coordinate 15,379,736 downwards.
AAGATTACCAATGCAAGTCCTAGAATGGCAACCAATAGGGCGCAACAGTCAATCCAAAGATCAATGATAAATTAACCTGATGATTTTCAGGATCGAAGGAGGTGGGGAATAGGCATCGGACAACGTAGAAAAACGTTCTAAACCCACATAGTAGTAGTAGTATTTATTCAGAAATGAGAGCTACGGCCACGTACGGATTAACGATGAAAGATTAGCAAAGCAGAAACCAGAATGGCATCCAATAGGGCATCCTAAACTGGAATGGCAACAAGTCAATCCAAAGATTAGTGAGTCAAAAAACCTCATTAAGTACTGTTTTTATATATTGAGGCAGCCCCCACCTGATCTATGATACTGGTATATTTTTTGTTTTAAAAAAATTTGATTTCTTTATCTAAAATGTTGCTTATTGAGACTGAAGTCTTAATAATATATTAAAAATAAGTTTTTTAAAACTCTTTTTATAAAAGTAGCAAGCAGCAAGTAACATTTTCCAGTATTTACTGCAATTTACTTTAATGACTTTTTAACTCATTTAGAAAGAAAAATTAAAGCGTTAAGCTCCAAGTACAAGGTGATTTAAAAAATATAATGTGTTTCGAAAGATTTTACAGAAGGCTTTATCCTTTTATACAGGGTGTCCCTAAATCTTATGCATAAATGGAAAATGTAATTCTTTCAGTACTTATTTACAAGAAGTAAAAAAATATTTGCTGCTTTTTTCCTGCTTTCTTTACAATTTTTTTGGTTTATGGTATATTTTGTATCTGCTACCTTTATGAACAGAAAAAATTAAAAACAATTTTGCGTAAATTGGTATATTTTGTAAATTATTAATCTAGAAAATTGTTTTATTGTTGTTTTTTCCATCTGATATTTCTTTAACTTAATATCTTTTAATCGTTTTTTTTTCGATATTTTTTTATTTGGTTTTTTTTACTTTTTGGATTGCAACAGTTACAAAGGAATTTTAGCCAGCAGTATAAGTAGATTGTACGGTAGGATTTTGAGAGATCTAATAAAAAATGATTTTCATGAACAAGAAGAAGAAGAGCAAAGTGGGTTTCATGCGGGCAGATCTTGTAGTGATATTGTTTTTTTTTCTTAAACAAGTAATTGAGAAAAGGAGTGCTAGAAATATGCAGACTCATGTTACATTTGTGGATCTACAAACCGCAAAAACCATTTCAGTAAAAAAATATTTACAGTGTTAGAGCAAACTAATATTAATCATACATAAATAAAAGCGGTAAAAGAAATATACAAAGGGTCAAAATCTAAAATTAAATTTGGAAATCGAAATTGACGAGAATTCCTGGTAGGCTTAAGACTGAGATGTTGTATCTCTCAAACTCTTTTTAAAATATATATCGCAGTAGCTCTAAAAAATTGGAAACGTTAAGTTCACGGTATAGTAATGCAACTTAACGACCGATTAGCATATACACACTACAGTTTGCTGACGACCAAGTAATTGTAGCTAATGATATAAAAGACATGGAGTATATGATGAGAAAGTTTACGGAAAAATATCAAAAGTGGGAGTTAACAGTGAACGTGGAGAAGACCAGTACTTATCTATAAGAAACGAATCAAGTGAGTTAGAACTAGACAATGGACAAAAAATATCTCTATGCAATGAGTATCTATACTTGGGTGTCACATTTGATAAGACAGAAACAGACTCTAAAGAATTAGAAAAAAGATTAGTAAAAGCAAAAAAGTTTATGGTTATTTTTATGTATTAACAATATTTTATGAAGCACAGAAATAAAAAAAATATAAAATTTAACATATATAAAACGATGGTGCACGCTGTTTTATGGAAAATAGTCTTGTTGCGTAACAGAATAATACAACAGAATAAAAAATAGAAAGTGTTAAAATGGATGCAATCATAAGATCAATAAGAATATCTTGAACAGATCATAAAAGAAGTAAGACTATAAAAGAAAGAATGGGAATGGAGAAAAGCATTACGGATGACATCACTACAATATAACTGATCAGGTACGGCCTTGTACAATGGATGAACGGCGAAAGGTTTTTAAAGCAGGTCCTAGAATGGGAACGAATAGGGCGCCACAGTCAATCCAAAGATCAATGAGTCAAAAAAACCTGATGATTATCAGGATCGAAGGAGGTGAAGAATAGACATCGAACAACGTAGAAAAACGTTCCAAACCGACTTAGTAGTAGTAGTATTTTTTCAACTTGTTATTAAGTATCTTCATTTTATCATATTTTGCTAAATTAAGACCACCCTGTGTATCGTAAAATCCAGTTATGTTGCACAGTTAGCGGTTTAGAACCTCGAAGAATGAAATTTGCCAGATATCGCACGTAACACGAGTTAAATTAATTTGTACCTGTCTGAGAGCTCCGCGAGGTTTGGCAAAATGGATAAGTTCAACCACTGAATACTAATACTAAAAAACTATCTCCATAGCAACAAGATTAGCTTCTTACACCGAAAGATCCAGAAATAAGCAAACATTTAGGAGACATCGTTTTTTAAGTGTTTAAACTACTCTTAAATTTGCAGCCCATAGACACTAATTTTTCTTTAAACATTTTCAAACCATGTTTTTAACTATTAACATAAAAACCTATTTTAGACTGATCAACACATTTAAAGAACTTAAGATAATAAGTGTATATGTTGTTCCTGGGTTAGAGATAAGGATTAGTAAATTACTATTTGCCCCAGTTATTTGGTTACAACATGTCCCAAGCTTTATTTTCTAGTTTTGTTTATTTAAAAAAAAAATTTATGCAGGTTTGAATAAAAAAAGTGTGTATATATACATACACCTCTTTACAAATAAAAAATAAACAGTCAAATTTTCATCACATTTTCCGCAAACCAAAATCGAACAAATCAAATACAATTTTACTATTATAACATAGTCTGTCGATTCATTTGTAAAAAAATTTAAATGACCATATCTTTTTTAAAAAAATTTTGTTATTGAACCTTGATTTGGAATGTAAAGCAAAAAAAAAAATAAACACCGGTTAGAGTGAGTATAATCTACACTCTTTAAAATCTTAAAGTTTTTTTTCTAAAAACACTCACGCTACATTTCTCTTAGAATTTGGTGCAGAACAAAGCCCCTCATCGGGCCTGACTGAATAAATTCTCAAAATTTGAGGCGAAATTGCAAAAGTTTGGAAAGTGTAATGAGGTGCAAGAATGAGTAAGGTGTCTGTTTACATAGAAAAGTTTTTCTTTCCTTGCATTTTTTGGAATCTTTATATTCTTAAAAAGTTGTTGAAAAAACTGTTTTTTCGGTAACGTTAATATTATATCAAACCTTGGAACAAGGTTCAAGGTGTGCGTTAAAGTAAGAACCAGAGGCGCAACGAGCCGGGTCATTTAAAAGGGCCAGAGCGCAAGGCTTAATACCTCGATATTGGAAAAAACATACGCAAAATTTAAAAAAAAATAGGTCTTCTTAGAAACAAAACCCCGCACAAAAAATTTGTATAAAAAAATATTGCCGCCGTATAGTCGACACTTTTAGAGAAGAATTAAGTACATTTTAAACAAAACTTTTATGAAAATTATATACTTTACAGGAAACTGGCAGAGTGGGCACCTGCCCACGACGCAAGGCGCCAGGGGTGGTGCAGGGGTGCCAAAATGTGCTCGAAATCGTCAAGTGGGGCCCAATTTTGTCTTTGTCCATGACGTATTTTACCCCAGATCCGCCACTAAAACGATGTTTGTTCTAAAATTGTTTATATGAAACTTGTTTTGGGAGTTAAGTATATTCTTCAAGAATTTCAAGAGCTTTTTGCTTATGTCGGATTTAGAATCACTCAAGATGACTGTGTAATAGGACAATAATTAGTTCAATAATACTGTCTTTTGAAACCGATACAATTTGCTTTGATTTAAATAAAAAATCTGTATGACTAGACTAGAAAAACCATCACGGTAATCCGAACCATAAAACTTCATTACTCTGTTGTTTATTATCCAGGATAACAAGCAACAAATAACCTTGAAACAGAAACTGATGGTTGCGTGTCACCGTGGATTTGGGTCATTTATCATTAATGATGTTAATGTTTGGACAAGATCCAGTTATCTATAGTCCAAATTATACGCATTTGTAGTGACGTCATTTTTGTTTATCTTTGTTTCGTATATTATAAACAGCGGTGACAATAAAAAGAAAAATAAAAAAAGTAGTGTCTATGATTAATTCATTTTTTAAATAGGTAGGTAATTGATTATGTGAAGTATCCGTCAACTTGTCGGAAATTATTTCAAAAGTTGTAAAATGCAGAGAAATAAATATAATAGTTATAATGAAAAATCGCAGCTGATAATTTTAAACATATTGGCTTTTTTTCAACTGAAAAAGGAACAAGTCTGAAATGGAATCGCACTTCAATTTGAGAATGTGATACAGCGAGCCGTAGATGCAACAAAATTGAGCCCAACAACGATAGTAAAGATAAAAAAGAATCTACGCCATACGTTTCTTTCCCACCTGGTGACGTCATTACAAATGCGTATAATTTAGACTATAGTTGAACGTGCCAAATTTCTGCTCGAATTTTCGATTAACCTTTATATGCTAGAATATTATACCCTACTATACTGGATTCAATAAAAAGTAGCAACCTTTTTGCGGGATTGCCGGCTAGTTATGGCAAATGTCAGTTAGGGTAAATCAAATTTCCCTAGGAATTCTTAAAAAATATAAAGAAAATTAACTGATTTATTTGTATTAATCAAAGAAATAACAAATTATTCTAGTTTACACATATTTTTTACTATTTTTAAGTCAAATTAGGAAAAAACAAATATAAAAATTAAAGTGTTGGCAAACGCGGAAGATTGTTAATTGAGTTAGTTAAGGTTAGTTCAGTTTATTGTGAACATTACTAAAAGCCATGCAAAATCATCATCATATGGCAGTGTCACATGTTTCAAACTCACCCCCAACCAAGAAACTGTATTTGATAATTAGTTGACGGTATACAATACCGGGAGTGAAGCTTTTGTTTATCATACAGGTTCGTCTTTTAATAAAGAAGTTTTATTTATACCTTTGTTCCATATCATGCGACAGCTATTTTAACGACTTCCTTATGAGCTAGAAACGTAAAATTTGGTAGACTTATGGCATTCTGGTGATAACACAACAGTTTTTTTTACAGCAATACAAAATGACGGATCTTTTGATTTATAAAGAGATTTGCCTTAATTCTGAAACATCGCTGTGCTTAAAGTTACTTAATAGATTTTGTTACTTTAACTTAAAAAAATCAATCGAACTTAAAATCGCAGGCGTATGAAATTCTGAAAGATAATGTGTATAAAATTCCAAAATTATGGTCTTTTATATTTATAAACCCATTTGCCTCAAATGAAATATATCATTTTTAGTTAGAAGTTTGAATGGCAGAATTTTCCATGTAAAAACCGATATTTATCAAATTCAAAACTTTCAAGTGTTTAAGATTGCTGGAAATGGTTTTCAAAAATCAACATAGCGGATCCAACTTTCTTATTTATAAACCGATTTGCCTTAATCCTAAAACTTTGCGGTGGTTAAGTTTACTTGATCGGTACAATTGCGTACTCAATCCTGAAAAAAATTAAAATGATGGTTTCAAAATGGTAGACTTCCTCGTTTATGGACCAATGTGTAACGATTTTTGGGTTATTTGTTTTAGTTTATGACATATCCTACAAACCCTTAACTTTGACATATGATTAGAAATTTTGACTCTTCAGCTTGCCACTATGCCCTAAAATGTTACTTGAGTGAGTCGTAGTTTTTCATTTACTGATAGAAAATTAATGTACAAATGATTGAATTTACTTACTTTTTTCGTTTTGTGTATTATTTCGTTAGCTAAATGGAGTTTAATAAGCTCAAAATTGATTGCCGTGATGCCGCGATTACGATCCTCGGTAGAAATCTAACTAATTGAACCATTAAACCACTATCAATTTTTTCCTGTTTTCCACCAGCGAGAAAATTATACGAATAGCCTGCAGTTTTCCACCGAATAGGTCTCAGAATATCATTCATCTACAGAACTACCATCATAGGAAAATTTACGTTAAAAAGCCATAGTTCAGATATTATTATTTTTTTAAGACTCATCGCAGAAAACTATTCTTGGTAATTACTTTAACTTCTTTCAAAGTTTTTCTCTCCTGAGACTTGAATTGCAATGAGACCAGCTTAAATGCACATGGTCTATCAATTCATCACATGTCCCTCCCAGAATGTCTTTCACTCTTCTTTGTCTGTCGCCGTATTTATCCATCTAGTGCCCGCAAGTTTCTTTAAATTACCCGCCCATCTCATTTGGGGTCTCATCTACTTTTTTTGTTTTTCCAAGGTCTCCTGTTTAAAATACACTTGTTTTATTTCTTATCCATTCATTTTATTCCTATCTATTAGCTTTAAATGTAAGATTTGTCTGTGTCCTCTCAGTTGATCTTTGGGCTTTTGTTACCTTATCCATGTTTGATTTCTAAGTATCCAGCTTAGTGTAGTTCATACTCAAGCCTACATTTTGAGCTGCTGTATCCAGCTCTTCCATCATTTTTATTAGTTCGTCTTTCTTATCTGTTATTAAGGCGGTATCGTCAGCACATCGTAGTCGGTTTAGTTATTGTCTGGTTACTTTGATGCCTATTTCTTCCCAATCTAAGTTTTTAAAAACATCTTCAAGGACTTGGTTAAATAGTTTAGGGATATTGCGTCACCCTGTCTGATCATGATGTGTGATAAATCTGTTAAATATTAAAGAATGTAGTTAATGAATAAGTCTTGTGTGAGTGCGGTAGATCATATGTAGGAGAAACGAAATGCCCCTTTTTGTTTGAGCTAAAAGAACACAAGGAAGTACCCAACTAATAGATTTTAAAAAAATCCGGTTTACCAGATGTTTGGTCAAATATTCACAAGATTTAATTGCCTGAAGCTAAAGCTTTAATCAATTAAGTTTTTAGTTAACTAAGCACGGAGATACCAAACGAATGGAAATCACTTCTGATTAAAGCGTGTTAAAAACACCTGACGGCACACCAAATAGTCTATTTAGTAATTAGTGGCTTGTAGACTAGATTGTTTAACTGACCGGGACGTCGTGTTTAAATTAAATAAAAACAAGTAAAAAATTTGGCTTTTACTCAATATTTGTCTACAAGTTTCAAAGAAAAAAGTCAATCCTACCGGGTGACCTATATTTAACATACAATGAATTAGATTTTACGTTTTTTAGCGAGATGCCCGCTCTGGTAAAAGGCTTTATTCTGTGTATGGGTCGTCGACGAAAGATTGAAAACGCCTTCAGCGCATAACGACTGAAAACAGACACGGTCTTTTCCATATTCAGGATAATCTAGAATTGTTAAGGTGACATCCTATCCCTTTTTTTATATATAAAAGAAAGAGATACAATGATACTAAACAATTTTATTTGGAGATGTTGAATATGGATGGACTAACCGATATCATTTGGTTCAGAAACTATCGGATAATTTTTCATCATAGCTAGATAATATTACAACATTACCAGAAGCGTGCGGTTTATATCAGCAGTGGTTAAGATAGTGAAAAAAGGGGGCAGATTTACCGCAAGTAGGGGCAACGTTTGTCTTGGGTGGATATTGGACATCAGCAAAGTAGGCAAAGCGGATGATCAATAAAAGGCCATGGTTAGGAAGTCTTGTTAAGGGAATGGTCTTGTGTTAAGAGCGTAGAAGGTGCCAGCACGATAAAGACCCCTGGGCTCGACAAAAAGTTTTAGCAAAATTAAATCCTCCTTGAGAAAACCAAATTGCCTTCCGTGGAGTGTTTGGTGGGCCTGGTGGGTGCGTCTTTATGTAGTGTGAACGTGAGAGCGAATGAGTTGTGTTTATCACCATAATAAAATTTGTTAAGATATTAGTGCTGCATTAAGAGATTTTAAAATATTGAAACTGAACCAAATATTGTCGCTGAGCCAAATAAAGAAAATTAATATTTTAGAAATATAAGTATGCATAGTAGGTTAATCTAGGAGACCTAGCAATTATATTTTAAGCAGAAGAGTTAAGCTACAGAAACAGGTTTTAGAGGGATTGCTTGTAGAGCTTTTGAAATAAAAGTATCATAATCAGCACTTTAAGCAGCGATCCACTGATGAGCGTTCTACTGCTTAAGCAGGTGTACGGTCCAAAAGAAACTAATAAGCGGGTCGAGGAAACCAACCAACCCTATTCCAAAAAGAACAGCAAGCTTAAAAACTATGCGCTGAAGAGATGAATGCAGAGCTTCTGAAACAAAAACATCAGAATCAGCATCAGAAAATAACACTTTACGCAACAATTCATTGATGAGCGTTCTACTGCAAAGCCACAATATTATTCGCTGGAGGGATTGCTTTCGAATCTCCTAAAAGAAAGGCATCAGCATCAGAATCATCAGTTGACAAGCGTTCTACTGCTTCGGCAAGTGTATGGTCACCAAAGGAAATAGTAAGCGCATCTAGAAAACCTACCCGGGATTGCTTAATGAGCGTTCTTCAACAAATATAATAATCTTTTACTAAAGGCATACCTCTAAGTTTTTACTTAGTTTTAATTGATTTTTTTTTAAAACTATTACCATCAGTATACAAATTGGTTGCTACAGTGTATAATGTATACAATCCAGCAACCATCTTAAATCGTTGATCAGCTGTTTTATTAGACAGTCCAATGACATCGCTATTATCTGTCGATATCAATAAATTGGATTGAAAAAGGGATTCTAATATATGTCCTTTAATTTAATTTGTTAAGGAATAGCTGCCATAAAGTTGGAATGGTGTAAAGCGATTCAAGTCAGAACGGTGATCTCTACCGGATGTGTAGCAAAAAAGGTTACAAGTAAAAGGAAAAGTAGCCGTAAAATAGATGGCATGAACTCGAACGCCAACTATATAATTTATGAGAAAAAGCTGACCCTTTCCGGGCGATCTTGATAGTGGCCCGTCTTGAAAGAGAATCCATGTCTTGGTTATCGACGCTCCAATGTAAAAGTATGCGGAAAAAAGAAAACAAACCTTGCTTTTTGTAACTATCAAAAATATAGAAAGAAAAAACTAGGATTCCTAAGTTGATGGGGTAAGAAACTCTTAAGTAAAATGCAAAACTTAAACTGCTATAGGAAAATAAGAAAGAAGTGGCAAAACCATATGTAACAGTTAAAATATCTGGAAAAAATCTTCAGAGATATGACGAAGAAATAATGGTATTAAAGAAATAAAATCAGAGGACGTGATAGTGCGTACATTTTCTGTCTGAAAAACATTGATCCTTGACCAAGGACATCGCAAAAAGTTTACATTTTTATTAATTATTTTATTGTAAAAACACGCAGAAGAGTGTTGATTTATTTAGCGTCAAAAATGCAAATGGCTTTTGTTTTCTAGATGGGTCCCTCTAAAACAGTAAAACATATTTAAATAAATTTAAATAAAATCCAGTGCAAAACTTTTTAGGTTTTTACCAATCATGAAACCTCAAAACACCAGATAAAACTTTAAGCAGATAATCAGTCATACAAATAGTATAGATGATGGGATAAATAAATATTATCCAACACCTGTCATTTTTAGTATCATTATTGATGCCATTTTAGATCAATAAAATTTCAAATAAGAAACTAGTGAGTTATAAATCATAACACACTAGTGCTACAAGCTAGGCTCGTGTAGTTAGTTGGTTTTAAAACTTTAAGTTCAGCATCAATTCGAAGACCACCACCGAACGACAAATCTATGTCAAAACTATATTCAAAGAATTGGTCACGTTGGATAGGGACTTATTGCAATAAAGACAGGCTGCAATAGTGCCAGACAGTATTTTGACAGCTTCGAATAGTAAGATCAGCTTGGTGTTTTGGATATCTATCAGAATATTTAAGATGTAAAACTGTAAAGTATATTGGTAAGTCTTTTTTAAATAAATGAATTCATGATGCACCTGATACCTTTCTAGCCCATTAGCACACTCCAAGTGAACTCCATGTTATCTGTCCTAAAAACAGTTTTTGTAAATATCTCAGAAACCTACAAAGTTTTTAGTAATAATGTAAATTATTAAGAAAAACGTGTTTTACTATATTTTGGAAACAGCATATTGATGCGGTGCTCTGTTAGAAAGTTTGCAAATATTTTCAATTTTTCGACAAAATTCTATTCAGCTCTTAGCACTACTATACACTATTTTACCTAAACATTTTGTAAAAATTTGCTCAACGGTTTAGTAGCTATCGTAAACCGGACAGACATACACTCACACACACAAAAGGGACAGACGTCATGACGATAATGCTAGGGTAAGTCAAACATCCAAATAAACAGTGTTATCTAAAAAAAAAAATCTTTGAAAAGAGTACTTTCTTTAGCCATTGCTGCGCGGGCTAAGAAAAACATGTTGCATTTGAAAGGGGTAAAATTGTTTTGTTGCATGAAGGTATAATAATAGCAATATTTATATTAGAAATTGTGTTCAGTTTCATGCATTTTACCTTCTTTTGAACATCATTTCACCATTTTTTAGTCAATTTTCTGTTTTCCAAATAATTCCAAACACTACTTATATTTCCCTTTCAGTTTTGTAAATTGCCTTTGGCTTTTTGTCAAGCTTGCATATTTTAGTCTTTCCATAAATGTTTTTACGAGTCCCATTTCTGTCGTGAAGTTGTTTTAGTTATAAGTTTTAAGCGCTTGGACTAATTAAAATGTGTTTTATTTAAATTGCCAGAAAATCTGTACAAACATATAACGTGCCCTTTATATGTGTATGATTTGCGGTTAACTTTCGATGTTTTAAATAAAACTTTAATTCTATTTGTTAGAAAAGTTGATTTTGTCAGAGTTGGACCATTTCCTTTTAATTTATTAAATTGTCTTAATAAATGGCTAAACAATGAATTAATGTAAATTTAGAGGTGAATCCATCAACCAAATAAAGGGTGGCCAAACGAGTGGTCCAGATAAAATTCCTATCCAGTTGCTAATAATTGATAACGACTCTATTGACTATGATGTCAATGGAGTCGATCTCTTTAATGCTGTATACACGACAGGTAATATACCCAAAGAATGGTTGCAATCCACATTTATTACACTTACCAAAAAACGAAATGATAATCTCACTGATAAGTCATACGCTGAAGGCTCTACTACATATTAGTCACAAAAGAATATTTACAAAATAAAATATGGAAATTAGTGATAGTCCTTTTGGATTTAGAAAGGGGATGGGTACAAGGAAAGCTCTCTTTGGATTAAATGTTCTAATGCAAAGATGTTTGAACGTAAACCAAAATATATGTTTTATAGACCTCAGAGAAGCATCCGATAAGGACATGAAAATCTAGTAAAAATATTACAAAGAAAAAATTTTGTTAGTCGAGATATAAGAATAATATTAGACGTGTACTGGAGACAAGCCGCTGAGGTTAGATTAGGTGTCATTATGATCGTGACAGGCGCCATATATTAAGAAGCACTTGAGGTTGTAAAAAAATTCTACATTCTAAGGAAAATACTTTTCTTATTAAAATTTTTAAAAAAATCAGCTCTCATTGCAGTTAACTACAGTTTTTCGCTTCTCCTATAAAATTTTTAAAAACGCACTGACGAGGAACTACACTTGGACCCTCGATATGTAGGAATACACCAGGGTGTGCGTTAAGTATAAGTATATTTTAAAAACATTCTTCTAGACTCCGAGGGGTACACCATTGTCAATATTAAAGGCCCTCTCTTAAGATAGATAGATAGATACACCTTTCTTGATCTGTGTTATTCCTCTGGGTATTTTTTTATCGGTTTTAATATTTAAGGTTAGAAATACTTTAGATTTTAACAACCAAAACAAAACATATTACTAACTACATAAGCTTTTAACATCATATATGACATTTATGCACCGCAATCTATTCTGATATTTTGGAAACATACAAATCTGATAGACATTTCAGAGGAACACATGAAGGCTTATACTCAAATTTAAGAGAAATTCAAGCAGGCTTGCCCCACGGTAGTGTACTAGGTCCTTATTTAAACTTATCATTTACTTGCGATATCCCAAGGCCAGAAAATTGTCATTTAACAGCATTTGCCGATGATACTGGTTTATTGGCGGTAGAAAAATCTATTGAAGAATTCATAGAAAACTTCAGGATGCAGTCATCGAAGTTCACAGTTAGACCACAAAGTGGCAAATAAAATTAGAAATTTGAGATAAAGAACCTGGCTAATTGAAAGGAAGTCCAATTTAGCAATTCATAATAATGCTTTATAGACAAATACTGAAACAAGAATGGACATATGGTGTTCAACTATGGAGTTTTACAAAAGAGAGTAACTTTCTAGTTTTACAGAGATTTTAAAATATAGTATTAAGAAACATTGTGAATGCACCTTGGTAGGTTCGAAATAGTTATTTTTATCAATACCTTAAAATCCAAGCTGCTAGCAGCTTCTAGAGAATACTATGCTAGTTTGAAAACTAAAAAGGACTAAACTAAATGAATTATATAAAACAATATAATGCTATACAATTGTGATAGATAAGTTTCAATCTAACTTTTCTAGTAAATTCATTTAAAACAAAATTGCTCATTAATCTTATTGGCTAGACTGTAATACAATAAACACAGTGTGTCTGACAAACAAAAACAAATCTATTGCGTAACTCTTAAGTTAAACTATTTTAAGCAGTCTAGACGTTCTTACACAATAACTAATGTAAACTATGCCAAACTGCAGATACCAATTTTTTTTATTAAAAACAAAATTTCATAAGAACTGTCAAAGATAGTTGCCCACTTCTGCATTCTGTTTTAAAACAACTGTCAAAATATATTGAGGGCCTGTAGTCAATATTAGAGGGTCACTAGATCACGAATTCGTTTAAAACTTCGTAATCTGGTGACCTTAGAGTAAGCGGTTTCAGAAATGATCTGACTTACTAAGCTTTTATAAGAAGACAGGGATGGTAGTCGAGGGTCGCTCAGAGAGACAAAGGTTTCATTTTATTAAGTTACCACAAGTGGAATGTTCTCATATGAAAAGGAATATCTAGAGATTTTGATTTGTATGACCATGTTTTTCTAGTTTAAAATTATCATTCATCAATCCCAACAAACTCTCTAGTTATCTCTTTCAGAAAAATTCCAATTTTAGAACTCTTCGTCTTGCAATCGAAACTCGTGGTGGTATAAAAGAAATCAGCATAAATCGATTAAGGCGTTTCATGGTTTCAGCACCAAAATGTTTTGCTGGAATAAATATTTTGCTTACATTAACAGTACACTTTTTTTATGGATGATAAAGATCGTAGTAATTTTAATCTAAATAAATAACGAGACTTCGGCCAGTGTCTTATAATTAAGAACCCTTTAACTACTAGCACTTTAAAAGTTGCCAAACAAGAGACGTGGTCACTGGAGTTTTAAGTAATTATGAGCGTTAGGTTTAACTATGTATAATACAGAATTTTGAATTACAATAAATTTTTTATGCACCTAGAATAATCATGCAATAAGCAGATTTTCTTCTTAGAAGACTTGGATCATATCCTTGAATGCTTATTTCCTAACCTGTAAGCTTATTTAAGGGTAAATGAAATATGAACTGGAATTTCGTCCAAAAGATTTGATTGGTATAGTAAATAAAAGTTATCTTATTATTTTCTACAATGTGCATTATTATTTAAGCTTTTTTCGACTAAAGAAGAAGTTTTTTAATTCTGTCATCAAAGAATAAAACTGGTCATGTGAGTAACCAATTGGGCATTGACGATTCTACATTTTCATCGTCCTTAAAGTGGTAAACCGAACCTTTTAATTGTTCTTTGGGTGCTCCAAATATATGGTAGTTACATGGCGACAAATTAGGAGTGTAAGGCGAGTGATTCTAAGTACATTTGTGCAATTTTTTTTGAGAAAATGAGCTATGCGTAGCAGAGCGTTTCTTTGAAGCAGAATCTCACTTCAAGTTTGCATATCTAACCTTTCTGCTAATGGGCAAGTTTTACTAAATGCAGTAGTACGTAGCAATATACCTACGGCACGGTAAATAAAAATCAACTAGCAGTATGTCTCTGAAATCTTAAAAAACTGTTACAAGAACTTTTTCTGTAGAAAGACGGGTCCTGGCTTTCTGTGGTGCTGCCTCTGCAAGTCTGTCGGTCATCCGAATTATTTTTGTGTTAGTCAAAGACTTCGGTCCTTAAAAGTGTGTCATCGTTGAACTGTGCAGCTACCCGATATTAACCATCTTGTCAACCCTACACCCTACCTAACATATCGCACTTCCAAAACTACAAAAACCTAACTTCAAAAATTGGAAAATCGTGTTTTTGTTAAAATCTGACCCCAAGAAGAGGTAACTGACAACTAGTAATGAAATTAAAGCAAATTCGGAGTCATTTTTTAAGAAAGTGCTTTATTAATTCACTCAAGTCACTCAGGCCTAACTTTTTCCTTTAAAAAACGCCCACCTATTTTCAATTTAGACAGAAAGTTGTTAACAGTTTGCTTTCCTAATAAGTATCCCAAAAGTTAATGTTTTTTCATGTTTAAAACTAGATTTATATATAAAAGAACAAAAGCTACAAAAAACCCATTATTAGTTATTGTGGTTGTATTTTTTTAGATAGTTCTTTGTAGCTGTGTGGGGTGCGATATATCGCGTTGTCGTGCCATTTCCTTTACCTATGGGGCATCAAATAGAAAATTCCTTTTCTTATTTGATTTACCGTCGTTAATAAGGATCTTCTAGTTATGAAGTTTAGTCTCTACTACTACTAAAGAAATTTTTCACCCAATAAATCGGTTTGTTTTTAAATATTGTTCCAAGAGTTTGGCTGACTCTTAGTCTTTGTAACTGCTTAAATAAATCCTCGCGTTTTTTAATGGAACTTCTGGGAGAAGGTTGAACTGCTTAAGCACACCCTAAAGTGCGATCAGCTTATCCATGACTTTTTGTATAAGAAATGTTGGCGAAAAAGTCAGTTCGACATTTTTAAATTAGAAAAAAAATCCTATAATATCTAAAAATCCTAAAACATATCATTATAAAAAAGTGTTTCTACTTTTGTCCTACATTGTACCATATCTTTGCGTTTATGGGTAAAAAATATCTAAAAAAATTAAAAATCTATTTTACTGTGATAAAGTAACGAAACGTGTTTTCTCCTGGCATCCTTCTTAAAAACTCTCCTGACAGAATTTCAAGAAGATCCAATAACTCAGTTTCTATTATAATGACTAATTAGTAAGAGTAAAGGGGAATAATCGTCTTAGAAATAATTAGCTGCGCCATCTAGTGTAGATAATACGATTCGACTGCCAACCCCGCGATACGCCTAGCTTAGTGTAATTAGAGGCAGTGTTTATTAATAAGACCGAATTTACAGGGTTGGAAAAGATTTAAGATTTAACATTTGAAAAAATTGAGAGAACAGAAATATCTGAAACAAAAACAACATATAAATTTTCCGTTCATGTATTTTATTCTTCACAAAATTGTATTTTAAAAAAGTTGTTTTTTAAAAACTGATTTTGCGAAAAAATAATTAATTAGGTGAAAAAAATGTCCCCAAAAATAATTAACAAAAGTATTCTTGTACTTGTCGGACTGAGCCGTAGGCAATGTTGATAAGTTTTGTTTATAATACTGCTAAGAACGTAATTTTAATTTATTGAAACTTAAGGAAACAGGATTTCATATCTGGATGACAGGATCAAAATATAAATAAATAATTAGCGAAAGACCTTTGCACAAGCTGTGAGGATAACACGAATTTCAGAGGTTGTCTGGCGTACGAAAAATTTTATTATCAGAAAAACTTCATTATAAATCACAAACAGTGGTCCCGTACTATACCCTAAAACACAACCCCAAACCATGACCAACCCACCTCTGTGCTTCACCGTGAGACTAGTGTTCTTGGGATCATATCGTTTGCCAACAGGACGGTAAACCCAACGCAGTCCATCCGAACCACATAAATTAAATTTGCTATTATCAGAAAACAGCAATTTTTCCAATTTTCTACAGTCTATTGTAAATATTTTTTGGAAATCATTGGCTTTTTGGCACTTCTTTAGATCTTCATTCATAAATTTGATCTGAACAGTCTTAGAACAGATGGCCACATCGCTTAATTCAGCAATCTATTTAATACGTTGATCAAGGTCTTTATCAGTTTTTCTGAATATTTGAATCTGAACTTTTTAAGAGATTTTAGGGTACCACAAGTTTTGTTTGATATTGTTTTTGAAGCAACTGATTAGTGAAAAAAAAGACGCTTGTAATATCCACCTGTTTGACACCACTTTTATAAAAATCTAAAATTTTTGTTCTTACATACCAACATAAAACAGAAACATAATTTTTTTAAAATGAAGAAAAAAATAATCTTTATCCTCGTTTTTAAAATAAGGTAATAGGTGTCTTTAATCTGTAAAACACTAAACCAATATTTCGTGCCAAATTACTTTTGAAAGAGCTTTACCTGCCTGCACTATACTTTCTTTTAATAGAGCTTTAAAGTTTAGCTCGGACAATATTGACACGCAAGCAAAAAGTTTTAATTTAAAAGTAAAAAAAAAATATTAATTATATGGCATTAAAATAAAATTAAAAAAATATTTTAAATAATATAGGCTAGAAGCTAAAATATTATTAAAGGCTAAAATGAATGAGTTTTGAAGTTTGGTCCAGACTTTAATAATATTTTTTGACTTCATATCTGAGTGACCCTCCTTAACTTACTTCTCCACAAGAAGCCGGTACGACCACTTCCTTCTGGTTCTGTGACACTTACTTCTGATCAGTTACTATTTCAGCAGTCCAAATTGTTGCAATTTATGCCTGTTTGCTTTTAGATCTATCTGGTCCAATCATAAATTCTATATTAATTTTCAAAGTTTTGCCATTTTGGTCTTATGGGTTTCCTCATACTAAAAATCGCTAAATTACGTTTTTTGGAATCTCAACTCACTCAGTGTTTTTTTCGTATCTCTATGACGCCACAATACTGCGACTCGGTGATTTTTTTGATAAACTGTATAGTTTGTAAAATATGAATTTTCAAAGTTTTGCCATTTTGGTCTTATGGGTTTCCCTGTACTAAAAATAGCTAAATGACGTTTTTGGAATCTCAATTCACTCAGTGGTTTTTTCGTATCTGTATGACGCTACAATACTGCAACTCGGTGATTTTTTTGATAAACTGTATAGTATGTATAATATGAATTTTAAAAATTTTGCCATTTTGGTCTTATGGATTTCCTATACTAAAAATCGCTAAATGACATTTTATGGAATCTCAACTCAATCAGTGGTTTTTTCGTATCTGTATGACGCTACAATACTGCAACTCGGTGCTTTTTTTGATATACTGTATAGTTTGTAAAATATTAATTTTCAAAGTTTTGCCATTCTGGTCTTATGGGTTTCCCTATACTAAAAATCGCTAAATGACGTTTTTTGGAATCTTAACTCACTCAGTGGTTTTTTCGTATCTGTATGACGCCACAAAACTGTAACTCGGTGCTTTTTTTGATAAACTATATAGTTTGTAAAATATGAATTTTCAAAATTTTTCCATTTTAGTCTTATGGGTTTCCTTATACTAAAAATCGCTAAATGACGTTTTTTGGAATATCAACTCACTCAGTGGTCTTTTCGTATCTCTATGACGCCACAATACTGCAACTCGGTGCTTTTTTTGATAAACTGTATAGTTTGTAAAATATGAATTTTCAAAGTTTTGCCTTTGGTCTTATGGGTTTCCCTATACTATAATTCGCTAAATGACGTTTTTTGGAATCTCAACTCACTCAGTGGTTTTTTTGTATCTCTATGACGCCACAATATTGCAAGTCAGTGGCGTATATAAGAAGGGGTGCCTGGGGGGCCCGGGCCCCCCCCGAAGCTAAGGTTTTTTTAGATATTTTCCACATATTTCATGAATACAAACATAAAATAGCATAAAATATGGACTCATGGGGTCTCGGCCCCCCCGAAACTGTTCGGGCCCCCCCCCGAAACATTTTTCTATATACGTCACTGCTGCTAGTCGGTGTTTTTTTGATAAACTGTATAGTTTGTAAAATATGAATTTTCAAAGTTTGGCCATTTTGGTCTTATGGGTTCCCCTATACTAAAAATTGGTAAATGACGTTTTTTGGAATCTTAACTCACTCAGTGGCTTTTTCGTATCTGTTTGACGCCACAATACTTTAACTCGGTGCTTTTTTTGATAAACTGTATAGTTTGTAAAATATGAATTTTCAAAGTTTTGCCATTTTGGTCTTATGGGTTTCCCTATACTGAAAATAGCTAAATGAGGTTTTTTGAAATCTCAACTCACTCAGTGGCTTTTTCGGATCTGTTGGACGCCACAATACTTTAACTCGGTGCTTTTTTTGATAAACTGTTTAGTTTGTAGAATATGAATTTTCAAAGTTTTGCCATTTTGGTCTTATGGGTTTCCCTATACTAAAAATCGCTAAATGACGTTTTTTGGAATCTTAACTCTCTCAGTGGTTTTTTCGTATCTGTATGACGCCACAATACTGCAACTCGGTGCTTTTTTTTGATAAACTGTATAGTTTGTAAAATATGAATTTTCAAAGTTTTGCCATTTTGGTCTTATGGGTTTCCCTATACTAAAAATCGCTAAATGACTTTTTTTGGAATCTCAATTCACTCAGTAGTTTTTTCGTATCTGTATGACGCCACAATACTGCAACTCAATGCTTTTTTTGATAAATTATATAGTTTGTAAAATATGAATTTTCTAAGTTTTGCCATTTTGGTCTTATGGGTTTACCTATACTAAAAATCGCTAAATGACGTTTTTTGGAATCTCAACTCAATCAGTGGTTTTTTCGTATCTGTATGATGTTACAATACTGCAACTCGGTGCTTTTTTTGATAAACTGTGTAGTTTGTAAAATATGAATTTTCAAAATTTTGCCATTTAGGTCCTATGGGTTTCCCTATACCAAAAATCGCTAAATGACATTTTTTGGTTCGAATCTCAACTCACTCAGTGGTTTCTTCGAAGGATTTTTTAAAGTGTAGTCAAAGACTAAAAAAAGTTTTGAGGTCGTACTTAGAACAGAAAATCCAAAGATTGTCGATAGGCTAGAGCTCATTGCGCCACATATGGCAAGACTGGCTTGTCGTTGTAAGCTGGTTAGTTTGGCATTTGAGGTTATTTGATGTCCTTTCTTGAACCAGACTATTGCGCCATACGCAATCATTGGTCTGGTGACTGTTATATACAGCCAATACATTTAGGGCTAGTGCCCCAGGTTTTTCCGCAAATTGCTTTGCACGTCCATAAGGACAGTGTGGCTTTGCGGGTTAATTTTTCCATATGGGCATTCCAGGTGAGAGTTTTAACTAGAGTGACCCCTAGGTATTTCCCCTCTGATGCAAAAGGAATTCTTTCACCGTTCAGCTCCGGAGGAGTCAGGAAAAAGCTTTCTTTTACGGTTAAACGGTATAATAACTGTATTGCTGGGATTTACAGATATCTGTTCCCTGTCACACCAGTCGTTTACCGTCGTTTCTAAGGATACTAAGGCGTCATTTTGTGGCCTACTTCAGTTTCTAGTCTATATCTTGTTAAGTGACCTACTTTCGTTTTTTTTTTCGATATCTCCTTGTATAAAATTCACAATAAATACACCTTTTTATTCGGAGCGAGGTTTTACATAAGATACATTAAAGAAATTCTTAAAGAGGCTTCTGTGGACTCCCTTAGGGCTAGATGGCTAATTGTTTTGCTTGCCATTAATCCGCAGTTACTAAAGCAAACAAAATATTAAATTTCTTGTGCAGCCTCTTTGACACTCCATTTACTCTTTTTTTTATTAGTCTCTTGCCTTTTATATCAATAAAGGCTAAGACACGGATCCGCATTCGTATTATATTGAATATTTTCGCTGGCATTGAGCTTCAGTGCATAGGAGTAAAAGCTGTAATGGAAATTTTTATTACATGCATCACTGAATATCATATAGAAAACAAGGAAATAATATAAAATGGATTAGATCATATAATATGTTTTTAAAATATAAGCTTGGTAAAAAAACTTTTTTTGGTTCCAATAAATTACTTATAAATTGTTACACATCTACTCTCTACACAAGGGAAATCTATCTATAAGAACTGCTTTACGTTGTTGAGGGTATCTGGCTCTTTGGTCTTGGGCTTTGTGAGTTTATCTTTTAAGACACCATATGATGGTACATGCAGATCTGCTGGTTCCTCTGGAAAATTATCATATTGACAGACTAACATTGTGCAACCCAGTATTCTTTCTAACAAGAACTATTATCATCCACCATTACCAAATCAATAAAATTTATATCTATCCATCTATTTATCCTTCTTCGATCCATCTTTGAACATAGGTCTCCCACAATATATTTCACTCTTCTCTGTCTATCGCCTTGTTCATCAATCTAGTTTCCTCTTGCTTCTTGAAATCGTCCGCTCATCTCATTTGGTTTCTCCACTACTTCTTTTATTTTCCCAAGGTCTCTAGTTTACAATACATTTGTTTAATCCATCGTTTTTTTGTCTAATATTATGACCGGCAAATTTTAATTTTAATTTTGCTACCTCTCCACTGACATCCGTTATTTTTGTTTTGTTTTCTAGCCATTGATTCCTTTTTTATCTATAAGCTTTATATGTACCATTTCTCCTTCCATTGATCTTTGCGCTTTTGTTACTTTATAATTGTTTTATTTTGTAAGTGTCCAGGTCTGTCCAGAAAGGATACATTGGTTGTACACTTTTGTTTTGAGGTATTGAGGATATTTTTTATTTTTCAATATTTAGATTAATTTACTGATTGCTGGTCAGACCAATTTTACTCGTCTCTTGATTTCAGCTCTTTGGTTTACTTTTTTTAGTTCAACCATTTTTCCCAGATATAGATATTTCTGTATTTGTTCAATTTTCTTTTGCTTTATTCTGGTCGTAGTATCTTCATCTGTATTTCTTATGATTTTAGTTTTTCAGCCTATATTTTTAGGTGCTGTGTCCAGTTTTTCCAGCATTTTTATCAGTTCTTCTTTATTATCTGCTTTAGGGCGATATCGTCAGCATATCTAGGGTTCAACTATTGTCCGCTTACTTTAATGCCTGTTTCTTCTCAGTTTAAATTTTTAAAAACATCCTAGACGAGATGATATAGTTAGTTTAAAATGTTAGTTGCTAGTTTTTCGCCTTAGATATTCGGGGTAGACCATAGACTGTGTTTTATTGCTATAAAACCAGAGACTAGGAAAGTAGGGAACCTCATTTCGTTTAGAGATTGCAAATTCCTTGCCGAAGTATTTCGATATTTTGCGAAGAAGAAACCCACTTGTTGGAAAGGTATTCTCTTTAATAAAATGTCTCCATACAACATATGTTTTTCGACTACAAGATAACGTAAACCATCTTAGGATAAATGCTTTTTTATCAATACGGGAACACTTTATCGGAACTAGAGAACCTATTCTTGAAATTCACAATAGTCTAAGTAGTCAGCGGTTAAGTGATCTCAGTCATTATCAAGCATATAAACAAACACGTTTTTCCGTGACCCCCGGTATAAGCTTTCTCACAAAATGTTTATTTTTATTTTTCGACTTTGATTTAGGTTTGTTGGCTCTATTGTTTTAAAATATGTTATATATACAAGATCTCTAATCAGAAGTAACTTACTCTAAAGAGTTTATTAAAGGATCTTGAAAAAGGAGAGCAGAGCCAGAAAACTCATTGACTTAGGCACTGGGCAGGAAATCCACGTAACTGTAAGTTTTAAAACGG
The DNA here is from genome assembly GCA_963576565.1 of Aspidapion aeneum. NCBI lineage: Eukaryota > Metazoa > Arthropoda > Insecta > Coleoptera > Brentidae > Aspidapion > Aspidapion aeneum. The sequence goes on along the minus strand of OY755045.1, from coordinate 15,357,863 downwards.
AAAACTAAAAATATCATTGCAACAAATGAGTCCAACGACAAATACTCTGTATGTAGGACGTACTGTATGAGTGCCTGGTACATTAATACAACACAAGAATATATAATTTCTTTAACATAAATTTTAATTTAAGTAATTACAAAACAAATACATATATGAAATATAAACTGCAGACAGATAAGTTTGAGCTACATTGGGTACCAAACAGGTGAAGGAAGGTGTGACCAGATATTGCAAGTCTCATGTTCATTGACTATTCACCAAAATAAGAAGATAAATAACAGTTATAGTTGGAGTCCTCCCCGGTCATGGCACGTAGCAAGAAGAGTTGAAGAAAATGATAGCGAGGAAGGACGCAACCTGTCAACAATGCTGGATCGAAGATGAATATCTGTCGCACTTCCTTAGATCATGCGGCAATTAGATGAGCAGAGAGACGCGTTTGACAAAAACGTGTTTTAAATAGAGAATCTCCTACCTCTGAGATGGCCTGATGGCCATTATACCAATGACATGCCTTCCTGCTAAAATAAGGACACAATTGTTACCTGTGGCGAGCCTAGAGCCTCCACCACTCATATTTCACTCTTTACTACTACCAATCTTCTAAAGGAAAAAATAACTTTATTTTAAAGTCTTTTTCAGAAATAGCCAGAGGAAATATCCAATCTATAAAAAATATTTAAAAGCTAAGAAGCGATAATTATAACTTAACTAACAATAATTGTCATGCAGAGGCTGCTCTGGTAGTTACAGAATATTAGGCCTCCGTTCTTTAATTATATCCTGCTGTTTTAGTCGTACTAAAAAATATAGTAAAGCTAAAACGTTCGTTTGAAAACGGCTTTTAAAAAAACGCTTGTGTCCCAGGGGTCCAAAAAGAGCTAATCATATTGGATAACAGGTTCATTCAAAAAACCTTTTGCTTCGATTTTCCAGTATTTCTACTGCCGAACGCGATGCGATATAGGCTATGCGGTCGTGAGTTCGATATGCCGGAAAATTTTATTTTAGTAATTGAAAAACAGCGGACGGAAAACGTATTTATTAAAATCAACGTGCTTCGAGAAAGGCGCTCCTGCGATATTAAATTTGTCCTGCGACTACAACTACTTTGGTTTAGGTTGAATTTTTATTTTAAAGCAAAAATAAAGAAATTTAACTAAGTTTCCCTAAAAGTTCTAACAAACGTGGAATTTCGTACCCGTGAATTTAAAAATCAAACAAGTTTCGTGGCTAATCTGAGGTTCATTTCATCTTTTCATTGATCGATATTGTATAGCAGTGTTTCGCCTGCTTTTGTTTTTGTTTCTCTCGTATCGCGATAGTTTACATTTAATTAGAGACAAAACCGTCTAAATAACTTCGCAAGATTTGTCACATTGACCAGCAGTGTTCTGAGGAGTCCCATAAGGAAGAAACAGTTAACTAACTGTCAACACTTATTAGGTGTCCATTAGATCTTGGACCCCCGCGAGGTTAAGCTTTCAGGCTACCCACGGAAAAATATGAGGAAAACAAAAACTTCTTTTTGCCCGATTAGCCACGAAACTTGTTTGATTTTTAAATTCACGGGTACGAAATTCCACGTTTGTTAGTATTATTTGGCTTAAAAATTCCATTGATTGACGCTCACTGTCTTGATGACGGGTAAAAATGCAATATGCGTTGATCCGGCCTGAAAGACAAAGTGCTGTCGTAGGTCACGGACTATAGTTGTTTTCTTTTATTTGCATTCGATCTTTTCATTGATCGATATTGTATAGCAGTGTTTCGCCTGATTCTGTTTTTGTTTCTCTCGTATCTCGATAGATGGCGCTTCTTGCGATAGTTTTCTCACTATTAACATTTGATTAGAGACAAAACCGTCTAATTAACTTCGCAAGATTTGTTACATTGACCAGCAGTGTTCTGAGGAGTCCCATAAGGACGAAACAGTTAACTTATTAGGTGTCCATTAGATCTTGGACCCCCGTGAGGTTAAGCTTTCAGGCTACCCACGGAAAAATATGAGGAAAACAGAAACTCCTTTTTGCCCGATTAGCCACGAAACTTGTTTGATTTTAAAATTCACGGGTACGAAATTCCACGTTTGTTAGTATTATTTGGCTTAAAAATTCCGTTGATTGACGCTCACTGTCTTGAAGACGGGTAAAAATGCAATCTGTGTTGATCCGGCCTGAAAGACAAAGAGCTGTCGTAGGTCACGGACTATAGTTGTTTTCTTTTATTTGCATTCGATCTTTTCATTGATCGATATTGTATAGCAGTGTTTCGCCTGCTTTTGTTTTTGTTTCTCTCGTATCTCGATAGCTGGCGCTTCTTGCGATAGTTTTCTCACTATTTACATTTAATTAGAGACAAAACCGTCTAATTAACTTCGCAAGATTTGTCACATTGACCAGCAGTGTTCTGAGGAGTCCCATAAGGACGAAACAGTTAACTGTCAACACTTATTAGGTGTCCATGATATCTTGGACCCCCGTGAGGTTAAGCTTTCAGGCTACCCACGGAAAAATATGAGGAAAACAAAAACTCCTTTTTGCCCGATTATCCACGAAACTTGTTGGATTTCCCTAAAAGGTTTGTACAAATCTTACCACATATTCTTGATGTAATGATAAACCGATTTAGGAAACTAGGATTAATTCAAAATTGCTTTGTTTTCGAGGTACAAAATGAATGAGGTAAAAAAGAACAATCGAATTTTAAAAAAATGAGCGTAGGATATTCGTACTAAAGTGCCTTCAAAACCGCTTATTTTGACGTAAGCAATATGTGTTAACATTTTGAACCAACCTGTTAAGGAGATATGGTAGAATTGGATAGATGTCAGGAATACCTTTTTTTTATTTTTTTGGGTTTGTCACACACTATCACAATCTCGTCAATAGGATTAATTATCAATTTTATTTTAGTTTATTAAAATAGCTCAATTTAAACTTTTTCTAAAAAAATATATTGCCTGATTTGAATATGGTACAGGAATGTTGTTAATTGTGATTTGTATGTGATTGATATTCTTGTTTGTAAAATCAACATAAATTGATTTGATTTTATTTAGTTTTATTCGCTAGTTTGTGGTCTAATTGTGAACTTGAGTGATTACATCCTAAGGTTTTTGTATTGATTCTTTAATAGATTTTTGTACCGTCAATAAATTAGTATTATCGGCTAATGTTCCTAAGTGACAATTTTCTGACTTTCTGATATCGCAAGTGAATAAGTATTTAACTTTAAAAAAATAGAAATAAATTTAACGACTGACAATTTGTTTTGATATTTTGCAATTTCTAAGACTTTTCTTTAAGTGTTAAATCGTATTATTAAAGCAAACCAAGTTCCAACTCTAATACGTTTAGCAGTGTTTCCTTTAAATCTGCCCCCTGCTGCTTTGCTGCTGTCCTTTTTCCAGAAAACTCATCTAATTAAAATTCTGTGGTTAAAACCAGCTATTATACTCTTTTGTCTCTCCCGACGCTAACAGAGATGGATTAAGTTGGATTTGGACAAAAAAGTGGAAACATCCTTTTTATAAACATGCACTTTATATTCTTTTAGAATTTAAGCATAAAAACATGGTGATAATTTATATATAACAAGTCTTCTCTAATAGCACCTAAAGTGGCAACACTATTACAGAGTTAATTTAATTTTAGCCTATTTTAGTATACTGAGCGCTCTATATGCTGGAAATTTGACTATAATTAAGGTTGCGGTTTCAAGAAATATACAGGATGTTACAAATTTGATGTTTTTGGGGGTTCCGGGCAATTTTAGACGAGAAAAAACTAACCTACTTGCAAGCCTTGATTTTAAAGAGTTGATTAAAGTTGAAAACCGCATCTTAATATCTCACATAGCTCAATCACGTGTTTAACACGTAAAAAAGGCGTGAGAAAAAAAAACGTTGATTTTTAAAGCTGCTAGAAAAAAAACGTTTATTTCATATATGAAAACAAGCTTAATAGGTCATTCACTAACGTTCTAAAAAATAATGTTGCTAAAATCTGCGTTGTAATAACGTCATTATCAAATTTAAACAGCAATGTTTTTACGTTAGTTTCAAGTGATTTTTATCAACGTTAAAATCACATTAGATTCACGCCTTTCCTACACGAATTTTAAAACGCGACTTGCATGGCTTTTCTTTCGCATCTCTTTTAAGTTAAAAAATGTTATTAAATAAACATGACCAAAAAAGACGCAGAAAGTTAGTAGGTTTTAGAAGTCTTAATCTAGTGGCGTTTTATTACATGTAAAAAACACGTTTTATACACAGCACCAGAAACTTTAACAAAAAGTACATTATTATAACTTGATTTCTCCTTGTTTTTAAGTTATCTTTAAGCATGTAGATTTAATAAAATAAATATTACATTGTATGAGGTTGTTTTCAAGTTAAAAAAAGTTTGTTATTTTTGTTTAAGTTAATTTAACGTTGATGTGATTTTTGTGCTATGTGGGATAGCAAGTCAAGTTGGTTTTTTAAAGAATGTATTTTGGAAGGCTGGTTGTAACTTTTTTGTTAATAAAAATATAATTTTGTTGTGAATTGCTTTTTCGCATTTTTGGCAGATAAGGTTCACTTTCCATCACGATTTTTAGTGTGATTATGGTGTCACTTTTTAGTTCAGTAATGAAAAGTGATAAGTAAACAAAAAATCGGGATAAAAAGTGACATGACAGGGCTAAAATATAAAAATTGGAATGAAAAGTGATTGATGAGACATAAAGAGTAAAAATTCAAGAAAAAGCGTCACTTAATATTACTAAAAAAATAGAAAAATAAATTAAAAATTACGAAAAACCTCGTGAAAATATAAATACTATTTTTTACTTGTTGCTATAAAGACTCCAACTATCAAATTTAGTCTTATTTGAAATCTGTTTATAAAGATCCTCGTTTTATTTTGCTTTCGAAAACAACATAAAATTTTCTTTAAAATAATGTATTTTGCTTATAATTTATCTTCTTGTTGTTTTTTATATTTTTTATTACCTCTTTATTTTTGATAAATTTTCCATTTCAATCATTTTAAAATATTTTGGGGTTAGAATAAAATATTACAAACAAAAAATATAAGAAAATACAAAGAAAACAAAAATATAAAAGAACCATTTCATAAAGAAATAAAAATTTCAGGTAATGTCTCAAAACTAAAGTGGCAGATAAAATAAGATTTGACAGTTCGATCCTTTAAAAAAATATTTTTGAAAATGCGATTTACTTTAAATTGAAATTTTTAAAAATAAGAAAGTTAAAGGTCCCCTCTGCACCAAAAACATAAGTTGGCCTATATCGAAAATATGTGCAGGTATAGTCCACGAGCCGACACGCAGCCAGCCGAGGATCCAGGATTTATAATACAGGAGCCTGCTATAAGTATTATAGGCAGTACCACGATGGCGCCAGCATAAATCTTAGAAAGTCAACTCACAACGATCACGACGGTTGCGCTGAAAAGAAAAGAAGTCTAATCGTCTATAACCAAGTTCTGCTGGGATGATAGCGGTGTTAGATAGATGCAAGTCTAACATCTAGCAGGACCACCTTTCGGAAGGGGTTTAAAAGCGTGGGTTCACTGTGTATACTTGCTACGCAATTTAAAGATCCCTGCCCTCGACAACGAAGTGCCAGGCAAAATTAAGTCCTCTTCGAGAAAGAAAACTTGCATCCAAAGGGACACATTTGGTATAGTGTATGGACAAATCGCAGTGTACTTTATCGCTAGATTAAAAATGGTCTGCCCACTGCTGCTACTACTACTACTATTATAGGTCTTTTCCTAAAATGAAGACATTCCTGAAACCCGACGTAGTTTAAAAACAACATGTTAAATTAAAATGCAGTTTTTACCTATAAACTTCTATTGGAAATCTAGGCTTGCAAGTTGGGGTCATCCTTCCAAAAAACACCCAAAACCCTTCAAAAATATCAAACTTGGAACACCCCTATTACGTTGTAAGAGCTGAGTGAGCAATACCCTCAATGCAAAATATGAGTGATGTGAAAAAAAGCAACAAATATTGTTAACAGACTTTACTAAAGATAAATCATGAATCTTTACTTATGATCCTGGGACAACCAAGAGCAACAAAGGCCAAATGGATTATGTAAACCCTATCTTAAATGAAAACTTATATTAGGTCTTGAAGATATTTAAATATCAAAGAACGGCGAGAAATGCAAGTTCTGTACTTAGCCGCTTTGATACTGAAGGCTTCCAAAGCAGTTGATCGAAATAAATATTGCCCCTATTACCTAAACAAAAAACTGTTTGTGGTTTATGAGAACTGTACCTGCCAAAAAGAAATAAAATTTATACAAAAAGCTTTTTGGATACGTCTCTGTTCTGTGTTAAAGATGGTAGCGTAGCCCTTTCTAGCTTCTCAATTTCAACTGGTAATAAGTATGTGCAGGGTTTCGCACTTTTATACTCTCGAGGTTAAATAACAATCCAACGAATAACTCGGACGTGCTCCATTTTAAAATATTTTAAACAAAGTATTATACCTAGTAACAATGAAAGTCCTAATAGAACGAGCCAACGAACACCTTATATTGCGTTTACAAAATCCACGAACGAACCAAGCCAATTCGAATAAAAAGATGTTTCAGACAGGATGACACAATATCCCCTAAACTATTTAACGAGAAACTTAGATTGGGAAGAAATAAGAATCAAAGTTAGCGGACAATACTTGAATCACCTAAAATATCCTGACGATATCGCCTGAATAACAGATAAGAAAAAAAAAACTGATAACATTGAAAGAAGAAATGGATACATCAGCTAAAAATATAGGCTTGAATATGAACTACACTAAAACTGAAATCATAACAAACACCTTAAGTGAAATAGTTGGATGATTTAAAGAAATATGAGAGAATCAGATAGATGAATACGGCGACAGACAGAGAGGAGTGAAAGATATTGGGGGAGGCCTATGTTCACAGATGGACCAAAGAAAACTTAATATACAGGGTGACCCGATCTTAAGAGACCAAACTTTACCAGCGTATTGGGCGTTCAAAAATAATTAAAAAAAGTCTATACAACATTGATCGAAAAATGTTTTGTAAAGAAAATACAGGGTGTCAAAGTTTTCTTTAAAAAAAAGAAAAAAATTATTATCTAGAAAACTACCTTGGACAACAACTTTAAATTTGGTACAGAATAAAGGTTAATAGAGCTGCATACTTTTCTTTATAAAGCAACAATGTAGGCCCGCCACGGGCGTGCGCACGGGTGGTGACTTTTAGAATTTTTGAAGAAAAAAATGATACGCCAATGGATTGTTTTAAATTTTAAATTATTTTTGAGTTCACTGTCCAATTTAAGTAAAAAATGTCACCTTACTTTTTTTCGTACAATGCTTCATTGTGGAGAAAAAAATTGAAAATGTTTAAATTTGTTGCAAAAAAAATAAAATAATTAAGTTATTGAATTGAAGAAACTACATAACTGGATTCTTTAATTTAATAGAGCTGCACACTTTTCTTTATAAAGCAAAAATTTTGGTTTGCCAGGGGCGTGCGCACGGGTGGTGAGATTATTTGAAGAAAACATGTTACGCCAATGGTTTTTTTTGTTTTAAACTAATTTTTGAATTCACAGTCTAATTTAGGTTAAAAAATGTCTCTTTGCTTTTTTTTGTAGGATGCGTCGTCTTAAAGTTAAAAATAAAAATAGTTTTATCTGCACCTAAAGATTTTACCAATAAAAAAAACAAAAAACAGCATTTTTCGTAAATCCCATAAAAAAGTTAAAGCTAGTAAACAAATTTTAAATAAGGTAATAAGTAAATTAGTAGTAGGTGGTAAATTTTTGTTCACGTTCAGTTCACTTTTTAAGTTCTTTATTTTGACGGTTGTTAGGCTTCTTTGTTTGGTTGTTATTACACTTGTCAAAATTTGTCTTTTCATTTTAAAGCATTTGTAATATTAAAACCTGATACATAATGCCGTTAAATTTTACAAATGAAGAATATGCTGATATTTATTTTTATTATGGACGTGCAGCTGGAAATTCTCGTGCAGCCAGAATGTTATACGCCGAAGCATTTCCCAAAAGACGCCTTCCACATCAGAGAGTATTTCAAAGAGTACACCAGAATTTAAGACAAACAGGAACTTTTCATGGAATAAGAGATCAAGAGAACAATCATGCTCCAGGACGACAGAATGCAATTTTGGCTCATTTTGACAACGACCCATCAACAAGCGTGAGAAGAGCTTCTAACGAGTTGCGCATTCCAAGAGAAATCATCCGAAGAACGTTGAAGTTTGACGGTAGAGGTGCTTTTCATTTATCGCGTACCCAAGAATTACTTCCTGGAGATGAAGAAAGGCGTATCCAATTTTGTGAATGGTTTTCGCATGCCATTGAAGTTGACAGAAACTTTTCACCAAAGATTATAGATTCTTTTCACAATTCATTTTGTGGACGGATGAAGCCATATTTACACGATGTGGGATATTTAACATTCATAATACCCACCTTTGGGCATATGCAAATCCTCACGCAATGGTCGAAGATAATTTTCAAAATAGGTTTAGTGTTAATGTGTGGGTAGGGTTAATTGGGAATTCTCTCATTGGACCCCATTTTTTGCCACACAGAGTAAATGCACAAGTTTTTTTGAATTTGCTTCAAAATCATTTGTTTAATTACTTGGATGAGCTACCCATTCTTACCCGAAGAAGAATGCAATTCCAATTGGATGGGTGCCCAGCCCATTTTGGCATAGAAGTGCGTGATTGGCTAAACAATAATTATCCTAACCGATGGATAGGTAGAGGGGGCCCAACGGCTTGGCCTGCTAGGTCACCCGACCTCACCCCCCTAGATTTTTCTCTTTGGGGTACTTTGAAAGAAATGGTGTACAGAAACCCACCAAGAAACAGGGATGACCTCATAGCATCAATCCAAGCTTGTTGCAGAGCCATAACTCCAGCACAAATTGCTGCTGCTACCAGAGCAGTTCGACGAAGATGTACTAAATGCATTGAAGTGAGGGGCAACCATTTTGAAGCGTTTTTAAATTAATAAATAATAATCCATTTATTTGTGTAGTTTCTTTAATTTAAAAAATTTATTGACTTAATTATTTTATTTTTTTTGCAACAAATTTAAACATTTTCAATTTTTTTCTCCACAATGAAGCATTGTACGAAAAAAAGTAAGGTGACATTTTTTTACTTAAATTGGACAGTGAACTCAAAAATAATTTAAAATTTAAAAAAATCCATTGGCGTATCATTTTTTTCTTCAAAAATTCTAAAAGTCACCACCGGTGCGCACGCCCGTGGCGGGCCTACATTGTTGCTTTATAAAGAAAAGTATGCAGCTCTATTAACCTTTATTCTGTACCAAATTTAAAGTTGTTGTCCAAGGTAGTTTTCTAGATAATAATTTTTTTCGTTTTTTCTAAGAAAACTTTGACACCCTGTATTTTCTTTACAAAGCATTTTTCGACCTATGTTGTATAGACTTTTTTTAATTATTTTTGAACGCCCAACACGCTGGTAAAGTTTGGTCCCTTAAGATCGGGTCACCCTGTATAGATAGATTTTACTTCAAACCAAAATGTTTTATTTAATAAAACAGAAGTAGTTTTTGACTATCCAGAATACACAATAGCTTTCTATACTTCCCTACCTTATCTCGAAAAGTCTCAAAGGATTTGTTCATAACATTCAATAAGATTCGTCAAAGCTCTTTTCGATTTTAAAGGTTATATAGAACCCTTTTAAATAAGTCATAATGGACGGAAATTTATGGAGTAGGGATTTTTAACAATCATCACTCTCAAGATTTCAAAATTTCTCTATAGTCTTCCCAAGGTTCATTAACCTGGTTTACCTCTTCGATCTCTAATCATCACTATCGGTTTTTCAATATATTTTCTGACAAAAAACCTAGCATAAATATGAAAACCTTTTACATTAAGAATAAGAGTCTCGTAAGAAATAAAATTCAATTCAAATTATATTTTGGTAAGCTTCGACGTCGAAACTCCCTTTTCCATATGATTAATTCTAATTCGGGATCTACCATGGGTTTATCACTTTCGCCTGTAGTCGCAAATATAGTCGAGGAAAACTTGGTAAAGTTAGGTCTTAATAGTTTTAATCTAAAATCCAAGCTGTTGAAACAATATGTCGATGGTCCTCTTGTTAAATGTTTACTCATATACATCCAAACATCCATTTCACCATTGAATTGTAAAATAAAAATACTCTTCCATTCTTAAACATTCCCATTAATTATTAACCGAGTTTTACGCTGGGTCACTCAGTCTACAGAAAACTTACTTATACCGATAGGTACCTTAACACATCATCGCTTCATCATCCATTACATAAATCATATGTTATATAATTTTTTGAACAGGAAATAAAACACCTTACATCCGTTCTTCTCCTAAATAATGTTTACCACACAGATATAAAACGGTTCATGACAAAGTACACTTCGTCACAAGCCTCAGTTCAAGCAACTCGGAGAATGTTTCCTCACTGGCCACTGCGATACTCCTTATATACAAAATACTACCGATCATATCAAAAATTCTCCAAAACCAGGTTCTCTACTTGCTCAAAATTCTCTCAATATTTAAGGTCAGTGAAAGATAAAATTCCTTTTCAAACATCAGGAGTCTACAGCATCCCATGTAGCTGCGGCAAGGAATACATTGGAGAAACCGAACCGAACCAATCCACAATTCTTGCTTCTAATCGATCCAAGAAAAATCCGAGAATATTATAAAGTCTTTACACATGGATAACATCTTATGTAGAACTTATAAATTTTTTTAAGATGATGATGCGGTCTCTTAGCAAAAAAAATCGCTTAATACCTTCGAAAATAAAATGTTTGTACCACTGTCTGTATGTGCAGAAGAGATTGCTAAATTTACCCCTTAAAATGTAATTTTGTCCGGCCCGCGACAGAATTCCTAAACAGGGTTGTGTTTAGTTTTACACTTTAAAAACTCACGTCAAAAAGCAAAAGACCATTTAAAAAAGCAACCGAGTCCAGTTTTAGTATTTTAAATTATTAATTTTTTGTCAATAATTTAAAAAATTTTTACTTTAACTTTGTTGGTTGGTTGGTCGGTTGATTATTGGATCTATTATGTTTTTTACAAGTATATACAATCTAGGCTGCACAGTATATTTAAAATCAGTAAAAAAATTATATTACTACTAAGTTAGACAAGTAGGTAAGGCAAAAATGCAAAAACTATTATAAATATTTAACGCGACATTAGTCGAGACTTAAAATATTTGTAAAATTAATTTTTACTTAATTTGATTTAAAACTCATTAGAAAGTAAACCGAAATAAAGCGAACAGAATTTATAAATTTCGAAATTTACGAAATTATTTTCTACTATATTTATTGAGCACCTGTCAGACGCACTTATTTAAAATTTAACATTTCAATTAATTTATCAAACTATTCGAAAATGAATTCAATTGCAACGCCTCTTGCAATTTGTTCTTTGGTGCTTTGTTTTTCGAGTGTAATTAACGCAGGTTTTGCAGGTGGCAGAAAAGTTGAATTGCCAGTGGCTAATTTATGTGCGAGTAGAGTTATTCATGACACATCTCCTCAAGGTAAGTGCATAAAGCTATCAACGTTTCCAATAAAGCACCACTAATGTCCTTTTGTTTTAATTTGAGAATTTTTATTGTCATAACCTCCTGAGACCCCAGCCTTTCTCTTTAGGCCAATTTTGGTGAATTTTTTTATGTAATCTTGTTTTGGTGCAAATAAAATAAAAATCGAAGAAAAAATCAAAATTCTTAATCCAGTTTTCAAAAAAAAATGTCCACTCAAATGAACTTTAGAACCAAATTGATACATTTTAACTAGTGTGAAACTGCATATAGTAATTCTTGCTTCCAGTTAAACAGAAATGCATGTTGCATGATATAGTACGTTGGTTTATTCGATATATTTTAAAATTGTTGCACAGGTTTAGGGCCAGATGAGTTTCTTGTTGACAGACTTTCATTTCTAGCAACAATACGTCTCTTGATCCCGCTAAGAGGCTCATCACTAGATGTACATTCGTCTTCTGGTTCATAGTTGACTTCGGGCGTATCTTAAAAAGATTGTTCATTGATGAGAATAACATCTTCTAAGTTCTCATTATAAGATATGTCAATATCAGGGTCATCTAACAATTTTAGGAGAGCCTCGTCATCTTCTCCAGGCTGTAAAAACTTCAACCAAAAACTTATAAAACATAGAAATTGTCAAATCACTAGACCCACTTTCTCTATTCAAAATATAGGGGTAAAGTATACCCCTCGAACGAAGTTCGTGCTACAAAAACTTCAGAAGACACAAAAAGTGTCCCCCTCCCAAACAAAATCGACGATCGTGTCCGAATTTTTCTCCAAATTTGCACTCTAAATACCCAAAAAGGGCTCTGTTTGGATGTTCGTGAAACATCCAATATGTTAAAAAATATGACGGTATAATGTTTAAAAGTAATATTAAATTTTATTGGTTTCAAATAAGCTGCGGATATTAGGGTTACTGCATTCTGGAAGCCTGGTGAAAAAGACGCAATTTTTCGTGATCCAGTGACCCTAGCGGAAATATATGATTTAATTATACTGGTTGATAAAAAAAACTTATACTGGCCGATAAACAAAATACTGTTGCGGCTTCTATGCGTTTTTATTTTATATTATTATTGTACGGTACTGAGTGATAGTACCTACAATTATATTTTATAAACATTCAGACTTGCCTCATGATACTGATCTTGATTTTCAGTGTGAAAAGTTACAGTTGCAGTATTGGTTTGATGAATTTTTCTTATATTTTCTATTATTGACTCATGTTTTATGTTGTTTATGAAATATTGAGCAACTTTTTATGTGGTTGTTTCCTTCTTGTTGCCTTACCTAAATATGTGAGTCTCAGAAACAATAATCAACTTTTTGTTTTTACCGCAACTGCAACACATATCAACTTGTTGCCATTTCATCCAGTTGCCAGCGGTTAAAAGAAAGGCCAAAAGTTGTTTTTTAAAACGTTTTCCTGTTTACTTTCTATAATTCCGTTTTCAGATACAGTAAAAAAATTAAGTAATACCCAAACTACATCTACACACTACGATTTAAATTCGTCATTTTTAAAATTCCCAAGTTTTCCATTCTACCCAAACTTACCACCAAAATTAATTATTAATTTGTTTTTATTTTCACCCAATCCCTGTTAACCATTGAAAGATGCAAGATCATCAAATACAACTTGTATTTACCTTTTCTAGGAAACAACTACTTCTTCAGTTGGAGAGACCCCAGTATCGATGAGTCTGATTGGTTGGACGCGAGAAACTATTGCAGAATGAGATGTATGGATACCGTTTCTTTAGAGACCTTGGAAAAAAATGAATACGTTAAGAAATTTATTCAAAACGAAAACGTAAGTTGAAACCACAAATCTATGGTATGAGTGATTTTAGATTCTCTACATACATTGAGTCAGCCAGTATATGCATTTTCAATTATTCATTATGGAGTCCACTATATGTTGACCAATACCATTTTTTACACATTAAATAATGCCAGAAATGCATGAGTATTAATATAAAGGCCAATATCAGTAACCGATTTAACTAAAATTCAAACAAATTATTTACTGTTGCTCTAAATAGTTGATTCAGCATGATGTCGCACCAGTTTTTAGAGAAAGGATTTTTCTTTAACTTCTGTTGCTTGCAACTTTTTTCGTCCATTATAATCTGAAGGTTGTATTTAGAGCCTCTTATTACGTGACCAAATTATTCCATGTTTTTATTTTTGGAGTCAGAATCATCAGTTCTTGATTTGTGGCTCAGTTTTAGATTTTTACCCGCTGTTAGTTGTCACTTAATTAATGTCTCTTAATGTTTTTTTTTTAATCTAATAGATATTTTTAGTGTCACACTATTTCTATTGGTGTGTTATTGATCAGATTTTTAATGACTTTTGTATTTTTTATAATTCTTGAGCTTATTTTCTGTAATTAATTTACGTCCTTGTCAGGAACTTTCTAGTTTGAACTATAAGTGATTTTAAAAATTTCAGCTGCATATATAAATGGTTTAATAGCAAGCGTTCTTATTTTTTAGTAATTTAGCTTTTTTATTTACAAAAAATTGGCCCTTGCACCTAAGGTTTCTATTAAAGGATATAAAAATAAACCTTCTAGCTTCTTATTCTTCATATATTTAAATTTTTGCTATTTCCCTCCATATGTAGCCTCACCCGAATTTTTTGAATGTTTTGTCTAAAGGACGAAGGAAAGGTATCTCTGCATGTGGTGTCCCATATCATGGATTTTTTTCTTTTCTACGAAATAAAGATAGGACATCAACCTATCCGTCTTTACAACATAAACCAGAAGGCTTTACTACTGAGAAAAGCCCAGCAGTTGTATCAGAGCCTTTTTGATAATTGTGTTTATTTTAGATTGACAGCGCTTGGACCTCGGGACGAATCTGCGACTTTACTGGTTGTCCAGAAAGACAAGACCTCTTCCCTCTTCACATTAACGGGTGGTTCTGGACAGCAATCTACAAGTCAATGCCACCAACTGACCAAAGAGAGTTAAGCGATTGGTCCCACACTGGACCATTAGGAGCACCTCAACCAGAAACAACGTAAGGTCCTACTTTAACATTTGCTTAATCATTATGCAATATCTTTATAATAAGTATGTTTTCTTCTTTTTCGGTGGATTTATACTTAATAAAAAACTTTTTCTCTGTCTTTTCTCGACAGAGAAGAGTGGAAGATATTGGGGAGACCAATGTCCAAAGATAAATTGAAGAAAGCTAAATAGATAGATAGATAGAACATTTTTTATTATTATTTCGATATTTTGTTAACTTTTCTTTTCCGAGTTCCGTATCTTTCTTAGGGCCCGGACGGTTTCTCAATGGAGGGTTACCCCTAGGTTAAATAAACTCTGGTTCTAGTTAAGCGGATAAGGAGTTAGCCTCTTGTTAAACTTTCGCATGCATCGACGGTTAAGTAAGCAAGCCCTTAATTTATGAGGAAACCTAAACTAAGGGTAAATCCGTTAACGTTAAATAAAAGCATGGGTTAGTGTTAGCCCGAGGTTATCTTGATTGAGAAACCGGCTCATAGTATGCTTGTTTCTTCAAAACCAACCAGCTTTTGGTTTTACGCCTTCTTTCCGGACTTTATTATCTCTCGTTCCTAATTCAGTCATAAATTTAATCTCAGTCGTCATGTACCATCGTTATTCTTCTTCTTATTTGCCTTAAGATCAGTGTTTTGTTTACAGAAATATAGCTGTTATTCGACTATTTCTTTGTTGTGATCAATAAATTTGTTTTAAAAAAGACTGAAAAATACTAATTGTTAAGATGAATGATATTTAATCTTTTTGAGTCCGTAATTACCATTGTTTGTATGTATTTGTTTTTTAGAGATCCAGTATTCTGGCAAACTGACAACTGTCTAGCCTACCTAAACAATAACTACAACGATGGAATCAAATGGCATGATGTAAGATGTCAAAAGAGAAGGCCTTTCATTTGCGAGGATAATGAAGAACTACTAAGATGGATTAGACATACCAATCCTGAATTAAATGTTAAATAAAAAAAAGTTTTTCAAGTTTCATATTACTACGTAGAAACTCGTACGGAAACTTTCTAATGCTGGTTTGCTATATAGATTTTCCTAACACCATCTTGCGTGTTTTTTCTCTTGTGTATCATAATAATTTATAGGGTGTTTCACAAACATCACACTAAATTTTATATTTTTCGGATTTAATTTTTATTTTATCATTCCATCATAAGTCTGGAAATTTGAAAGCAAATATCTCAAAAATATTTGATGGATTTTCGAAATTTTTAGACGGTTGTAAAGATATTCAAGAGAGCTTCAAAACAAAGTATCACTAAATCCACTTTCCCTACTCAAAATATAGGGGTAATGTATACCCCTTGAAGGGGGTTCATGCTACAAAAATTTCAAGATATATATAAGTGTCCCCCTCGCAAACAAAATTGACGTGTCCGAGCGTTTCCCCAAATTCGCAGTCTAAATACCCAAAAAGGGCTCTGTTTTGATGTTCGTGAAACAACCGATTTTTAAAGGTTATTTTACAATTTTTGAGACAACTCTTTTTGCCCTATGTTATTTTTACGTTAACCAGCTGATAACTTTTAAAATGTGATCTTAAAAATTATAAAATGGACTGTCAATGTAAGTGTATTTTTGTATTAAGTTAAATGCTTTTTTTTTAATACCCTATATAATTTAGAAATGATTTAAAAACTAATGAAGAATTAATGTAAGAAAGAACTTGTTTTAAAGTTTACAATCCTAATAAAATTTTAAATATATTTAAATAGTTTTCTTTTTTATTAAAATTTGTAACTATGGTTTTGTTGCTTCTTTTTACAATTTACCATTTTTAAATTTAAAACTTACTTTTAATCCGATGAAAAGAATAGTCACTTTCTTATATATTTTTTTAAATTTAATTTATTTAAGATTGAGTTCCCAACAACAACGGCAAGAAGATAAAATCTTTAACTTAAATTATAAAACTACTTATAGACAAATATTTGTAATTACAAAAATATAAAAAATCACATTTTAAACACTTACAATAAATATTCTAATATTGTAATAACCTTGTAAGCTTAGCAAATAATACTCAAAATTTTGATTTTTACAACAACAAGATAAAAGGAAAATAAAAATTTATTTAAAATTAAAAAAAATATATTTATTGTTTAAACCTAATAATACTTTTTGAAACAGGAATTATAACATTCCAGAGAAACCTATCTAGTAACCTTTTAATTTTAAATATATTTATTGTTGTTGATATCTGTAATCATTATCATCCGGCGCCGATCTTTGTTGGGGCTAAAAAATAAAATCAAATCAAGTCACTGTATAAATCGTAAAAAACAAACTAGATCTTTGCATTGTATAATTCTATTGTTGGTTCTATTTTATACTGGTCTTTGCTGTGTTAACATTGTCCCTATCTCCCAAATAAATGTTAAAATCAATCCTGTGCTATTGTGGTTTTAGAGTAATACTAGCTACCTACCCGAAGATACTGAGGTCTGTAATTTTGTGCCTGAGGTTGAGGCTGCTGGTGTTGGTATTGAGGCTGTTGGTATTGCTGCTCTTGTGGTTTAGGTTGCAGAATTTGGATGTTAGTCGGTTCACGTGTAACCTGAAAACAAATAAAAAAATACAAAAAAATAAATACATTATAGAGAAATTATTAAACACATAGGAGTATTTACCAAACCTATTCCCGTTAATTTTACATTTTGTGAATTTTTGCTGATAAAATTATTGGTATTTAAGTAACAAATACAAAACAGGTTAAGCCCCGAAAATCTCTCGTATTATTTCTGTAATTCCCTTCTCAATATGCGGAATCCTGCGAAAATTTGGAAAAGCCAGCTCTATAACAGCAGCTAAAGCAGCCTCCGTTAGCAAAGATTTGTTGCTAAATGCCATAATTATACGGCAAAAGCTGCTGTGTTTCGGGCCTCTGCAATAATCCCCGCCATTATCATAATAAAGTCCAAATTGGGAGGCTTGTATTACTCTTTGCACAGGTTTAAGATCGCTTTTAGATCGATATAAACACTGGAGGAGCTGATATTACTTTTTCTTTTGGCATTTTCCAATTTTATCTTATAGTAGTAGTAGTAGAAGTAGGGGTGACCTGTCGGTCAGGTAAATAGGCCAAATTAAGCCCTGTTTGGTATATCCCAGGCCTTTCTCTTTATCCACGCTTTGTACTTCTATTCGATAACCAGATAGCTCATTCCTGTCCTCTTTACAAAGCCCACTATGTCAATCCATTTAACCAAATGCATCCATTTCTCGCTCAGAATTGATGCTCAGAGTACCTGTTGTCTCATCCTGAGGAAGGCCTCGCATTCAGCGATGAGGTGCCTTGATCTTTAATCTTCCTATCCAATACATGTTATTTGCTCCTTTAACTGATCATGGCTCCTTTTTAATAAAAGTTGATAGCGATATCTGTCCTAAGATTATCACAAGGGCCAGGACCATTGTAGTCTTCATTGCTGCGGATCCCTCTACCCATCAGCACCTGTAGGTTTTTAAGCCTTAAAGATTTTTATCTTTTAAATTTAAGAATATATCATCATCATTGATCTAGTTTTTGATTTACTTATGCCTACCAAACATCTTCTATATATTGTCATTCATTTATCTAAGGCAAATATTTTATTTTGTTTTTTTTTGGATGTTCAACTTTGTTTTTCTAAGTTCATGTAATTTAACACATTATATGCCTAGCTGAGTGTAGGGATGTATTAAACACCTTGGCAGGACAACAAGGTTGACCTGCTCAGGGATTCAGAACATGAGGACATTCTCGGAAATGAGGAGGTTGGTTAGAATGGGATCATCAGCTCACACAATACATAATGTGTGTGTGACTGAATGAATAATTTTCTTTATATATCTAAACCGAGTGCCTGGAACTCGCTGCGTGAAGGCAATCGGATTTTGTAAGTTTAGTGCTTAGCTTTAGCAATATTAGAAAGTTTCAAACGAGAAAAATCTACTCCATTGCTAAGGCGGTGGGATTTCAGGGTTGAAACAATGGACCGTGAGGCCCTAGCAAGGTGGCCTAAGTACATGGAATTCTCCTGCTCGCAAAACTTCATTTACTCATTCATAACTACGCTGATTTTAGTTTTTTTTAGCTCTTCATGTAAATCTTATTTTCCATCTATATTTTCCAGTTGTTCCTGTCATTTGTTCTAATATGTTCCTTGTCTCGTAATTTTTCTATTTTTTCTTTTCTGACTCGGGATACTTTTTCTTTCAGCTTTATAGTCTTATCATCCGAAAGCTATTTAGATGTCACTGCGAAGATCTTTATTTGCTCAACTTTAGAAAATTAGAACGTGGTCTATTTGATTTGTTTAACTACTGCGGAACAACCAAGTTGTTTGATTTGTAAATCAAAAACAAACTCCTTTCACAACATGATAACACTTTGTGTCATTTATGAAAGGCATGAGCGTTATGGTTCGGTTTTTGGTTTTATGCTGTAGAATTTAATGTAAAGTATTATCGTCAGTATAGTCTTTTTTGTTGGTATTTATAGTCCAATATATTCCCGTCACGAAATTTTTAAACTTCTTGTTGCATCGAAAATCTGGATCTAAGATATCTTTTTGTCAAAGAATGTTAACTTTCCTTTTGATAATTGTGATATTTCTGAAATAGTTTATTTATGATTTCTTGATTCAAAAATTTTGTTTGACGGATGGTATACTTTTTTGTTGCAAGTTTCTCTACTTTGCCTTTAGCGCACTTGAAAGGATTAAAAGCAGAAAATGAGTAATAAGCCGAAGCTGGGGTTGAATTTCGTAATCGGAAACTTATTTTGGCTTATATTACTTTTAATTATTTTGCCCTGGGGAGCCATTGTAGCAGAAAATTTATTTTTATGTTTATGGGCAGTAGTGCTTTCTTATAACTGATAATTCACTTAGCCTTACTCGAATAAGATGGCACGTCATTCAGATATAATTCTTAATAACTCTGCAGTTAGCGTAAGCACAACATGTCTTGTAGGCATAGGTGCACGGTTTACCCTGCAAAAAGAGTTTCTTTTTGGTCTTATTGAAAGGGTTGTCACTTGAATAATAAGAATTTTTTAAACTTTTTGGAACAAAAGGTATTCTAAATTGACTGTAAGTTTAAAAACAGACTTTTTGCTAAATAATCTGCTGACTTCCAAAAGTAAGGCCAAAATTAAAATTTTTTGACCGCTAATCTTTTTTCTTTATATTCCACTTAATGTTTTTGTGACGATAATATGTCTTTAAATCATTTTAACAAATTAAATTTATGAAAAAATGCATTGCATGACTAAAACGGGAAAGATACAGGGGTACACTTACTTCAACCTTTGAGCTTGTTCTATAAGGATGATTAAAACTAAAACGACATGCCAGAATAAATCGCACCTACAATCACAACGTACTTACTTTGTACTACCATGGGTAATTGCTTCGTCGTATTAATATCAAAACGAATAAATCATAAAATATAATCAAACGGAGTAATCTTTGAATCGGTGAACAAAATTGTATTTGAACATGATATAAATCAACCTTAGAGCCAAATAGAGAATAGAGCAATAAACAAAAATTTTAAACAAGAAAAGAAAAAAAGCAAAATCTAGATAATATTATATTTCAGTTAGGTTTAATCCAAATATAAACGCTGTACAGAGTGTTCTTAAATGACATATACAAACAAAAAAAGTAATTTTTGAGTTATCTGAATGTTCAAACTACGGATGAACATACGCCCGACAACGTTTAGTTAGCAATATATTGGGTTTTAAGGTTTTCCTACTCTAAAACTGTTTTTGAGTAGCGCAGGTGTTGAATTCATAAAAAAAAAACAAAAATCCTGCTTTGATAAAAAAAAAATTAATCTGTTATATTTTTTTTAATACCAACAAGTTTTCTAATATAGTCACTGTTTTTAATTGTGTGCTTGACATTGGAAGCTAAAAAACTATCTATTTTTAAAATAGTCTAAAATAGATAAACTAGAAGTATAAAAGCAAATAGAAAAAAAACTATAAAAATTGAGAAAAATGTTCCATACATACATCCGATTCAAATTCAATTGAATCGTTTCTATATAAACATATTGTTGAATACAAAAATGCAAAAATTTCCCCATATATTTTTGATATAGTACACTGTTAGCTATTTTATTGGTCGTATTGTGCATATATTGTCGAATGGAATTTGAAATGGAGAATAGATGCTTATAATAGAATGGGTAAATTTTAGTAAACAAGGTCCCCAGAATTTCGTTGATATGCAGTATTTTTTACCAGGAAGAAAACTAAAATGAAACTTAGTAACGATTTTTACTGATATTCAGTTTTTAATTTTTCGACCAGAAAATGGCAGATAAACTTAAATAAAATCGAATTGATTCATGTTGTTTTTTTCAAATAAATTTTTCAAAACATTTAGCGACAAGAAATTAACAAAATATCTCATACTTGATGTCAAATTAAAAAGAAGAGCACCCATTAACAAAAAAAAATAGAAGTACTCCAGTTAAATATACATAAATTTACTGGCTAAAATTGGAAAGATGTTATTAGTTAATATTATTTATAGAAAAATACTAAAATAGAGATTGCAAATACTAAAGAGAGTATCATACTAGTTATGCAGATTTTAAAGAAAAATACTAAAAAATATTGTTAATGTGTCTTGCAAGGCACTTCATTGGGACCTAAAAACTAGATACTATAAACAACTACACAACAAGCAATTCATCGGCATGTTAAAATAAAAGCAATTGAGCTCTTAGACAATACTGAGCTATCCAGTTTAAAAACAAAAAATGTTAGGCGTCTTAAGGAATCAATTAAAGAAATTAAATAAAACGAAAGAATGCCATTTACAAAAAAGAATTGATTTAAAGCTTAAACAAATCGAAGAGAACTGTAAAATAAACCCTAATTTTTATAAACTTTTTAGTAAACTAATTAAAAAGAAATGCTGATTAGTTTAACTAATTAGAGCGTAACATTAGAAAAACAGCGTTTTTTAAAAATAAAACAAAAATTTAGAAGAACTTGAGTTAAGTATAAAAAAATTACCGACTAATTGAATGAAGTCCAATTTAAGCATTTATATAAATTAACTGCTCTACCGTGCAAAGACAAAAGAATGTAATCGCAAAATATATTCAAATTGTCTAGTTTTTTAATTTGTAAAATTTTTCTTTTTTCCTTGCATAAATATATATTTTTATATTCTTGATATTTTCATAAATAAAGAAAAGCAACATCAAACTTTAAAAAGAAATCATAAAAATTAAATTTAAAATAGAAAAATGTCCTAATAGATTAATTATCTCTAAACTTAATACTACTAAGTACCTTCTTTTCAAATTTAAAGTATTATAGAGAGGTTTAAAAACAAAAGTGCCAAGAAATATTTTCAAAATAGTGGGCTTCATCGGAACGATTACGATGTTAAGTTTCAAGCCAAAAAAAATAAAGCTATGTAAGGTAGTACACTGAAGAAAATAAATAAAACAGAAAGATGCAGTGAACTAAATTTTGATTTAAATTTGAAACAAATTGGAATTATCTGTAAGGTAAACTTTAAGTTTTAATAATAATAGTTTGCTGTTAATAAGTGATATCCTGAGAGTTTTAGTAGTGGCTTCACATATCAACATATGGTTTACTCCTTTGAACATTAAAAAAAAATGCTAAACAAAATCGATGCTCCCCAAAACTACCCACCCTGTACGTAATCAGAAAACAATTTTGCTTTAACTGTATAGTTAATTTCAGAGGAAAATTAACAGCCCGTATACACCTATATTGCAAAACCTTACTTAGCTGTCTCAATAGATCACCAACTTGATTATTGTTAACAGCTCCAGCTACTTGGCGAAGCTACACATCTATTAATTAGCTATAGAGTCGTAATTTATGGCTCTCCATTTGGTCATTACGATAGGCGTAATGAATATTTGCTGCCACAAGTTACACAAGGCAGGTTAACAAGGTTAAATTTATGTAAAGGTCAAGAAAATTGTCTTATAGCTGGTTCCTCTTGTGGTCATAATATAATAAAATACCCTAGACCTGCCGTAAAAAATATGAAGGTATATCATATATATATATATATATATATATATATATATTTATCGGTTTCACAACGTTCTGCGTCTGCCAATACCCAATCTCCACTCGTTTCTGCTTGCCCATAATTCATCATCTAGGCCTCTTATTCTTATTTCACTGCCTATTCCTTCTCTCCAGCTTCTCCTCGGCCTTCCTCGTTTTCTTCAGCCAGTTGGTTTCCATTGTAATATTTGTTTAGGTAGTCTTCCATCATTCATTCTTTGTACATGTCCGTACCACACCAGTAGTTTTGTTCTTAAATCATCCGCTAAAGTAAGTTCACCCACTGTCATAATTTCTCTTATTCTTTGATTTGTAACTCTTTCTCTTTTTGATTTCCCTGCTGCTCTTCTCCAATAGTCCATCTCCGTAGCGGAAAGCATTGTTTCTGTTCTATCTTTGATTGGCCATACTTCTGAGCCGTATGTAATAATACTCTTTACAATGGTGTTATATATAAGCTTTTTGTTATGCTTTGATATACTTTGGTCCCAAATTATTCCATTTAGGCTTCATCTCACCGACTTTTTTTCATTACTTAGCTTAAAGCGTTTCTTAATATAATCATAATATGACGTAATAAGGAACACTTAAGGCTTTGTAACGAAAAAAAAAGTCGGTGCGATGGGCTATTAAAGTTATTGCTTTTCTTCCTTGTACATTTCTATCTTTTATAGCTTTGTCTAGTGTTCTCTCAGGTGTAATTTTTAGATCTAGTATTTATACTCACTCATCACAGGACTGAATTCGCTGCCCAGTACTTTGAAAGTTGAAGCATTGTGGCTCTCGGTACCGTGTTGATTATGTCAAAAGGTTTATAACCTGTCAGTCCGCAATCTAACAATACCTGCTAAGTGACATTTTTTAAATATTGATATTTTATGCAGATAGCGCTAAACATTCATTGCATGGTGAAATGGATAACTAACTGCAGATTAAATCTTTGTTTATTTTATAAAAGGAAAACAATGTCTCCTATCAACTCTACGAGTTGCTGGGAATGAGAATATCTGCTATTTATATCCCCCCTGTAAAAAAATCTGATTTGCACTTAGCTGGTATAATCAGATCGCCGACGATATCATGCTGACAAGCTTATGGCGTAATAATAATTTGAAGTCTACTGGATCCTTGGGGGGTAGTAGCATTAAAACACCACGCTTGCCAGGTGTGTTGGTAAGTTTTTATTTAGCCGGCCATTCTGGGACAGACGCTGTTTGCAGCTGCTCATTCTAAGTCAGACGCTGCTGTTGTTTATCTTTTATATTGTCCCTAAAAGAAGGGTTGCCACCAAGGCTATGATCGCCTCGGGTCCTTCCTCTACGCATTTCATACCGCTGTGGTCAGAGAGTATCTGGAATCTGGAATCTATGGAAGGCAAAGGTCTAGAAAGACGATCGATGAAAGAAATGTATTGAAAACTGGAGACCGTGGGAAAAGAAAAGAGGTAGGGTAGTACCCCAAATGAGATAAGCGGACGATTTGGATAAAATGGATGAACACAGCGACAGAGAAAGAAGAGTGGGAGATATTAAGGGAGGCCTTTGTCCAAAGGTGGATCGAAGAAGGCTAAATAGAGAAAGAACACAGTAGGTGCGTGGTGCAAAACGGGCTAAGAAAGGCGTGCCTAGGTGTCAGGTTAGATCCTTTAAGGGTGCTAACCGCCACTTCCATACAATCATACATACTAGGTGCCTTTGTTTTATAAATTAATCGCGGTAATCTTGGAAACCTGTAAAGGTTGAGGAACGTTCAGTTCTATGTATGATATGTGTGCCTGGCCGTGGATCTGAGGATCGTAAAGTACCGCTACGTTGATCTCAGGTGCGACTGCCTCAAACTCATTGAAAATTGAGGCAGTTAAACTTTCAAACACGGTTATTAAGTTGGCATCTCATATTTTATTGGCTGATAATGGGGAAACCTTCGTAATATACCTTTTGACCAAAGTGTTCAGTCAATGTTGTAGTTTGTAGATTTTTTTCAATTTATCTGCTGGGTGGAAAAAAGAATAACTACTGTCTAGATGCTGTCTGTTAAATTTAAAACCTGGTGGTCATAATAGAAAATTGTTTGAGCTGTTTGATTGTTGCTATGGACACATACCTCTGCTTTAAAGCCTTCCTTGGGATCAGCAGTGTACTGTACTGTCCTAATGTACCCATCAGCATCTACCACTGAGTAACTGCCCTTGATAACTTCACCATCTCTCTGCTCCTTTCTCTGTTGGTAGTTGGTGTATTGATCATCTTTGACGTCAAATCCAAACTGGTAGGATGGGTTATGCTGCAATAAAATGTATACTTTTTTACTTTGATTAACATAAAAATAATTATGGCAAAAAAATTGGTGTGACTATTGTGTATTTAACAGTACGGTACTTAGTATTATTGTTATTTTTTTAAGGATGCTTGTTATAAAGGACTTTTCGGAATACCTATTTGCCACTTCGTTGTGGTTGTGGTAATTACTGCTTTTACGAATGAGCTAAATGTAATTTTGTGCATTACAACTGCGGCACTGCTGCGGCACTGCATTTCAAAAACTTACTAGATAATTATGTACGAGAAAAAAGTTAAAAAAAAACTTTGTAATAAATCAAAACGGTTGCTTTTATACCCAGTTGTAAAACATTCTTTACCTAATTGTAGTATTTAACCCCGTCCATAAACCATATTAAGCATTAATAAAAAAAATATGCCACACAAATTATGATTAAATATTTAATAATTGTTACAGTTATATCAGAACTTGCAAATTACCCACATGTCAAATTTGGGTTGAATGAATTTATGATGTTACGTAACTGTAATAGTTGGTTGTGACGCCTTACAATTTCCCTGTTTTATGTTACAATCGTTACTATCTAGTTTATGCAAATTGCATGAAGGTGGTATGCAAAAATTTTATACAGAGTGATCATATTTTTATCAAAAAATTATTGTTTTGTTTTTGTGATATTCGCGTCTTTAAAATGTAAAATAGAGAGTTTCTCATGCATATGTGCTGTTAGTAAGTCAAATAATTTTTTTTTAACAAAACTTTTTTTTGTATTTGGACTTTCCATCAATTTGGTATAAATCTTCTACTGTTGCAAAGTTGTAGCGAAGTTAAATCGATTTAAACAATCAAAACATCCATGTAACTGGAATGGATTCGTACCCGGATCGCCTGATATGTGAAGCAAAAAATGAGTTAGTGTAAAACTTTAAAGACCTTCAAATTCGACCAAGTTTAAGATGACAAATTTAAAATAACTGCCACCCGCCTATTTTTTTAGTTTGACATTCTCTGGTTTCAAAATGTCAAGTGATTGTCAACCGCTGTTTTTATTTCTTTGTGTTTTTGCGAGTTACATTTAATTAAATTTACGACAAAATCTAACTTAAATTTGGTTCAGGCTCTTAAAACAACATTTTTTTCTTTAGATTGAGGAGTCCGAGAATTTATTTTTTTTTCAACACAAACACAACAAAAATATGAACAACTCAAAATCTCCGCCATTTTGACAAGACCACGATAAAATCAAAGTATAGTAAGTTTAGTTAGGATGCCTAACCATTGCCCTTATATTTCAACCAAATTTTCAGCATTTATTAAAAGAATTTTAAACGCACTTTTTTAAATTTGATTCTTTGTTTAATCCAGTTTACAGCTGTTCTATAATTTAAATATGAAATAAACACCACCAAAGCTCAAAAACGGACTTGAAAACATAGGTCAGCCAAAAAAATAACAGCAAAAACCAAACAAGAAATATTAGGTTAAGTTTCGTTTACATTTTTAATGATCAGTGTTACCAAACTAGAATCTCCATCAAAGTTACTTCAGCGTGACCAACAAAAATTATTACACGATGGCCAACCTCCTTTCGGCACTGAATTCATGTGATTTATCGGCCAAAGTGTTGTCAATCAATTTATCAAAGGTATTTTTAAACATCTCTGAAAATATAAGGTTAAGTTTCTTAGAATTTTTAGTAAGCAGTGTTACCACACACAATCCTTTAAATTTTTTAGTGTTGCCAACATAAATTGGCAAAATGGTCAAAATGCTGGCTCAGGGCTATCAAAATGGACGGGCCACGATCCTCCACTTTGTTTACGTCACATCCGGGGCTGATTTTTTTTTGATGGTCACGTTACGACACAGCTGATTGTCTTTAAAATATTGAAGTTGAAATGACGGTTCATGGATATTTGATTTTTTTAAAATAAAGCCGTTTTGAGATTGTTTTTAATTTATTCTGGCAGAACAATTTTTTTTAAATGTATAGTAAGCCCTAATTTTTCATAGCCGCTTCATTAGCTCACACAAAAATTAAGTGTAAAGCAGAAGCGAATGTGACAATCACATATGTCAAAGTCAAATACAAATATAACAGTTGGCATGTGGTATATGGCGGGTAATTTGAATTCAAAATAAGAAATGCTAAGTCTTGAAGATTTTAACCTTTTAATCATGTTGCTTCCTTACAAACCTTTGGTGGAATATCGGGATGGTGTCTGAGAATATTGCACTGAAATTTTGCGGAAATCTGTAGTGCCATTTTGAAAATATCATAAAAAAACGTCTGACCTCCCATAAGACCCAATGTAAAATTCAGCCCCGGGAGAACAGCTGATTTTTTCAGGGTCGTGGCCTCTATTTTTGTGTTGGCCTTGGCTGGCTATCCAATTTTTAGGACCTCCATGTACGAATGGCAGCAAGAAGAGAAGAAAGAGTAGCGTAGTTTTAAATCTTGGTTTGCCTTTTTTTTTTCATAACAGTGGGTCGACCCAGTCATAGATATAGATAACTAATTAGATAGTGCTTCGTTAACTGCGCAGCCGACAATGGGATCGACGGAACGTTAGCCGCCATTTTTCACAGATTTTGAGTATAAGCGGTAACTCCTAGAGGTCGTTATTGTGAGCAAGCATTTAGGGTGACGGGATCACGAAACCTGCGTCACTAGGTTTCAGAACGCAGTAAGAAGAGAAATACAAACCATCACCCTTATCTAACTATGATTTTCCAATCCAGAGGTTGACGTGGGAAATAAGCAGTGTTGCCACACTACAATATATTTAAAGAATTTCAGTGTTGCCAACAGAAATTGTCACCAAAGGCCAAAGGGCTGGCTATCCATTTTTTATGACGTCCGTGTACGAACGACAATACGAAGAAGAGAAAAAGTGGCGCAGTTTTATATCTTGGTTCGCCTTTTCTTTCTTTTAATAACAGTGGGTCGACCAAGCCATAGACATAGAAAACTAATTAGATAGCACTTCGAGTGCTGCGCAACCTACAATAGGGTCGACGGATGGTTAGCAGCCATTTTTTTACAGATTTTTAATATGAGCCTTTACCTCAAGAGGTCGTTATTGTGCAGAAGCATTTAGGGTGACAGAATTATGAAATCTGCATCGCCAGGCTTCAGAACGCAGTAGGAACCGTAATACAAACCACCACCCATAGAGGTAGACGTGGAAAATAAGTAGTGACGCTCTGTCAAATATCTTTAATTGAGACCAGTGGCTCCATCTGACGTTTTACCACGAGTTTAGTTTAATGCGGCCGCCTATCAAATCGTGCCTGTTAAAGTTGACCTTGAAAAAACGGTGGATTTTAATTTCTTCCTATTTTCTTTGGTCTGCGCAGTTTGGAGAAGCGCTCTATTTGTTTTTCTACTTCTATGGACCCAGTATCCATAAAGTAACTATTAAAACTATCCCTTTTGAAATATTAGTCATTAATAAATAAAAAAATTCAGATAAATTATATTTAACTGACCATCCGGTATATTTTAATTTAGCGACTAAAGGGTTTAATAACCTATCATTATTTTTAAATAAATGGCATTTCCATTATGGGAAGTATAATTTGTAATTTATATTTTATTTCTGATATAGCGCAGCGTTTAATTTTAACTGTTTTAGAAAAAGTTATGTAAAAGCAACAAAAATGATTAACTAATGTTAATTTAGAAATAAAATAAATATTCTAAAATCCTTTATAAATGCTATTTACATCAGAGCAGGCAAATAACTATTTTTCGTGGCGCTAGAGGTAGTTGAGTACGCAAAATATAAGGACCACAGTTTGACAATGGATCATAGCTGAGAATGGGTTACAGTTTAACGATATGGATGTTGCCGGACCAGTTTTTGGTCCAATTTCCAGTTACGGACGTCGCTGGAGAGTTTGTCATCAAGCGAACCCCACTGAATAACACACCGTTAAAAGAGGCATTTTATTTTCTACAACACAATATAGCACATTTTTGTCAATTGAGCTTAGTTTCTGAGAAAATTGGAAAAACCCTGTAATAAAATTATTGTGTTAGGTGATTTAAAATAATAAAAAATGCTTTAATTTACGGACACCTGTGAAATTTTAATGTAAAGATAAATGTTACTTTATTGTTTACAATCAACTGTGGAACACAGCTTTTGATAGAGGGCTTGATTTTTTAGATAATTGGGTAAAACATGTAACCATGTGGTTTTTTAAATATTTTATATTTTCTTAATAAACGGACGCCCCTGGATAGTTTGTCATTAGTCTGAGTTACACATTGTTAAAAAAAGAATTTAATTTTCTACAAAAAAATTTGCATGGATATAATGGATAAGATAAAGTTTCGTGATTTTTCAAAATTGATTTAATTTAAGGACGCCCCTAAATTGTCACAGATAAAACTAAGCTTGCCTGGTAATACATCCTTTAAAAAAGAAATTTTATTGTCTACAATAAAATATAAACTAAATTTTTTGATATAGATCTTTGTTTGTAAGAAAATAGGGTAAAACATGTAATATATATGTTTTTTTTTACATTACCTCAATAAACGAAAGCCGCTGGAGGGTTTGTCATTAGCTGTACCTTACTTACCTATATACTGTTAAAAAGGAACGTTTATTAGATACAATAAGATAATTAAATAATTTTCCCTAAGAGGTTGAGTTTTTGAGAAAATTTGATAAAAACCTAAAAATCTCAGGATTTAGGGGGTCCGGGGGTTTTTGGGAGTTTTTGCAGCAAAAATTTAAAAAACTTATATAATTTTCTTTGTAAGATAGATTTTAAACATTTGTTATGCATTTCATTGTCAGCGTGGCTTTGGGGCGTCAACCTAAGTGGTTAAATTTTGAGAAATTCGAACACGATCATAATAAGACGGGGGATAAAAAAAGTTGAACCAAAAACTGGCCCAGAAACATCCAGATCGTTAATCTATAACCTATTCTCAGCTAGAATCCATTGTCAAACTACCTCTAGCGCCTGCACCATCATATCAACGAGGTATTGTTTTGGGCATACCAAATTATGGAAGTTATATTACTTCCTTAACGTTCATAACGAGATTAATGCTGACCGTTGTTTAAGGATCAGCGACTGTTAAAAAGATCTAAAAAGCAAATGGCAGGGAAACTGCAATAAAAATAAAAGTACAGCAGTCTTTTTGTCGACCGTAAATGAGCTAAAAACGTATAAAAACTTAAAGAGATCGTTTCATTAATACTTGATTTCGATATAGCTTGAATGATTCTCAGAAAAATAGTAACATTGTTGTGGCAAAAGATTTCCAGTGTTTCCAAATTGGTAATTTATGAGTTTGAAAACACACTTTTCAACATATACGCCACTTACCATAGACTTTTGATAAAAGCAAGAAACCCCTAGTACTTCACAAGAAGCTTCCAACTCTTTTAAACCTTGAATATATTGCTCGTAAAAACACAAAAACTCACTTAAACAAATAATTAACAAAAAGGTTAAATTTAGCACCTTAAATGGAGGTCCATAATTATCGTAACACCATTTTTGCCAGTTTTTTTTATACGACCTAATCAGTTATTTATTTCCTTAGCAGCAGCGTTGTAATGATTTAGTAGGTGTTTTACCACGGACGCGAATTCATTTCAATATTTGCCAAATTTTACCGTAAAAATGAAACCAGATAGTCGCGATTTTCGAGCCATGTTTTTGTATGACCTACAATAAAGGACCAACATAAACCGAATGTCCCGAAAGTCTGATGCAAAATTCAAAAGGGACCGAGTGTCATTGTATAATGAGCCTCGCACAGGTCTACCACCTGCGGTGACTCCAGAAACAGTAGAAACTGTCCAAAAGATGTAAAAGAAAATCGATGAGTGACCTAAATGGAGATTGAAGCTCCTCTCGGCATTGGATCGGCAGCAATAAAACAATTTTACACGATCATCTTTGCCTAAGGAAGCGATATTCCAAATGAGTACCACGGTTATTGAACAATAAGCAAAAAGCAGCAAGAGTGAATTGGGCTTTTACAATGAGCAAATTAAAAACATTTGCAGCATCGTAATCACTGAAAAAACATGGGTATATCTTTATGATTCGAAAAAGAGCAATCATCAGTTTGGTGCTTTACCGGTGCGAACCGAACAATGAAAATTCATCGATCGCGGAGTGTTGTGGATACAGCACGACGGTAGTTTTGGAAAAAAAAAAGATGGTTACTTTTGAATGGTACATAACCAAATGTGTTCCTGTATCCTTTGAAGAACTATGCCAAAAAAGTCCAAAGACTGTTTTACTAGATATTGAGTGGCACCATTACAATGCACCTGCTTACAGCGCCGCTAGAACAGTAGATTTTTTTCTGCCCTACATCCCTAGAGTGACTGATAGGATCGGACGTATTCTGAGAAAATACAACATAAAAATGATCTTCAAGCCATCTAAGAATATCGAGAACCACCTCAGATCTGCGAAGGATATAAGGCACCTACTAGGTTCTTCAGGGTTATACCGGAACAAGGACCTGTGGAAGTGTTTACATCGGAACAACCAAACGGTCCGTAAACACAAAAATCAAAGAACACTGTTGACTCGGACATACGGAAAAATCCGCAGTTGCAGACCACACACTAAACAATGAAGACCACCGAATAGAATTCGAAGACACACAAGTTCTCTGCGCCTCCTCTTCTTACTATCCAAGACTCTATAGAGAAGCAATCGAAATTCATAAACACCAGCAGAACTTCAACAGATCTGAAGAAACTCTTAAAATTAACAGAACATGGGTACCGGTTCTTAAAAACACTAAACGGCTCGCTTACAACAACAAAACTGAATCTCGGGAAAGTGAGCAATCACCATAGTGTATATAATCTGCGCCCGCGCACAGTCAACATCTCCTGCAGATGCCATCCACTCGAGATGGCGAAACGTCGAAAACGAATTTCCAACGACGACGACCGAACAGCCCGAAAGCACACCCACCATTGGACGATGGCCGCGAAAGCCTTTCACAATTTGTTAGTAGATTTTTTGCTGAACCTGTCAAAATATTGCCTTACTCATCCTATTCTCCCGACTTAGGTCGGTGTGACTTCTTCCTATTCCCTAAGATCTAGGAAAGGTTACGACTTCTTTGCACGGATGAACAGGCAGTAGTTGCATTTGAGGAGGAAATTAGCAATCTCTCACAAGAACGTTGGTGACAAGAATTTGAAAGGTGGTTTTACCGAATACGCAAATGTATTGAGGTTGAGAAAGAATACGTTAAAAAAGCAGAATAAAGTTTTTTGAGAAACCGTTTTCTGCATTTAAAAGCTTTCAGAGTGACCCTTATACAAACCAAACTTTTGCTAAAATCCATAAAATTTACTTTCACAAAAATGAAAAATTGAACTTAAGAAAATATGAGAGCGATCAGCTGATCCACATACAACACGGTTAAGCTCAACGGTGAGCTAGGAGCAAAAAAAGCGAGACTCTACGAAGGTTGATGTGACTTTGAAACCGGCAAACCTTAGCAAATATACGTCAAACTAGTCAAAAAACGACCCGACGCGTTGCTTCTCGTTCAGTCATGCAAATAGCGCAAATACAAGGAAAACAGTTCTGCCAACAGAAATAGGACCAGAAGGTCAAACACATGCTTTAGTAATTTTTAGATTTTTAAGTGACACAGTCAAACCTCGATGATTCGAACTTCGATAACTTGCAATGGCGTCAAGGGTAAGAAATATATTTAATTTGGTCTTGATAACTCAAACTTTGATTAGTCGAATATCCTGATAACTCGAACATTGTATGTGGCGCCAACTTCGATTGGTCGAATTTTCTGGAGGAATCTTCTAATTACGAATCGTTCTAACCTGTTTGCATTGGAATGTGTTAAAGACGCAATTGAGTCCAACTTGTATTTGATTTCCTATACGTATAGGGGTTGTGTGTATGTCACTATGACCGACTTTTTTTCGGTTAAATAAATATGTACATTCATGCATATGTATAAGAACAAAAATTATGTATCCACTTGTATTATAGGTGAACGTTTTTAATATAGACAAAAAACACGTACATTTTAATTCACAAACAATATGAAAACGCCGCCAAAATGTTTGTTTATTATTTAATAAGTCGAAGTCTCGATAAGTCAAAATTTTTATGTGATACATGGTTGTTCGAGTTTTTGAAGTTCGACTGTATTTTGAGTTTAAAAAATCGGGGTCCTAAGTCTACAAAATAACCAAGGATAAACATGAAAGAAATAGATTATCTTGTCTGTTTTTGAATTCAGCGATGCCAAGACAGGGGTGACATCCCTTAGCGTAAAGAAAAAGAACGAAAATTCCCGTCAATCCTAGTAAAACAAAGCAAAGGTATAAAATCTTTAGTGGCCCGTAAATCCTGATAGTCCCATCGTAAAGAGGCGAAGATTATTGACGACGCCGGCGGAAAAGGCGGTACCCTCCATTATAGAAATACATAACATTGAAAAGATTGAACAATATGCAGAAAATCTAGTCTCTTCAATCACTATTGCTACCATTTCGGCCACAGCGGTTCCACTAAACTTTGTGACATTTGAATTTAGTTGTAAGAACACTGGACATTGGGGGAATTGGTTTGGGGTACTGGCTGACCAATGACTTGGAAGTCAAAATTAACGATCTGCAGAGTTTTTTTAAAACTATGGTATGGTGTGTATATTGGTTGCAATTCTTAATAACTTTGGAATCCCAACGATGACTGAAGGCCGCTCCACTAAGGATCTGTATAAACCTAGTTAGCCCAGGAACCAAACGGCTGCACAGTAACTCAGTATTTGCTAAAATGCAGTGACTGTGGCTTATCACCGGGATGGTTGTATTCACGATCAAGGGGTTTTAGGCGGTAGGAATTCGACACTACCCAGGCTCTCCTGGTAGAGCAGAAATGACTGGCAGGAAACGAGACTGGGACGCAGAATTCCCCTTGTGACCCTTGCAAAAAAACTGGGCATTGGTTCAATAGTATGGAAAGGCCCAGAATAACAACAACAAATTTAATATTTATTTAAATATTTAAAGTTACTCCTATTACTTATACGTTTTGTTAGAACAAGAACAAGAACCAGAACTGTCTCTTGTTAAAAAGTGGGCTATGCACTTCAAAGAATAGTCCAAAATAACATAAGATTAATGTAGGTTCTAGTACAGTAGCTGATATTCCCTAATTTGGATTCATGGCTTGCGAAAGTTTGAATACTAAAACGCATGTATAGAATAAACGTATTAGTTTTAGCTTAAATGTTTAATGGTAGGTTCAGATCTCTTTATAAGTCAAACCTATAAAAAAGAGACATACAGTAAATCGGATACAAACAGCCAGAGCAATTAGAAAAAGGTAGAAAATTAGATCAAATACAAAAAATATTAAAAGGACGCAATGTCATGTGAACAATGTGGAAAAAGTTATGTCAGTCAAATTTTAGGAAGAGCACTAAAACTTTACCTTATAGGGAATTCTTAAAGGAATAAGAGGAGTGAATATCTTAGTGGTGTTTTTTCTATCCTGTTGGTAGTTCGTTGCATTTTCCATCGAAAAATATCGAAAATAGAACAGAAGTCAAATAAAATTATCCAACAAAATCACAAGTTATGTAGAATATGTGAGAATGTTGGCAAGGGGTAAATATTTTTTCCAGAATTAATAAATATGAATATTAAAAATCAAATTTAGACATTTATAAAATAGTTTTGACTTGATCTAAACTGATAACCTCTAATCCAGCAATCGTTTGATCTGTTGAATAGAGAGGGAGTTCTAACATAGTGACATAACTCATCCCACAAAACTTAAGTTACACTTAATGCGATAGAATCATCAATAATTTCAAACTATCTACGCAGAATCCTATTCATTATTTGCCTTTTACTTGTAGAACTTTCAAGTCACTGTGGTAGCTCAGTTTTTATATTTATATAACAGACCCTGTATATATCCCCAAAATATTAGCTACTTGGAGTTAAAGCGCTGTGGAGGTAAAAGAAACCGACGCTAGAGACTTTAATCCAATCTATTAAAAGATTATCTTCTAGGAAGGGGAATATGTCGACAAAGAAGATAATTTTAAACAATGTAGAATAAGAGCAGTGTTTATTCTAAGACCAAGCGTTGACAGGACTGTGTTGACAAGGGTTTACCGCGTAAAACTTTTAAGCAGCCTCCTTTTCTTTACGATAGTAGACAATTGCGGATCTGGTTTTACGACAGAGTATATCACAGCCTTCGGCTATGGGGTTAAATTGAAAATTATATGATTTTTACCTTTGCTTGGGGCGCGATGTTTACTCCATATACGAGATTGGGTTAATGATGAGTCATTGTTTTTTATATAGAAAAGAGTAGGTAAATCTAAAACATGTAAGTATATACATAGATATACAAGGTGTTTTTTTAAAGGTACCAGATGTTTTTTGGAAATTTGTTGTACGTTTTTGGAAAAACTCTGGTCCAAGTTGATTTCGTTTTTTTTTTGGCATGCCTCCTCATCAAAAGGTTAACTTTACCCCTATATTTTAAATAGGAGAAGCGGGTCGAATGATACCAACCTTGTTTTGCATGTATCTTGATTCTTTTACAACCGTGGAAAAGTTTTAAAAATATATCGATTCGTTTTGAGATATTTGCCTTCAAATTTCCGAAATTAACATAGATCGATAGATGGTAAAAGTAAAAGACTAACTTTATTTAATCATGTATAGAGACTGGATGAGACAAGAACGTCAAGAAAAATTTAGAATTGGCGACCTTCAAGAAGGAACGCAAGAGGGAGGCCACAAAAGTCGATAGACGATGTTGAAGATGACATCAAGAATATGGGAATAAGAAAATGGCGAAGAATCTTACCACAGAGGGCAGAATGGAGGGAAAGAAGAAAAACATACCGACCAAATAAAATGAAAAAAATAAACCGAAAATAAACAAGAGTTACTGCAAAATATTTTTTCGAGACAAACTCCCTTTCAGGATTTTTTAAATTTTTTTCTCAGAAATTTACATAATAAACGTTTTCTTGTCGCTCTAGAGTAATTTTGTAAGCATATCTTAAAAACTAAGAGATTCAAGAGACCAAGGTAGGTATCTCTCAACCTCCTTTCCCTATGCAAAACTTAGAGTGAAAGTTGACACCTCGATGGATTTCAAAATAGCCAAAACAATCGACCTGTTCAAGAAGTTCTTCATAAATATACGATAAATACCCAAAAAAAATCACAGTTTATTGGTTTACGTACGTTATGTAGATTATTAAAAAGCTTGATTCTTTGTAAATTTCCTCGTGTTTTAATTTTCTTTTTGATGGCTTATTGAACTTAACAAGAATGTAAGGTCATAAGGTCACTAGAAGTCATGGTTTTGGATTCCTCACACCTCACACTGCTTTTAAAAGAGAGTGATATCGATGTAGCTCTAATTCAGGAACCGTGGATCTGTCTAGATATCATACAAGGATTAGGGTTGTTGATTGGTTGCACTCTCTGCTATAAGAAGGATGTTGGTAATAGACTTTTAGTTGTATATCTTTGAGCCAATGAGTGTGCAGTGTTTTCCTGCCTCCTGGGTGACAAAAATAATGAAACCTTAGTCAACTTCAGTAGGTACGTGGGCACAATGGACCCGTAAGGATCTTGGTGCATGGAGAGCCAGTAGAGCCTGCCAGCACTTGAATACAAGGTCATGGTTGTTTTTGTAAACTTTCCAAAATCGGAATAAATTACCAAACGCTTTGGCTATAAAGAAAATATGTAAGAATTTAATTTAAAGTCAAGATAAATATGAATTTAAAACAAAACCCTTTTAAAGACCGTATGTTTTACTGCTCCGGCTTTATACAGTCATAATAATTTTAGAGACCAGGAAACATAAATTATATTATTGTGCAACAGAGTGGAAGCTATGCAGCCATGGTCACGTTGCTTTTTAAATGCTGCGTAAAGCTTCACAAAAATTTTAAAAAATGTCTTTACTATGTTAAGAGAGGGTAACACAATATCCCATAAACTATTTAACCAGGCCCTAGAATATGTTTTTAAAAACTTGGATTGTAAAGAAACAGGCATTAAACTGAGCGAACAATACTTGAACCACATGAGACATGCTGGCGATATTTCTTTAATAGCAGATTAAAAAGAAGAAGTGTTAAAAGTGGTGGAAAAACTTGATACAGCAAATAGAAATATAGACTTGGGTATGAAATAAACTATATCATAATAAAGACTGATGAATATTTCACGATCCGAATAAACCAAGAAAAGATAGAACAAGTACAGTAATGCATATATCTAGAACAAATTATTAAACAAAAAAAACTAAACAGCTGAATTCAAGAGACGAGTAAGATTGGCCGGGGCACCATTCCGTAAATTGCGATACATTTTGAAAAATAAAAAATATCCTTAGTACCTCTAAACGAAAGTGTATAACTAATTTATCATTTCTGTACTCACCTAAGGAGCTCATACCTGAACACTTACAAAATTAAAAATAGATAAAGTAACAACAGCCCAAAGACTAATGAAAAGACAATTGTTACATATAAAGCTAAAAATAGAAAAACGAATGAATGGATAAGGAATAGCAAAACTAAAAGTTAATATTTTCCTGTCATAATATCACACAAAAAGACGATCATTGGAACGAATGTATTATAAACTGGAGATCCTAGGAAATTAAAAAAAGTACGGAAGGCCCCAAATGAGTTGGAAGGACGATTTGAAGAAACATGCGGAAACTAGAAGTTTGAACACGGCGACAAACAGAGATAAGGCTTATGTCCAAAGATAGGTTAAAAAAGTTTAAATAGATAGGGAGATAGATAGACTAAATTTGGATCATTCAATACTTTTGGCTATACAGAACTACGTGGAAGGTTATAGTTACCAAAATATTAAATTTATTAAAACGTAAAACATAAAACTGTTTCATCGTTGCCGCTTCGGTTATTATGTGTCAACATTACTAACAACATAACACTGTAACATAAACTGATTTGCTCATAATAACTTTAGAGCCCTTTTGTAGTAAAAGCCAGCCCCAATAATGAATTTATATGAGTTTATTGTTAATTCTTGGCTATACCTATTATGTAATATATTACCGTATAAAATTTAATTTTTGAATAAAAATAAACTATATAATTTCCAGCTTGGGTAAACTAAAGACCTTGTATGTGTGACGTATTTTTAAGTTAAAATATGTCATACATACAAGGTCTCTAGGGTGGAATTATTAGTGAAATTAACTGGTATTTAATTTATCACGGGGTTTTAAGGTTTATAGCAATTTAAGTAAACAAATATTAACAAGGAACTTAATAAAAAGGACGTAACCAGTAGAACATCTAAGGTTAAAGGACACAACGAAAAGAAACTACCTGGCTTTTTCAAAATCTGGCAGTTACTATTCGTCCTATCCTGTAATCTAAGAAGTTCTACTAATTAAAAATATAGTACAAGAAATGGTTACTGTAAAAGAAGGATGTAGTTTGCCAAGTCTTGCTCTACTTAAAAATTAAGTACCTAAACTACAAAGATAATAAATATGTAATGTAACAATTACTTACGTCAAAATCACCTTCATCTTCTTTTTCAGGGGTTTCTTGTGGAATTCTGGAACTATACAATTGTTGCTGCACAGGTTGTTCTACGGGTCTTGGAACGTATTTGACTTGTTGAGGTTGGGGCTGTGCATACCTGGCAAAAATTATTTAAGAACGAGTTAGTTACTTATGTCCTAGTATTAAAATTACCAAAGGACACCAATAATAGCGTCATTTGAGCAAGTCCAGAAAGCGACAAAATATGAAGGCGTAAATTTAACAGTAAACAGAAGGATATCAACATTAATGCATTGGCAGTTTTTATCAACTTGGTAAAATACTGAACCAAATAGTTTTACAATGTGAGAAATTTTATAGGAGGACAAAGCAAAATTTTATAACAAACAGTATATTTGGACAAACTAACTAATTCTAGTAAGGATAAACCTATAAGATCCACCAAAACGGCTATCAAAGGTAATGTAAAAAAAACAAGAAGATGTTATTAAAAAATACAGGAAATACTAGAAAATACGTGGAAGTACCATACACATACTTGAAAAACACTAAGAAAAAAAGCTGGACAAATTCTGGGAAATATAGCGGGAATTATCGTAGGAATTTCCTTTTGGTGTACAAAAATTGACGATTTAGACACCTCTCGTTAGCAACCGTGTTACAAAATATTTAGCACGCCAATGGTTGTTAGTTAATTGTTGGATTATATACTTATAACAAATAATTACCAAATCCTGTGTCGACTACAGAATGATGTGAGCAAGGCGGATTGTCGTTTATTCAGAATCAATGACGCATTTACAGGAAGAGCGAAACTTGTTTTTTTAAGCCATTGTATGTAAGACATACATGGATGATGTCATAAATATAGGCAAAACAATTAAGGATAATCTAAAGAACCTTCAAGGAATATTTTAAAAATCTTACATGCAAAACAAGAGGTAAATTCAAAAAAGTGTTGCCTTTTCCGAGAAGAAATAAAAAGTCTAGATTAAGTTGTTTTACTAGATGGAAACAGCACCGATAAAAGAAAACCACAAGCTATAATAGATTAACCTTAACATCGAGTCCTACACGAATTAAGATACACTACATATATATATATATATATACACACAAATCTAATAATAAATATTAACCAAATCCTGTGTCAACTACAGAATTATGTAACCAAGATACATAATTTTTCTTTACCCAGACCATTTATCATTGACGCGTTTACAGGGATTATGGAACTTATTTTTCAAGCCCTTATATATAAGACGTATATGGATGATGTCATAAATATGGGCAAAATAATTAAGGATAATCTAAAGAACATAAGAGGAATACTTTCAAAAATCATATGTCCAAAACAAGAGGTAAATTCATAAAAGTGTTTGCTTTTCCAAGAAGAATTAAAAAATCTAGTGTACGCTGTTTTACTAGAAGGAAACAGCACCGATAAAAGAGAACCACAATAGATAATTACCAAAGCCTGTGTCAAATACAGAATGATGTAACCAAGATACATAGTTATCCTCTACCCAGAATCAATGACGCATTTCCAGGGATTGTGGAACTTGTTTTTCAAGCTATTACTAATAACACATATATCGATGTCAAAAATATGGGCAAAATAATTAAGGATAATCTAAGGAACCCACGAGAAATATTTTTAAAAGTCTTGTATGCAAAATAAAAAGTTTATTTAAAAAAGTGTTTTCTTTTCCAAGAAAGAATAAAATTTGTAGATTAAGTTGTTTTACTAGAAGGACCCAGCATCGATAAAAAAACTACATGCTATAGAAGATTAACCTTAACCTCGAGTACTACATGAAATAAGATACATATTTTATTATATATTTATAATAATAAATAATAACCAAATCCTGTGTCGACTACAAAATGATGTGACCAAAATAATTAGTTATCCTTTATTCAGAATCAGTGACGCATTTACAGGGATCGTGAAACTTGTTTTTAAGCTATTATATATAAGACATGTGTCGATGATGTCATAAATATGGGCAAAACAATTAAGGATAAATCTAAAGAACCTACGATGAATATTCTGAAAAATGATGTATGCAAAACAAAAGGTGAATTTAAAAAAGTGTTTCCTTTTCCGAGAAGGAATAAAATTTCTAGATTAAGTAAGACTAGAAGAAGACAGAACCGATAAACGAAAAATACAAGCTATAATAGATTAACCTTAACCTCGAGTCCTAGATGAATTAAGATATATACAAACCGGTGTCGTAGATAGGAAGGAGGGAGAAATGAAGTCAATTCCTCACATGAGTTTGGAAATGATTAGAGAATTAAATTAAATCCGTTATGTGTCAGCTTCTGTAACCTGATTTGACCTACCTGATTGGTTGTGGCTGAGGCTGTGGCTGGTAGTACAAAGGCTGTTGTTTCTGTTGTTGCTGAGCTTCAGCCTGCTGTCTGGCTGCTTGCGCCTTCTGAGCTGCTTCAATTTGTTGCTGCACTTGCTGAGCCGATTGCCTGAAACTGGTGCGTTTTAAGAAAGAAGGGTTATATAGTTAGTAAATAAGAAATAGACAAGAGTAAAGAAAAAGGGTCAATTAAAAATGCAATGAGTGTTGTGAAACTACAAGTAAAAAAGCCTATAGTGGCGTATGAGGGGTTGAATGCGGGTCGATATGCAGAGATGAATCCTGGGGGTTGAGCACAGACCGATACATCTTATTATAAGTTTTTGGAGACAATTATTGTTGTAGGGGCCAATATTGTATGCCTCTACGTAGTAACTTTAGCCCCAAGCCCCCCCTCACCCTGCGTGCACCACTGAAGCCTATTCAATATATATTATAGAATAAAAATTAGTTCATAAAGTGTCAATACTTGACTTGGATATTCCATATGATGCTGGGTGATGCAAATCTAAAGTCATTATTTTAAAATTGGAATACTATTTATACGCTCGGATAAAAAAAATGTTAATTTTTAGATTTTATTTTAAAAACACATATTTCAAATATCGTTTAGGCAAATTGAAAACAATTTAGTGTGACTCGCTAACATACCCATACTTACTAAAGATTTTAAATATTACACATTGCAGGTTTATTATAGCTTTATTATACTTTGTTTCGTTAGCCAGATCTTCTGCTATATTTTTTTTTAATACTCCAATACACAGATACAATAAAGTTTAAGGTTTTGAGAAGAAAAGAAAAGAAGAATTCAGAAAAAAAAATTGTTATACCTGGCTTGAGCCGCTTGTTGAGCTTTCAGTACTTGTTCGTAGAAGGCTGGTGCTGGATTTTGTGGTGGTCTCTGTAACAATAAAAAAATATTTAATTTCATTTAATTTATTTTATTTTCTCTCCTATTAGTTAAAATTCTAGTATTAATTCAGGAGCTCAAAATATTACTGTTTGTTTATATTTGCCTTAGTCCGAAAGTTGATAGTTTAGAAGATACAAAGTGTTAAATTATTTATTTTACAAATTTTAAATTTTGTCCCTAGCGAATCGGTTTTTAGGTGCTTTTGGATCAGATCAACGCTAAGTAGCGTTTTTGCCAATCCTCAAGATGTCAGCGTCCGTCAGCGGAATTTTGAGCTAAATAAATATAAGGAAACTCAAATAAGTAGTCGTGAATTAAAAGTTTCATGGTTATTTGGGTGAAAAAAAACCAAACTGATTAGCCAAGAAAACTTGTTTGAGTAATTCTAACCTTATGTATGGTATAAAACATTAAATCCAGCTTTAGATACGTCGTTATTTAATTCTGCTCACTTTCAAAAGCGGTAAGTTCGAGTTAAGCAAATGAAATTGAATTAGATCTCAGTTAATTAATCACAGTTTCTGACGCCGAAAGTCAATTACTTTACAGTAGGGCATTTATCCCGAATTCGGGAATCAAAATTTACTCGATATCGAATCTTAAAGGTGTCTTTTATAAATCCTTATGCTGATATAACATGCAATAAAAGGACCAATAAAAACAAAGCTTGAGGCCTTAAACGTTGACTATAAATGATTAAGTCCTTTAATTCTTCAAAGTAAAAAATGTACTCAGATAGACAAAGCCATCGAATCAAAAGCAAATATAGAAAATTAAATAAAAGAATTGGTTTATAACCATATCAGCAAAGAAGTCTAAACAGCTTTTAGAAATAAACAGGAATGACTTATCACTAATAGAAGAACTGCTTACCGGAAACTGCCTAAAAAAATATCACCTGAAGGCAATACGTAAAGCCAACGATGACAACTAAAAATTCTGAAGTAGCGCATCAGAGACAGCTCTACAAATACCTTGTCTTACTTCGAAAAGTATATAAAAAATCAATTCCCAAGAAATGCAGAGTCAAAAAAAAATATTATGCAAATATAGGTGCTAAGCAGCTTAGAAGTTGATACGACTCTTGTTGATTCTGAGGCTATGAAAATGATACGACTCCTCGTGTAATCTATAATCTAGACGATTATAATGTACTTTTAGCTAAATGGGCTATTTTTAAAAAAAAATTAAGTGAAGAGAAACCAGCAAGAAAAGCACGTGAAACTAAGAAGAAAACACATATAAAAACGTTATGGATAGACGATCTTAAGGAAGATTAGAGAGAAATGGATTATGGAAGAAAAATTATACAGAGGTCCCTGGTGGTTATTGGCGATTTTTATTATTTTTATTTTATTTGTATGTTTATATTATTTTTATGTGTGGAGAAAGAACCGAGACACGTCGATCTTATTTTGACCCAAAGGACAATTTACAAAAAAAAATATTTATTAGGATACTTCTAAAATCTAAATAGTCAATCTATTTAATCAAGTAACCCCTCGATTTAATGTTTTTTTTTTTAAATGTCTTTACAGTCTAATCAATTTTCGAGATATTTGCTACTTTAAATATCTCATCAACCAAACAAATTTTCAAAATAAATACGTATGTCTAGAGATTTAAAAACTTATAAAACAACATCTTGACTCTTATTTAAATAATAATATATTTTTTTAAAGTTTATATATCTACCCCAAAAACAGCTGTGTTTAGTTTTTACCCACTGTTTAATAATAATTATAAAATACTTCGATCGATATACAGACATATGTAGATAGAGCATAAAAAATTATTTGTATTAATATCCGTTTTTAAAAAACATATAATATCAATTTAAATTTGGAGCTTAAATGTTCATTTCCGTTACCGTTTTTGCAATGAAGCATAAAATAGCGTAGCGTAAATCTACTTCCACCACAAAGTTTAGGAATTTAATTTTTTGTTCGTTAGAATTTTAGGTCGTTTCCAATATACAAAAGATTTTAAAAAAACTGGCATGTTAAGTTTTTTTCTTTATTCAATTTTCGTCGGTAAATTCTATATTTATTTTTTACCGAACCTTGTTCAAAAAATTTGTGAGCTAAATGTACTTTTCCAATAATGACTGCAGTGGGCAATAACTAATTATTTGTTAATAAGGTAAAACTTCTCGTTTTCAATTTTTGACTTATTAACCGCTTATAAACAGTACATATAAATATATATTATATATTAATTACACCACAAAATAATTTGTTTCATAACAAGGAATAGAAAA
Source organism: Aspidapion aeneum (assembly GCA_963576565.1). NCBI lineage: Eukaryota > Metazoa > Arthropoda > Insecta > Coleoptera > Brentidae > Aspidapion > Aspidapion aeneum. The sequence goes on along the minus strand of OY755045.1, from coordinate 15,313,690 downwards.
AAATGTGCCGGTTACTGACCAGCCTGGGGCCCAGTGGCATAGCTAATTCATGTCCCGCAGGCAAAAAATTTTCAAGCATTTTTGAAACCGATCCATACATGAAAATTTTTGTTATGTAATTTAAATGTAGGCAAACTACAAATACAAACCTTGGCCAAAGTCTATGAACTTAGATATGCAACACAAACTGTGCTAATTACCTGTTTTCTCCTTTTTAATTACCTTGGATTTTGTCCTCACTTTAGGAAAATGTTGGGAATTTTCCCTCTTTTTTTACCTATCATTTTTCTATAGGAAAAAACTACTTCCTTATTTGAAGTAAACCAATTTTAACCAAAAATGCTACTTGAAAAGGGTAATCTGCTCCTCTCTCATGTCTTTAAGTTAGCTTCTCATCTCTCCTTTTGGGAGATTGAAATCGGTGTTATCCAAACCTTTGTCAGTTGATATCAAACGATCCACCACGGGCTTTGCCATTTGAATAAGAAAAATTTATTAGGATAATTTTACTGCTACAAATGTCCTAATTACAAAAAAATAACCACAAACTTTTATTTAAAAAATTTTTTGTCATTGCAGATTCTACTTTAAACTCAACAAAATTCGATCATCAAAATACCAATCGAAAACATAAAACACTTTCTCCCAGTGCATGCCTGCTGTGCTCAGCGATCCGTATACGAACAAATATTTATGCGAGAAAATCGGTAGATCTTTTAAAAATAAATTAGCTGTTACATAACTGAACTAGTTATATCACAGTGGCGTGTGTTTATAATAAATAAAACTAGTTAAAAATTTCCAAAAAAACTCATTATTAAATATCAAAATCAAAACAAGCACACAATACAAAACATCGAAGGCCTTTAAAATATCTAACAAATTTTTTATAGCTATTATAATATAAAACTAACAAAAAAATAAAATGCGTTTTTTATAGTGCCAATTAATCTTAAATGATTTTATATTTTGCACCCAAATTAAACCTAAAAAAGCATTAATATATTTTTCTTACAGTAAATATTTGATAAAACAATTACTGCTGTCTGGAAAATCTAAAGTTTTGCTAAGTCGATTTTGAACAAATTTGCTATTTTGCAGATTCTATTCGCACATGAATAATTATGTGTATGGGACCTGAACAAACCACGCGACGTCTACTTGTTCTGTATCTCTCATCCTTACAGCCCCTACAAACTGCAGTCTATAAAATTCCATTAGCGATAGAAAATAAATCGTATTACTGCCTATGAGGAAATTATTAAATGATGGGTATTCGCCGCGGGGACAATTCGCCGCGAGAATTTTTCTTTAATTTTTATTTTAATTTTACCTAACGTATTTTCTCTTAAACGATAACTCCCCTTTCCTCTTGTTGGAAGATCAAAAATCTGTGTTAAGACTGACCGTGGTCAATTGATCGCAAACATATCCTAACCGGTGTCTAGACCACCAACATCTTGCAAAAAAAACTTCACAAAAAAAATTGTTTTTTTAAGAATGTGTTTAATAATAACACAGGCATGAGAACAATTCTTAGATGCAACCGTTACACACCTGTAACAACTAAAAAATTAGCTTTATTTCAAAAATACAAAAGTACATATACAGTAGTACCCACCACGGTTATTTATCATCTTCGGACCACACGTCCATATTTAAGTACATATTATTTGAATGTCTTCCAGAAATTGAGGTTTTCGCTCACAAAGGACAAATTTATTCCGGGTCAGAAAAATTTTTAAAATAACAGAAAAGTTTAGTTTCCTTATTACATTAAGATAACGACAAGAAAAACGTTAAAAAAGATCAATTTACACAATACATATTAGAAATAATAATTATAATAAAAACATTATAAAGAACTAACACATTAAAAATATTAATAGTAATAATAAAAATATTAAAAAGAAAACAAACATTATTATTCTCCAATGAACTCCTTAATAGAGTTATGAGCCTTTGAAATGGTTTTGTGGGTTGGTTTTCAGTAAAAGAGAGATTTTACTAGGTACTTTATTTTGATCTTTATTTTTAAGCTTAGGAAAGGTATACTAGCTGCATACCTTAACGAGTTTATATTACTTAGAGATCAAATTAACTCATATGACATAAGAAATGGTAATAATTTCAATATTAAAAAAACTAACAAATATAGCACAACAATATCTTTATATTAAAAATCCATGAGTGAATTTAACTATCTTTGAACAAATATTAAAAATGCAGTGTCACTATTAAGCTTTTAAAAATCCTATTTTGGAAGGTTAAATTGATTGGATAATATACTAGAATTATAATGATATTTTAGATTCGTTGTAGTACCATTCCTATGTCAGTCGACAATTTCAATTTCTATATTATATGCACGACGCTGTTATGTGGTTATAATAGCGATTGTTGGCCTTAATAATTTAACTTAGTTTTGATATAGTAATTTTTCCTATTAAAATGAATATAATTTTAAACGAGTATACATATAATAGAGCGCAATTAAAAAAATCTCAGCAAAACCCAATGAATATAATTTTCTAAATTAAACTAAACTTATGCCTTTTAAATGGCATTCCACTTTAGTAACTGGCCTTAAAACTGGGCAGCATTTTAATGGGGACTTATTGCAAGAAAACCTGATTGCATTAGGGACTTATTGCAATAAGGCCAGGAAATAATAGTGCCGGGTACTATTCTGATAGCTTTCCATTAAAAATTGACAGATGATCTTTCAAACTAGACATACACAAGTCCAATTTAGAAATCTAGTCATTTATTTTTCATTAATAGTGGCTCTTATAATACATAAAGGCCTAATTTTGAAAGAAGACAGTTGTTTCTATAATGCGAAACTGTCAATATAGTGCCCGGCACAATTAGTGCCTGGCCTTATAACAATAAGTCCCTATTAATGGAATAAAGCCAGGCAGTATTTTAAAAAATGCTGAAAGAACTGGATGCAGCAGCTAAAAATATAGGCTTGAGTATGAGCACTAAAACTAAAATCATTACAAACACAGATGAAGACAAAATATATCAAGTAGAGGAAAAATAAAATTATCAAAATGTCCGCTGGTTAAAAATAGACAAAAATTAACATTTTTAAATTAAAATGTCTAATTTTTTAAAATCAAAAATTAGAATATCGAGTTAAAAGTTTTAAATAAGTGATAAGAAAAATGTTAAAAATTTAAAATTTGAAAATTTCTTCTAAACCATGACTCTTTGGGAGAGTGCCTAAAATTGAAATTGAATTTCCCCTTTGTATTACTTTTTGCGTTATCAATATTTGTTTTTTTATTAATATAAATAAAATGTTTGCTCTTTAATATCCTCGTATGTGCAAGAAACTTCTTATCGTGTAAGAGTCTGGGTTGCTGCGATTCCCAATGTCGATGTCGAATTGAATTTTACTCGGATTGACGTGACCTAATTGTTCTCTAATTTGTCTAGCTCTAATCGACTAACCTTTTGTGCGAAACCAAAGAGAAAGCGCCTTTATTTTGGTGAGAGAAAGTCAATGTGAGCAGGATATAACATGACTTTAAAGGCGCTGGGTCAGGATTACTTGCTGGCCAATGAAACGAATGAAGGATTATAAAATCAGTTGAATGGCCTAGTGGAGTGAACACCCTAAGATCTAGTGTTCCTCTACTTTGGCACAGAAAATATACAATCATGGTTTGGGTGATCCAATTGGTAGGAAGTTGACGTAAAACGCCAGATGGTCCACTTTCGGGTCCCGGCTGAAGCACAGGAAACATTTTTTTAACATTTTTCGTTATTTTATTTCACCCCAGGTCTCCAATTGTTATTTACCGTTTGAAGTACAATCTTTCATTATTACAGTTTGGTATTTAACACCAATCGGTGTTATGCAAAAAAAATCAAAAATATGGACTGTATCTGTATGATAGCTCTACCACTGGGATAAAGCTGTAACACATTCTTGAAATTTCTACAAATCTAGGGAAAACGAAAAAGCTCCCTCAAATAAATGCATTTGACTGGTCTATGCATGTTTTTTTACTTTCTTTCCCCTTAGTGTCATTTCTCTTACTAACGACCAATTCCTTTCGTTTTTAAAGGAATTGGATAATACTTGAACCACCTGAGATATGCTGAAGATATCACCTTAACAACAGTTGATAAAGAATAACTGATAAAAATGCTGGAAGAACTGGATACAGCAGCTAAAAATATAGGCTTGACTATAAACCACACCAAAACTAAAATCATAACAAACACTGATGAAAGATATCACGATCAGAATTTTCCAAGAAAAAATAGAACCAGTAGAGGAATATATAATATATCTGGGACAAATTATTAAAATAAATAAAAAACAAAGCTGAAATAAAGAGACGAGTAGGATTGGCCTGGGTAGCATTCCGTAAATTAGGCCAGATATTAAAAAATTAAAAATATCCTCAGTAACTTAAAGTGTTTATAACCAATGTATCCTTGCTGTACTCACCTATGGATCCCAGACCTGGACACTTACAAAATCAAATATGAATAAATGAACAAAAGCCCAAAGATCAAGAAAAAACAATTGTTACATGTAAAGCTACCAGATAGAAAAAGGAATAAATGGATAAGGAATAAATCAAAAGTAAAGGAAATCAGGACAAGTAACAAAATTCAAATAAAAATTTTCGGGTCAATATCAGAAACAGAAACTATCGATGGCATCGATGGAGACCTTTGGCAAATAACAAAAGTAAAGGAAGATATGTGAGACTAGATGGATAAATACGGCGAAAGAAAGAGAATAATGGAAGTTATTGGGGAAGACCTAGCTCCAAGGATAGACCGAAGAATGCTAAATAGAGAGATGGAATAGACTTACCACCAATATAACAACTTTAATCGAGAATAATGCCACATGTGGTAACAGGGAGAAGCATTAACCGCCTAATGTATTCTAGGGAAATTTATATTTTTTTCTAGATCAATGAAAATTTCAAAAATACCTACATTGATGTTTTAAGTCATCTCCCTATAGAAACATAAATACCTGCCACAAACAGAATAATAAAATATATGCAGTTCCTAAAAAATATTTTTTGTGAATTTAGCCACCTCACCATTATTATTACATGTACAGCTGACGCTCTAATACCATGTTTTTAATTTTCTTTTACTAAGCCCTTTAACATCGAAAGCCAAGCCATTTTCTGCCTCCTTTAGCCTGTCAATCACTTAAAAGGGTGAGATTTCTTTTATTCTTCATTGAGCACAATAATCGAAGGGTTAATCATTTAGTAAAAATCAACTTTTTTTACAAACCTTAATTGGAAAGCTTTAAGTAATTAAAAGCCTAATTCGATTTCCAAGTCAATACTACATAATTACCAATTTTAAACTCTTTAAATAATGGAGATATATAAAAACATAAATGAGTTAAACCCCTGTGATGGTAAAGCACAAAAAAAGTTGCTAAAAAATGTTATTTAACGAACTAATAAGTCAAATATTTTCTCTCTTTACCCCTTTTAAAAAAGGACTCCATCAAGGAGGTAATTAATAGCAATATATAAGAAACCAAAAAGGGTAAAACTCACAAACTTTTATATTCTAGTTTTATATTCTATACCTATACTCTGTGACCAAGATGCACTAACGAACTCCAGGGAAACAGGGACAGGTTGCAGAGAGACCAGAGAATTCCTAGACCAACCAAAATCATACTGACTTAGATAGTTGCTTCGCAGCGACGGACACAAAAAGACGGATACAAAAAGACGTTGGACTGCTGATAGGTAATATAACTGGACATAACCGGTTAAGGACTTAGAGGAGTCAAGAAAGACGAAAGATGAGAGATCCATGCACCTCGTGGCAGAATGTACAGGTACATTAGACTAACCGTGAGCGAGGAAGAGCTGCACTTGCTCAAATGAGCTGACATACTGGACTTTATAAAAGGAACAGGAAAGGTTGCTATCTGGACATCGATTGGAACTACATCAAAGAGTGGACTGAAGGACAGTAACTGGGACATGGCAAAAAATTATCAATAATAATGTGTTTATTTTAAATAATTTTGACTTACCTCTGGTTCAGGTTGTGGTCTTAACAAATCAGGATTAATGCGACCGCCTAACAACAGTTTGTGTATTGGTTGAGATTTTGTCTGTTGAAAAATTTGGAAAAAAGAAAGTTAGGTAGCGAATGTCAGTTTCCGTTTTAACTTGATTGGCGTAAATCAAATATGAACCGGAATTTGTTTAAAAATTTTAAATAGACACACTTATTTTCACACATAATCCCATTTATAATTTTAGCTTTTTCTTCAATGGAATAAAAGTTTTTTGATACCTTTATTAAAGAATGAAGCATTTTCATGATGCAGAATATCACTTCGAATATCGATATCTGATTTTTTTAATGGTGGGCTAGTTTCATTACATGCAGTAGTCCTCACGATTAATTCTTCTCTGAAATCTGAAATTTGTGTAAGCTGGTTATCCACTGGGGTTCTTAAAATTGTTTTATCATTGAGCTGTGCAACTAGATGAGGCAAAATGCCGGAGGATTAACGCACTTCCGGGTGATAATAACACGTTGTGCATCAGAGGTGTGCACGTCCATCTTAGGCATGATGCTACCAATAGCTTATCTACTCGGCCTTCGCGAAACCGATTTGCATCTCTCCTCTTGACACCCGTACCACCCTTTACACATGACGCTAAATTGAAAATTCCGGTTCATATTTGCTTCACCCTTTAGTTGTTGATAGAAATGACAATTTATTATTGGAGCCAAAATTTAGGGACCCTGGTGTAATTCTGTTTTTTTATGTTACTTATGATTTGGCTAAAAACTGTGTTTAACATTTTTTTCTCCAAAATGTGCAGTTTGTCAACAATTGATGTTTACAGAATTGCACTTACCTGATGCTGCTGCTGCTGCTGCTGAGGCTGCACATGCCCAGGAGCAATCTGTGCAGGTAAAATAAGAGATCCAATCGATGCTCCCTGTGTTTGGATTCCAGTCTTGTGACCTGGAGCGACCTGAGCTGGCAGCACTAAGGAAGCAACAGGTTGCGCGTGTGTTTGAATGGCATTTTGTGATTGATAGAACTGCCGGCCACCTAGAATGAAAACTTAATTTAATTATTCATTCTCCAAAACGTTTTAACACTGTCAATGGTAGAAATTCATGAGACACCTAACTATTGTTTAATTTTAATTTACACACTTCAGTTTGTCTCATTATTTTTACCCTAATTTAGTAGTTTTCTAATGTTCCTTTACTCTAACCTGGAATGGGCGTCTTGTTTTTCCTACATATGATTTACTACATTCACAGGATATTTGGTAATTGCATTTTTCATTATTCAAGGGATTTTCTCGTTTTGTTCTAGTCACAAAACTACGTATCGTATTTTTCGATGAAAATACTATTTGAACATTATAGCGTCTTGCTATTCCTATTATGTTTTCGGAAACTCTTTGAACATATGAAATGTTATTAACCTCCAATGGATTATTATTCTGAAATTTGCTACATTTACTTTATTTTTATTTTAGAGAACATTGAGTTTATTAATTTCTTGAGATTATCATTTTCTTTTAAGTTCTTTTTAATGTTGTAAGCTCCTGTTTTTAAGTCTTCATTATAACTACAAATATCTACGCATCCTAAATACATAAAAAACCAAAATTTAGATACTGTTCCATGTTTATAGGTTTCCTATATACAATAGTAGTTTCAATGTTTTTGTCTATTTTTTTGACAAGAACATCCAACATAGTTAAACCTTTTTTTAAATTTCCATTGATTGTTGGGCGAATACCGTAAAGATCCTGTAGTAAATTTTGCAGTTTTTCATCATATTTCATATAATAAATAAAAACAGATCTCCTTTTCTGTAAATTCCATAAAGTGCCTAGCTCTCTTCTGTGGTAAACTAAGGTCTACAAAGTCTTGTTGAAAGGCATTCTTTATTCATTCATAAGATGGGAATTTTCTCACTTGAAGTGAAGTTTATACCTTACCTTCTTGTCTATTTTCATAAACTGGCCTTTGTTGTGCCTTGTACTGTATAGTCGGGATGGCCTGTGTGTACTGGTTATTCGAATAAGCTGGATCTGACGCTGGATGGCATGTGACTATTGAAAAAAGAGCTATGAATATGGCAGCTGCTGATGGTGTATGATCCTTCATGATTCTGTTGTTTAAAAAATTATATAAAATCAATTGAGTATATAAGGAATAATAGCTACAAATTAAGGAAAATAACTAAATTGGTACAATTAACTAAAGCAGTAGTAATTACAGGAATTAGAGAAAATAGAACCTTAAACAAAACTATAAATTAACAAAAGAATATAACGGTCAAAAAAGCACTACTTGCAAAACTTTTTTGCCTGACATCTGTTATTGACCGAGGTTTAGGCTCTCGTAATCGAAATTAACAGTTGTGCAATGTTCAGCAGCAAAAAATAATTGTTTGCTGCAGATAATCAACGAAAGTATGCACGATTGCAATTGTTAAATCTTTAAAGGTCATCAGCATTTGGTTGCGCTGCACTGCAAAAAAAAATACTCATAGGAAATAACTGATAATATGGAGCACTATAATAATACTACTTACAAAGTTGTGGCTAAAGTAAAAAATGGTAATTGTGGTTCGGCGAATGCAAAACTTCATACTCATATCTCAAGGCAACTACTAAAGTAAAAATTCAAAGGATAAATAAAATAGAAAGAAAACAAAATAAAACACCAAGATACGTAAAATTATTTACTGCGATATGCAGAATGTCACTATTTCAAGGTTTCACGACATCTCTACGACGCGTTTCACCCCTTGATCTTGAACAGGGAAAGTGGGTCTAGTCATATTTCGTTGGAAAGGTCTTTCAATTCTTTATTTAGTAATTGTTTAATTTCTTATTTCGAAAGACTAGTTCTTGAGTTATTGGATATAGAATTTATTAAACAAGCAATCTGAACTAACCGCATAATTTCACTTAGACCTGTGCAACTGCATTATTATCATTATAAGGAATACATAATTCGTAAAATCATCCCCTCTCCCATCCTTTTGCCTTCAAATTTGACCATAACTTAGTTGAAAATCCCAATTTTTTAAAACTAAATTAATCTTTTATCTACCTTCTGTTTTTTTTCGGATTCCACAAGAAAGTAATCGATAAATTTTTTGTCGTTTTATTTTAATCATTTTTTGAATGTTTGATGTTATTTGGAATTATTTTCTCTTTGAACAAGATTTTATTTAAATTATACGAAAATATTAGTTCAAGCAGATCATTTTATGCCTTACGTAGTCCTTATTCAGTTGCGCAGGTCTAAGTAAAATTAGGCAGGTTGTTCAGATTGCTCATTTATTAAATTCTAAAGCAAATAACTGAAAAACTAGTCGTTCAATGTGAAAAATAAAATTAGTTCTGAATTAATTATTGAAAGACTTTTCCAATGAGGTATCACTCGACCCACTATCACTATTCAAAATGAAGGGGTGAGACGCACCCCTGCTAGGGGCTGATAGAAAGAGATGTCGCAAAATCGTGAAAATGTGCCCCCTCGCAAACAAAATCGACATGTTTCGCCATTTTTTAAAATTTTTAGCAGTTCTCGACAAATCCGAGGAACGATTTTAAATGGGACACCCTGTAAATTTCATTGTTTGAAACTCGTAGACAATGATTGTGTAGAAATAAAATTTCGGACGTCCATCGTTTTTATTTATTATAAAACACGACGTTTGGTTAGTAAGTATCTCTAACCGTTATCAAGTGTAAAACTGGTTTACACTTGATAACGGTTGGAGATACTTACTAACCAAACGTCGTGTTTTAAAATAAATAAAGACAATGGAAGTCCGAAATTTTATTTCTGTAAATTTCACTTCCACTGGTACACACTTAAAGTTGATACGCACTGTTAAATGTTTTTCGCTGGCGTAACTAGGTGCGTATCCTCATCAAGTATCTAATATCTTGGATGTCACTCCCGTTATAAATATTTAATTGGTCTAAGAACTTAAATTAATATTGTGAAAACTTTTATCAGTATTAAACATACCGGGAAGGGAGGTCGAAAAGGGTACATTCATAAGTATTGCTTGAACATATCATTCTTTAGAAAATCAGTAATTGACGCATCTTAGGTTGACGAAGAAGAAAGGGTGCAGTGGAAGAAGAAAGGCATGAGAAAAGCATCTAGGAGTATGTAACAGAAACAAAGCACTCTTAACACATTACACAAGTTTAAAAAAAACATGAAGGCAACAAACAAGAAGTAAATAGACCAAACAGTGTGCAAAAACGCGCACTCCTAAAGGAACATATAAGATGTAACACGATTAAAATTCGTCAAAGGACCTAGCTAGCCCGAAATGCATCGAAGAAAATAAAATCTCACAAAATCTTGTAGAATAGGGCAAGGCATATGTTAGAATAAGGCAGATAGTTTAGATTCATGGGTTAGAGGGGTAGATGTAGAGAAAACACTTTGGTTCGGTTCGGTTAAATGTTTAAAAATGCAAGGGGACGAATCTTATGAAAAGGCAGATAGTGTTTGAGGTGCCATCACTAAAGGAAGCTTTACAAGGTAGACTACCAAGGTGACTTAAGCAGATGAATGAAAGTAGGAACAAAAGAGCATACTATCTGGGGTGTGCGGCCATGAATAAGGACGTCTTCCTAAAAATCATTGGGTCTTTTGCGGTGGCTTCTGCTTCTTGTACAGTCTTCTAGGCCTGACAGAAACCCTGTGGTTCTTGGTTGTCTACCCATATCCAATAACGCGATATGCGACATACTAGGCACTAGGCCGTAACTCGACTCGAACTAAATGTACTTTAGGATGGTATGGCATAGGTGAAATGTTTACCAAGCGCAGATATGGGAACAAAGAATTTATTTTTGAATTGTGCGCTTCGAAAAGGAAGAAACTACCACTTGAAGATAATCTAGGTGTCTGATATATTTAAAAAGATAGTTTTTTTCTAAAACCTAAATTGCTCGAGTTAAAGTTTTGTAAAATGCCTTCGGCGTTATACATATCGTATTGGGAGAAATACTACTTGGGAAATTCAAAAGAATGTGGATTAACTAAATGCAAAATGTCCTTCTATAGGTCAGACCTGTTTCAAAGTAGGCACTTACGATGACTTTTATTTTTTTCCAAATAAGGAACACAATGAACAGCGAGATTCTAAAGGATCGTGATGCTATAGAAATGGCAAGTAGTTTCGCCAAACTGGTCATTTTATTAGGTAATACAACAGTTGAATAAAAAATTATTACTTAGGAAATCTGATGTTTTTGTAATTATGTCTAGTTCAATGACAGACAAGTAATGAGGGAAATGGAATTTTTTAATAGAAAATTGACGCAAGTGGATGCAAATACCTTGTCATTAAATATAACTACCCGCATAGTTTAAAAGAAAAAAGTATAGACATGAGGATAGAGATCCTGAAAATGGCCAAGAATGTATTTCAACTCTATATTATGCAGATAACTAATAAAGATTGTACAGAATTAAAAAAAACAAACAAAGAAAGAAAAAATGTAATGATACTCATCATGTTGAAATACTAACTACCAAAGTAAATCTTGAGATGTAGGTGTTTCATAGTCATCCCAAAAACGAGCCAGAAAACTTGCTGGGACCAAATTTTGAGGTCAGGGAATCAATTTGGTCAATAGGTACACTAGGTATCACCCATCGAAACAAAAAAACGCTTCTGCTTCGTTCATTCTGAAAATCCGCTGCAAACCCTAAATTTCTCTTTGACTTAAGAAAACAACTCAAGTACAAGTGCTGCTCTTAGCCTTAGCCGTGCTAATATAGCTATGTAGTTGTGTCCGACATCAATCAAAAGAAATTTTATGAGCTAGAAAATTTTTAAAACCACTTTTAGAGTATCTCATATTGTTTATCCATAAATCTGTGTTTTAAATAACAAAACCTTAGATTTTTCCTTGAAGCTATTCTGGAGAGCTACGAATTCATACTAGGAAATTAAGTAACATACTTTTTTATAGGCAGTTTCAATATCTACAAGATCGGACTCTACAAGTTTTCTAAGAAAATTTAACTACGGTTTTTGTAAAAAACATATAATTACAGAAATCTCTTTATTTTTAAGACACTACCTCTAATTCGACAACCTGTAGGGATGTCATTTTTAGGACGATATAGACGGGCGGTACACCAAATGAAAGCTCTGACCTTGTACTCTTGAATACGCCTACTAGATATTATCAGCACTAATTTCTAAAGGGTGTTTTGCTAGAAATTAAAAAAAACACATTTTGAAATCTAATTTGGGGGTTGCAGCCCCCTTATGTGGGTTGGTAGATTGCTAAATTATGTACGGAACTGCTGAAAACTAGTGGATTTTAAAAACCAAAGTTAAACTAGCTCAAGTTTTAATTTATTTGAAAAAGCGCCACCCCCACCCTCTTTTAGGGTATGTAAAGATGTTCCACACTACATGCTAGATCTCCACAATGGAAATTCGTATTCTACAATTTTTTTCTGAACATTCTCGTGTATCACATTATATACAAGTAGGCAAGCTGTAGCTACAAACGGCCTATTTAAAACTTGACTATAAGTGTCCAAATTCATAAACTACGTAACGCAAAAACTCAAAATTTTTGACCCCCCCCCCCCTTCCTTAATGAAAAAGTACTTTAAAGAACCTTAAGTGTAACGCAAGTCTAAACCCTGACTCTGTATTTCTGCCTATATGTTTGTATGTATGTATGTCTGTAATGACCAACGCGCATAACTTGGGTTTGGGCTCTAGATAGCCCAATTTGAAAATGAATAAAATCAACTGGACATACGCCGCAAAAAAAGGGTGGGGATAGATTTCAAAAATTAGAGTTCTGGTAAAAATATTACTTGTGTTTAAGATGAAATTCAGTACCTGGATTGGGTTTTGCCTCTTAATGGTCCCACTTAAAAATAAATAAAATCTATATATTATAGTTTTTCTAAAAATATGAATGTGTGGTACTATATTATAAGTAACTGTGCATGCATGAAAAAAAATATATTACAGTTTTGTGTTTAGTGGTGTTACCCTGGGGGAGGGGGAGAATCGGACGGGTCGCCGGGTGTCGTACAAGGTTTTTTTCTAACCAAAATGGGTAAAACTTACATTATACATTAATCATGTGAGCTTAGGTGCTCATAGATTGGCAAAGTATTTTTTGTTATTTAGCCGATAAATAAACTAACTATTTTATTATCCAAAATATTGTATTAATTTTTAACTGAAAATTAACTGCTAATATATAAGTTTTACGTACCTTATTTAATATAAAAATATTAATCCTACAACCTAACAAATATCACAAAAACTAATACGTATTGGAAGCAAGTAATTGGCCGTTAAGGCTTATATAAGTTTCGTGAACTCCTACCTTAATATTTTTTAGAATCTACCACTTTCGTTAGATACTGGCGGTTCTGTGCTTATAGTGGTAGTACCTTATGCAGTTTTCTCAGGTTAAAATAGACAAAACATAATTATTATTTTCTTAGCCAAAACAGGTTATAAATATACGAAAAACAAATTTAAGGGACTTTTCTTGTCAAGCTTCTTTTTTGCTTAAAAATTACAAGTAATTGGTAATAAAATAAATACGGTCTACCTTTACCTCCTCAAAATAGAATCCACTTTGTAGATATAGGGTAAAGTCGCCAAAATGGTACCGTTGCCTTAATCGTACCACTGCGGATTTGCAAATAAGCCGCCAAATTATAGTTCATCTATCAGCCGTTGTTGTTGTGTCTTTTAAATGACAGTCAATGGTAGAGTTGTTTTGGACGTGTTGCGTTTCGCCTAGTAGCAAATAGAAGTTAAAATATTTTGGGTATTTTGATGTAACTTTTTTTAAGTTTGTGTAAAGCTATACTTCATCGGTAACCAGTATTTTTAAAGATTTTATTCTTTAGCAGTAAAGCCTCGGAAGAAAATTAATGTTTAAAGTTTATTTATTTATTTTTATTAACAGTGGCCTAAATGATACCACATTGGGGTTTCCTAAATCGTACTGGTACGATTTGGGCAACTCATGTCGTTTCAATATCTGATAACTGCAGCCTCTAGATGTTGGAGTTTTTAAGTCCGTGGAGGCAAACTATATGCATGTCATGGCAACTTGACTTCGAACAAGTGCTAGTCAAAAAGTAACACAGTTTGAAATAGGTGCTTTATTAACAGATTTTTAAATAAATTATGCAACAATAATTAATGTAGTAAATGTATTCAAAGCTTTGGGAATATGGCCAGCAAACCGAAATGTCTTTTCCGAAGCAGATTTTGTGGCTAGTTAAAACTTACTGGTACAAGACTCTGTTGAATCCCAGAAGGAGAATACTCCCCTCGAAATAATCAAAATAGTCTTACACATGAGGATGATTTAACTTGACAATAAATATTAGATCTCAAAAAAAAGGATAAGGCTGTTTCAGTTGAGCAATTAGGTCCACTACCAAAAGTCATAAAAAAATTGGATGAAAGGGCAAAAAAAGGTGCGCAAAAAGTTGCAATATGAACCGGAAGGCCTTTTAGGGTAAGCTTGAGGAAATATATGCTTTAAAGTTAAAATCAGAAGAATTAAAAAAGACAAAGAGGGCTGCCAAAGAAAAAAATCATTCAACATCAACCAGGAAAGTCAAAAGAAAAAAGTAAAATAACTCACTCATCTCACAAGAATAAAATAATAATTGAAAGCCATGCTGATGACTGATATTGCACAATTTGCAATCAATTTTTGTCGAAGATATAATAAAGTGCATCAAATGTGGAAACTGGGCACATAAAACGTATTCTGGCCTGTCAGTTAAGGGTGATGAGTGAGGATTTGTGCGACTACTGCTAAACTTAAAAATATTCATAATTTAAAATGTTGCTTTTTTGTAAAGAAAATTACTGGTGTGTCGAAAATGTGTGTTTTGACGGAAGATAGGTACTACGATTCTCCTTAAAATTAGACTAACATCTTGCAGCTATCATTTTAGATTTTTAGAGAAAAACCAGACAGAAATCAAAAAAATAAGATTTTTTAGGAGCAATAAATACGAACATAACTAAAACATGTTAGGTTAGATACGGTAACAGATCACCAAGGAAACATCAGTCGATCTCGCGTAGACGATAATCGTTTCTGAGTAGATATAAGTGACAGAGAGCTAGAGTGGTCATTAAACAAGCCACAGCTGTTTGTAAATCTGGAGGGTGCGCCGAGCTTTGTGCCCTCAGTTCTTGTACATCTAGAAAGCTAAGAACACCTAGAGCATTTCATCTTATCCTGACAATCACACAGCAGATGTATTATGCTTTTGAATTCTTCTTTGTCACTGCTACTACAGCAGTTGTTTTTTGCTGGTATGTCAAGACGGGCATGCGATCCGAAGAGACAGTGATCTGCAGATAATAAATGTTACTTTTCTCAGAGTTTTCCGCCTGTACCTATATAAGGTGTCAGTCCTCTCCACATCCATTTTGAACACAGCTGCCCTGGGATGCTGCAAGGTTCCATCCCACCCATCTACTCTGTGCTAGCTTTGCTTGTATTTTAACCAGTCTCACTGAGGTGGCAACCATGTCATCAATATATCGTTGACTACAACTGCTGTGGCTAGTCTTTTGGCTACCTCATTGCCTTTTACTGACATCTGGAATCCAACAAAGAATCACCCTATGTCGGTTGCCCAACTTATGTTAGCTTTCCTGACAGTTTCAAACAAGGTTGGAGTTAATGCTGTCGGAGTTTAGCACTTTGATCATAGCCTAACTGTCACATTGCGGGATCAAGTTGCAGATTAAGGAGATTGATTGCTTTCAGCACAGGAAATATCTACGCCTGGAAGATGCTGCAAGTCCTAGCTTTGTGGAGATCACCCTAGATTATATGAACCTTTGTCCATTTTTGAGCCCTTCTACTTAAAAATATTGCAGAGAATTTCTTATTAAACCTGTAAGTAGCTTACGTAGTCAATTTGTCGTTGTAGATTGCTGTTAGAAAATCTACTTAGAATATTGCTATGACCAATTTTTTTTGCATTTCTACCCATAGCTTCTCTTAGCCTTATTAAACTCTATGCCGCTCATCCTTTGCAGAATATGTCCAAAGTGGGTCACTTAGAAAAAGAAAATACTTAACACCGCAGGAAAAATAACAAAAGGGAACTCCTAGCTTGAGCTGGAGAAAAAAAATATATAATATTATTAGACCAAGAAGGCCAAACCAAACCTCCATTGCTCTGGTATCAAAAAACGACGAAAAACGTTTTGAGTCATGTTAAAAATTCTAGTATCTATTTTGTTTGGTCTAAAATGGGGAAAGGTAAGGGTCAGTGTATTACTGTTGCCTGCATCAACCACCGCGTGCTTAAGATTACCAACTAATACACACGTAACCGTTATTTATTTATTTTTTTAATTTTGCATTAAATTCATTAAGATTTTAATTAAAGCATACTTTAACACGACGCGATGGCTTAAATATGCATACCTGATCTAGATTCCAATGGGTATGAACTTTAGATTTTTATCCAATTTTCAATTTTTAACAGACAAATTCAGGTATCTTTTGTAAGTAAAAAATTAGTAACAGCATGCAAGCTGTTGGAACTGCATTAGAATCTATAGAAGCCAACAGGAAAGTAAAATTAGGATTAGGATTGATCCGATTTATTGGGAAATGAGGTGAGCTTTTAGGATTAAATTTTGGTTTTTTACGGGTTTTAGCAAAACTAGATCTCCTAGGAAAAAAAAGACACACAAAAGTTGGAGGTAACAAAAAATTTTGCAAATTTGGTTAAAATATTTTTTTGCATAATCTAAAATTTTCCGAGAGAATTTATATTTATCTAAAATTGTGAAAATCCTTACCACTCCTAAAAAGTCACCCTGATTACAAAGGATCCCGCCCGGAGCTTATGGGCGGTGGCTTTTGCTTGGATTTCTTCAAAATTTCAGTATGTTGTAGATCTTGATATCCTGATGAAAAGTTATCATTGCTCCATTGTCGTCCGACCTATGGTTTCTAAGATACATGGGTTTAAAGTTTCAGTTTTAAGCTTTTGTGCATTTTTCAGAAAAAAATTTTTCAAGTCATTTACACCTACTCTGAAAAATGATATTATTGTTTGTTATTTATCAAACGTTAGGCACAAGTATAGCTCTTTTCCAAACTAGATATCGAGAAAAGCCAAATGATGTTGGAAAACAGATGCTGCCGATTAGATATATTTTTTTTTGTGTAGAGCTCACCTTTACCTTCTTTAGCTTTTTTCATTAATGATCAGATTGATAAACTTTTTATTTTACTTTTAATGTCGCAAAAAATTCAATGTCAAAAATGTCAAAAGAAGTTAGGATTTCAAAAATTCATCTTAGTAAATTGCACGCCACTGAATGAATAAATGAATAAAAAAGTACTGTACGGAATAAAAAAACATTCCATTAACCTTATAAGTAATTATATATTTGTTTAAATATTATCGTTAAAAGAAGCGAAAGTATTTTGCATTTCTTAGAGAAAAAAACATTAAAATCCTAAGAAGCTTAGCGTTTTACAGCGTTTTGTGAAAAACTTGATTTGTTTTCGCAGCGTTTTAGAGGCATAAGTGTCACTTTTTATATTCGGGATAAAGTGACGGATCAGACCAAACCCTTTACATTTTTCACAATTTCAGATTTTTTCTTGTTAAAAAACATACACTTACTTTTCTCTGGCTGCAAAAAAATAAACGAAAATCTTTGGAATTTATAAGAAATCAAAAGGCGTAAATAAACTGATAAAAGTATTTCACAAAAATCAGTTTTTTTCGGAACAAATATACAAAAAGTCTTTAGCTCAAAGCAAAAACGAAATCCAGGCAATCTTTAAAGAAAAGAAAAGTTTCTATTCGAAAAGTGTTAATGAAAAAAATATATATAAAAAAGGCTTTATAAACTCAGAGCTAAATATGTAACAAAGAAGGTTTCCCGATATAGGTACCACAATTTTTTTTTAGGATAAACGAATATTAAAATGTAAAAAGGTTTAACAAAATATTTTTTTAGTTTTTGTTAAAAACATGTCCTATTTTTGCAGTTTCTTCATAATTATTGAAATCTAAAGTATTGCTCAAAACATCCTAGATCTATATTTTTATCGTTTTTTTCTTATTCAGGTAGCATTGCAATCCCTGGTGGGTTTTAGCCTGATTAACGGGAGTCCAAATGACCACTGTGGTACGATTCTTCACCACCTACTTATTCTCATATTCTTGATTTCATCTTCACCATCGTCTACCCACTTTTTTCGTGGCCTCCCTCTTATTCTTATTCCTGCATATCTACAGTTCATTATTTTCCTTGGTGTTCTTGTCTGATCTATTTTCTTTTCATGGCCCAACCAAAAAAACATTTTTAAAAATAATAAATCTTCTACTACTACTACTACTATGTCGGTTTAGAACGTTTTTCCATGTTGTCCGACGCCTATTCTCCACCTTCCTTGATCCTGACAATCATCTTCTGTCAGGCATTTTGAGTCATTGATCTTTGGATTAACTGTTGCCTTTCCAGTTTAGGATGCCCCATTTTTGTGGTTGCCATTCTAGGACCTGCTTTGGTAATCTTTTGTCGTTTATCTGTTGTACATGGCGGTACCATATCAGTTTTATTTTAGCGATGTTATGCTTTATGCTTTCCTCGATTTCCATTCTCTCTTTGATGGTCTCATTTCTTATATGATCTGTTCTAGATATCCTCATTGCTCTTCTTGTTGCATCAATTTAGACACTTTACATTTTTGTTTTGTATGTTTCTGTTACGCGACAATTCCCTATTCCATACAACAGCGTACTCTTCAGCACTGTTTCATGTATGTTAAATTTTACACGTTTTTAAACTCTTTGCTATATAACATACTGCTATGACATCCAATAACTTTTTTGCTTTTACTATTCTTTTTTCCAGGTCTTTACAGTCTGCCCCTTTCTTGTCAAATGTGACACCCGCGTATACCTACTCATTGCATGAAGATATTGTTTGTCCATCGTCTTGTTCTAACTCACTTGACTTGTTTTCAATACATAAGTACCGTGTCTTTTCCATGTTCACTGTTAACTCAAAGTTTTGATATTCTTCCATTAACTTTCTCATCATATTCTCCATGTCTTCTTTATCATTAGCTACAATTACTTGGTTGTCAACAAACTGTAGTCTGTATACGGTAAATCGGTCGTTAAGTTGGATTTTGGCAGTTTTTTAGAGCTACTGCGATTTATATTTTAAAAAGAGTTGGAGGGATACCACATCCCTGTCTTAAGCTTTTCGTTTTTATTTGGTGCTAATATAATAATCTAATCTATTCTCTAATAATGAACTATCTAGTGCACAAGCAATAAAATTATAATTTCAAGACTTACTTAGTAGGTACCTACTTCCTAGAACATATTTTGGTCTAGTTAACAATTGCTAGAAATCTTGATCTTATGTTTTAACATACAAGACTGGCGGTTAAATAATAATTATTATTTAAGCTTAATTTTACGACGCTATTATTTAATGTGTAAATGTTTTCATTAACTTTTTACAGGGTGTTCTAAGTTTGGCAATTTTTGAAAAATTTTGTGCAATTAAAAAGCGTTGTTTAGTAATTCAAATAAACCGGATTTTTGTGTAATTATGTGTTTAAAAGAGAACTGTATTTCACTTCCAATAATGTTACATTATCTTATATGCCTGGTCGATTTAATTTGCCTACAACTAAAAACTTTGCTGAGTTTAAGGACACTTGAAACAATTTTGGACTCACATTTACTACTACTACTATGTCGGTTTAGAATGTTTTTCTTTGTTATCCGACACCTATTCTTCACCTACTTCGATCATGATAATCATCTTCTGTCAGGTTTTTTTTTACTTATTGATCTTTGGATTGACTGTTGCCATTCCAGCTTCGGACGCCTTAGTTTTCTGCTCCCAATTGGTTGCCATTCTAGAATCTGCTATGGTAATCTCCTGTCGTTCATCCACTGTACAGGGCTGTACCATATCAGTTGTCTTTAAGTCATCTCATCCGTTATGTTTCTCTCGATTCCGATTCCTTCTTTTATGGTGCCATTATGTTATATGATCTGTTTTAGATATTCTCATTGATCTTCTTATTGCATCTATTTCAACACTTTATTTTTATTTTGTATTTCTCTGTTACATGACAAGTCTCTATTCACCTTTGTATAATAAATGTTAAATTTTACATTCTTTTTTTATCTCTCTGCTCCGTAAAAGACCCAATAACCTTTTTTGCTTTTACTATTCTTTTTTCCCGTTCTTTAAAGTCTGTTCCTGTCTTATCAAATATGACACCCAAGTATACATATTCATTCTCACTCACTTGATTCGTTTCCAATACATAATAACTGTGTGTTGTCCATGTTCACTGTTGTGGTGTGCCTTCACATGTATTTATAAACCGATATTATCTTAAATTTGGACCTTCCTTATGCGCTAGTTTTGATTTTTGACTTAAACTAAACAAAATATCACATTTTTAAGTGCATGTTCGAGAAAGATAATGCACAATCACATCAAAAATATTCGTTTTTATTTATAGTTTTTTTAGATGTCAAGACAGAAAAAAAACTTTTTCCTTTGAACGGCGGCGATTTTGTTAAAAAAAAAACTTGAGTGATTTTAAAATTTTTATTGATTGCACCACTTTCAAGAGGTGATTATTCCTTTCAGAATTTAAGTAAATAAAAAAGGTAATGTCATACCTTGTTGTAAAACTATATTTATTTTCGGCAATTAGGCAGTAAAATTCGATAGTACAAAGTTTAAAAATTAATTGCCCGAAATCAAAAAAGTTAAGGGGTTGTTTGTAAGAAAATCGAAATGCCATTTTAACAAGGCCTTCAATCTTGCCCAAAAGGGTCTTCTTGCAATTTTTTTTTACATACCTAACAATTCTAGGCGACCGATTTAGAACAAAAATATAAAAAAGTACGTTTTAAAAGTTTTATTTGCCTATCTCTAAAATTTAAAACATTTTTTTATAATAAACCTAATGCGTCGTCTTACCCTCGCCACAAGGAAAGATACTGTCCTTTTTTTTATAAAGTTGCAAAATTTTGATGTTATGAGACACACAAAAGTTAATAAGTAGTCAAACATTAGATAAAAGTTTGAAGAATTGTGCTGTTATGTCTAAAAGGCTATTTTTCGACGTAAAAACTGGCAAAAACTAGGCGATTGATCCTACTATCGATGGAAAAGTTCCAGTATAAAAACAAAAAAATTAAAATTTTAAATATTTATGATAAAATAAAAAATATATTGTAAATCTCCCATTTTCACACAGCGTCCTACTACTACTATGTCGGTTTAGAACGTTTTTCTACGTTGTCCGACGCCTATTCACCTCCTTCGATCCTGACTATCATCTTCCGTTAGATTTTTTTGACTCATTGATCTTTGGATTGACTGTTGCCATTCCAGTTTAGGATGCCCTCTTTTTCTGCGCCCTATTGGTTGCCATTCTAGGACCTTCTTTGGTAATCTTTCACCGTTCATCCATTGTGCATGGCCGTACCATATCAGTTGTCTTTTATTGATGTCATCCGTTATGCTTCCCTTGATTCCCATTATTTCTTTTATAATCTCATTTCTTATATGATCTGTTCTAGATATTCTCATTGATCTTCTTATTGCATCCATTTCGACACTTTCTATTACGCAACAAGTCTTTATTCCATACAGCAGCGTGGTTTTCACCATTGTTTCATATATGTTAAATTTTACATTCTTTTTTATCTCTCTGCTCCATAAAATACTGTTAAGACAACCAATTACCTTTTTTGCTTTTACTATTTTTTTTTCTAGTTCTTTACACTCTGTTCCTGTCTTATCAAATGTGACACCCAATTATACATACTCATTGCATGGAGATATTGTTTGTCCATTGTCTAGTTTTAACTCACTTGATTCGTTTCCAATACATAAGTACTGTGTCTTGTCCACGTTCACTGTTAACCCCCACTTTTGGTATTCTTCCGTTAACTTTCTCATCATATACTCCATATCTTCTTTATCATTAGCTACAATTACTTGGTCATCAGCAAACTGTAGTGTGTATATGGTAAATTGGTCGTTAAGTTGAAATCCCATTTCCTTTACGTTTCCAGTTTTTTAAAGCTACTGCGATATATATTTTAAAAAGTACACAGTTTCCCCTATTAATAAAAAAGAAGTATAAAATTGCAAATTCGGGATTTTTCTTATATCTTTTGCCAAAGTTCAAACAAGGCTTCACCTCGTGTACAAATTTAACAAAAGAAATTGTGAGGTAAGTTGCTTCGTCGTGCGTAAAAAAATCGCCACTGCCAATGAAAGCATGAAAAACATTCGTTACGTGTAACATGGTCAAATCGGTTTAGTTATAACCAAACACATAATAGCAGGGCGGTATCAAGAGATCCTTGGATGCCGGGCAAACCCTCAACATAGAACTCCGTTTAAAAAAATTTCATTAAAATTTTTGGCAAACCTATAATATTTGGGTTTTCTGTTATTAGTAGAGTTATTTATTTATTTATCTATTTGCTTTGTCTACAAAGTTTTACAATACTTTATGAGATAATAAATTATGTTTTGATTGATTGTTTTAAACTAATTTGTAGGGGTTCAGATTATTGGGTAAGATGTTAAAAAAGTTGGCGATCAACCGTCTTCCCGATTTTTAACCATTTGTCCTCCTTTCCTATTTTTATTTTGATAAATACATTTTAATATTAATAGGTATTGGGGCGCACACAAGAGAAAATAAGACATTGACGGCTAAAGTGTGCAGTTTAAAAATTATAAGAACCTTTCAGATTCTAATAAGAAATAGAGTTTTTTTAAAGTTTTTCCGTTACTAGAAGATGTCTAAATTAAATATTCGGGAGGCAAGTTAGGTAATTTGTGAATTTAAAAACTATTAACCTACCTATATTACCTCTGCCAAATTTCGTAAATTTTTATTGTGTTATTCCTAACAAATTTCGCGACCCTGTATCGTCGCGCCCTGGGGTATCGCCCTAGTAGCCCTGTGTTAGAGTCGTCTCTGATAATAGCTATGAAACGTTATTATTTAATTATAATTTAATATCAATTAATGGTCGTTTGAAATTCGTTTATTAGATATTTATTATAACATTAACAATTACTATTGTGTTGATCGATATTGAACGTTCAGATTAAAATTAATAATACCTCCAATTTCTACCAAGTTGGACATGAACATAGAAAATTCAATAAATGTATTAATATAGATTAGAAAAGAGTTAAAAATATAGGTAAAACCTATTTGTTTATCAACGAGAGAAACGACAGGGAACCAAGGAAACTAAGTCTATGGCGGGATGAAATCATGCATCGGGCTGTAAGGAAGAAAGACATTTCGTTACAGTTTAACCAGACCTTGCTATTACCGTCTCCACGACGACGGTTCACAATCGAAAACAATGAGTATAAAAGGTAACTTCAAAAGGCTAAAGTCAACCACAGACACCGGTATTTCTAAAAACGGCAGCTCCATCCTCAGCGTGGATTGTGATATTGAGCGGTTAGATTTAAATTAATAATACCTCCAATTTCTACCAAGTTAAACATGGACATAGAAAATTCAATAAATGTATTAATATAGATTAGAAAAGAAAATAAAAATATAGTTGAAACCTATTTATTTATTCAACAAGAGAAACCAGAGGGAACCAACGAAACTAAGTCTATGGCAGGATGAAATCATCCACCGGTCTTTAAGGAAGAAAGACATTTCGTTACAGTTTAACCAGACCTTGCTATTACCGTCTCCACGATGACGGTTCACAATCGAGAAAAAATAGAAAATTCAATAAATGTATTAATATAGATTAGAGAAGAGAATAAGAATATATGTAAAACCTATTTATTTATTCAATGAGAGAAACGACAGGGAACGAAGGAAGCTAAGTCTATGGCGGGTTGAAATCATCCACATGTCTCTGTAAGGAAGAAAGACATATGAACCAAGGAAACTAAGTCTATGGCGGGATGAAATCATGCACCGGCCTGTAAGGAAGAAAGACATTTCGTCACAGTTTAATCAGACCTTGCTGTTACCGTCCCCACGGCGACGGTTCACAATCGAAAACAAAGTATAAAAGGTAACTTCAAAGGGGTAAAGTCAACCACAGACACCGGTATTTCTAAAAAAAGCAGTTCCATCCTCACCGTGGATTGTGATAATTATTATACGGTTAGTTTTAAATAAATAATACCTCCAATTTCTACCAAGTTGAACATGGACATAGAAAATTCAATAAATAATATAGATTAGAGAAGAGAGTAAAAATATAGGGAAAATCTATTTCTTTATTCAACGAGAGAAACGACAGGGAACCAAGGAAACTAAGTCTTTGGCGGGATGAAATCATCCACCAGTCTGTAGGGAATAAAGACATCTCGTCACAGTATGACCAGACCTTGCTATTACCGTCTCCACGATGATGGTTCACAATCGAAAACAATGAGTTAACAAAGTATAAAAGGCAACTTCAAAGGAGTAAAGTCAACCACAGACACCGGTGTTTCGAAAAAAGGCAGTTCTATGCTCAGCGTGGCTTGCCTGACTACAGTAAATCAAACTGACTACAAAATACAAGGTAAATCAATGAATGAAAAAATAGGTAAAACTTATTTATTTATTCAACGAGTAAAACGACGGCGAACCAAGAAAAAACGCAATGGACTTTCCTTGTTTCGCTGAGTCTCTTTTAAAGGTTTTTAAAAGGTACGTTACATTTTAAGGGTGTTTTATGAGTAATGCAGTTTGGGGTATTGGTTAAAAATGATGGAGGTGGAATTTTCAGTTTCAGAGTACATAAGTGAACCTAAAAGTGATTATTTGATCCCTTTTAATATATTGTTATGATTCCAGTTTAAATCTATATAATAAGCACTGAAAATTGCTTCGGATGTAGTTACACTTTTTTGTTTACCTTGTTTCAGCTGATGATGGGCCTCTTTAGACCCAAAACATGTCCTAAATATAACCCGAAACACAAAAGACTTTACTGAAGAAGACATTGAGTTTTTTCTTTATAATTTGCAAACTCCACTATCTCAAACAACAGCATGCTTTTCACCATTGTTTCATAATAAATTTTACATTCTTTTTTATCTCTCTGCTCCATAAAATACTGTTCAGACATCCAATAACCTTTTTTGCTTTTACCATTCTTTTTTCCATTTCCCTACAGTCTGTTCCTGTCTTATCAAATATGACACACAAGTATACAGACTCATTGTATGGAGATATTGTTTGACCATTGTCTAGTTCTGACTCACTGGATTCGTTTTCAATACATAATTACTGTGTCTTGTCCACGTTCATTGTTAATCCCAACTTTTGGTATTCTTCCGTTAACTTTCTCATCAGATACTCATGTCTTCTTTATCATTAGCTTCAATTACTTGGGTATCAGCAAACTGTAGTGTGTATATGGTAAATTGGTCGTTAAGTTGTATTCCCATGCCGTGTACTTTACGTTTCCAGTTTTTTAGAGCTATTGCGATATATATTTTAAAAAGAGTTTGAGAGATACAACATTCCTGTCTTAAGCCTTTCGTTACCAGAAATTCTTTTGAAATTTGATTCCTAATTTTAATTTTAGATTTTGACCCTTTGTATAGTTCTTTTATCGCTTTTATGTATGTGTGATTGATATAAGTTTGCTCTAACACTGTCCAGAATTCTTCTACTGGAACGGTAACATATGCTTTTTGTAGGTCCACAAAGGCAACATGAGTCTCTATATATCTGGCACTCCTTTTCCCAATTACTTGTTTAAGACAAAAAACATTATCATTACAAGATCTGCCTCCACGAAATCCACTTTGCTCTTCTTCTTCTTGTTCATGAAAAGCATTCTCTATTAGATCTCTAAGAATCCTACCGTACAATCTACTTAGAGTACTGGTTACTGAAATTCCTCTGTAATTGTTGCAATCCAGCTTGTTTCCTTTTTTATGTATTAAGGATATATATTAAAATAAATTAGCCTTGTTAATTTTAGGCAACAATCTCCAAAAAAACACTGTATTTAAAACAAAAAGTCCGAGATCAAATACAATCCATCTTTTTTTTTGTGTTTTTTGCAATTAGCTAATTGAAAATATTTTTTTACTTAATTACAGGCTGCTCGTTTATTTTATGTTTACTGCCTTTTTTATTTTTACGTTTATTACACCCCAAGTTTTATCTGTAATCTGTAATCTTTCAGATTACGGCGTAAAAAAACTTTTTTATCTTATTTTTTCTCTAAATGATGGATAATAATTTTTTAAGTAATTGAAGTCATGCACATTAGGATAATGAAATTACTGAATTTTTTTAATGACCTCTATTACTTTATGAATAAATTCTGTGTAAAAAACAAGGAAACCAAATACTTCAATCTGGTTTGGTAGGACCAAAACAACATTAAAAAAACTTACATTACTCTTACCGGATAAATTAAGATCTTAACAGCAGTATTTAAAAAAGAGTCAAAAGTCCTAAGCTCTACAATTCTAGATCTAAGAGTCTGAATTTTAATTGAAGGTTTAACTCATTATTCCCCTTGGTCGCAATCTACCTATCTGTCTATTTAGCCTTCTTCATTATTAATATCTTCAACTCTTTGTGTTTCTTTAAATCGTCCTCATCGTGTCTTGATTTCAGCTGTTTGGTTTTCTGTTTTTAGTTTAATAAGTTGTCCCATATTACTCTACTTATTCTATTTTTTCTTGAATTTAGTTAAAGTATAGTTTATACTCAAGCCTATATTTTTAGCTGCTGTATTCAGTTCTTCCAGCATCTTTATCAGTTCTTCTTTCTTATCTGTTATTAAGATGATATTATCAGCATATCTTAGGTGGTTCAAGTATTATATGCTTACTTTAAAGCCTATTAATTCCCAATCTAAGTTTTGTTTCTGTTGGATTTTTGAGGTTACTCTACGGGGCCATGACGAGTCTGAAACTGGTGCTAATCCAAGCACTTTACGCATGTAAAAGAAGGGCGAATAGACCTTATCTATAAACAAATAAACTAAAAACTACACCAAGGAGCTGCTTGTTTGTAAAATGCTAAAATAAAATTGTTTAGGTAAGTTTTTTATCTCCTTTTCCATGCAATATAAATTTCTGCCCCCCCCCCCCCAATTTATAACGTCACCAGCCGTCACTGGCTGAGACGCTGTTTAAATAAAAACACACTAAATTTGTTCTGTGTAAAATGGACAATTTCCTAAAACTGTCAGTAACAATTGACAATACACAAGGCGCTATCAATTCGTTTAAATTATTAACAGTGGTATTTTGAATTTTAGTCAAAATAAATCAGATGTTTAATTGTTAAGCGCTGTTGTCAAAAGCACATTATACAAGAGTGGTTCGGTTTTATTCACCCCCACGGATTCTCCACACTCGCCTACATTTATTGGTAAAATGATAAACTGCAAAAAGTTTAGTGAAGACAATGGAGGACCTAAGAAAAAGGGCAAACACTCTTTTGTGAAAGGGTTCTCTAAACCTATTAAACAAAAATTTTTACAAAAAAGCCCTTGTTTTTGGCGGAGATGTTTGGATTTGTTTGGATATGTTGAAACAAATATCATATATTTAACTTTGTATTCTATTTAAAAAAAATTCCAGAACGAAATATGAGATAAATTTAAATATGTAAATCTTTGTCATCTTCGAGGCCTTCACAGGCCTCCTCTTTGAACTCATTGGTTTCATGTGGATATGTCTTGTTTTGGTTGAACTCGGTGGATTTGAATGGCAAATACTGTAGAATATGTCTCGCTTTGCGAGAATTTTATTAAGGCCAACCCTAAAAACCATGCGAAAGAATAAAAATCTGCAAAAAAATCGATTTTGGTAAAATTGTGACATGTCTGGTTTTGCATGAACCCTCCTCAATGGTGTGATTACAAGTAAAAAAATATTAATTGGTTTCTTTGGAAATGGACATGTAAATGTTATTTTTGCAAAAAGATCAGACTGCGTCAACTTTTAAAGAAATCGTTCATTGACACATGCACTGTTGTCTGGACCCAATCCCGGGCACAGGTTCTACGAACGGTCAAATTCTGTAGTAATGTGTCACTCTCTTTTTCTATTTTTCGCAATTAGAAGGCGACATACCATATCGATATGGAATTCTACAGTGCACAGAATTATTCTATTAATCAATCACATTTTGCTTGGGCAGAACAAGCTATGGGTGTTATTTTCGGTTTATATTTATATTACAAAGATTTTTAACAACTTGACGTTACTTATACAAACCAGAGTAACACGATTTGTTTCATATAGAAAGGCCATCACGCCTCCTGCGCCCTCTAACTACCCTCCGGCTAACTAAATTACAATTAAGCCCAAAGTTATTATGGAGTATGACAAACCAATGGCTAGCCACTGAGCTTATTCTCCTAGGTCTTTTCATCTCCTTCTTTATTTAGCACTTGTTTAAGAGTTTTGGTTTATTCGATTACGTTTGTTACGTATATAAATCCTAATTCTTTACTTTTACTCGTCTTCCTCTAATTTTATCAAAGTTTAGCGTTCAGTTCAGTGTTTTTAGTGTTTCTGCTCTTATACTCATGGATATGACCAAGCTATCTTGTTTCTTCAAATCAAATGTAGGGGGTCTTTCCCTACTTCTTTTATTTTCCCAAAGTCACGTCTCTTGATTTCAGCTGTTTGGTTTTCTTTTTCTAGTTTAATAATTTGTCCCAGATATATTATATTCCTCTACTTGCTCTATTTCTTCTTCGTTTATTCTAATCGTGATATCTTCATCTGTGTTTGTTATGATTTTAGTATTCGTTTAGTTCATACTCAAGCCTATATTTTTGGCTGCTGTATCCAGTTCCCCTTCATTCTTATTAGTTCTTTTTTTTTATCTGTTATTGTTTACATAGGATAACTTGCAGTTTATTTATTTTGACGGTAACTTTAAACTCTTTGTCCATTTAGGAATATTTTTGTTAATTTTTGCTCTCCTCGAGGCAGGGTGCCACGTAGGTGCCAGAAGTCTTGGGCATGCCAAAAACGTGATATCCAAACAGTGGCGTACCAGTATTTCCCAAATTTCGGCACGAATGCCACCAGTCGATATTAAAAAAAATGGTATGGTGTAATTTTTCAGAAAATATTTAATTTTCATTCTATTGCCTGTGTGCTTGATCTGAAATTAAGTTCTTCGGTACAGAATTAGACGCAAATTTTGACCACGAGGTTTTCTGAATCCCAGCGTCCCTGCCTGAAGGTTCTTGAAAGTAGACTTTAACGGTTGTAGAGAATACTTCTTTAAAATAAACATGAATTCTTTTTTTTTTGCTTTAATTTATTTAAGTTTTCCTCTTTTTCAGAGTTATAATCCTTGTATCATTCTCCAATAACTAGTGTCGTATCAGTCTTATTTTGTAGATCCGAAATTAGAATATGAACTGTAGTATTTTGAAGCACTGTAATTTTTGTTGGTTTAGAAGGCTTGGGACTTTATTTCTGGTTGAAGAAATAAAATCCTGTAGGCATATGGGAAAATAGCACTGGTAGTTTGTACCATACCAGTAGCTGTCCCTAACCCAGTAGTTGTCACTGCCAAGTTGATACTACAGCAGTAGTTGTAGCTGCCTCATTAATCGTCACTTTTCCAGTAGTTGATACTACCCCAGTAGTTGTCTCTATCCCAGCAGCTGTCAGAGCCGCCTAATTTTTTTAAGATATAATTATTTTTTATTAGTATCCTGTAATCTTAAAATTGGCTTGACTCTTACTGAATTTACAATTAAACTTATTGAATTCAAAAAAGTTATTGATGAAAAAACAGAAAATAATTAAAAAATAAAGATGAAATTTGAAAAGGGGATGTAACAGTTTGACAGAGTGACAATATACATACATATTTTAAAATTAAAAAAATATTGAAAAAAAGTTTGCTTTAAAATAAAGAATTGTCTAATTTATGTAATGCAAATACTATTTGTTTGAAAAAATTAACCGGGCTAATTTATCTTATTCAAAAAATATAAAAAAATTGGCCAAAACACAACAAATATTTCAAAACATTTTTGGAGTTTCGGTAGCCGAGTTGTGTCTTTGTTTAAAACTTGTAGACAGTAACTGATTAAAAACAAAATTATGAACTTTCATTATCTTTATGAATTTTCGGTTAATAAGTATTTCTAACGATTTACACTTGAAAACGGTAGAGGTACTTGCTAACCGCAAAGTCGTGTTTAATTTAAATAAAGATAATGGAAGTCTAAAATTTTGTTTTGAGCCTAGCTGTGTTATAAAAAACTGTAGTGAAATTGTTTAATTTTTCGTATTTTTAGAAATATCCAGAGAAAATATGGATGTTGAGTTAACAAGATACGTTTAAAAATTTTAAAAAAATCTTCTATATGAATTGAAAAAATGTTTCTGTTTCTTTTTTATAGGCGAAATCTATTAGGATTTTTAAAAGCATTATTAATTAAATATTTAATGCAGGTCACCAAATCAGACAAGAGATCATCCTTCTGACTGAAGCGCCATCTCCCATATGCCAGGGGTCAGTCAATTAGATTGAGAAAAATTAATTAAGACCACGTGACCCGGATTTTCAGATGGCTATTAGTTATTTTGAACAACTAAAATGCTGTTGATTATCACCAGTATTTACTAAAGGGTGCTAAGTGCTAAGTCCTACAATCCTAGGTTCAAAAGTCTACATTTTGTTTGAAGGTTTAACTCATTTTTCCCGTAAATGCAATAGTTTTTAATATTTATATAAATTGTTCATAAATACCTTGCGATATGGGTCATCTTTTATTGTTATTTCCACACAAAGGTTATAAATAAATAAAACTAATCAAATATTTTGGTTTAGCAATGGTAGCCATATTTAAACCTGCAAATGTCACTAGGAAATTCGAATAAAAACGGTGTAAGTCAGTGTCAGCTGCCCGCTATATTTTACATGTTAATTTTTTAGACAAGTTAGCGACGATTAAACCGATGGTCGATTGTTTCAGTGAATGAGTAATTGAAAAGGGATTCTAATATATCTTGTGCTTTTTACAGTATTTAAATATTGATACGTATTTAATACGGTAATGCATCTACAGATATAGTTTTAAGTTATTTATGTATTATTTAGCTTTGAATATTTTTGTATGTAAGTTTTTTTGTTAATCATGGATTAGTTCTATTGTTTTTCGAACTTTAAAACACCGCTCAGGGGTGGTACTACAATTTGTGACTATTTT
Organism: Aspidapion aeneum; assembly: GCA_963576565.1. Taxonomy (NCBI): domain Eukaryota; kingdom Metazoa; phylum Arthropoda; class Insecta; order Coleoptera; family Brentidae; genus Aspidapion; species Aspidapion aeneum. The sequence continues at coordinate 15,282,367 of OY755045.1, read as the reverse complement.
TAACGGGAATCCTACGACTGCACGGACTAATTTACCAAAAAATTACATTTGGTTACAAAATTTTTATGTGGTTTTTCTTTATTTCTAAAGTTAATTTGAATTTATATGAGATGAAACTCACTGAGAAATGCTTACTATCAGTGACGCATATAAGAAGGGGGCCTGGGGGGCCGGTCTTAGTAAATTTAAGTCAAATTACCATTCAAATTTAGTTTTCAAAGAAATTGAAATCAGTGCTCCCTGCTAAAACCATAATGGAGCAGGACAATATGGTGGCGTATATTAATGGACCTTTCCAATCGGTTTCCATCGTTGCGTCAAATATACTAAAATGTTACGCATCCCATTAATTTGGCTGCCAATTCCTATTTAAATTAATTATTTATAGTGTTATCGTTGACTGATTTCGATTAGAACCATGTAATACTACTATTTTACCCTTTACTCTATTATTTTAAATAACAATAATTGGTTTATGGGGTTTTGCACAATTTAGATCCCTTAATAAAAATGTAATCAGACTTTTGCCATATTCCGTATTTTTTGTTGTACGGGGGAATTTTGAAAATATCGTAATATACGTAAAATGTCATGTATCATTTATAATTCCAAGATTTTTTCGCATGTTCATAAGCTCGATATAATGAATATTAAAAAATATATACAAAATATACATATGTTACTATGTTACTATTTTCATTTTGTAATTTATGAGATAAAAAAGTAATCAAAAATTTGTTTCTGTGGCTTAATAAATTTGTTTGAAACTGAATGACAGTGCCCCCAAAATCGCGAGCTTGGTTTATTCACTCTAAAGCTTGAAACCTTTTGAGACTCTCACTTTGATAGGAATCAATGTCAAGAATTTTCGCAGCCTAATAGGTTGCGCGTGTCGGCCAATTAAAGCTAAGTATGTACGAAAATGCAGGCAGAACTTGTAATGATAATGTTTTCTGCCATAAACAAGTAATTAAGAAAAGGAGTGTCAGAAATATAGAGACTTATGTTACCTTTGTAAACCTACAAAAAGCATATAATACTGTTCCAGTAGAAAAATTACGGACAGTGTTGGAGCAAACTAATATCAATCATACTTACATAAAAGCAATAAAAGAACCATACAAAGGGTCAAAATTAAAAATTAAAGTTGGAAATCGACTTTCAAAACAATTCCTAGTAACGAAAGGGTTAAGTCAATAGTTTTTGAAATATGAATTTTCAAAGTTTGGTCATTTTGATCTCATGGGATTCCCTACCCTAAATTTCGCTAAATGACGTTTGTCCAAATCTTAACTCATGGTGTGGTTTTTTCGAATCTTTATGGTCCCACAATACTGCAACTCTATGCTCTTGTTGATAAACTGTATAGTTTTTAAAATATGAATTTTCAAAGTTTGGTTATTTTGTTCTTTTATGGGAGTCCCTACCCTTAATTTCGCTAAATGACGTTTTTCCGAATCTTAACTCAGGGTGAGGTTTTTCGTTTCTCTATAGTCCCACAATACTGAAACTCGGTGCTTTTGTTGATAAACTGTATAGTTTTTAAATTTTAAAATATGATTTTTCAAAATTTGGTCATTTTGGTCTTATGGGATTCCCTACCCTAAATTTCGCTAAATTTCGTTTTTCCGAATCTTAACTCATGGTGTGGTTTTTTCGTATCTTTATGGTCCCACAATACTGCAACTCGGTGCTTTTGTTCATAAACTGTATAGTTTTTAAAATATGAATTTTCGAAGTTTGGTCATTTTGTTCTTATGGGTTCCCTACCCTAAATTTCGCTAAATGACGTTTTTCCGAATCTTAACTCAGGGTGTAGTTTTTTCGTATCTCTATGGTCCCACAATACTGCAACTCGGTGTCTTTGTTTATAAACTGTATAGTTTTTAAAATATGAATTTTCAAAGTTTGGTCCTTTGGTTCTTATGGGATTCCCTACCCTGAATTTCGCTAAATGACATTTTTTCGAATCTTAACTCAGGGTGTGGTTTTTTCGTATCTCTATGGTCCCACAATACTGCAACTCGGTGCTTTTGTTGATAAACTGTATAGTTTTTAAAATATGAATTTTCAAAGTTTGGTCATTTTGTTCTTATGGGATTCCCTACCTTAAATTTCGCTAAATGACGTTTTTCCGGATCTTAGCTCAGGGTGTGCTTTTTTCGTATCTTTATGGTCCCACAATATTGCAGCTCGGTGCTTTTGTTGATAAACTGTATAGTTTTTAAAATATGAATTTTCAAAGTTTGGTCATTTTGTTCTTATGGGATTCCCTAACCTAAATTTATCTAAATGACGTTTTTCCGAATCTTAACTCAGGGTGTGGTTTTTTCGTATCTTTATGGTCCCACAATACTGCAACTCGGTGCTTTTGTTCATAAACTGTATAGTTTTTAAAATATGAATTTTCGAAGTTTGGTAATTTTGTTCTTATGGGTTCCCTACCCTAAATTTCGCTAAATGACGTTTTTCCGAATCTTAACTCAGGGTGTAGTTTTTTCGTATCTCTATGGTCCCACAATACTGCAACTCGGTGTCTTTGTTTATAAACTGTATAGTTTTTAAAATATGAATTTTCAAAGTTTGGTCCTTTGGTTCTTATGGGATTCCCTACCCTAAATTTCGCTAAATGACATTTTTTCGAATCTTAACTCAGGGTGTGGTTTTTTCGTATCTCTATAGTCCCACAATACTGCAACTCGGTGCTTTTGTTGATAAACTGTATAGTTTTTAAAATATGAATTTTCAAAATTTGGTCATTTTGTTCTTATGGGATTCCCTACCCTAAATTTATCTAAATGACGTTTTTCCGAATCTTAACTCAGGGTGTGGTTTTTTCGTATCTTTATGGTCCCACAATACTGCAACTCGGTGCTTTTGTTCATAAACTGTATAGTTTTTAAAATATGAATTTTTGAAGTTTGGTCATTTTGTTCTTATGGGTTCCCTACCCTAAATTTCGCTAAATGACGTTTTTCCGAATCTTAACTCAGGGTGTAGTTTTTTCGTATCTCTATGGTCCCACAAAACTGCAACTCGGTGTCTTTGTTTATAAACTGTATAGTTTTTGAAATATGAATTTTCAAAATTTGGTCATTTTGGTCTTTTGGGATTCCCTACCCTAAATTTCGCTAAATGTAGTTTTTCCGAATCTTAACTCATGGTGTGGTTTTTTCGTATGTTTATGGTCCCACAATACTGCAACTCGGTGCTTTTGTTCATAAACTGTATAGTTTTTAAAATATGAATTTTCGAAGTTTGGTCATTTTGTTCTTATGGGATTCCCTACCCAAAATTTCGCTAAATGACGTTTTTCCGAATCTTGACTCAGGGTGTGGTTTTTTCGTATTTCTATGACCCCACAATACTGCTACTCGGTGCTTTTGTTGATGAACTGTATAGTTTTTAAAATATGAATTTTCAAAATTTGGTCATTTTGGTCTTATTGGATTCCCTACCCTAAATTTAGCTAAATGAAGTTTTTCCGAATCTTAACTCATGGTGTGGTTTTTTCGTATCTTTATGGTCCCACAATACTGCAACTCGGTGCTTTTGTTGATAAACTGTATAGTTTTTGAAAAATGAATTTTCAAACTTTGCTCAGTTTGGTCTTATGAGATTCCCTACCCTAAATTTCGCTAAATGACGTTTTTCCGAATCTTTACTCAGGGTTTGGTTTTTTCGTATCTCTATAGTCCCACAATACTGCAACTCGGTGCTTTTGTTGATGAACTGTATAGTTTTTGAAATATTTATTTTCAAAGTTTGGCGATTTTGGTCTTATGGGGTTCCCTTCACAAAATCTCTATGGCCCCACAATACGGTGCTTTTTATTGATAAACTGTATAGTTTTTGAAATACGAATTTTTAAAGGTTGGCCATTGTGGTTTTATGGGATTTCCTACCCTAAAGTTTCGCTAAATGACTTTTTACCGAATTTGAACTCAGGGTGTTGTTTTTTCGTATCTCAATAGCCCCATCATACTGCAACTCGGTGCTTTTGTTAACAAACTATATAGTTTTAAAAATATGAAATTTTAAAGTTTGCCAATTTTGGTCTTATGGGATTCCATACCCTAAAATTCACTAAATGACGTTTTTTCGAATCTTAACTCAGAGTGTAGTTTTTTCGCATCACTATAGCCCCACCAAGCGTGAATCTGAGCATAAATCTAGAGGTGACGACGACGACGAGAATTATGGACAGTGTTGGAGCAAACTAATATCAATCATACTTCCATAAAAGCAATAAAAGAACCATACAAAGGGTCAAAATCTAAAATTAAAATTGGAAATCGACTTTTAAAAGAATTCCTGGTAACGAAAGGGTTAAATCAGGGATGTTGTATATCTCCAACTCTTTTTAAAATATATATCACAGTAGATCTAAAAAACTGGAAACGTAAGGTACATGGCATGGAAATATAACTTAACGAGCGAATCACTATATACACACTACAGTTTGCTGACGGCCAAGTTATTGTAGCTAATGATGAAAAAGACATGGAGTATATGATGAGAAAGTTAACGGAAGAATATTAAAAGTGGGGGGTTAACAGTCAACGTGGACAAGACACAGTTCTTATGTATTGGCGACGAATCAAGTGAGAACTTGACCATGGACAAACAATATTTCCATGCAATGAGTATCTATACTTGGGTGTCACATTTGATGGAACACGAATAGACTGCAAAGAACTGGAAAAAAATAATAGTAAAAGCAAAAAAGGTTACTGGATGTCTTAACAATATTTTATAAAGCAGAGAGATAAAAAATAATGTTGTATGGAATAGAGATTTATCGCGTAACAGAAAAATATAAAGCGAAAGTGTCGAAATGGATGAAATAAGAAGATCAATTTGAATATCTAGAACAGATCACATAAGAAATGAGGTCATAAAAGAAAGAATAGGAATCAAAGGAAGCATAACGGATGACATCACTAAAAGAAAACTGATATGGTACGGCCATGTATAACGGATGAACAAGGAAAGATTACCAAAGCAGGTCCTAGAATGGTAACCAATAGGGCGCAAAAAAAGAGGGCGTCCTAAACTAAAATGGCAACAGTCAATCCAATGATCAATGGGTCAAAAAAACCCGACAGAAGATGAGTTTCAGGATCGAAAGAATTGGAGAATAGGCGTCGGACAACGTAGAAAAACGTTCTAAGCCGACATAGTAGTATTATGTACGAAAATTCAGTCGGTTTCTCATCACTTAAAAAAATTGACTGGTGTACTGTGGACTAAACGACAACGTTTTAAAATAAGTAATGTACATACATTTAAAACTGGCCAGCACACAACTGGTAACGGTAAGTACCTTTTTACGTTATTGCGGCCGTTAATGGGGCGGTTTTTTCAGTAATTGTCCCGCCATTACTCGGCCGGAGCTTTAATGGTTCATTTACTGTTTGTAAAATGGAAAAATGCACTCTAAACGGGAAATAAAGCGTCCATTAAAATACATCTCTCCAGTCTCCCTTACGAAATCTTTAAAGAATGAGAAATATAAATTTTATGATCTTAGAAAAACCTAGTACGTATTTTAGTCACGGATTTCTTTTAAAAAAAATCTGCTGCCAGCCCTTTGTCCAAGAAATCACTTTTGAAAGAGGGCGGCCATCGCAAGAGAATTTCGGTTGGCACCAGTGAATTTCTTTAAAAAGATTGTAGCCTGGTAACTTTGATTTTTAATAATCCATTTACTGTTCATAAAATGAAAAAATGCACTCTAAAAGAGAAATAAGCGTCCATTAAAATATATCTCTCCAGTCTCCCTTACCAAAAGTTTATCTTAGAAAAACTTAGTCCGTGTTATGGTCACGGATTCCTTTAAAAAAATGGATTGCCATCCCTTTGGCAAAGAAATTACTTTTGAAAAAAGTCGGTCATCGCGGTAGAATTTCTATTGGCAACACTGAATTTCTCTAAAAACATTGTAGCCTAGTAATTTTGATTTTTAATGGTCCATTTACTATTAACGAAATAAAAAAATGCACTCTAAACGGAACATAAAGCACCCATTAAAATGCATCTCTCTAGTCTCCCTTACCAAAAATTTATCTTAGAAAAACTTAGTCCGTATTATGGTCACGGATTTCTCTAAAAAGATTGTAGCCTAGTAATTTTGATTTTTAATGGTCCATTTACTATTAACGAAATAAAAAAATGCACTCTAAACGGAACATAAAGCACCCATTAAAATGCATCTCTCTAGTCTCCCTTACCAAAAGTTTATCTTAGAAAAACTTAGTCCGTATTATGGTCACGGATTCCTTTAAAAAAATGAATTGCCAGCCCTTTGGCAAAGAAATTACTTTTGAAAAAAAGTCGCCCATCGCGGGAGAATTTCTATTTGCAACACTGAATTTCTCTAAAAAGATTGTAGCCTGGTAATTTTGATATTTAATGGTCCATTTACTATTTACGAAATAAAAAAATGCACTCTAAACGAAAAATAAAGCACCCATTAAAATACATCTCTCTAGTCTCCCTTACCAAAAGTTTATCTTAGAAAAACTTAGTCCGTATTATGTTCACGGATTCCTTTAAAAAAAAATGAGTTGCCAGCCCTTTGGCAAAGAAATTACTTTTGAAAGAAAGTCGCCCATCGCGGGAGTATTTCTATTCGCAACACTGAATTTCTCTAAAAAGATTGTAGCCTAGTAATTTTGATTTTTAATGGTCCATTTACTATTAACGAAATAAAAAATGCACTCTAAACGGAACATAAAGCACCCATTAAAATGCATCTCTCTAGTCTCCCTTACCAAAAGTTTATCTTAGAAAAACTTAGTCCGTATTATGGTCACGGATTCCTTTAAAAAAAATGAGTTGCCAGTCCTTTGGCAAAGAAATTACTTTTGAAAGAAAGTCGCCCATCGCGGGAGTATTTCTATTCGCAACACTGAATTTCTCTAAAAAGATTGTAGCCTGGTAATTTTGATATTTAATGGTCCATTTACTATTTACGAAATAAAAAAATGCACTCTACACGGAAAGTAAAGCACCCATTAAAATACATCTCTCTAGTCTCCCTTACCAAAAGTTTATCATAGAAAAACTTAGTCCGTATTATGGTCACGGATTCCTTTAAAAAAAATGAGTTGCCAGTCCTTTGGCCAAGAAATTACTTTTGAAAGAAAGTCGCCCATCGCGGGAGTATTTCTATTCGCAACACTGAATTTCTCTAAAAAGATTGTAGCCTGGTAATTTTGATATTTAATGGTCCATTTACTATTTACGAAATAAAAAAATGCAGTCTACACGGAAAAAAAGCACCCATTAAAATACATCTTTCTAGTCTCCCTTACCAAAAGTTTATCATAGAAGAACTTAGTCCGTATTATGGTCACGGATTCCTTTAAAATACTCTGCCAATATATGGGCTCCTAAGCTCACACTAGGTACTATAGTTATAGTGTACGTGTGAGCTAATATAACTAAAAACTAAATTATATTTTATTCAACTCCAGACTAAATTACCTTTTGTTTGATACCACACAAGCCATGTTTTGAGTTAAACTCAAATTTTTGAAATCTACCCCCACCCTTAAAAAAACAAAAACTAAAATGTATTTTGTTAAACTCCGGACTCAATTACCTTTCGTTTGATATCACACCCGCCATATTTTCACTTAAACTCCAATTTTTGAAATATACCCCCACCCTTTTTTTAAAATAAATTAAAATGTATTTTGTTTAACTCCAGACTCAATTACCTTTCGTTTGATATTACACACGCCATATTTCCCCATAAACTCTAATTTTTGAAATCTACCCCCACCCTTTTATTTGGTTTGTGTTCGGTGGATTTTGTTCATTTTTAAACGGGACCATCTCGGCCCAAAACCCAGCCTAGGTACCAAATTTCATTAAAATCGGCCAAGCCGTTTTTGAGTTATGCGCGTTGGTCGTTACAGACATACAGACAGACAGACATACAGACAGACAGACATACAGACAGACAGACAGACAGACGGCGCAACAAAAAAGTTTCAAAATCATCTGAAACGCAAAGATATATAAAAAATTTTGAAATCGGAGCAACTTTTTTTTTCTCGAAAAAATTAGGATCACCATAGCTCACACTACTATAGTATAGTATATGTGTGAGCTAAAAATAGGTTGGCAGCCCTTTGGCAAAGAAATTACCTTTGAAAGAAAGTCGGCCATCATGAGAGAATTTCTGTTGGCAACGCTGAATTTCTTTTAAAGCCTAGAAATCTCATAAAATTTGACATAACCCAAGTAACATTTTAGGGCATTCAGTAATTGTCCCGCCAATTAAATTAAATTAAAGCGAAAAAAATAACTTTGAAGTTAAAGGTTTATAGAATATGTCATAAACGGCATATGCAAGCACTATCTATGGTAAGTTTTTCCCACTACATGTGATTACTAAAATCCAGGTAAGACAACCAATAAAAATGAAAAAAAATCAAGCCAAAAAAATGTTTTGTACTAACAGCATTACTCTTCTCTTGAATATTTAATTTTGTTTGAAATTTGTTTACAAATAAAATTATGTTCCAAAGTTTGCAAAATACAATGAGCAAAAAACAAAGTTTAAATTAATATTATTAAAATCCTTCATAACTGGGCCCCTTTCGAAGCGCATCCCTCGCAAAGTTATAATTATTATTTATTTCATAATAATAATGTTACCACACAACAAGCTTTGTCGTTAATTGCGGCCTTTGATGTCAAAGAAAGAGTTTTCCTCTATGCAGTGATTTTAAAGCGTAAAAGATTCAATAATAATTACTACAATAATAATTACTAGATTCTATATTACTCTAAGTGCTGGTTTCCTTCTAAAACTTAAAGATAACAGTTTGTACTACTTAGTAAAACTATTATTGTTATATTATACAGATTCTGAGTGAGTAATTTGGAACAATTTGGAAAATAACAAAAGTTTATTAAATTTAGTTGGCAAAACATCAAAACATCTCAAAAGTCATGTCACCCACATAAGTAATACACCGCACCCAAGGTTTGTAGAGGATAGGTTGCCTGGTAACTCTATGGTCGAAGCGGCGTGAGAGGTGACAGCGTGTCATTTAGAGTGCCAGGATATGATTAGAGCCATTTGTTTACATGTGTTTTTAAGTATTTTTAAGCTTCGATGGTTTATTTTTTACATTTGTGGTATTTTTTCGGCCTAAATTTATTTAAAAACTGTAAATACTTATTCTAGTTTACTTATACTTTTTACTTCTAGTTATTTTAAGGGACTAAAAGCTTTCCAAAACATTGTGCCTTTGAGATATATGGTATAAGGTAAGTTTTACATTTTACTTAGTTGATGTATTTTATGAATATGGTAATTAGAGACACTTTAAGAAAAATAACAAAACATATTTACATTTAATTCAATAAAATAACACAATAAATTTAAAGATTTCCTACTATATTAAATGCTTTTTTTAAATGGGCACTCCGGATGACGTCAATTCCCGCGTTTCAACAACGGGCTCTGATTGGTCAGAAAGTTACCAGATAACCTATCCTCTACAGACCTTGCACCGCACGTAGAGAGTATGTTGACATATTTGGATATATCCAAATACGTAAACATACAGGGACTCTAATCGCACCGAGGGTTATCTCGATAGAGTGACTGATATTTATGTTTAAGGTGAAAAACGTTTACTGTCGTCCATATCGAGATTTTCTTATAGAAACTTCATTTTCTATATTTGCAGTCAAATCTTCAATTTTATTACCTCTTTGAATAGCTTTTGACCACAAAATATACAAACTTTTTTCTCTGGTTCAGAAGCTTGAACGTCTAAGGGTTAAAGACGTTGAATTGGTCGTAACAAAACACCGTTAGACGTTTTTAATTCTGCAACTCTGCTTACACCATCTTTGCCAACAATCAATTTTTTGACGACAGCTAGTGGCCAATTTAATCTTTTAGAATTTTTAGTTTCTTCAATAACTACTAAGGACACTAATCGTAAAGGCAAGCCTTATAGGAAGCGAAGCCAACGTCAGGCTTTCTATTTTTTGGTTATTATTTTTGAGATGTTTTCCTCGGTTTCGCATTGACTGTTCTGTTTTATTTTGAAGATGTTGTTATACACAGTATGAAGGCACCTAAACTATATATATTTATGTAATTAGAATTAAAACGTTATGCTGCAAACTCTCTTGAAACTGTATCATTATGTTTTAACTGTGTTAAAACCACATTCTTAAAATAAGAACGAGCCGCCAATGCAAAACCGAGGAAAAATGTCAAAAATTATAACCAAAAAATAGAAAGTCAGAGTTAGGCTTAGCTACCTGTAAAGCTTGCTTGACGATGACTGACCTTAATAACTACATCTCCAATTTCAATTTGTTTCAAAACATTATTTTTTCTTGGAAAAACTAAATGAGTTAAATATTCCTTTCTAAACCTTTTCCTGACATCTTTCATGACAGTTGGTCTGTCTTTCATTCTTTAATTTAACTGATTTGAATCCAAAGTACCTAAATCGGGAACACCAGTCTCATTGATTTCATGGAAAATCATGACTGGAGTTGAGGGTAACAAATCATCAGGGTCTTCAGAAATGTAAGTAAGTGGTCTTGTATTCACCAAGGCTTGGCACTCACAAAGTCAAATCTTTGGGAGGGGTCCATCGATTTTAAGAGATTCTAGGGCTTTTCGTAATTTCAAACACGGATGTAAAAACCATAATGAAAAGCAAAAAAAAAACAAAACTACATTTAACAAAGTATTTTTTACTTTTCTGCTGTTCTTTGTAAACTGAGTCAAAGGTAATTGTGTGGTGTCGTAGGCTCTTTGGAATATTTGTTTTAGTATTAACGCGTGTAATACTACGCGCGACTCCGATGTTGCGCCTACGCCCTCATGCCACGAGCTTCCGGATTTCGTCAGAATTCTCTGGAAATTACCTTGCGGCTATGTTTTGGGTTGCCAGTTTAGAAAATAAAAATTATTATAGAGTTCGACTTTAAAAAGCAAAACTTCTTGTTTGAAACTCGCAGACAATGATTAAGTAGAAACACAATTTCGGACTTCCATTGTCCTTATTTATTCTAAACATGACGTTCCAGTTAGTAAGTATCTCAAATCGTTTTTAAGTGTAAACTAAATAATCCAGTCTATAGGCTACTACTTACACTATTTGGTGTGCAGTCAGGTGGGATGATCCTCCTTTTTTTAAATCCTAAAACGCTTGTTTTCTTTATCAAGTGGTTTCCATATGTTTGGTCTATCCATGCTTGTTTGACTAAAAACTTCTTTCTTCTGCATTATAAACGCAGCTTAATAAAGTTTTGTTTTGCCAACGCGACTTCTTTCGCAGAACTTTAGCCCCTGACCATTGATTTCTGTGATCATTTGACCACCGCTAAACCGGATTTATCAATATTTTTTAATTATTGAGTATTTTTTAGATGTTCATTTACTCTACATTTCTTGAAATTTCAGGGATTTTCGGGTTTTGTTGTAGTTACAAAACTCCTTATCGTATTTCCCGAAGAAAATACTATTTTTACATTATAGTGTTTGGGTTCTCGTCTTATATTTTAGAATTAGAATGGTAATACCACCCAACGGATTATCATTTTGTGAGTTTGCTACATTTAGTTTGTTTTTAATATAATTTTAGAGATGGTTGAGCTTATTAATTTCTCGAAATAACCATTCTGTTGTAAGTCTTTTTTAATGTTGTTAGGTTCTGTTGTTAATTCTTTTTATTACTTCAAATATCAACGACTTTTAAATGCAAACTTCTTATAACTTCTTATTTTGTAGCAATAGAATGATTAGACTTAAAATTTAGGTACTGTCCCGTGTGTGTAGGTTTCCCATATAAAGTGGTTTGAATATTTCTATCTATTTGTTTGACAAGAACATCCAAAAAAAATAAGGCCTTATTTTTTTCATTTCCATTGTGTATTTCGGATAGCGTAGAAAATTCTGCAGTTTTTCATCACTTTCCGGCCATATAATAAATGAGTCATCCATGTATCATAGCCATAGTTCTGACTTGACGCTTGCTGTGTTGATCGCATGGTCCTCGAACCATGTAACTCCCAATGTAACCATGTAAATGTTTGCTACCAGTGCACTGGCGAACGAGAGGATCCCATTGGAATTCCATCATATTGCGCGTAAAACTTAACAGATCCATCAGCCCCTCCACCGATAGCGTTGTTCTCTCGTGAAGTCAGTTTGTGATTTGTTTTTAATGGTACTGAGTGACTCATTTATTGGCACGTTGGTGTAAAGACTTTCTACAACAAAACTTATAAATCTATCATTGGGATCTAATTCGATCCTTTTTAAAATCTCAACAAAATGTTCCGAGTTTTTTACTAAAGATTCATAGTTAACCTGTAATGGTTGAATTATAACCAGCAGAAACCTCGACAAGTTGCTGGTCGGTGAGTCCCTGGAGCTGGTAATTGGTCGAAGTGGAGGAAAATAACCCATCCGGCATTAAATTACACTTATGGTTTATTGTTTTCATTAGGAACTTAATGAAACAATGTTGTTTTCACTTTCTTTAACATCGACCAAGTTATGAAATATCCTTGATTGGAATATGTCCTGGCAAGCTGCAGGGACAGTGGATGTGATAGCTGTTTGTAGAGCATAAACTGTGTGGAATCAACTGAAATGGTTACTCCGATTCCCCCATCATCATTGAATTATACTGATGGTTTGATACTTTTGTCTTCTGTGAAGGGAAATTAATGAAACTATGTCGTTTTCACTTCCTGCAACGTCAAAAACTAGGATTTTTAAGCAAATATTTTACCAAACTTAACCACAAACTAATCTATTTAAAAGATCTTTTATCTACAATTTATGTAGCTTATTTAACAAACATGTTTCAGATAGCTATAAGAATTTCAAAAAAAATCAGATCTAAAAGTGCGCAATAGTTAATTAATGCCATGTGTAGTTTAAGTGACGTATTTTATACAATAGAATTTTTAATGTAAGGAAGTATCTGTAATTGGTTTTTTGCTGGAGATACTGTCAAAAAAATGTAACAGATAAAATATTGCAAAAAATTAAGTTTAATTATTTTGTTTAACAAATTAGATTTGGTGGTATGGGTGAGTCTTTGCCCGTTCATTCTTCTGGAGACCATTCCAGAAAATAATTACACAAAAGCACCTGAACGGGGCCGCGCTTTTACGATGTCACATTACCGTCCCTGCATCACTTTTAAACCATACCTTTTTAATACTTTGCATAAGGCCATAACATTTTTCGCTTTAATCAAAAATCAAAATCCAGAAAACTACAAAGCAGAGAGAGGCTCAAGAATAAAAAAATCTCTAGTATTTAATGACTTTTTTAAAGTTTTTATAAAACATGATAGAACAGCTACGGAGATGGACTATTAGTGAAGAGCAAAAAGGAAATCAAAAAGAAAGAGAGTTACAAATCAAAGAAAAAGAGAATTTATGACAGTGGGTGAAAGTACTTTAGTGGATGATATAAGAGCAAAACAACTGGTGTGGTATGGACTTGTACAAATAATGGATGGTGGAAGACTACCTAAACAAATACTACAATGGAAAACAACTGACTGAAGAAAACGAGGAAGGCCGAGGAGAAACTGGTGAGAAGCGAAATAAGAATAAGAGGCCTAGATGATGAATTATGGGCAAAAAGAAACGAGTGGAGATTGGGTATCGGAAGACGTAAAACGTTGTGAAACTGATAAATATATATATAAAACATGATTTGAGTCTTAGAGACCAGAAAGATCATCTAACCCCCAAAAAGGAGAACCAGATATTATCCCTTTATTACAAATACATACACTTGAAAACGGTGAGAGATACTTATAGAAGCGTCGTGTTTAAAATAAATAAAGAAAATGGAAATTCAAAAACTTGATTGTAATTGTGTTATATTGGAAATGCTTTAAATATTTATTTTGTAACGTTTTTAAATTTCTTTTCTTTTGATTGGATGTTTGGGTGAAAGTTTTGTATATTCCAGCAATGATTTTGAATACAGTTAATAGTTTTGTTAATTAGTAGTAGTAATAGTGTGGGGTAAGCTCTAGGCCTGGTACTACACACATGAAGCTATTTTTTCGCTAAACACCCGGGCATCCCCCCTACTGTGTCCTTCCTTCGCTAAGAAATCTGCCAGTGTTCTGTACAAAGGCCAGAATATCGGGACATATTAGACTCAGAAGGTCTGTGTCTTCCTCTTCGAATACCCTTTTGCTTGCCTCCTTGTGTACCTCACATGATGAGAGGAAATGCGCCGAGGTCTCGTCCTCGGCGCATCATTGCTCGCACATGGCGTCCTTCTTCACTCTTATCTTTGCCAAGTGTCCTTATAGGACGCAGTGTCCGTTGAGGGCTCCCACTATGGCTCTTCGTCTTCTACAGGTATTTTTTCGCCCGTATGGCGTTTCCTGTATTGGTCCATTTCTTTTGTCTCTCTTTCTGGGCCCACTTCGCGTTAGGGCCGAATATATCTGCCCTCTTGAAAGCTCTAGAAAATGCTCTGGCCTGGTGCATTCCTGCAGAGATCGACACGTGACAAGTTCATCCGCTTTCTCGTTTCCTGGGACTTCCATGTGGCCTGAGACCTACACGTGATCCAACCCTCTTGTTCCGGCTAACTCCTGTAATGCATCCGCGTACTCTTGCACAAAACCCGCGGACATGGCTGGTTTGCACAATGCTTATAGCGTAATAGTACAGTAGGTCAAAGCAAATTAAATAGCTTTAAAAGCAATAAGTCCGGCCTTTAAAAAAATGCTTAAGGCACTATCTAGCGTCACTCTAAACGGGTGGAGATTGCATTTCAAATTGCTCTGTCGCCCTTCTGTGCGGTGGACGATTCAACTAAAGTAATGGAAGCTTGCAAAATGTTTAAACTACAAACTTCTACAAAGCAATTTAAAATAATTGCAAATAATATAACTATGATTATGCCGGATGCCTCGTAAACATATAAACAGCCAAAAAATACTTTTGTTTTTTAAAAGTGGGTGTAAGGGGATAAATAAATTACAAAGTACAATTTTCTAATTAGAATATAAATGGGGTTTATAAAGGTATTCAAACAAACACTTTAAAATTTAAAAAATGCAGTTTTCATCGGAGTATTGCATTAATATGCGAAGGATTTTTCGTTTCTAAAAATACAAACTGTTTTCAAGGCTAATATAGATATGGAGTTCACTTGGAGTGTACTAATGGGCTAACAGGGTAGGTAGGTTATCAGATTTTGAAATTGTCAATATACTTAATATTCAATATAAAAACTGGTAAACAACAATGTGTGTATGCGACGCTGTCTACTTTTGGCAAATTTTGCTACAGATTTATATATCACCTCAACGGCAGTGCTATTTGTTATGCATGCATACTCCCCCAAATCAAATAAGACATCCAGGTATATCCCCCACATAATATAAGTATGCAAAATATACCTAAGTAGGAGATAATAACCTGATGTTTTATTCATAAGGGGGCTTTTCCTGTATACATATATTCAGTTTCTTCGTCGCAAAAATAAATATAATGGGCACGGATTCCATAAACAACTTTTGAAAGGAGTAACGAGAGTAGATGGGAAAAGTATTACGTCTAACAGAAAAATCATCTTTAACCCTTCGGAAGGCGCGAGGGCAATGAGTGGGGCACTATAATGCACTCTTATGTCAGGATCTGCAGTTTAAAGGCGGTTGGAGTAGTTGTAATAGTAGTGTGGGGTAGGCTCTAGGTCTGGCTACTAGAAACATAAAGCGTTCTTTTCACGTACCCCTAGGCATTCCCCCTACTCTGTCATTTCTTCTCTAAGAAATCTACCCTTCTTCTGTACAAAAGTCAGAAGGTCCTGCGTCTAAAAGACTTTCTCTTGGAATAACTCTCTTCTTGCCTCCTTGTATGCTTCAAATGATGTCGTTTACTTACATCTTCGCCAAGTGTCCTTTGGCTTCTGCCTCTCTTTATGTTCTACAGAGTAGGAAGACCTTATCCAGTCATACACTCCTTCGCTGCTGGCGTTTCCTACATTGGTCCAACTTTCTGAGAACACTTTGTTAGGGCCGATTTCATCTGCCCTCTTGTAAGCCCTAGGAAAGGCTCTGACCTGCGGTTGAGGTACAAGTAACGCATTCTTCTATAAGGCGTAATGCTAATTGTGCCAATGTGAGATAAATTTTTTTTTCTGAATACGATAATAATAGAGAAATGTTCTTTTCTTTTAGCTTCTCCGTAGTGATGTTAGATTTTTGCTTCGATCTCGAGGCTATCTAACTATTAGCTGGTACTGCAAATTAACAGTTGGTTTTCTTAAGTAGGTATTCATATTTCATTTTTACTTTACAGTACAGTTTTTATCTTCCTTTAGCCAAGATATGTTGTTGTGCTTGGTGTGTTAGAAATGTTTAAAGATGTTAGTAAGAGATTTAACCAAGCCCATGAAGATGTTTTGAAAAACGTAGATTGGGAAGAAACAGGCATCAAAGTAAGCAAACAATACTTAAACCACCTAATACATGCTGATGAAAACGCCTTAATAACAGACAAAAAAGTAGAACTGATAAAAATGCTGGAAGAACTGGGTACAGCAAATTATAGGCTTGAGTATGAACTACACTAAAACTAAAATTATAACAAACACAGATATCACTATAAGAATATACTAACATAAATAGAAAAAGTAGAGGAATATATATATATACTTGAGACAAATTATTAAACTAAAAAAGAAAACCAAACAGCTGCTACATATTTTATGCCTATGCAGTTGTTCTTATTTGACATACAGTAATCCCATGAATCCTATAGCATTTCATCATGCAGTATGTCTCTCGTGTGTTTTAGCTAACTTGTTTTGTAATTTTTTTTAAATTGGCCTTATTGTGATACAAGTAAAGCCAAGTATAGTAAGTTTTATTTTTATGAATGGTTCACACAAATTATAAAAAAAGTAACAAATAAAATTATGCCTATTTAGCACAATACCTATAAATAATATTTTAGTATATTTGCAATTATTTTGGACCATGGTTTTCACAATAGAACTTAATCCTCAAGCAAGAACTAAGTTTGCTTTTGTTTTTAATTTTTTTTGGCTATTACTTTAAGCTTTTATGTATATGGAGGATCCCTTTAACCAAAGACAAAGCAGACATATCTCTTTGGAATGAATAAAATCCAGATTTTATATACGCGCGGCATCAAAGAATAAAAAGTTACGGTCTTTTGTTTGCGTATCGGAGTAGCAAGCATGACTAGGTTATAAAAGTTTAAAACACTTGAGACTTGCACCCTATCTTTCTGCTGTAAAAGTTGAAAGCAGCATGGGAGTAAAAAGCTTATCATTTTGCGTATTATACTTTTAAATAGTAATACTCCTGCGGGAGGTTTGTTTTAGAAAGCTAATTTTTATAATTTTAAAGGCGAAGATAAAAAAGTTAGGTAATAATATACAGAAGATTTTTGTAAAGTTAACAATAAACAAATAATATTTCGGGCTCTTTTTCAGAATGGGATCTTATTAGACTTTTTCAGTACGGCACTATCAAAATGAAGAGGTTATAAAAACTGAAAATGAAAACTGAAAAAGAAAACAAAATGTAAATTCCACTTTAGGAAACCAACTGCCAATTTGAAGAATCAGCTAGAGTTACCACATGTCTAAAGCAAAAATCTAACATCACTACGGAGACAGGTAAAGTCAAACTCAGTAGGTATCCTAAGCCCAACTTCAATAATAAATATCAACGTTTCAAGGGGATTTTTTAAGGAGTCTTAAGACGTACATATCGATGTCTGTGGCTATCATGACCCTATACTGGGAAAGGACCTAAAAAGTTAACTTATTTAAAGTTAGTTTTTTGTCATTTTATTTTTATTTTGTATATCGTCTGTTGCAAAGTAATTTTTATAAGCTTGTCCTACTGAAGTACAAGCAAGGAATCATATATATGAATCTATCGAACAAAAATAGCATGACTTCTTTTTCTTATGAGCCTGCCTTTTATAGTTTTAATATCCATACTGAGAGTACCCAAAATTACAAATTGCGTCGTGGCGTCTTTCCTGGGGCTCACAATAGGGCAAATGAAGTCGGCCCTAACAGAGTGGACCCAGAAAGAGATACAAAGGGAATGGACCAATACAGGAAACGCCAGACAGGCGAAGGAGTATGTGACAGGATACAGTAAATCCCGTAGGGACTGGCTGCTCCGTTGAACACGAAGAGAGGTGGGAGCCATAGTGGGAGTCCTAACCGGACACTGCGTCCTACAAGGACACCTGGCAAAGATGAGAGCGACGGAGGACGCGACGTGCGAGCGATGTTGGGCCGAGGATGAGACCTCGGCGCATTTCCTCTCATCATGCGAAGCATACAAGGAGGCAGGAAGCCTTTAAGACGGAACACCTTCTGAATCTGAGGTGGCCCGATATTCTGGCCTTTGTACAGAAGACGGGCAGATTCCTTAGCGAAGGAAGGACGCAGTAGGGGAGATGCCCGGGGTTTGGCGAAAAGGGCACTTCATGTGTCTAGTCGCCATGCCTAGAGCCTACCCCACACTACTACTACTACTACTTATAAATCATTATTTGTTTTTCCTAGTTTTGTGCATTTTGGCAAGTTTTGAAAATTAAACCCCGAGAGGGAAGAACTCTTTTACCATTAAGTCGTACTTATAATCTGAAAGTGTTGAAGAAGTAAAATTACAGATATTTCCAGTAGTATCTACGTTTGGAAATAATTCGTAGTCTGCAAGGTCATCGGATTTAGTTCTAAATGACTTTTTGTGGGGCTATTAGCTAGACATGATTTTTGGATCACTACTTTTAAAATAAAATAATTAAGATAAATGATATGAACTCCATAGAATCTAACGTTAAAGAGCATATTATAAATATCACACAACTATTTTATACAGAGTTATACCAAGCAAAGAGGGAACCATCGCGAGAAAAAATTAAGAAACTGCAAACAAAAGTAAAGAACGTAAACTCAGAGTTACAACTTGAAATAAGCAAACCTGAAAGCAAAAAAGCATTAAAGTAAATGAGAAATAACAAATCAACTGGAAAAGATGAAATCCTGGCAGAAACACTCAAATACGGTGGTAAAGCTGTAGTAAATACCCTTCATATTCTCCTGAATAAAATTCTAAAAGAAAAACTAATCCCAAATAACTGGAAAGAATCCGTAACTAAAATTCTACACAAGAAAGGCGATAGAGCAGACCTAAAAAGCTATCGACCTATAACACTCCTCACTGTAAATCTAATCTAAAAATTAAAATTTTAGAAGTGGCCCTATTGACACTTTCTTATTGTGTGGCTGCAGTAGTCGATAATACTGAACATCTAGGTACCTAATTAAAAATTTCACGATGACTAAGTGGCTCATTTTTAAAACAACCAATTTGTTATAACTCGGCGGAACATTTCGGACAATTATTAAGAATCATGTATAAAATACGCAACCAACAAAACCCATTTAGGTCATATTTTCATAAAATCTATACGTCCTAAGGGTCGAACTAAAAGTTGTGCTGCGTGATTTGGAAAAAGTCGGATTTGCTTGCTATTGTCACGCTGTGCGGCCTTACAAACTTTCAGGACACCAGATCCCCGTTGCCTTCTAAGACCGTACTAGCTTATTTAGTGCGTTTCTGACCACTTTTAACGCCCCGATTGTGTCAACAGGGTTGGCACCTGGTTGGCACAAGCCGCGACGCTTCCCGTCTCCTTCGAGATCATTCCCTTAAAAGTGAGAGATGCAGGGACGAGAAATGCTGTCCAGAGAAAACCGCCCTGTTGACTCGGCTATCAATAAAGAAATTTCGTCGTTTTCCGGATTTGGTGGCCTGGGCCACTCCAGCCGCTTCACTTACGAAGCCTAAGAACCCAATGCCACGATCCCCAAAAAGCCACCGTCACCTTCCCTGTTCTGTTTCCACGTCCGTCCTTTTGCGTGACTGCTAACTTTCACGTCTTCGCAAAAGTCTTGCATGGCTTTATTCTATTGGTCAATTATCGCAAACCCCGGAATGGTTCCTGCTGAGTCAGCCCTAACATAGTTTTTGACCTAGGAACCTAGAGCAATGAACCCATGCTTGTGTAATTGTTTAAACTAAATTGCGTCAACCAAAAATTCCACATTCAATTATAACATTAAAGGATTATTTAATGCCTTTTTGCAATAATCGTCACACTATAATGTGCTCTGTATCTACAAAAATCTATTAAAGGTGGTGTTAAAGCTTAAGGTAAGAATCACTTTGGAACACCCTCTAGGTACTGCTGTAGAATCAAAGCAAAATAATACCATAATGGCGATAGACGCTTCACAATTTGTCAGTGTCGATAGTTTTGCTTGTGATACCCGATATTTTGGAAAGATAATTTGCTTTCTATATTTTTTGCTATTAACAGCATTTTGCTTTGTTTTGATATCTCACGATATTTTTTTATTAGAGCCAATATTACTCTGCTAATAAAATTACAGCAGCAGCGTTTATTTTTATTGTTAACCCAGTTTTTATACAAGGGTTTATTACTGTGAAACATTTTCTCTTAAAAATAATTTGCAAAGTTAAAACTAATTCTCATACATTTTAAGAAACGAGCTTTTCCCTAAGAAATAAAACTGGAAAAAGGTGAGTATTTGTAAAATATAAACTTTTCTTAAGACCCTCTGGGGAAATTAGAAAAACCTCAATAACTCTGGCGCCACGGCTTTTCCGAATAAGCTAATGATATTTTTAAAGGAGATAGAAAGTTTTTTTTTCCTTTACATTACAAAAAAATTAACAGAATTCAAATATACATCAGCGGCCAACTGCAAAAACCAATTTATATCCAGTTCGTATAAATATAATTGAGAAAAGGAGTGCCAGAAATGTTATAAATTCCAGGAACTTTTTTTATTAGAAATGCATTTATGTTTATAAAAGCTATACTTAAACTATGTATAAAAAATAGTATGATTAAGTATAGGAAATATATTTGGCAAAATTGTCAAAAAATGAAATATATTCAAATAATCAAAGAAAATATGTTCCAAAAAATGTCACGGCCTACACTACTATAATCTTTTACAAGCAAATAGTAAAATTATTATGGTGTTGAGCTTTAAATTATAACTAATTAAAAAAATATTATACTAGAAAACTGTCAGCAAATTTCAATAAAAAGTGTCAAAAATGTTGCTATTGTATCTTGGAACGTTTGAATATTAAAAAGTATACAAAAAGACATGTGAATATGAAAGCAAATTAGCTTCTAGAAAACGCTAAGCCACTTTGAAGACTAAAAAGATTAAAGCTATTTGATCTAGTGGGCGTATATGTTATATATCGTACCTAAATAAAATAAATAAAATAAACAATGGGTCTTACTTAGAGATCCTGCATGTATAAAATACTTTAAAAAAATAAAGATGCGACAAACCTATCAAAGTCACTAAAACTCACAGTTTTTTCACATTTAATTGATGTGTGAGAGTTTGTCATGTTTGTCGCTTCTCTATTCCTGTAAAATATGTCATACATACAGGGTCTCTTTGATACGGGTAGACCTCATAAGAGGTCTATCAGGGGAAATGAATCGACCTCTGCCTTCCCTAGATTTTAGGTTCTCTCTGACCCGGAGGGTTAGCACCTGTCTAGGGTCCCTTTCCCAGTGATACGGAAAGTGACCACACCGGTATGAAAGGCGGAGAGGAAAGACCTCGGTACGGCGAATATGGCGTAGGTGCCAACCGTTCTTTTTGGGGAAAATAGAAATGAAAAAACACAGTAGCGTCTGACTCATAATGAGCGGCTGCAAACAGCGTCTGTCCCAGTTTGGGCGGCTAAATATAAACTCACCAACACGCCTGGCAAGCGTGGTGTTTTAATGCCTGTTGGTGCAAGAATTATTTGCCAGCTTTTGGCTACTTTTATATTTTAATATTATTTTTCATTTCAAATTTCGCGGGGTATATGCATATGACTTATCCCCGCACCGAGACACGCGCGAGTCTGCGCGAGGAGTCGCAATCGGGAAACCGAAAAAGAAGAATACCCCCAAATGGGAAAAATCATGGCGAATCTGAAAACAAAAAGTCCCCAGGTGGGAAGAAAACTCTCCGAATTCCACACCTCTATGGTCTTCCTCAAGGAATCTGGGGTAGGCAAAAATTCGCTTATGAGAAAAAGCATCCAGCAGGGTCTCAAATCTTACTGACTGGAATATAATATACCACAGTGTGTTTGATTTTTTTTTTTTAATAATAGTTTAGGTAAAGTTGGAGTGGATTTTGAAAAGCATTGGTTACGTTCCATTTCTAAATTTCTAACTAACATTTAAACTAACGGAAATGTTCAACTAAAATCTAGCATAAATAAATCTTGGATCCAGCCCCTAAAATATCTACGATTTCAAAGAGTCAAAAGGGCTCTTAGCACAGACTACTTTTAACCCGCTGCTTTGGGGGATGATTTTCACTGTCCGATTTACAACTCTAAGTGATTTTCTATGTTCCAATATTTTAGTATTATTCTGGCTTAGAGGCTTTTTTGTTAGTTGTTTCTTTTCACTTGGCTTCCAGCTATTTTCTTATTTCGTTTAGGGTAAAAGTTAAGTTGTGCCTTTTAGTAAGAAACATTTAAAGTGTGATTCTTGTGGCTTAAAGTTTTTGTGTTTCGTTTTAGTTTTTGAAATCTTTTCGAAACCTTTTGTAATCTTGTAAGGGTAAAGTTTGATAAGATAAACAACGTTAATTAAGACAAAAGATTTATTTAACGAATCGCAGCTTCAATAGATACAGTATCTTCGTCAGATGAGGTGCCTTCAGAAGGTGGTGGAGAGAACGTGGGCTGTTGTGCTGGTGGGAACTGTGGACCAGTAGCTGAGCTAGAATCGTCAGCTGGTTCAATAGGTAAAGGACCAGGACCACCTAAAATTGAATTATAGGTTAATAATTAGAATATTAGACTCGAAGTTGGAAAATACGGAAATAACTAATGATTATACTGGAATTATAAATCTTAATCTTTTTTCAACTTCGACTACAAGGATATGAATGACACGTGCTGTCAAGTTGCACTGTGATCTTTTCCAATCCACGACCGGTTTCGGCTGGAGAAATTAGGAATCACATGCCGATAGAAGTATTTGCCCTTGGATAAATTTTTTCTGTTGACGATGATGGTAATTCAGATGTGGTTAACTACGTCACCAGTAGGTCTACTGTAGCTTACTTTTAAGTTGGTTCTTACCTGTTTATGCCTAGTCCTCCAACAAAGCTAGCTATCAGTTTGGACAAGACCCTATTCAGATCATCTAAATTAATCTGAGGTTTTCCGAAAGTGTTCTGACGTAAACGTACATCCTCCAGACAGAGTCTGCATCCTGTTTTTCTGTTGGTTTCAAATACACACAATAAAATTTAGATTTGCTTACCTTGGGAAGGTCCTTGAGGCAACTGAGGGAACTGCGGAGCTTGTGGCTGCTGAGGAAATTGAGGCAGCTGTGGTAATTGAGGCGACTGGGGAGCGGCTGGCAATTGAGGAAAATGAGAAATTGTTGCTTGTGGTGGAGTCACAATGCTTACGGTTGATGATGGAGCTGATAGCAGGGGTGAGGTGTAGTAGATTGGATGCGTGAATGATTGTCTAAAAAGTTTAAGAACAATGCTTTAGTTTTGTTCCTATATTTTCTTTTAGATAAGTATACCCGCACTACAAGATTATTTAAATTTGACATTGCTTTGATATTAAACTAAAATAAATCTTTTTTTTCCTCGACGAGATGCATAAAATTGTAAGAAAATTAGAGATATCTCCAAGATTTACTTAGTTTCTTCTTTCTTATCATTTAATTTAACCTGAGTTTTAATTAAATTACTTGCCTGTAAATTCCAGCTGAAGGATAAGCAAACGCAGGCTGGGCATAAGCGACAGCAGGTTGAGAATAGGCCAAAGGTTGTTGGTAGGCCACCTGCTGAGAGTAAGTGTAGGTCTGAGGATAAGCATGTGAGTAGGCCAATGGTGCAGAATACGCTTGCAGTAATGCTGGCTGAACTGAACGCACTGCTCGTACTACACTAGCTTGTTGTAGAAATCTGGCATTGGCGTAGGTTAGAAGAGTGAGGAAGAGGGGAAGTATGGGCTAAAAATTACAATAAAACTTTAAGATTCCATAAAAGTCAATATATTGTTTATTCTTTAAAGAAGATCCAAAATGTAAAAAAACTAAACCATAATAATGTTTAAAATATAATTAAACTATATAGAATTAAAAAAAAAACTAAAGAAATAAACAGTTATTAAACTTTAATATTTTGCATCATACAAGAAGCAGAAATTAGCTGATGACTATTATTACATATTACAAAAAAATTAAAGAAAAAATTTTAAATGTACTTTTAGAAATTAATTCTTCTAAATAGAAAAAAATCATCTAACACATAAATGCGAAATGTCTAAAGGAACTAATGAATTGTTTTAAAAACTATACGCTTTGACAAAATCAAAAATTGAATAAAAGTAAAAATTAAAACATAACTTGGTGGTTATGAAATCAATGATACAGGATGCTGTAAAATCAGTTTTTCATATTAAAATTATATAGTGTTCCTTATTTAAATTTTTTTATTTAGTCAATGAATGGAAATTTGAGCATTTCCCAAAAAGTTTTTGTAAATCCTTATACTATAAAATATTTTTTTTACACCAATTAAATACTGAAAATTGTTTGGACCACTTTATTTATTTGTTTTATTTGTTTAAAGCTCTAGTTTATAACAAAAAAAAAATATATATCTAGTTAAATAATAGCTTTAAAAACAAGTTCCCTATTGCTGAACTAGTTGTAGGTATTTACGAAAGGTAGTAAGTGGTATTATTTTATTGTTATTCATTTATTTATTCCGAAATGAAAATGTCAACGGCTTTTAAACAATTCTTTGTCATATCCGTTTACAATTTGCTTTTAATCGATCAATATATTGCATAATTTTTTAATATTAATAGGTCTTCTTAGTCTTAATTTATTTTTGGCAGATTTAAGAATTTCGAGTTTAATAAGATCTTCTAATACTTATAACATCTTTAAAAAAGTTTTTAAAATTTATTTTATAGAATATAGAAGATTTTACGTTATTTTATGAAATATTGCGATGTCATAAATCAAAACTCCTCTAATCTTCTAAAACTCTATATGAGATTTAAGAAGAATTATCATGAGATATGAGGAGACTTTCTCAGCACAGAATAGGTATAGTCGACCACTTTTTCGATGTCATCTTAAAATTAGCTAAAATGGTCTGCAGAGCCCGGAGTTTCAGCGGGCTTTAAAGACTGCTAAAGAAAATCGTTTACCAAATCATGATATTTATTTAAAACCATGCTGTGTTGGCAAACAATGCATTTTCTTTGTATTAAAGAAATATGGAAAAAATAGGATGACATTAAAAAAGTGGGTGACTACCATACCATAAAGTTACAAAATGTGTGTTTTTAGAGTAAAATCCATGATAGGCTCCATTAAACACAAACTGATTTATTTTTGGTATTATATGTTAAAATATTAAGCAGGTAAATGGACCTACAGTCAATATTTTATATTTTTTTAAAGTTTCTCGACAACTTGCGTTGTACGGTAGGTCAAACATCAGACGAAGAATCCTATTTTGTGCAATGAGGACCCTCAAAACATCTAAGGCCTGACCCCATACGATAATGTTATTTGAAATAAATAAAAAAGCTACTAAGTAATAAATATTTGGTAAGTTTTTTAAGGAGCTTAACACAAAAAAGTTGCTGAGACCGGGAGAGTTGGCTTTTTAATTATTATTATTAATTATTATCTAGCAGTTTTTTGTAATTTGACCATATGACCATTAAAACTAATTGACCAATTCAAAGGTGTTTGTCTGACCGTTAAAATTTTAAAACAAATAGTTTAACTATAATTTATCATATATTTTTTTACACCATTCTGTTAAATTGCAGAAGATAATTTTAATATCGTCAAAGAGTTATTTTTTATTTTAAACGTCATGTTGCGATTTGACAAAAAAGATTTTATTAATTTATTTAGAATATTTGGAAAAGTTGAAAAGATTTCATATTATGTGTTATTACATATTATTTCTAAAAGATACCCTGAAATTTACTAGATTATCCCAAATATTAAATATATTAAAGGTACAATTTTTTTTTAAATGTAATAGAGAAAAATACCTCCAACAAAATTGATTTAGAAAACACGATTTTACTTCTTAATTTTTTTCTATGTTGCACTTCGAGTTTTTGCTTTTATTTAGAGAAAGTTGTGAAAAACATGGATTCGCATCTTAGCAGAGCAAAATTTATTAATTTTACTTATTTTAATATGTAGGTTTTCTAATGGTGGCGGGAGAGATCTAGCTAGAGAGACCCGCCCTTTCCCTTTGTTACATAGACCTTACTTTTTAGTTCCAATTAGAGACAAAACAAATGCATAAACCTCAATTTTTTCCAAAAGTTAAATACAGTCAAGATTGCAAAATAACTTAATTCACAAGAAATTTTATATCCCTGTGGTGCTAAATTTTACAATTTAGAGCTATCAAAAAGCCTTTGCTGTTACATTGGCGCCTTTCCCGGACAATCCTAGATCTGCCACTGTTTTCCAATACTAATAAACGTATACTTTGCAAATCGAACTAATATTTAATTGTTACTTACGACCTATAGATAAAAATTAAAAAAGCCTTATTTTCTTAATTTGGTAAAAACCACTTTGTATTAAGGTGGGCTCAGACTTGAGAACGCACGCACTAATCCCATGAAAATTCTGAATTGTATACGCAGCTTTAGAAATATTACATCAAAGAAAACAAACTTTAATTAAAACAAAAAAGTCACACCTTCATATTCAATGGAAGCACGAATTGACCACGAAAACAAAAGAAAACCACAACACAACAAAAAATACGTGTGTAAAGTGTCCTCTGGCCAAAATTGTCTTATATACTACAATAACGCGAGGTGATCTTTATCCCTACCATCTACAAAGCACGACTACCGAAAGAAATTTTTAATTCTTTTTTAAAGGTAGCATTTATGTCAATATAACAAATCATCCATGTAAATATCTATAGGGTTTACCAAAAATTTGTTTTTATGACAATGCAATCAAATTCAAAGCGCACTGGTATTCCTCCTTTCAGGTTAAGGATTGGTACAGCCTCGAAACTGTAAGCGCGATGGTAGTTTGTATGAAATCTCAACGAAAATCGGTTAAGAAAATTAAATCAATATCAAAATTTTCGAGTCAAACAAAGCCAATACAGATACCACTTTTGCAGTTGCTTTTTGTCCCTCAGGAGGGCTTCTCTTGCTGTTCCCGCCAGCAGCTGATCTACACTAAAATTTCACTTATATTTGAAAGAATCTTGTTAAAATTGTATTTCATTTCCGAACAGTTTTATTGAGTTTTTGGTAGCCAGAATTATAAGACCATGGTGCGTGGTAATTTTTGATAGTGACACTTCTTTGTTCTGCCTTTTCCAATAAAAATTAAAAATGTGTAGTTTTTCAAATATGTAAATTTGGCGCAGAATATGCATTAAATTTTTAAAGTTGCACAAACACCTGCCTCAGAACAAACTTAACTTTTAATATGGGCATAAAAATCTGTTAGTTCAATTGAAAAGTCCGTCTTTAAAAGTATTTTACTAAAAATAGTTAGATAATAATAAGCTAAATTTGCTGAATGTTCATATTAAGTTATTCATTCAATGACATTAAATTTTGTTTGTAGTAGATTACAGGGGATCGACTTAGCCCCAATTTCTGTCTTATTATTTTAGTTTTCCTCCAAAATCCATAAGCATCTGCTAAATTAGGCCTTTTTCTTGGGGGTAGTTTGCTCACTTTTTGAGGCAACAGGCAACTGTCTTAAGCTGATATCTGACTAGGCGGTGTCTTATTTCTCTTTGGTTCTAAAAGCTATTTCCTGATCTACTATTCGATCGTTTGGATTGTGTAAAGGTTGTCTCCAGCCAGACTTTGTCTTTGTGACACTAAGCTAACCAATTTTGTTATTCTGTGCGTAAAAACATTTGATAATGCTGAAACATGGGTAATCTAGAGATAGAGTAATATTGAAAGTTATGTGGATTTTGATGTAGTTAATTAATTTTTTTGGATATTGCCATATTTCAGACAATTATTATTATTATATTATTTTATTTTATTTTTATGTCTAACTCTATATTTTGTTTTTTTACATTTACTAACAGACTAAGATTCCTACTGTTTCATTAGATGTTTTAAAAATTATGAGTTCTTCTCCTTGGTTGCAATTTCTCTGGTGCATAATAATTCAAAATCTAAACTTTTTTCCATCTTTTCAACATATACTCAAAGTTATAATGTGTAGGTATAGTAAAGAATTTATTCAAATTTTCTGGAAGTATCTTACTTATAAAGACTTTGATCAGTAAATAAGTTTTCATAAAAGTTTTTTGCGGAACACTGTATGAATATAAATAAAAGGCACGCCCAAACCCGAAAACCAGATCAACTGCGAAACACTGTATGATTTATTTCCTGATTAAATTTATTGGAATCTCCTTTACCAATGTCCTTTATATGTAATCCTACTGTACGGGTTTATCTTAAATACCTTGCATGGAAACATTGTGTAAAAGACATTTATTTGTGAGATTAGGTATTTTTTAATATACTTCGATAGGTACATTCCCAATTTTACAATATAACAGTTTAAAGAAGGAGAGTTTGTAATTCAAACCAGGACAGGGGTGAAATTTAAGAACATAAAATTATAAAGAAACATTTTTTGTGCTTGGATCTGGACAGAAGTACAGAATACTCTTTTTTAATATTTTTTTTCTTTAATTTCAACCCTGCTTTGGAACAAAATTTTTGTTTACGGTTTTAAGTAAAAACTTACATTATTGCACTGTCGTAAAAAAGAGTTTGGATTTTTAAGAATATATGAACCTACCACATTTCGATGAACCGCAGCAATGCTGTGTAAGATTGGTGGACACACGTCAAGCATTGGATACCGCAGGGTGTAATATTACGTAATAAATACATAAAGAATGACGTTTTTTTATAAGGTTATGAAAGTACAACAGAATCTGAATATATAAAAAAAAATAACTTTATAAATAGATCTTTGTAGTATCAAATTACTTTGGAAATTAAACTAAAAGATTTTTAGATTCCGCAATTTTCAAACACATCTTAAAACCAAGTTTATTTTTAACATAGTTCAGAATAGAATTTGCATGACGGTTATCAGAATTTTGTAAACGGTAGTTGAGATTGCATTCAAAATTAATGTCCATAAGAATTAATGAGTTATATTTGTTAGCTTAGAAAAAAAGTGTCATGTCAGTTACCCTGATCTTGCATGCAACTGCAAGTTTATTGCTTCATGTGAAACTGCCCTTAGCACTCATTTTCGACGGCAATTTTTAGACATCAATATTTGTTGTCTCTTGGATATTTTTCTGGATGTTGTAGGGGTTTTTATAATACAATGTAAATTTCTAAGGAATCTATGCTTTACTATTTCAGTACCTTTAGGCATATGTTGCAATTGAAGTAAATGGATGCATGATGGACCTTTCTAGCCCACTAGCATCCTCCAAGTGAACTCCACGCTATATCAGCCTTGAAAACAGTTATTATAAATATCTCAGAAAAGGAAGCTTCTATGAAATTTTTAGTATAAGATAAATTATTGCTCAGTTAAGAAGCATATTTTCAATTTTTAAACTGTTAAAAAACTCTGATTGGAAATGTATAGAAAAAATAATGGTTAAAGAACTGACAGAATTCTTCCTCGAAAACAATCTCATTCCACCATCACAGCATGGATTTCTGTCAAGACGATCCACTACAACTAACCTGCTAGAATGCATCAATGACTGGACCGAAAATAATAACAACTCACAACCAACAGATGTAATTTATCTTGAGTATAAAAAAGCATTCGACAAAGTCCCCCACAATCTGTTGGTAAGCAAATTAGAACATTTCGGAGTACGTGGACAACTGTTGCTGTTAATAAAAGATTTATTACATGGAAGGTTCTTTCAAATGAAAGTCAATGGTGTACTATCAAGTCAACATCCTGTTAGTAGTGGAGTTGTCCAAGGGTCTGTACTAGGTCCATTGCTCTTCGCCTCTTATCTGTTTGATCTTGTCAATCTTATTGAAACAAGGATGAAACATTTTGCTGATGATGGTAAACTCTAGGTCAACCCTCTGTTAAAGGCAAAAAAGCTCCAAAAAGACTTAAAAATGGTAGAAGAATGGTCAAAAACATGGGGTATGAAACTAAACGGGGCCAAATGCACTGTCCTCAGAATTGGTCCAAATAATCCGAACAAAGATTATGTACTTAATAATGTAACACTAAAAACAGTCACAAAACAAAATGATCTTGGAGTTACCATTACGTCAGATCTTAAATGGGAAACAAATCAATTGAAATGATAGAAAAATTGTACAGAAGCTACATTAGACCAAAGCTGGAGTATGCTTTTACAGTGTGGAGTCCCTACTACATCAAAGATATAGAAATTCTCAAAAGGATTCAATGAACCCAAGCTACACAACTTATCTTACCTGGAGAGGTTGACAAGATTTAAACTAACAACCTTAAAAGAAAGAAGGCATAGGGGAGATTTAATCGAAACATATAAGATTACAAGTGGTTACTACAATTGCAATATTATAGAAATCTTTCATCAAAATCAAAACCATCAACTCAGAGAGCACTCAAAAAAACTTGAGAAAGAAAAAGCTGCCAAGTTACCAAGTAAGATTTTTTTTATTAATCGCGTTGTTTACATGTGGAATACCCTAGAAGAAAATACAGTCTTAGCAACAAGTGTAAACTCATTTAAAAACCGATTGGACAAATAGTTAAAACAAAGTGCAATGAGAATGGTTCATTATAGTGCTTAAAAATAAACAAAAACTCTAAATACAACTAAACAATAGCTTCATCGGTTTTTAAAATTACAGGATTACATGGTTATAATGGATTTGGCCCAAAATTTAACAAGCTCTTTGTTGTATTGTACACTGTTTGATTCGAAAATTTCATGAAAATCGGCTCGTGTTACGAACAGACAGACACACATACAGCGCACCTACACAGACAGAGACGTCACGACGTTTTTGCTAAGATAAGTTATAATACACCTGAATAACACATTTTCAGAGTTATCTAAAATAGAATTTTCGAAGCAACACCTTCTCTAGCTATTGCTGCGTGGGCTGGGAAGATAGGAATGTAAGAGTTCCACAAATTATGTGATTTTTTTTATTTTTAACCTTGCTATACAAAAAGTTTTTGGAAACAAGTATTAGAATAACTTTAGTCAATGTCAAAAAACATTTTCCAATCTCCTTTCGATCTAGGTCTTTTAAAGTTCACTTGATTGCTTTGTTTAAATTTAATGTTTAATTTATCAATAGATTATTATTGTTTGTTTCTAATTAGCAATATGGTGAAATCAAGTTTTCTATATGCATGTTTGCGCTTTATTACAGTATCCACTTTATCATTATCTAATTTTTTGCCAGTCTCTTACAGGCTTTGAATATTTAGCATTTAAATAAATAGTTTTTTAAATAAATATTTTTTATCCACCTGTTTTTTCGTTACTATTAACTTAAAGACTTGAGTTTAGTTTATAAATACCTGACTACATTATTTTAGTTACCAGACAAGACACAGTACTTATGTATTGGAATCGAATCAAGTGAGTTAGAACTAGACAATGGACAAACAGTATCTGCATGTATACTTGGAAGTCACATTTGATGAAACAGGAACAGACTGTAAAGAACTAGAAAAAAGAATAGTGAAAGCAATAATGGTTATTGGATGTTTTAACAGTATTTTATGGAGCAAAGAGATAAAAAATAATGTAAAATTTAATTTATATGGAATAATGGTGAAAAACACACTGTTGTATGGAAAAGAGACTTGTCGCGTAACAGAAAAATACAAAATAAAAATGGAAAATGTTGAAATGGATTCAATAAGAAGATCAATGAGAATATCTAGAACAGATCATATAAGAAATGAGTTCATAAAAGAAAGAATGGGAATCAAGGGAAGCATAACGGATGACATTAATAAAAGTAGTAAAAGACAACAGATATGTTACCACAATGAACGACGAAAGATTACCAAAGCAGGTATTAGAATGGCAACCAATAGGGCGCAGAAAAAGAGGACGTCCTAAACTAAAATGGCAACAGTCAATCCAAAGATCAATGAGTCAAAAAAACCTGACATATGATGATTGTTAGGATCAAAGGAGGTGGAGAATAGGCGCCGGACAACGTAGAAAAACATTCCAAACCGACATAGTAGTACTATTTTAATTATTTTAGGCTGTTGTACAATAATTTTAAGAATGCAATAAAAAAAATCGACAAAACCTAATTTAGTGCTGACAATTCAATTAACATTAAGTGCAATTTAATAAGTTTTATCCGCGAAAAAAGTGCAAATAATAAAAAAATCGAAACAAGTTTATCAAGTCTTTTAAGATTACCTACTTCCTGAATTCTGCAAGTTGCATACAGAATCCAATTTGTTAAATCAATTTGCTATAACAGAAATAATTTTGTATTTTTAAGTACACAGATTACAAGCAATAAAATACTAAACTTGTCAGTATACTAGAGGGTCGATATATTCGACTAAAAGTTAAAAGCTTTGCTTAGTTTATCAACAAACCAACCAAACAAAAACATCAACAAAACAGCAAAACAACAAAACTGCAAGTTTTCAAAAACACGAACAAATTGTCAACTGCTGTCCACATTTAGGAAAACAATTAGTGAACTTTGAAACAAAATTTTTGCTAACTCCGGATTTCATCAATAACTGATAATTTCTGGGTTCTCTTTAAAACTGTCTATTATATTTTTATTCTTATGTCCACTTCTTCTGAAGAAGTATCACACAATATTCCTATTTCCTGTAAGGCGTCTGCCTTTTTAAAACGATTTTTATAATTAAGTTGTGTGGCGTCCCATAACAATCTAGCTTCTCGATAAAGCTCAATTAATTTGCATGTATTTTCAACACCTCAATTAATTTTTCCTTCGGACATCGTAATTTTGCACACGGAACCACAATGTTTGTTTCGGTTTTGTTCGCGTACAGACTAGACAAAAAAAGTTGCCTAAAAGGACAACAAAATATCAACACTTTGATCTTTACCGACAGGCGACGGGAAATTAAAAGGTTGCTGAAAACACCAACAAAACAAAAAAGTTGCCGAATTATTCTCATTTTGTTTCAAAAATATTGGAAAACATTGAGTTGCTGTTTTGTTTTTGTTTTGTAGGTTTGGGTTGGACCCGCTATTATAAAGACCAAGGTAGCTGTGTATCTTGTGTGATAAAGATGTCTCAGTGTAGTATTAAAAAATATATTATATTATAAAAAATTTAACAGTGTAATATGCCATGTTTAATAATATATGTATTCTTTAAGACAATGAAAGTCCGAAATTTTATTTTCGTATATTCTTATATAAAATATATGTTATACAGTTTGTAAAATATTTTTATGCAACTTCTTTTGTTAATGTAATACTAGGATTTAAGACAGTTCCAGATGTAAGTACGAGGAAGAAGCCAATATTGTTAAAAGTGATATCGTGGTAATATGTCCTATTCAGAAACATTAGATAGAGTACTTAATAGTTATTGTAATTAATTATAATTTTGAAAATTCTATTAGTTTTGGTTAACAAGTTTTAAAAACCTACTAAATGTCATATTTTTGCCTGCTACTGTACAAAACATATATTTGTAATTTATTGTAAAACTGGTTATGTGTGGATTAATTTATTTAATACTTAAAAAGGCTTGAACTAAAATTATGATAATGACAAACATAATTTTTGAAGTAAATTGAATACTGAAAATAAAGAAGAAATAACTGGTTTGCTCTCCTTCACTAAAAAACATTTTTTTGCAAATTAAACATCTTGACACAAAATAAAAATATAAAACAATAATAATTTTAAAAAGATAGCGTAAATAAATATATTAAGAAATAGTATGTATGTATTTAGATATACATTAATGAAATAAGCAATGACCAAGAAGCAATATACACGTTAAATAAGACCTATAGGACCAATGTACATTTCTGGTAACAGAGAAATACATTAAGTCAATATTTTTTGGGCGGCAATTTATATCACGGATCACCTTTGTAAGGTGATCCGTGTTTATATGCTGTACCACGGATCACCTAGGTGATCCGTGGCTGTACTGTGAAAATTTACTTGAGCTTCCTTTCTGCCTGCTGCTCCGTCTGTTCGCTATAACGATATCCCTCAGGTTACTATGCAAATATGAACTCAGCACGGCGTTTTACTCCTGTACTTGCCAGGCGAATTAACTTATATTCATGCGAATGAGAATTCACATCTTCCCAAGTCAAAACTAATAGATACGCGAAATTCAAATGAGATGACATGCGCAGTTGATTTTAACCTTATTTTAAGTTGAGGGAGTACTCCTTCTCACCTATTCGCACACAGTACGAAGCTTTAAAATTGAAGAATAAGGGTGAATACTTAAGTAATCCTCTTAAACCAGACGATACATTATTTCTGAGGCTCTTGATGCTGACCATTAATAAAATCAGCTTTCCTGTTTTCAATTTATATTGGATAGGAAGGAAGTCACAAATTGGTTTTCACACGGAAGTGTTCAAACAAGCCTTGTTATAACATAAATGCGTCCATGTAGGTAAATTAAATTGTCACCACCTGTTTACTTTTTTAAACGGTTTGATTTAGCTTAAGTCTGTATGATGATTTGTTTGTTAATGTATATACACGGATCACCTAGGTGATCCGTGGTATATACTTAGCTCTCTTTGTTTTTTCAGATACTTAGCAATGAGCTAGAAACTTGAAATTTGATTTGGGATGTTCTTATGTAGCAATGCAATTTAACAATTTATTTGTAATAAAAAAAATCAAATAGGTGAATCCAAAATGGCGAAGTTTTTTATTTATAAATCAGTTTACCTAAAACTTAAAACTTCACGGAGCTAAGGTCACTTAATACAATAAAATAAAATCGTTCTCATCAACAGTAGGAATACCACCGACTTTGGATGTGAAAAAACGTGTATCTGAGGAGGCGCCGCGATAAAAGGACTTTGAAAGTTTTGAGCAAACCGGTCAATATCAAGAAATTTAACCTCATATTTCCTAGTTAAATCAAAAAGAATGGAAAAATAGGTGAAACTTATTTTTCATTCTACGAGTGAACAACAGCAAACCAAGGAAACTTAGTCCATGGCGGGACGAAAACATCCACCGGTCTATAAGAAAGAAAGACTTTTCGTCACAGTTCAACCAGACCATGCAGTCACCGTTTCCACGGTATCGGTTCGGTTCGAAAATAACCAAGTATAAAAGGCAACTTCATAGGGGTCTTTTTTCCTGTTGATGTTTTTTGGCTGGCATATTTTTTCGTAGCTTTTGTTTAGTTTATTTTCTTTATAACCTGGAAAACAATTAACAACAATCTTTTCAGTGTTGCTAACAGAAATTGTTACGTGATAGCGGCCCTCCATTTCGCAGAGATTTTAAACACAATTCTCATAAGCGCCACTGACTTCATTTTTTTAGAGACGGATTGTTTTGATTTGGTTTAATCAAATTTTTTACAACGAACTTTCATTTCCATCTGTTTTAGAATTACAAAACATTTAAAACATTGATATTCTTTCGAAGAATCGTACAGCTAAACGCTAGCGACCAATATTGATTTTTAAGCAAATAGATAAATGTAACGTAATAAGTTAATGGCTGTAAGTTATTGATTTTTTTTTCAACCGACCAGAAAACATACACTTTCTGTACATTTTTTTGTACAGAAAGTTTCATTTTACAGTGCGGGTTTAGTTCAGATTCTTTCCGGTCTCCAAAGTGATCTTTATTTTTAATTTTCCGGTCTCTTGTTCTCTTTCCGGTCCCTATTTCAGTCAAATTAGCCATGACTTTGTGATGACAGCTTATAAAAATTGTTTTGTTTTGACAGCTTTGACATTTAAAATAAATCAATATGGCTGCCTTTTAAATAAAAAACTTGTGTTTAAAAAGAGATATTTAAAAAAATAATAAGTAAATTATGGACTTGGACATGAATGAAGAATTAAATCCGGAAGAAATAATTGAAGCAGCATCAAAGGTAACTTTCGACTTGCTACCAGAAAAATCCAAAGAGAGATATACTAGAAATTATGATGTATTCCTTAATTGGTGTCACACAAACAAAGTTAAATCAATTGATGAAAATGTCCTAGTGGCATATTTTGCCGAAAAATCAGCCACTTTGAAGTCCAATAGTTTATGGAGTTTATTTTCAACAATAAAAACTTGCTTATCATTAAGGAGAAATATTGATATTAGTCGCTACTACAAGCTAATTGCATTTTTAAAGAAAAAGTCTGCAGGATATAAGCCTAAAAAGGCCAGAGTTTTCAGTGGAGAAGAAATTAATAAATTTTTGGAAGAAGCAAGGGATGAGGAATTTTTAATGCTCAAAGTAAGTAAAATACAAACAAACCTAATTATTCTCCTTGCTATTTTTGTTATAAAAACGTGTGTTTCAATCCCAACAACTGCACTGTAACTTTTAACCAAATTTTAAAATTTTATTAGCTTCAATTAACAATTTTTTCTGTAAAAACAAAAAACAATTCTATTTATTAATTTTCATTCAATAACCTAACTAAAATAATCATAACATAACACAAGGACTACCAAGCTAAGCAATGATGCCAATTTGTTTTATATAGATTCTTTGGAACCAAATAAAAAACTCAAATTGGAATTCAATTACAACTATTATTTATTACAAACAAAAGATTCATACAAATTTTGCCATTTAAATTACAAAAAAAAACATACAACACAGATTTTTTTGTTTTACTATCTTTATTTTTATCAAAAAATAATATAAAAAATGTATACTTTAACTAATTACTTAAATAATAGTGGAAAAAGTATTTTTAAAACTATCTAGGTTAGTACTAGCACAGCCTACCTAGGTAGGCTGTGGTACTAGGTATCCGATTGTTTAATAACTTAGCATTCTTAATGATAAAAATAATAAAATCCGGCAACGCTCGACTGCGGCTAGTGAAAAGAACAAGACGAGGAAAAATACCAGTTTTTATTATGGATCGGTTGCATATGGGACCGTTCACAAATTGTAAAGTTAGCAAAAATTTTAAATTTACTTTTTGATTTTAGGTTGTAACGATCATGGCCATTTCGGGAGCAATGAGGAGGGAAGAAATTACTAAATTAACCCTAAAAGACGTCACTGAGAAAGAAGACATGATAATAGTCAATATACCAAACACTAAAACAAATGTTTCAAGAACTTTCGTAATTCTTGGTGAAAGAAATTTGAAGTTATTTAAAAAATACAAAAATCTAAGGCCCCCAAATGTTCCGCATGAAAGATTCTTTTTATTTTACTCTTAAGGAAAATGTAGAAAGCAGCCAGTAGGTCTTCATGGCGTAGGAGGGGCACCTGCCAAAATCGCCAAATTTCTACAGCTTAAAAATCCACAAGAATTCACCGGACACACATTCAGGCGCACCGCTGCCACACTCCTAATAGAAGGCGGTGGAGACATATTAAACCTTAAAAATTTGGGCGGCTGGCATTCAAACTCTGTTGCTGAAGGATATATTGAGCACTCACTGAGACAAAAAGTTGATAATGCTAAAAAAATTGGAGCAGGTGCAGGCGGAAGCTTCCCAGTAGCAGCCAGCAATGGAAGTTCAACCAGAGATTTTACTACATCTAATGTGTCTGATGCTCAAAATAATATGTTGTCAAACATTTCAGAAACAATAAATATACAGCAGAGAAATTCACCAAAAATTGAAAATACTTCGGCTGCAAATATAAATATCCAAAATGTGCATAACTGCATTTTTAATATTTATACTCAAGAGAAAAAGTAATGCTGCATTAAAATTGTTTGAATTTTATATTAGGTACATATAGGTAACTTACATATAAAATGGTTACTATAGTTATATAGGTAGTTGCGTATAAGAATTGTTCCTAATTGTAGCATAAATATTGTTTAAATATAAGTAGTCAAACATATACTTACTCTAGCTTTTGAGTAAGACAGACAGCTGTGCTTCATTATGTCGGTTAAAAAAAAATATACGTACGATACACGACCGGAAACTGACTTTACAGGTCTCCGCAGGTTTACAGGTCTCGCCTGCGGCTCGCCCTGTAAATTTCCTGTGTCGACCTGTAAAGTCCTTATTTCCGGTCTAGTAACGTAAATACCTATTCCGAACTAGCTTGCAGCTCTTTACACCTAGCTACGTGTTGCTGGAAAACATTAGTGGTAAGAAGAAGCTCCGCTAGATTTCACTATGTTACTTGTTTTGTATACATTTTTACCTAGATTTCCTAGTCCTATATTGATAATGGTATCGATATTAATTGAAAACCCTTTACTGTTGGATAAATAGCTATTTAATCAAGGCTTCTACAGTGAGGTGGATTCTAGTTGACCAACTTTAAATGAACAATATATCAATCAATAGTTTTAATAGAACAAAAATTAAAAACGAATTTTCGTAAGAGCCTCTGTTTTTATTGAACTGAACAACATTTTAGTAATTTCTTGAAAAAGTGACAAAGTGTCACGAAAGATTGGCAAATTGTTAAAAGAATTTACAATAAATTTGCATTTTGACCGATATCCTATTATTCTTTCCAATCTAACTATTTAGTTGTTTAATAAGAAAATATTGAATAAGAAAGTTCTCACTCATTGCTACAGCAGATTCAGTATATTCAAACTTTTGTACCGAACTTTTATTTCCATCTATTTTGAAAATACGAAACATTTAAAACATTGATATTTTATCTCCAAAAATCCTACAGATAAAAGCCACCAATATTGATTTTCAAGGAAACAGTTAAACGCTTTTGTGGATTGATTTTTTGAACTTTCTTGCAGCTCTTTAACCCTAGGCTACATGTTGCTGAAAAACTTTACTGGTAAGAAAAGGCTTAGCTAGATTTCGCTATGATACTTCTTTTGCATGAAGTTTTTTAACTGGAAGTTCTAGTACTATATTGAAATTAATTAAATATCTTCTACAGTTAATTTAATAATTATTAAACTAACGAATATACGTTAAATCAGGTTCTCAGCATTCAAGAATTGAATAACTTTAAATGAACAATATATCAATTAATATTATCTATAAAACAGGAATTTAAGTTGTTTGTGTGTTGAGAACCTCTATTTCAATAGAGTTGAATCAATTTTTAGTTGCTCAATAAGAACAGAATAAAACAGAAATATTTCACTCACTGCAATAGCAGAGAGTATATTCATACAACATTGATATTTTCTATCTAAGAATTCTACATCAAAAACTACCAGGATTGATTTTCAAGGAAGCAGCTACATTCTGTTGTCTACTTATTGATTTTCCGAACTGGCTGGCAGTTTTTTACCCCTAGCTACATGTTGCTGGAAAACTTCAGTGATAAGGACAGGCTCCGCTAGATATCGCTATGTTACTTGTTTTGTATAAAGTTTTACCTAGATGTTGTAGCCGTATATTAATACTGGTATCGATATTAATACCCTTTACTGTTGATTAAATAACTATTTAATCAACGCCTCTATTTTAAGGTGGATTCTTACAATTTAAATCGTATTGAACAACTTTTGGTGAATAATACATAAACTACCTCTGTTTTAATAGAGTTGAAAAACTTTTAGTTTCTTAACTTTTTAGTTCAACAAAAAAATATTAAATAAGAAAGATTTCACTTTTGCAACAGCAGAGTAAGTTTATTCAAACTTTTGTAACAAGCTTACGTTGCCATTTATCTTAAAATGACGAAACGTTTAAAACATTTTTATTTTCTTTCCTAGAAAAATACAACTAAGAGGTTAAATAGTATTGATTTTTAAGCTAAATGCTGTTGTGTATTGATTTTCCGAATTAGTTTGCAGCTCTTTACCCCTTGCTACATGTTTTTTTTAACTTTAGCGGTAAGAACTAGTTGTCCTAGTCCTATATTGTTAATAATATCGATATTAAATGAAGACATTTTACTGATAACTAAATAGTAA
Organism: Aspidapion aeneum; assembly: GCA_963576565.1. Lineage (NCBI taxonomy): Eukaryota > Metazoa > Arthropoda > Insecta > Coleoptera > Brentidae > Aspidapion > Aspidapion aeneum. The sequence continues at coordinate 15,242,158 of OY755045.1, read as the reverse complement.
AATTAAACAATAATATCAATAGAACAAAAATTAAAGGCGAATTGTAGTAAAACCCTCTGTTTCAATAGAGTTGATCAACTTTTTAGTTTCTTAACTTTTTAGTTGTTTGACAAGAAAATATTAAATTTCACCCTTTCCAATAGCAGAGTAAGTTTATACAAACTTTTGTAACAAACTTCCATTTCCATCAGTATTGATGTTTAAGCTAAATGCTGCGTATTGATTTTCCAAATTAGCTTGCAGCGGTTTGCCCCTTGCTACATGTTTCTTGAAAACTTCAGTGGTAAGAATAGGCTCCGCTAGATTTCTCTTTGCTACTTGTTCTTTCTTATAAAGTTTAAACTAGATGTTCTAGTCCTATATTGTTAATGTTATCAATATTTAATTAAATACCCTTTATTGGTAATTAAATGACTATCAACGCCTCTATGTTAAAGCGGGTTCTCACCATAGAAGTTTGGATGAACAATTTAAAATGAACAATATGTCAATCAATAAAATCAACAGGGTTAAAGATATTTTTCTTGGGCGCAACCAGAAGGGGGGCCGCTGGGCCCAACCAAGCCCAAGCCCAAGATTTTTTTAGATATTTTCCACTTATTTCATGAATAAAAAGATAAAATAGCATAAAATACGATATCATGAGGCTTCGCCCCCCCCCAAAGGCCTCGCCCCCCCCAAAGGCCTCGCCCCCCCCCCACAAGATATGATCCTGGGTGCGCCACTGTATTTTTAGTTGTTGTTGTTTGAACCAACAATAAAATTGACATGCAAACTTAATGTCATAAATTGGACATTTATGTAATTGTCATCACAAAGTAAACCTTGCGGTCAAACCATCAACCAAAGTTGGTGTGGTGCAGTTTTAATGTTGAGAGAGTATACTTTGAATGATATAAAGTTGTCAATTCTAGCGTTTAGAGATTTTTTATTTAATTTTAATATGGTTAAGTGCTTTTAAACGCCCTCTTTAAAAATGTATTAAATTTTAATTTTTGATAAAGCATAACGTGAGGAAAATACCTCGATGAAAATATTACTTAGCAATTAGTATATGAAAATATTGCGGTTCAATTTAAAATGTTTGCCCATACAACAGGAAACATAGCATTTCTTAAACCACTAGCAACTTTTTTAAGAATATTTTGTGTTTTTCCGGCATACGATTTTGATAGTCATCGTCTAAAGATTGGAAACATCGATAGATTTTTAGTTTTCTTTTGGTGTGCAGCAATAATTATTTTTAGCTACAAAAGCCTCAACAAGTTTTATTCATGTTATCCTTACGATTTTTCATCAATAGTTGTTACTCTTGTTACCCATGTTTCGAGAATTATATCTCTCGCTAACATATTTGTTTTATTTTATTCTGTATTTTTTAGGTAAGTTTGTAAAACGGAAGAGTGTTGGTATAGCGGATGGTCCAAAAGAAAGCCGGAAAAAATGTTTTTTGTTATAATTCTTAAACAATATCACCGATTATAATGGAATTAACTGAACGTTGGAGGGAATTGGCAAAACTCTTAGGCAAAAATATCGATTTGGTGGCTTTCTGTAAATCCAGGATGACAGTGAATGAGAGAATCAAACTTAGACTTTTAAAGAGGCTTATTGATCTATTGAAATTGTTTTTCAAAATATATGATTGTCTTAATACTGTCTGCATTTATTTCCTCCTTATTTCTAAACCGATTTTAATGATATAAAAAGCTTCAGAGTAAAGATTGATTGTTTAAAGATCACTGTTAAAATTTATCGTTACCTCAAGATCTTGAACTTCTTTAAAGACTTTAATTTGATTATGTTCAACATCTAGGATCTAAAGGTAAACGAAAAAAAAATTGTTCCATTTAAAATTGTAGTATATTTTAAAAATTAAAACGAAAAACATTTTGTTCGGTTTTTTTGGCCCACCCGATTTCTAATAAAAATATTTATTTTTGTATCGTATTGTATATTAGATAATTTAATTACATTATAATATATATTAGATCAAAATGCTGGTCGAAACTTCTTGCAAAACTTTCCATTATGGAAAATGAGGAACACTTAAACTCAAAATCAGAAAAACCAAAATTCTGGTTTTACAGTCCCTTTGCCAAGACAGCAGCAGTTCAAGGAATTTTGATGTTTTGCGCATTATTCTACTTTTCAATTTTAAGTAAGTTTGTATTTTTTAATACCATATTAATATCTTCTACTATAAGAAACTCACTTGTGCTTAGGGATTACATCAGTAATGACAGTAATTAACTTTAAAAAATGTTTACAAAATGATGATAATGAAACTAAATTAAAAAAGTTTGTTGCTTCTATGGAAACAAAAAGTTGGTGATTATTTCTGGTAGTGTCGTACGGCAACAATAAGAAACAAATCGTAACAAAAAGGCATACAATGTTTTTTCGATAGAAATATAGCTTATCTTCTGATACAGAAAGAAGTAAGTCTACAGACAATCCTAACTATAATACTAACTAATCACCCTTTAAAAAATTAAGAGCACTATGCATTTTTTATTATTCACGACTTAAATGCGCCAGCCATGCATTCGGAACGGCATAGTTGTTTCAACAACCAAACTACTCGTCTCTAATGCCATCATAATATGTGCTCTTACATAAGGGGTCGAAACACTGGACTAACTACTGAAGGCACGTCAACTACCTAGAAAAATATCACCAGTGCTAAGAAGGATCTTGAGAAGCATGTGGTTCAGGATTGGCACACAAATATATGCGTATTAAAAGAGGCAGGAACAACAGGAACAACTAGTATAGAAGCTCTTGTCTTCAGGCATCAACTCAGTATATAGGCCACATTATTCGCAATCATTCACATCTTCCAAAGCAAATATTCTATGAATAACCAATAAAGGGAACAACAATTAGAAAGGATCAAGAGCAAAATTTCGCATCAAACGGTGGAAAATGAAAGAGCTGCCTGGCACCGTCTGGATCGGGAAGGATCACAAAGATTTGAACAAGAGCAACGCTGGCTAGAGATGCGGAGAGATACCGCAGAAAAGAACGAGAAAATCGAGAGAGGAACTGCCAATCTATCGCCGGAAACTGGCTGTGCCAGGAATGCGAAGGAGTTTGCGTCTCCAGAATTGGCTTACATAGTCATCAAAGAACACACAACAGACTCGAAACCGACTGATTACTATGATGGTGATAATGAACTTTATGGCAAGACGAAAACATTGATGTATGCGCGCTACTACCACCCTTATCCAATGACGAGCCCGGAATTAAAATTTTTAAAGATCAGGCACACCTCTTGTTCTTTTTTAATACATACCTATAAAACATTATCTACAGGGTGTTTAAGTAAATACTATTTGAAAGTACTCATGAGAAACAAGCGTTAGTTTGTTTTAGAATGAACCTTTTGTATCAAAAGTTATTATTAGTAAACAAGTATTATAGCTTTTTACAGGGTACGTAGCAAATGTACAAAACGCTTAAATATGTTTTAATAGTATTTAAAAAATTATATTTGCCAAACCACCCTCTATTAAAAACTTAATAGGTCAAGAATCATTAAAAAACTAATAACTCCCCTATATATAATAGTAACATTTCGTATATGTTTGGAAAACCCGTCTAAAGAGCTATTATGCTTCTTAAACATGATCACTTTGAACACTTTGTATTTCAAAAACTGGAAATTAATTTAAGTTGGGCCCATGAATACTTCTGATAAGCAAGATTTAATCTACAACATACTAAACCTTGTTTCTAATTAAAAACATCGACTAATATTTACTTAAACTTCCTATAGAAAATTTTTTAAAAGAACAGATTTAAAAATAAATAAAAAATATATGTAATAGTAACATTTACCCGTCCATTATGCTTCTTGGATATTATCACTTTCAACAGCCTGTATTTCATTAACTTCTACAACATACCAAAATTTCGTGAAGTTTGACGGATTACAGAAATCCCATAACCATAATTGGTGTGCCTTATCCTTTCAAAAATAATTAACAAAGTTTGATTTATTTTTGATTTTAGATAAATCAAACTACGAACGCGATTGCTTAGTTTATTCAGTTCTAACCACCAATTACTTTTTAAACATGGAGCTCTTTATAATGGTGGTGTTCATAAATATTCTTTTGTCTATAAAAGATAAACTTACAAGAATCAGAAATCTCTTTGAGCAATGCATAAGCTCGACTGAAAATAGAGCTAAAATAATGTTTAAATGTGTTTATTTTTATATTCAAATCATTGGTAAGTTTAATTTTAGTACCTAGCAAGTCATTACTATTTTACAGACAACTTCTTTATCTTTACTACTTTATAGTTTTTTGTGCTAAACCTCTCCCAAAGAGAGATGTCTCATTTAATCATCGCTTTTCTAAAAACCCTGTATAAGTACTCTAGTAGTTAGAGCATCTAGGGAACTAATTTCGAACCGCGACAGTACTAACGTAGTGGCGGATTAAGGAGACCTATTACCATGTCAGTCATTCTCTCAGGAACTCTAAGAACTCTTGAATTTTAAAATTCTTCAAATTCTACTCTTGAATTTTGAATTTCTTAAAATTCTAAAGCTTTACAGTCTTGTATTTTATTTGATTTAAAATTCATTAAATTCGTTAGGCTAATTTACAAAATTGCTATCTATCCAATAACTGCTTTTATTTATTGATTGTAGATGTTATTTATTTGGTAAATTCAATATTTGGAATGAATTTGTTTCTGATTTTGACGGACCTTATTGTAACCATGGGCGATATTTGTGCAAATATTGTTTTAAATGTTAACATAATTATGGAGGCAACCTTTGGAATTGCTATCCTTATCCTGGTTAGTAGAGGAGGGTAGAGCTTGGAAAACTAAACTTTTACCAATAAAATACCTAGCAGCTTAAAAAAGAATAGGGTTTTTTTAGGTTGGATACATTGCGACGTTTTTCTTCTGCAACAAAGTCCTGAGGGAAGTTGAAAAAATTAAACTAGCATGTCTTGAGCTATATAATCAATCAAAATCCTTCAATGAAGAAGAAACAATAGCTCTACGCACACTCTTCAGTGCAGTTAAACACAACGACATTGCACTAAGTGCCGCTGGTTTTATAAAACTAGATAGAAATATGTTTTTTACAATTATCGAGACAGTCGTGTTGTATTTTTTTGCTATTTTGCAGTTTGTTAAACCTGAAGGTGTTGCTGCTCCACATGTACTTTAAATAAAATAAATAAAATAAACCATAGCCTAAACAAATGGAAACAATAATGATTAAACCCTATTCAGTTAAAAATACAAAAAAAAGTAATCTAAAGGCAGAGTATGTACGACTTAATGGGAAAGTTTCTAAATTTATCCGGTTTTTTTCATAAACTGTATCTAAATTGTTGTCAAATGACAAGTGAAATCCATCGATTATTCATCGATAAAATGCTGACGAGCCATCGAAAAATAAAAATAAACCTGATAAAATTATATTTTTATCTAAAAAGATTTTGTTTTTTTTTCCGAAAGTTTTGTTATGTCGGGTGTCTATGCTATGGAACGTATTATCCGCGTGGATTTATTTTTAGGCTCTGATTCGTTAATTTAAAAATTTCAGCCAATCAAAGTCCGTGAAAGAAAACCGCGCGTAATATGCTCCATGGACAGCCGGATTTACATAACAAGGATGGAAATGGAAGAAACGGAGAAAACTATTCTCGTGGGCATCAAGGTAGAAGGCGAGGATCAAATTTTCATATATAAAAATATACAGCTGATTCGAATGACAAATGACAGACAAATGACATTCATCAGAAATTGCTCACCAGCTGCCAGAGTCGGTGAGTTTCCATCGATTGGTGAAAAGGTGGATTGCATCAATACTACAGAAACCTGATGGATTTCATCGATGTTTCACCGAAGCATTTAGGAACCCGATTGCTCTCATAAATGAGCCCATCGGTGAATTTAGATACTCCCATATTAAAGAAATAGAGGCATGACAAACTCATCAAAGTCACTCAAACTCACATTAATTTTTTGGTGTTATTTTCTAGCCAAGTTCATTGGCATTTCTTTAAAAAAAATTATGTATGTATGTGGGCGGTGTTCGCTTCCATCCTCCTTCTTTGTTGTTTTCTATGTATATTGTACATCTGAGGGATTAACGAATGTCAATCAATGTAAATGTTTGTAAAAAATCATTTCTTTTCATTTTACGACGCTTAACAATGAAATTAAAATGAAGAATAAACTGTGCTTCTCTCTCTAAATAAAGCTAGAGTATAAAGGACCGATATTTTCCTCCTTTAATAAGCTTGTTGCGTATCTATTTATTTAAAATATGTCATATATACAGGGTTTATATCTGTAGGTACTAACGAATTCCTAGGAAACAGAAACAGGTTGCAGACAGGCCAGAGAATCCGTTGACCGACTAAAAGCGACGAGATTTAATTGGTTGCTGGGATAGACACAAAAAGACGTTGGGCTGAGCCATGAACAACCCTACCTGCTCATCCTGTAGAAAGAAAGAAGAAACATCAAGACACCTCTCGGCAGAATGCGAGGTAGAGCTGGACTAGCGCAAACGAACTAACATACTGAATTTCGTAAAGAGAACAGAACGGTAAACTGAGCTACTTGGACATCTAATGGAACTGCAGAGAGTGGGCTAAGAAAACTAAGAAAAAACCAGGGACATGGCAATACATACACTCTGGTTTGTAGATTACACGAGGAGTCCATCGGCTTTTAAGCCGCTTAGCACCTATACCTCCAGGAGTTTTTGTGCGTGATTCTATATCTTATTTTGTTTTCAAGATTTGCAAGTTTCTGCCGAGGGAAGCTATTTTCTTGGGAGTTAGTTGGTTCACTTCTTGAGGCGAAAGAGTACCTTCTCCAAGGTACTGGAGGCTTTTATGAAGTAAGTCAGTGCAATCGCAAAGCAGATGTTCGGCTATCACTATGTGCTACTGCAGAATCTGCAGTTGTTATCGTTGGCTTCACCTATTGTCTTTAAGGAATATTTCAACAGGCAGTATCCGATAAGCAGTCCGACTTCTAGTCTTAAGTAGTTTCTGTTCATTTCTAAAAGCTGGTTAGACTTCTTTGCTGACATGGTTATAAACTGTTTTTACACTGTGGCTTATTTAGCAGACTTACGGGTCAGCTTTACACTACTAATACTTCTGCTGTTAAGTCACTATGCGTATGGTCTAATCATGTTAAAACTTGTCTGACCAAGTTAAACGGTATCATACTACAAACATTTTTGTTAAATGTTAGCAATTTTGCTTCCTGTTCTATGCACTTGATGCAGTTTCCATTAAACGTTCGATCTATCTTCGTCCGTCCAGGAAAACGCAATAATTTCCCCATCAGGAAAAGCAGGAATGGACAAATTGGAGTAATCGATTAGGATATGCATGAACTATTTTAATTCAATCCGACACCGATTCGCGCTTAACTCTGTAATAATTAATAATTTTCCTCTACCTACGTAGCAATTTCTAGAACTAAATATAGAACCATTTTGAAATTTTGTAATGGACCGTATTCCCTCAAAAAAAATAACGTTTAAATAAATATTATAAATAAAATTAGTGAAGGTAGTAAAACTAAAAGCTTCGGAAGTTTTTTTTTCTATTCAAACAAAAATACGAAATTACATTCTGTGGGTAGTGAGTTGTTGATATTTTTTATATTTAACAGCTGTAGTGTGACGATAACAACCGTGACTAGGTAAAAGCATGGTAAAATTAACCTTTTACCGGTAAAATTAACCTTTTACCACAGTAATCTGTCATTTGTCTATCCTTTTATTCAGTTGCAGTATTGGTTGCAGTCATGGATTATCCAGTATAAATGGATTGGATTTCCCCAATCACAATCAACAAAGATGGCCGCCACCCTGCTTTTTTTTAACTTGACGTTTCGTTCTCTAGTTTACAAATGTCAAGTGCTTGTCAACCGCTGGTTTTGTTTATTTCTGCTTTTGCAAGTTTAAATTAAATTAATAATATAATTTAACTGTTAAAAACTGTTCAGAGTTTTAAAAGATTACTTTTTTTATTAGAGAAGGGAAAGTCCTACAATTTCTTTCTATTTTAACAAAAGTAACAACAAAAGTGTTTAGCTGTTCAATAATCTCTGGTTGCAGTATTGTGTAGCTACATAGATGCGACAAAACTACACTGTAATCCCTTTAAGCTATTATTGGGGTATCCGGGTTCATACTGTTGTACTCTAGTGAAAATTTCTTATATTTTTTTAATACAAAAGTTGGCATTTAAAAAAAAATCGTTTACTACTAACAAAAGAAACACGTCTTATTTTTGCCCTTTTAAAAAGCTTTACTTTTCACTTGAACGCTCACACAAAGTCACCTTTATTACATAGGCCTAAAAGACTTTTAACCCTCGGGTCATTATTATCGACAATGGGGATTTCATTTCCCCAAAAGAAGTACAACATCTATAGGGCCTCCCTTCTTATTGAGTGATTTTGTTTACCTAAACAAGCTTTTCCTAAGCAAAGAAAAAATTATTTCCTGCCTCTTTAGATACCCAGAAAAGATATACATATAATAGAATTTCTCTTAAATTAAATGATACTAAGTTTTTAAAATCTCGTATACCGCAAAAAACTCAATTAAAATTAGCCCGATTTTGACTTTGCTTTGAACAGTTGCCTAAATCACTATAATTTTTATGTCCAAAACCCAAATTTTAGAGAAAATTCAAAATGCAATCGAAAATCCAGAGCTAGACTAGTTGCTCTAACAGAACCTGAGAGCGATGCCTTTCTTCTTTTTCGGTAGTATTGAATTATAGCACTTTTACCATTTCCATTGCACTTTGTTTAGCTTAACTGGACAATTTGATGATATTTTGGGTTGTCATTGCTGTTCCAATAGTGCTGATAGATTTTTCGAAATTGGTTTATAAATAAAATCTGCACAAATCTTTGATTATAGCCACGTAGGTCTGTACTGCTAAAGAGCCTTTTAAAATCACTGCTACAAGCATGTCGGCGTTCAAAAGCAGTCCCTTTCAAATTTTATTAAAAGCGTTAGCAGATATTTTCTTTTAATGGTTTTAATACCCTTAAGTACATCTATAATATAAGTACGTAGTTCTAGCAGATACCTGGAATGTACTAAAATCAAGCGGGGTGTGTAGAACTGATGGAAAGTGAGCCGATGGATTATTTAATTTTTCTTGTGTTTAAGGCAAACAATTGTTATGGGATTTCACCTGCCGGGGTATTTCAGTAGACAGTTACATTTTTAGAACAGGTAACTGCTCTTGTTGGAGAACAACCAAAATGATTAACTATAAGGTGTTAGTAAAAAAATTGTGTGTGTCGGGACTTTGTCACCCTGGGGTGACGAAGCTAAGCGATTGGTTAGTGTACATTTAATTAATTATATAATTCAAAAACCAAAGCTTGAGTAATTGCTTTTCAAGAACTTGGAAGCAATACCTGGCTTTGTGTTATGCCTTTTTCTCATTGGAAACATTAGTGAATAATACTACTTTTAACATTTCCATTGCACCTTGTTTCCGACAATTAGTTAATATTATAGGTCATCAAGGTATGTAGTCTTCCAATAGTAGCGCTGATAGATCTTTTCGACATCGATTTATAAATGAAAATCTGCACAAATCTTTAGTTGCAGGAGATGCTACAAATCTGCTAGAACTAAATGGTGTCTGTAGAAACATGTAGAACTAAGAAATGGTGGGAAGGCAAGCAATTGGTTTGTGATTTAACGTTAGCAGACAGTACTATTTTTAAAACAGGAAATAAAGAAGGTGCAGCTGTTCTTATTAGAGAACAACTGAGAAGCTGTAAATACAGGGTGACAATTTAGAACTTTAGGAAAGTTTCCTTATTTTATGCACTTTCAGGGATTTTGGGAAACTTCCGTGAAATTTGAGGAATTCCAAAACAGGATTTCTCTTGATTTAAATTTACTATACCAATTAATATACAAAGCAATTATTGTAAATTATTTATTGTCGGCAACACTGAGCCTTGACTGACTGACACTTTTATCCGAAATGGCAAGTCAGTGATCACTACACAGCGGTTTTTCCGCAATCGTTTTGATATCGGTAGACGGGGTGCTGTTCCATCTTGCAATACTATCTTGAGATGGGTCAATAATTGAAGAACTTATTGACCCAATTTAAGAGTGGGTTGCGAGATGGAACAGCTCCCCGTCTACCAGTATTAAAGTGATTGCGTGTGTAGTGATTACTGACTCCTCATTATTACTAAAATACGGCGTTGTCATCATTACTAAAATGGCACAAAATAACAAAAGTATTATGCGTTTTAAAAACATCGGGTTTCCGATTGTTACTATGTATAAGACATTAGTGGAAAAAACTGCGTTTGTTTTTTATGTGGGGACTAAGGGACCCTCATTGTCCAGCTGATAAACCTTAATAATCAGCGGGACAATGTGTCTTGGGAACATTTAATATCTGCCAGGTTACAAAGAAGTCTTCTTTTTAATAAATTAATTTACTACTATTGTAGGTTCATCGTTTTAACTTTATTGTTAAATATCATTTGGTTTTAGTAAAATTATTAAGTTGCTTACAATTTGAGTGGGCTAGGTAAATCAGGATTCTCAGACTATTGTAAAAAGAATTTCAAAGTGGCTACCTTTACAACTCTTTTTTAGGCACGACGAACAAACGCAAATGAATTTGATGCCTTCCCTACCTTTTACAATTTTAACAAACATTTCCTAGAAACGTGTCTCAAGAGAATATTGCATGTTATAGTTTCCAGATAAATTTATGGAGCGACTAGCCACAACCAGTGATAAAAAAGATTTTGAAGGAATTAGCCGCAGGGCAGAAATGGACATGGAACTGTGTGAACTTCCGAGTAAAGTACTTAACTGCATAACATAATCAATTGTTGAAATGAAACCATAGGCATGTGCGCTTAGAGTTAAGATACAATTAAAAATACAAGCCCATATAGATACTGGTGAAAAATTTCAAGACAAATAGAGTCACTACTTTACTACAAGCCCCCGGTAGCTAGAACCGATAACAAAATTTGGTTTTGTATTTTCTTGGTCGAAATATGTGTCTGGCCAATTTAACCCAGCTGAATTTCTCTCTCTTTCTTTTACATATTGTTTAGTTATTAATTGTCAACATTATAAAAATACTTTCAATAATGTTTAGTAGGATGCAATCTTAATTGTACCTTATATTATTCAAGAGCTATAAATCTGTTATTGGCAATTAAACTCGATATGAGTATCTTCCTAATGTAAACGCAGACGATGAAAAAAGATATAAATCTGCACCCCAAGGGCGGCCTGCAGGGCGGACCAAATAGGGTAGAAAAAGGAAACACGGTCCTGCATCGAAATTACCTTGTTTGCTGTTTACACATGCCGTTACGTAAGCTTTTATATATTACAAAGAAAATTCTCTACACCTACTTCTTCTCCTACAAAATCTTTTTCTTTTTATGTTTTATATAGGATATTTTCGATTTAAGTGACATCATTATGATGAAACATGCTGCGTTGGAAACAATTTTAATAAATATCTCAGAAACGAAAGCTTATACGAAATTTTTGGTTTTAAGAAAAATAATTGTTCTAGTATACTCCGAAAACCGTACATTGATGCTATTCTCTATTAGAACGTTAGTTTTTTTTAACGTAAACATTAAAGTGTCAAACACTATTTATCGTGGAAATATCCAGCGATTTTAAAGCTTAGACAGAGACACACATCACGATAAAATTACTAAGAAGTCGAAATACACCCAAATAAAACAATACTTTCTCTAGTCATTGCTGCACGGGCTACAAGGGTAAAAATAGAATTTCATTAGGCCTTTATAGCACGCTCCCTTTGAAAGGGAAATTTTACCCCTTTATTTTGAATAGCGAAAATGGGTCCTTGTCTTAAAGTTCTATTAAACGTCTTTTTAACTTTGTAAAAATTCCGAAATTCTATTAATTAATTTTCCAGATGTTTGTCTCTAAAATTGCCATGGAGCAATAACACAAACTTTATGTCAACTTCCGAGAAAGAAATTAATAAATCTCCAAGAAAGTCAAATATTTTAATTTTTTTTATTTTATTTTTACCGCGTTTTGTTTTTGGAAGTTTGAATGCAAATAACTCTAAAACGAATTAAGACTTTCGAAACAGGAACCTTTTTACCTTTTCAAAATATATACATCAGAATATAAAGAATGCACCCCGTTCTACCAAAATTTTAAGATAGCTAAAAAATGTACCCCTCGCAAACAAAATCAAAGTGTTCGAGGGTGTTTCCAAAAACGTACGACAAATAATCGAAAAAACCCCTGTTATCTTTGCAAGATGGTTGCCCAATTTATGACACTTGTGAGAGTGTTTTTAATAAAACGTTTCCAAAGTGGCTTATTAAAAGCAGGTAAGGTACTATCAGCTGTCCTCCGAGATCACCAGATTTAACACCCAATGATTTTTCTTAAAGGGCTATGCAAAAAGCCAAATTTATTCGACTGGCCATTTAAGAGCTACCACTTAGGATGAACTTCTGGCAAAAATAATCACAACCCTACAATCAGTGAAACCTGAAATGCTAAGTAATATCTGAAGTGAATTTTACAACAGGCTCGGATACTGTTTAACACAGAGTGGTTATATTTTTGAAAACTTAATTCGTTAGGTGGTTCTTAAATAAATATGAAAGAATTTGCTTCTTAAAACAGACCCCTCTCTCATTTGTTTTACTGGGGAAGCCATAAACTTTAGTTTGTGGTAGACACGGCATTAAATTGAAAAAAAGGATTTTACGTTACGTAGTTATCGTCTAAATTTCCTACCTTAACTTTATCGGGGCGTACAGAGGACAGGTATTAGCTGTGGGGTCTGGCCCACCACGTGTAAACTGCCCTTTTTTTTACATACTTCATATTTAATGCATATGTAGTTGCACATACTGTAATAACTTCCTTTGAATCTTATAGCATTTAACCAGGCTGTATAAATATTTTAAGCATATGTTCTTAAAAAGCCAAACAATATTTTGTAAAAGATTCTCGCTGTTCCCAGTGTCAGCAGCGGCAGTTTCAATGACATTAATAAAAAGAGATCATGGACGACAGAAGTAAACAAATCTGCAATTATTGTAGATAAGACCTTTTTTCGTTGGAAAGGGTTATTAAGAAAACGCTAAAAAATTCTGATTCTTGACTTAGTCAATGTTAAGTATTAAGGCTAAAATATAGTTCTGTTAAAAAATCCGTCTTGAGGAATAAAATGTAACCACACATACACTATCATTTAGCTTATAAACGAAGTCGTATAGTACACCATAAAACCCATCATAACTCTTAATATCCAGCGATCCAGCGGTATTCAAGGCCACACTTGTGCTCAATGTCTCCACGTCTCAACTCGGCCTGGCTCAAAAGATCTAACATTAAGCCTTTTTGAATTAGAGGCCCCCAACACAAGGTTATGTTCATCCATATAAACCCAAAGACATTTCGATTACTTAAATATCTTTGCATAAACGTGAATATTTTTGTTTCTCTCATATTTTTCCGTGGGTAGCTCGAAAGCGTAACCTCACGGTGGTCCAAGATCTAATGGACACCTAATAAGTGTTGACTATTAACTATTTCGTCCTCATGGTACTCCTCAGAACACTGCTTCATCAATATGACACCTTTGCGAAGTTAATTAGACGGTTTTGTCTCTAATCCTATGTCTATAGTGAGAAAACCATCGCAAGGAGCGCCATCTACTGAGATTCGAGAGAAACTAGAACAGGAACAGGCGAGAATATGCTTCTATATATATCGATCGATATACAGATCTATAGCAAAGAAAAAGAAAGCATCCGTGACCTACGTCAACTCTTCTGTCTTTCAGCCCAGAGCAATGCTAATTAGCGTTTTTACCGACCACGCGAACGTCAATCACCGGAATTTTTAAGCCAAATAATACTAACAAACGTGAATTTTAGTACCCGAATTTAAAAATCAAAAGAAATTGTATCTATATACAGAGTGTTTTAAAATTCAACAATATAATGTTCATGTTAAATTCCTTGAACATAGGTCCACAAAGGCTTAGTTTTTGAGATAGGGTTTTTAAATCCTGCAGTTTTTCGAAATTTAAATTATGTTGTTGAATTTTGAAATACTCTAAATATTTGGGTCGGATCACTATATATTTAAATGGAAATACCTATCAAGCTTTTAAACACACTGAAAATTGATGTATAAAACGGTTGAATAACTGTTGTGTAATGTGTATTAAACGTATGGGTGGTGGTCACGTAATTTACTATTTACACAGTAAATTTTCTTGATGTGTAAACTTCATAAATCCACACATTTAACAAACTGTAACTGAGATTTGTGGACTGTGAAACGCGTAAGTTACGTTTGGGAGAAAATCCGGAGGCTAAACGTCAGGAAAACTGTGAGAAAACTCTGTAGGAAAATCCCCACACGTGGGGTGTCACATGGGCGCACCCAGGAAGTGGGGCTCAAGGCCTGGGCCTCCCACGCAAGTTTTTTTTGTATGGTTTTCCATATAAAGTCAATATCGGTTATAACGACATTTAACGGACCGCTTAATTTCGGTCGTTATAATCGAGCGTCGTTATAGAGAATGTAACAAAACGGGATTTAAATATATAAATGGTATTTTTGCCATTTATAAGTTTTTAAAGATTTTAATTAAATATTGTTTTTGACATCAACAAGCATTAATTATATGCAAGACTAGGTTAAGAATAAGTAAAATTTATGGCAACTCCGGCGACTTGTTTTTTGGCTTGTTTTCAGGTTCGCTGTATTTTGTAAAAGTTGTATTCGGCTAATATGGCCTTTGAGCCACTAGCATCAAAATAATTCTTATTTTGTAACTGGAAATAAATTTTAAACTATTTTCAATTTAAAAAAAAAACACATTGTGTAATTTTACTTTCTAACGGGTTTTTAAGTTTGGCTTGCGTTAGTATTTTGTCTCTTATTGGAGCGTTTAAAGCGCAGTCTATCTTTTTCTCGCCAAGGCGAAAGGGAGTAGAATTCTAGCCAATCAACGCCAATATATTTGTGCCTTCACGCGCAGGGTCGCTTTAACTGAGACAAGAAACTTTTGAAAGTCGTTACAGAAAACTTTGCTTTCGTTCACACTTCTTAAGGGGGTATTTTTTCAACTGGGGAAATTTATCAATTATTTTAACTTTGTATAAAACTGTTAACTTTATTATTCATAATTATTTTAGTATTTTCTTTTGGAGTTTATTAATTTTAAAGCTTTTAATTATTACTCTTTCCAGTGATTTGAAATAATGTTTTTAACTGTTTTATGGTTTTTTTAACATCAAAATACAAACCATTCGTTGCCCTAAAATCGGCATTTTTAATCAATAATACATCCCAAACCTAAACAGTAATATTAAGTAAATTAAACAGTTGATTGAATAGTCTCACCTATTCAATCAACGTTTAAAATGTTGATAAACAAATATATTTACAACAAATATACAAAAGGTTTATAAAACCTAAAAGTTTGAGAAGTGTGAATATTTGAATACAAAAGTTTAATAGTAGTAAAATTTAATATTTAAATAACAAATATAAGAAGTGAAAGTGTGAAGCTACAAGAAGAAAATTGAAAAGGTATGTATGATTTTCCTACATTGTTTATACATTTGAGAAAAATCATTTATAGCATAAAACTTCTCCAAGAACCATCAAATAGTTGCATAAATTGGTAGCTCGTAACTTTTAGGCCTTGGCCACTTGAGTAGACAGTATCACTGTCACACAGGCCCCTGTTACAAGAAAAAAGGTTACAAAAAGAACTCGGTCGGGACCTTAATATGTCGTCGCTATAACCGATTTGTCGTAATATTCGATATCGTTATAAGCGAAAATTAAAAAGCATAAAATTCATTCAACCCCCCTTAAAACATATTCCTGGGTGCGTTACTGTGTGTCACCCTAATAGCTTTTGTATGGTTCGCTATTAGACTAAAATGACGGAAACCTCGAAGACTTAAAACGACAAGTTAAACAGGGTGTTATTGAATAAGATACCAAAAATGGAGAAGGCAGTTTTTGGATCAATTATGACAAAAAATTATATAAACATAATCACTAGTATTTACCTACTAGATCCAAAAACTTATTACTTAGACAAGGGAGTTGATTGACTAAATTTTATCTTAATCTTTTTCATCGAATGGCATTTTTATCGAATGACATTTTTATCGAACAACGTTTTTATCGAATACAGTTTTATCGAAAACTTTTGCAACGAAATGCATTTTTATCGATTAACGTTTTTATCGAATGACATTTTTAACAAAATAAATGACATTTAGGTCAAAAACAATTTTATCGAAAACACTTTTTTTAAATACATTTTTATCACAAATAATTAGTAATTTTCCTGTCCAGCAAAGGATCCGAGGCCGATGATAACTGATTGTTAACCCGGTTAGGTTATTATCCTAACCTGGGCCAGGTTAGGTTTGTATTATCAAAAAAAAACTATTCTGATCTGGTCAGGTAAGGTTTTTTTTGATATACCAACCTAACCGGGTCACGTTAGGATACTAACCTAACCGGATCAACAATCAACTGTCCTTGACTCCTGGTCCATCTGTGCTGGACAGGAAAAGTAGTAATTGTTTGAGATCAAAATGTAGTTAGATAAACTGTTTTCGATAAAAATGTTTAAAATACACCCAAATAACACATTTTCGGCGTTATCTCAAAAGAATTTTTTTCGTCGAAAATAATACCTTCTCTAGCCTATGTTGCACGGGCTAGGAAGGTAAAAATAAATATTTAAAATCTATTTAGCAAACTTCTTTAATTCAGCTTTAAGACCAAGTCAATACAGCTTAACTTGGTTTGTTAAAAACTATTAAAAGCTCTCTAGTATTCCTAATTTTAAAACGTAGAAAATAAAAATTTACAATTTAAAAAAGTATATTTAAGTGTAAAAAAATAGTTGAAATATCAAAGCTGAGCAATTTTTGACCTATTAGAGACTTATTGCAATAAGGCCAGGCACTAATTGTGCCGGGCACTAATTGTGCCGGGCACTATATTGACAGTTTTCCATTGAAAACAACAGTTGATCTTTTAAAATTGACATAGCAAAGTCGAATTTATAAATCCCGTCGTTTATTGTCCATTAATAATGGCGTCACTATTAATTCCGGCTCTTATAATACACAAAGGCCTAATTTTGAAAGACAGCTGTTCTTATAATGCGAAACTGTCAATATAGTGCCTGGCATAATTAGTGCCTGGCATAATTAGTGCCTGGCCTTATTACAATAAGTTCCTATTATTTTAATATTTTGGGACACTATACCATCTGGTCCACCAATCTAGGAACAAACGGTGGAATAGATAGTAGCGAACGAAAGCAAGACTCTTTGTATGTCTCTTTCTATTCCATGCAGTCTAGAGACATGTCTTCCATCTCTGGTGCAGTCAAAGTACTTTTTAGCTTAAAATAAATCATCGACCGCGACCAGGTGAGGTGTGTTCTACTACCAAGGGGGGCCCTGGCCCCCACTTTTTTCAAATCAAATAATATGTTTGTAAATTGTAAATTTTTATTTACTTCAGAGGTTATACGGACCCCCCCACTATTTATGGGAACGCGTCACCCGTAAATTTCATGTTTAATGTAACTCTACAAAAATGTATCATTAGGAGCAAGATCGGGTCATCTCGGTTGCCATAAGATAGATCCCAGTGTGCTGATTAATCAATTATATACTGGGCCACAGTATTTCTATGTTGTTAGTTGTGTGGTCCTCTCATAGTAGTAGTTATTCATATTATGTAGGTACCTTTAAAAATAAAAATCAAAAACAACTTACCTTTACGTTATTTTTTAGAAAAATAGTGTAGTCACTAAAATGGATGAACATTTAAAAACACCACAACGTATAAACAATATAAATTTTATTGAATGTAATAAAATGATATACAAGAGAAGGTATAACAATATTATTTAAGACTAGACCTATACAAAACAATAATAACTATTTTAAACAATATCCATATAGGTACATATAGGTGTACAGTTATTTATATTTTAAGTATTGGATAACTATATATTTGTCCATAGTACGTATGTATATTACTATTACAAATATTGATGGATTACTATTACAAATGTTAAAGGACCAAATTTTAAAATTTGGTTCAGAATAATCCTTTAGTATATTTTTTTATTAATAAGACATGGGTTATTTTGATAACATTGTAGTTATATAAATTAGTTAAATATTTCATAATTTTATAAAAATGGACGGGTCAAAATGTAATATAACTTTTACCCAAAAATAAAATTGGCATATCTAAAATATTATAAAAAATTTTACAATAACTTTACAAATATTCTAGAGGTTATGTTTTCGTTCTTAACACTTATTTTCTATTTATATTAAAAAAAGACAAAAAAAAACTAGAACATTTAGGTAACAAACAACTACAGAATTGTTAATTTCTTACATGTTATTTCTGATATGTTTTTATTTAATGCTTATAAAAAAAATATATTAGCAAATTTGGCAGTAGAATTTTGAGTCCCTTTAAAATAAACATTAAATCAAAACTTTTAAAAAGCAACAACAAACTGATATTTCTAAATAATGTTTAAGCTTTTTAAATAATGTTTTTAAACATTAATTTAGTTTTTTATTTAATTTATCACAATATACAAGTGTCCGAAGAAAATATTTTAAAAACAAAAATTTGTTTTCGGTGCGTAACATTATTTAAAAACTCAATTGTGTAAATATACAAGTAAAATAATAATAAAATAGATAAAGCAAGATATAAAACATAATGAAAAAAGATACTTAGTTACCTATCCTGTTTAAAAGTATGTTATAGAAAATTAGGTTTCAAAATTACAAACAATTTGTTTGAAAAGTGTATTTATATAGTTTTATATCAATATAATATAGAATAAAAGTAAAATATTCGTTGAGTCCTATAATATTGCACCAAGCCCAACCACCGAATAAGAAATATTTACAAGATTTTAATTTTTATTAATAAGATAAGGTTAGTATTGCATGAAAAAATTGTTAAAAATAAAACATAACAAGCTATAAAGGACACTTACAAAATAAATTATTAAATGCTTATTTTTATTCTAGTATTAGTGAAGATTTTCTGTCAGTGCTGGGGTTAGTTTTTCTAAGTTTAATGGTTGCATAATTTGTATTTGGTAACCTAAAACAAATAAAACTGTTTGAAATAAAAAAAGCGGTAATTGTTAGAAACTCCCTAATTTTGTAGTGTTTTGCTAGAATAAATTTGGTGAATATTTAGCCCAGTCATATTAAGGCGGTTTTCCACCAAACGGACAGTTGAGTTTGTGTTTTCTAGTTTCCAAAAAACAAAAACAAATCGAAGATAAACCCAAAACTCTTATTTCCATCAAGCGGACTAGGTTTTGTTTGAGTTTTGTTTTTATTTTTGGCCCTTTTCCACTGGCAGTCGCTAGTAAGAACACATAGGCAGACTAGCACAACGAAATAAAAGTAGAACATAAAAAAACTCAACACGACCCTTCTCACTAAACAGACGCGAGTTTCAAAACTCGTCGAAACCTTTTGATCTTACCGCTTCCAAACGAGACTCAAAAAACTGTCGCAAAACACGCCAGTCTTCAAAAAGTTGGCCAAAAGTTTTAGTTTTGTTTTATTCGACACGAATGTTTTGTTTTTGTTTTGTCCGTTTGGTGGAAAACCGGCATTAGGATTTTTGTATAATTATTCCTTAGCATCCGAGACACATCCCCACATATTATCCGCCAAAATCCTGTTTGAGCTTCGGTTGATATAAGGCCTCAAATATTGTGAAAATCAGTTTTTTGTGATTGTCTTGTAAATTAATATATTTTTTAAAAGTTAGGAGTGAAAAAAATTGCAAAATCATTCGGTCTATACTATAAAATTTAAAAAAACCTAAACTGACATTTTCAAAAATATATATAAAAAAAATATATTTAATTTTTTTCCACTCTGTAGGTAACGTGTTTTAAAATGATAATACTTTATAATATTAAGCTTGATCCCCACTTGTATTAAACACCTTTTTTTTTTTAAGTAAAGTAGTTAATACTAGCCGGACCACCATTGGGTTTTTGAAAATTTAGTTTTTATACAATTAGGAACTGTACGACACAAAAAAGCATAATATTAAAAATATTTAATTTCTCGTTAGAAACATTGTTAAAATACGCGCAAATGCGCACACTTTTATTTTATTTGAAATTCAGGATATTAAAGTAATTTTTATAAAATTTTAGAAAAAATAGGTTTTGACTAAACTTAAATGTGACAAAGGGGTCAGGACAAAATAAATAGAACATAAGTGGTTTATTAAGGGTTAAAAATTATAAACACAGGTACTTACATAATGTTTTAACAAATACTCGTATTAATATGCAATTTTCAGTTTAATATGTCAAGATTTTTCGCCAAGGGTGTCAAAAACCAGGCTATACGTACATGGATACATAATAATATTATAAAGTATTAAAATTTTAAAACAAGTTAAGTATAGGGTAGGAAAAAAAATTATAAAATAAAACATTTTTTTAAAACTTATTTTTAAAATGTTAGTTTAGGTTTTTTTCTTAACTTTACATTATAGACCGAATGATTTTGCGTAATTTTCCTCTCTTCACCTTTTATAAAAAAAAATTATTAGTTTTCGAGAAAATCGCAAAATACTGATTTTTAGGACCCTTGGGGCCTTATATCTAGCGAGACTTAAGGGTGATTTTGACGGAAAATACCTAGGGATGTGTCCCAGGAATTGCTAAGTAATAATTATACAAAAATCTAGCTCGCACCTATTTTTTTCCAAGTTTCAGAGTGTTTTCACCTAATGTGACTGGGCTATATTTTATCAGAATGTGTTAAATAATAGTACATTATATACCCAGGGACTAAAGTGATACTTTTTATCCCGAGGCGAAATGTTTGTAGCCCGACCGCAGGGAGGGTTACAATTCGCTGAGGGATAAAAAGACACTTTAGTCAAGTGGTATATATACTATTTTTTGCAATTCTGGGCATAGTTTCATTCAAATTTTTAATTAAATTTTTCGAAAAGAAAGTCATCTCCACTGCACTATTGATTGGCCTATAAAATGTGACAACCAATAAAGTACCATTCATTCTCTGACGTTAAGTCAGTTGATATTTCTTAGATAGCCTTGGATAATACTTGGTTGTCAGGGTGTTGTCAAGGTACCATAAAATAACTGTTAAAATACAAACAACGCCGTGGAGATTTCTGCGATTTGCTAGTGCGTTCCCAAAAGTAAAAAAAATGGATATTGATATTGATACAGCTGCCGCAGAGGCAGTGAAGGCACTGCTGCCCGCTAAATCAAAGAAAATATATGAAAAACAATACAAACATTTCCTGGATTGGTGCCAAGCTAAGGATGTTGCTGATGTTACACAGGAGAAGGTACTTTCTGCATATTTCTTCCATCATGCGAAAAATTTGAAGGCTTCAACGGTTTGGTCACATTATTCAATGATTAAATCAAAGCTGATCGTTGAAAAAAGATTGGACATTGGAAAATATTCAAAATTGAAGGCATTTTTGAAAAGAAATGGGGATGGCTACCGCCCAAAGAAGTCTCGAATACTGGACATGGATCATATCCAGCAGTTCCTCCAGGAAGCACCAAATCAAGAATATTTGATGATCAAGGTAAAGTGAACTGTTTTTACATTATTTTGAACCATGTTAACGTCACTGATTCGAAATATCATTTGTTGCTATCAGGTTACGTAGTTTGTACAAAAAATTGTATTGCTACTTAGTAACTGAAAAATCTTTTTTTTCCAGGTGGCGTTGATAATGGGAGTTGCCGGTGCATGCAGGGGTGTTGAACTGTGCCAGCTACAGAATGAAGATGTTCAAGTCCAAGATTTTCATCTTGTTGTCACAGTTCGAAACACGAAAAATCAAACTGACCGATGCTTCATAGTGAAGAACTCCAAAGAAAGCAACGCTACAGACGTAGTGAAAATCTGTAAATCCTACATGGCTCTGAGACCAACAAATTTGACAATATCAAGATATTTCATTGGCTATAAAGACGGCAAATGTTTATCACAACCTGTTGGAAAGAATACTTTTGGGCTTTTCCCGCGAAAAATAGCTGCCTTCCTGAACCTGCCAGAGGCCGTTTCATACACAGGACACTGCTTCAGGCGTACCTCTGCTTCCCTTTTAGCAGATTCTGGAGCGAATATTGACCAGCTCAAAAGACACGGTGGTTGGAAAAGTGCTACCGTTGCTGAAGGGTATGTTGAGCAATCAATCGAAAACAAAAAAAATGTGGCGGATAAAATATTCAGTCAAAACTTGAGGACAGATGTCAAGAGTCATAAAAGCCAAGGCCAATCACGTACCGTAACAGTATGCAATTTTCCAGAACCCACAATCAACGAAGACAGCAGCACTGAACACACCGAACCAGCAATTTTCGGATCTCCACTGCAAAACATCAACCTCAACCAACAGCGAAGCGAAATCGATTCAGATCCACGATCATTGATTCATTTAGTTGGCTGTAGCGGCGCTATTTTAAATATCAATATAACAAACAATAATAATGTCAAATAACGTAGGAATGTATAGATTAGGCTAGGTAGTTTATTTTGATAGTGTATAGGCCTATTTTTAGATGCTCCCAAATACAAAAATACAAAATTTGAAAAAACCATGAATTCGGGTCCAGGGACTAAAATATTTTAGTCCCCGGGAGTAAAATATTTTAGTCCCCGGGATAAAAAGTACTATTTTAGTCCCTAAAATGAGGGACTAAAATGCGTTTTTAGTCCCTGAATTGCAAAAAACAATTTTTTACTAGTCACACCTAATAAAAACCGACAATAATATGCTAATACAAGATAGTACAATGAGCTAAAATGCGTCAAAAGTAAAAATAAAGAAAATGGAAATTCTTTTAAAAAATATTAACTAAATATTAAACCTAAACTAAAGACCCCGTATTCTATATCATAAACTGAAATATGTCATACAGGGTCGTTAGGGCAGGCATTTATCAAAGATAGACCAGCTTTTTAAACAATTTTTTACATAATCTATACATTTAAACTTTGACTAGACTTATGTTTCCTATTTTGTGTTCTGTACATCCATTTGAGCAAGCCAATTTTTCTTTAAATTAATATACAATGAAATATCTAAATGCTTATTATTATCATGCTTATTATTATTATTACGATAGAGATATATGTAACACCAACATGTTTTTACCTATATACCAAAACTAAAGGCAGTTGCAAAAAGTCGTAGTGCCTTGCAATATAGGTAATCATAAGCATAATATATTACAACTTCAATCCTTTGGGTAATAAGTTTGACAAAACTATGTCTATATTTTTTATCAAAATTGATAGTAGTGGTTTTTTTTATGATTCCTGAAGGCACAGTTGTATTCCTTATTAAATATTTTAACCCTGGATAAGTTAAGTTAAGTGAAGTATTTTGATGCGGGTTTTTGATACTTAAGAGAAACTCCTACTACTTTAGTACATGCTAATTGCTTCTAAAAATCATCTCTAAACATGGATTTGTAAATTCTTTAAGGAGAAAATGACCCTGCTTTATTAGAAGAAATCATTTGACCCAGCATGCAAATACATAATACAAAATATAAAGCCAAAACTAGCAAAACTATTTTCTTGGATGTGTGGAAGCATCCAATCCCCACAAATCGTACCAAGGCCCATACATATTGCCGTTGTGAGGACTTTTCTCGTCATATTTTGAGTTATATTCAGGATTTTTTAAACGTCGTTGCAACGTTTCACCGTACTCCATCAAACTTACTTCGCTTTGATCATATTTGTTTGAACTATTGCTGTTCGTCTTGGTTAACTTTGTTCTGGGCAAAAATTGTTTGGAGCTGGCAACATCTGAAAGCTCGTCTCCAGCTGAATCATAATATTTTGAGTTAGTGCGCATTTCGTTACTTGACTTGCTGTTTGGCGTTAATTCTCTACTGCTTTTGCTTGTAACCTCAGAATGAATGCTTTCGTAACTTGGTTTGCTTCTACGTGGTTTTTCTTTTGAACTGCCTTTTTGTTTGTTGGATTCTGCGTAATAGTCTTGGAATTCATTTTCTTGTTCGTTTTGATTTCTTTTTTTAGCTGGTCGATCTTGAGTATAGCATCTGTTATTATCTATTCTTTTTTCTTCGCCATTTTCGTTATCGACGCCAAATGTTTTAAAAGATTGTCTCTTTTCTTGATATTCGTATTGTATTACTTCTTGGTCGTGACCATTACTACGTCTCATGCTTACGTTTAGTTCATTTTTAATTTGTGCTTCTTGTTGTTTGCCTTCCTTGTTAGGCTGATACTTGCTAGATTTGGATAGTTTTTCCAGTTTCTTCCCTAATTCCGCAACGTTGGGGAAGTTGTGGTGTTGTTCGTTTCTACTACGTACCTTTATAAGAAAATACCAAAATAAATAAAAGAATAAAGTCTGGTAAACATATTATGTAATATTTTTCCCAACACCTTCTTTTTTACACAAGATGATGATATTTGGTCAAAACCGTTTTTAATTGTATTTTGTATTTTTCGAAATGTCTCAAAACCAAAAGCATTAAATACGTTACAAATAGCTGAAAAATTAATTAATTTTTATTTAAGGTTTTTGTTTTAACTTATAATATTTGAATTTATTTTTTGCTTTAAAAGCAATTAAATTTTTGAATTTTTTTATGTACCGGTCTTGCAAATGAAATTCACTTTTTTAGTTATTGCAAAATTTATTTCAAATTTCTTTATGTACTGAAATCTGCTTGTTAAATTTATTGTGATTTAAACGTTATATAATTTTTAAAACTAAAAAGCAAAAGTTCTTTCGGATCTTAATTACTTTTCCATAGTTTTCGTGCAATTCCAAAAGACGACTATTTGTTGATTTTTATTCTATTTTCCGATTTGCTATTCAATAAAATTTAAAATTGAAAACACATTAAAAGAAAATTTCTAGATATTATATTTTTCTAAATTTTTGTTCTGTTACAAAAAAAAAGTAAAAATTAAAATTAAAGACACTTTAAAAGAGAAAAATGAATTGGATACTAAACTGAAAATGAACTATTCCTGTCAGATCTTATTTTCTATTCTAAAATTTTCAGACAATTCCGAAAGCCATTATTTTGTCGTATAAAAATTTAAAGACACTTTAAAAGAGAAGCTGAATTACATGTTAAATGAGTTATATACGAACCTGATCATTCACTACAATGCACTGATATGGATCATCGCTGGTAATATCTGAATTGTTGCTTGCGGACTCATCTTCAGACATTTCGTCGCTATTGTACTGTTGCAAAATGTTTTTTCTATTAACTGTTTTTACCATCAGACCATCTCCATCATCATCATAAAACTGATCGTCAAAATTATTTGGATTTGCTTGACTTGTTCCGTAAATATTTTCGAAATCGTCGTTGGAATCACTACGAGGTGGTAGACTCATTTTTTGATTCTCCTTTGGTTTTCTCGCTTCGTATTCTTTATTGTGTGCTCGCTTTTCATTCTCCGTGTTTTGAATTCTTTTATGTTCTGCGTCTCTTACGCTTTTTCTTAAGGTATTTTCTTTCTCCTTTAACTTATCTCTTTCCTTTTCCCTGTCTTTTTTCTTTTCTTCATTGTATTTTTCAATAATCTTATCGTCCCTTGTTTGTTTTTTGCTCTCTTTAGCAATAATATTTTGCTCATTCTTATTAACCTCTTTATTGTTAATAGTTTTATCCGAATCGTTTGACAGATCACGATTGGGTCTTTGAACTCTTTGTTGGCTGTTTATTTTGTTCATGTTATTCTCATCCTCAAGGTCGACTAGATCTCTATGACGCCAGAGAGCCATGCCTTCTAGAATTTCGTTGTCATCATTATTTTTTCCAAACTTCCAAAATGATTTCGTGCGCTTAACCTTTACTCTAGACACTTCTGTATCTTCAGAAGTGGGGTAACGGTTTTCAATTAAATTTCCATGACTATTTGAGGGTCTTAGGTTGTAAGGACGACGCTGTTGAGTATTGCTGTTTGTAGGTCCATTAGTTACTGCAGGGTCTCTACGGAACCTACTAGCAAATTAAAAAAAATATCATGCAAATAAAATAAAAACAAAAACCATTAAGAAGCAAACAAAAAGAAACTCGTGCATTTATTCATCTTTTTTGTTTTGATAAAAATAGACGAGTTATCTATTTTAGGAAGCTAGTTTTATTATTTTATTCAAAATTTAAATTTGTTGCCTACCCTAAAGATTTTTACCTGTCTGCTTGGTTATCTAAAAATCTTTTATTTAAAAGCGATAAGGAATGAGGCACAGGGAAGCGAAAAAGTTTGCCATTAGTCAGAAAACCGCTTTTGCGGCAATATAAAGTTGAAGACCAACTAGAGTGCTTTAAAATAAAAATTTTCTGCTACGTTATAAATACAATATGATATTTCTGCCCAAACCATAACAAAAAAGTTTGGAATAAAAAACAAAGATTTTTTAACAATTTTACGCAAGATCTGTGAAACAGTGCAAATAGAAGATAATTGTTATTGGCGAATATAAATGAACCATAAACTGAAGCGATTTCGTTTGGAAGTTTTAGCGAATGTTGCAAATATTTATAGCGGTTTCTGATATTGGTTGTTGCTGCTACAAACACTTAATATAATGTCATGCTATTCTTCGATATTTTTGAACCAATATGTTTATCATCTGTGTTGGCTTAGGACCATTTCTCTTGTTACGTTATCGATAGACATATTTCCAATGATGACGTTTAAATTCTCTGTTACGATCGTCTATTTGTTATCTTACAATTCATCTTCAGTTAATAATTCTGGAATACTGGATAATATTTATTTATATATTTCTAAAAGTATTTTAAGATCTTGTATATTGTCGGTTATAACGTTGTTTTAATCTCAATCAAACAACGGTTCTAACAAAGGTATCATCAGTATATCGTTGGTTGTCCAAAACATTAGACATCTCTGCATCATTTAACGGTTTTTTAAATACCGCTTTACTGTGGATATAAAATGATCCGAGGAACAAATCGTAGAATTTTTACTCACTCTTATGTTTGTTCCTGAATATTTATTTTAGCCGTTTAATGCATTTGTTAACAATAAATATTGTTTTGTAAAGATTATTAATTTTTTGAAAATGATCAGCTAGCAAATATAAATTAAAACTTTTATTTGTTTTGCAAAAAAGACTGTTTGCTTTATCTCAAAAGTTCATCAAAGGGAAAGCTGCAGACCTTACTTCAAATCTCACAAAATTGTACTATTACTTTATTGTTCATTTTAGAAATCTTGAACGTTCGTCAGTCAAGGGGGTCTCAATCAAGTTAGTCTGGTCGTAAAATCTTTGACTTACCGATCTCTATTCCTAAAACTCAACTTATAAAAAATTCTTTATTCTGTGTGGGAGAAAAATCTTTAACAAGTTGCCAAACTCTATAAAATCATGTGTTTCATTTGGACCTTAAAAAAAATTTTCTTACAAGAGTTCTCTGGTAGATAAAGCATACTATGATTTGAAATAATATTTTAATAACCCTCCTTTATAATGTGTTTTTGTCTTTATTCTTAATTTTATAATTTTTGTTTAATGACTTTGTTATTTTGTAAAATTTCTATGATTTGAATCTCTATATCAAATTTGTTTTTGATTTAATTTTTTTTTTATTTTAGCTCTAATTTTATTTATTTAATTGATGAACCCATTATTTTAAATATTTACTTAAATTTAAAAAAAATCTTAAATAGATTTTTAAACCTATAAGCAAATTTACAGTAATTGTACTTAGTTTGATGTTTAAACTAATAGGCTTAATTATTTGACTAGTTTTAGCATGCTTTGTCAATGAAATTGTTTTTTTTTT
The DNA here is from genome assembly GCA_963576565.1 of Aspidapion aeneum. Taxonomy (NCBI): domain Eukaryota; kingdom Metazoa; phylum Arthropoda; class Insecta; order Coleoptera; family Brentidae; genus Aspidapion; species Aspidapion aeneum. The sequence goes on along the minus strand of OY755045.1, from coordinate 15,214,172 downwards.
CTGACAATAAAGTATTTTTTCATTCATTTATTCATTCATTTCTGTTAAACCCTGTAGTAACTCTATAAAAATCTATCTAGGATATAGAGGCCGTCTATTTTCCGGAAGGGATTTTTCGGTAGGGTACATTTTTACCGAATAAACGGGTAATCATGCGGGATGACGGCAACAGGCTTGACTTGCAAATCGATCTCATTTATAACACGTGCATGTATGCACAAAATAAAACATGTACTCAATGTGCATGATACGTAACATTAATAAACTATTACATTGCCTCATTGTACATTGTGTTACGTCAGATATTAAAACATGTTGTTGAGAGTAACATATTATTATGTAACACACAATGTGATTTCTGTGTTACATACGAAAACTAAAACAAGCTTTCTGTTGTTGGCACTAGATGGCACAGTCTATACAACATCTTTCTGGTACTATAATTAATGTCAGGTTTAAAAAGTAATTCATTTCATTTCATTTTAAATTTCCCTAAAGGGTGTAAAATATTTTATATTTTATGATCCTATGAGAAAAGAGGTACAAAGAATTCCTTCAATATTTTTTTCCATAAATAGGATTATAAGACGTCTTTAAGATGTTTTTTGCATCTTAGAATAGGTCATATTTAAGATATCCCTGTATTTATTTTGTTATATAAATTTTTCAAAATTTTCAAATTTTCGCAAATTTGAAAAACCTAACAAAATTCGCCTATGCCCAAGAAACCAAAATTGTACTACAAAATGTAAAATTTTTGTCTTAGTTCTTTTATGTTGCATAAATAACACTACATTGCAAATATAAGTACACTCACGAATGTTTAGATTTGATATTTTTAATAGTTTTTGATTTTTATAATAAAATTTAAATTGGCCTTCGGTCTAATGTATAGGCAAATATCTTAGTATGCTCTGTCTAGGCGTATATTCATTAAACCCTGAGAGAGGCGTATATTCATTAAAACATTCTGCTCGCTAAAGTAGGATACTATTATTTATTTGTACTATGTTTCTCTATCAAAATTCAAATTTACATCTAGTAACTATCTAGCCTTCTTCAGTCCATCTTTGGACATAGGGCCCCAATATCTTCCACTTTTCTTTGTCTGTCGCCGTGTTCATCCATCTAGTCCCGACAAGCTTTTTCAAATCATCAACCCATCTCATTTGGGGCCTTCCCCTGCTTCTTTTATTTTCCCAAGGATTCCAGTTTACAATAAATTTATTATATCTACCTCTCCTCTGACATTTTTTTTTCTATCTGTTAGGTTTATATGTAACATTTGTCTTTTCATTGACCTTTGGGATTTTGGTACCCTATCCATGTTTGATTTTGTAAGTGTCCAGGTTTGGTATCCATTTGTGAGTACAGGAAGGATACACTTTCGTTTTGAGGTAATGGGGATGTTTTTTATTTGCAAATATGTAGCTGAATTTTCCTAATGCTGCCTAGGCCTACTCGTCTCTTGTTTTCTGCCGTTTGGTTTTTTTTTTATAAGTTTAATAATTTGTCTCCGATATATATCTATATATTGCTCTACTTGTTCTATTTTTTCTTGGTTTATTCTGATCGAGATATCTTCATCTGTTTTTGTTATGATTTTAGTTTAAGTGTAGTTCATATTCAAGCCTATAATTTTAGCGGCAGTATCTAGTTCATCCAGCATTTTTATTAGTACTTCTTTCTTATCAAATATTGTGCGCTTACTTTGATGCTTATTTCTTCCCAACCTAAGTTTTTTTAAACATCCTAGGGCCTGGTTAAATAGTTTGGGGGATATTGTATTACCCTGTCTGTCACCTCTCTCAAACTTACATATTGTATGCAAATATTCCCAGTTTTATTACTAAAGTTACATAAACGTATCTCTCTTGGCGAACTAACTCCGCCTAAATGACTCGTAAACGGGTAATAAAGGAGAAAAATGTCCGGTCATTTAGTACACACTCCCCGGCATTAGTCTGACAACATCTCCCTTATTTAATTCAACATCCCCTTGCATTACCTCTAAACCCAAATTAAGTGAATTGCGCACCATTAGGCAACTGGACACAGACAAGAACTTTTTGGATTGCTAAAGTACAAGATCCTCTGAAAAAGTATACTTAAATCATTATATTTCGCATATTGGAAATAATAATTGTCGGAGCAAGCAATATTTTATTTAGTCTTTATCTTCTTCATCTTGGTTAAAAACATTTCCAGTTTTATTAATAAATTTAACTCTCTTCGCAAATTACAAATTAGGAGAAAAATGTCTATCTATATAGTACACACTCCCGAGCATTAGTTTGACAACCTTTACACTCAAATTAAGTGAATTGCGTACCATTAAGCAACTGGACACAGACAAGAACTTTTTGGATTGCTCTTTTGTTCTGTTTATCTTCTGGTTTTGAATACTTTATTGGTGAACTCTTGTAAATAGTTGTTCATTATTTTTGGTTCTTTGCAAATTCTGATTTGCTATGTTTTTGACGTCATCCTTTATAACACCGAGTAATATTTTGTGGGCAAACTCTTCTTCGTGTTTCATTTACTTAACGAACCTAATATTCATACACCACTTAAAAATAATCTTCTGGATGCACTGGCCAATAGATCTTACGTGAAATTTTAATTTTTGTTGGTTTGATTTAGTATTGGAAATAATAACAAACAAAGTATTTGCAATTTGAAATATCAATATAGTATCATTTAATAATACAATAACGTTTCGTGGAATTTCATACCTAAAACCATTTTGAAAACATCGCGAAAACACCTTAATCATGACATAAAAGCTAATTTTAAGATGACACCTGTAAAAGTAGCTGATTTTTTGAGGAAATTTTTATATGCTCTTGAAAAAATATATTTCCTCTCTGGAAAAATTAAACTTATATTATTTTTTTAAACCAATAAGGAAAACGTGGTAACTATATAAATTTATAAAGAAACCACCCATATAAAACGCGTTTAAATCCGGTTTCCACCAAAGTGTTCCTCATATGAACCTAGAACAACTAAATAATAGCTTATTTACCTCTAAGGCCAAAAAACGTTCAGTGAGTAAGGGGGGGGCACTCTTAGTAAAATTATTAGTAGGACTTCAAAACAACAATAAACAATCATGTGCAGACCTGTTTTTTTAAATAGGTTAAAATATATAATATTCCACTAAAATACCGAAACAAAAAAGTTATAAAACGTTAAGGTTGTAAAAATTGTAGCTAGCTACTTTTGCTATAAATAAATAAAGCTTTAAGTTTTTCAAAACGACAACGCTTATATTTTTGCAGGAAAGTTCAATGCAAAATCTGTCAAAGCCTATTACATCTATAAAATTAAAATCATAAATAAATGCGCGTTTCTTATTGGGGTAGGAAATATTTTAAGCATCCAAACTAACCAAGTAACAAGCCTAATATACAAGTAAAAACTAAAAAAAAATCTGGTGACTTGAGTTTTTTCCGAGCAACAGCTGCGTCCAAATAGCTGATACTTTGTTTGTAAATTAAATGAATTTCATGCCATTAAATCAAGTGGACCATCAGACAGACTCTTTAACCTTGCGGACTTTTTAGCAGCAAATAAAAATTTATTTATTATACACAAATAATTATTTATCATGTGGTTTGAAGAATAAAAGTACTCACATTAAAATTGCATATCGTTGGTTTTAAAGTCAAAGATATCCCGCGGGATTTTTACAAAAAGCAATTACAAGCACTGGCATAAAAATACCTAATTGTATCTACAAAACACACATCTGCAGCCCTAATTTTTAAAAATTATTATTACTTGACATTCGTTAAAACATTCACTAATTCAAAAATACGAAAAAGAATTGAATGAAAAATGGTTACTCTTAGATAGTTAACAAATTTTGCCTTAAATAATTATAAGATACTTACCGACTCTCCCTGTTGCTGTTCAATTTCGTTTGTCCAGCCATTGACTCGTCATCAGAATAATCGATTTCTGGTTGAGGAGGCGGATCGTTGGAGAAACCAGAATCATTACTGGAGTGAAGTGACACATTACCAACAGGAATACCTAATTAAATTACAATGCTTACTATTTTGGAATGACAATAGCTACTTACCCTTATTGTATTTTAATACAGGAAACCCAATTTTGTATCAAATTTGGATGCTTAAAAATATCAAAAGATGTAGTCATCTCCTTTTCAAGACTCTATACAGTCAATTGTGTAATTTACTGATTTATTCAATTGATTGACGTGTGCTTTAATTAACTCATCAAATTTTGAAATCTATATTTGAGGAACAAGAAAAGTAAAAAAAAGAAAAAATTGCAACATGAAGAGGACAAGTTATACTGAATACTTCTAACATACATCGTTGAAAAAGTTAAATAACTCTTACCGATTTTACCTCCCTTGGTTTGCAAGTGCAGGGGCAAAGAGGAACCAGCAGAAGGTCTGGCAGGTGCAGGGTGCGTAGAATAAGGACCAGTGGGTGTACTAGCAGTGTTAAAGTTAAAAGCGGAAGCAGAGGATTTGATACCTAAGGAGGAAATAATAAAAGAAAGATAATGAAAATGAAGTATTAAAAGTAAATAAAATACTAAAATACCAGACTTCGATTCTTCTTTGAAGCGTACCTTTTGTAATTTATGCCGATAACACAATTACCGAACGAAACCAAATCAAACGAAATAATTTTTTCAATCTAATATATTTACTTTGATTTAGTAGTTTTCACGCACATAAAGCTTATCTAAACTCTACTTTCGGGTGCGGTAAAACAGAACTTTGCGCACTGATTAATAAATATAGTATTTTGTGTAAGACCTACCTGGTGCAGAATATTGGCCAGACTGGTAGGTGACGTTACCAGAGTCCATCATGACTGCCTTTGAGGGCGGAAAATTCGTGCTTTGCGACTGCGTGATTCCCCCGGAAACGGACGACTTTTGGTAGGGCAAGGACGGAGTGGGGACGGGAGCTGGAAGGGCCGGGGGAGGGATATTGTTAGAACCTATCGCTCTCCGAATCTGAAAAAACATATAAAACCATTATCTACTTAGAACATTTTACAAAATAGATATCAAGCATTCTCTCAGTCAAGTGCCTCCTTATGCAATGAAAGGTCTGGGAAGGGGTATTAACGGCAATCAGGAATATTGAGCGGAATCAGTTTTTGTTTGCACATCAACTAGTTCGAAGACAAGTGGTAAACAGTAAAGCTGAATATGTGTGTCAAAAATTCCCAAACACATTGAAAATTGTTTTCTTTTTAATTTTGACCCAATGCTATAAAACTGTCGGTTCGCTATAAAACTGTCGTTTATGGAGGGATCGTAAAAAGTCATTCTTTTAAAATTAAAATCTGTTGTTCAACCAAAGCAAACCCCACTTTTGGAACCCTATACCTAATCTATATACTACGTTAGGCAACAACTTCTAGCCCGTGCTACTCTACCTGCTTAGCATTGTTGGAAGACCTATGAATGTGTAAAGTGTCACCAAATAATCTCGTGGGTGTGTTATGGGCGTGATCTAGCGAGTTACTGTGAGCGGAGGGTGTGACAGCACCTGACGCAATTGATGACGTCATTATGTTGGTAGGAGTGGCAGCATTGCTGCCGTGTTGTTGGCTGGAACTGCTAGCGTCGCTGCGGTGAGTCGGAGAACTAAAACGAAAACGTTTTTTAAGTATTAACGTCGTGGGACAAAGAAAAATAGTTTGGGATTTGCATAAAAAAAATTACACTAAACTGCTTTGAAGTGCTAAATAAACGATCAAAACAAGCAAAACGTTATTAATACCCTGCGGAATACATAAATTCCTTTATTAAATCAGACGGCTATGCGGTGCAGGCAAATATTGAATCACAGTCAGTTATTAAATCTGTTTGAAATATGGATTACTATTAGATACCAATATTCCGATTGACGTTTTGGTCCAAGGTGTTTATAGCGACGAACCTTGACATATTTTAAAGATTTAGTTACTTTGCATATAGTTAGGTATACATTCTTGTGCTGAAAGGAATCGATCTCCTTAATATGCTCTTTAATCCAATGCAATTTGCGCCAATATGGTCAAGCTGTGATTAAGGCGCTGAACTCAGCAGCACAAACACAAGCCTCGTTCGAAGTTGTCGGGAGAATCTAGATGAGTTGAGGAACCAACATCGAGATCTAGGTCACAAGAAAATGAAAGGTAGTAAGGCTGCCGATATACTAAATAAATCAGGTGTATTTAAAAACGGTCAACTTAGTGAAAACCTGCTCAATACTTACATTGACAATACGGTGCTAAAGCCAATAAATTACATATGAACTAACTAGAGGTCACTGGGTAAATCTTCCAGAGAGAAGATGGACAGTAAGAAATGGGATATAAAGAAGACCTTGGTTAGGTATAGGCGAAAATGCTAAGAAAAGTCACTTCGGTTATTTTAGGTCACTGCCTCTTCGTAGCGAATACCACCCGTTTAAACATACTAGTAAACGTCAGGCTTCTTTACCATAAGTAGTGTCCTAGCAAACGACTTCTACCCTAGTTGCTGGGACGAGGAAGAAACTGAGAGCATAAAACACCTGCTCTGTAAATGCTTTGGCCTTGTCACGGCAAGATTTAATGATCTAAGTCGTTCTTCCTTTCAAGATCTAGAATAACTAAGCAAATAAGTGCTGCGCATGCTTGCTAGATTTTTAAACAGCTGTGACTGGTTTAATTGAGCACTCAAGATCTTTGTCGTTTATGTCCACAAAAAAAGAGTTACGGTTACTTTTGTTAAATTATTTTGTTTCCTTCTTCTGCTTCAGAGCAGGTGCACAATCAACTTGACTACATGATAGAGTGTCTGATGTTGTACCACTGGTGTAGTCATCTTTTGTAGGCGTGGTTTACCGGTCAATTAGCTCACACCCAAAAACTATTAGGTGGTCGCAGCCCGAAGCAATCAAATATGTTAATTTCACATCTGATTCCAATGCATTCCATGATGTAACCATAGTGTCTGGATACGTCAAAGGCAAAACTATTAGCCTGTCGTTACAAATGTGCACAAAGCACAAGGGGATTATTCTGGTTTATTTAATTACGAAGATGGATTTTGATATATCTTTAAGCGATACCTGCGAAAAAAAGGCCTGTCAACGTGTTGAGAAAGGCGAAGCGGCTTGACGCTTGCGTTTTATCCAAAGTTTTGGATTTTTCGTGAGATTTTTGTTACTGTTTTTTGTTGTGATCAAACCTGCTAGAGCCGTTCAAGTATTTAGTAAAAAACTCTAAATGGAATTATGACGGGGCCCAAAGTTTCCATATTTTCGTAACCCAAATAGATCAAGAAGTGGCATCTATTAGGTTCGTAAGTTTAAAGATTTTTGAAGTGTGATAATGGTGATCGACTATGCTACAGAATACCATACAATAATTATTTAGTGAAAACCTGCAAAGAAAATCACAGGAATATTTGTTCCAGCGTAGATAAGCACATTGCTGCACTGCAAGACATAAAACAGTATTTTCAAATAATCGATAACAAAGACCCAAGCCTAAGTAGCAAAAAGTACTTGCTTTTTGCTTATCTCAACCTTTCTTTGTTTGCAAGTTTTACTTACCTCAATCTAAAGCTGGGTTTTATAGGCTACAATAATCAGTCGGTCGCATATCAATATTTTTTTTATTTATACAGATCTATTGTAAAATAACTGTAAACAAATGAGAAAGTTCCATTTTTAAACAAATTATTCAAAATTATTTTCTTTTTGCGTGAAATTTTAAATTTTACTGCATTTACTACCGAAAACCAAATGACTAGCATGCTATCGTCCGTCTAACTTCCCCCTGCCTCCTCAATGCGTTGGTCGCCTTGTTTTTTGGCAGGTTCCGCTTTGAGTTTACAGCTCTGAACAACATTCATTTAATCCCTTCTGTTTGTTTTGTCAGACTTTTTTCAGTTTTGATAAATTCTTTTAAAGAATGTGGATTACCTATTTGTTTTTGTAAAAGTATTTTCGTGATTTCGTTAAGCCCGCTTAGTACTACAGGCCTTATCTATAGGTTTAGTGTAGTTAGTATTAAAATTTTGTGCTTGTGGCCAGCTGAGAAAAAATTTGTTGCATTATCCGAGTAGAAATCGGTTATGTAGTTAACGATCACCCAAATCTCAGTCAGATCAATTGATTTGGACTAGGTCTTAGTTATTTTTTTCAGTTTCAATTTTTTAAAGTAAAGCAATACACAATTTTTTTTGGAGTTATATTTTTTTTATTTGATAACCTTTAAATTGTAAAACAACATGCAAATATTTAATATTATCGACAAAATTTTGACCACACATACATCTTTCTATATCTTTTAATGATTTATGTAAAGCGGCCATTAGAAAGGAAAATTGCTAAATATTTTTAACACTTTTAGTTACTCAACACTCTAGAAGTAAAATACTAAGATGCGTCTTTATAATAAGAAAAACTTACTTCATTGTTTCATCCAGTAAAATTTCGGTATATGCCAAGGGGAACCAACCACTGGACTGAGTTCTCAGGTTTTCTCCAAACTGCCAACCTTTGTTTCTTTCTCCTTAAAGAGTAATAGAATGAGTTGTTATAAGTTTTATTTAAAAATTGTTATTCATCTAATCTATTATCTTATTAATTAACTATTACTTTGGTATATTTATCGTAAACCAATGACTACTCAGAATTTTATTAACTAGGGTTACCTATAAGAGCAATGAGGTCTCCTTCATGAAAACTGAGTTGATTTTCACCGCTGGATAGATAAGCATAGAGAGCTCTTGCGAGTTGTGTATCCCATGCTGGTGGTGGCGGAACAGCCATGGATTTTGGACGACGAGTTGGCGTATGACCATCTAATAAGGAAAATAATGGCTCGGTTACTACTTACCGAAATACTGGAAATAATGACATTTTTGTTTTTCTCAGAAAAGAAATTATGGTCGAAACGTTACCAGTGAATTGAAACATATACTTTACTAAACAAGTGCTCGAATTTTCATTATATCTGATTGTAGTTGAATTGCAAAAAAATAAATATTTTACCAATCTGTGGTTACATGACCTCGAGATTATTAAACGATATTTTAGTAACTACACATTTTACAAACGAAAGCACCGTGTAACATAGGTAGGACATACAATATTTTCGATTTGTGTAGCTTTGTAGCTTTGTTTCCTTTAATGCTTTCCCGAATGTCGTTCTTTCATACAAGTTTAATTTAGTTGGTTGGTGCAATATCAAATACCTAAAGGGATAGTGTCTCTTCATTACTATTATCACGGTTTTTGATATTAGACTATGCAGATACTAAACTTTTCTTATCACTTATCTTTTAATTTAGATAAACAAAACTCAATTGTTTTGGATAATACAGTAGTTTATGAACCTCACGTTTTTATTTAGGTTTGTAAAACGCCCGGTTTGTACCCTAAACATTTTGAAATTTTTGTTACAGCAGACGAAAAGAAAATAAAATCGTTTAAATTAACATTTTTTACCTATTATTATTTTGTAGATTTTAAAGTTTGATTTTAACTCTCTTATAACACCCACAAGAACCAAGTGTAAGAAACAGAGCAAAGTTTTAAGTGTATAAATCAAAAAGTCCGTTATTTTAGATCCGCCAAGATTTTCCTTTAATAAAAGGTACTAAATTGTATTAGCTCTTCAAGATTTTAAGGAAATATTAAAAAACAGGCGCAAAATTTAAAACATAGCCAAAGTGAACATAAAAAGACATAATTTTTTCACTCTCTTTTAAACTTCTTTAGAATCTTTAAACCTTTATGCAGCATAAAAACATATATAAATATAATATACTGATCCTTTCATTTTTGTATTGTCTGAGCAAGCTGTATATCTGTGCAACTGCCTAATCTCTGTTTTTGTTTAAACCCAAACATTCGTACTCTAGGGACTGTTAAACTATGTTTGTAACCTTTGGCACTGAAGTTATGCAGAGAACTTAAACTATTTTATCTCAACAAAAGGCAGATGACCTTTGTGTATGGTTCTAAATAAACAATAATAGGCATCTCTAATGTACGAGGTATGACAATAAAATTATAAAACTGTTGTTAAAAATCAACTTTATTTAAATACTAATACAAATTAAAGATATTCCCCATCAAGGTAGTACCCTTCTCTATCGACGCAGCGTTGCATGCGTTTTTTCCAATGTTGCAAGCCATTTTAGAAATCATCAGAAGAGATTCTTTTAAGAAGTCTTGCCGTTTTTTCCATGACGTGTTCTAACATTTTAAAACGGGTTCCTTTTACCGATTTCTTTACTTTAGGAAACCTGTAGAAGTCGCAAGGGGCCAAGTCTGATGAATATGGTGGGTGGTTAACGACGGGGATCTTCTGAATAGATAAAAACTGCTTAATGGAAAGGGCATTGTAGGCCGGTGCATTATCCTGGTAGATCATCCAAGCGTTGTTCTTTCACAAATCTGGACGTTTTTTCCTTACACGTTCCCTTAGCTACATCAATATTTCAAATATAAATGTTGGTTGACTGTTTGACCCTCACGCGCCCATTCAATTAGAATAACATCCCCAATATCCAAAAAAAAACAATGAACATCGCTGTTTCCGACGTGCTGGAGCGCCCTTCTCGTTCATCGTCGTTAACTTCTTTCACGACCCTCGAAAAAACTTTTGTGCCACATGAAAATCATTACACGATACATACACGGCTCTCCGTAGACATCTTTTAGCATTTTGAAGCATTCAGTGGCCGTTTGTTTGAGTTTTACTTTAAATTAATACGTTGCTCAATTTTTTTCGGTTGTCATAATTCCGGCAAATGAGCTATGCGCGATCCGCTTCAAATCACTGCGTAAGCCAAACAAGGTGAATAACTACGACCGCCCGAGGCGTTAAGATTTAAAACCTGTTAGTACGGTGGCCAGTATTAAAATTTAATTGTCACACCTCGTAATTTAGAAACCTTGAAATTGGGGATTTTTTCTTTAAATAAAAAATTTCGAAGTTGAAAATGTATTAAATCTGGAACTACTTAATTTGCATTTCAAAATATGAGTACGCTAATAAATATATTCGTTAGTAATAATCAAACTTACCATCCACATCATTACGTGGCGATGAATTAAGGTTATATTCAGACTTAGCTCTAGACATGGTATTGACTGGAGAACTAGCGTCTTGAATTGAGCGAATGTCCAGGCATGACGCATCCATGCTTTTAGTTTTTCTAAGTTGTGAGTTGAGGCTGATTCTGTCTTCCTCAAAGTTTGGACTGCGTGGATTAGAATAGAGGTCATCATCGTTCCAAACTGAGATTTGCTGCAAAAAGAGCAAAAATTGTTACTAACTAAATACATAAATCCTTGGGGAATTTCTTATATAAAAGGTCACTCTGATAGCTGATCTATTTAAGAGGTTGTCTACTGCTGAAACTTAAATATCAGCCGCCTTAGCTGCAATCAAATGTTTACATCAAGAAACTCCATATATTATGGTGTAGTGATTTTTATATTAACACTATCTCTAGCAATGGCGATTGCTACAGGAAGGGAAACGGGTCAGTGCCCTCCCAAAACTAGACAACAAACAATATTTTTAATTGATTTATTTAAAAAAAGTTAAAGCTTTCTTTCCAACATGTCCAGTTCTTTTTCTGGTTAATAAATGGCGATTAATTGGGTCAGGTTTTTTAGCGTAAATAATTACAAGCTGGCAGCACTGTGCGGAAACAAAGTTTAAAAGGCAACTTTATAGGGGTATAGTCAACCACGGACACCGGTGTTTCGGAAAAAGGCATTTCCATCGTCAGCGTGGCTTGCCTGACACAAAGTAGAACAAACTGACTACAAGATACAAGGTAAATCAAAGAGAATGAAAAAATAGGTAAAACCTGTAAAATTGTTTTACAGGCATTTTCTTCCTCCTCATTGAGAGATAATTGAAATTTTAGAGTTCAAAATTAAGATCCTTTTACTTGAAAAATTTAAAGAAATTATATCAAATTCAGGCAACTCCAGATAAATAAATAACAACAAAATAAATTTAAGCTACTTAAAAAGTTGTTAAAATTTGATAAATAAATAAAAAACTGCTGATAACTTTTAAAAAATGACGCTATTAAAAGTATTGGGTTATTCAGATTTTAATTCCCCTTGTTTGATATCGCAAATTTTCAATTTAAAAAGTGATTTTTACTTTATGGAGTGGCAATTTGCAATTTCTATTGTACAATTTTTTTGAATTTAGTGGTAATGGATGATGTAAATAATGACTGCTATAAAAATCCTGAATTGCATTTTTATTGCTTTGATGGAAAAATTTTTACACACTGAGAGAATATCTTGCTAAGCCTTCTATAAATCGGCTCAGAGAAAGGTTTAACCCACTGTTTGGATTATTTTCCCCATACTCCAACAGATATTCCTCAGTTTTTGCAAAGACAAAATTTTGGTGGACAATCCCTAGTTTTGGCTATGTCAGATCAAGTTCTGATTTTGCCATTTTGTATGAACTTAGGTATATATTCTCTAGTTTTTGCTATGTGAGGTCAGACTAAATATCAATGTTGTACTGTTTTTACTCAAATTTACCGAACATTGCCAAAAATATTTTTTAAAATGTGATGAATTTGCACCTACAAATAGACAGTCATTTTCTAATAATATCTAGCTTTAACTACCTACATCCCATCAAATTTTATGTGTTTTGAATGTTAATATTTAGATTTACCTTAAATCTATCTGGTGCCAACATTATTTTTCGTAGTTTAGTTGAATAGCTATGTTTAAATTCACCTACTTTTGGACTACTGCTATAATTTTTAACTCTTCAACTTACCCTAAGTCTACTGCTAAAAATATTTTCGACGGACTCTGGCAGATATTCCCTAGTTTTTGCTACGTCAGACCAAGTTTCGATGTTCTGTTGAATGTTTTCAGCACCATGAGTATGATAGGACAGGTAGTGTTTAGCAAGTGAGCATTGCCGTTCTAAAACGAATCCGTAACGTCTTCTTTCTTGAGTCATTGCCTGTGATATAAAAGGAAATAGATAAAAAATACGTTAAAATTATAATACTAAAAGGTTTCTTATAGGCCTATAGGATATACAACTATATTTTTTCTCTCTTATTGTAACATACTTGAATTTTTAATAGCCTGTTCAGAACGAAAACTTAGACATTAAAGTCACGTCTGTTTTTTTAATTCATGATGCTTCTAAGGATATCAATACCATATGAATAAGAATATATAGAAGCATCGACCAAGGGAGGACTGGTTAAAGAACAGAACTGGTATACCGACGGATCCAAAATGCCATCAGGCGTTGGGTCTGGAGTTGTTAGTATCCAAGAAAAAGTGGAGATTCAACAGAGTCTTGGCGAATTGGCCGAACTTGTAGCTATTGAACTGTGTACCCGGTGATTTACTGACCACGAATAGACCAACAGGATAATAAAAATCTTCTCCGACAGTCAAGCATCCTTAAGAGCCCTTAATTTCTATACGGTCTAATCGAGAACCATGAGGAGCTGCAGGGATTCACTGAATGCACTTGGTAGCGCTAAGAATGTGTCATTAGTATGAATACCAGGGCATTCTGGGCACGAGAAAAATGGGGCCGCAGACCAGGCAGCGAGGGAATTGGAATCTGCCCAATTTTTCGGCCCCGAACCAGCCCTGGTAATATCATACAATGCTGCTAAATTAACCAGGAATATGATTGGACTTAACAGACAAGAGATCCGTATAGTGACTGAACTTTTACAGTCACTGTCGACTAAGAGTATAACAGAAGAGCCCGAATGTAGACTCTGTATGGAGGATGACGAAACAGTTAGACATATACTGTATGAATATACGGGTATTGCACGTTTGCGTCAAAACACTTTCAATACCTCAGATTGAATCAGAAGATCTGAACAGTATCTCACCCTTTTTTGAGAATACAATAGTGAGAAACCACTCAAAAGAGAGCCAAGATAGACTCACTACTGGTCGCAGTGGAAGGGCTGCAAGGCTCACTCACATATATATCATCATCATCATCGATCAAGGGTGTTCACAGGCTTGAGAGTTTAATAACGCCCCAAAGCGCTATGCAGCTCTTTTTTTTTAATAGGTTTTTTTTAATGTAGCCCATTTAAAAACAGAAGAAAAGCTGCCTCGGGGCGTTAAATCAAATGTTTATGGCTATGAACACCCTCCGATGGTACTTCTGCTAACTACCTTATTTGTATATTAATAATATGCAATAAGAAATGTAATTTTCAGGTAATATAAAAAATTAAAATAATCAGACCATACCACTTTTCTTACTTTCTTAATGATTTCACTAAAAAAACCAGAACATTCAATTATATTTATGCTGTCTATCTAAACCAACAAATTGATAGATACCCCTGATTTTACTTACATTTTTCAAACTTTGTTCACAAAAGGCATCCAGTTTTGTTTTTTCTTCTTCCAAAACCTGCATATGCTAAAATAAGAACAAATTAAAAATTAAAGCTAAATTTTTTGGTCCGTATGGTGTCCGGAGATAAGAATAGCACCAAGGTAACCCCTAGGACTGTCGTAGGAGGCGATTAAATGGGCCTCGACCCATGCGTAAATGGGTAGTCTGGTAACGGACGAGCTTTGGCCAGTATGCTAACAAAAAAAAATTAAAACTGGTAACCCTTGGGATCACACCAGATATCATAATTATATAGTAAACGGGATGGGGTAATCTGGTGATTGTCTGAAACCTAGCCATTCAGGAAATCACCGCATATGACAGGGTATTTGGAGTGCCCATTGCGAGCTAGCAGCCAGTGCGGGCACATTATTGCTCTCTGTACCCTGTTGATTATGTCAAAAGGTTTATGACCCAGTGTGTGGTGTAGTGGTCTAAGGCTACAACAATGGCATTATGTGGTATATCAGGATGAATAAGTTTCTGGCCTAAAATATAATTTAAAGTCTACTGGGTTTTATTACTAGATAGTATTTAAATTATTATCTGAGTCGGTACGTAATGCACAACGGGCCCAGAAAGGCGGCCTAGTTGCCAGGTTAGATCCTTTAAGGGTGCTAACCGCCACTACCGTACATTCACACACAAAGCTAAGTTTGCTCGTAAATTTATAAACTATTATGGTACGCTGATGTTGGTGAAATTATTCTAAATAATTTTATTAATACCTTTAGTTCTTTGTCCATCGCTAAACCAGATTTTGTTGATCCCCTTGATTTTTTTCGTTGCTTTTTCATCATTGCCACAGCTTTGCTGTAAGTCTCTGATCGTTGCTTGTGTTGCTGTAAAAACCGCTTTTGTTCCGACTAGAAGAAAAAGTGATATGTTATGTTTAATAGAAAAGTTACAAATACAAAACTTGGTTAATAACAAGAAAAACCTAATAAACAAGTTAATAAAAAGCCTATAAAATTTCTCAAATTTCACCCCAATAAACAATTAAAATCCAATTACATGAGGGACTTTAATTTTGTCTTAGAATATTTAAACGAGGTTTTGGTAAGTGTACTCACATTGTCTGTATAATAGCTGTGTTTGCTGAATTACAATTTTTACAGAATTTAAGAGTATTATCTCACTGGGCTCTACAATCTAAGGTTGTTCTTAGGATGTGCAAACTAAGATCGCTGGATCACAAAAACTGCATACGCCAGGCATCCAGAATACAGTGACCCTAGTGCGAACAGAACTGCTGCGCCAGGGTGTAAAAACGTACTCATAACTATAGGCAGACACTGCGTCATAGCCCAGTACCTAGTCAGTTAGAACACTGGCGAGTATATCTGATATTGTATAGGAAATTCAAAGTACGAAAAAACCGAGTTTCTTAGATAAATTACCCAAATTGTGGTAATAAAGCCTATCAAAACACTTTTATAACATAACTAGAAAAAGCTTTGTTATCTAAATCTTTTAAAAAGGGTTTCTTAAAAAGAACATTGCTCTTTGTTACTGATTAAAATTTCCTCAAAGTTTCAATTTGTAATGGAAACAAGGGTGTTTTACATTATATTGAATCGCTGCGTTGTTTGTTGCCTTATCTTTTTGAATCTTTTACTCGTTCAGGCTTAACCCTTGGTTAAAAATACTGCTTTATAATTAACTAAATCTAGCTCTTTATTGATTGGTTAGTTGATTGATTCGTTTCTACAGCAGAGTAAGATTATGAAATTCCTGAAACTCCAGCTGCTTCAGTTACTGCATTTCTTTTTGTGTGTTTTGCGGTTTTAAAATGTTTCAAAATCTCACAAGGCACACACACAATTTATTAGGATTTTCTGACAGTCTGCCCCGGATGAATTTCCTAGAAGAGGTTTTTTGGTCTACAGAAGGCTTTTGCCCGACACTCAAATATATGTGATGCAAGCGACTGAATTGTTGGCTTTGCCAGAAGGGCTGCAACTGATGCCAGTATTTTCTTTATTTAGCTATTGCTTAATAAAGTTACATATCGAGGGTTTGGGAAGTCCAATTACCAAATTGCTAACGAAGCTCTTTTAAATAGTATAAAGCGATATAAATTGCACATTATTTTTAGGTGTGTGTATAAAAAACTATTACTTACCTGTACAACTTTTGTATCTTTTTCCAAGTTTGTCTCCAAAGGTACCAGAAGGTCAACGTAGAAGGCTTTAAGCTAAAAATAAAAAAACGATTTGAACTCTCTACCTTATAGTACTCAACAATATTTAGTTGGGTCATCCTCCAGAACAGTACATCCAACAGGATTGCCCAAATAAACTAAAAGTGTCTATCAATAGCCATGTGAACGCGAACACTTTTTGTGATGTCAGCCGCAGACCATGGTTCCAGAATTGGCAAACGTACTTTTAAAATAAAAAATAATAAATTTAACACTTATTTTGTAAATTCTTTAAGTTAGTTTTGCTGTCCCTGATCGACAGGTTTATAAATTTATAAAATTTGGCGGTAACTATTTAACATATCTTTCAATTTTGGTAAGAAGTAACTTGCCGTTTTCAAGATTTTCTTTAATAGTACATTTGATGGCTTTCCTCTGGTACTCTTTTTGGGTATTTGGCGAACGGTTTTGGAAAAATCTTGTTGCCCTGGGCGTCAATAATTTAAGCTTTTTAACTACGACACTGAGGATTGTACACCACTGTGTGAAACCAGCCCATCCAGAGATACAGTTCTACATACATTCTCGGTCACCTCTTCTTTTATTTTAATTAAATTTGTTCGCCCCCCGGTGGACTCGAGTTCTGCGAAACAAGTTTCCAACTCTGGATGGATATGTGTGTATGTATAGGTATGAAAAGTTCGTCAAAACCACAGCTTATAAGATTGGATTTCGTATTATTTTAACAGTTCAGTATATTAGCGGACATATTGGCACCAAATTAACGCATGTAGAGATGAAATATGTTTGACCGAAAACTGTAGCAGTGTTTGATATAGAAGCCAAAAACCATGGACTCAAAATAAATGGTAATACTTACATACTTGGGAGCAAAAGACAAATAAATTAAACTCTGTTACAGAGAAACCACCACCAAAGCAACAAAAAATATTTAAAAGGAAAATTCTTTGTCAACTCTATTTTTGGATCAGTGCAAGGTGGACGAAGATGAATTAGAACAGCCAATAAATGACGCAACATCGTAAGATTCATCAAAAGTAGAAGACTAGCTTAGTTAGAATATTTTTAGAGATTGGAAAGAAAACACCAAGAAAAATACCAAACTGGAGACCTGCAGATGGGAGAGTAAAAGGGAGGCCACGAAAAAGTTATATGGATGAAAATGTATTTTGTGTATAAAATTAATAAAATAATAAATGAGACTATTAAAAATAAGTAACGAAAAAATATATATAAATAAATAAATATAAAATTTCTTTCAGACCGGATTCTTTCTCTCTGGATTACTAGGCTGATCCTCTGGGTGATGAAGCTTTTAGCCAATTTACTTTTGATTTTTTTATTAATATCAAAACTTGGCTTTTTAACTTTATCACTCCAAGGATCAAACGTCTCAACAATAAAAGGTATAAAAACAAAGCGATTCTTTAGCTTTTAATATTTTTTGTGTTTGGCATCTTAGCCATTACATGCAGCTTCAACGGTTCTACTAGCTGTTTTTTTAATATACGAATCAGCCATCGTCTTCCTACATGTAGGCAACAAGAATGCCCCATCAACCCGCTTTCCATCTTCTCGACAAATACCAAGCAGCTCCAATTCAGCTGAGTTGTTAGCTGATTGCAGGGACCACTTGATACTATCTTTTATCACACCATGTCTCGACAACTTCCTTACACTATTTTTACAGCATAACCCGTGAAGGCCATAAATATCTACAATTTTTCCGCAAGAGCAAGATGTTGTCGACACACAGGCTGACCCACTTAAGAAGACAGAAGTGCGAAATGATGAATCGTCTAAGAAATTATCCAATGATGCAGCAGGCAACGCTTTAAGCCAAGGGTTACTTTCATTTTCTTAAAGAGATAAAAAACGCGCTTTTTCTCTTAGATTTTGTTTCTTACGAATTATTTGTTCAATAAAAACTTTACATAAGGCCAAATCAAAGTCCTGGAATTTTAAATTTGAAGAGCCTGAAATGTTAGATATATGTTAAGAATGTGTTAAAGATGCTAAATAATCTAGTATGTCATTAATATAAGAAGGAAGGATAGAAGAACTAATCGACGAATTGTGAATAGAACCAAGAAAAGCAGAAGAACATAGAGTTGCACTGTCACGAATTTCAAGACCTCAGAATTTACAGGCAATGTTCCTTTTTTCAAGGATTTTTCATTTAAAATATAATTGGTAATAAGACAATCTTTAAAAATGTTATCAAAACCATCTAAACATTTGGGGGCTAGGCAACAAGGAGCACATTGTAAAAGGTAAATAATGCGTGGTATTTAAAACGAATGTTGTAGAAGAAAAAATGCTGTATGTGAATTAATTTAAAATATTTTTCTGCCAAACTTATAAAATTTATAATTTTGGTATTAAAAGTTTCAGTAATTTGATCATTTGAGAATGGACAACCCAATAGAGCAAGCCTATTAGGATCAATATTTGACAGTCTATCTATTATTGAATTATATTTGAAATCTATTGTAGATAAAATAAATTCATTTAATATTAAAAATTCACATTTTATAAAGTTTACGTTAAAGCCAATTTTGAAGCAATTTTCTGTAACAGAAATCTAAAAAAATATTGCATTTTTTGCTTTTTTTATATTGCTTTTAGTCTTGGACAAACCCCCTAAAATTGATGCCCATTCTTAACATTTTTCATATGACATAAAGTGCATTCCATAATTTTTTAGATAGAAGAACCAGCAGAGGCCAACGAATACAAGGTGTCTCAAAAATTCTGAAAAGCACTACAATATTTTTAGAGACACACACAAAAGAGGAAAATATTTTTACATAATTGGTTTGTCAAATATAATAATATTTTCAGATTTTTCCCCACTCTTAATTTTATTTTATAATTTACTGTATAAATTAATCAAAAAGAATCACATTTATAATAAATTTAGTACAAAATTATACTTATAGTCTGGAAGAGGCTAGATTTGAGGCAGGTTATAGAAAATCTTATAATTGATCCTAGTAGCCCAAAAGCTTAATTTTAGATCTGGTTAAGGCCACGCTGGTACCTTTAAGTAATTTAAAAGATATTTAAGACGGCGGCCAAGTGGTCATTAAAAATATCTAAAATAATCTTGAATATATAAAACCATGACCGGGCGTAATAAATAGCTGTTGAGGTTCCATTAAACATAGTAAAAGTTCAGATCCCCTTCTCTTTAGGGACATTGTTAAAATATATTGTGTATAACTCAATGCAGTCCAGATTGTGGGTAGCACTTTAAGCCAACAAACTGAAAGATCTGAAAGATCTGCAGACCGCCACCAATATAAAACTTTCACTTAGTTACTTTTTTCAGAGACTGTGTCTGCTCGCTTTGGACGGAATGGCAGAGTTGTTTGTATTAGTGCAAAATGCCGAAATAGTGGATTACGTTTGCGTTTATGAGTACCTCTACGGACGAGTTTGCTTTGAACCGAGTGCGAATATTTCGAAGCAGGTGAAGTGGAGGTTTAACGGATTTTTGTTTTTGTGCTGTGAATATTTTTGTAAAAAAATGAAAATAAAAATTTAATTTCAAACAAATTTTTGTGGCGGGGCGGGTAAAAAAGGTTTTGATTTCGTGGGAAACTCGAAAACTTTTTCTTAGCGGTGTCTAAGATTTAATGGGCATCTAATAAGTGTTTACATTTAACTGTTTTGCCCATATGGGTTTCCTTAGAATACTGCTGGGTAGATGTGACACTCTTACAAAGTTAAGTGAACGGTTTTAAATAACGTTTGTATTAAAAGGACTAACTATCTACAGAAATACAAGGCAAAATGGAAGAACAGCATACGAGTAATAAAATGGTGTATCGATTAATAAAAAAATCGAATAAAACAAATAATTCGTCACATGACCTTTAACACTACATTTAAGTCCGATTAATACTTTTTCTGTTTTATTCGCTTTCAAGAGGTCAGTCAGCGGAATTTTCAGCCGATTACGAGAATAATTATATTTTTAAACACCCTTGAATTAAAAATTAAACACATTTTCGTGAATATGCGGATAAAAAAGGTTTGGTTTCTGGCTGTTCGGCCTTCGTCGTTGGAAATTCGTTCTCGACGTTTCGCCATCTCGAGTGGATGGCATCTTCAGGAGATGTTGACTGTTTGTCGGCTTCTCGAAGACTAGTGGTTAGTCTGTCGCGGGCGCAGGTTATATACGCTATGGTGGGCGGGGCGTATATCAGAGCTGGTCGGTGATTGGTCACTTTCCCGAGATTCAGTTTTGTTGTTGTAAGCGAGCCGTTTAGTGTTTTTAAGAACCGGTACCCATGTTCTGTTAATTTTAAGAGTTTCTTCAGATCTGTTGAAGTTCTGCTGGTGTTTATGAATTTCGATTGCTTCTCTATAGAGTCTTGGATAGTGTGAAGAGGAGGCGCAGAGAACTTGTGTGTCTTCGAATTTTATTCGGTGGTCTTCATTGTTTAGTGTGTGTTCTGCAACTGCGGATTTTTCCGTATGTCCGAGTCGACAGTTGCCTTTGTGTTCTTTGATTCTTGTGTTTACGGACCGTTTGGTTGTTCCGATGTAGACACTTCTACAGGTACGATGGCCGCGAACGCCTTTCACAATTTGTTGGTTTTGTTTCGTTCGTATTTTTTCTTGGGTAGCTCAAACACTTATTCTCACGGGGGTCCAAGCTCTAATAGACATCTTATAAGTGTTAACCTTTTAACATTGATCAATTCTAAGGTATTGAAAGTTAACTGTTTCCTCCTTCTCAGGCTCCTCAAAACACTGCTTGGTCGATATAGCACCCTTGCAAAAATCCTCTCATCCTACTTTTGTAGTGGAAAGATGAAAACGTACACTATATCAAGTAGCACCATCTACCGAAATACGAGAGAAACTAGAAGAAGAACAGGTGACTAATAAACTACACGCGACCTTGGCAACAGGTCAGATTCACGCTTATTGCTTTTTTCTGCTTTCAAGATGTCAGTCAGCGGAGTTTTAAACCGAATATAGACAAACATACTTTTTTTTGTATACTTAAATTAAAAATTAAACATGTTTTTATAGCTAAGCGGGTAAAAAAGGTTTTGTTTCTCTCGTATTTTTTTTGGAGTAGCTAAAAAGCTTATAATCACGGGAGTCCAAGATCTGATGGTTCATTAAATATGCCGGCGGCCCGCGTTATGCGGCCCGCATATTTGTAAACGACGTCCATGATTGCGATTCGGTTGTAGCCCGAACGCTGCCGTAACCGTGTCAATGAAGCCCTATTCTACATTGACACGGTTCGGTTACGTTGGCGATCGATTGACAACGGTTAGGTTTCACATTCTCTAGGATCCCGGAAAAGAGGTCAGGAGAGTATGTTTTAAAAAAATATATGATTGTCGATTAAATTGCTATTCGATAAAAGTGCCATTCGAAATTATGATTTTCGATCAAAATGTCATTCGATCAAAATGTCATTGGAAATTAAGATTTTCGATCAAAATGTCTTCAATAAAGATGTTTTCGATAAACGTGTTTTCGACAAACGAACCGCGACCCTAAAATTAAGTAAACAATTTTGTCTCTCGTCTTACGTTTGTGGTGAGAAGCCAAAATCATCCACTTTTGTGTCAGTGTCTCACTCAGTGTCATCTAACAAAATACGGGAGAAACCAAAAGAAAAGTATACAAGTAAAAAACTGTTATATCGGTCGATGAAAAGATCGATTAAAAGAGAGAATCCATCAAGTAACCTTCAACAACACATTGTCGTTTAGGTCAGATTAGCACTTATTGGGCTTTTTTTACCTTCAAGACATCAGTAAGGAAAGTTTTCAGTCGAATACAAATAAACGTAAATTTTTTAGTACCCTTGAGTTAAAAATAAAAATAGTCAGTGTTGATGGTTAACTCTTTTGTCCTTATGACACTCATAAAAAGACTGCTTCGTCTAAGTAAAACTCAAGAAAACAAAGTAACAACTATTTGGGTATCCTTCAAAGCCTTTAAAAACTATTAAAATACGGCAATTCTGCAACCAGAAAGATGACATTTCAGCTTTACAGTGCTTCATTCCACTGTGCATGATTATTCTGCTCCAAAAACGCAGAATAACCTGTGGCCCATTTTTTGCAATCTAAATGTTTAGATTTATCGCAATGTGGAAATCTTATTAAAAGAGTATTAGATCTAATTAAACATCATCGTGAATCTGCGGAAGAAGTCATAAACACTATCTTAACTGAAGCCAGCATACATGCCGAAAAGCTTGGAACAAAATTACAGGTGCCAAGGATAGTTTGGCGACAGCAAATTCATATGAACGTTTCCGAAAATAACCCGTCAGAGCACCGGAAAAAGAAACTTTTAATAATACCTTATTTGGAGCCTCGGCTAATGTCTTCAAAGCATCGCTTATCCCATAAAAACTTACCAGTTTTCGAACTATTGACACTACATCCGTTTGTTATGCTGAACTTGTCATTTAGCAAATTTAAGATGGGCGATAAACAATTTTCAGAATTTTATCTTTTAAGCTGATTGACGATGAGGCCAAATTATGGAAAAAATTAGGTACAAACAAATTTATAATGATGAGTTTTATTTTCCATCAACAAAAACTGCCATACATATTTTGCCAGCATTGTCATGTAGTACCGTAGAACGATCTTTTAAGCGGTTTAAGTCTGCTGAGTGTACACCGAAAATTAGTTTCAGAAAAAAATAAATAAGTAGTAGAAGATGTTTTAAGCAGATTTGTTAAAGATTCCAGACGTTTCGTTTTTATTGTAATAGGTTAAAATTTAGAAAACTATGTATGTTTGTTTATTTGTTTTTGATTTGTGTTGTTTATTTCAATAAAACCCTTTTTATTTTTAACTTTTTGCATTTGCCCCTCTCTAAGTTTCATGTTGAGTACGCTCATGTGACGTAATCTTTAATCATTGGCTTTTAGTTAGTTATTGCATTTTTTTTTGCTTTTAGCGGAGTTTTAAGCCGATTACAAACAAAAAGGTACAAAAGAAAACTGTACCTGTAAATTGCAAACCAAATAAATTTTCGTGGCTCACTGGATAAAACAGGTTTTATTTCTCTCGTTTTTTCCGTGTATGATCAAAAACTGATCCGGATGGGGATCCGAGGTCCAATGGACACCTAATATGACGTCCTTATGGCACTCGCCAGTATTGAACTGCTATCAGTTGATAAAACGATCGATTAAAAGAAGAGAGAAGGGAATCGATCACGCCACCTCGACAACACATTGTCTTTTAGTTTAGATTCACGCTTATTGCGTTTTTTTGCCATCAAGATGTTATTGAGTGGAGTTTAAGGCCAAATACAAACAAACGAAAAATGTTTAGTACCCTTGAATTAAACATGAAAGCAGTCTTCGTAGCTAACGGCGTAAAAAGGGTTTTTTTAGAATTTTTCCTTGAGTAGATCGAAAGCTTATCCTCACGGGCTCCAAGATTCAATAAAAACCTAATATGTGTAATCAGATTAGCTATAAAAATGTTTTTAATTTACAAATTATTATGCCCTTAGGGCTTACAAAGCTTTAGCCTTCGCAAGGCCAAAGCGAACTTCCGCTAAGCTGTTCGTTTCTGTACATTTATTGTGATCTATCGCTGATGGTGTTATGCACTTTTTTAAAAATATCGCGACTAATAGTGAATAAAATGTATACAAAACTAAAGGAGGAGGCACTAAATACATTGTTTACCGGGACGCGTCAGATGAGCTGAATTTAAGATATGTTGAAGGCCAAACATTCCTGATATTTTTACCAAAAAAAATTGGGGGGGGGGGGTCATAGGATTCGTTTTAGAGCTATACTTATTTAAATGCGCGCCACTGAAATATGGAAAAATATGACCTTTTGTCATTTTTTGTAAATAACTTATCGCCAAATAAAAACAAAAAAATGATATTAGTCTTATTTTATTGACAAAAGAGTCCTTTTAGGAATTTTATCAATTTTTAACATATAGTTTGCATCACATACCTACAGAGTGGCTCAAAATAATTTAAAAAAAAAATACAGGAAATATACCTGAGATTTATTACGTATAATGAAAGGGAACTAAAAATGCATAGTCAAAATTAACTTGCTTTCATGTGAGTCGTTTTAACTATTCTAGAGTGATGTTTGCATAATAGGGGATGTTGTAAGCTAATAGGGTATTTCAAAAAAAAATTAATTCAACGCATGAGATATTTACTAATTGTCTACGAAATAGTGTGTTTACTGGGATGCGTCAAATGAGGTGAATTTACGATATGTTTGAGGCGAAACCGTCCGGATGCTTGTTTAAAAAAAATTGGGGGGTCATCGGTTTCGTTTTCGAGCTATAATTATTTAAATGCGCCCAATGGATTATGAATAAATGTAAGATTTTGTAGTTTTTTGTTATAACTTCTCGTGAAAGAAAAATAAAAAACCAATATTAATTTTATTTTGTTGAAAAAAAAAGAGTCGTTTTAAGTATGTTCTCATTTTTTGACATATAGTTTTCGTCACATATCTACATAGTGGCTCAAACTATGATTAATTGAAATACAATAATAATAATAGACTTAATGGGTATTTCAAACATTTTTGAAATTCGCATAACATGTGTACTACATGCCTGTGGAAAATGTTTACTGGGATGCGTCAGATGCACTGAATTTGAGATATGCTAGAGCCAAAACCGTCGTAATACTTGTTTCAAGAAAAAGTGGGTGGTGATCGGTTTTGTTCTCGAGTTATTCTTATTTTATGCTAGAATATAGGAAATGTGGGGACAAAAAGACAAAAAGGGGCCTACTCACCCCTTTCCGGGGGTTCTGCAAACAATTTTCAGAAAGCCTGTGAACAAACTTAATTGATAAAAGTTTAAATATCAACTTTTTATCCCTATAAAGAGATAGAAGTTGTAGCGAAAATCGATGACCCCCTCCCCCAATTTTATTGAGCAAGTTTCAGGATGGCTCGGGCTCTAACATATCTCAAATTCACCTGATCTGACGCATCCCGTTAAACACACTATTCCGCTACAAAGTTAGTACACCTATTAATTGTTTAATTTAAAAAATATTTGATTTACCCTGTAGGTTTACTACATAAACCGTTATGTATGTAAATGTTACTTTACAATAATTACAACGACTCACATTGAAGCAAATGAATTTATTTTGACTATGCATTTTTAATTTCATCGCTTTAAATATATTTAACAAATCCCAGTTATTATTCCTGTATTTCTGTTATTCATATTTTGAGCCACTCTGTAGATATGCGACGAAAACTATAAAAAAATTGGAAACAACTGAAGTTAATTTTAACTATGCATCTTTAGTTTCCTTTCTTTATATTTAATAAATCTCAGGTATTTTTCCTGTATTTTTTTAAAATTATTTTGAGCCACTCTGTAGGTATGTGACGGAAACTATATGTCAAAAACGGATAAAATTCTTAAAACAACTCTTTTACCAATAAAGTATAGCTAATATCAGTTTTTAATTTTTATTTGGCGATAAGTTATTAGAAAAAAACTACAAATGGTCATATTTTTCCATATTTCAGTGGCGCACATTTAAATAAGTATAGCTCGAAAACGAATCCTATGACCCCCCTAATTTTTTTTGATAAAAATATCAGGAAGATTTGTCCTTCAACATATCTCAAATTCAGCTCATCTGACGCGTCCCGGTAAACAATGTATTTAGTGCCTCCTCCTTTACAAGTCTCTCTATTCCTCCCGGTAGGCAAAAAAAAATGTTTACTTACAATATTCATCTGCTGATCCTGTATTTCTTTGTACACTTCAACGACTTTCATCAATGCAGCTCCTGAAACAAGAAAAAACATGTCATTTCGTTACTCTAATTTTTGTGTCAGGAAAGGTCGCGAAGAAAAGGTAGTTTCAAAAAACATTTTTTTGAAAAGTTAGTTTTTTAATTTTGTTAAATTTTTTCACAAAATCCTTTTTCAAAAAAATTGAATTTTGATTTTTTTTTTAAATATAATTTTTTAAGAAACAATTTGTTGTAAAACAAGTTTTTAAAAAACATTTTTCTCAAGATTTTTTCGAATTTTTTTTCTTTTGTTTACACATAAATTGTTTTTTGAGAATACACAATTTTGAATTTTTCTTTTTCATAATACATTTTTTTTATATTTTTTTTAAACAAAACTTTTCTTTCACAAAAATTTTTGTTGAAAAAACATTTTTTTTATAACATTTTGAACTTTTAAAGAAAAAAAACAAACGAAAAGCTAGTTTAAGGATATCATTCTTCGAAAAAAAGTAATAAAAAACTGTGTTCAAATAAAGCGTTTTTGGAAAAAAAAAATGATTTTAAAAATAAATTTTTTTGAAAAAAAATCTTCTTAAAAACTTTATTTGCAAAAATGCGCCCATGGGTAATCAAACTCCACTACAAACTGTATCATAAATATATGTTCCAAAATCAACAAACACCGATCTCAATAAACGTTATAAATCAAAAATGTAATTGCACCAATTTCCCAGGAGAATAAAAGCTGCGGTTTTGAGCCCTCCGGTTAGCCTCAAACGGACACTGCATCCGGACGGACGACACGACAACCAAAACACAGAAAATAAATTGACATTTGGAAATGGTCCAGGGCGACGCACAGTGATCTGGGGCTAGGTCATTTAAGTGCTCAAACTCGACATCCTGATAACATTCTGAACCGATCCTGATTAAACCCTTATAAGCCTAAAGTAAAAAAATAAAACAAATTATAAGAAAGGCAAAAATTGTTCGTGGAAGAAACTAAAGACATTTGCGTGTAGGGTAAGGATTGAGCTTTTAAGCAGTATCGCAAAAAATGGTAAGAGCGTTTTGGTTTTTACGTAAATTTTTTTAAATGAAATGTTATTTAAAAAATAGTTCCTGCTACTTTCATAAACTAGATCTTTTAAAGTCAACTTTGGTCCGGCTCGCTGGTATATAAGTATAATGTCCCAGAGCTTACTGAGTAAATAGAAATTATACATTGACCCGCTTTGACCCGCCCATGAGGACAATAGAGATAAACTCTGTGTAACGAATGTTGTCCAGTGCGTTGTTATTGCCACCAAGCCTTTCTTACGGGATTTACTGTAGCCATCATTATGACGGACCCAGACAAAATTCATTCGCCAGACACAAATTTTGTCCGTTACGTCATATCAGTGCTCAGCAAATCCCGCTAGTATATGGTGGCAATAAAACTAAAATAAAAAACATAAATAAAAATAATATTTTTACCTCCAATCGTTTTAACTTATACCTTATTGCAAAGCTACCATATTAAATTTAAAAATATGAAAAATCTTCCTCGCTTCTCATTGTACTTCTTTTCTAAAATATTTGTAGTCACCAGGGCAACGGTATATTAATTGGTCGCGCTTTGATATATAAAAACAAAATAGTATGCATTATTTACGATGGCGGATATATTTTGTCAAAAAAACACTTAAATCTAGACCCTGAAACTTAAGCCATATTTCTTGATTAATGAATGTATAAACATGTAATTTTAATATTTCCTTTAAAAAAAAATATCGTATATTTTCTATAAGTTGTAAGTATCAGAAATTATTGGTAACGAAATGTTTTTTACTTTGAAATACTAATGTATTCTTAATTGTGGTTAAGTATAATATGTCTTGTTAATAAATTGTGTTTTCTGAAAAATGTTATACTTAGCTATTTGTTATAAATTACTTTCAACAAATACATTTGTTAATTTTTCAAATATGCCAACACTCATTAAAAATATTATCTTTAAAAATTTCATGAGGCTGAATAAATTTTTTATTTACAGTTAGCGTCTAATTACAAAATTTTCATTAATAACGACAAAATGACGACCGTTTTCTGACCTAGCCAGATCACTGTGCGAGGCCAGAATTTTCTGTTAGGAGGACTTTAGGCCCAAGGTTAAAAATATTTACCACTTCTGGTTTTTCAATATCGTAATTATATACAAAATGGCTAATGATTCCGCCTTGGTGAAAAGTGTAATGCAACACAGAAAAAAAAACTGGAGACACACTAAAAAATATGACGGCGAAGGCTGATCTTTTGGAAAATTTTTATTTTTTTGTAAACATTTTCTGTCCTTGTAAATAAGTTTTTGACTATTCGTGGATTAGAGGACTGGACCAAAAAAGAAGCTATCAAGTTTTTGGCAACGTTTTGGAATATATTTTTTCTCTTTAAAGCCTTAAACTATTGTCTCCAGAGTCCGTTCTAAATGGACTAAGGCACGACTCTTTATAACCGAACCGAACCGGACCCACGAATAGTCAAATATTTCTAATTTTTGCAAATTATGTAAAACATAATTTTTCTCATAAAAAATTTCCAACCAATATAGATACTGATTTATCTTTGCGAAAGTAGGTATCTTCCATCCGTGTCTGGTATTTTCGCTACAAAACAGAAAAAAATGATGTCATTTTTTGCAACTTGTTTAATCAAAACAGAAAAAAATACCTTGTTTTAGTAAAAGTATTATACTCCAATATAAGTACTTTTATTTTACTTTTATTACTCATGAATCCGTCCTAAACCCCAATGATAAAAGTGCACTTTTAAAAGCCCTAACAACCGTTATATCCTTTTTGAAAACGACACTATATTACTTCCTACACACGTCGCCGTAGCGTCGGTTTTGTTGTGTATTTATTTTCGCCCTAGGACACTATTGTTTCACTCCTGCAACTTGGGCGTGTGGTATGTGCTTTCGAAACTTTTAAATGATTTTTCGTCTACTTATAATTACATTGCCCAAGAATATTTATAGTTTTTTTGGTAAAGAAATGAAGCATATTTTAAATAGATCTTTACATATTATTAGCAGGACAATGTCGCTCTGGTCGCAGATCGGTAATTGTTATAACCAACATGGCATATCTTGTTGGGATTTTGATGACAACTGAATCAATACTTATGGTTTTCTCCTGAGTTGCAACTTAAACAAGTTTCTGAACTACCTTTATTAAGTTAAACTGTTGGCATCATAAAAATGCCCTTGAAAGAGTTCAGAAAGGGATAACGCTATAGCTCTTTCTTGATCGAATATCAATGGACATTAGCTAATCAGGCAAAAGTTGATATTTGCCAAATCAGCTGTTCGGTGAAGCGCAGTCCGTGTTGCCGAATTCTGTATGATGCTTTCCTCCATGGATATACTCGCCAGAATGAAAAACCAGTGTCAGATCCAACCAAAACTTTTGACAAGAAAAAACGTTTGGAGCTGTTCATTGACAAAAATAATTCAGGTACGGGTCACGTGTCCCAAAGAAAAACGTTGGCAGTGAGAGAACTATTTTAAGTTCGTTAAGAATATGAATAATGATAAAAGAACTCAAATATTAAATTCCTCCAGTAAAAATCGGAAAGCAATCTCTAATTATACGGACAAGAAATTATGTTACCAAGCACAAAAGTTTGTTGGTACAAACAGGAGTTAAAAATGCGGTGCAACCGGGCAAATAATTCTTGGTAAGGTAATTTAAATCAGATTAAGTGCTGACCTATTAAAAATTTTCTGGCGAGTCGCAAATTGAAGTCAAAATAAAACAAAATTGTTATGAAGCACATAATCTCAGAAAAATAATAATTATTTTATTGGTTTTATTACTATCTTAAGTTTTGAAGCATATTTCTTCAGCATTTGTGTGTATGGGGCGTCATTGTTTAAAATTATACTATTATTAAATGTTACAAATTACAATTAAAAGTCAAGCAGCACTCTAACCAAGCATATAAACGTTCAAACGCAAAAAACATCAACACAACAAAAAGCAGGGACTGCTGCTTCCTGTAGTGGTCAAAAGGGTAAAAAGGCCGACGAATATAATCGAATTTTTGACCTTTTGCTTTTCCGGGATTTGTAAGGAATTAAATAAACGACTCTCCAAACGGTTTAAACAGATTTTTCGGGATTTAAAAGTCTCGTCGGGTCCTGTGACAATAAAAATGATTAAAAAAAGTTTAAAAACAAAATTGAGTACAAAAAGTCTTTTCAGAATTAGATTAAACCAGGGACGGAAGCATCAGCGGTAAACACACATAATACCCCACATTTTAGGGCACTTAAGTATTTGTTATTCAAATCTTCTACATCTGTGTGCTGTACACCCATCTCTAGGCGACCAAACATCAGTTGAAATTCGTCTTTTATATCAAATACTGCAACTTTGCGGTGTGTGTACTGCGTGGTACGTCCTGTCATGTACCTATTTTATTATATTGGTTTTGTCATTCCCAATTTCCCTTAATAAACTTTTTTATAACAAAATGTTCTACTGTATCTTATTATTTAATAATATAACATTTAAAACCCAAATATTTTTAAATTTCACCAATTTCACCTCTTCTGTGATTAAAATTAGTTAGCACACCCGCCTGCGGCTTAAAAGTATGGACATATCTATAGGGTGTCACACTCGATGGTTTGGTACTTACTTAGGTAACGTTTGGTAGGTTTGGTTTAGGATATTGCTAGGGAAAACATAAAAATCTACAACCTGCAAGTTTCGATTTTCAAGAAAAGTAAAAATTTGCTATCGCAAGCCGTTTTAAAGAAACAGGTGGTTTTTAAAAAGTCTGCATTTTGTAAGCTGATCTATACTTTATATACTATAACTTTTTACCTTCCTAGCCTGCGCAGCAATGGCTAGAGAAGGTATTATTTTGACACATCAAAAATATTCGAAATCAAAATATTTGATAGACTTGAGAAGTGTCAAATAAAATAACTCCCAGACAGCATGGCTTCTTACCCAAAAGATCTACCTTTACAAATTGAACCATTTTCTTGAAGTACGTACATGGGACGTTTAACGAAAACGTCACGTAGATGTTGTTTACACGTATTTGGAAAAGGCTTTTGATAAAGTAAGTCACAGCACTATTCTGAATGTACTAACTGGAATGGATGTTTCTCCATACTTAACTAATTTAATTAAATCGGAACTAACACAAGTAAAAGATATCAGTTTGTAGAATTAAAAAGCAGTAGGTCTACTATTTATTTAAGTCCTTCTGATGTGCCGCAAGGGTCAAATCTCGAACCATTTATGTTCATTATTTCTTTCAAAAAAAATGTTTCCTGGTAAAAAATGTGGAATCATTGGTATTTGCCGATGATTTTAAATTGTTTGTTTAAGTTTTCTCATTGGAGGATTGTAAAACAGTTTAAAGAGAATTTCAGACTTCATTTTTAGACATTTTAAAGACGTCAGCAATATGACGTATTTGGGACCAAATCAGAATATTAGACACACACACAGACACAAACCTATTTATGACTTTTTTTAAACTCGTCTGAATATCTGAAATATTCCCTGTAGTTGAGAACACTGAAGGAAACTTAGACACAGAAGGTGACTCTTCTGTGACTTAGACCTAGAAGTACTGGAACAGGTACAGCGATGTTCGTCTGTGAGGTACAGATCAAAATAGACCTATACCTAGATTTACACATCTCCACCTTGAAGCGAAAGAAGCCTCGACGTTTGTCTTGATTTAATATTTAATTTATTTTACATACGTACCCCCACATTCCGTATAAATCCGGTCAAGTACTGACTCGGGCCCCATCTATGTAAGTATGCGTGTATGTCCCTTGGGCAAAGTGTGCAGTGTGGGTAGTGACCAATATATGACGTTTTTCAGACGTCAAAAACTACACTACGAAAAGACGTCAAGTAACTGACGCCTTAAAGACAACATTTTCTGGTAGATGACCTGCTGGTCATCCAAATGACCACTTTTCGACGAAAAAAAGACGTCAATTGATGACCCCTTGCTACCTGGGATATCTGAACAAAAAGACCTACCTTCGATGCTAATCTATTATTTTCATCATATAAGTTTGGGTTTTATTCACAAATAGGCTGTGACAAAGACATCTTATTAAAAATATTTAATAAATTGTCACCTATTGTCACTAAACCAAAGAAGGCCTAAAATTTTTTTAAACAACAATGTATAGAATAGTTAAAGGGGATATTGATTGTCCTAGTATAATTGAACAACTTAATCAATTCGAGGTCGAAAATTATGTGAAAAGCTCTCCTATCTAAAATGTATGTAACTTAACTAGTTAGCTATAAGAATTTTAAAAAAGATATAGATCTAAATGTGCGTAGTTTTTTTTCACCAAACAGCAACTAACGGCGACAATCAGGTTCTTAAATTTTTCATCACCATCCATCAATCAAGTTACTATATTTTTCTGATGGATTTCCGATGTCATCAATTGATACCATCTACTGCAACCGAGTCTGGGAGTCGGTGGAAGGTTTTGATGGAATACCTAACCTCAATTTTTCTTCAGTGAGAATCGACTAACAAAAACAGCATGTCTGCAATAATTAGGGCTGTGGCCGAAATTGCGCTAAAACTATTGAAGGGTAGTAGTTCCTCATCAGCTTCAAGTAGAAACAAACTAAGGTGGAGAAGTATTTAGTGAAAACTGTTGCAAACTATTATAGTCTATTCGACTTAAAAATGGTTTTCATATTAGGTATCTCAAAGGCTATCGCAAATTCTTCTTCATCAGACATGTTTTCTTTGAGAAGCTGAAGGTGAAATATCGAAAAAGCTGGATTGCATCTCTTTGTTCTCTTGTCACTTGTAGACGAGATCATCGGGTTTATATTTCAACTGATGGCTTCATCTTATACAATCATAATTAATGTCGGATTGATGATATATGTCAGCTATCAACCAACTGTTGGCATCGCAAATCCACCGATAAACGAAAATGGATGGAAAAAATTTTTCCCAATAGATGTATTTTTAATGTGATCAAGTTTCTGTAACTTTCTTTTTGCTTTAAGAACTATTGAATAAATAAATAAACAAATAAATAAATAAATATCGTTGGGACGTCTGTGTGTGTGGGTGTGTATCACGATAACTCCTAAATCATCTTATTATTTTGCTAAAATGACGTACCTAACAAAACATGGCTGTCTATAAATAATCATGATTGAGTTCATCAGTTAATTTTTTTAAACAAGTTTATATAATTTATATCTAAAATATGACCTAAGCTAATTTAAATACAAAGAATCGTACCGAAAGTAGTTAGTTATATTTTGTATTTATTTTTACATCTAAAGTCATGGTTTTTTTCCTCGATAAATATAGTTTTTTATTGTTAAATCATATTTGGGAACAACAAATACATACTAAAAAAACGGCTAATTTAAAAACCTTGTTTACATGTTCTGCATTTTTTAATAAAACCCATAAAAATTTAAAACCCATCCAACCGAATCAAAAAATCCAATAAACGAGTTTTATTAACTTTTTGCACGATTTCCTGCTTATAAAGTTTTTTAGAAAACAAAAATAAAAAATAGATTTGCATTTAGAATAGCTATTTTTTTAACACGTACGAGTACAGCGTGTGCCCCAGAGTAATTCTGAGGGGGCTTTGGCACGGATCGATACGCAGAGATGATACCTGGGAGGCTTGAGTGGCGTTCTTATGGGAAAGATTATTGTTTGAGGGGTCAAAATTTAGGGACTCTGGGGGGCTTCCACCTGAATGTTGCTTTCATCATCAATGCCCTTGTACCACAAGGAAGTTAAATGAAGTAAGGGCTCCGCAAAGTATGTTAAGGCATTTGCAGAACAAGGTAGTTACAAACCAGGCTGCATATCATAGCAGCAGAAAAGGTACCAGAGGCGAGGAAATTCAAGATCTTAGGCGTTGAGGAGTCCTACTAATGGCAGCTTGTGACGGCGACCATGCAGTTAGTCTAAGTGAGGAAGGTCAAGAGGAAAGAGCTGGACAAAAAACCCTAAATTAAAGATACATGGCCTTTAGAAAATTTGCCAGTGAATAGAAGAGATAAAAGCTTGATATAAAATAATTGTTTTAAGACAAACAGATTTTTAATTAACAAAAAAATCACTCAACCTTTGCACGGGGCTCTTAGAAATTTATCCATAAATTTCTCACTTAGAATTGTTTATCTTACCACAAAAGAATTTTCCGCGTATAGCGCAAACATTTTGGAAAAAGGGTAACTAGTGTTGCCACCGACAGTATTTTTAGATCCAACGAAAACTTTTGACAAGAGAAAAGGTTGGTTGAGGCTGTTTAACGACAGAAATAATTCAGGTTCGGGTCACGTGTCCTGAAGAAAAATATAAGCAGTACGAGCACTGACTTTTATACATGAGGCAAGAATATGAACAATGACAAAAGAACTCAAGTATTCAATTTCTCTAGTAAAAATCGGAAAACGATCTCTAATTATACCTACAAGAAATTACGTTAGCAGGCACAAAGGTATGGTACAGACAGACATTAGCAGTCTGATGCAAACAGGCGTTAGAAATATGGTGCAACCGGGCAGCTAATTTTTGGTAAGCCAACGGAAAGCAGATAGAGTGCTGATTAGTTAGGAATTGGCTGTCGAGCCCTTCTTCTTCTTTGCTCTGTTTTTCGGGCTTTTAAAAATGATGTAAATATATTTTTGTCGGGTCGCATAGTTTCTCTTGTACGGGGGCTTTTTGAGAATACCTTAATTTCAACAAACTTTTGCCTCTATCATGGTACAGATTGAGCCATATTTGATATTTTTAATGGTATTAGGTATTTCTAGCAGAAATAGATAAAAACAAGTACACCATATTGGTAAAAGTATTACTGGCCATCGGATAGCCCACTTAGAAAGAGACACATTAATTTTTCAGAGTTAAGATGAGTGTTTGATTCATGCTAAGCTTCGCTCCGCCTTTACCGCATTGAGTCATGAGTGTCTAGGTGTTCCCCGTTCTTTTATTTTTTTTGTTGTGGAATGTTACCCATCACAATATAATTTTTCATCTAATGTCTCCCCTCTTCTTTTAAGTGTTACCACGGACGTCGGGATTGCCTAAGGTCGGTGTAAACCCTTATGTACCTATTCTTATTTATACACCTGCTAATGTGGTTTCTATTTTTCCAAGCAGGCCTTCCTATGGACAATAAAGATTTTACCTATACTGTATAAGTTCTAGATTCGGTTTTCGAGAGGTTTTTAAATATGAAAACAGATTTTTAATAGGATCTGTTGGATTTCAGGTACAAAGGGATTTTTCAAAGTCTGCATTTTTGAGAGGGGAAATATAACTTTTCTATTACTGAAAATTTCATTTCTGTGTATAATGCTTTTTATTATTTTTTTTATATAGGATCCAACCGTCAAATTGAGTTATTTAAAAACCCGAAAAATAATAAATTTGTAGGATATAATGCTTTTTTAATCAATAATTAAACTCTGTATAATTAAAGCAGCAAGTTTTTGGACTTTTTGTAATTTGTTGCGTTTTTTTTTACCGTTACTTAATCTAAAAAAAAGCTTAAGTAAAAAATATTAAAAATAGCGCCTACAAGTACACACTTAAATATTGTGCGTGATTGATTTTTTGTAAATGCGAACCGAACCGAACCGAGCCAAGCCGAACCGAAACGAAAAAGCCACAATTTTCTGAACGTAATATTGTCCATTTTTGGCTAAATTTGTATGAGTTGGGAAAAGTGGAGAACTGCGTGGTTCTTTGCTCTAGATATAATTCCTGCTAATATTTGCGTTTTCTATTAAAGTTAAAAAATGCAATGTAGGAAAAAACAATAAACTTTTTTGCGTTCCTATTGATTAGATCGTTTACTTCGTTTTATTCTTATGTAACTTTTTAAAAACCCGGTTCCGCTTTTGCCCATCCTCTTGTGCAGGTCTTGTTCAAACAAGTGACAATCAGAGCGCGTCGCGGACTGACAATTTAATTTGAAAATCCGGTAAAAAGTTTTTAGGTTTTTTTTATTATTTGCTTTTTCAACGAGAAAAGTTAAATTTTTCAAGTTTTTTGTTCCGTATTTTAAATGAATAGGATTTTGTTTGTTCTTTATGCTTATACCTGTGAAATGGTTAACGAACATACAAAAACAAATTTCGAAATGTATGAAAACTTCATGTTACTATCCAGGCAGTTACTATTAGAACCATCAAACTATGAGTTGTAAAATCAGAATTTTATTATACCTTAAAGTTTTATCAAAACTTTTTACGCCTTTTTTTTGGTGACGTGTGTTCTATGAAACCGATGACAAAAACAAATCTGCGCGCCTACACAGAAAAAACAAAATGTGTACGGTATATATTAATTTTCAACTGATGAACGAAAAATAGTTGATTCAATATACACAAACATTAATGTAACACACAAGTTTATTGATGTATTTGGTTTATCGGCTAAAAAAATCAAATCAATGAAAACTTCTGCAGGGGTTATAAATTTTAAAGTTCAAGCAAAGTTTAAGCAATATTATCAAATGAAATCGATGCAAAATTAAAAATGCTAATTTTTGTGGCAATTTATATCGGACTTGGGGTATTGATCCATTACTTGTGACAAAAAACTACCTTTATAGCCTCTAGGGGGTGTAGGAGGTAAAATTTGTTTTTAGACTGTCCCATTTATTTTGACACTACTGCACCTGCACACCTGCACAACTAGATCTAAATAAATTAGAGTATTAAATACTATAACGCCCAGTTTACTATTATATAGAAATGTTGGCGCCTTACAGCCCCTAGGAGCCTAGGGGTAAAATATATAAGAAAGACGCTATGACCTGGACTATACGTACCTTTTCCAAAATCCACGTCACTTGCGCCTAATTTTTTTAAATGTTACCCTGGTATACAAAAAACACTTTGCAACTGATTTAATTCCATGCATCCATTTCCCTACAGATAATGCGATATTTTTTATTTTTCGTTCCTTCCAACAAACGATGAGTTAAATACCGCATCTATGTAAACGGGGTGGATTTGGACAAAAAACCAAACAAGAAAACTATGAATTTTTTAATTTATAGTCGTTAAAGTACAAAAAAACAGCTTGCAAAACGTTGTTTATAAGGGATTTTTTGGTATATGTTTATATCAAAAATATTTATTTTTTAAATAACCTCTAAGCTGTAAACTTTAAAAGTAAAAGTGATTATATGGGCTAGTACTATTCAACTCAGACAATATCGGATCTTTTCAGCCCCATTTATTTGTCCTTTTGCCTGCGAAGAAGCAAGTAATCATCTCATCCTAACATGTATTTCTTTAAAACATACTTTCCTAAACTCTTTCCCGGAATCCTAGTGAGTGTGAAACCACCCTTGATAATTATTCGGGAACGTATCCTAACCGTGTCAATGAAGAATAGGGGTCTACACTGACGCGGTTAGGATACGTTGGCAGTCAATTGAGAACGGTTAGGTTTTAAAGTCTTTAGAATACCGGGGAAAAGATCAAGAAAGTATGTTTTTAAAAATAGTCGTTTCGTCTGACAAAATATACCTACCTACATAATCTAAATCAATTAACTAAATTTACATTCAAAATTTCTAAACATCATATAAAAAAAATTAAGTTATTAGAACAATAATAAAAAAATAGTTTATTTATCATTTATATATATAAAAATATTTTAATTACATTGCAAATTACTATAAGGGTAATAAACATTTTTAGCCGCTGAAGCTACGTGCTTTTTAGCTTCGAGTGTCTAGTAGAGTCACTTTTTGGTTTTAACGTCAAATTTGAGGTAAAAGTTACTTTCGGGGTTTTAGTTCACTAGTAAATCTACTTATAAAAATGCATTTTAAATTAGTACAACAATACTGATTATTTAAAAAAGACAATAAAAGTCATTTCTATTTGTAGTAACCATTTTGTTAGTTATATTTTTAATTCTTTGTGAAATATGTGTTCTTTAATTTTTGGAGCCATGTAGTTAATAGATCTATGACCCACTTTTTATCGCTTAGAGGAACTTCCATAAATTATTTTAGCTCACACTACTACTATAAGTATAGTGATCCTAAATTTTCGAGAAAAAAAAATTTGCTCCGATTTCAAAAATTTTTATATATCTTTGCGTTTCAGATGATTTTAAAACTTTTTTGTTGCGCCGTCTATCTGTCTGTCTGTCTGTCTGTCTGTCTGTCTGTCTGTCTGTCTGTCTGTCTGTCTGTCTGTCTGTCTGTCTGTCTGTCTGTCTGTCTGTCTGTCTGTCTGTCTGTCTGTCTGTCTGTCTGTCTGTCTGTCTGTCTGTCTGTCTGTCTGTCTGTCTGTCTGTCTGTCTGTCTGTCTGTCTGTCTGTCTGTCTGTCTGTCTGTCTGTCTGTCTGTCTGTCTGTCTGTCTGTCTGTCTGTCTGTCTGTCTGTCTGTCTGTCTGTCTGTCTGTCTGTCTGTCTGTCTGTCTGTCTGTCTGTCTGTCTGTCTGTCTGTCTGTCTGTCTGTCTGTCTGTCTGTCTGTCTGTCTGTCTGTCTGTCTGTCTGTCTGTCTGTCTGTCTGTCTGTCTGTCTGTCTGTCTGTCTGTCTGTCTGTCTGTCTGTCTGTCTGTCTGTCTGTCTGTCTGTCTGTCTGTCTGTCTGTCTGTCTGTCTGTCTGTCTGTCTGTCTGTCTGTCTGTCTGTCTGTCTGTCTGTCTGTCTGTCTGTCTGTCTGTCTGTCTGTCTGTCTGTCTGTCTGTCTGTCTGTCTGTCTGTCTGTCTGTCTGTCTGTCTGTCTGTCTGTCTGTCTGTCTGTCTGTCTGTCTGTCTGTCTGTCTGTCTGTCTGTCTGTCTGTCTGTCTGTCTGTCTGTCTGTCTGTCTGTCTGTCTGTCTGTCTGTCTGTCTGTCTGTCTGTCTGTCTGTCTGTCTGTCTGTCTGTCTGTCTGTCTGTCTGTCTGTCTGTCTGTCTGTCTGTCTGTCTGTCTGTCTGTCTGTCTGTCTGTCTGTTTGTCTGTCTGTCTGTCTGGCTGCCTGTCTGTCTGTCTGTCTGTCTGTCTGTCTGTCTGTCTGTCTGTCTGTCTGTCTGTCTGTCTGTCTGTCTGTCTGTCTGTCTGTCTGTCTGTCTGTCTGTCTGTCTGTCTGTCTGTCTGTCTGTCTGTCTGTCTGTCTGTCTGTCTGTCTGTCTGTCTGTCTGTCTGTCTGTCTGTCTGTCTGTCTGTCTGTCTGTCTGTCTGTCTGTCTGTCTGTCTGTCTGTCTGTCTGTCTGTCTGTCTGTCTGTCTGTCTGTCTGTCTGTCTGTCTGTCTGTCTGTCTGTCTGTCTGTCTGTCTGTCTGTCTGTCTGTCTGTCTGTCTGTCTGTCTGTCTGTCTGTCTGTAACGACCAACGCGCATAACTCAAAAACCGCTTGTCCGATTTTAATGAAATTTGGTACCTTGGCTGGATCTTGCGTCGAGATGGTCCCATCTAAATATAAACAAAATCCACCGAGCACAAGCCAAATAAGAGGGTGGGGGTAGATTTCAAAAATTAGAGTTTATGTGAAAATATGGCGTGTGTGATATCAAACGAAAGGTAATTGAGTCTGGAGTTAAACAAAATTAATTTTAGTTTTAAAAAAAGGGTGGGGATAGATTAAAAAAATTAGAGATTAAGTGAAAATATGGCGTGTGTGATATCAAACGAAAGGTAAGGGGTCTAGAGTTAAACAAAACATATTTTAGTTTTTTTAACAAAGGGTGGGGGTAGATTTCAAAAATTCGAGTTTAATTTAAAACATGGCTTGTGTGGTATCAAACGATAGGTAATTGAGTTTGGAGTTGAATAAAATTTATTTAAGTTTTTAGTTATATTAGCTCACTCGTACTCTACATCTATAGAACCTAGTGTGAGCTTAGGTGCCCATATATTGGCAGAGTATTTTAAGTCGTGTGTTTATGTTATGTGTTGCAGGTTGAAGGGAGATTTTCAGAAGATACATTAAAAAATACAGCTTTCTAGTGTCAACTACCTTAACTTCCATATATAAGAATAGAAAAAGTCTGTTTTTAATGAAAATTGTTTTTAGTATCCATTTTTGTATGACATCAAGTTTTTTAGGTAGCATTTTTGTACAATAACCCTTTCTAGTGACACCATAATGTATTTGTGACTGTACCAAAGCGTCGTACATATTTTTTAACTATTTAGTTTTTAAATAAGTTTTAAGAGTGGAAAACCGGCCCACCAAATATCTTGTATTTGACATTTTGAAACTACATGTTCTATTTGCTTGTCCTACTTTAAATGCTGGTTAATCATTATTCCCAGATATTTAGTCTCTTCTGATCTAGATAAGCAAGTTTCCTTCAGTATTTAGCAAACTAAAATTGCGTTGAGCATTTTAATACGACGCAAATATTACAAACTTTGTTTTAGTTTGATTAAGTGTAAGTTTAGTTTTTTAGAGTTACTTAAAAATGTTACCTAAATCGAATTTGGCTCTGTTTTTAAGCTCTTGCCAAGAGTCTCTAGAATAAAAAATAGCTATGTCATCGGCAAAACTAATCACACTCTCTTTCCAGACAATTTTCAAAAAATTATTTATATATATATGGTTAAAAGCTGCGGCCCCAGAATTGTACCCTGCGGGACACCACAATTGACCGTTCTAAGGCCACTTGCTACTTGCTACATCAATTTAAACTAACTGACACTTATTTTCTAGGTAGCTCTTGAATATGTTTAACACACTGCCTCTAATACCTATTTGATCAAGTGTCTAAATTAGTTTTTCCTGGCACACTGTGTCAAAGGCTTTGGTAAGATCGACAAATAGACATAGATATTGATTTTTTAAAAAGTACGTTGCAAATTTCAGACGTCAGGGCGAAAATTGCAGCTTCTGTAAATTTACCAGTTCTAAAACCAAATGGATGTTTTGAAAGTATATTTTGTTGTTCTGAAAATGTAGGTATCCTTTATCCGTTATACAACTGTTTTATTTCTTTGTTAGCGTTCACCTTAAAAAATATTTTTTTTGTAAGTTTTGTTTAGTTTTCTAATTAGACTAATTATTTCTTAGAAAAATGTGTTATTTAAGCTTAGATTAATAATCCAGAGGTAATTGGTTTTTTAAATAAAAAACAGGATTTATGTTTCAAAACATTCGTTAATTTTCAAAATCACCCCATCTAACTGTCAGTAGGTAGGTATGCAGTTTTTTGTAGCAAATGTTTTGCGCGAGTGGAATCCAGAGTGAGCTGAATGTTGCTGCATTATTAAAAACCCTTTGCACCATGCCGAGGTTTTCCACGATTTTCCATGGAGAGTTTTATTTCGGCATCAGTTTTATAAAACATCGTAAAATTGGTCTCGCGGTCCAAATATACCTACTTTGAATTGCATTATATATTATATAAAATATTTATTAGCATTAATAAAAAATATTCTTTAAGGAAAAGTTCTGCATAAAATATGAATGAATATTTTCAGTTGCAAAATAGCTTAAATTATAAATAAATGGTAGGATATCAAGTAAACGTTAGCCCAGAGCCCCCCTTTAAAATCATTCGATAGCATTGACTGGACACTAAAAGCTGTAATTAGTAGTCGAATAGATCGCAGATACCCAAGCTTAATAACCAATATATATAGAGATACAACTTCATCAATTAAAATTAACGAAGAAACCAAACCAATCCGCATTATTATTATGTTATGTATTAAATTATTTAAGATTAGAAGATATTTTTAAAAACATGGAGGAATAGGCAACAAAGTATATGGACAATACTTGAACCTCCTAAGATGTGCTGATAATATCGACTTAATAACAGATAAGAAAGAAGAACTGATAAAAATGCTTGAAGAGCTTGATATAGCAGCTAAAAATATAGGCTTGAGTATGAAGTACACTAAAACTAAAATCATAACAAACAAAGAAGAAGAAATCACGATCAGAGTAAACCAAGAAAAAATAGAACAAGTAGAGGAATATATATTCCTGGGAGAAATTATTAAACTAAAAAAGGAAAACAGCTAAAATCAAATTACGAGTAAGATTGACCTTGGTAGAATTCGGTAAATTAAGCTGCATATTAAAAAATTAAAAATATCCTCAGTCCCTCAAAACAAAAATGTATCACCAAGGTATCCTTTCTGTATTTCACGAAATCAAACATGGACAAAGTAACAAAGGCGCAAAGTTGAATGGAAAGACAAATGTTACATATAAAGCTAACAGATAGAAAAAGGAATGAACGGATAGGAAATAAAACAAGTCAGTCAGAGGAGAAGTAGCAAAATTGAAATAGAAATTTACCGGTCATAATATCAGACAAAAAGATGATCGATGGAAAATAAAAGAAGTAGTGGCGGACCTAAATGAGACTGATGGATGATTTAAAGAAGCCTGAATACAACGACAGAAGAGTGAAAGATATTGTGAAAGGTCTATGTAAAAAGATGGATAGAATAAGGCTAAAAAGATAAATATACTCACAGTTCTTGAGGTGCCGATGAGATCTTAACAGATGCGCCATCTTTTTGGTGTTATAAGCCTAACAAAGCTTAAGTCAAGCAGATTATAGATTCAAATCAAACAGGCTAGTTTTCTTCCCGTAACATAATTATACTTAAGTGAATCTTACTTGATTTTTGTATCTAATATTTATTCTTTAAAATGTGTCCATTTGGGAAAAAGACTTAAGGGCAGTTCTCAAGCGTATTTCTTTCAATATTTAAAAATAAAAATTCTTTAGGATACGAGGTTTGTTTGTACCCAACTTCCTAACAAAAAAGTTCCTTTTTGAATTATTGATACAAGTTTATAAAGTTTTTTTGCTTTAAACATATTGCTTTGCTCAATTTCGTATAAATTCGACATACTGCTCAAAAAAATGCCGTAATCCCTTCAGTTTTCTTTTGGTAGCTTATCCTCAACAGAGTCATAAAAAATCTTGTTAAAGCTAATGGCTGTAGGCCTTTTTTCCAGCAAAAGATTTATTTAAAAAAAAGCGAAACTCCGATGTATAACGTTACAAAATGTATAAAGCAAAAAAACCTTTTTAATAAGTGGCGTGTACACTAAAAAAACAGGTCTAACTTAGGTGTGAATGAATTGGTCTCCAAGAGGTCTGCAGAAGATTAGCTGACGATATCAGTTACAGGTCCGCCACCTTACCTAACCTAACCTAACTTAACTTTTAATCACTCATCCTTCCATCCTGCGCCAACGTTAAGATTTCATGGGCGTCTATTTTTACTATACTTCGATGATTTTTATAGTAAGAAACGTCACTGCTGGTAGCCTGTAGTCCATTCATTTATGACGGAGAAATTATGAATAACTGAAATATGTCTTTTCACTGAATTTTTCTTAAAAGGACTGAAGGTAGGCCCATTGTTCTGCAGTACTAGTCACTAATATTTTTTGGAAAATAATAAACCTGCCTATTAGAAACAAAAGAAAGACCGTATGAAATTTCTTATACATCTCGTAAATTCTCATGGTTGGGTTTTTAAATTTAAAAATTATTTTCACAAACTAATACAGCATTAAAGGGTTACTAATTCCTTCTATATACAAACTGAAATTATTTATTTTCTAATCACTGATTTCTTAACTTCAAAAGTGGTAGACCTATTAGGATTGACGTTACACTGAGGGGCACACAAACCAAAACAGGCTATATAGTTCATATCTTTATGTTTGAGACCACTTTTGACCACTTTTTTTCATTTGAGTATGCTATTTGTTATGCTAAAGAGCTGAAAACTGTCAAAAAGTTATCTCAAAAATTATGACATATAGTTTAAACAATGGTGAAACTTTTAAATTCAGGTCGAATTAAGGCCTAGATCTTTTTCGCTTTTATGGCTTTAGAGAAAGTAAGTGTGGAAGTGTTACAACACTTCCACACTTACTTGAGATTAAGTGAGAAATTGTTGAGCTTTTGTCCGGCTGGTAAAATTGGGCACACATACAAACAAAAGTTTTGATAAAGTTGGTAAAAATTACAGTTATAAAAAAATTGAACATCAAAGAATACCATCAGCTGATTTACTTCTTACTGATGTGTGCGTAGAGCGCAGCCGTGTGCAAGGATGCGGAAAAACGAAGGCC
This sequence comes from Aspidapion aeneum, assembly GCA_963576565.1. Classification (NCBI taxonomy): domain Eukaryota; kingdom Metazoa; phylum Arthropoda; class Insecta; order Coleoptera; family Brentidae; genus Aspidapion; species Aspidapion aeneum. The sequence continues at coordinate 15,169,714 of OY755045.1, read as the reverse complement.
TAAGATGGCGCAAATCCGGACATCAACTTTTAACTTGAGTCTTGCTACAGTGGCGGGTGCCGAGGTCGGGTGCGACAGACATTTATAGAATTCCTGGGGAGTGTACAAGGTAATATTGTCCTACCCCTTCATTCACGCCGGTAACCAGGCCGGATAAAGTCGGATATCTCGTGAAGGCGGACTTTGTTACACACTCCTTTAGACGGTAGGCCATTCTAAGGGACAAAAGGACCGGTCTGGGGTTCTAAAGGTGGCCGATGACCCGTGCAATTAGGCGTTCCAAAATGGCGGCCTTAGTATCGGCAAAAGAGTCACGGTTATTAAATAAGAAAAAAAAGGGTCTTGTTCGCTATTTTATTTTATTTTGGTGGTTTTTGATAACAAAAAACGAATCAACATAAAACAAGGTCAGTGACCTGTAAGTACACAGAAGATATCTATTTTTCTCGGTATACAACCCTTATAAAACATAAACTGGGAAAAAATTATAAATCTATTTCACGGAGGCTGGCGAAACGCGATATCTGCGAGGGAAAAGAAGCACGTGCTTGTAAAATATCCCGTTTTAAGAATTATTAGAAAAAGCTTTCCATACACAGAATAAATAACATATTAGACACTTAAAGCTAACACGCTCTTTACAACACGTTGTCGTTAGCGTAACCGAGAAAAGCGGTGATCTTAATGGTCAGATATATGTTTTGACAGCTCACTACTTCGCATGTGTTGCTATATGAGATACGTTGTCGCTTGTACTTATTTCAGGCAGCCCAATAGGCACAGTACGCCCGACTGATCGTTCAAATTTTTAGACTTACCTCGTTGCGATAACGATAACGCATGCGTGTCTATTTTGAACTGCTTTTATCTTTGTATGTATCAGGGGCGCGCCTCAGAGGCTACGTACAAATAAATATAAGAATATTTTACTCTGATATAATTTTTTGTCATTTGTTGATTTTGAAACGGTTAAGACCGTGGGGACTACTTTAGAACTTGCTTGCTGCGCTTAATCTGTAAGAGAGAAGTAAGAGAGAGAGAAAAATACATTTTGGGCGGTGTCTTGAAATATTTTTGGCTGTTTTATACCCCTATTTGTGCTGCTAGTGGGAAAGTAGGAGAAGACATCGTGACCTCTCATTTTCACGAAGCTTTTCGTCATTCCGTCGTGTGAAGCGAAACAGGTGGCTATTTGTTTTTCACGCACATTCTAGCACAAGCCACGCGTATTACATTTAGCGTTCAGGAAAAACTACAGTACAGTCCAGATGGTATGGTACAATGGTTTCGGGAGAATCAGCTGTCAAGATGTGGCAAATTTAATTGTTGTCACGTTCCAGGGAAGAGATATTCCAAGCCGTAGTACAGTCCAAAAAATAGTGACCCATTTTCAAAGAACAGGATGTTTTAATTTTTTCAACAAATGCAGCCACCCTTATGTTCGTGAAATAGAAGAGGAAAGGGAACAGCGCGAATTGTTCCAGTAAGGCAATTGCGAATGATGTGGGCGATGACATTTCACCCTTAACCGCCCGAAACCCTTTAAAATGACAGGGGTACCGGAGTTTCAAAGTAAAAAATGGTAAGAAATTTTTCCAATTCATCAGTTTGGAAGAATGGAATTTTGTGAAGCTAACAATGCATGATATGAGATAGACTTATGTGTAGTTCATATAATTTATCTCTCTATGTTGCCCTAAGGTATTGGCCGAAACCATAACAGGCTATAATATTCTTTTAAGATATTAAGTTGGAGTTAACAGTAACATTTTTTGACTGAATCCAGTGACTTTGTGTCCTTTTAATTCGTGTGTATGGTTTGCTTTTTAGTAATTGCGCGTGCATATATTTACCTAAAAACGGCTGAGCCCTCCTGAAATAAGGTTTCTGGTTACACGTTAACATAGCGATGTTCTCGCATATAAAAAGCCCTAAAAGCCGAATGCCGAATGAAGTCTGACGTGAGTGTAATTTTAAAGTGAAGTTTTTAGCCTAAAACGTTCTGAATTAAAAAAAAATCATAAAATATATTTTAAAATGTAGTATGAGCAGCTTGAGATAAAGAGGTTTTTTAAAGCTTAGAGAATATAAAAAGAATTATTTTCCAGAACTGCTCTCAAGAGTATTTTACGCAAATGAATACGTTTTAGAAAGTAACTGTCAGACAGCTTCGAAGCTTTGATCACCTATTAAGTAGTCCACGAGTGGAAGACTTATTAAATTAAACTACGAAAATTTAAATTTTAAATAGAATGTCCATATGAGATTAATCGCAGGGAAGTAAATTTGAGAGTACTATCGTTAATTTACGGAAAAAGGCACGAAGTGCAATAAACAGAATAAATGCCAACCAGCAGGATGGCAGTGCAAACAAAGTCATATCAACAGCCCTAATTAGGGAACAAGAGTTGGACGTAACTCTAGGAATGATATTTCACGTAATGCCAAACACGGTGTACAGCAAAAATCTATACAACATTATCCTCCCGGAGAGGGGGAACTAGTTAAATAACAGGAGCAATTTTCCAAATAACAATAGCTTCTGGTATACATACCGACTGATTTAGAATGCCACCAGGCGTTGGATCTGAAGTTGTTGAACTTGTAGCCATTAGACTTTGTGCCCGGTGGATTACTGACCATGAATGGACAAATAGGACAATAAAAATCTTCTCCGACAGTCAGGCTTTAGGCGCGCTTGATTTCTATACGGTCTCATCGAGAACCATCAGGAGCTGCAGGTATTCGCTAAATGCGCTTGGTAGCGCTAACAATATGTCCTTAGGTATAGGTACCAGGGCATACAGGAGATCTGTATGGTGACTGGACTTTTTATGGGTCACTGTCGACTAAGAGTACCCATGCACAGAATGAGGCTAACAGAAGAGACCAAATGTATGAAATTATTATTATATTTTATCAATTTGGGTTTCGAGACACGCATTCCACGATAGACCAAATACATAGAATAGAAAAAGCAGTAGAAGAGGGAAAAGTTTGTTCTGCAGTCTTTCTAGTTGTATGTAGCACAAGCATTTGACAAAGTGTGATATAAAGGCCTTAACTTTAAACTAAAATGTGCTAAAATTTAAGAGAAATATAAGTAATCGTACCTCAGGGTAGCGTACTAGGCCCTTGGTTATTTGCTTATCTTCACTAGATCAAAGCCAGAAAATTGTCACTTGATACTTGCCGATGATACTGGTTTATTGACAGTAGAAAACTGTATTAAAGGATGCATAGAATAACTTCAGAATACATTCACCGAAGTTCACAGTTGGACCACAAATGCGCGAATAATAATAAATGAAGTCAAATTAATCATGTTGGTTTGACAAACAAAAATGTAAATTACATACAAATAACCATATTCAAATCAACAAAAATATCTCGGTATGACACTTGATGAAAAAAATTTGAGACAAGGTATAGAAAAATGAACTGGCTAATTAACAGGAAGTCCAATTTAACAATCCATAATAAGTTACTGCTTTATAGACAAATACTCAAACCAGTATGGACATATGGTATTCAACTATGGGGCTGTACTAAAGGGAGTTACATTCTGGTTTTACCGAGATGTCAAAATAAAGTACAAGGAAACATTGTAAAAGCACCCTTGGTACGTTCGAAATACTGACCTTCATTGGGACCTAAAAATTGAAACTGTAGCAGAGACTATAAAAAAGTACGCAAAAAGCCATGAAGATAAACTCCATCGACATGAGAATTGGAAGCAATTCATTTTACAGACAATACTATGCTAGTTTAAAAACTAAAACGAATGAAGCCGTTCGAGCTAGTGAATTAAATAAATTATAAAAAATAAAATAAGCCTATAAATATAACACAATTGTGAGTTACAGACAAAGCAAAGCGGAGAGAACTGTTGAGTGAACCCTAAGTTTAAATGTAACTTATCTAGTAAATAAAGTTAAAATAAAATTGCCAATTAGTCTTATTGATTGGATGGTAATACAATAAATAAAGTGTGTTTGACAATTAAAGAAAAACAATCGTGGTCTTTACACATTAGTGTTACTAAATAATTTCACAGCTCATACATTTAAATTTAACAACTGTAAAACTATTTAGAAACAAACGTACTAAGCAAAATGTACGTGTTGTTGTATGAGCACTATATTTTTCCTAACAAAAAAAGAATCCTAAAAAATGCAAATAGTCAACTGTTTTAAGTACTGAAATACTTGTTGCAAGTAATTATACATTTTGTTCAGTTAATTTTTTTTTTCTGTGTAGTGAATTTTCCGGTCTGAGGCTTAAACATAAACATCTTGTTTGTGTAAATTTACTAAAGCAGTTCCAAAGTGTTATTGTTCGCCAAAATAACTTACGTGGTTAACTTTCAGTCGAAAGTGTACATGTTGTGTTAGCCTACAAGAAAAATACCCCAACTAAGTAACAGAGTGTTAACATTTCGTGTTCTTGTAAATAAGTATTTCATTCATGGGTTAACAACTTTTGGTCAAAAATGAACAATAAAAGATCCTATAAAAATTTGAAAATCCATTTTGAACGAACTCTGAAGACAATAGTTTGAGGATTGAAAAAGGAAAATATATACCGAAACGTTTCCAAAAACTTGACAGTTTCTTTTTTGGTCCTGTCCTCTAACCCACGATTAATCAAACAAGTAATAGTCTTGATTTTGCTTGTTTCTAGGTCTTTACGCCCTGCACCTAATGGTTTAGTTCCATTTGGTGTCGAATTCGACAGGATACAACGACGCGACGTCCCAAAGCCATTGTTTGCCATCTGATCTTTTTATTTTGCATTAGTTTAATTCTAAAATCACCTATGTGGCTCGGCTTCACTCTAATTCTAAGAAGCAACAAATAGGCATCAATGTGAGCTGACAATATTTAAATCACCTATGCTGACGATATCACCTTGATAACAGATAAGAAAGAAGAACTGATAAAAATGCTAGAAGACCTGGATACAGCAGCCAAAAATATAGGCTTGAGTATGAACTACTCTGAAACTAAAATCATAACAAACACAGATGAAGATATTACAATCAAAATAAATCAATAAAAATTCAAACTAGTAGAGGAAAAACAAAAATAAGAAAACCAAAGAGCTAAAATCAAGAGATGAGTAGCATTGGCCTGGGCAGCATATTAAAAAATAAAAAATATTCTCAGTACCTCAAAACGAAAGTGTACATATAACCAATGTATCCTTCTTGTACGGACCTACAGATCCCAGACCTGGACACTTACAAAATCAAACATCGCTAAAGTAACAAAAGCTCATAGATCAATGAAAAGACAACCGCTACATGTAAAGCTAAGAGGATAAAAACAAAACAAAATTAAGAGCTGCCCGAGGAGATGTGAAATGTGCTATTAAATTAATTTTATTGCTCTCTCTGTCTTTTTACCTACCTTTTCTCTCTTTCTCTCTTTCTCTTTCTGATGTACAAGAGGAATATTTAGCCAACGTCATCATATAGTTGTCTGTCTTGGTTTATAATTCACGGAGGTCCTAAAATAGCAGTGAAGGTAAACGCTATCTACATCTATGCGAGTTTAGTTTACTTTGGTACTAAAGCCCCGAACTCACGTTAAACCCGGTTACGGATTATTCACCTTTATATACATAGCCGCTCTAAAATTGTTATTTTAAGAGCTATCCTTAAATATTTGCGCAGCTTAAGCCCAGGGTTTTATCTTTTCCCCCTATCTCTACCTCACAATGAGCAGGCAATCTGACGAACTAAATGAAAGAAGTAGTTCGAGGACATTTTATTTAATTTTAGTTGTGTTAAAAAAGTAAGGGAAAGAGATATATTAATAATTATGAGAAATAAAGAGAGAATGTAACAGAATTTGGCGGTGTTGAATATTGTATTTTTTGTAATTCTGTTTTTAAATCCTACCGATATCTTGAAAACAACAAAATACACCCTATATAAAAAGTGTGTCTTCATATAAATAAATAGTTTCACTATGTAAAACCAATATTTAAACTAAGCAAGAAATTTGGCAGCAACTATGCCTCAATGAAAATGCTGACTTCAGATCTTCATTTTATGGTTAAACAAAGACACGACGCGTTTGCATATTGGATCCCTCTGTAATTATAAGATAATATAAATGGTCGGTAAACGTTCATGAACATCAAAAGTGTTTTGTCTCGATGCATTAAAATATCAAAGCAAATGAATGAGACACGACGAAATTCCGTCATTTTGAAGATTAACGTATCGGTGTCCACATACTTCGCCCTGCCACAGAGAACTTAGCGTTTGCATACTATGACTAAGTCATATTACTAGTGCAGTTAATTATAGGAGGGCAGGGCTCTTTTTTCCATGGTCTATCCCTTCACCCACTCCCTGCACTCAATAGGCCTTCCTGATATCTCGCTCAGGGCTGAAGCCCTTGTCTTATCCTTGCATAAGCCCGTTATTTTCCACAAGAGATTGATGTCTCTCATTCCTGTTCACAGGCTACGCAGGACAGGTTGGTGTTGACTTTTATTCGTGTCATGTGCTCTTTGAACCGGTTATGCCCAGTTAGAGTAACTAGCAGTAGACCAACTTCTTTTCGTGCTCATCCCAGCTATCCCTTAAGTCGGGTTGCGTTTGGTCGATCTACAAATTCTCTATTCTCTGCTCAGAAACCTGTTTCTGTTTCCCAGGAGGTTTTGTAGTTTAGGCCAGTTATTAAATCATCTCTGCAGAAAAGGTCCGAATGAATTTATTATGTATAAGGTAGCAATAATATTTAAAACAAGCTGAATTCGACTATTTATGTCAAGCTTGTCAAAAGGCCTGCTGCATCTATTTGAGTAACGCCAACAGCAAAAAAAAATAAAAAGTGGTCCCAACAAAAATAGGATCCAGAATATTATACACACATGATACAGTGATTTTTCAGCGATCCTTTTCTTGGAAAGTTGTGCTTTCAAATCCAATTTTAATTCTAATAACAAAATTTAATGAAGTAGGTAATAGTTAATTAAAATTTTTAATTTATTTACTTATTACAAGTAACTAAGTGATAGCTTTTAATTCAAGTAGAGTATTTAAAAGAATCTAATAATATAATTACACTTTTTTAATATAAAACATTGTATGATTATAATTAAAACGTTGTCGCTAGGACACGAGGTCACTTCAATCTTGCAAGTATATGCCGTTTTCCCAAAGGGAGTGTCGCGTACCTTGTTTCGGTGTCAAAATTACCTTAGGGTATGATAACGAGACTCCAAAATTGTGCATTTACTTATTTACTTTAGCTGTGCTTCGTAGTTATATTATACCCTCCCAATTTATTTGCTCTTGCATTAAATTAGAGTTACCTTATAGAAATAATATTTAAGTTGCGTGTCTAGGATTCTCTGAATCCCAGTAGTAATCTTCCTAACCTTGTTTATTTACTTGCTCATCTTTGTTAATATGTTATCTGTTAACATGATTGTTAAACGCATGATCCAATAATACCACGGATATTTCTCCTTATATAAAGGTAGTTTTTTTTGTAAGGTTTTACCTAAAATTAAGCATTAAGACAGGGAATTTTGTTCTGTAAAGTAAAATATACGTTATTGAAGATACAGCATTAACCATGGTGATGTTTATCAGATGCAAATATAGCCTAGGCGAGGCGAGCTATAACTCACTATCTATATAGAACCTGACATTACCCCGTCGATCAAAGTTGCCAATATACGGAGACATATCCACCTAGAAGGAATAAATAACATCTAGATGCAAATTGTTAAATAAAGACCGAGTGAAACACAAAAAAGAGTTACTTATACCCAAAATAAATGCTAACCATGATGAAGAATAGGAAAAAACGGAAGCTGATCCTTACAAGCCAACACTAACTCTGGATGAGGTTTATTCGGCAACACAACACCACAATTTTGCCTTATAAACCCCTGTTCGGAAATATGCCGTTTGGGCTCCAGCAAAAAAAAAGATCAGCTTCTTGGAACAGCTTACCTACAGTAATTGCTCAAAGTATCCTCCACCTTGCTCAACACACAGCTGGACATGATTGTTCAATGATCGACGAACTCTTCGGCATACCCCCGGTATGTCCTGAACATGTGCGGACGCGGCCATCACTCTTCCCAGTAGCTCTTGTTGGTTGAGAATGGGAGTTTCGTACATATCTCCGAATAGGGGTTTGTAAGGCAAACTTGCTTATTTTGATGCCCTCTACAACCGCTATCATTTTGTCGCAATAATTATGGAACACCATATATAAATAACGCTTAACCAGCCGATAAACAATATTAAAAAAATACTCTCAATCATTTTTCAGTCACAAATCCTTATTTTCAATGGGAGATATATGTCACGAAAATAAAAATACATTTTGGCAGACTGTTTTTTTAAAAAGCTTTATAACGAAAGCTCCATATACCTCTCAACAACTCATTGGGGATTTGTTATCAAAAGAACGATTTTGTAAAGGACTCAATAGGTATTAAAGCAACGTAGTGCTCGGGCTGAATTTCTGTACGAGGTCCATCTCTCTATATTTGAGGCATCATTTTTTGCCGTTGGGTTATCCTAGAATCTTTAAAAGATAAAACGACAAGTCATATTTTTTCGAAAACTGTAAACATTTTAATTAATATTTCTGCTTTTTCTAAATGGACCGTTGTTGCTAACAAATTGTTACTCTGCAAGATTTCTCGTCAAATGTATGCAACGAAATATATAAGATAAACCAAGGAAAAGCCACCCAAGCTGCATGTTCTTTTGCTATTTATGGTGCTGTAAACCACCTAAGATACGGTAATGATATCGCATTATTAACAGGCAAGAAAGAAGAACTCATAAAAATGCTACACGAACTGGATACAGCAGCCAAATATATAGGCTTAAATATACATTAAAACTAAAATCAAGAAAAAATAGATCAAATAAAGGAAAGTACCTGGGACAAATTAATAAACTAAATAAAAAAACAAACAGGTGAAATCAAGAGATAAGTAAGATTAACCTGGCCACCGTTTGGTAAATTAAACTACATATTAAATAAAATAAAAAAATGTCCTTAGTACCTCAAAGCGACAAAATGTATTCTTCCTGCACTCACCTATGGATACCAGACCTAGACACTTACAAAGTCAAACATGGTAACAAAGATAAATGGAAAAACAAATAAATGCTACCTGTAAAGCTAACAGATATATAAATGAATGGATAACAAATAAAATAAAAGTGAGGAATGCCAGAGCAGAAGTAGCAAAATTAAAACTGAAATAAAAAAAAAATCAGACAGATTGATGATCGATGGAACAAATGTGTTGTTAAACAACCATTGAGAAAATAAAATAAGTAGGGGAAGACCCCAAATAAAATGAGCGGACGATTTAAAGAAACATACGGAACCTAGATGGATGAACACAATGACAGACAGAAAAGAGTGGAAGATATAGTGGGAGGCATATGTCCAAAAATGGATCGAAGAAGGCTAAATAGATAGATAGAAACCACCAGTTATTCTCCCTGAAAGAACAAACAATATGCTACCTACTACAAGGATATCTTCCAGTGCACTTTTATCATTTGTGTAATTGATAAACAAAAATCACTGCATTCTAACAATGTTTAATATTTTGAGATAATTTATTAGATTAGATCAGTTAGTTAGCACTGGGTAATATGTAGTACATATTTTGTTAGTCCACGGATAGAAAAAAACGCTAAATGCAGTGGACTGTAAATATTTTAATTAATGATAGCGCGAACAAACATAAATATTGATATGAAATTACGAAATAACCTAAACGTCCATAGGAAAAATATTGTGACACACAACGGTAATCAGACAAATGCACTCACCCCTTTTGCAGCCAAATTCTCCACTTCCAAGGGGCCCCTGAAGGATCTAATGATGTCACCACGTAGCTGAAGGGTTGAAGTTTCTAGTTCTATGCTTCAGTACACAAAAATCGAGCACTTTCAGGTGTAGATATTTGAAATAGTTGGAGAACGAAATTAACACGCCTTTTTCTCTAGGCGATTGACAAGGATCTCACTGGTTGTTGGTGCGCATGTCCAAATACGCGGAATGCGCTTTGTCCTTCATACAGTTGTGTGTTTTTAAAAATATATATAAACAACCGCGAAATTTAGCGGGAGCTAACATAACTGCCCTCCAAAACACACAAATTTAGAATCTCAACCGGACAGATATAGATATAAGAAAAAGAATCGACCGATAAATATAAATGAATGAAAACAGATAAGTATCGTGAGTTTATTTAGATATAACGAAATCCCGAAAAAAGGCAAAACAAACAAACAAAAAATTCAAAAAAAATTAAAAAATAAAAAACCTATTGTAATACCCGGTAAAAGGTAGAAAATTAAAATTACTTTTAATTTGGCGAGAGGCACAGTTTTACAACTGGCCGCTTATAAACACCGGTAACCGTTTTTACCGTCGCAACACGCACCTGACCGTCCCCGCCGGGATGCAGTTCGATGACCCGACCGACCGGCCATTTCAAAGGCGATTGAATGTGATCACTTGTTATGATAACCAAATCATTTAATTTGATATTTGGGGACAAATCAGTCCACTTGTGTCGCTGTTGTAGCGTATGCAAATACTCTATAGAATACCGTTTCCAAAAATCATTATGTAGTTTTTGGATTAGTTGCCATCTCGAGAGCCGATTTAGGGGAACCTCGGACAAATCTGACTCCGGAATTTCTGAATTAAGGGGTTCAAGTGTCAAAAAATGCCCAGGGGTAAGAGGTTGAAGATCGTGTGGGTCTGAAGAGGCAGGAGATAAAGGGCGACTATTCAGTACGGCTTCTATGCGACAGGTAAGGGTGGACATCTCCATGATAGACAACTTCTGGTCGCCGACGACTCGTACAAAGTGAGTTTTAAAACTTTTGACGCCAGCTTCTGCCAGGCCATTGAAATGTGGACTGAGAGGAGGTCCCAGATGCCAACGAATAGAAAGTCTGGTGGCAGGACTTCTTGCGTAATCCAGTAATTGGTTACGAAACCCTATAAAATGACTGCCTTGATCTGACCAGCATTGCGTCACGCTTCCGCGTCTGGAAATGAATCGATGGAATGCACCTACGAACCCTTCGGTGGACAGTTCCATGGTTAATTCCAAATGCACGCAATGTGTGGCCGTACAGACAAACACACAGACATACGATTTGAAAGCTTTACAACCACGGTAACGATGAGGAATCACAAAGAAAGGTCCACAAAAGTCGATAGCTACACTCGAAAAAGGTTTTAGTTGATTGATTCGATGAGCGGGAAGTGAACTCATTATGGGCGGTCTATAGGGTTTAGGGTTGATTCTAAAACATTGCAAGCACTTGGATATGGTTCTTTGAATTGCCCGTCTGGCAGATAATATCCAAAATTGCTGTAAAAGCAGATTATGTAATGTTTTAAACCCAGGATGAAGATATTGTCGATGAGCGGACTCGATAAGAAGAGTAGTTAAACGATGGTCACTCGAAAGTAAGACAGAATAAGACAAAAGGTCAGATTTTTGTAATCTGCCACCGACTCTAATGATATTATTCTCATCAAGAAAAGGTGAAAGTTTTCGCAAAGGTTTCGGTATTGGTTTATCCTTAGATAACGCGGAAAAATGCTCAGAAAAACAAGAACCTTGCACGCGTTTGATAAGAAGGTGTAACGCACTTTGCATCTCACCGGTGGTAGGAAAAACAATATTCTCAAAAATAACTTTTTGGTCCGGCGGCTTAGTGGGTTTTTGATAGGAATGCTTTTGAAAAAGGTTAACTATTCGAAGGACATAACAAATGATACGTTGAATTTTTGATATAGAGGAATATTTGATAAGAAGCTGATCTAAGAAGTTGACATCAATTATCGCATTGCAACAGACTTTTGGCTTTTCCTCCAGATTAATATCTCCGAAATCAATCGGCATTTTTGGTTTATGAAAATCGGGCCATTCGTTTTCGGGAGACCACAAAAACGACGGTGCGTTCCACCACATGTCATGTGACATGAGCTGTGAAGGGGTGGCCCCTCGTGACGCAATATCGGCTGCATTCAAAGCAGAAGGAATGTAGCGCCACGAGTTTGAGGGAATGATTTCTTGGATTCTACTGACTCGATTTCCAACAAAGGTTTGCCAGCGATTAGGAGGGGATGAAAGCCAGTGCAATACGACTTGCGAATCGCAGAAAGTATCGATATTTGTAAAAGTTATTTTTCCTTCATAGCTAGATAAAACGAAGTCAATTAATTCGCTTAAAAGAAATGCGCCTAGGAGTTCTAGCCTAGCCAAAGTTTGTGACTTTATAGGCGCGACCCTAGATTTTGCAGATATGAGAGAAACAGATATATTGTTTTCCTCTTCTACACGAAAATATACGACGCCTGCGTAGCCTCGAATTGAAGCGTCACAGAAGCCGATGATTTGACAGGTATTGGTTTTTGACAGTTTGATTTGTCGGGGTAATTGAAAATTGGAAAGAAGCGGGAATTCAGAACGAAGTTTGTTCCAAGAGTCGATGATAGAAGAATCTGGTTCTTCGTCCCAGCCTATTTTCGATATCCACAACTGTTGCAAAATAAATTTTGCTTGTAGCAACAAGGGACAAAGAAAACCTAAGGGATCGAAGATTGTCCCTATGATAGATAAAATAGAACGTTTGGTTGGGGGTTTGTCCTTCATTCGGCATTGATAAGAAAAAATGTCGTTTTTTGGATGCCATTGAAGTCCTAAAACTTTGATAAAGTGGGGTTCCTCCTTGTCGAAAGAGAGAGGCATTTGACGATCGGACTCTGGCAATGTTGCCAATAACTCAGGACAATTGCTTGCCCATTTTTTAAGTTCAAATCCTCCCGACTTCAACAAATCATTGAGTTCTGTTTGAAGGGAGAGAGCTTCAGAAAGCGAAGGGCTAGTTCCCAAGATATCGTCGATATAGATTGACGTTTTTAGAACAGTACTAGCCATAGGAAAACGTTCCTTTTCTCTCTCTGCCAGCTCATTTAAGGTACGCATGGCTAGAAAAGGTGAGCATGTCATGCCAAAAGTGACAGTAGAAAGTTCCCACACTGAAAGTGGGTCCTGTGGAGAAAACCTCCACAATATCCTTTGATAAGGACGGTGATAAGGATTGATAAGGACTTGAGGGAACATCTGTTTGATGTCAGCAATGTAGGCAATAGGATTAAGACGAAACGTAAGGAGTAAAGAAGCAATATGCTTTTGAAGTTTCGGTCCAGATAACAATGTGTCATTGAGACTAATATTTTTTGGGGTGACTGCCGAACAATCCCAGACTACCCTTAATTTTGTACTTAAGCTTTCCGGCTTTAGTACGCAATGATGTGCTAAAAAACACGATACGTCGACCTTTGGTTGACTAGATAAAACTAAACTCATATGATTAGAATCGATATAGTCTTGCATGAAACTTGAATAGGCAGTGTACAGATCAGGATTTTTGATTAATCTATTTTCTAGAAGTAAAAATCTACGATAAGCTTGCGGATAAGTATTTCCTAGGTCAGGGTTTATTTTGTCTTTAAACGGAAGATCTACCATGAATCTACCGCTCGGTTGCCGTTCTACACTAGCAGTAAAAATTGATTCTGCCTGTTTTTCTTCCTTTGATAAGATTTGTTTTTTAGGCAAATGTTCGATTTCCCAAAACCTAGGGAGAATGACCTCTAAAGGAGGTGAATGACTCGTTAAAAAACAACTGGTTCGTTCCGTAAGACTACCTACTTCGTCAACCTTTCCCATGACGACCCAGCCAAAGATAGTTTCAAGGGCTGAAGGCTGCCCTACCTGTCCAAGAACCCTGCCCTCCTTGAATATCTGTGCGAATAGCTCGCAACCAATAACCAGGTCCACAGGTCTAGATTTGAAATAAGATGGGTCGGCAAGTTTAAGGTTTTGCAAGTGTTTCCACTGATTATCGTTCAAAGAGAATGTAGGCATATTGGAACATAGTTGTGGAACAACAATTGCTTCGAAATTAAGTAAAGGAGTGACTTGTCCTTGTGGCTTAATGTGACATTGAACGAGCCCTTTGGAAGTAAAAGAAGACATCTGATTTAATCCGAATATTTCAGTGGTGTAACTTCGCCTAGGAAGATTAAGACGCTGAATACACTTTTCACTGATGAATCCTGTCTGTGATCCAGAATCAAGCAGTGCCCTTACAGGTTGAAAATTTCCGCAACCGTCCATAACATCTATTATGGCGGTGCATAAAAGAAAGGTACCTGAAGGTCCTGAGGCATTTAATGACACATGAAGATTATTGACAGGTGGTGTGTGAATGACAGGACTAGTATCTTGGCTTCCAGACTCTTGATTAGTTTCTAAGATATGAGTTAAAGTGTGGTGCCTTTTACTATTGCAAGTCCTGCATGAATATTTTGATTTGCACGTATCTACATTATGCAAGGGATGAAAACACGCTAGACATAATTTTTTCTGTTTGACGAAAGATAGGCGATCGATAGGTGAGAGATCAAGAAATGTTTGACATTTCGAAAGCACGTGACCTTGATTACACCGGAAACATTTTATTCCCGTACTTGAATTAGCTGAGGTGCCAGCCAGTCCTATAAAAGGCGAATTGGATGATTTATAGGTAGGCTTTTGCCCAAACTGATTTCGCATAGAATTTGAATTTTGATAGGTAGGCTTTTGCCCAGACTGATTTTGCATAGAATTTGATTTTTGATATATAGGCACCTTTTTGGGTGCTGTTGATTGAGGAAGTGATTCCAAAACTTTACATCTTTTTTCTAGAAATTGAAAAAGTGACTGAAAAGTGGGAATTTCGGTATTAGTATTGGCGTGACTCATTTCGAAATTTGAACGCGTTGGAATATCTAATTTTTCTAATAAAATGAAAAAAATAATAAAGTCCCAACTGTCAACGTCAAAGCTAAGTGATTTTAAAATTTCTAGGGATTCAGAAAAGGTGTCAATTAAATTACGTAATTCTTTAGCTGACTCGTTTTTTAAGGTGGAGTTCATAATTGAGCTTAAAGCATCATTTGCGAGGTCTCGCTTGTTTTGATATCTATTGACTAATTTGTCATAAGCAATTTTATAATTTTGATCAGATAAGCTAATCCCTGATATCAATTTTAAAGGCTCATCCTCGAGATATGAAAATAAATATTGAAGTTTTCGAACGTTACTTAGACTTTGATTTTGATCTATAATGTTATTAAAAAGATCGAAAAAGCTTGGCCATAATTTTTTATCACCTCGGAATATGGGAATACCTAACTCTTTGAGTTTTGGAGTTTCAGATTCGTTTTGTCGAACATATGATCCCGAAAAAGATGGGGCCTCAACCGGAAATATTTTAGAGTAAACCCCCTTACACGCATAAAAATATTTACGAGCTTCTGAAAGGATCGCATCCTGCGTTTTAAATTCCTCATCGCCCGAGTCGTCTAGCAACATAATGACGTCATTATGTGCCAGCATGCATTTATCGAAGGTTTCATCCAAATCGGCATACCTCACTTGAAACTCGTTTCTCGTTCTTTCATCCTTTTCCGCGTTCTGTGACAACACATAACACTCGGTGATCGCAGATAAAAAACCCTTGCGTTTTTGCGCGGCTTTTTTGACAGACATGATTTTACCTTTGAAATGACGAAATTGTCGGTAAATATACAATTAACGCTAAATTAATGCTTCTGAAATAGAAAAATGACGAATTGTCGAAAATATGCACTAATTTATCGTAATTGATGAAAATTATTTTAAATATCGAAATGATATGGAACACTCTAACATATAAATGAGAAATGTTTTGTTTTGTTTTGTTTTGTGGTTCCTTCGCTTTGTTTACTGAATCGAGCACGCGAAAGGCACGTGAACCGCACGGACAACTTTGTCGTTTCAAATACGATGCGTGCGAAAATTCAAGGCCGTTGTTTGGCTTGGCCACAGATTAGGTAAATAATTATTAATACCGTCGTATGGATCTATTATTTAAAATAATTCGGTCGAAGGAGCACTTTATGTTAGTCCACGGATAGAAAAAAACGCTAAATGCAGTGGACTGTAAATATTTTAATTAATGATAGCGCGAACAAACATAAATATTGATATGAAATTACGAAATAACCTAAACGTCCATAGGAAAAATATTGTGACACACAACGGTAATCAGACAAATGCACTCACCCCTTTTGCAGCCAAATTCTCCACTTCCAAGGGGCCCCTGAAGGATCTAATGATGTCACCACGTAGCTGAAGGGTTGAAGTTTCTAGTTCTATGCTTCAGTACACAAAAATCGAGCACTTTCAGGTGTAGATATTTGAAATAGTTGGAGAACGAAATTAACACGCCTTTTTCTCTAGGCGATTGACAAGGATCTCACTGGTTGTTGGTGCGCATGTCCAAATACGCGGAATGCGCTTTGTCCTTCATACAGTTGTGTGTTTTTAAAAATATATATAAACAACCGCGAAATTTAGCGGGAGCTAACATATTTTATTGTTTTGTTATTCAAAAACTGGTTAAAGACAGACCAGAGAATTCAAAGATCTCCGATCACTGACAGGTATTCTAACTGTACACAACTGGTTGGAGGAGCACATGATAGGTATAGCAGACGAGAACGACCCTATCAGCTCAGCCCGCGGATAGGAAGAAAATACATTAAGACGTATCGTGACAGAACGTGAAGCCTACGCAAGGATGAAACAACAGGCACTCGGAGCACCAATCCTGAGCGAGGAAAAACTGCACTTGCTCAAATGGACATACTGAACTTTATAAAAAGAGCAGAAAGGCCCAATGAGCTACCTAAATATCGAATTGATATGCAGAGATTAGATTAAGGGACTGACTTAATGTTTTATTAAATATTTCTATCGGAAAAAATATATAATGCTGAAGGAACTATTTCCACAAATTTCCTGTCTGGCACATTAAACTTACTTCCAAACTCTCCATGCATACTCTTGTTAGCTGAAAGTGGGTATTAATTTTGGAGCTTTGCGGGTTATTAGTCTCTATTATGGACTCTGACGGGCCAATATGTTTACGCCGTAACGCCTTGGATGTAAGTGGGATTAGGATGTTGGTTGTTGTGTTTTAGGTGAAATTGCTTAATGATTTCGTCGTAAACAAGGTTAAACTCAGGTAAATATACGCTACATTTTATGTTACATTTTATTACAGTCTCTAAACTTGTTTATGTTTATTTAAGTGAAAAATGTAAAATCTCAAGATGCTTAAGAGAAAATAAAATAAGAGAGAGAAAACGATAATTTTTATTTTAAAATGTATGTTAAAGAACTTGCCTTTACCTTGATCTATTTTTTTTTACAGAATATCTAATTGTTGCACCCATTTACTTGAAATGATACCTGAAATATTTTTTTATTTCACGTTTAGAAACCTTTGGACATCTTTGCATTTTCTTCATCAAGTGGCAAACCCCTGGTTTGTTTTAGTCTGATTAATAAAAGCGCTCCATTCCACTTTTTCTGGTATGATTCTTCGCCACCTTCATCCGTGTCCTTGATGTCATCTTCCGCTTCATCTATTCGTCTATCCCTCTGTTTTGTGGCCTCAAAATTACTCCTTCCTGCACTTTTCGACTTCATAATTTTTCTTGGTTTTCTTGTCTCATCATTTTAGATCTTAAACGTTTAAAACTGACGAAGTTCTTTTTCAAGTGGTGCTATCTTGTTTAAGTTTCATTTTGACGGATTGTTAGTCTTGCTAGAATCTGTGCAAAATTTAAGTTTTAAGGCTCGTTCAGTAACCAATGTACGTAAGCTTGGCAAAGGAACAGCTGTACACAAAGGGAGCGGGCTGATATTGCCCTTTTTCTCACTTAGAAGCAGCAACAATATATGTTTAAATGTACTTATTTTTTATTGAACAAACAAATTCGTTTCTGTATTTCGACGCTGACCCTATTATTTTTTAGAACAAAGATGCTCGCAGGTCAATACTAAAGTAAAAATGTTAACGAATTCATAGAGCATTAACCCTCAGACCTCTGGAGCGCCCTTGCTCTAACCCAATCCGGCCTCTAACTGAAATGTATTTCCGATATAAGATATTCCTGAATCGCACCCTTGGGCCGGACCTCAATTGACATAATTCGGGGATAAACCTCGGATATCTTTGGAGTTAAAGGGAGTGGGAACCGTGATTCTAAAATCATTGTGTATACAGGGTACAGATTTCTGTTATTAGGTCAACAACTCCAGGACCTTTTTAATTTTTCAGATATTCAACTGCAGCAACAACCTCCTTGTAACTTTGATTTAATGTTTGGTTCTGCTGTATAGTACATTATAGATTTTACACTTTCGTTGCTGTTCGCTGTCAGCAAATCTTTAAAATATTTTCTTCATCTTTCTATTACTGCGTTACTTTCAGATAAAGTATACCCTTTGTATTCTTGCATGCTGTCGGTTTTGGACTAAATTCTTCTTTTATACACATATACAATTTTCTACTGTTTTCTCGAATATGGTGATCCAACAGTGCTTTAACTCCCCTTTTTATTGCTTGTCTCTTTTTACGACATATTGTTCTGGCTACCTTTAATTGCATTTTTATGTAGACTATTTACTCTGGTAACTCTCTGAAGACACAGTTTTCTTACATTCTCTCACTCTTCTGAATTTTTAATCATTAGATTCATCGTTTGTTGTTTTCTTGTATTTTCCTTTTATTTCGATAGCTGCTTTCTGTATGCTGTATTTGTAGTTCTACTTCCAACTTTCTCTTATATCAAACATATATTTTTCCAAGTTCAATTTTTTGATCACTAAAATCAGTCAGCATTTATGTTTTTCTTACAATATAATTTTAACTTTTCATCTCTTGATACTTTTTAAACAAATGGACAAGATACAGGAATCGTGCGCCTTCGGTCCCAAAACGATTTATGCCAGCACGGACACCGCACAGTCGCCCATTTAGATCACACCATGCTTTCGTCGGCTCGTATCTTACAATGAGTGTCAAAACTGGGAAGCCAATTTTGGCGAGCGTGTTTCGGCATTTAAACGAAAAGTTTTTTAATCTACAAAATAAATAATACTAAAAAACAATTTTAAAGCATTTTATTAGCAAGTATACATATATTTTTTTAAATCAAATCTTGATGTTATCTTCGACATCATCTATCCACCTTTATTGTGGCCTCCCTCTTACTCTTTTTCCTGCAGGTCTCTATCTCATTATTTTTCTTGGTGTTCTTGTCTCATTCATTCTCTGAACATGTCCCAACATCACGATTTTTTTACAATCTATTAGCTAGTCCAGTTCATAATTCATTCATGTCCACAAAAAACCATATTCTGTTTGCACTATTCCATCTTAAAAAGGATTTTCTTTTTAAATATTTTTAGCTGTTCTTCATTCGTTTATGTGTCCATGATTTCCTATATCACTACCGATCTACTTATTCTAGTGTAAATTTTTTATCTGAGAAATTCGGTTAGAATCCTTGACTTGTTGAGTACTGTTCGATAAGCGTAAAATACTTTGTTTTCAATTATTCTTTGGATTATTGTCTCTAAAATAGAGTTTAGATTGTTTGCTAAAATGTATGTAAACAAGTACCTGAAAATTTTAAGCATATTTCTCCTTGTTTTTTATAAAGTTAATGTATTTAGTTTTTGACTTATTTCGTTTTAATTTTTGTTGTTTGGTTTCCATATCAAGCACTGTTGCAGTTTCGGTCAAAGATCTTTCATCTCTACCATAAACACTAATATCATTGGCATTTTTCAAATCAAGAGTTTGAAGTGCAACCGGAGTTCAAATGCTATAACAACTGAACCTGTGTATAAGCTAATTAACTCTTTTAAAAGGCCATGCATACTCTATTTTGGTCAGCTGTTCCCAAACTCGACAACTAAGTAGTTTACAGACTCCATAAATAATGGCGGCGGCGTGTGTTTCCTTGCAAAGCCACCTCGTAAAGTAGCCTGCAGTGTCTGGAAAATTATGTAAAACTCGAGTTTTCTCGACAATATTTTTGAATTAGACTAGGCACGGAACTTCGTCATAATATGCATCCTAAATAACTTTAAAATGGCCATTATGTAAGCAACTTTTTTAGGATTTATGGAAGTATCGCTGGTTCCTGACAAAGCTTTTCTATTTCTTGGGACAACCAGCTCCGTACTAGCTCTATTCATGTTATTTTTTTAGGAGATGTGACATTTATTTTTTATTAATTTGTGCTTCTAAAAACTTTGATCAATGTCCAGTTATTTTAGAAATTTGTTTCTTAATATCTACGTTATCTTTATTTTTTAAACACGCATAATCTCTAGCAAAAAGATGATGTGAAAACTCATATATAGATCCAGACTCTGTATTTAGAATTCCAAAGAAAATGTGGATAAACAACATCGAAACCATTGATACTCAACACCAAGGCATAGTGACATCTTCCTTAACATTACTTACCTCTGACCTGCTTAAACTAAATAGGAAACAATAACCTCCAAAGATGCCGACTTTAAGAAAAATATAATAAAGAAACTGTTAATCCTAGCGAGGTCTTCAAACCTTTTAGCTAGTTTCCAACTTACACAAGCTAGCATCTCCAGACGTACGTTTTTGTGTGTTTCACGTCATTCGTGGAGAACAGCATACCTAGGTAAGCCAATTTGAACCAGTTAGTTGCTATGTGATTATGTGGTTTTAAAATCACATTCAATGGAAGAAACTTGTTTATAGATGGCACAGCTGCCTCTCTGCGTTCTCGAGCCAGATCGCTAGATGGCGCTACACCTTTAAGTTTGCTTGTATCTCACGAATGCGAGTAATTCATATGTAGGAGTTGGTTTTCGTTCAAATTGGCTTACCTAGGTATGCTGTTCTTCACTGATGACGTAAAACACACAGAAACATACGTCTGGAGATGCGTCCTTGTGTAAGTTGAAAACTAACCAAAACCTACTCTTCCTTTTCTTTCTGACACTCGCGAGTTAAGCACACACACCTTTGTGTGACGTATAAAATTCTTTTTAGTTTTTATAGAATAATTTCCATATACTGTGTTCAGTCAGTTTGTGTTCGTAATAGTTCCGATTTATTTATTCCGTAATAGTTTAGATTATTATTTCATATATTTCATTGATTTTTTTCTGATAAATCTTTTTGGTCTTTTTTAGAATTATCCACCACTCGCAGCAAGAAGGGACAACTAATCGCATCAAATCCTATTTTTTAAAATTACATTGACTTTTTTTTTGGATAAGAACTCTCTGTTTTTTTTTTACTTATTTTAGTATTATCAATCAGGCTCTCACTCAGTCCTTTAATTTGGCTAATTCAATTAAATATCTAGTTTGGTTTTGTTTATTTGATGCATAGTAGTGTGTTCAACTGTCACATATCAGATACTAAATTCCCGAGTCTTATGTGCATCGGCAGCGGCAACTCTGGTGACAAACAGCCGTGCACTAATTCGTGAATTCCCCATGGGGATATGTTTATTTGCACTTCGTCTCAGAGTCCATATATTATCAAATACAAGTTGTGTTTATATCATGGAGTTATACATTTATTATTATTAATATCCAGGCCTGGGGATATTATACAATGCTGCTAAATAAACCATATTAAAATGAATGACGAACGGCTTCCAACAATACCGGATAAATATCCCAGAGGTAGCTCACTCTAAAGAGTTCATTGAGGAATCTTGTAGAAAGAGAGTCAGGATCATCATTGGACTTACCAGACTGGAGACTGATGGTCGCGGTGAAAGGGCTGCAAGGTACACTCACATATTAATCATCATCATCATCATTGAGTTATATAGGCCATAGAAGTCATTGGTATGTAACGCTTTAATATTTTGCCAAAAGTATTCGTATCGTGAACTTCATTACATAGTCAATTACAAATAGTTGTAACTTCTTTATTTTGAGTTTTATTTAAACATTTGTCACAATAAGCACATCACCTACTTTGGGCGTCAGTATGCAAGTTTTCTTTTTCTAAGGGGACTTAGTTTTTCCTGGCGCATCTCCATGGGCAGGGATCTTTATACTGCGTAACAAGTATACACAGTGGGCCCAAGCCTTTACACCCCTTCCGAAAGGTAGTTCTGCTACATGTTAGACTTGCATCTATCTAACATCGCTATCGTCCCAGCAGAACCTGGTTATAGAAGATAGACTTACTTACTTTTGAGCGCAACAGTCGTGGTCGTCATGAGTTGACTTTAAGAGATTCATGCTGGCGGCATGCTAGTACCGACTATAACACTAATAGCAGACTAATGCTTATTAATTCTGGTTCCTCGGCTTTCTGCGTGCTCCTGGACTAGACTTGCATATGTTCTTGATCTGCAAGATAAACTTATGTTTTTGTGAGCATCGCACGCCAATTCTATAACGAATGTTGAACGCTGAAAAGGAAGTGGGTGGCAAGACGATGAGACTTTTTTTTTAAATTATTGTTCCAAACGCGAACCTGATACTTGTTGCATGTGAAGCTGACGACCATACCATGGGACTACCCTGCCGTCACTTGTATATATAACTACTACAGTAAAATTTTTCAGTAAACTGTGTTTCCTAATAAACATTGGCAGGCCAAATGAACCAGTAAATTTCATGAATGGCGAGAAGGGTTGTAAAGTGTAACTGCAATAACATTAAATCCGTTTCCGGTGCGTTGCATATGTTTTTTTAAAAACTGTTTCGCGTTTTAAAAAATCACACATTAGCGCGATCATTTTCAAAAAACATGGCGAAAAAAATGTTTTGATGCAGTGTCCCCGATTACTTAATTACTTTCTTTTTCCCACAAATTTGACATGGGAATTGCTCGCCTTCTTTAACTGTTATTTAGTATGTCGGTTTAGAACGCTTTTCTACGTTGTTCGACGCCTATTCTCCACCTCCTTTGATCCTAATAAACATCTTGTCAGGTTTTTTTGACTCACGACTGTTGCCATTCTCGTTTAGGATGCCCTCTTTTTCTGCGTCCTATTGGTTGCCATTCTAGGACCAGCTTTGGTATTCTTTAGTCGTTCATCCGTTTTACATGGTCATTCCATATCAATTGTCTTTTAGTGATGGCATCCGTTATGCTTCCCTCGATTCCCATTCTTTCTTTTATGATCTCATTTCTTATGTGATCTGTTCTAGATATTCTCATTTATCTTCTTATTGTTTCCATATTAACACTTTTTACCATTGTTTCATATATATTAAATTTTACATTCTTTTTTATCTCTCTGCTTCATAAAATACTGTTAAGACATTCAAGAACTTTTTTTGCTTTTACTATTATTTTTTCTAGTTCTTTACAGTCTGTTCCTGTCGTATTAAATGTGACACCCAATTGCATGGAGATATTGTTTGTCCATTGTCTAGTTCTAATTCTGAATTCCACGTTCACTGTTAATCCCCACTATTGGTACTCTTTCTTATCATATACTCCATGTCTTCTTCATCATTAGCTATAATTACTTGTTCGTCAGCAAACTGTATTATGTATATGGTATGGTCCAGCTTTTTAGAGCTCCTGCGCTATAAATTTTAAAAAGAGTTGGAAGATACATCCCTGTCTTAAGCCTTTCATTACCAGGAATTCTTTGAAGAACAATCTCCAATTTTAATTTTATATTTTGACCCTTTGTATAGTTCTTTATCACTTTTATGTAGGTATGATTGATATTAGTTTGCTCTAACCTGTCCATAATTTTTCTACTTGAACGGTATGATATGCTTTTTGTGGGGCCACAAAGGTTACATTAGTCTCTATATTTCTGGCGCTGCTTTTCTCAATTATTTATTTAAGATAAAAAACATTATCACTACAAGATCTGCCTGCACGAAACCCACTTTGCTCTTCTTCTTATTCGCACAAACTTTTTGGCTAAAACTTTCTGTTTTTACCGATTTTTATTCTTATTTTGTATTTACTCAACAATTTGTAAATAATTTAATTATTCTCCACAGTTTTATAAAAAAAAATTAATTCCAAATTATTGCATTTTGTAGAAAAATTATGAATTTCGGTTACTTGTTAACTCTAGCGAACTTAACATCAACTTAGAAGCAACTGTGCGCTCAAGAAGTAAAATCCCAAAAAGTTTCTTTTTGTTTTAATATGCTAACCTTGCTATGTAAATTTACCTAATTAACATAAATGGCAGGTAAATGCTTGTTATGTTCAAACGGAGTAAAATTTGGTGTATTGCAGTGCCTTTGCTCAGGGATAAAGAAAAATTGATTTAAAATTAAAAATATTATGAATTAAAGGACACAAGAATTATAAATCTGAGACGCAGAATATATTTTATAGAAACACAATTGATACAGTAACGGTCAAAACTAGAGCTTCCAAAAATTTTATATAAAACTGATCTTGTACAAACTAACAAGTGGTGCATTCAAAATATTTGTGAATTAAATTTTTTCTAGGGAGCTAAACGACGTTTTTTCGAATCTTAACTCAGGGTGTAATTTTTTCGCATCTCTATGGCCCCACCATACTACAACTCACTGCTTTTGTGGATAAACTCTATATTTTTTGAAATATGAATTTCCAAAATTTAGCCATATTGACCTTATGAAATTCCCTACCCTAAAATTCGCTAAATGACGTTTTTCCGAATCCTAACTCAGGGCGTAGTTTTTTCGCATCATTATAGCCCCACCATACTGCAACTCGGTGCTTTTGTTGATAAACTATATAGTTTTTGAAATATGAATTTTCAAAGTTTGGCACTTTTGGTCATATGGCATTTCCTACCCTAAAATTCGCTAAATGACGTTTTTTCGAATCTTAACTCAGTGTTTGGTGCTTTCGCATCTCTATGGTCCCACCATACTGCAACTCGGTGCTTTTGTTGATAAACTATATAGTTTTTGAAATATGAATTTTTAAAGTTTGGCAATTTTGGTCTTATGGGATTCCCAACCCTAAAATTCGCTAAACGACGTTTTTCCGAATCTTAACTCAGGGTGTAGTTTTTTCGCATCATTATGGCCCCACCATACTGCAACTCGGTACTTTTGTTGTTAAACTATATAGTTTTTGAAATATGAATTTTCAAATTTCTGCAATTTTGGTCTTATGGGATTCCCTACCCTAAAATTCGTTAAATGACGTTCTTTCGAATCTTAACTCAGTGTTTGGTGCTTTCGCATCTCTATGGTCCCACCATACTGCAACTCGGTGCTTTTGTTGATAAACTATATAGTTTTTGAAATATGAATTTGCAAATTTGACTGTCGAAGAAGATTATTGTCCAATTGGTCAGTAACCCATCGGCACAAACTTTAATGGCTACGGGTTCGTCCTGAAATAAAGTAGCCAATTGGCTGACACTATTTTTAATCATGACCATTTCTTGGATACTAACAACTTCAGATCCAACACCTGAGGGCTTGAACCCGTCGATATTCCAAAAACTACCGTTATTGAAAAATTGGTTCGGGTGTAAATGACATACAACAGACTTTAGATTCTACAAATACAGGTAGTGGAATCTAGTGCAAGAAACCTCCAAGGTAGTTTTAAACTTTGATGCTGACGACTTCGCTTTGTGCGCATCTTTTGTTACCGCTAACATTTTGCGTTTTACATTTTAATTAATTTGTGCGGTTTTGTTTTAATTTGTTTTGACACATCTTAATTTCTAAAACATTATTCAATTCAAATCAACATACATATCGCAGAGCTAAATATCGATTGATAAAGGAATAAAAGCTACATCTGATCGTGTGGCCGGAAAGTGATTTACTAAGTCACTCTAACCACTCACGCCTAACTTTTCTTCATAAAAAATCTTCTACTAATTTTCAATTTGGACAGAAAATAGTTAACAATTTTCTTAGATCAAACATCCCAAAAAACTTGTTAAATCGTGTTTAGAACTGGATTTATATAACAAAAAAAACAAAAGATAAAAAAATATATAGTCATTTATTTGCATTTATTAAAAAGTCGCATTCTTTTAGTTAGGCCTTTATAGTTTCGATGGTGTACTATAATCAAAACTACCATTCAAAGCTTTGGCGGTATTTTCTTTTTCTCATATATTGGAGAAACTCGTTCAATAAGTTTTTAAAGTCTCTTAGCGATATCTGCGAGAACAGCTCTATGCACAGCTATTTAAATGATCAGACCAAGGTGCTTTACTACTATGGTTTCATAGCTGTCGCTGTTCAAGACTAAACAAATAAATTTTTTGGGCTCGTCCTTAGAATATATATCAACCTACTGAGATTGATTGCTGTATTTGTAGCAATGTTAGATTTTGGTCTCAAACACAAGGCTACCCTGGGTGAAACTGCACTAGCAACTGGTTTTCTAAAGTAGGTATTCGCATTTTATATTTCCTATTTAGTTTTTATCATTTCCGTTTTATCACCTTTCTGTTTTAGTAGTGCCGTATTGTTGTATTTAGCTTTGACCCCACCTTGAAAAATCCCATGATATTAATTGTTTAACAATTTGTGACATATTTGTTATCTTCTAGTTACTATTTCAATAATTATTATATTAAAAACGGGATCAAACTCTTTTTTAAAAACAAAAGCCGACAAAAACATTGCAAAAATATTTATCATCCGAATAAATATTTTTGGTTGAAAAAATTATCCTAGTCGACCTGGAGGTTTTTGTGTAGAAACTGCGGTAAAAACCATTTTTTTACGGGAACATACAATCTTTAAAGTCAACAAAAAATCTCAATACATACTTTCCCAAAAGGAAACTAACTGGAAATTTTCTGGCTTCTCTCGGCTTCACAAACTAGCGGCAAGTTCGGTATTATGACGCCCCACAGAGCTGTAAAACGGATTCCATTCATGCCGAAAAGCATTTTGTACCGTGCAAGTTTTCCCTGAGTTTTGTACATTTTATATAATATGGACGAGTGAATGCCAGAACGTGCAATGTATGGCTGTATGGAATCTGGAATGCACTCCAGAAAAACACAGCATACACAAATTTCAAACATCCCAACTTTATAACTCTTTAGATTTTGGAACCCTGTAAACCCTTTTATATGATTTTTCTTTATTCTGGGACTTTTCTTCATAATGAACTAAGTTTTTGTCAATGTTATGCTTGTTTTTTGTTTTATAAATAATTGTAAATAGCTTGGAAAATGTTGATAGTAGTAGTAGTACGAAGATAAAGGCCTTAGTTGGCAAGTTGGTCTGGACGCAGGCTCTTCTTGCCTATCCTCATCTCTCTTTAATTAGTTTCCGTCTAATATAGTTAAAGATGTCCGATACTTCAAAGACCATCATTTCAAATCCTTTATTTCGAGTAATCCTCTTTTTACTCCTTTATATGCCATACACGGTGCTAAAGTGAAATGCTAGGTCGTCTTCGTTTCGGCACTGAAATTTAGGCTGCTTAAAGTCACCTTTGTAAGCCTACAGCTGTTCGAATTGGCCCACGACATAACGCAGCTCCATGGGTATAAATTCTTTATGGAATAATTTACCTCCTTGTCAGCCCTAGATAGGGTTTAACGCCAATGAAATTTAGCTCTGATCCCCTTCTGGGTAGTTTATCGGCTTGTTCGTTATTAGGGATCCTTATATGACCTGGAACGTCCTTTACCTCAGCTAAACTTTGAAGTGCTTCAGAGTATTTTTTACCAGCGCTGATCTAGAACCGACCATGTACACTAATTTCAGGGCTGCCTTTCTGTCTAACCAGATGGTAGCTTCTCTCCGATTCTTAGTCTCTTCTTTTCAAGTGTTGCTCTTAGGGCGTAAATTTCTGCTGACTTCATAGAGAGTATCTTATTTGGATTTCGGTGTTCTCCAAGAAAACTCCTGGGTCTTTCACATTCTTTCCGAGGAGCCAGAAGTTGTCTCTTTAGGTGTTTTTTTAGTATGTAGTGATCGGTTATATCCCGTCACCTGTCTTACTTTTCCTGTTTAACTTGAGAAGTTCACGAGTAGGAAATTTGCTGTAATTTGACTTCGGTGTTCAATTCCAAAAGTTTTATTTCATTAATTTACCCCTCGCCTAATACAAGCACATATCGGAGTCTTTGGGATTTGGTATGTATACAAGTTATAGATAATCTGCATGGTTGTTGCTTTTTACACCAGCGTTACCAAATATATTTTTTTTTATAAAATAAAAGTCTTAAACTGAATTTATTTACAATAAGCTTTGTCGACTGAACAACTTCATTCTTATCGTGACGTGTACCTACTATTTGCCCCATACAGAAAATTTATATCCTCTGAAAAATGGATGTATACGGCTCAACGCCTTGCCTCCAGTGTATTTTATGACTTCTTGAAAATAAAAAATGGACGAAGCAAGTAAAAATATGAAAAGGAAACCGACATTAAAACTTAAATAGGTTACGAATATTTTTTTGTGTAGCTGCTCATATACTAACTGACACAAACATTTAGCTTCACGTACAGGCTAATGAGATTTTGATATCTTCCTAAAAAATTGCATATTTTCTTAGTTTTTAGGGATTCAGTCATAAAATTAGACTTATCTTAGTAGCTAGGACGAAAGCTTAATATAGTATTGCAAGCCATGTGCATACTGGATATGACGCTATTTGTCACTTTCTTATATTGACTAAACTTTTCTGCATTTCCAGATTAGCTCTTAACCATTTTATTCAAACAACCAATTTGCAATATGTCTGTTAGATACCCAATTTTTTTTAAATTTGTATAGGTTGAAACACGAGGGTATATCAAATATATACCGGATATGGTTTTAAAAATTTTATTGGTACAGTAAGTAGTAAGTTTGAATAAATATTATTATTCTACATTAGCTCCTTTATAATGTAAGTTTTTTTTTCGACAGAATCAAAAATTTTTAAGTTTCTTATCAAAGAATGGGTAAAACTGGTTATGTAACCAATTGCACACCAACGTTTCTACATTTTCTAATAAATATAACTAATAACAGATAAGAAAGAAGATCTAATACAGCTACCAAAATAAAGGCTTGACTCTGAACTACACTAAAACTAAAATAATAACAAACACATATAAAGATATTACCATCAGAATAAACCAGGAAGAAATAGAACAAGAAGAGGAATATATATCTGGGACAGAATAATAACTAAAAAAATACAACCAAAAAGCTAAAATTCAGTAAATAAAGCTACATATTACAAAAATTAAAAATATTTCCAATACCTCAAATGTATAACCAATGTATCCTTCCTGTACCCACCTATGGATCCCATACCTTGCCACTTACAAAATCATATATGGATAAAACAACAAAAGCTCAAAGATCAATGGAAAGTACATAAAAATAAAAGAATGGTAAGGGATATATCAGAGGATAGGTAGCAAAATTAAAATGGAAATTTACCGGTCTTAATATTAAACAAAAAACGATCGATGGAACAAATGTATTGTAAACTGGCGACCTTGAGAAAAAAAATAGATGATAGATACAAAGAGCAACTTTTTTATTCAAAAGATCAAACTAGTACATTTTTACTCTGGAAATTTTTATGTGAATCCCACTGACCTCATTTTTTCCTTAAACGCACTCAAACTGAATCCTTTTTACTCTTTTATTGCTACTGATCGTAATCAGACGCGTCTCCCTACAAAAGCAATATCAAAAGAGAAAATAACAAAAGAATGTCGCCTGCAAGTCACGGAAGCGTGTGAATAACAGCAGAAAATCACCAGCTTATTTGGGCACTCAGAATGAAAAGCTTGGCAAAAAATAGCTTAGAATGCGTATATTTATTAGATGCTAGAAACCTATATTATTTCGCTGTCTGTGTGAATAAAATGTTTAATATTAAAAGAAAGCAAGCTGTAACGAGAAAATATGAAATAAAGTAGATAGAAATGAGGAGGTTGTATTAATGGAAATATAATCAAAACTTACAAAGCTAATAAGAATTATTCTAGCAGAATTTAAAGCAGCTTAGTTGCTATTAATAATAATAATAACAGAATTTTTCACTATAAGGATAAGTATAGCACCAGGTATCGAGTGTCGCAATACACAGCCCTCGATTAAGTATATCGTTGTTTAATAGTGGAGTGACATACAGAGGAAGAAAGAGCCAATAATAAAAACACTTTTGCATCGGAGCGGATCCGGAAATCCATAAACATGGATAAAAGTAACTTGCTAAATAAAAAGAGTTGTACGCAGCTGTCTGTTTATTGCTCTCCAAATGTCAGGCAGCATTAGGAAATGCATATGGATCAGAATTATACAAAACTAAAACCAAAAGACAGGAAGACCCAGAAAGCTAAAGCTCACGAGTGTCAAGAATATTGATTGTAAGAAACCAGAAGAAATTCACCAACACAATTACAAAAATTATATCTGCATAGATAAGTATATAGGTACATGAAGAGGAAACCAAACGGCGTCTTGATATTAGAGTAAAAGAATCAATCAAGAAAACATATGGAAATACTCTTTATGGATAAAAAGCATCTTACAATTAAAGAAAGGAAGCAAACCGACACACTTGCGTAAACCAACTGTATTGTTAAGTGTACCCTTGAAAACGGTTAGAGATACTAACTAACCGTGCCTAAAATAAATAAAGACAATACCAGCCCGAAATTTTGTTCCTAGGAATTTATGTATCTCTCGAACTGCCACTCTATTTCAAATCGTGATAGTGCTTTAGCAGAAGTCATGAAGCAGACAGAGAGAGAGAGAGAGCTAATACCTTACGAGTCTACACTTAAAAAAGGACAAGTTCACTATAGTACTCTTAAATGGATAATGAGCGGAAAGTTATTGCCCCGAGAACTCTTTAAAAAAAATAGAAGCACTTGCTACATCTGACTAGACTAGATCTAGACCTCAAGTGAGGACTAAAACTAAAAAAATCTTAAATTTAACTATACTGCGCATCTCGTCTATAAAAGTCTCTTTTTCTTTGCGTGACATATAGCCGGTTTATTAGGAAAAACTACAAACAAGGGTTTCTCATAAAGAGGGCTCTGGGTTATATGGGAAGTCGTTTGTTTTCATGAACTCCCCGTCTCGCGCTCTTTGCCATACCTACATTTCCAGTTGCCTGACTGAGTTTCTGCCTCTGTGTAATAGAACTAAATTCAGGGCAATAATACAGCGTCGTCAATAATTTCCTGCTCGTAAGAGTCTAATAATGGTTGTTTTATAGAAAAATCAAAATAAAAAAAAAATAAAACTAAAATATTTTAAAAAACTAATGAGAAATGATATAGGTACCGATATTTATATAAATTATTTTTTTATGTTTTGCGTACCATATGAAAAAGGTATGAAACTTTAGAAAATTTAGCTTTAACTTGTTAAAAAGCTGATACTTTCTTAACCACCAATATTTCTCTTGCAACCACAGCACATGGTACACCAGAACGTTAATTTTTGACTGCCCGTGAGGTAAGTTGAGCAAAATGTTTACTTTTACGGGTGGACTTAATTTTATGAGGTAATCTTGAGTTCACAACATTTTTCGACAGGAAAATGAATCCGCGAATGATTGATATTAGTTTGCTTTAACACTTTGTCCTTAATTTTTTTTATGGAACGGTATTATATGCTTTTTGTAGGTGGCTCTATATTTCAGACACTCCTTTTCTCAATTACTTGTTTAAGACAAAAAACATTATCACTACAAGATCTGCCGGCACGAAACCCAATTTCCTTTTCTTTCAAAAGATAAGGTTTTACAATAAACATTCTGTATGAGATTTTGTCAAAAATATTTTTCTTAATGCGGATAAAAAATATTACAAGAATAATATTTTTTCAACTGTTTAACTAAAATAAGAACGAACGATAAAAAAGAAATAAACCTAAGAACAGATTTTTTTTATCGCGACGGGAAAGTTACGATTCTTCTCCAATATAATATTTTGACTTTATTTGAATACTGATGTAATACCTCGGTTTTATGTTTTATATTTTTTTATGACTTTATGAAATAAAATCTTTTACATAAAAATAATACATTTTACATTTTAATTTTCGAATGCAATTACTTTTAATACATTTTTGCCTTTAGGTAAAAAAGTATATTAACAAATTATTATTTCACATTACCTAATTCTTGTTCTATTGTTTCTGAAATTTCTTGGTTGTCATGTCTAAATAATAAGCTCTAAATGTAACGGTGAGTGTTAATTTAAAAGAAATACTATCGCTCGATAAGTGCTGTCAAAAGTATTTCTTCCAAACTATTATATTTTAGAGATCAGCTATCAGACAGCTTTGATCAGGAATCCAATAATGCGCGTTTAGAGAGCTTTATTTTATGAAATTTTAAGAAAGAACAAATTGACGATAGTACTCTCATACAGGAAGATTAATTGCCATAGGGATCATAGATTGCTTACTGTGGTTAATGAGTGTAAGAGGGAAGTAAAGAGAGAAAAATATACTTTGGCCAGTGTCTTGAGCGTTCAGGAAAAAGTACAGATAAATCCATGATATTTCGGAGGAAACAGCTCTCAAGATGTGGCAAATTTATTTAAGGAAAGAGATATTCCAAGCAGTAGCACGGTCCAAAAAATAGTAACCCATTTCCAACGAACAGGGTGTATAAATTTTTGCCACAAATCCAATGGTGAAGTTTTCGTGAAATGGGAGGGGAAAGGGAACTGCGCCAAACTATGATTTGTGCCGCAGCAGAAGCTTTACCTTTGTTTTAGTAAGTCAATTGCCAATGATATGTGCGATGATAATTTAACATTAACCGTCCAAAACATTTTAAAACTTCATGGGTACCGGAGTTTTAAAGTAAAGAAAATGCAATTTTTTTTCCAGATGATCAGTTTCGAAGAATAGAGTTCGGTGAAACCGTAATTAAAATAGCAAATCAGGATAAAAATTTTATTAGAAATATTTGTTTTACAGATTAAAGTTCGTTTTCAATTCATGGCCGTCACAATCCTTCCGTTGTTCTATACTGGTCACGGAAAGATGAACATTTGCATACTGCAGAACGGACCCGGTATCTTCAAAAACTTAATGTCCGGACTGAGATCATTATTATTCCGTTTTTCATCAATGGATGAGGAAAAAATTATTTAGCTCTGTTACAGGACCATACTATTCCTGCGATTTGACAGATGCCAAGTGTTGATTTTAACCAAATTTGGTTTATGAAAGATGGCTGAAACGTTTCCAAGGCGGCTTATTACAAGCAAGCAAGGGTACTTGCTGGCCTCCGAGGTCACCAGATTTGGCACCCAATGATTTTTTTATGGGGTTATGCCAGCAGCCAAATTTATTCGCATGGCCATTTAAGAGCTACCACAAAAGCAAAAATAATCACCACTCTACAATCAGTGACACCTGAAATGCTAAGTAATCACTAAGTAATGTCCGAACTGAATTTTATAACAGGCTCTGATATTGTTTAGAGTGGTAGTATTTTTAGAAATTCAATTCACTCTCTTATTCGTTTTGATGGGGAAGCCCCAAAACAGGATATTATATATTATAAAAAAGAACAAGCTTAAAAAAAAGGATTCTACGTTACAGCATTAATTTAGTAAGTTTTTTTGTGGTCTTTGTAATCCACTTTATAATATTTTAAGTAAAGTAGACTAAACATACCACCGCATTTTTAGCAATCAGTATGCAAGTCGATGTTTTTCCTCTCCATACATTTTCAAATTTCATCCATGCAGCTGAGGCAATCTGGAAAATATAATACGCGATTTCCATAATATGGAAAGAAAGGCCCTATAGCGAAAAAGCTTTTATATATTGGAGAAACTTAACCCAAAAATATGTTATTCTAGAACGATTTAGCTTCCGATAGAATAAAAAAAAGAAAGAGGAAAAATAAGGAACTTGATACTTGATACAAAAACAGAGTTGAATGATAGAAATAACTGATTCAACTTTTTAAAAAAAAAAATATATTAAAATACCACGTCTATATTTACTAATAACAAACAAGTTAAATTCAAGGTCAAAAAATGTTAAATAAATTGCAGACAGTAAACTGTTTTGTCTTCTCTCTCTTTCTCCTTCTTCTCATCCTTCTCTGCTTTGAGCTGCAAGAGAAGCTTCCTGCAGAACGTGACCAACGGTATCTTTGGTTTGATCTCTACAATAAGTTTTTCCAGCCAATTCGTTCTTCTTGAAATGTGTCCAAAATAACGTAGATATGATTGGTTTATCGTGGTTGATAGCATTGTGGTGATTTTTAGTTTCTTAAGAATTGACACGTTGGTACGATGTTCTGTGTATGAGATTCGCAGCATTCCTTTGTAGGCCCATATTACAAAGGCGTCTATTTTTCTTCGATTGGCCATTTTTAAAGTCCAGGTCTCAGGGGCATATGTGGCAATAGGAAAGATCAAGGAGTTTATTAATTTCAATTTGTTGCGTTGAGATATTCCAGAGTCTTTCCATATTCGACTTAATTTTATTGTTGAGTTACGTGCTATGGCCAGTCTGCGTTTGATTTATTTGTCAAAACTGCTTTTGTTTGTAGTAAGTGATCCTGAGTTGTTAAATTTCTCAATCACCGCAAAACCATCGATCTGTCTTACATTGGCAGGGTTGCGGTCTATTATCATAATTTGTGTCTTCTTTTTGTTTAACGCAAGACCATGTTCTCTGCTGATCCTGTCTAACTTTCTCATGATTTCCGTCCGTGAGTTCTTGTTCTGAACAAGCTATTATAAAGGTGTCATCTGCATATCTAGGGTTATTAATTATTTTTTCTTCTATGGTTTCGTCCTAAAGGAGCTTATAAAAATACCACTTGGTTGGTCTTACACTGTAAACTTAAGTAGACGGTTCTGAATCTTACCTTATGTTGTTAATAAAAACACCTTCTAAACACGACAATGCATTGTCTCTCAGGTTGTGTCAGTTATAAGCCAATTCTAATACCAAACGAAAATTGCTGTGCCCGTGAAATAAAAATCCAACGATTTTCTTGGTTATCGGGGGCTAAGCAAATTTAGGTTTGTTAATTCTTATTATTAATGTTATTATGATTGGAGACTTACCAATATCGGATGATCCTCCCCAGGTTCCTTGCTGGGCTTGTTTTGCTAGTTTGCTTATTGCATCTACGTACATTCGCGAAGCCGCCGCAGCACCTGAAAAAAACATAATAATTTAAAAAAAATCATATTGTGGTTAGAAAAATAAAAATTATCGCCCTTTAAATATCATCTAAAAAATCACATCTGCATAGTTAAGTACACAAGTGAATAAAATACACGTTGTATTTTGTATATATAGAAATTAGCGATTGCAGCTACCTACTTTTTTTTTATATATAAAAAATTTAATAGTTCGGCACATGTTTGAAAATTTGTAAATATTGTAGATCCCTCTTCTTGTTGCTAAAGTTAAGGAAATGAACTACAACTGACTAGTGTATAGAGTGTCCTTTTTTTTGATCATATTGAATGGGAAACTTAGTTATTATAAAAAATAATAATAAAAAAAAACACCCAACTACTAGTTGGGTACAAAATTGATAGGTATACCTGTGATGTACGACATGCTTTAACTTTTACTTTTGATGCTCAAAGCACACTTACGAAATATATAGTTTGTATTTTTACGAATCAGGTTATTGGGTAATTAGTAGTTACAAGTAAATTTAGCAGTTGGAAGTTTTTTTATTAATTTTTTTTTTCATTTCCAACTTTTAGGTTTTATTCAGCCTTATAAAAAGCACTATGCATTTACCATTCATTTAGCTTTACCCAAAAAGTACGTGTAGATTTCTACGGACGTGAACAGTGTTACCTTCCAATGAGTGAAAATGAAGGAGAAGAAAGGGAGGAGGTGACTAGTAAAATGGTGTCGAAAAAAATCTTAAAGCGTGTGCAGAAACAATTTTTGAAATCGCTCTATATTTATGAAAGGTATAACTACAACTATTACTAATAAGAAGGGTGGGGAGAAGAGAGGGAGAGGGAGGGGAAAACTAGTAAAATGATGTTGGAAATTAAGTCTTAAAGCGTGTGCAGAAAGAATTTTTGAAATCGCAATATATTTGTGAAAGGTATAGCTAAAACTATTACTAATAAGGAGGGTGGGGAGAAAAGATGGAAATGCAAAATCCCCAGTGCATGATTTCGTGAAACGGGTGAGAGTGAGAATGAGTATTTCCCCACGTCAGAACCAATAGAGATGCGGAAATAAAGCAACATCGCATGCGCAGTTTGACTTTCACCTGATATTGAGGAAGTACTCCTTCCTTATCTGTCACAATACCTACTAATCTATCTAATCCTCTAGAACTATTGCTTTTTTCATTTAAATACATATTTTATTGCGTCAGCTGGCTTGCGTCAAGTTAGCACGGCGCGCGTCCCCAGTTATTGCATTTTGTCAATATTCTACTTCGGCAATTTTTATAATTGGCTAAGTTAAATCCTCATACATTTCGTACTTTTATCTGCATTTCTTTAAATGTTTCTTTTGTCTGCTTAGATTATGAATCCCCGTAATATAAATCCTTTTAAAGTTTAAAAACTAAAACTTTTTAAAAGCTAGCGGTTAAAACTAAAAAGTTGCGAAAGCCTTTAAAACTAGTTAGTTATTTTACAAAGAAGGTAAGTAGGTACCTAGATGTAAAACAGTTGGTTGGAGTGGAATTTTAAAACTTTAATAAAAATTAATCACCATTTAAAAGTGGCTAAAACAGTAGTTAGTTCTTAAGGTATAGCAATTTTCCTATCGCGTAAATGATAATAAATTTTTATTTTTAAAGTTTATATAAAATTCAAAGAATAATTTTAACGTAATTGGTGGTGGTAGTAGTAGTAGTGGTGGTGGGGAGACTATTTTTGGTCTAGCGACTAGGCACACGAGGCGCCCTTTTCGCCAACCCCGATTTGTCCATACAACATATACCAAGCTGTTGCACGTGCGCCTTAAGATGCAAGTTTTCTTTCTCTAAGAGGACATAATTTTGCCTAGCACCTCTTTGTTGAGGGCAGGAATCTTTATACTGCATAGCAAGTGTACACATTGGACCCACGTTTTTACACACCTTCCGAAAGGTGGTCTTGCAACATGTTAGACTTGCATCTATCTAACATCGCTATCGTCCAAGCAGAACTTGGTTATAGACGATAGACTTATTTCCTTTTCAGCGCAACAGTCGCAGTCGCAGTGGGTTGACTATAGGAGATTTATGCAGGCGCATTCCTGGTGCAGATTCTATATGGCACTTATAGCAGGCTCCTGAGTTATTATTCGTGGTTCCTCGGCCCTCTGCGTGTCGGTTTCTGGACTACACCTGCGTAGATTCTCGATGTTCAAGGTCAACAGATATTTTACGTGCATCGCATCGCACGCTAATAGATAGTTTAAGTTGTGCTATGTATTTTTACGTAA
This sequence comes from Aspidapion aeneum, assembly GCA_963576565.1. Taxonomy (NCBI): domain Eukaryota; kingdom Metazoa; phylum Arthropoda; class Insecta; order Coleoptera; family Brentidae; genus Aspidapion; species Aspidapion aeneum. The sequence continues at coordinate 15,132,378 of OY755045.1, read as the reverse complement.
GCATAAGATTTGAAAGTTACGCAAGCGCACTTCGTCACACCGTCGTCAAGGTCACGTTAGGAGCTTACGTATTTACGTTAGCTTACGGCAGTCTGCGGGCACCTTAACGTTACCAAAGAATAGAATTGGTTGATTGACCGATCGAAAAATGAGGCCTGGACTATAATTTCCGCTTCCAGTACAAACGATTATTTGCAAATATATTTCTACTGTAGTTGAAAAGACAAAAAACAAAATTGTAACATCAAAAAAACACAGTGCCGAATTCCTTATTCTCTGCTATTAGTAGACTTGTTATGGTAACGTAAAAACATTCAACTTAAACTCATATTTGGAACAAAACGTAGAGCGCTTAACGGGTAGTTTTACGTAAAAATACGTAGCACAACTTAAACTATCTAATTCCATGAACACTGTTAAACGCTAAAAAGGAAGTGGCGGCAGGGCGTTTTTTGTATCGTTGTTTAATGCGCGAATCTGCTGGTTTTTGCATAGGAAGCCGACGACCATACCACGGCACTACCCTGCCGCCTTGGTGGTGTAACAATGAGAGGTAATTTTATTTAATTTGGAAAAATTTAGTTTAAGGCAACAAAAGCACTTTTTAATTCATAAAAATAAGTTAAAAAACGAGGAAGTTATGGCCTCGTTATTATGTTTTATTTAAGAAATTACTTAGTTTAATTTATATTGAAAAAAGATTCTTGGTTTGTACCATATATGTCAAAAAGTAGTTTTTTATTATTTTAACCTTGTTGTTTTACGCAAAGATGTTTTCGTAAATTTTTTAGGTTTGTTTTGTCAAAAATCTTCACGGGTTTCAAACTACAGTCGAACCTCTCTAACTCGAACCTCTAAAACTCGAACCTCTCTAGAACTCAAACCTTTTAAGTCATCCCTGCACTTTTTATATGTATTTTAACCTCTTTAACTCGAATTTCTATATCTCGAACTCTCCATAACTCGAACTTGTTGTCCCTTTGAGTTCGAGTTATACAGAAAATTTCACTATAATCGGATAAACATTTTTTGGCATTAGTTCGAAAAGAGCTTATCTCTAAATGTACTAAATTTCACGAAGCTGCTAAAAAAATGTATCCATGTCGAAACTGATACATTCGTAGCCCAACAGTTTTTTGCAATTATCCCAGAAACGAAAGCTTCTATAAAGTTTTTGGTTAAACATAAATTATTAAGAAAATACGTTCTACTACATTCCGAAAACCGCATATTGATGCGATGTTCCGTTTAAAAGTTAGGATATATTCAATTTCTTAACTGTCATTAGCACTAATGGATTTTGACCCAAATAATTAGCTCGTAACCGTGTCGAACACTATTTTACCTACAAATTTCATGAAAATCGTTTCACCGTTTTAGGAGTTATCGTCTCACAAGCATATATACACACGCGGACTAACATCACTCCGATATTGTTAAGATAGGTCCAAATACACCCAAATACCACATTTTAAGCGCTTCGTTGGAAGCTATGCCCTTGTTATGAAGGTAAAAAATGGCAGTTCTGCTTAAAAGCATTAAAATCGGTGAAAATTTCGACACGATAAAGTAATTATTAATCAGTAAAATGAAAACAATTTTATACAATGTCCCAATTTTTGTGTAAAACTTTTACACAGATATGTTTTCCCGTGTAAGTTGGATTTAAAAGTGCTAATTTTATTCAAAAGTGTTTGCCCTCCTTGTGTATTTTCCATTTTTGCCAAGATGTTGGTTTAGTGCGCTATTTGCTTTAAAGTTTGTGTTATCAGAAAACGCGACTGGGTTTTCCTTAAGAAAACATCATTTGTTAGTCTACATCTGATAAATTCTGTTCGGTTGACTCGCTTTCCAAATATACAGAGAAAGGGCTTGTCGAAAATGGGAAAGTTCAGGGCCTTAAAAAGTTTTTATGAGCATTATATTTAATATCACTCATTATTGTAATTTGTAAGCCTTTCACGAAAATATTTACAAATAGACTAACAACAAAATTTGACGGATATCTATCAAAAGAACAGGCAGGCTTCAGAAATGGTTTCAGTACAGTTGACCACCTAATTAACTATGAAAATTCTAATAGAACAAGCCAACGAATAGGTACAATATTCCACTATATATTCCGTTTATAGACTTTCAAAAAGCTTTCAACAGCATTGAGAACTAGGTATTAAAAGCATTTTTAATTAATAGCCCGCATAGATCACAGATAGAGAGATCAAAATCCACGAAGGGATTAAGCCAATCCGCATAAGAAGAAATATTAGAAAGGGTGACACAATATCCTATAAACTATTTAACCAGGCCTAGAAGATGGTTTTAAACATTAAGATTGGGAAGAAATAGGTATAGTCCTATCACAAAATATCTGGGTATATATCTTGATGAGAAACATAGGACTGCCTTGTTCACAGTCATCTCCAATATCTTAAAACAATATGGTGTGCTACTCATAAAACTAATAAACCTAATAAAATGTTTGCAAAACAAAGGAATAAAAAATATTTACAAGTAATATCTTCAAACACCAATCTTGCAAATACATTGACAATTCGATTGAAAAAAACTAGGCAAACTAACTTAAATTTTACCCATAGAAATGAAATTCATCATTACAGCTATTATACAATAGCCTTTTTTTTAAAACAACCTAAGGTGCTTTGGAAAGTTTGGCAAGCAGCAGCATTGTTCTTAAATTTAATGGAATAAAGAAAACCAAAGATTTTATCAGACAGGCTCTTTTTTACTGTTCACCCCAACTGAAAGAATAAATCTTGGTTTAAAAACTTTCCACTTGAAGAACAACCAAGGCCAACACAAAAATAGAGGCCACGACCCTGAAAAAATCAGCTGTTCTCCCGGGGCTGAATTTTACATTGGGTCTTATGGAAGGTCAGACGTTTTTTTATGATATTTTCAAAATGGCACTACAGATTTCCGCAAAATTTCAGTGAAATATTCTCAGACACCATCCCGATATTCCACCAAAGTTTTGTAAGGAAGCCACATGATTAAAAGGTTAAAATCTTCAAGATTTAGCATTCCTTATTTTGAATTCAAATTACCCGCCATGTACCACATACCAACTGTTATGTTTGACATGTATTTGACTTTGTCATCTGTGATTGTCACATTCGCTTCTGCTTTAAACTTAAATTTTGTGTGAGCTAATGAAGCGGCTCTGAAAAATTAAGGATTACTACACATTAAAAAAAATGTTCTGCCAAAATAAAGTAAAAACAATCTCAAAAACGGCTTTATTAAAAAAAAATCAAATATTCATGAACCGTCCACAGATTAGGTTAAATAAGATTAGTAAAAGAACCGTCATTCCAACTTCAATATTTTAAAGACAATCAGCTGTGTCGTAACGTGACCATCAAAAAAAAATCAGCCACGGATGTGACGTCAACAAAGTGGAGGATCGTGGCCGTCCGTTTTGATAGCCCTGGGATATATTATATCAGGGCTATCAAAATGGACGGGCCACGATTCTCCACTTTGTTGACGTCACATCCGGGGCTGATTTTTTTTTTGATGGTCACGTTACGACACAGCTGATTGTCTTTAAAATATTGAAGTTGGAATGACGGTTCATGGATATTTGATTTTTTTTTAAATAAAGCCGTTTTTGAGATTGTTTTTACTTTATTCTGGCAGAACAATTTTTTTTAAATGTGTAGTATGCCCTAATTTTTCATAGCCGCTTCATTAGCTCACACAAAAATTAAGTTTAAAGCAGAAGCGAATGTGACAATCACATGTGACAAAGTCAAATACATGTCAAATATAACAGTTGGCATGTGGTACATGGCGGGTAATTTGAATTCAAAATAAGGAATGCTAAATCTTGAAGATTTTAACCTTTTAATCATGTTGCTTCCTTACAAACCTTTAGTGGAATATCGAGATGGTGTCTGAGAATATTTCACTGAAATTTTGCGGAAATCTGTAGTGCCATTTTGAAAATATCATAAAAAAAACGTCTGACCTCCCATAAGACCCAATGTAAAATTCAGCCCCGGGAGAACAGCTGATTTTTTCAGGGTCGTGGCCTCTATGTTTGTGTTGGCCTTGGAACAACAAAGGAAGGGTTCCCAAATGCTACAGATCCATAATATACAAAATCATTCGACTGACGTCTCGTGATTTAACTGTCAAAATTTCATACAAGTCGGCAACATTTTCTCTCTGATGATTTTATATGACAAAGAAAAGCCATAAGCATCATTTAAAAGTGACGGGAGCCACTAACCAAAAGTTTGTCTTGGTTCAATATTTATTATTTCCACCAGTCTAGATAAATAAAAAATACTTTGACATATTTAAAAACTAACATTTCATCTTTAGAAGTTCAGATATAAATATTTAAATGTCTTCTTATAAATTGAAGAAAAATTAACAATTATATCAAATTAATCGTGACATTCTGGCTTTTATAATTTACCGAAATAATAGATTTGATAAAAATCCAAACCGGAACATGCAACAAAATTCTTTGATGTTTTGTCACCCTCATATATGTTGGGTGGCAAAACATCAAACATTTGTTTTTTGGTTAAGTCAAGGCTTTAGATTTATTTTATATTGCCGACCTACTCGCTGGCAACTAATCAAAAACTATTCTTTGACTTTTAACGCTACTTTAAAATCCATTGATAAGATTCTTTCGTTCATTGAAAACTTTAAGTTCCTTATCTTAGAAATTCAGGTTTTCCGTTTTGTATAATTGGCTTTTCAGTTTCAAAACTTTGTGTTAATTCTACTGAAAAACTTTGTTAGTTAGTAATCAATTGTGGTAAAAACGGGCTGAAGAGATTTGCTATGGCAATTTCGACTTAAGAAGCTATTTTATTAAAACAAAACAAGAAAATTTACGCTTAAAATGTCTTGTCAAACTTAAAAGCAAAATATCTCATTTAATGTTATATTTTAACTAGAAAAACTTTTTTTGTTTAAAGCAGATAATGTAGTAATTAAGACATAGTGGTATTGATAAAAATAGTAAAATAATATCGTGAATAATATAAATATTGAACTTATAAACCTGTATAAGACAGCAGAAATACAGTGCACTTTTTTAAGTAAGTTTATTTCTAACGCGCAGTTAGTTTTATTATTTATTAAAGGGATCAAAACAAGATCAAAACTTTGTCACTGTTAAATAAAAAAAAACTAAAAAGTAGGTAAAACGAATGGCTTAAAGAGGAAACGGAGCGTATAGAGCATACAGATCAAAGAAACGAATGCCCCTAGCGTCTCCACGGCGTCCCTTCTGAGCCGAAAATTATGAGTTAACAAAGAATAAAAGGCAACTTCAAATGGGAGAATTCAACCATGGACACCGGTGTTTCAGAAAAAGGCATTTCCATCCTCAGCGTGGCTTGCCTGAATTTAGTAAATCAAACTGACTACAAATTAAAAAGAATGAACAAATAGGTGAAACCTATTGACCCATTCACCGTTGAATTCACTTGTTAATTAAGATTATCCATATATCCAAGACCTGGATATTTTAAAGAACATTAAGCCGCTTAACGAGCCAAACAGTGAACAGAAAACCAGTTTGTACGGGTTAAATTCCGCGAACCGTTTGGCAAATGGTTTGCGAGCACGCTCGAGGCCCCGCCCAAAGTTGTAGTTGGTTTACCGCTCAGCTCATTGCGCGGCTTAATGTTTGTTGAAATGTTCAAGTCTCTAAAAGGCTTTAGAAATCTCCAAAAACAAAGCGTTAGAAAAGAACCTAGTTAAACTTTGCCGCAGTATTGTAATCACATGCAGTTCCCGTTAATAACAGAATGCTATAACTGGGATTAAAGGCAAAAGGGATGCTTGTCGATTGACCATTATTGTCTGCATTTACTTTACTAGTGTCAGTACAGTCAGTGAGGGTTTTTTTATTACTTTATGAAATTTACAGAATGCTCCTTCATGACGTAAAGGAAAAAGCTTGTAAAATTAGTTGTGTTAATCTAGCAGAAACAACAACTTTTAAGAAAAATATAGAATAATTTATATTGATGTCTTGTTGGTTTCATTGGACACTTAATGAAATCATCTAGGTTTGAACTTTTTCAACGCCTATCACAAGGATAAGTATCATCCTTGTTTAAAATACATTTTGTACAAGATTTATAGGCATAGTCTCGGATATTTGTGACTAAAATTTAGACTAAAATCCTAAAATATTAATCATAACTAGAGCAACAGTGCAATACGAGTATTTGTTAATGATCATATAGTCATAAGAAGACCACTAGAGGTTTTTATCAAGGACAGTAAGTAGCTGCAGGGATACACTAAATGTGCTTAAAAGCTTAAACACTGATATAAATAACAGGTAACTCTGTAGGTAAGGGCATTGAGACTGCAGACCAACTGGCCAAAGACGAAGCTTTGGCCAGTCTGATCAGATCCAAAGCCAGTCCTTGGAAAGGAGAATGCATTCTAGTAATAATAGAAGAGAACACTGAGGTACTTAAGGATATGATTGAACAGATTGAGCTAAAGAAATAATCTAAATATTAGACCCTGCTTGGAGGACTACCAAACGGTCAGGACCGCACTGTGCCAATTCCCAACAATAGCACGTTTATATCAGAATGCTTTTGGCAGGCATTACTTCGGCTAAGTTCATGTAAATAGTATCTTACAAAAAGTATCGCCAGCAGGATCAAGGGGAAGAAAATTCAGTCTGGTGATTCTGGTCTGGTTCTATACTCTAAAGTTAGTTACATAGTCGCATTAAAAGTTTGGCGTATCTTACTCACATTTTAATCATCATACCATTTTTCGCGTTGCGTAGCTACAAGCTGAAAACACTAATCTACAATAAAAACAAAGTAAACATGAGAGCGGTTCTTGAAATCGACGTATTTTAGCCAGTCACCATTAGCTTAATTTTTAGAGCTTCAGAGGCCTAATCATAACATAGATTTTTATTGAAGCATTCAAATAAGATGATAGAAAATACATAGGAATTACAAAACATGAAACTCCTATAATTGTGAACTCTTGACGTGTATGCTAGATAGGAACTTATTGAGAAGCTGATTATATTCTAGTTATTTGATGGATTTACTATGAACCAGCAATGAAGATCAGAGCTTGATTTATTTTAAGCACGACAGAGAACGATCTTACAAACTTTTAAGAGAAGTAAATTTGTTTTGTAGTAGTGGTAGTGTGGGGTAGGCTCTAGATCTGGCGACTAGGCATATAAAGCGCTTTTTTCGCCAACCACCGGGCTTTCTACTTCTTACTGCTTACCGCGGCTACAGATCGCATCTCTTCGAAACTATCTCGCTTTGCGACAAGAACGTTTTAAAAGACAGATATAAAGGTTCAACAGTGCACAGAATAGAATTATGTACTTGTTTTATGTGAATAAAAAGACATCAAGATTGATTCTACTCTTATGAAAACAGTTAATTGAACCTTAACGAGCTCGTTATTCCTGCCTCCTGCTAGGTCCGATTGTCCTTTTCCTTTCTTGATGGAAAACGATCTTCTAATCTCACAACGCCGCGCCACTCGATTGTACAATATCGTATAAAGGTTTATGGAGAATCGGGAAATGAAATTTCGAATATCTTGTTTTCGTTGGAAAGGAAATAGAAAAACGTTAATGTTTTTGAAAGATAGGATAATTTTCGAAAAAGAATTAATAAAAACCTAGCTTTGCTGGATCGGTGCATTAGCATATCAAACAAAAAGTTAGTTAGGAATATCCCTTACCACAGTGACGGGTTTGAACCCCTTGGTTGCCGAGGTTTGCATTTTTGCTCTTCTTCTTCCTCTGTAATTATTACAATCCAGCTTATTTCCTTTTTAATGTAATGAGAATACGAAGGTTATTTTCCAATCATTAGGTACTGGATGTCCGTTCAAATATTGATTGATAATTTATGTGAGATTTTTTTGTAGATGTTCTGGTCCACATTTGAGCATTTCAGCTTCACAGTATATTTTTCCAGATCTGCTTGCTTTTTGGGATTTAAGCTTTTTTTACTTCAACAATTATGATAAAGCACTAATTTAAAATGTATAGAAATGTAAACAAAATAAGTTGTCATGCACATACTTCTAAAGAATTAAAATATCTTTTAAAATAAGCAAGTTATAAATTATGTTTGAAATTACCATTTCTTTAAACCTAAACCACGGAGTATGGCAACAACTGTCTAACAGTATCTTTAAGAGCTCAAAAAATAGCATAGTTAGGTGAAATCCGCAGATTGCTATCTTTATTTATTTTATTTATAGTTTTCCATTAAATTCGATTCAAAAATGGCACACACTGTACACCAAATTAATGAGAATTCACCTTCCTATAACAAAAAAAGAAATAAAAAAAATACAGGAAACAGTAACGGAAAATTCCAAATTATGGAGTGTTCCTAATTAAAAATTTTAAAAGTTCTCTTTAATTTTTATAACTGTATTTAACAAAAGTTTATGGCTCAATAAATGCGGCGTTTTCTTTTTAATTTATCAGTCTTCTGCTCTCTCTAAGTTCCAAGAAGATTAGCGCCATTAAGTCGTAGCGAAATGCTCTCTTAGGGAGCGCGAATTATAAGAGCATTTCTTTAGTTGTTTTCTCACAACTCAAAAAGTTCTTCTTAAAATTCCTGGAATCAGTGCCTTAAATTTTTAGTCCGTACAACAAGAAAACAACTTTAAGTAATAGTTTTTTATCTATCTATCTATTTAGCCTTCTTCGATCTATTTTTCGACATAGGCCTCCCCCAATATCTTCCACTATTCTCTGTTTGTCGCCGTGTTCATCCATGTAGTTTCTGCATATTTCTTCAAATCGTCCGCTCATCTCATTTGTGGTCTTCCCCTACTTTTTTTATTTTTCCAACGTCTTTAGTTTACAATACATTTGTTCCATCGATCGTCTTTCTGTCTGATATTATGACTGGCAAATTTCCATTTTAATTATGCTTACTTTTGTTTTGTTTCTTATCCATTTATTCCTTTTTCTATCTCCCAGCGGTATATGTAACATTTGTCTTTCCATTGATCTTTGGGCTTGTGTTACCTTATCCATGCTTGATTTTGTCCAGGTCTGGGATCCATATGTTAGTACAGGAAAGAGTTGGTTATACACTTTCGCTTTGAGGAACTAAAGATATTTTTTATCTTTTAATATGGAGCTTAATGAATGAACCGAAAACCAAGGCCAATCTTAATTGTCTTTTGATTTCAGTTGTTTGGTTTTCTTTGTTGGTGATATCTTCATCTGTATTTGTTATGATTTTGGTTTTAGTGTAGTTTATACTCAAGCCTATATTTTTAGCTGCTATATCCAGTTCTTCCAGCATTTTTATCAGTTCTTCTTTCTTATCTGTTATTAATGTGATATCGTCAGCATATCTTAGGTGGTTCAAGTATTGTCCGTTTACTTTGATTCCGATTTCTTTCCAATCTTGGTTTTTAAAAACATCTTCTAGAGCCTGGTTAAATAGTTTAGGGGATATTGTATCCACCTGTCCGACACCTTTTCTTATTTGGATTGACTTGGTTCCTTCGTTGATTTTGGTTGTTGTCTTAGCTTCGATATATATATTGGCCATTAAATCTGTGTATCTGTGATCTATTCGGCTATTAATTAAAGATGCTTTTACTGCTGTTTCAGTTTTATTAGTTATTTTTCCTAATTTTAACTAGATTTGTGCCACACTTCAAGTAATTTAAGTCTGTTACTTAGAGTACGATTACAACCCAGTACTTGTACTTGAAATATTTTTACATTCTAGTTGATTTTGTAAAGTAAAGAACTTTTACAAACGCACATTTGGAAAGATAATTATATACTTAAAACTTTATGTCCTTTTACGAATCTTAATGTACTTTGCACTTGTAATTGTTTCTTCATTAAATTTTACGCTAAGTGAAAACGCATTTGGCTTTTTTCTAGCTAGGTATTGAAAATTTAAAACTTCGTGTTCTCTATAATTTGTGGTTAAAATGAACTCGATCCCCGTTCCGCTAAGGGAGTGCAAATAACGGAAATAACGGACTTTTTGTAATCGTTTATTTTAAAGTGTTATTTTGATGGCGACCCATTTTCATAATGGCAAGGGAAATTGCAGTTTTATGCCGACCGCTTAAAATCAGATTTAGTCTATTTGCCATTTTAAAAATAATACAAAAATAGAAGGGGTAAAACTCTTCTTTAATGAAGTAAATTATTATTAAACATAGAGATAAAATAATTTGTAATATAATTAATATATCTATAACAATTGCACAAGCAGAAAAGTAATTTTTTATTACTGTCGATACATACAAGCCTGTTCAACTTAAAATCGCCAACCTGTATAGTCAGGTTTCATATTTTTATTTATTATAAATACATTGCCATATTGCAAATTAATAATTCCAATTTAATTTTTTATCTTGTTTTATTGATTAATTTTTAATACACAATTTTAAATGCTTATTCATTATAACAAACGTGAAATTTGGCTTGGAATGGATGGTTTGTTTCTTTTTATTTGCAATAGATTTTATAATTGATCGATATGTATAGCATTTTATTTTCGCCTGCTTTTGTTCTAGTTTTCCTCGTATCTCAGTGGATGGCGCTTCATGCGAGAGTTTTCTCTCTACTTACATAGGATTAGAGACAAAACCGTCTAATTAACTTCGCCAGGGTGTCACATTGACCAAGCAGTGTTCTGAGGAGTCCCATAAGGACAAAACAGTTAATTGCCAACAATTATTAGGTGTCCATTAGATCTTGGACCTCCGTGAGGTTAAGCTTTCAAGCTATCCACGGAAAAATATATACGAAACAAAAACTCCTTTTTACCCGATTAGCCACGAAATTTTTTTGACTTATTCACTTCTTCTCTAATTTTAGGAAGGATAGATAGAAACAGCTCTGTAAGATTATGATTAACTTAAAGCGTTGACTAAATACCTAACCTTAATTATTTGATCAATCTTAAAGCAATAAAGTTGGCTTGGAGCCATTGTTAACTAATGTTCTTGGTTTTAAATTTTTTAATTGACAGTTCAGGTCAACCACAATTTTAACCTCCTACAATTTCCCTATTATTGAGAACTATGTCATTGTCATCTTGAAACCCATAATATACTCGAAGGAAACTTCTATTAAACTACAAAAGCCCACACTTAACATCTTTTGTGTCTTGGTACAATGAGGCGGACCCTCTCAATTTAAACCACTCAAAAAATTTCCATACTAATTGATTTTGAGGCAAACTTTCCTCAACTTAGTTTAATCGAACACTTGAATTAATAATCTACTTCATTCACACAGTAGAGTTGGTTAGGAAGTTTGTAGGTTTCCAGTAAGTTTTTTTAATTATTAGTTATAACAATTTTGTCAAATTATACCTGGTTTGTTTATATGGTGGAAAATAAAGGGCTAAAATCAATTCAAATGATGTATTTATTTATTCAATTGATATTTATAATTTTAATGTGAGGCAGCCAATCTTTGATTTTAACAAAGAGAAAAATATACAATAATAACAAGAAAATATTTAAGGAGGGAAGGTCTCGAATCGAACAAGGGAGAAACGCGTTTATAAACATGAAACGGTTCCAATCATATCTTCCGTTTTATTGTGTGGGTATCAAGGATGGACTCGACCCAATTACAGAGAAGAGACTTGAGGCGTTTGAGATGCACTTGTATACAGGCATGCTGAAGATATCGTCGGTACAAGGAAGACTTAAGAAGATGGTTCGGCTGCTTCTACTGATATTTTTAGCGCAGCGGCTTTTAGAATTATGATTTCCAGATGGCTCGTCAACGTTCGAATAAGAAAAAATACAAGAAAGCTTAAAAAAATATATTAAAAAATTTAAACATCTAATTTAGATATCGATAATTTTATCTAAACCAGACTCGACTAGGGAAATAGTGCTAGTAGTAGGAGTGTGGGGTAGGCCTTAGGGCTGGCGACTAGATACATTAAGAAAAAAAGTTTTTAAAGCCAAATCTATGTCCTTCCTTTGCTGAGAAATCTACCCGTCTTCTGTACAAAGGCCAGAATATCGAGGCACCTCAGATTCAGAAATTCCTCCGTCTTCGAGGTCTTGTCTTCGGCTCAACATCATTCGCACGTCGCGTCCTCTTTCATTCTCTAACTGGTAATATGGTATCAACTATCGCGGACGCCAATTTACTTCTTTGTATTGCAGTCTTATCTTCTGGGTGATTAAGCTATGAGTTTTATTATTCTTTCACCAGAAGAATGGAACATTTCAACGCTGAAGGGATAAAACGAAAATGTATCTTAAAATACATTATATTTATTATCAGTTAGCTTTTTTTCCATTTTTCTGCTTCTTTATTACTGATGATGACATGGTTTTGGTTTCTAAGATAAGGCTACATTGTTAGGCAGCGTGCCACAGCAAGGCATTTTCTCTCTTTTAGTCGAGCTGGCGAATCTGTAAACGCTTCCCGAGGAGTTTAAGTTCAACTGAATCCAAGGTTTCCATTGGTCAGTTTATAATATCTGACTGTAAACTGATGCAGAAGGGATCATTAAGAGAGAATATTTGACATAATGGCTGTACTGTATTGCAACAAGAGAATTTGGAAGTAATATTTCTTATTAAAAACTCTCACAAACAACGCCATAACTATAAAATTTATGTCAGATGCATTATATCTCCCAATGGTAACCTTAGATTATCATGAATTTTTACTCCCCGGGGAACATTTACAGAATCGACCTCCGGTGAATTTAAGAGTATTTTGGACTTTTCTGTGGCAAATCGAAGCCAACCACAAGCAATTTTTTTTTAGCTTAGTCTATTAGGGCCATAAATATCAACTGGTTTACCTCAGGTACAATCGAGAAGAACCAAGTCTGAGTAATATCGAAATAAGTGAAGGTGAATCGTCAAGTAAAATCCCAAGATTTAGGCCAAGAAGGCATGCTTTAGGTTGTTGTTCTTATCTAGATTTGACTTTGAGTGATGAGTTTGGAATCATAACAAATACTACGTAGCTCTTTCATAGCATATACTATGTAGCTCCTTGCCCGCAAGCTGCTCTTCTTTTAAACTCTAGCTTTCCAGCAATTGTTTTCGTTTAATTAACTACCTTCAAGGTAATTTAATGACGCCAGACATAAAAAGCTGAACAAATTTGGTGGCAAAGTTGACGCTTAAAAATTTAGCATCATTTGCTCTTATTTTACTTTATTAAAAGGGTGTCCGCCCACTGAAAGTGTATTTGTGCCATTACGAAAATGGCTGTTGCATATGGGCATTCATATTTGATGTTAATTTGAGCCGACATATATTTTTTTTAATGGGCTAAAAGCTTTTAACAAAATTCGAAAGATGGCAGTGTCAAATTGTACCCAACATATTAATGTCTGTTTTTAATTAAAGTAAACGGTTTTAGAATTTTACTAAACAAGAAGAAAAGAAGCTCCTTTCAATTAGTGATATTGGGAGTTACGCGACGGTGTGTTTATTCTTTACCTTCTTTGGATTTTTCTGAAAAAACAAAAGAAATACTGGTAATAAATTAATAAAAAAATTATACAAAATATAATTAAACACTTACATTGCGACCCTTACATGTAGTTAAATACACAATGGCCTTTTTCGGTATTTAGAGTGCGAATTTGGAGAAACGCTTGCACATGTCGATTTTGTTTGCGAGGCGGACACATTTGGGCTATCTTGAAATTTTTGTAGCACGAACTCCCTTCGAGGGGTATACTCTACCCCTATATTTTGAATGAGGAAAGTGCGTCTAGCGATACCTTGTTTTGAAGGCCTTTTGAATGTCCTTACAACATTGTTGGTTAATTAGAATTTTATTATTTTTCGGATTTAGTTTTTATTTTATCATTCCATGTTAAATTTGAAAGCAAATATCTCAAAAACTAATCGATGGATTTTCGAAATTTTTACACAGTTGCAAAGATTCAAGAAAGCTTCAAAACAGGGTATCACTAGACCCACTTTCCCTATTGAAAATATAAAGGTAAAGTATATCCCTCCAAGGGGATTCTTGCTACAAACATTTCAAGATTGCCAAAAAGTGTCCCCCTTGCAAGCAAAATCGACGTGTCCGTGCTTTTCAAGACAAGAAAAAGAGTTGCGCTTATAGTGGATGTATATGGGGAATATTAACTGCCCGGGTTTATATTTTCTAATTTGATCGATTTAAAAATATCAGCCAATCAAAGCCTGGGAAAGAAAAATACATGCGGATAAAACTTCTCCTTCTCCATTTACTTAATTTACTTTCTACTATAATCAAGAATAGACACACGTATGTTGAGTACAAATTATAAGCGGCATCATCAAAAAGATACATGTCGGGTCAAATTTACATCGATCGTGGTTGCCCTCATGCAGCAGCCAACTTATTAATAACGTAGATACACTTTTAAATACATGTACGTAGACTTAACTATTAAGCGTCTACCAGAATCAAGAACAAACACACGTTTGTTGGGTACATCTTAAAAGCGTCATCATCCGAATTTTATCGATCATAGCTATTAGAAGTGACGGTGTGTTTTACCATCTCTTGTTTATTGTTTACCTCCTTTGGATTTTTCTGTAAAAAAAAGAAATACTGGTAAAAAATGAACAAAAAATAATTGAATCTAAGTAAGCGACACCTACATGTGGCAGGCGGGCAATATAAACGTCCGCTTTTATTGCTTGTCCGCTGGAGGCGACAAAGTTGGCTCTGGAAGTTGTGATTTATTATTTTTCGCTAGTTTTTGTTTTTATCTAAGGAAAATACATGTAGGTACAGTTGCTCCATAAATTTAATGGAGACGTTTTGACAAAAATAAATATACAATTTTTTATATTAATTTGTCTAAAAGCCCATTGCACCGACTTTCTTTCCGTTTCTTAGCCTAAAGGAAACCTTATATCGTAAAATTTTGTTGCATCGAAATTAAAGGCAGACTTATTCCTTCCTTAGTGTTGTTAAAATTAAGTCACCTTTTTTCGTGACTTTACTGTTCCTTAAGAGACGCTTAAAGATAAGATGCTGGTCACATAAAGTTACCCGTCTGGCATAGCCATAGCAACTGACAATACCTACAAATGAGCATAATGTTGTGTTAAAATGAAGGTGACTTTTTGTGTTTTGTGAGTAAATAAACTGAGAAGCATGTTTTTTTTTAAATCTTAAAATAAATAAAAATGATTTTGAAAAATTTTATTCAAAAAGATAAGTCTAGATTTTGTTTTTTTAACACAATGTTTTTGTGAAAAAATATACCTATGTACCGATTGAAAAAAGATTTGTAAGGAAGAAAAACAATTTAAATAAAGTTCTCTTTTCTACTTTTTATTACAATATTTTCGTCTGATGTTTGGGTTAACTGTTGTTCACAGCCTCGTAGGTACTGCGCTAAGGGTAGGATAGGACTGACCAGTGTAAGAAAACACTTGGATTTAAATTAAACTGCACTGCCTGATATAACAAGACGATTTTTCCTTTTTGCCTTTACCCATTTGGTTGTACCGACGAGGACACCCAAGTTCCACAAAATCCAGTATCACCATCTCGATTTTATAATCTTCCAAATATTGTTCTAAAAATTCTTGAACTTTTGATTACTTTTGACAAAACTATTTTGAGAAGTACTGGGTGTTGCTTTTCCATAGTTTAAAAATTTGGTTGGTTGAAACAGCGGCGTTGCCTGATTGGGTCACTAAGTGATGACATCTTAACAAAGGAGAGGAAATTTTTGGTCGGTACAACAAATTTAAAAACAAGGCATGCTTAAAATTAAAGCAATCCATAGTTAAGAAAGGAAATTTTAAAAGTCGGTGCGATGGGCCCTAAGAAAACAAAAATATATAACAACTATCAAGTATCAATTTTATTGTCGAAGTCAAAAACCCTCTTTGCGTTAAATAGCTTAAGCTTCATCTTACCTAGATGTACTGTATATGTACATATACAAGGTCTCTAATCTTACTTAACCTTTGTACCTTTTTGCCATCGTCGATGCTTTGCCTGATGCTTAACTTTGCATCTTAAAACATCGTCTTTTTAGTAACAATGTTGTCTATAAGGTCTTTAATTGTATTTATTTTCTAAATTAATTTGACGACGATAACAATTATTATACGTTTGAGAAGGTCTATTATCAACTTGTATAAGGCTTCAGGAAGGAGAAAGGAAATCTCTAAATTACATCTCTGTGCCACAGAGCCAGACTATGTTAAGTCCATTTTTGGAAAATGAGTTTTATAATATTCAGTGGAATAAGAATTACGTGCTTTTTAATTTTCTGCTTATAGCACTTAGTTCATATCTCTAATTGGGAGTGAAGTAATGTAATAAAGTTGTTGCCTAGTTACTGCTAGCTTTATTTTGAAACTTCCAATGAGTCTCTATTAATAATTCTGTATCTCCCTGTAAGAAGAAGACATTTTAAATTGAGGTATCAATTACTATCAACTTTTTGGACTTAACATATTCTGGCTCGGAAGTACAGATCTAAGCCTACATCTTAAGAGATATTCCTTTTGGATTTGGATTTAGCCAACCGTATCAGCTTTATGGTATAAGAACAAGACAATCAAATTCAAAGCAGAGAGGACAATCATCCCTTCTCGAAGGGATTAGGGTCTCTTTTCGGTTCCGAAGTCAGACAACACTACCATTTATCTTGCGTTAGACGGCACTGGATTTTCTATCGACCTTAAGCTGGCCGATAGAAATAGACTAAACCTTAACAGGCTAATCTCAATGGAGATAAAAGAAACAATGTCAACTTGCTAGACTACACCTTTAGAGGTGATATTAAAAATGCCTTAACTACACAAATGAGTGAAAGCAGAGGCTTCAACGCATGCCTTAATGTTTCTCTAAATAGCTAAGCTAAAGCCTGGAAACAGACGCGGACACCTTAGTATACTAGAGGTGGTAAAGCTACACACCATTAACAAACCAGCGGACCATATGGCAGTCTTGTTAAACATAGATATTCCATTCAAAGTAGTTATCAAAAAAACGCCTGTCATGGACTATAAAAGAATTACCGCAAGCCAGGAAAGGTTCAATCTCGTATACAGATGGATTCAAGCTAACAGAAGGAGCCAGTTTGGGTATTGCAGATAAAAATTTTAAACACTCCCTGTCAACGGGCAACACCCTCACCTTATTCTAAGCACAAAGCGATTAACATATTATTATGCGGACAAATACAAGTAAGTTTACAAAAAAAATTCTTCTTCACTAAAGACATTTTTATTTCTGGTTTTATTAGGGACATGTTTTGAGTCTGAAAAGACTTACCATCATTAGTGGCGGATAAAAACTTTAAAAAGTTAAATTTTGTAAGTAATTGTTGGGAGGCTGGGTTAGGGTCCCTCTGCCCGCGCTCCGCGGATGGACTCTTTTATTTCCAGTTCAAATACTTGTTGCTAAACCTACAGCTGCGCATTATTCCACGAATTTTCCTCACCATCGAAAAAACAATTCAGTTATATGTTCTCTGCTCTTACTCAATAATATTGGGGTTTTTCGACAAATATTTTTAGATTTTGTTGTGGAAGTTCTTAAGTATACACATTTAAATTTATAGCTTAATACGTGGAAAATTAATTTTGTCTATCTTATAAGAATTTAAATATGTGCCCAAATTTCCAATTTATATTCTTTCCATTGTTATCCCGACGCATCTTCCAGCATTCTTTAGACATGCGAAGATAGTTTTCGGGACAGTGCGACGGACGTCACGATATAAGAAAAGTCCATTTTCCGTGGCCTCCCAAACTTTTAAACCAGATTTTTTTTATGCTTAAGCTAACAAGCTCTGTTGTAGTGTAACTTTGTGGCGATTGTTACAGATGTTACAACATTTTGTTATCAGATTGTTTCAAGCAATGCCCATAATAAAACTAAAGCCTTAACATTTCCGCAATTGAGAAACTTATTAATAACTGGAAAGTTTTTCAATGTTGGAATTCATAATAAATGACTTTTGTACATTCTAAGTCCGACCACAGACGAAGAAGGGTGAATTTTTGGCTTATTTAAATATAAAAAGATTATTTAGATTAGTAGACTACAAGAATTCGTATAATATTGTTTTGTTGCTCAGCACCTTCAAGATGTCTTGAATATTACTCTGCATCTTATTTTGTCTCCATAGCTGTTAGACTCACTTATTGAGGTAATAGAGTACCTCCTGCAGAATTTGCAACTTTCATAGTTGAAATCAAGACACCTCATGGTAGAATGTGATGCAAGGATGAGACAACAGGCAATCGGAGCACCAACCCTGAGCGAGAAAGAGCTGTCCTTGCTCAAATGGAAGGACATACCTAAAGTGAACAAAAAGGCCAAACGAGCTACCTAGGCATCGAATGGATGTGCAGATTGTAGGTTATAGGACAGACCTAAGTCTTTTCAAAAGGGATCTACTTTGGCCTAGCCTACTTCTCAGGCCTACGGGTCACAAAGACCACCACAAATATTACTGTCTTTGTTGGCTTTACTAATTACTTTGAGTAAGTAAAACATGAGTTTTAATGGGAAACATTTCTTTATTCTTCCAGAGAGCCAAGCGGCCATAAGGGCCATAAAGGCTTTGAAGTGTGTATTAAAGCAAGTCTGGAGGTGGAAACAGACCTTAAAAATGCTACCTCAAAACCAAATTATGTCAATGATGTGAGTATTATGACATTATAATATTGCAGATTATAAGAAGCAGACATACTCGCAACGAAACAGGCGGCAGCACCTTATTGTGGGCCAGAGCTCTTCTGTAGACTAATAAAAACTCATTTCATAAAATAGCTGAATTATTGGTAAGTAAATCAGATAGTGTTTCCGGAAAAAAGACAATCAAAACAGTTCATTAACATATCAGCAAAGAAGTGTAAAGAGCTTCTTGAAATAAAGAGGAAAGATTTAAAACTAGTAGTCGGTGCTTACTGGGTACTTTCTAGTGAGATATTACTCAAAGTAATTAGTAAAGCCAACAAAGACAGTAATATTAGTGGTGGTCTTTGTGACCCGTAGGCCTGAGAAGTAGGCTAGGCCAAAGTAGATCCCTTTTAAAAAGACTTAGGTCTGTCCTATAACCTACAATCTGCACATCCATTCGATGCCTAGGTAGCTCGTTTGGCCTTTTTGTTCACTTTAGGTATGTCCTTCCATTTGAGCAAGGACAGCTCTTTCTCGCTCAGGGTTGGTGCTCCGATTGCCTGTTGTCTCATCCTTGCATCACATTCTACCATGAGGTGTCTTGATTTCAACTATGAAAGTTGCAAATTCTGCAGGAGGTACTCTATTACCTCAATAAGTGAGTCTAACAGCTATGGAGACAAAATAAGATGCAGAGTAATATTCAAGACATCTTGAAGGTGCTGAGCAACAAAACAATATTATACGAATTCTTGTAGTCTACTAATCTAAATAATCTTTTTATATTTAAATACGCCAAAAATTCACCCTTCTTCGTCTGTGGTCGGACTTAGAATGTACAAAAGTCATTTATTATGAATTCCAACAATGAAAAACTTTCCAGTTATTAATAAGTTTCTCAATTGCGGAAATGTTAAGGCTTTAGTTTTATTATGGGCATTTCTTGAAACAATCTGATAACAAAATGTTGTAACATCTGTAACAATCGCCACAAAGTTACACTACAACAGAGCTTGTTAGCTTAAGCATAAAAAAAATCTGGTTTAAAAGTTTGGGAGGCCACGGAAAATGGACTTTTCTTATATCGTGACGTCCGTCGCACTGTCCCGAAAACTATCTTCGCATGTCTAAAGAATGCTGGAAGATGCGTCGGGATAACAATGGAAAGAATATAAATTGGAAATTTGGGCACATATTTAAATTCTTATAAGATAGACAAAATTAATTTTCCACGTACTAAGCTATAAATTTAAATGTGTATACTTAAGAACTTCCACAACAAAATCTAAAAATATTTGTCGAAAAACCCCAATATTATTGAGTAAGAGCAGAGAACATATAACTAAATTGTTTTTTCGATGGTGAGGAAAAATCGTGGAATAATGCGCAGCTGTAGGTTTAGCAACAAGTATTTGAACTGGAAATAAAAGAGTCCATCCGCGGAGCGCGGGCAGAGGGACCCTAACCCAGCCTCCCAACAATTACTTACAAAATTTAACTTTTTAAAGTTTTTATCCGCCACTAATGATGGTAAGTCTTTTCAGACTCAAAACATGTCCCTAATAAAACCAGAAATAAAAATGTCTTTAGTGAAGAAGAATTTTTTTTGTAAACTTACTTGTATTTGCTTGGATCTTAAAGTTTGTTTGTCTGTTCTTTATATGGTTAATTATCATATCTAAGCAATATCAATAAAGTCTCCGTTTGCCAACGAGATTGTATCGCCGCCAAAACTAATTTGGCACGTCACGGGAGCGACATGTGCATTTCGCGGGGTTGCCAAAAGTAATTATTTGTTTTGTACTGAACATATACGCCCCCAAGACCATGATACTGTCGTTTAGTGTAAGAAGAGACCCAGCAAAAATGTATATGAGTCATGATGTACTAACAAAGCTTAATAATCATATTCGATTCGATGCAAATCCCAACGTATTAAGGTCACTCATACTAAAGCAAGCTTTATAGATAGCGAAGTCTGAAATTGATATTCTATTTTTCGGTTATAATTTTTGACTGGTTTTCCTCGGTTTCGCATTGGCGGCTTGTTCTTATTTTAAAAATAATGATATTAACACAGTCTAAAGATCTATCGAATCTATCTTAATAACAATTGAGTTTCAAGATAGTTTGCAGCATAACTTTTAATTTATAAATACATAAATAGATATAACTTAGTTATCTTCAGACTATGTAGAACAACATCATTAAAATAAAACCACCATTTGAAACCGAGGAAAACATGTCATAACCAAAAAATAGAAAACCAATGTCAGGCTTCGCTTCCCATAAAGCTTGTCTTTACGATAAGTATCCTTACAACGTAAAGCTTGCATTAAAAAAGTAGACGCCATTAATAAAGTTTAAAAGGGACTGCTTTCAAATGACGTTCAAAATTTGTTAATGCGGTAATACGCCGTTGTCAAAATTGGGATTAATTTTTATTTTTGATTTAGATTTAGGAGAATCATTTGAATTTTAACACTTGAAAAGCCATTATCTTGAGATGAATTAGTCGCTTATTTTACATTTTTTTAAACAACTAAAAAGGTATTTATCCTAACGTAGCCGATAATGGGTGTTTTTAGGCTTAAAAAGAGATGGCGCTAAGAGCCCGGCATCCATTATCAATGGCCTTAATTTATCCAAGCCATACCTTGGAGTTCATGTAATATCCAATATTCCGGCACGCTTTTTCCCAATAAAGATGTATATAATAAGTACGTGCTATAACGATTTTTGTGTGAGAGTGATTTAAAATTGTCATTAAAGACCCTTTATGGTGTCCAGAACAAATCTTCATAATTAATTTTAGCAAAACTACAAATCTAATCCGCAATTTGATAAATTTTTACACGATCAACTAGTTTTTAGAAAAAAATAGTAGTCATAACCTTAAATTTTATTCTATTTTTAAATAATGTAGTGAGTACATTCCAAAACCACCAAAACTGACGCATCCGCAGATACAGAAATCCTACCTACCAGAAAAAGGAACATTAAGCATTATAGGGTGTCTTGGCTTCATGCATCGCGTGTCAGGTTGAATGGGTATGCCTTGGATTCATGCTCTAAGGTATTTATCAAAGGTACCTAAAATGTCTCCCAATTCAAATTCCCCACCGAGCATCGAGTCAGATTGACATTTGTTTATCTGTTCCTTCGTCAAACTATTTTTCGCTTTTTTTACAATAAAATTGTTTTAAACTCCAAAAGTACCTACCAGTATTAATAATTTTACATTAAAATAATAACAAAAATAAATATTTTAATGTGATTTGGCAAAAACCGCCACACAATTGCCCTGACGTGACCATCAAAAAAAAAGTTCTGAATTGTGACGTAAACAGAAGTGGTACAGTTTATATCATTATTTTTGAGACAATTTGTTTTCGGTGGCCTATGCTAGTTGTTGTGGTAAACAGCTGATAATTGTCAAAAAGTTATCTCAAAAATTATTAAATGGAGTATAGATCTTCTTTCAGATAAGTATCACCTAACCACAGTAACCCTTATACACAATTGTAAGGATTGTGTCGCATACAGAAGTTTCCTCAAAGTTACGACTTAGTCCATGTAGGCAATATACGAAACGTCAGTATTAGTTTAGGATTTAATTAATTTGTTTGAAATGTAATCTGAACTGACATGGCTTCGTAGAATTTAAATATGTGGCGTTAACGTGATACCTTTATTTATTTGTAATCAAAATTTAGTATTAGACACGAAAAACTTGTTTGCATACGCAAGTACATCTCATTCTTAGTTTTAAATAAAATTAGCTACATACATAATCTTTTCCCAAGGTCTTTATATTTTTACACAGGTTGTCCACAGAATTTGACCAGTGTGTGAAGGTAAATCAAAAAGAATGAAAAAATAGGTGAAACCTATTTTTCATTCTACGAGTAAACCGATAGCAAACCAAGGAAACTAAGTCCATGGCGGGACGAAAACGTCTACCGTTCTATAAGGAAGAAAAACATGTCGTCACAGTTCAACCAGACCATGCTATCACCGTCTTCACGGTGTCGGTTCGGAACCGAAAACAATGAGTTAACAAAGCATAAAAGGCAACTTCATAGGGGTATGTATAGTCAACCACGGACACCGGTGTTTCGGAAAAAGGCATTTTCTTCCTCAGCGTTTCTTGCCTGAGAGGCAGAACAAACTGACATGTGAACCTAACTGGACGACTGTAGCTGCGACATTGGGTTTCCTTAAAACAAATGGTTTAAGGTAACCCGGTGTAATCTGATTACAGTTGGCCAGTCAGGTTCAATGACGTTTCAAATTCTGTAGGTAACCTGTGTGTAAAAGTATAAAGACCTTGACTTCTATAATTTATAAGCAGCCTCAAAAACTGCATATTGTCTTCGCATATAAGTTGTCGCCCACTTCTCTAGCACAGCACGGACCGTTGGTACCCGACTTCTGCAGACGGACGGATAGTTCGGTCGCCTACGTTCCCGGTGGAAACCGTCACGTCGCGGTCATCTGTTGCGAAGATCTTTTTATTTTAATTTACATGTAGCAGTGACAGAGTCAGTATGTGTGGAAACAACAGTTCTGATGAGGAAGTTATTGTGTCGGCAGCATTTTTGGAAGAAGAAGAAGAAGAAGATAATATGAAGAAAAAATATTTGTGTTAAGTTTTTTGGTCACCGAGTATTTACATACACTCATATTGACTCTATCATTATTTTATTTCTACTTGATTTTGGTGTTTACACGCGCGCAGTGTTAAATATCCCTATCCCAGCATTCCCCTCGATGTTCCTGTTCCCTAAATATTTTGATATTTTGTCGCAACAATATGAATATTTTGCACTAAACTTTATATGTTTTGAAAAAAAAATACTTAACAATTCAATTTAATATACAATAGTCCCCAGTAAAGTAGTCTACTGCCTGTCCCAAAATAATTCTTAAAAGCTTCTCCTGAAGTGCGAGAAAGCAATCCATAATATACATATTTCCAACAAAGATAGTATAAGTTTTTTTTGTTAGGTGCCTTTTAAAGTGGCCTCTATTATCACTACCAAAAGTCGCCGAAATCGGGGAAGGCTTGCGTCGCGGATTCGTGCTGGACCTCGTGCCTTATTTGCTTGCTTTAATGTTATGGGCGGAACAGGGTGGAGCTCTGTATCCAATAGAATCTATTAACACCCGTTATATTTTAAGTGATTAGTAACAGGCTGAAATTATTAAAAGTAATTCGTGACAGAGTACACAGGCGCAGACATATTTCGAACGTCGGACTGACTAAACCAAGCATATGATTTGTAAAAAAATGTTGACGTGCATTTACTTTCAAACAGATTTTTTTGTTACTTTTTTAATCTCGTTATATTAACATATTTATGGCGGTCATTTTTAAATAATTTCATAAAGTACCTACTTAGTTTGTTTTAGTTCGCAAGGTACTTAAACTGTCAGGTCCAAGCAGTCCTGTACAAATTTGACAACAGGACTTGTAACAGGACCCGACAGGACAAACAGGACAAGTAAGGAACGAAAAGAACATGGTAGAACACGACAGGACTCAATTTTTTTTGACAGACAATTCCATTTTTTTTGTAATTACAAGATTAGTGGTTAGATTTACCGATCGGAGCTAAAACAAACGCGTCAATATGAAATTCAAAATTATTACTAATTTGTACAGATATTTACATAAAGTGTTTTCTAGATTGTTTATGGTTTTGATAAAACACATCGTTGTAATGCTAACGTTAAATTTTTGGTTTTATACTGGTTTTAATATCAGATTTTATGTTTTACGGTGTGACATTTCATGAAACAAACAATCGTTAAAATTTTGTAGTGTTAGTTCTTCTTCATAAAAAGTATTTGCTTACAGTAATTAAGTTTTATTTTTAAGACGGTAAATATAGTTTATTAATCTTTTTGGTGGTTTGATCCTCTACAGAGCATTTAAGTTAGTTATATTCGATCGACATAAGACATCTTAGGTGTTCTGTACAACAATATCTCAAAAGATTTAAGTATTGTGGTCATTTTTACATTTAATAAATACACAACCAATACTATCGATATTTTCAGTTTTAAAAATGGCATTCAACCACACAGATATTTATTTGTTTAGTGTTTGTTTTTGAAGGTAGTTATAGTAGTAGTAGTAGTGGAGGGTGACCTGTATATCTTCTCTTAATGCACTCTTTGCACATCCATTTGATTTTCAGGTGGATTATTGGGCAAGAGAACAGGATGTTTCTTTACAAATTCCAGTATGATGGCCCATTTGAGGAAGTTCAGCTCTTCTTACTCAGGGTTGGCACCCTGCGTGCCTCGTGTCTCATTCTTGCGTAGGCCTCGCATTTGCTCCGAGACGTCTTATTGTCTCTTTTTCCTGTTTACAGGCTGAGCAGGTATGGTATTTATCGACTACAGTAACATGTCATGTGCTCTATCAATCTGTTATGCCCAGTTATATAATCAGTTCAAAGTATTATCTTGTTCATCCGATCACCCATCTAAGTCTGATCGCTGATGGTCGGTCTATGAATTCTCTGGTCTGTCTGCAACCCATTTCTATTCCCCAGGATATTGGAGGTAACTATTATTTGAATAAATGTATATTTGCCTTTGATAGTGGTCTGTTCATTGTTATTTTGCTTTTACGTATTTATCTCTGCGATCTCTATTAACTTCTTTAGATTTTTTAGAACATACCTACTACATACCTGACTTGATTAAAACAGTATCTGAGTGTCTGGTCTTAAGTAGTCTAAGTCTTATCGCTTTTAGTCGGTCTGCGGATCCTCTGATCTGTCTGCAACATGTTCCTGTTTCCTCGGATATTGGAGGTAACTGTAATTTGAATAAGTGTATACTTGCCTTTTATACTAATCTGTTTATTGTTATTGTGCAACAACTTAAATCTCTATTTGTATTTGTTCCTGCAATGTCATTTTCTATCAGCTTGTTTAGATTTTCCAGAATAGGCGTTAATAGAAATACCTGAAAAACACAACATTTCTTGACTAATTTAGTATCTGGTGTCTTGTAGTCTACTCTGATGACTGCTTTTAGGTTGTGGGTAGGTAGTAGAAAATTCAGATGACTTTGTCAAATGCTGTGTTATAATCAATGAAACAGGGACTTACTTCCCTTTATGATACTCAAATTGATTGTCCTTATCAAGCTTTTAGTAAATCTGAGTTTAGAACTATATCTAATTCTGTTTCTTTCTCAATTTTTGTTAAGTTTTTTTTTAAGTTTCCTATGGTTTTCTAAGTTTCGAGTACGGTTATGTTATCATTGGTTTCGAACACTTTGGCGCTTAAATATCAAAGGAATTTTTTAAGATGTAGTCAAAGCCTAAATAAATTAATTTTCTAGCTCTTCTTCAGAAACGAGTAATGCCATCTTTTGTTGTTTCCATAATTCGTAAGTCTATACGTTTTTATTGTTTTTAAAACCTGAACTTTAAAAAATTACTACAATTTTATAAATATATACCCCATTTATAAACATTCCTATTTTTTTAACTCGTTGGAATTTGTCGGACAATAAAACATAAACACCCTATTATTCCGCTTCGCTGCCCTCCCAAAAGGGGGCGACCCTCTACGCTAGGGAAATTCGCCTCTCCATTCATTTAATTTAAAATTCGCTTGTCTTTGCTAAATGTGTGGTCAGTGTTTTGCATCGACACAATTTAACTTTACAAATTATTGTATTTTATTTGGAAAGGTTTTTAGAAAAAGGCAGTAAAGGGTGATTTTTTATAATTTGAAAATCCCTGTAACTCGATATTATTAAAAGTAAAAAGTTCAAACATATACTGGTATGAATTATGTTTAGAATTTTCTGCAGAATCCAAAAAATAAATACCTAATATACACGGGGTTGCATTTAAAATAAAAAAGTTGGTATTGGCCACTGTCACATGACACATCCGATATATTTACATGACACACCCAATATATTGTTGCAAATTTAAGTTATTTAAATTTTATAAATAGAATTTATTTAGATTTAGTGTAGTATTAAGTTGATTTACCTTATGGTTGTGTTCTTAGTCTAGGTTTTAGTTGCGTTATCTGTGACAAACTCATACACGGCCGCGTACCTTCTGGAAGAGACGAGAATGCTTGTGAATCGAAGATGAATGGAAGGGTTCTCGAATAGTAGGCAGACCCAATATATAGGGCCGGACGCCGCGTATGGAGTTAGTCAAAGATAACCAATGGTAGTGATCGCTAGATGTTAACACGAAGCTAATAGGCGGATTAAAGTAGTGAATTATTAGCAAGTTATTGGTAAGTTTAAGTGCGTGTTTTTGTACATAATTTGTCGAAATAAATTGACGTATTGTTTTTGACATTTACGAGTTTTAATTGTTGTGGAGAACCCGTAACAATATTTTTTTTTAAATGCGCATTTAATAATACTAATTGACATGTCCAAGCGTTTTTCCCAACACGCCCTCATTAATTTCTTATCGAATTTATTCCATTTGGCTGTTCCACACTGTATATTCTTATTTATAAGAAATTTTCTTAACAAAATCTTGAATCCGTCTCAGAAACGAACTTGTTTTATTGCCAAACCAGAAAATCCGCTTTCGTTTCATTCGTTTAACATTCACTCAAACGTAGAAACTCTAAAACCTCTATCTTTCATCTTTGCCGCCAATATATTAAGTTCCAAGACTTGGCTAGCTACCGACTCTATTTTCTAAAAGGTTGGTTTTGTAAAAGTCCCAGTAACTCTTTTGTATCTTCTCTTATTTTTTAAATAATATAAATGTAATACGTCATCAGATTTTACTTAAATAATCTAACGAGAGTTATCTTTTAAGTTTTACATATTCAGCTGGAATAAAGCAGTAGATAACTTTTAAAGACTTTATTATTTCTCGCAGTATTCTCCACAAAAATTAATGCACTTTACATGCGTTTCAGCCAGTTGCCAAAGCTATAATTCCACTCTTTTGTTGGTCAAAATTGGCTGCGTTACAAAACAGTGCTGTAGAAAATGCCGCGGCACAAAATAGCGTCGACAAAATAGCGCTGCGACAAATTAACGCGGAACAAATTAGCGCTGGTAAAAAATAGCGATGGTACAAAATAGCGCGGAACAAAATAGCGGCGGTACAAAATAGCGGTTTCTTTCTAACATATTTAAAAAAAAAACTTTCCTGACTTCTTTCCCAGGATCCTAGAGGGTGTGAATCTGAACCGAACTCGCTTCGGTGCAGTTCAATTCGGTTCGGTTCGGTTCGGTTCATTGTCCCACGCCATTTTGTCTCACGCTATTTTGTACTGGAGCCGTCAAAATTCCATTCTTGAAGGAGTCGACCACTTCTTTGGCAACTAAAATCTTTGACCTAGCAGTCCATTCTTGTTTTCGGAAAAGTGTAGGGACTTAGGTTGGGACGGTACTGTATGGAAAATGGTCCACAAATTCGACATTTTGTTGGGTTAAGAATTCAATGATTTTTTGTGCTTTCTGCGAACTTGCATTGTATTGGTGGAAAATGATTCGTTGTTCAGGGTACGTTTTTCGAATCTCAGCGTTGACTTTCGGCAAACAAATGGTGATGTACCAATCGGCAGTAACCTGCTTTTAAGATAAATGTCGCGACCATCTTTATGGATACACTTCGAGAATGAATGACTTTTGATGGTTTTTCTTCATCTTGAAACACCTAAACAGAGGAATGACGGTTATTTTCGGGTTCATATTGGTAAATCAACGATTCGTCACCAGTCACAATGCTGTATACATTTTTCGGGTTTCCTGCCTCAACGCGGTCTAGAGTTTTCTGACACCAATTGACCCCTGGTTTTTTTCAATTCTTCGGTTAACAGATGCGGTATCCAGAGGAAACTAATTTTCTTACCCCTAAGTATTCATCAAAATCAACAATGAAGCTTCAATCTCGCGATATGTCACATTTCGATCTTCTGTGATGAGCATGCGTACAGCATCGATATTTTTCTGGTTAACAGCCGTTTTTGGTGCACCTGGCCTTGGATCGTCGCCAAGGCTAATCCGTTCACGCTTGAATTCTCCGTACCCACAAGAAATTATCGACAGATGTGGTACTTCATTGCCGAAGACAAGGTATTTTTGCTGAGATATTTTTCTTCGAATGTTATAGGTTTAAAAATTTTCTCGCTTTAATTTCATTTTTCGACTGATTCGTTAACTTAAAAAATTCACTGTAGCTCTAGAACTATATGTATCGCACTGACATTTTGAATTTAGGTTAGGTAAAGATTATGGTTAAGTTTTAGTTATGATATTCAATTAGTGTCTCCCGTTATGTTCCTATATGCAAAACCTAAAAGACAGTCCTCTTAAGAAGTAAAAAATCAAATTTTTTTGTTATCTTTAAAACTAAAAGTGTTAGAAGAAATTCAGTTAGTTTAGCAGTTATTTATTAGTATTTCATTAGATTTTACTACATTATTTAAAACCACTCTGTCATTGGCGTAGCTAGCCTTGCTTTTCAGGGGGGGCCGTGGCCCCGGTCTATCTTCAACAAAAAGCAAACATAGGTTTTAAAGAGTCGTGCAAAGTGTGCAATGAATAAAAAAAAATACGCGCATTAAATGTTCTAATATTTTAATATAACAAATTTAATAATACATTTACCAACTTATTTATATGTATACACAGGAAGTATGTAATTCAGCAATTCTACAAAGAAAGTTTTCTACGTCGCTGACTGAAAGCGTCTACCACACTGTCTAAGTCGACCTCAACATCTTTTTCTATGAATAACAATGACAAACCTGAGTGTCTCTCTTGAGTCATAGTTGTTCTAAGCCAATTAAAAACTCTCCTCATGGCAGAGAAAGACCTCTCGCAAGTTGCACTTGAAATTGGAAGAATACTCGCAACTTTAAAAAGTTGGTAGAGGTTTGGATAGGTGTTTTCTGCTATATGTTGTTTGATAGAATCATGACCAACAGTTTGATTTAACCGAAAAATACAATTCTTTAAAACGGTCATTTCTGCTCTTAGAGTAGAAGTATTAATATTAAAACTTTCCCGGTATTGCTCGACGAATTTATTCCATTTAACGACGTGGGAAAACTTAATATGAAAATGGTTATGAAATTGTCACCAAAATCAGAAAATTTTCATAAGACACTACGCTAACCTCAAAAAAACTAAAAAGATTATTATATTTATTTTAGAAAAATCTACAACCCGATTTCGGAAACAGAGGGGCAAGGGTCGCTGTCTTTATTAAATGCGAAATTTAACTTACACTTCTATAATATTTTACAAGATGTCGCCAATATGTATGAAATATTCAATATGCATAATTATGTTTAAATTTAAAAAATATTTTCGGGAAATTGCATAAGTGCAGAAAAGTTACCGATAATTTAAAGAGAAAAAGCCTAATTCCGCAAGAAAAGGGCTTTTTCCTGAAATGTAAACATTATCTGAATGATTTTAAATTTTAATGCACCTATTTTATTTGAATATTTCCCGAATAATAATAGAAAAGTATGTATTTTCAGCGTCATGTTCTTTTACTACTAGTCGGTAGGGGAGGCCTAAAATATCTTAGGGGGGCCTGAGGGACTTCAGGGGGGGGGGGCAGGCCCCCCCTGGCCCCCCCTAGCTACGCCAATGCACTCTGTATATCTCAAAAGTGTCTAGTTTTTACGAGATTTAAAACAATATTTAAATTGAAAAAATAAACGAAACATTTCTGCAATAAACAAAATTTTCTAGTACTAGATTATGAAGAGGTGTTTGGTGTCAAACAAATAAATAGGCCTACTTTATAACGAGACCCCAAAACCTAATAAAAGCCTTCTCCATAATCCAAAAAGGTATTTAAATTAAGTCTACGTTTGAATCCAAATTTAATACAAACCTCGTTCGTAAGTATTCCTGTTGTGTCCTGGTTGCATTTCACCCGCCTAGACGTATTTACCAGCGTATTTTTTTAAAATTGCATTTGTTTTGGAAGTCTTTTTGAAAAGGGGTTTTAAATTGGAAATCACATTTATACAAATATTCATTTATAAACTACTCGGACGACAATTCTCTGCCGGCGAGTTTTAAGATATTTTGTGTAGAAAGCATTTTAAGACACTACTTTTTTATAAAGTGTTATATAAAAAAAAAATATAATTTTTTTATTTTATTTTATTTTTGATAAATAAATTTTTTGAAAAACTTATTAAGAAAGCATTTGTTTTTTCGAAAAAAAAATTTTTTTGGCTATATTTATTTTTTTGCAAAGTTTTGGTGGTCCAGACACCGGTTAGGATATGCTTGTGATCACCACGCTGTGGTTTACACAGATTTTGATCTCCCAACAAAAGGACAGTGGATGTGGATTTAAGAAAAAATATGTTAGTTTAATGAATTGGACTGCAGCAAATCAGCCTGCGGCAAGATTGATGTGTTGATGGACATGAGAGGCAAAGCATGATTTAAATATACTCTATGCTTTTTAATATTACTATTTCAACCTAACAAAATAATTTGTAGAGTAAGGAGGTTTTCGTTCAAGAACAATAACATATTTTGGCATTTTGGATACTGAACGTTGTCTTTCAATATTTTTTGCTGCAAGGTATCCTTTAGGTCCCACTGTTAAGGTATTTATTATATGTATTATATGTATTTATGATCGTTACGTCAGTTTGAGTCGCAAATTGAACAAATTTTAAATGTACTACATTGGCGCCGGCGAGTTTTAAGATATTTTGTGGAGAAAATATATTTTTGAGACTACTTTTTAAAAAAGTGTTATTTAAAAAAAATAATAACTTTTTTATTTTAGTTTTTTTTGATAAATTAATTTTTTGAAAAACTTATTAAGAAAGCATTTGTTTATTCGAAAAAAAATTTTTTTTTGGCTATATTTATTTTTTTGCAAAGTTTTGGTGGTCCAGACACCGGTTAGGATATGCTTGTGATCACCACGCTGTGGTTTACACAGATTTTGATCTCCCAACAAAAGGACAGTGGAGCTAAGATTTAAGAAAAAATATGTTAGTTTAACGAATTGGACTGCAGCAAATCGGCCTGCGGCAAGATTGATGTGTTGATGGACATGAGAGGCAAAGCATAATTTAAATATACTCTATGCTTTTTAATATTACTATTTCAACCTAACAAAATAATTTGTGGAGTAAGGAGGTTTTCGTTCAAGAAAAATAACATATTTTGGCATTTTGGATACTGAACGTGGTCTTCCAATATTTTTTGCTGCAAGGTATCCTTTAGCTCCCACTGTTAAGGTATTTTCCTGAATACCATATGTATTTATGATCGTTACGTCAGTTTGAGTCGCAAATTGAACAAATTTTAAATGTACTACATTGGTTTTATTGACCGTCTATGTCAATGATTTCTTCAAATGCTTTTTCTCCGCTTAACGTAACTTTACGACGGGCATCATAGTTAGATATTCCTTTTAACCCAATGAGTTTTTAGTATTTATTGTAAAAGATATTAACCTTTATTTTATCGGTTTGCTTTGCAAAGTCATCTAAATTTTTTAAAGTAGTATTATGGAACTTTTTACTCTATTCACACGTATTCTATTTTATTATGTCATTTGAGTTTTTTAGCTTCCTAGCCCGTGCATCAATGGCTAGAGAAAGTATTGTTTTCGACGAAAAAACATTTTTGGAGATAACGCCGAAAATATGTTATTTGTGTGTATTTGGACCTATCTTAGCAATCTCGTCATGCTGTGTGTGTGTGTGTGTGTGTCTATCCGCCGTGCAATAGCTCCAGAACCGCAGGACCAATAACTTTAAGATGTTTACGAAAAATAGTGTTCAACACTGTAACGAGCTAAAAAAGTGTGATAAAAATCCACTTATGCTAATGACAGTCTTTTGACAGTTAAAACATTTAAAAAAGCTAAGTTTTTATTACGCATTTCTTTCAATAGCTTACGTCAACGTACGAAGTTTGCTAGAAAGGTATTAGACCCATCATGAATGCATTTATGTTTCTTTACCAGCATAACCGTTTAGTCTATCTTTTTAGCCTTCTTCCACTCTTCAGTATCTGTCGCCGTTCTTATCTATCTTAGGTAGTTCAAGTTTTGTCGGTTTACTTTGATGCCTACTCTCTCCCAATCTAAGTTTCTAAAAACATCTTCTAAGGCCAGGTTAAATAGTTTAGGAAGGATTGACTTGGATCCTTCATGGATTTGAATTGAGGTTGTTCGCTATATATATTGGCTATTTATATATATATATATATATATATATATATATATATATATATATATATATATATATAATATTATTATTTAACAACCTGAATTTTTAACCAACTGTAACGAAAAAATATAAAATTTAATGGCCGTAATGGAACACTAATTTTTTGACAATAGGGCTGAAAAGCAACTTGCTGAAATGGAAATATCTCCCGCGTGGAAACTTGATCATGCCAGGCGAATATATGAATATCTTCGGCGTAAATTATCTTTCGCAATTTTGAAGATAAACATTGGTTTAATTTGGAAAAATATTATTAAACCAGACCTGTACTTGCTTCAAAGGAAATTTCAAATTTCATAAATATTATGATAAGGAGGGAGGCAAAAATGATAATGTTGCCTTAAAAACAATTTGAGTGTCTGTAGTCAATGGCAATATATTTTTAGGAATAAAAATACCCCTTGTTAAAAATGTTTTTTGCATTAAGCATGCTGGAATTATTTAAAACATTTTCCGTTTCGGTTTTCAAATTTGCGTATAAAATACGCAAAACAAAAATATTGATTTTCAAAAGCAAATATCTTGAAAAGAGATCTACAAATTAAGGCATTTTTAAACAAGGTGCTATTTGACACTTGCTTTTCGCTTTCTACTCCAAAGGTAACAGGGCACATAGGTTAAGTATTAGCTTGTTGGGAAAGTGTTCTTATTAACAACTTAAATACCTTACTAGTTTTTAAATTTTGCTCGATCTGTTTTGAAAATTGTTAAATTTGTATTTTGTAAAAAAAAGGTCATCACATTTTAAAAAAATAGGTTCTAGTGGGTACTTTAAAGCATATAAAAAACCTTTGCAATGAATTGGTCCTCGAACCCACTTTTTCCATTTATAAAAGCAAACTTCAAAACTCACCTTGGCGAGAAGAGAAATTCCAGTACCTTAAAAAATTGTTCCTTTTTAAAACTATATGGATTTGTTTTGTTTTTCTTTTCAATTTTGTGTATTTTACAACATCGCCATTGTATTTAAAAAGGGCGTCTTTTAGAATCTTTTTGATTAAGAAGTCTTGTTTTTTTAATTGCTGCTTCTATCAGAACTGAAAAAGCTAACGAACGTTAAAATGCTCAACTTTTATAATGAATAAAAATATCTTCGTTGCCATATTTACATCGGCAAATATAGGTTGGGTTAGAGACCCTATAACGATGACATATTTTTAAGAAATAGAGATGCGAGAAACTCATCAAAGTCACACTGTTTTCCCGTCAAGTTCATTAACATTGACATCAAACAACCGCCACCGTCATATAATTTCAAAAATATTATTTTTTATGACGCTTGTAAACTAACAATGATTTTGACTGAAATAAATTTTGATAAGTTTATAAATTTATTTATTTCTCTGTATAGTATACATACTGAATCTCTAGGTTGGGTTAGGTCGTATAAGGTGGCAGATCACTAACTACGTCAGCTGCTCCCACGTAGTTCTTCCGGTTCATGATGTAACTTTAACCCTTTTTGTGTTTATATGAAAACAGAGAGCTTGAATTCTTAATTAAATCCGATGCAACTGGTTATAAAAGTGGAGAATGTGTCAAGCTCTATAACCCCCAGTTCTACTAGATGTTGGAAGTAAGGAAATCTCAACATCTTTATAATTTAACACAGGTTACCTACAGAATTTGAAAGGTCGTTGAACCTGACTAGCTAACTGTAATCAGAATAAAAATTCTACATCGCCGGGTTACCTTCAACCATTTGTTTTTTTGAAACCCGATGACGCAGCTGCAGTCGGCCAGTTACGTTTACATGACCGGTAAAATTCTGTAGACGACCTAAGCAAAAGTATAAAAATCTTGAGGAAGATCTAGAGCATTAGGTTTCATCTTCGCAAGGCCATAGCATTCACACTTTTCAGCTTTTCACATTCGCTTTCAGCCACAGCTACCTTAAGATATTACAGGTTTCTAACGTTACCCATTTCCCAAGGTCCTTATGCTTTTTCACAGGTTGGCTACAGAATTTGACCAGTTATGTAAACTTAACTATAACGACTGTAGCTGATGGAGCTGTAGAGTTTTTATTCTGATTACAGTTGTCCAGTCAGATTCAAGACCTTGCCCGTCTCATCTCTGCTATAGCATTTCCAATACTCCAAGTCGCTTTGCTATATCTTTTTCTTTTTCTGCTATACTGAAGACAGACAATCATCGTTGGGCCCAGATTGCAGTTGGCAGTAGCAAGCCTGTCTGTCTCTCAAAATTAAAATTGACAATGAAAATAAATATCAAATTTCTGACAACTGGTTTATTCCTTGCTATAGGCAGTTACACTTTTGTAACAGTGGCAAAATCTTTATTTATCGCATACTGACAGCAACAAAAAAAAAATCTGGAAAATGGCATGTCTTTAAGTTGTTTTTATCTGTACATTTTTTTTTGTCAACCTACAGTCAGCATCTTTTTATCCAGGGACAATGACAGTCTTACCTTTAATTTCATACCAACATGACATGTTTACTTTTTTTATATTTCGGGTTAGGAAATATGTTTATTTTATGTCAAAGTCACAAAAGTGTAACTGCTTAGAGAATGGGGTTTAATGTTCAATGTGTAACTGCATATGGCAAGGACTATAGTTAAAATATTTTGTAAAGTAGTCATTTTAAAGAATCGGCATATTCTCAGAAAAATAGTGAAGAAAATTTTTGACAAAAATAAAAAGTTTTGCTCACGATTTTTTTGATCTTCAGTCACAGCTGTAGTAACTGAAGAGCGGAATTTCAACAAAAACAGTAATAGTGACAAAAATATGAAAAGTCTTTTATGCCATTGAAAACAACGCCTTTAGAAAACTACTTCAAAAAGTTTGTAAACCCATTGGCAAAACTACATGAAGCATTGCGACAAACTAATTTTGAAAAACTGTGAAAATGAAACAGCTGTTGATGATTTCGACGTCGCTCCACTAGTCCTAACTGACCACGACAATTCATGAGATGAAGCTTTTTTAACGATTAAAATATCTGATTTACGATATGACTGAGTTTAATAAAATAATATTAATGATCGCCGAGAAACTTAGTCCCATGAGCTCTTTAAATTCTATTGCATCATTTAAAATTTACTAATTAGTAATAGCCTCATTATGGTTTTTTTAGAGAGAGTAATTTGTATGATTTTTTGTGCTTAATACTATTTTTGTTGAAATTCCCAAAGCCTTTGCAGTTAAATCAGTTTTGATAAGCATAAAAACTATTATGAGCTATTTATATGAACATCTTTTTTATTAAAAAATATATAACAAAATACTAGTTTTTATTGTACTTTTAAAAAATATATAAATAGCTGTAGAAAAAACAGACATATGTCTCGTCAATATTGCTAAGATAGGTCCAAACACACCCAAATAACACATTTCAAAAAGTAATGTTCATTTTGACAACAAAGTCAGGTAGTTTCAACCCTAAGCTTTCGATAGAGACTAAACTCACAAAAATCGAACAAAGGGCAAAAAACTACAGCCGAATAAAAAAAATACGGTTTTTTGATGACCCACCTAATATTTTCTCTCCCAATGAACAAAAAAAGACGTTGCCAATTATTCGAACCCGATGCTTGGAAAACCGCAATGTTTGTCTAACTGTTGACCCAGTTGTTCTCCATCACGCTGGATATCCACTACTATCCATTAATCTATCCAATTTTCGGTTTTGATTCTCTACACTGCCATCATGCGATTCCCAAGAGTCTGTTTGCAGAAAGCTTTTGTTGCGATAGGAAAGTTTTGTTTGTTTAGTACAGACGAAAGAAAAAGATTCAGTAAAAAAAAATTTAAACGATGGAAATTAAACTAATAAAACTAAAAATAAAGAAAATACTGTCGTACCCCGCTTTCGCGCTTGTAGTGTGCGCGCAATATTGGTAGGGTTCTTGGAGAAGATGAAGATTTTCAGTCTCCAAACAACCTAACCAATATATATTTTATTAATTGTAGAATATTATAGGTTTAAAATTAAATAAAAACAAAGTGAAGGTTTAAGACATGTATTATTAAAATTTCCTATTTTTAAAAAAAGATTTATAATTTAAAAATAAATATACTCTCTACTGTTTAACTCACACACCACTACTGTTACCGCCAGTGGGTCATTACCTTTCTTTCAGCATTTATTGGCGCAATGCTGATACATTGAAACAAAGTTCGTTTAATGACTTCTATGAGGTACTAGACCACTGCGTCATCAGAATTCTGGTTCGGTTCGGTTTCGGTTTATTTATTTTAACAAAAATCTATTTTTATAAATTTAGGTCTCTATCTAACGGTATAGTCATTCTTTGAATTATGGACCTATGAATTTTATTTAAAATGGCATCAGAAATAAGTGTCTTTTTTTTGTTCTGGTATACCGACGGCTCCAAAATGGGGGAGTGGTCTGGAGCAGGAGTATACTGCAAAATATCATTTTGCCCTGGGCAAGTATGCCACTGTTTTCCAGGCAAAGGTATGCGCCATTCTGATGTGTGGTTATAAAAACCTAGAAATGTCAGGAATAGACATCTACATATGCTCAGAAAGTAGAGCTGCACTGTCTGCCATCAAATCGGCCAGAGTAAGCTCTGCACTTGTAGCTGAGTGTAGGGATATACTAAAGACCCTGACAGGACAACAAGGTGGATATCCTCTGGGTTCCAGGACATGAGGGCATTCTTGGAAACGAGGAGGCTGACCAACTTACTCGAATGGGGTCATCATCTGATCCAGTAGGGCCGGAACCTATGGTTGGCATCGCAGAGTGTCTTGCCATGATGACCCTAAAATGTGACTTGAACAGGCCCTTTCAGGTGCTCTGGGAAGACACGGACGGAATGAGGCAGGCCAAGCTCTTTATCGGGGAGGTGAGCGAGGTCTTTTCTTACACTCGGGAGAAAAGATATGAGACTGGCGCCAGGGCTCTTGACAGGACACTGTCGCCTTAATAAACACCTTAGCATTCTAGTAATCGTTAAAGACTCGGGGTGTTGTTGGTGTATGAAGGACTAACCGAGAGCCTGCACTCGCCGCAATAAAAATGTCGCTTTTGGGAAGCTGTGTGCTTAGCCCTAGCGATGTCAGAAAGTTTTAACCCGCTTCTTTGCCAAGGCGGCGGGGTTTTAGGGCTGATACAATGGATAGTGGGGTACAACGGGCCTAGCAAAGTGGCCTAAGTGCATGGGACTTTTTCCGCCCACATAACATTCATTCATTCAAGTTTCTTATTTTCATAATCCAAAGATCCAAATTTATCTACCCTAAATGCTCTCGACCTGAGCAATTGCAAACTGATCCCTGATTGATCCAAATCCTAAATGGGGCCTTCCTAGCGAAATAAATTAATTCTGTTTCGGCAACAAAAAGTTACTGTAAAAAAAATTTTAGGGTACAATTATACAAAAATAGATTTACTGATTGATACGACCAGTACTCACATATAGCTGTAAGATAAGTAAATTGAAATAATCAGTTTTTAGTTTTCTTTTTTTTTTCGGTTGTGCTAGATAACACTTGATCTTAGGCTATAGAGCCAAAAAAAATAAACGTCAATCTTTTGTAGTTGTTTGTACGAAATCCAAGTTTTCGACAGTGCAGAGTTAATTTCTCCAATTTCGGGACATGTTAACATAACAGATAGTGTAATCCTAGCCTCACAATTCATTCCACAAAAAAACAAATGAATTGCAATCATAACTAGATTAAATTGGGCTTTGTGAGCTTGGCTCAATTTTTGGATAAAATGAAAAATTGGCAAAACCACATGCTCATTGTTTTGCCTATAGGTATTGCTGAAAATATAAAATCGTTAATTAATATAAGCAAAATTCGAGATTCCAAGTTTTCCGATTAATGCTAAATTTGTTTTCTTTTATTTGGCGAAATTTATATTTTTATTCTTGTTAAAAATTTTACTATTTTTAAAATTCCTACCTTTGTTTAAACTGACCCTAGATACTATTTATTCAGATCAGGAAGATTACCAGAACAAACAGTAGCATTCATAGATTTTACAGAATATAGGTATTAAGAATCAAACAAATTTCGTGGCTAATCGGGCAAAAAGGAGTTTTTGTTTCCCTCATATTTTTCCGTGGGTAGCCTGAAAGCTTAACCTCACGGGGGTCCAAGATCTAATGGACACCTCCTAATAAGTGTTGACTGTTAACTGTTTCGTCCTTATGGGACTCCTCAGGACACTGCCGGTTAATGTGACAAATCTTGCGAAGTTAATTAGACGGTTTTATCTCTAATCAAATGTAAATAGTGAGAAAACTGTCGCAAGAAGCGCCATCTACCGAGATACGAGAGAAACAAAAAACAAAAGCAGGCGAACCACTGCTATACAATATCGATAAATGAAAAGATCGAATGCAAATAAAAGAAAACAACTATAGTCCGTGACCTACGACAGCTCTTTGTCTTTCAGGCCGGATCAACACATATTGCATTTTTACCCGTCATCAAGACAGTGAGCGTCAATCAACGGAATTTTTAAGCCAAATAATACAACAAACGTTTGTTTGGAATAAGTGTATATTGTGACCTGGAGACCTCGGGACCTGGGGAAAATAAAAGAAGTAGGGAAAGACCCCAAATAAGATTGACGTACTATTTAAAGGGGCATGTGTGGAAGATACTGGGGGAGGCCTATGTACAAAGATGGATCGAAGAAGGCTAGATAGGTAGATAGATTTGATTCTTTATTTGCAGTCGTAAATAGTACGAATGCATAGTAATAACGTTTAAAAAAATATACTTAGTATTCTAGAAAATCAACCCTTATTTGCATATATTTGCATAAACGCCGTCGACTAAGTTTAAGTAATACTTTCCTAAATAATTCAAGAAAATTGTGCACGTCTCAAAACAATCTCGTACGCTCCGTTACCCAAAAATTTATTGTTCTTATTTATAATGCTTTTTGTACGTAGCGTCTTTTGTTGTTTAAAAAAGTGAGAAAAAGAAAATTCGTGACTGCAATGGAAAAGCGAAATTAGACAAAAACTCAATTTCCCCGGCGCGTCTAAACGAAATTCAATTTAAAAGAATGCCGCTCCAAAGGAGGGGTTCCCACACTTCTTAAATCAACGAATAAGAGAAAAATTATAAGATGTATAGCAGAACAAAAAAAAATAAACTCCACTATGCAAGCAGGGATTATGGGACATTAGTGTATTGGATGTCGATTTGAAGTTAAAGTGGAAAACTCAAAATGGCCACCGGTCATCTACAAATTTAGTATGAAATTTCCGTTCTCTGGGTTACAAATTTCAAGTCCTTGTCGACCGCCGCTGTTATTAATTTATTTTTTAAAGATATATTTGGCATAAAATATACATGTCAAAAACTGTTCAGGGTCTCAAAATATTGCTTTTTGCGTTAGAGTAGAGAAAGTCCGATATTTTATTTTTTTCCAACAAAAAAAAAACAAAAATAAGAACAATCGATAGTCCACAATGTTGACCATGATACCGGTGTCCTATTACCGGTTAAAATGTTTAATGGTAATATTAAACGCTTGGTTGTAAGGAATTGTTGTTTAGAATAGAATAGAATAGAATAAAATCGTTTATTTTGCCAAAGAATAGTCAAAAAAATAGTTTCTTACAAAAACTAACATCGCCGTAGTGTAGTGGTAGCAATATTTGCTTAACACATTGGCCTGGTTCGATTTCTGGATAGGTACTTAGTTGTTTGTGTTGGTTTAAAAAATGCTATAACTTTGCTCTAACTTTGCAAAACTGGGTAATTG